>JAKCOX010000021.1:13034451-15434451 GCA_022605575.1 Laterallus jamaicensis coturniculus | reverse complement strand
GCTGTATTATCTCACTTCTGAAACAGACCACGTTTGGCATTAGGGCTTAAGTAATTGAAATACAGCTCCTTGTACCAAAGCCTGTTTGTTTATAATAAAGCCTAATACGTCTTTCTAATGGACATTGCAATGTCAGAAGCACTGACACGACCGCTGACTCTTTGCAACCTGTGAGGCTGGAGTGTGGAGTTCACACCATGTGAGAACTATATCTGATGTGTCTCCATCCCATCATGATAGGAGGGGACCTCGGGTATCAGTGTTTGTAATGTGTGTAGATTTTCTTGGATGTCAGGTGAGATGGAGTTCTGAGCGCGCTCTGCTTAGCATCGTCATGGCTTTTGTGGGTAATTAGCTATAACACTGTTGTGAATGGACTTTAAAAACCCCACTGGGTGATTTTATTTGCATTGGAGGCATGGTAAAATAAAATGATAGGCTGGCATAGTGAAACAAGCTGGACTCCTTTTGAATCCTATTGAGTGAAGAGGAAAACATAAATTAACACCCCCTTCCAAACCCTCAGACATGCAGGTGTCTTCAACAGCAAAACAGCCTGTGCATCTTCCAGAAAAATTGGAGGACTGATGGGAAAAACACTTAGATTTAAATCAGCTTACTGTCCAAAGTGGTATTTTAGTCCCTCTTGCATTTGTTCAGGCAGAACATGATGGTGTGTAGCTGGATAATTTGAATATCAGATGGAAGCTGATGGTGAGCTGGGAGGGTGCCAAATTTTGTGGGAGCTTTTTCTCCTGAGTTCTGCCGTTTTTGTAGCTACTTAGACAGAATTATCCAAGCATGCTCCTGGCTGGCACAGGGTAAATGCTGAGCAACGCAACATGAGTCGGCTCTTCATATGTCAACACGATTCCCTAGTTAATGTCAATGAACAACCGAGTAGGGCTTATTTAACTGTAATTCACAGGTTCTCAAAGGGCCAGTAAGGTATCTGATGTTATGAGAACCTGAGGAATGACATTGGACCATCAGCAAAGCCTTTTCAGAAACTGAGAAAAACTGTTCACACCACCTTCTTGCTGGATTCCTGTGCAGTCTACCTCAGCCTGCATGAGAACCGTATTGCTGAACATGACTGAAAGCCTCTTATTCTCTTAAGCATCCTTTACTAGGGTGGACGTGGGGGTTAATTCGACCGGGTACTGTGGCACTTTGAAGTTACTGAATCTATTAAGTGTTTATCTGTATATATATGCACATTGGATAACTGGAATACTGATGTTAGGACTCCTTCTTGACTTCTCTATTTGTTCCTTGTGCTGTTTGATTGGTGTTAATCCTGAGGAAAGAGGTGGTGGTGATGCCAACTGGTTTTCCCAGTGGAAAATGAGTATGATCAGCCCCGTCCTCACATGTGGTTGGTATCTCCCATAGTGCAGGAATTTGTTAGCTTAAAGATTCCCCCTAAATGGGTGACAACTCTTCTGTGATAAACTGTGGCTGCCCTGCATGTGAGACCTCAGACACCAAATAAACAGTGCTGGCATCAGATAATTCTGTTTAGAATGCATGGCCTTAGAAGTACCCTATCTTTTGAATTGCAATGTTTTTTTCATGGGTTGTTTACATCTTCCTGCAGTGACTTCATGTCATCTCATAGTACTTTGGTGCCTATGAAAGCTTAAACAACTGATCCTAGAAGGTATGCACAGGATTAGGTTTCTTTTTCTAAGGCTTTAGGGAAATGACTTATCTATAATTTTCCCTCCTGATCCTCAAAAGTCTGCCAGAGCACTGATGGGCAAAAGAAAGCTTGCACTCATTAGAGGTGTAGAAACACTGGAAAGGGCTTCACTTGGTGGTGTGCTCCAAGGATGAATGTTGGGGTTGATGAGATTCTGTCAGGCAAAGAGACAGAGGTTCTTGTGCTCAAACTGCAAAGCCTTATGACCACTGTCCTCAAAGTGTTATGGAGATTTCTTCTTGCTCCCTTTAAAATGTAGGGTGCAAACCACAAAAGATCATGATCTTTTGCAATTTTAAGGAAGACCTGTTATTTGGGCTAGAAACATGTCCTGCTCCAAGACTGAAGCTGGCTGTGTGAAACCACAGAGTATGTCAAGAGTAGAAGAGAAAGCACCAAAAAGCTGAGAGTTTTGAAACTGTTTATCTAAGTGTCTTGCATGGCCCCTCTTATCACAGGATCAAGCACCTCCCAGGTGGTAAAGCATTTTATCTTCTTGCCAACACCCTCACAGGGTTCCTATCCCTATTTTACAGTTAGGAGACCCAAGTGCAGGCACTGAGTGATATGCCCAGTGGCACTTGGGATTTCTGTGGCAGATCAAGGAATGAAGCTCAACTTTCTCATGCCCCAGGCTAATTCCTTAACCCTGTGGGATCCTCCTGGAAATGAGCAGAATGGTTTAGCAAAGCACAAGGGCATTTTGAAAAAATGCTTAAATGCAGTATGGGGGAGCCCATCCTGGAGTCAAAACCATGAAGTATTGGCATTTAAGGCTTGGTCTTTTGGAGTAAGTAGGTGCTGTGCAGTGGAGAGCTGAAGTTGACTCTGGAATGAGCAGAATTTAGCTGCATGATGCAAGGTTTGTTAGTGTGGCCATGCTGGCCAGACTGTGCCACTTTGGGGGATGAAGTGATCTTCTCTACACAATGCTGGGTGTGTGGATCTTACTGCTCATGCAGAGCAACTGAGATTTCAGGCTCTCATCACCTTGGGACAGAGCTTCATCTCCTTCACTGCTGACAGGTCAGTAGATTCTCTAGCCTGGTTTTCCCTTGTGAAAAGCCCTATCCCAGGAAACTCTTTTGCAAAAGCTCACTTTCCAGGATGGATCTGGCAGTGTCAGCCTCTGAGCTGCCAGTTGCCCATGAGTTACTCTGAGTTCTTGCTCCTCCCTTACTATTCCCTTTCCATCTCTTGATCCTTGCTTTTCATGCTCCTACAACTGCAGAATGCTTTCATCCTAACAAAATGTTTTAGAATCACAAAATGATGATGTAGGGAAATGAATAATACAAGGAGAGAGTGAATATTTAGTAGGTGCAGGTTATTACCTAATAACTGCCTGCTTCAATCATTGATAGTATTTAAACTCTTCAAAACTGCAGCAATTAATAAATGCTACTAAACACTGCCATGCCCATAACTTGATTGCAATAACCCATCAGGGAAGGTGTTTCAAAATGTCAACTCTTTTCAGGTTAGCTGAGAAACTAGCTCTTAGCACGAGTGTTGGATAATCTGGTGCTCCTGATGCTGCTGGCTGTGTTTGTTAGATGCTGATTTTGAAATGGTGACCGCACTTTCCTTCTTGCTCTCTGCTGCACCAGTGTCCAAAGCCTCTTTTGGAAGGGTAATATTGTATAAACAGGCAGCCAGCCCCAGCCCAAAGCTTTGGTTAGAAGGGTAAGTGAGGTTGCAGGATGAAAGGAAGGTGAAGACAAGCACAGGAGGCAGCAATCTCCGTTGGCTGCCTGCCTGCTCCTCACTACTGTTCATGGTGGTTTCGCTGAACAGGCAAGCTGGTGTGCTGTCGGTTGGGAATGCTGTCAGCTCCTCAAAACCTTGCTTTCTGAGGACTTACTCTCCTGTGCACACTCAGCAAGTCTCCTGCTTCAGCAAAAGAAAATAAATAACCTTTCGCCGTCACTCTAAGGCAGGTAGCACATCATGAAGTCCTCTTCATCTATGGAGATTCTAGATGAGTGTCTCTCATTTGCATGTCTAACAAAGCCTTGGGTAATCACCAAGAGGACGCTGGACTCAGTTAAAAGACTTGGACGATAGCACCAGGCATTTGGAAAGAGGCATCTGAGTATGGTGATTCCTTGATCTGCCTCAGATTTGAGTCTGTGTGCTCGTCTTGCAAAAGGATGTTGCAGCAGCTTCACAACGTATCTGGAAATTCCAGATTTTTGTGGAAGGCACAGGATCTTGAACTGGGAGGACTGGGACACCCTACAGTGTGTTTTCTCAAGCGCTCTTCAGTACCGAAAAATGGTGTCAGGAGTGCAAGGTCTTCCCCTGGCAGCAACAGAAGGGAGGAATGACTGGGGGCTGCTTGGACAGCAGAGCTCACCAAGGCAGATCCCACGTCCAGATCTGGCTGGTCACAGCAGCTTTATTATGACCTTATGCAAGGTCCTTTGAAGATTTCCTCCTGACAGAGCCTGCCATGTCGTCACTGAGGTAAAACAGGGAGCGGTCCAAATCCTGTCAGGGACTGTGAATCGGTCGTAATGCTGACTGCAAAGTTAATTCCCTTTCTAGAAGGAGGAAGTGAGGTGGTTGCAGGACTGGCAGAATGGGAGAGGAAGTTGTTGGCTATACGGTGAGTGGTGCAGCACAGGACTCGATCAGACTGGTTCTGGCCTTGACATCCAGATGAAAATAGGTGAAGAAGGTGGGTTAAGGTATTTGGAGAATGGGGAGATAAGCAGAGTGCATTCCTCATACAGGGAGACCCTTTTTTCTGAAGTCTCACAAAGTGTGTTTCCAACTGAAACACAATCTCTTTCTCCCCAACCCCTTTCTTTAATCTTATGAGTCAGAGGGATGGCTTTGCTTTTACCTGCCATTGTTTATCACTGGTGCGATGTTATCCCAAAGTGACTACTCACATCTGGACTGTGGAGGTGAGAGTGGTGTGGTCAGGAAACTCTCTGGGCTCAATTTCCTGCCATTCCCCTCACTTGGGAGTGTCACATCCTCCAGGCTGATCAGTGGACCCCAGCACAGAGACCCTTAGCTTCACAGAGATGCCTTTCACACCTCAGACCACCTACTTTCCCACCAAATGCTTCTCATGCTTACCTTTCATGATAAAATAGGTCCCAAATTTCTCTGTCCATGTTTTTCATCTCTCTGACTAATGAGCTCTGAGGAAAGCTGATGAGACAAATTCCATGGTTGGCTGAAAATACTGTATCAACTGCCTTTTCAATTTTGATCTAGATCTGTGCAGAATGGGTAATATTCCTCGGAAACAACACTCCTCCCTCAGCATCCCAGCCTTTTTAGAATAAAATTGAAAGACTGGAATGCCCTGAATAACTCTTCTTTTGTAAACTCTATGGTTTACATTTTCTTCCTGCCATCCAGTGAAATACTAACATTTTCTGTAACAGGACCTCCCTCTACAAGTTTTCCAGACAACACCATGTGGTGCTGGGAGCAGGCCTCTCTGTATCTTGTTGTCTGTGCTAAGCCATTCTCCTCCTTGCAGACTAAAAAGCCTTCCACGGAGAGGAGAGACAATGACTGTGCTGGGAATCCCCCCCCCTTTCTCAGAAAAAACTCCTGTTCTTTCATCACCTTACAGGGAGATTTCAGAGGGATTACTCTGGCTATGCCCTCCTGACCCTGGGATTCCTCTATTTTCGTTATGGGTAAAAATGACCATTTCTAGGGGGAAATGATTTGAAACAGGCATTGAATCCTCCCCATTCCTGAACCAGCTTTAATAAATAGCAGGGCACAAACACAAATTGTTGAAAGACAACCAGACAAATGCCTTTAAAAAGCCAAGCCTCTACCGTAGGTTTTGATTGTGCCGCGTAGCTCCTGCTTGGCCCCATTGTGTGGAGTGGAGAGTTTATCCAAGAGCGAATGTCGTTTCATTATGAGGTAGTTTGCCTGAGAGACACTTCAAAATCATTAAAGCTGACAATTTACCTTGCTGATTGCTCTAGCTGAGCTGCTGTGTGCTTTAGCGTCGCTGGACAAAGCGAAAGGCGGCTGTGCTGCATAGCACTGGCACCTCTCCCTCTCCTGCACTCCCCAAGCAGGACAAGGTTTCATTTTTCCAGAGATAGTCCATGTTTTCTCTCTCCCTACGGGGCTCAGAGGGAAGTTCCCACAGCCTTTGCAGTTCAGGACCAGTATCATTATCGTCGTGCGATCGCATTATGTTGTGTTCTTTTAGTAATCAAACCTCAGGCTCCTTTTGCTAATGCTGCCTGAGAATAATCATAGATCGGTATTTAAATGGCACAAATTTGGTCCTGGGCTGGTGCCTCATCCTGAGCTATTGCTGATTCTGTGGATTTGCTGCATGTGCACCGCAGGGGTGTAATAGATGGCTCTTTGTGGCGGGCTGGCAGGGCTCTGTTGTGCCAGGTGCTCTGTTTTTAGCAAGAGTGGGGTTTTTCTCTTTTTTTTCCCTGTTATGTCTTTTAAGAATTGCTAAATTAGCTCATAACCTGTAATCGGTGTTAATTCCTTTGAACGCTCTCAAGCGAGTTACAGCTGATTACTGTTGCCTGACCTTAGTCGAGTCCATTTCTAGAAAACGCTTTGTGTGACTTTGTGTGTACAGCTGAAAGGAATGCAGCTTTCCCCTAATTACATACTGGTAATGCAAGAGGAGACATTTCTAGTTCTGCTTCTGAAAGTATTTCCTTTGAGCACTGATGAGCCAGCGATAGCAGTAACCTCTGAAACCGTTTTGAAAAGGAGAGACAAGGCAGGAACTAATGCAGCTTCATCACTTGAAGCCTTGCGTAGATTGTAAGAGCAACAGAGCCACCAGTAAGTTACTGGGGGTGAATATCTTTAAACTGCTCTGTATTTTAATAAGATTAAATTGATTCAGGGTCTTTGCCAGCCTTTTCAAAGCCAGTGCTGTATGGTGGTCAGTAACTCAGCCATTGGGAAGAAAATAACTGAATTTTCATTTGTTTAAACTGAAGAACCCTGCTGACATTTTTATCTGTGGCATACTGCCTCAGACATACACAAAAGTTACCCCTGTATAAGCAAGTGACATTTCTTAATCAGCTATGTCTATCTGATTTTTCTACAGCCTTTGTTCTCAGCTCTTTAATTTTATTTAGATCTCCTGTCAGGAGCATGAAGGCATTTCTTACTTTTGGTGCTGCAAATACAATGAATTTCTTACAGAAGTGAGTTCAATTGTCAATACCATTTATTACAGTATTACTTAAGGAGCTGTGAATAAATCAAAAGGATTAACATTAACTCTTGGGCAGAATAGAGAACCAGAACATTATATTGCTCATGTATCATTGATGAACAGTGTTTTTCCAACCTTTTGTTTACAAAAATGAAAATTCTTTTCCCTAAAGTGGGTTCTTTACTGTGAGTTTGAACTGGTAAACAGAATTTTTACCATTTAAACCATTAAAAACTGTGTTTAAATCACTGCAACGTTTTCTCATAGGTAAATGCTACCTTATTTAAATGCATTTGGGATGCTGTGTCAACGCACTTAATACTTCTTGAGCTGAGCATTTCATTCATGAATTATCCCCTGCAGAACAATCCGAGGAAAGTAAAAGTATTTGTATGAGCTTATTGCTGTTCTTGAGCTGTGCTACAGATATAAAGATAATCCAGTGTTAGCTCTGGGCAAAGGGCATTCGTGTGGACATTCACTGAACCTCAGCTGACCTGTGGCAACTGCTGCTCATTAGAAAGCAGCATCATCACTGCATGTACAGTGGTGGTGAATGCATCATTATACGGTAACCCCCCTTGGTTACCTGATTAAAGAGGTTAGGAGATGACTTGATTGGGGTTTTGGAGTACCTGTGTCGGGAAGAAATTTCTAATGGGAGGTGATGCTTCATTCTAGCAGAAAAGGTTACAATGGTAACAAAAGTCAGCTTAATTAGAGCTGGCAGACTCGGAGCAAGGAAGGCAGCTAACCTTGGAACGGTGATTCAAGGGCAAGTTGGAATTTCCATCTTCTAAGTCTTTATGTTGAGTCTGCATATTTCCCCAAGGATGGGTCATAGCTCAGTCAGGAGTTCTGGGCTTGAGGCAGAAACTGTGTTACACGCTGTGCAGAAGGTCAGGTGTGGTGGTTGGTAAGGGCTTCCTGGGCCTTTGAAGTCTAGGAATTCCAGTGAGAATTACTGCAGATTCACCATAGCTGGTGAATTGACAAATACTGCATGTCTAAGGTACCTGATAAAAAGTGAGACAGTAGCATTGCCCCACATGGCATACGATACTGAATTCTTATTCTTTAGTCTATTAGGTTAATGCTCAGCTTTGGGGTTAAGCCATGGTGGGACTCACGAGACCCTGGTATTTATCTTCCCAGTATCCAACATGAAGCACTCATGCATCTTGCAACAGATGCCTAACTGGGTATAGACCACAGCTCAAACCATTTTTACATCTCCAGAGCTTCTGCAAGTTCCCAGAAATGTATTTTCAGTCCTCCTGGTTTGGAGCAGCACAGAAGCTGGGCAGTTTTTATTGAATCTGGCTTTAATTTGCATTATCCCTACGGTACAATTCAGTGATATTTCAGTCCCTGGAAGAGTGACATGAATGGCACACAAAATGTGCTTATTTCTTTAAACTGCCATTTAAAAATAACTTATCGTTAGGACTGTGTCCAAAAAACACAGGATTTAAAAATAACTCTCTGTTAATGAGAGTGGATTGGCAGTAGCAGTGTTAGAGGTTAGATTTTTGTGCATATGCGTCTGTGTGCTTGTGCCCTCTCCAATAACCAGCCCTGGCTCTTTCTGTGATGGCATGGTGCCATTGGTCCTACGTTGTTTTTCCTCTATGCCTTGGAAACCCAAAAGTCTCTAGAGAACTCTTTGAAAATAATGCCTGGATAATGGCCTTGAAAAGCTGCACCCCAGCAAAATCCCCCAAGCGTGGGCTCTGCTGCGTACCAAACACGTCGCATCCATAGGGAAGTCTCTTCCCTTGCTGAATGGGTCCTGCTGTGCGTGGAAATATGAAAGATGCCCTCGAAAACCAACCTTTGAGGTTACAGTACAGATGGAGCGAGGCTGAAAATGAATTTCAGCTTTCAAGTGACTTTGTGCTGTCTCCTTGATTGACTTGCCAGTTTTAATACTGTAAATTGGGGGATTGCGTGTAATGCATTCATGCTGTCCTTGTCTGGAATGAAGCAGGAACATAATTTATGGGGATATTCTCATCTCAGCCTTTGAGGAATTAGCTTCAATTAACTCTGTTGGGAATTGCATGTGTTGGGTGTCAGAAAGCCATCAAGTTTCCTTTAGAAATGCCGGCTGCTGTATGCGCTTCATTCTTCAGCTGTCTGAGGGGCTTTAGCAATGGATAAGGATTCAAAGCTTGGGAAATGCAGGTCTGGGTGACCAAGTTTCACAGGGTTAATGCTGCGTGCAGATGATGGACAGGACCATAGCTGAATGCAGTGCAGGTTGTTATAATTTGTAGCTCTCCAGCATGGGGGAGAGAGGGTTTGGGGAAGGTGCAGTAGCTTGTGAACCCAGAGCACTGAGAGAACAAATACACCTAAAGACACGGGCTGTAAAATAAGATCTCTCCGGATAAATCTTTCTGTCACCCAGGAGAATTAGGAAGGACATTGATTTCAGGCAGAGTGTGGGCAGTGCTTCTGGATCTGAGAAGCCTGGGGAGGCTTTGCCACCAGGTGATGGGCAACCGGAGGGAGGTGGCTAGGACAGACTTTTTTAGGATGGGAAAAAAAGAAAGGCTTTGGAGAAAGAAGCCCTCTGAAAGGAGTACACCTGGGATCCTTGCTGCTTGCAGGGTGTCAGTGTGCCAAAGAGAGCATTTCTGCTTGTCAGGTGCTGCAGACTCTGATGGTAGCACAGTCGGACTCAACGCGAGACTCGGTGTCTCTCGGTATGGTGCTGCCTGTCGCCCTCGCTGAAATGGAATGGACGCATGGCCTGTCAGATTTCATTAGGCAGCTGTATCAAAATACAGCACAGGAGAGCTGTGAGGTTCAAACAGCCCAAGCAATGCTTCCAGTGGCTCAGCTTGCCAGCGGTGACTCTGTAATTCCCCTATGAAGCATCATTTTAAATCTGAGAAGCATGGAGAGTGCTTATTTTCACTCGTAGCACACATTCTTCAGCACTCTCTTAATTTCTCTACTAGCAGAGAAAGACTCAGGCAAAGATGCCTGGTGCTTCTTCAAAGCCAAAAAATCCCTCCTTTGCCCCTGATTATCACTTCATTATCTAGCAGCCGCTCGCCAGATCAGACACTCAAGTAATTTTGTGGCGGGTGCTGGCAAAGTGTTTCCCAGCCATGCATTTATATCTAAATGGCTAATTCTCTATCCACAGCTTATCCTGAAGATTAAAAAACCAACCAAGCTAGATCTGAGCAAATCCAAACCAGGAATCCTAATCAGTTCTGTCGCTGAAGGTGCATTAGTATGGCACAAGAAAGAGCATGGCTTTCTTCCAGCAGATCCAACAATCACAGCTCGTTGTGGGCGGGGAAATTTTTCTACTGCTGTGTATTGACACAAAGGAGCATTTAGCTTGATAATGCCTCCTGGCTGCTGCCACGATCCGAATATTAAGAACAAATTAAGGTGTAAGATTAAACTCTAGAAGTTGTTACCTGTTCACAGTGAGGTAAGCGGTTTCTTCTTTAGCTTTTTCACACCAAAATGTTGGCTGTCAGCACCTGGGAGTTTAAAAATAAAACTGAGCTCCTACCTTATGCAGGAAACGATTAGAATCTCAAGTCTCCTGTAATATTTCTGCTACGGAATTTCTAATCTGCAATTAAATCTGTCATGGGCTGTAATATGACTGACTGCAATCCTCGTGAACTCTGGCTTGTCAGGGTGGTTTACTCATGCAGGCAGTTCAAAGTGGCATGGATATAGGGACTCATGTAAATTGAAAGCCAGCTCAAAGTTTGTCATGGCCACAAAAATCTTGAGGCTGGAGAGGATGATGATACTGCCAGAGGTGGGTATGCTGTGCACCAGGGTTCTGCTGCCCGAGCTGAGCTGTCTCCGGGATGGATGACCAACATGGCAACTGGGGTGGCCAGTACTGTGACTGTGGTCACATCACCAGTGAAACACAGAAGTCTGTGCTGTCATGAGGAATGGGAAAGGAGGCAGCAATTGCCCCAGGAGCTGGGGATGTTTAGCCTGGAGAAGAGGACACTGAGGGGAGACTTTATCACTGCCTACAACTACCTGATGGGAGGTTGTAGGGAGGTGGGCAATGGTTACTTCAGCTGCGTAACAGGAGATATGAGAAGGGGAAATGGCAAGAACCTGTGCCAGGGCAGGTTTAGATTAGATATTAGAAAAAAAATTTACTGAAAGAGTTGTCAGGGCCTGGCACAGGCTGCCCAGGAAGGGGGTTGAGTCCCCACTCCTGGATGTGTTTAACAGAGGGGAGATGAGGTGGTCAGAGATATGGTTTAGCACAGGACAGGAATGGTTGGACTTGATGATCTTAAAGGTCTTTTCCAACCTTGTGATGCTGTGATTCAGTTCCCCAAAGGGCAAGTTGTATTGAGACTGAGTTAGAAGTAAACTCTGCCTGTGCATACCCTTGACATCAGTATCGACAGCCATAATTGCAGGGGGAAATGTGACTGGGATGAAAAGATGTCTCTTGGGTTACAAAAAGATCTGGTGGTAAATCTGGCTGAACACGTTGCCTTTATAAATGATCTCAGTGCTAAATGCAGCGTAGTCAAACCTGCAGTCACTGTGGAACTGGGAGGAACCGAGAGAAATGAGCAAGAGAGGAGAGAAAGCCTTGCTTTGGAAATACCTCAGCTAAATTACATGGCTAAAAATAACCTTCTCTTTGATGAGATAGGGAAGTTGGAAAAGGCACGGCGAGATTTTGGTGGAAGATCATGCAAAGGATGAATTCTAGGGGATAGCAGCAAAATTTCTAGGCTGTTATGTGCAGATGCCCTGTGCTGGGGAGAACATGAGCTGTAAGTCCTTCTCTGCTGAGCTTGTTTGATCCCACCTAGTGGGTCTGTGTCCCCTTCCTGGCACCGGCCCGTGGAGACGCGGTGACGAGTGGCAGGAATTCAGAGAATAGCACCAGCAGCGTGCTGGAGCTGCAGAGACTGATTTATGTGGCGATGCTGACAGCGAACTATGTGCATAGCTCAGCTAAGCACCAGCTCTCCACGTCACACGAGGGGTACAAGAGAGATTAGGGAAGAGCCTGCAGTCATTTGAAAGCCTGAAGTGCTGGCAAGGAAGAAGGGATATTTTAGGTGGTGAGAGAGATAATAAAGAAAACAATGGTGTGGTGGAAAGAAAGTGTGATGAGGACATCTATTAAGGCATTAAAGAGGTTTCTAAAGGGAAGGACTGGAATACTGTAGTGTGAAATATGGTTGCTACAGTGTAAGTGTACTGTCAGGAATTCTCCCTTGATGAGGATGGAAAGAAATTAAGTTTCCTCCCCCCCTGCTTTAAATGAGAGCCTTGCACCGCTCTGCCCTACCCAGTGGTACCTGGGGATTGCTTGCTTCTAGCAGTTCTCTGGTAATGCTGAGTGACAGTACTTTCCTTCCAAAAATATTTAGGTGACTTAGAAAGAGACCTCCTTGAGGTGAGTGATCTATCAATAATGCTTCAGTTATGTGTGTCCCCACTGAGCAGGAAGACTCGTGACTTCAGCATCCCTGGGGGCACCGTTATCTAGATGAAATGAACTTTCTTCCCAAATTCCTTTTGGAAACTTGACTGTTTTTCTCAATATTGGGCAAGAGTTGCTACAAATGCTCCCTGCTACACAGTAGCTTAGCGTTTCTCCCAGCCACACAGATTTGCTGAGGCTACTGGAAATGAGCAGCTCGATTGGGAAACACAAGAAAAGCGTGTGGCTGGGCAGCAGCACAGCAAATCTTGCCAAAATCTCTCCAGCTGCCTGGGCTTTTCCTCTGTATTTTCTGTCCTTTCATCTTCATTAACCTTTTATAACTCTGTCTGATTACGGCAGCATTCCCACCATTTCCTACCAAGATGTCACCCTAATAGCTTTGTTGTGGACGGCTCATATCCATGTTGGCCATTGCAGGGCTGTTAACATCTGAGAGAGTGATTGAGATGGGATGGGGCTGTCTGGGAGCGATGCTGACTGTTGGGCTGCCACTGAGGTTGTGAGGAATGCATGTTAGAGGGGAGAGGGAGCTAAATCATCAGATGAAACGTGCCTCAGTGGGTCTCCCAGATCGCAGATAACGGTGTGAGAAATCCAACAGCTTCTGGAACTCATCGAAGCACTGCATAAGTTGCCAGCTTTGCTCTTTTGCAACTTGTTTTTTTGGGGCCAAGTTTAAAACAACAACGCAAAAAGCCCTCAAAAATGTTTGTGTTTAAGAGTTTGGAAAAGATGCTTGTCAGCTGCTGCAGTCTTTGTCAGCCTGGTTGTGGCTTTTTTTTTTGGGATAACTCAGAATTTTCCATTGTCTGGCAGGTAGCTGGGGCATTAAATTGTCACAGAGCACATCTTTTTCATCACACGTGCATAAACCTGGAAGATTAATTACACTCTCTTTTGTAAAATGCAGCATCCCAAGTGAGTAGGGAAGAAATGAATCAAGAATATGAATTTAAGTACCTAAAAGTGACACAGCCCTAGCTTGACTTGAAAGAAAACGGCTGCCAAGAAAAACAGTACGGCAGAAACACAGAGCAAAGTCTGAGGCTGGGGGAGGGAAGAGGGCTTGGGACGCTCCCAGAGGAGACTTTAGACTGACCTGAGGCCCTGGCACCTACACATGAGTTTTGCAGTAGATGGCATTTTCTCTTTCAGTTAGGACTAAAGACTCTCATGTGTTGGTGACTGGAGTTTAACAGCTATGGCTGAATGAGTCTTTGTTGGTATTAAAGGGAAAAGAGGGTATCAGTGTGCCACATCCAGAAATGTATGCAGCATATTTTGTCTTTTGCTACTCCTGCTCTGCGACTTCTTGCATGCTCTTGTTCTTCCCTTGCATTTTAAGGGCTCTGGAAGAGGAGAAGCAGTGAGGGATGGGAGCAGGAGTCCTCCAGTCAGGAGGTGCGTGCACTGTGTTGGTGTATTGGTGCAAACTGCTGACTGGGCATAGACAGACAGACAGACGTGCGTTCCTTCCTGCAGCCATGGTGGTGATGTCTGGCAGGGGAGCTGAAGCTGTGCGGGTGGAAAATGTTCTCTGCTTGGTGAGTCATGTCACACGGTGCTGCGGTGTGTAGAGGCCATGCTTCACGTTGCAGGGGGAGCATTGAGTGAGGACCACCACAAATCTGAAGCACATGGAACTGTTGGAAGGGGTCCAGAGGAGGGCCACAAAGGTGATTAGTGGGCTGGAGCACCTCTCCTATGAAGACAGGCTAAGAGAGTTGGGGTTGTTCAGCCTGGAGAAGAGCAAGCTCTGGGGAGACCATTCTATGATTCTATGAAATGATGAAATGACACCACATTTAGACCAGCTAGATCTTCAGGCTGATGCTGGTGCATGTGGTTTCGGTTCAGCACGTGCTCAGTCTGGTTTTATAACTATGTCTCTCTTTCTGACCTCCTGCAAGAAAAAATATTTGATAGAGCTTTAAAAATGGAAGAAAGCTACAAGACACAGTCTTGTAAACACGTGCCAGCTCCAAAGTGGGAATAGGATGCTGAAGCTGTTAGCAGCAGACAAGTCATGCTGCAAAATATTGCCAGGGTCTCATAGTGCCTGGCCCTGGTGCCCTTGCTGAGACCTGCCCTATTTTCTTGCTAGCACCAGTTCACCAACAAATGGGACATATTTTCCATAACCACCTCTAGCTGTGTGCTGGGAGTGGGATGGGAACGAATGATTCTGTGTGTCTGCTGGGGACAGGAAAGTGCTCAGGCTTAAGCTGCAGTGGGGGGGACATCTAAGTCCAGGAAAACCTTTGAAGGATGGAAAAGGAGAGAGCTGCAGGAAGCAGTTGCCCAGGAAGATTGGAATTTTGGTCAATGGGTATTTTTAGCACTGTGTTGGGCAACAAGCTGTAATTTGACCCTGCCTTGGGGGATGAACTAGGAGACCCCTCGAGGTCCCTTATGGCCCCATTTGTTGTATTGTAGCTATTTCTTTGTGTTTGTGTAGCATTAAATTGGGTTCTTTTAGGCTTGTGGGTATCTATTTCTGTGCAGGCAGAGAGCGTGACAGGACATATATCAGAGTGCTTATCAGTTAACTATGCAGATAAGGAGTTATAAAGCTCTCATTTTAGAGAAGAGGAAGATTTCATGTGTTTTCATGACAGTGAGTGGGGAGAAGGACCGGCGGAAATCCCACATTCCCTGCCCTCCCATCCTCATTTTCCCATGGTTTATCTCACCCCGGCTCCAGGACTGGTGGGACCCTTCTGATATAACTCACTGATAAGGAAGAACACCACTCAGGCACTCATCCTGAGTTAATGAGCTGAGGTGGCTCTGGGAAGAGTCTGATGACCATGGAACTCAGGGAGGGAAGGATGGGGTGGCCAGCAGGAAACTGGGGGGAGGATATGGGAGGCTCCTTAAGGCTTTCCTTGACAAACCTCAGCAGCAAAAATGACTTGCCCCAAGTCCACAGAAACCTGTGGTGTGACAGAACTTTTACCCATGCATTTTTTTTTTCTCTGAGCTGCATTTTAGGAGTAAGCAATGTCAGAAAACAGCACTGTCTGTTGGCTTCGGCTATTTCTACACCAGAAGCTCTATTGCAGTTATTCCATGCAGGTATTTGGGTAGTTTGTGTGGTATGAGCAGCCTGGGTGGGCTGCACTCCTCTGTAAGGCTGCACAACTGGTCCCAGCAGCACCCGCTGCCAGCTCTGTGCAGAGGTGCTGGTGGAGCTGTTGCGAAGCGCTTTGGGATGGAAATCACAATCTATAATTGTAGCACATCAGCCTTCTGAAACACAGAGAACAAAAAGAAAAAAAAGAAAGAGAAAAGAGAAGAAAGAAATCTTTTTCTTCCTCCTGGGAGGAGCTCTTATCTGATTCCTGAAGATCATTTCAGTGTCTGTGCTATTTCTGTAGCTGGAAGTGCAGTCTGCAAAGGAGCAAGCAAGGCTGAGAACCTCCGAGAAACTCATTACGAAAGCAGGAGGCCAAAAGTTGAGCAGGAACGTGGAAAACAAACAACCACATGCTCCGAATTTGATCTCCCTATCTGAAGCCCTACCAGCTGTATGGCTCCTGAGCCTGGAGACAGCTGGGCTGGAGCAAACAGCCTTGACACAGAGGTCTGCTAGGCAGGATAAAGTTACTTGTGCATCTTTGCCTCGTCACTGCCTAAATGTGTTGCAGTTGGAGGCCAATATTGATTTCTAGGGCTTGGGATCCTTATGACCACCAACCTATAGATCAGAATTAACTGAATTAATTGGGCAGTGATTGGTGCTGAGCCGCAGAGTTTAACTTTTCACTCATTTGCTGCTTCTTCTCTTCAGGTTGTCCATCTGTCTGCAGCTGCCCATGGCTCCCCCGAAATGTCAGAGGGAATTACTCAGAGAAAGGGACCCTTCTTTGCTGATTTTCCAAAATGGTAAGGGCTGCTGCAATAAATGTGGGCAACCAGGCTGTTTTCTTCTGCTCAGAAAAAAGGGGGAGTGCTGCCAATTTGTTGGGTTTTTTTTTTCACACGGCATCTGAGAATCATGTGTTTGAAAATCTTGCAAAAGGTGTGTTTTTCCCCCTTTTTATTTCTTCTTCTCTTTTTTTTTTGATAATGCACAATCCAAAGCACTGATCTCTTGATGTATGGCTGCTGACAGGTGCCCATCTGGTCCCCTGGAAGCCTGTCTTTCATGCCTCTTCTCCTCTAGCACATGAGACGGGGTGAAGCAACGTCAGGCTGGCGCGTGTGCTTGTGACACAGCAGAGCAGCTCTTCCTGGTGTCCACAGCTGAACGGGATGCAGGGTGCAAGATTGCATCTCTCCACAGATGGCTGTCGTGCCACCGAGTCTGCTCATCCTTGCTGGTGTGGGAAACGTTGCTCTCTGCATTGCAGGGAAAGGGGGAGACTAAACCTGACACTGCTGCAACGGCAAGCGGGTGTTCATCGTGCTTGTGAATGCTGTGGCCCTGTCTTTGTTGGGAATGGGAGATCTGTGCAGTGCCAGCAGGGAAGAGGTTAAGTTTTGATAGTGTTTCTATTAAGCCAGGAAAAGTTTTGACCTCTGCCTCGTCTTTGCTTCTAACTGAATTTGGGAGATTATGACAAAAGGCTGTGTAGGTGTGTTCCCAGTGTTTAGTTTCCAAAAGATGGAAATATCATCTTCCTCGACCTTCAGTGGTTTCAGCAGCAGGAGCTGGAGTGCTGTGTTCTTGGCACAGGGACCACGGTGTAGCCTGACAACCCCTGGTTCCTGCACCCTGCTTCCTCCCACAGCCTCCTCACAGGGTTTGCTGTAATTATGGCAGTGCGGAAGCTGGGGTAGGGAGGCAAATCTTGCTGCATCTTGCTCTCCTGCTGGAAGTGATTTATGGCATTTTGGGGGTCATGGAGAAGCCAAAGGGTGCGCACGCACTTTCCCTCCCTCTTTCTCTCTGTGTATATACAAATATAATTTGCACACTGCTACTGTTGGCTTCCAAGTGTATGAATATTTGTGTAGCCCTGGATTCATCCCACCCTAAATTTGCCCGAGGTGCCTGACTGTGGAGCACAGGCATCCTCGGGCTCCCTCTGTTGTTGATGGAGCGAAGCACCTGCAGAAGGTGACCCAGCTCTTCATGAGTGGCTTGGTTAATTTTCTTCTGGCTTATTCTGTGTCAGCAAAGCCCACACAGGCAGCTGGGAAGGGTTTGGACAAATGTGTCTTGTGTGGCCGGGAGCCTCGGCTGGGGCTCACTGGGCCAGATGCTGCACGGACACAGGGTGGGAAGAGGGACCTGCCCAAGGGAGCTTGCAGGCTGGTGGTGCATCTCCCCAAACTGGTGCAAAACCAGAAGCATCAGGTTAGGGTAGAGGCAGAGGAGCTCATGTTTGTCTGGAGAAGACTGAGGTCCTGAAATCATTCACCTCTTACCTTCAAGCCCCCTGACACTCCCTTGTCTGTTGCTTCCCAGCAGAGGAGAGTTGGAAGCAGGGCAGTGAGGTGTCTCTGCAGATAGCTTTGGGGTGACAGCTCTGCAGCAGGCATCTGTCAGCCCAAATCCAATGAGCTGGTGGTGGGCTTATCTTGAGGCTGCTTGGGGAGGGGAGCTGGCATCTCGAGAGCAAGGAGAAACGAAACAGCAAGGAGAGATGAGAGATAGGGCAGGGCATACCTTGAGATGAAAGACATGTGGTTTGTTTTTGAGGAGCAGTGACGTTCCTCGGAGAGGCGGATTTATTTCTTCATTAACTCAGTGCCTGAACAAGTTTATCTTGAAGCACTGAACAAGTGTCATTAATGTTTCCTTTGAGCAAACAAGGCTCTTTGATAATGTCTACCCTCTTTTGACCTTTACTTTAATTTTGAATGCTACTAATTAACACCGATCATTCATTCAAACACCAAACTGGTTGTTCCTGCTAAATGCAAAGCAAATGCTTTGTGGTCAGGAGCAAAATGGGGGCAGGCTTCTGTAGGGAAACTCCAGGGTTGTGGGATACCCTGCACAAAACTGGCTGTTGTGTTCAAACAGGGGAATTTCCTCTCTGATCCTTGGGGAGCAGCTGGGAAGAACATGTCCCACAGGAAAGAGAGGGAGCTTTTAGCAGACATCCTGCAGAGGCAGCGTTAGGACTCAGGACCATCTAAACCCTGTGTTTTAAGTTTTCTTTTGAAGTGTCTGGTTTTCAGCTCCCTTAGCAACTGCATTTGGTGCTGCTGGAGAGCAGAGTTTTGTGCTGCTACCAACCCCTACCCTGTCCTTACAAGGAGTGCTGACCAAGGATGTACTGCTCCTTGCCAAGGGGGTGATCCTTCATGCTCAGACGGAGCAGGTAAGAACCTTCAGGTAGGAAGGTTCATCTGCTCTGCACACTGATCCCAGCCTGCTCTCCAGAGCAGACCTGCCCACCAAGCCCACTGAAAGTCCTTGGAAATTGTCTTCACTCAAGATGTCCAAAATACAGGCAAAGAGACTGGGGGTTTTTTTGGCTAGGACTGGGTCTTGGGTAGGAGGAAGGAGTTTTACTGAGGGGAGACCAGGGGCCAGGGTTTCCTTTCCCTGCACAAGTCCTACCTTGTTTTTTTATCATTTGGAGAACTTATGGAGAGTGAGATCTCTTCATGTGAGAAGAGCTTCCTGGTGCATCTGTAAATGGGGCTGCTGGAGGTGTGAAGGAAGTACTGGGCATTCTCCCACATTTCCTACACAGGCGTAGGGGAAAAAAACAGGATTCTGGTCTCCAGCTTGAAATCCTCCCGTTTCATGTGAGTATGAGCAACGACTGTGGCTGGGCAGATCACAGAATCACAGAGTTGTAGGGGTTGGAAGGGACCTCCAGAGCTCATGGGGTCCAACCCCCCTGCCAAAGCAGCTCCCCAGCTCATACTGCACAGGTCGGCGTCCAGATGGGGCTGGAATCTCTCCAGGGAAGGAGACTCCACACCCCCTGGGCAGCCTGTCCCAGGGCTCCCTCACCCTCACTGGGGAAAAGTTCCTCCCCATGTTGGTGTGGAACTTCCTGTGCTCCAATTTGCAGCCATTGCCCCTTGTCCTGTCTCCACTGACCCAAGAAAAGGGGCAGGACAATTCCCCCTGCATCTCATACTTAAGATATTTATAAACCTTGATTAGGTCCCCCCTCAGTCTTCTTTTCTCCAGGCTGAACAGCCCAGAGCTTGGGAGCTCACAGGTGAAATTCTTCCTTCAGGTACAGCAGCAAAACCTTTGGTGGGGTCAGTTGGGTATCTGGAGACATGGCTGTAGCCCCACCATAGCCCCTATCCCGTGGAATTGGAGGCAACTCTACCAGGGCTTTAGTTTCCTCTCTGAGGAATGGGACTACCAGATTTCCCTGTAGAGAGTCCTGGTTCTCCACCCCTAAAGTGCTTTGAATCTCAGGTCTCAGAGAGCTGTGTGGGCTCACCCCAGCCCTCTGTGAAGCATGTGTGCCCACAGCTCTCTCCCAAAATCTTGAGCAGTTTCACCAGCTTTGGCCCATTTCATGGAAAGAAGCAGCAAATGCAACTGAAAAGATCAGCAGCACTATTGAATGACAGGATCTGTCTATTTTGGTCTAATAATGACTGCACTATCTAGCAGTCTGCCATCATTGTTGTCCCACTGTATTTCTAGCACAAGCAAGGAAAGATAAAGCATCCATTGCCAATGAAAGTTGAGCCTGTAACAGCTTCCAGAGCAGGCCAGCAGATATAAATACAACTTCCTACTTTCCACACACCAACAGCTCAGAGCAGCTAAACAAAACCTCTCTTCTAGCCACGACAAGACCATTTTGCACCCACGAAGCGATCCATTTTGCACCACTCCATGTCTCCTAGAGACTCAGCCTGCCTTTTGCCACGCCACCTCAGCCTGTAAGCCCCTTAAGTCGGATTTTAAGCAGCACAATAAAGCAGGGTATCCTAAATGTTTAGTTTGAGAGCTGCACCACATCAGAGGGCAGCGAATGAATCACGTGCGTTCCTTTATCTGATGGTGTGTTTGTGTAAAAGGAGTGACATGCAGCAGGGAACTTGCTGTTGCAGGGAATTTGTGTTTACATAAATCTCCAGCCCACAGATTTTATTTCATTCTTTTTTTCTCTCTGCCATCCCCTGTATGCAAAATCCTCCTCATTGGGAGCTATTTAAAAGCCATCAGCATTCCAATAGTTTACAAACTGAAGGTGGGAAGGGGGGAGGAAATGCATGATTGCAAAGGGATTCGGTGTTTAGGGAGCTGGTTTTATGGCTCTGCAAGAGATTTTCCATAAGTGTTTTAGTTCTGGGGCTTTTTTAATGCAGAAAGGAAGGCCGTATTTTAAATGTCCTTAGGTACTCATGCCTAAAGACATCCATAGCATATTATCTTGACTCCTGGCAAGAATTAAGCAATTTATTTTGCATCAAGAAAATGCCAAGGGTCTTGAGCTGCACAAGGAGTCTGAAGCAGAGTGGGACCCAACAACACGTAAGTACCGCCCAAAAACCTTGAGATCAGGCTCTGAAATGCCTATCTGAAAATTTTCTATCAATCAAAACAACTGTTGTACCCTCCATTTCAGGGGTTCTTGTGCACAAGATGACAACTTACTAAGCAAAGCCTTGCACAGAAGTGACTTTGCTCCGGCAGCTCTAATTTCCTCTCTCTGTCCATGCTTTTCCCCTAGGTCTGCCTGGGGTGATCTGTCTCTCACTCACAGTTTCTTTGTCTGGTCCAGCCATTGCATCCCACCCAAATCCAGATTTTTCTTTCCAACATCTGCTTATGCTCTCCTGAGCAGAGTTTAAAAGTGAAAAAAACCCTTCAAAACCTCATCCAATTTCGGCAGAAGGCTCATTCCTGCTCCAAAGACTCACTCGTTTCCAACCCCTTGTTTCCTGCAGCAGGGAAGACCAAAGAAAAGGCTGTCAGAGTGCTTTAGGGTGGGTTAAATAATTTTTTCCAGTCCTGTGTATGAAGCAGGTGAATCCTTGTCTGCAAAAGCCAACAGTTTTTATCACTACCTCAGGGACATGCCATGTGCAGGGACCACCATCCAGGGCACATGAAAACAGGGCTTGTGACTCAGAAGTGTCCAGCAGTCTTACAGACCAGCAGCCCAATGACACAGCCCTACACGTGGTGTGAATGAAACCAGCAATGTCCATCTGTGCCCCAGCACACACAAGCCCTGGTTCTCCTGCCACAGCCAAGATGCAGTGGGCACAGCAATGGACTTGTCTCGCTAATTGCCCTCATTTCCCTCATGTATCCTTTGTATCTCATCCCTGTTAAATGCAAGAGCAGCAGAGCATATGTCGTATATGTAGCAGGAGATCAATGATAACATCCAGCATGGGCATGGGGGTCTCCTCTGCCTCCGTTGCCTCTGAAAAATGCAGGTTGCTCCCAGGGCTATTACCTTCCTCACTGGAGCTGCAACGAGGGGCAAAAGTCATGTGCTAAGGTTGTGGCTATAAATGCTCCTGCTGAGCACTGTGGTCTGGTATCTGACCACAAAGGGACTTGTACAAAGTGGCCATTGTAGGAATCCAGAGCCCCCAATGTGGCCGCAACCCTGCATCCAGGAAAGCCTTTCTCTGGGCAGCCCTTTGCCTCCTGGCTGATTGCTAACCACCACTTAACAATGCTTTTCCTCCTAATGAACACAACAGCAGTGGGAAGCCTCCAGCCCTGGCGCCTGCCTCCCTCATGGGTGAGGCTGACATTGCGGCTACCACAGATGGTCTGGAAAATCCTTTTTGATGGAGCAACCTCTCCTCCCCACAACGTGCCTGGGTGTTTTTGCATCCTCTGCTCCTGTGCGTCCTCAATGGAGGACAGCGCCAGTCCCATGCCCCTTTTCTGGTGGTGTCCCATGCACTCGCTTGGAGGGTAGCCCTGCCACAAGGAACAGCTCCCTTCCCAAGCTTTACTCCAGGCTCAGCCTAGTTCTGGGAAAACCCTTTGGCTCGCATGTCACTAAGTGCTGGCCTGGAGCCTCTGTTTGCAGGATGCTGAACACATCTGGTGCTGTGTGCGTGGGTTTCAATTATGGTGGTGATGTTACTTTATCATCAGCTGCTTAACCCTACCTTAGACCAGCGTGTTTTACTGCCCCAGGTTACTCTGTTCACTGGAGTTGCTGCAGGGAATAACACCTCGTGCGTGCAGACATCATTAGAGGCAAGCTCATGCGTTGAGCCAGTTTGCAATAGCTGGGTTGCACTAATAGGTTGCACCTAGTATTAACATTACAGAGGTGCTCAAAGCTCCAGCTGGGATTGGTGTGGATGGTGCCATGCAGGTACTGAGAAAGAAGTTTTGATGTGACCTAGGCAGCAGGGAGTTTGCAACAGGGTTTTGTGAGGAGTTTGTGGCGTGGGCATCTCTGAGCTGATCACTACCCCAACAGAGGTTTGGCTTGAGGTTTTCCTGTGCCAGGAAGGAGGCTACTCAAAGGCAGGTGAATGCTTGAGTTGGTAGCAGGGTGAGCGTCTGCTCACACTGCAGGAGTCCTGACCCAAAGGAGGGAGAAAGAAGAGATCTTTTTGGTGGTGGGGCAGTATGGTGACTTGTTGGACAAGACAGCTCACTCTGTGCTTCTCAGGCTTCACTCCTCTGAGGCTAGGCTGCAGGTTCGAAAGGAAACTAGAGAGAAGAGGGCATCAGGGAGCCTTTACAGCAGTGATGCAAAGGAGGTGGAATGGGAGCAGGAGCAGTGAGAAGAAAGGAGGGGAGCAATGATAATGCAAAGGATAAGCTAATTATTCCTGTGGATAGTTTGGTGGCATTTGTTTGAGTGAGGATCCAACCAGAGACATGCCTCAGCAGATGCATGGCGCTGTGCTCTTGGGTCTCTCCGTGGGCTGCAGATGTCTGGGCAGTGTCTCCTGCACGCTGTAGAGAAGAACACCTGTTTCATCCCAAGTAACAGGTGATTCATCCCTCAGCGAGGCTCCTTGCGTGTCTCCCAGACACTCCACCCGGAGTGTGGATTTATCAAGACTGGGGGGTCATCCCCACTTCCTCCAAAGCCAAGACAACCCTCGGGTTGTCGTATCCAGATGGGAGCATGAGAAGTGTTATTACAGTCTGAGAGCAATTAGGGGTGAGGACACCAAGGGATGTGCTCAACACTGCAGGGGCAGGGGAGGAGTTCATAGAAAAGCCCAACTTGGACAAGAGCCTTTTGCTCGCAGGGGAAGGAGGGGAGGGGAAGCCTTAGAATATCATAGAGTATCATAGATATTCTATTTGCCTCTCAAAACAAAAACACAGCCCACTCCTGCTGTGTTTCCACAGCTACACAGATATAAACACACAAATTCCAAGGTTATTTCTGATGGATTTCTTTAGTGCTCAGAACAGGCTCTTTCTGGAGTCGCAGCATTGCTAGGGAAGGCTTGTTCCAGCAGGAGTGCCTTAACAGCACTATTTATTGAGGCAAGGCCTTTATTTTGTGATGAGCTGTACTGAGCTGGAAAACACGGGGGCTTGTGATTTCAAGGACTAATCTGCTTGTTCAAACTGTGGCAGGGAAAGCAGATATTCAGGGCAATTTTAATGGTTGGAGCAGCTGGGTCGTAAATAACTCATGTAGAACTGAGTCTATTTTTTTTCCCTGAACAGGATGCTCCTGCAGATGTGACAATTAATCACAGTGATCAGCGTTTCTGTGCAAGCACTTCCAGATAAATTGAAACGATGGGTTCTTGCTCTTTCAAGAGATCGAATCAGAAATTCAGTCTGGAGGCTTAACACTTAGTCAATACTTTGCCAGAAACAGAGGATACTGAAGGAGAAAAATTACCATGTGGGAAATGTCTCTTGGACTTGCAGTCCAAAGGCTGCAGCTGGGATTGCTTGGAAATATCTTTGCAGTTGCCAGGGCATTTATTGTGCCTACAAAAGGTCTTCCAGGTGATGCTCTTTGGTGTTAGAAGTACTAAGTACAAAGGGAAGCAGGTTAATTGGATTTCTTTGAAAGACGAAACACAAGAGCACCCAGGCTGATAAGGAACTGTAGTATTTCCACAAAGAGGCTGCCAGCTGAGCATCTCAGAACTCACTTATACCATGGATGCCCTTGTGCACTGCTGCCTGAGTGCCGAGTTCTCCATTTGCTGTTTTCAGGTAGACAGAGAATGAGAAAATGCTGCAGAAGTGCCTGATTTTTCTCTGTGTATCTCCTTGAATATCTATTTTGGAGAGGGCTGGTGGCCCCTGCTAAGGATGGCTGCATAGCAGGCCTGAGACTGAGGATAAGCAGGTAGGAATGCCATGTACTGGGTCTAAAGGGTTGGCTGTAGGGGCAGATTCATACCCTGTAATGAATTGCGTGCTCTGTGTTATCATGTCCTGGACCACTAGACTTGACTGCTCAAGCCATGTTGCTCCTGTGCTCAGCCTTTCACAGATATGTGCCTTGGGCTTTGCACTGAGACACCTCCAGCATGGGGTTTGCATGAGCCTGTTGGGATCTAGGGTCGTTTGGAGTGGAACTGGCTGTGGGGTGTCTTGTTCTGCTGTTTGGTTTGGGATGCTCCTCCTGAGAGCACTGAGGGTGTGTGATTTCTGGATGTGAGCTGCACAGTGCCCTGGCTAACTTAGACTGGTGATACTGGGGAAGAAAGCAGTGAAGAGACATCGTTGCTGCAAGAGCTACCCTGGAATCTGGGAGAATTTTTACTACTTTTATCTATGCTTGTCTTATCTGAACCATCCTGGGTGATACTTGAGCAGTTCCTGGAGTCCAGAATTTGCTAGTCATGGGGTGCTGTATGTCCAGGCTACAAGGGAGAAAAGATCCCACCCTTGGTCTTGGGATCAATCCTGAAGTCTGCTCCTGACTAGAGAAGAGTCTGCTTTGCTGTGGGTGAATTGGTTGCAGACTTTGCCACAGCCACCTCCCTCATCAAACACTGGCCTGCTCAGGGAGCACTGCTGCATGTGGAGGGGCTGGAGGAAGGCTTGGACATTGAGTGGGAGCTTCCTCATCCTGCCCACCCACTTCGGGCCCCCTGTCAGTTTAATCTTGTGAGGCAGTGATTGCCTCCCTCCGGGACTGATCATATCACACAACCATGCGTCACCCAGGCAGGTTAGGATTTATTAGCATGCTGGTCTCTCCAAGAGGCTGTATTTTACAAGCCTGACTCAAGGAAAGCAGAGGAGATATTTCTCTTCTCCCTAGTTGCGAGCCCACCCACAGGAACTCACAGGAAGGCAGGGTTGGGGACCTGGGTCCCATTCTGAAGGCACCTCCTCTTCTGGGTACCCCAGAGCTGGCATGGGAATCCAAGGAAAGCAATTTTGTGCCTTTACTGTCCTGAACCTCTGCACCCTCCCCACAGATGAAGCCCTGCTCCTTTAGGGAGCCATCCTTGTGGGCACCTCCTGGGGTTGCAGGTGTGGGATTTCAGCCTTACCATCAGCTCCTGAGAAGCAAGAGAGCTGTGATTAGTGGCACAAGAAACAGGGAGCTCCTGTTACCATTTGCCCCGTGCTCCTGCTGCTCTGAGATGCAGCAGATGAAGTAATGTGTGCCTGGGTAACCCTGGGTATAAAACAGACCCATGTGGGTGAATTAGCACATGGAGTGCAGAAAGCAGTAAACAATCCATATAGGAGGGAAAAAAAAGTGCATTTGGTGGGTTTTTTTTGTTATGTTGTTTGTTTTGGTTGGGTTTTTTTACATGCCAGAGTTTTGCTTTAGAAGACCAATAATCATGTCCATGCTTGGGATTTTCCATCCTGCTGAGAGCCATCAGTTTTGATTAGCACATTAACTGCCTGCTGAAATTAAAATTATCTGCAGCTTAAAGTTGGCCTGAATTATGAGATAAGATAGAAACCTTCTAAGTAAAACCATCTTTGTGAATGAAGTGAGGTGGAGAAAGGTAATTTTTCTCCCAGGAGCACGTGTAGGACTCTGTGCTATTTCTTGCTTCTTGCTTTTTCTTCTGCTTCTCTTTCTGTGGTGATGCTCATGTCACGTGGCTGCCCCCAGATTCCAGATGTACATTTTCACAGCCATAAATTGAGTATTGGCATGTGACAGATGCTTCATGGTGAAGCTGTCCTGCCTTGACCCTCCACCTGGCTTAAAGAGGAGAACTGCAAGATGTGAAATATCTCATTACCAAAGTGAAGGTAACCCAACATGTTGGCCAAGATTAGCCTTGCAAGCAGCCTGCTGGGCTCCCACATAAGGGAAATGTCCTCTGCTGCTGCTGGAGATGTGGGAGGCCCTTTTGTGGCTTTTCTGGAGGTGAGAACATTAAGAAGGGGCAATTATGTCCAATTGCTCCAGCCTGCGTTGGCCAGGTTGGGCCCGTGGGTGATGTTGCTGAGCTGGCAGTGAGCAGTGGGTCATGTCACTGCTTGCTCTTTGCTGGCCTTGGTTTTCATTTATTCAATCCCTGTGGCTGTGAGCAAGATGAGAGGGTTCTGTGGGCACAGCATGTGCCAGAGCTGCACAGCCTCTGTCCAGCTGCTGGCTAAGTAGGAGCATACGAGCTTCCCCTGAGCTTGCCACAATGCTGGTGAGTCTGTTCCACTTCTTTGTGACTGTCCCCATTCAATTTCTGTAGCTCTGGATTTCAAGTTTGAATGCCCAAACTTAGAGGCATGACATCACATGTCATTTTGCTTTTGCCAGGTGAGACATGCTCCAATACTGGAAAAGGTTTCTCCTTGCAATATTTATGTGCAAAAACATTGGCATGTTTGCCAGCAGTGTGCCCTGGTGACTAATAGAGCCAATGGGATCCTGGGGTGCATCAACAGGAGTGTGGCCAGCAGGTCAAAGGAGGTGATCCTCCCCCTCTGCTCTGCCCTGGTCAGGCCCCACCTGGAGTGTTGTGTCCGGTTCTGGGCTCCCTGGGATAAAAAGGACAGGGATCTCCTGAAGAAAGTCCAGAGAAGGGCTATGAAGATGATGAAGGGCCTGGAGCATCTATCCTATGAGGAAAGGCTGAGAGAGCTGGGGCTGTTCAGCCTGGAGAAAAGAAGACTGAGGGGGGACCTGATCAATGGTTATCAATATCTGAAGTATGGGGTGCAGGGGGAATTGGCCAGCCCCTTTTCAGTGTCTGTGGGGACAGGACAAGGGGCAATGGCTGCAAATTGGAGTATAGGAAATTCCACAGCAACATGGGGAGGAACTTTTCCCCAGTGAGGGTGAGGGAGCCCTGGGACAGGCTGCCCAGGGGGTGTGGAGTCTCCTTCTCTGGAGATATTCAAGACCCATCTGGACGCCGCCCTGTGCAGTATGAGCTGGGGAGCTGCTTTGGAGAGGGGCTGGACCCGATGAGTTCTCGAGGTCCCTACCAACCCCTGTGACTCTATGAGTCTATGATTCTATGTTTCAACTTTCTGTTGCATTAAGTGAGCAGATTGACTTTCTAACCTCACTCAAGACTGGCTTTCTCCATTTATTAGTGCTGTTCCCTGAAGCATTTACAGCTCTTCAACTTTCTTTCTGAAGTGAGAACCCCAGGCACTGGTATGTTTTCCCAACAGCAAATGGTGAATGGGTGGTTCTCCCTCTGGCAACCCCACACATATCCATGTACCAAGACCCTGTTTGCTGTCTGGCCTTCAGCAAGAAGAGCTTGGGGAACAGCACCAGTCACCAGCCAGGTTCAGGCCTAGTGCTTCAGTGGAAATTAAACACTATTGTATTAGGCTGGGATGGAGTTAAGTCAACCCATCACAACTGTTTAATTCTGATGGGTCAGGGGCTGTGCTTTTTTCTGGTGATGGTGTTCAAAGAAACAGTCCTCCAGTCTGTAGATATTGCACCTATTCTTCAGTCATTGATCCTGCCTTTGAATTGAGCCACATTAAAAGAAAAACCTACCACTGACTTCAGTGGGAGACGAGCCCAGCTGACACGTTTTTGTCTGCCAACACCGTGGCAGATTCGGTGATGCTGCGTTACATTACTGACCCTAAAGTGTCTCTCTCATCTTCTGGGCAGTGATATAGACAGAGCTGAGTCTGAAACTTGATTAATGAGAACATACGCTACAGGAAAACGGCTTCAGCATTTGCAAGAAGACAGACAGCCTCAGGCATTTTGTGGCTTTTGACAGCTGGGAGCCATGAATGTCTGTTGTCTTTTTATTTATTTTTTTTTAAAAAAAAACCCTCTGTAGAAGGAACACATTCAGCAAATGGAAGGGGGAAAAAAAAAAAAAAGGAAAAAAAACATTACTCCTGGCTGGGGTGAGAAAAATCAAGTCTACCAGTGAGATTTTCGTGGTGGCTAAAAGGCAGCTTCCTGGGTTTTGATGTTGGTGGATTCATTCTCTGCATTCCTCCTTTCTTTCTTTAGATAGATGGTTAAATTCTTCCCTTTTTTTTGGGATCTTCTTTCAGGAAAGACATCTGAACTACGCTGCAGATGGAAAATTTGTAGCCAAATTCCCCTGTGAGTACTGTGCATAGACTGATTTGCTTGTAGTAAGCAGGACACTTTCTGGTGAGCCTAGAGAGGTTGGTAGGAGTGAGATCCCCCTTTGAGATCCAGAGGAACCACGGATGGGACAAAGCAGGAATTTGAGAGTACTGATCCAGATGCACTGTGTGGGATGGGAAGGATGACTCCTGACTTCCATCTGAAAGGAGGGTGTCTGTAGTATTTGCCACTGAGCATCACTGCTGTTGGTTGCCCACACAAGCAGACAGATGCTGCTGTCTTGGTTTCACCAGGCTGCTGGCCTTTGCAGTCAGGAATGCAAGAAAAATAACTGATGGAATGAAAATCTAGTTCTGGAGAATATGACACATAGTGCGTGGTGAATGTATTGTGCAGGTTGGAGCTGGCCAACAGATCGTGTGTTTGGCATGTCTGCTTTAAAATTAATCATGTGTTTAGGCGATATCCTGATTGGGGATGCTTCTCTGAGTTTGGGCTATAAAATGCAACTTTAGGGAAGACTTCTTAATCCAACAAATAAATCTGTTGCAGACATATGCGTGTTTTCTGTTGTGCTGCATGGAGCTCTTTATAGCTTTCAGATGGGACACTCCCAGCTTCCTCCAGAAATTTCACTAGCAGTGAGTTGAACTTTTGGTCAGCACTGAAAATCCATGAAGAATATCAAGATGTTTGGGGCCCCAGATCCAAAAGCCAAGAAGGACTAGCGATACTTAGTAGTGATTACATTTGTTTCCTTTCCATTGGAAAGGATTGATTTCTGTGCTAAAAGAAGTGCCTTGCTTACAGAGCAGGCAGCATGACGGATGGCCATATTAATAATATAGGATTTCTTCTCTAAGATGTGGGAATGAGCTAGAGACTCTCCTCTTCTTCCCTTACAACAGGGGAAATGGAGGCTAATTTACAAAGATAGACTGCAGTGTGTGTTGGCTGGCAGAACACATGACCGATTGCTCCATGCATGGATACTATATTATTAGTCTCAATAATGGGTCCCTGAGGTCCCTTACGTCCCCAGCCTGGGGACAGGTCCTTCCACTGATGTGATTTGCTGTGCCTCCTGCAGCCAGTGGTTCTAAAGGTCTTTTTAGAACCTGCTGTGGGCTTTCAAGACCAGATGCCTGTTTTCTCCAAGGTCTGTGGAACGTGTATGTGGGTTTGAGGGGAGTGATCCCTTGACCCAGACAGCACCTGTGGCAGTGAAGTCTTTGCTGACTGCTCAGGCATAATGCAAAGCAAGTGGGGCCAGAGGCTTTGTGTGGGGAGTAGGAGGCAGGGGAGAACTGGCAGGGTTGGGAGTGGGAGGCTGAGATAGTCATTTTCTTCCTATGATCTGCCTTGCTTGTAAATAGGCATTTCCCACACGTGAGAGTGGTCTGCACATCAGATACATCAGCTGTACGCCTGTTCCCCCAGGAGTGGGTTCAAAGTAAAGGCAATGCTTCATCAGAAAGCTAATTGAGGAACTGAGCCTGAAATCTGGTCGCAGAATAACCTCTTTCCTCCATCCTATTTGATTTTATTTCAGCTTGCCTGGAAAACTCCAGTCTGTGCATCCACATGCCAGCTATGTTTGCCTCCCTATGGCACCACACATTCCCTACAAATTATCAAGACGATGCTCACAGCTGCATTTTCTTGTTATCCTTTGGTTGCTCATATTTAGTATTTGTAATAACCTGTGTTGTGATTTATGCAGTTGTAGCCATGCATTTTGCTGGCAAAAGCCAACGTTTTTTTAAAGGCAAATTTTTTTTCTTCCCATTCTGGGACGGAGATTTTGCTGCTTATATATCAATATGATAGCTTGCAGTGTTCTGGCAAGCTGGAGAAAGGAGATAAGAATGAAAGAAATGCTACATTTCATGACCCAGTGGCTTATACTCTGTATGCTTCACTGTGGACATTTAACAATCACGAGAGAAGGTCTTCTATGCCCCTTGAAATATCCACATCTTTAATGTAAATGAATCAGAACCATTTCTTCATGGTCGGGTCACGCGACTCCGGAGTCGGAGGGGATAACAGTGGGTATATTGTATGGAGGGATGAAAAGAGAGCCCCAAATGCTGGAGCAGACAGTACAGGGCGATGCAATTAGAAGAGAGCCAACTAGTTTCATGTGCCTTTTATTTCTGTGTTACATTTTCTTTCTTTCCTGAATTGTCCTTAAATGAGAGGTGACGTGGGCAGGTCAGTAAGGTGCTGAGCCCAGGGCCTGGGGCTGGATCTGTTCTCAGCATGGCCACTACCTTACTGGGTGATTTTAGGTGCATCTTTTCCCTCTGTTTCTACACTAGCTTTTCTCTCTTGCTCAGCCATGCCATAAGGTCTTTGGCAAAGGGATCCGCTGTCCCTGTCTGGTCGTTCAGTGCCTGAGACTGCGAGGTTTTGCTCTCCTTTCTGTTCCTTCTGTAATATAATCATTGTGAGAGTCCTGACTCACACAAGTAGATAAACTGGGGGGGTGGGTAGTGTTAAGACTGGCGCAAGTAACTTTGGCAAAACTGAATAGGATTTGCAGGTGTCCTTCCTTAAAGACCCCTGGCTGCCCCTCCACCCAAGCCAGGTTCACTGAGTACTGGTTACAAAAAGGTAGGTTGGGTTGAATTTTGGATAGCTTCTTGGTGTGGTCAGGATCTACCCCTCTGACTGAGGATCTTGGCATTTGCCTCAGAGAGGCTGTGTCTGTATTTGGTGCTACAGAGCAAACCCAGGAGCACAGTGGAGGGAAGTGGCCTGCCAGCCCCTTTACTCCTGAGCAGAGGTAACACTTGGAGGACTTCTGCCCAAAACACCTTTTTCCTGTCCAGGGAGATGCCACAAGGAAAGGAAATACAGTAGTAAAAATATGAAATACAGACAAATGCCATTCTTGGAGGCATTCCAACACTAGTAGATCCCACTGGCGGAGACAAGGTGGTTGCTGCCTTGCTTTGTACCCTGTCTCACACCCCAAAGGGCTGCTGAACTCCTGCAGCTCCCTGTGTGACTTTCTGTCTTGCCAGGTGCTTGCTAGGCCCTTAAGAAGAACAGAGCTTTTTTGCTCAAGGTCATGCTTTCAGTGCGACAGCAGGAGAAGCTGTGTAAATGAAATGTTTGCATAGGAAATGGGAAACATAGACCCAGCCTGGAAAGGACTTCCCCCCCCTCCCTGGGCAGCTCACTTGCATTTCACAAAGGAGACTTGTCTGTGTCTGTGGTGATGAGTGTGGTAGGGCCAAATCCATAAGGATATCTGGGGCCAGCTCTTCCTGCCAGGGATAGGTAAGAGCCTCTGCAGTATGCTGATGGTATTATGAAGCTGTGTGTGAATTTTCATTATGCCCTCCATGGATTTCATGCTATCAGTGTGCGTGGCTGAGATGCACACGCAGCCCTCCAGCATACTGATGAGCCCGTGACATTAGTATTCAGCGCCAAAAGCCAGAGCTGTTAGACAAGGAATAATGGTGTGAAGGGGAGAACTGATAAATGATTAGGCTGTATTATAATATTGGCAGCGCTGACCCAGCTCCCTCCCAAAGGAGACTCACCAAATACCAATTTAGAGCCTTAGTACCATAAGTAAGTGACTGGGGAGAGTACGTGTGGTTTGGGTGCTGGGTTTGTCACTGGGGAATTTGCAGAGAAGGATACACATGATTGACAAGAGACTAGAAAAATCAAGTCACAGTCTCCTCTGTCCACATGTGCATGGTTTCTATTATCAGGGCAGGCAAGCACCCACTCCTACTCAGCATAGTACTTGGCACAAAGTTAACTTAAAATTAGGCTCAGGTTTAGGTGCTTTTGTTGAACTGGGCCCTAACTACATGATCGCATGTAGTAATTTGGGCTAAGAGTGCAAGGGGACTGCAGGCAGCTTGATGCATTCCAGATGTTTCAACTGAAGGTGAAATTGTCCCTTTGCCCTCTGAATTTGGGCTAAATTGCTGGAGTTGGGGGTGCCCAAGGTGTTTGATATAAAGGCAGGTGCAGCATACGTACTGAAGGTTAATGTGCAGGAGTGCCTTGCACATGTGGAAGCCACAAACAGTATTCCTGGGTAGAGGTAAACTAATTAAAAAAGGTGAACAACCTTGCTCTGGTTTGTTGTTTTTAACCTTTGCTGCAATTGATGGTTTATCTAGACTGGTGGATAAACAAAAGAAAAGCCCAGAGGCTGGACCAATGCGATGGTTTTTCTCTAGTTTTCAAATACAGCTGATTTATAGTGGGCACAAAAATATGAGTGTGTGATTATGCTTTTTAAAAATAAAGACAACATTTGCAATGCATAGAACACATGACCTACCCAGTTTTTCTGAGCACTTTTTATGAGAACAATAGTGAGGACCAGCCTCTGTTTTTACAATTAGATGAAAATGGTTGTGAACGTTTCCTTGACACCAGAAGCAAACGTGAAGCATCATGAATTAATATTTGCAAGGTGGCATTTTGAGGTCTCTGAGCTCAGCAGACCCATAATAAAACAAGGAGCAGAGATCATTATTATTGTTTGCAGAGCTCAGGGTAGGTAGTGGCTGGGGACCAATCTCTAAAATTATCTAGTTGCTGTAGATGTAATTGGGAAGAGGTGTGGGGTTTCCAATAAAGTGGTTTCCCTCTCTGTTGGTGAAGCAGGAGACAGAGAGAGACACACTGGTGATATCTATCACATGCAGCAGACATCTTTGACAGTGATCTGCACTGCGGCAATTTTCTCTTGGCCAGGCGATTATTACTTGTCAGCTGTTACCTGGAGGACCCCAGTTATCAATTACTTGAAGGCATTCTCCCAAGCATCAATTATTTCATTAGCTCCCTGATGAATCATTCATGTCGAACATCTGAGCCTTGGAGACCAACCTCTGGTGGGTGTCATTGAGCCATGGCCAACACCACAACATCCGTGGCTTTCCAAGAGGCCAAGGGTTCCCATGGGTCATCTTCCCTCCTTGTTTGGGGTCTGGAAGGAGCCTCACCCCACTGCATGATGCTCATGTCCACCTTGTATGGTTCCATTCTCAGAACAACCGCACAAGTTCCAGGCAGGAAAAGGAGAGAGCGTGACTGTCCCACAGTCCTGAACAGATGGCATGGCAGAGCTGCTTTGGCCTCTGACAGCAAACACTAGGCCCCATTGTTTTCAGGGACCTGAGAAAATAGTGGGGTGATACACAGGCAGCTGTAGAAAATGTACCCAACTGTGCTTATGCAATGGGTTAAAAAAGAGGGAAAGAGAGAGAAAAGCAGAAAGAAGGAAAGGAAAGGAAAGGAAAGGAAAGGAAAGGAAAGGAAAGGAAAGGAAAGGAAAGGAAAGGAAAGGAAAGGAAAGGAAAGGAAAGGAAAGGAAAGGAAAGGAAAGGAAAGGAAAGGAAAGGAAAGGAAAGGAAAGGAAAGGAAAGGAAAGGAAAGGAAAGGAGAAGGAGAAGGAGAAGGAGAAGGAGAAGGAGAAGGAGAAGGAGAAGGAGAAGGAGAAGGAGAAGGAGAAGGAACGAGTTATTACTTTCTGTTTAATGATAAGCAGTTCCTGCGGGGAGTACTGAGGCAGCAGAGGAGACCGCCTGGAAGCAGTAGGTGCACAACAGCAAGATCTCTTGGTTCTCCTTCTCCTTAATGCAGGGCCTGCAGGAACTCAGCACGTCCCTGTTCAGAGTTGCCTGCCTCCAATCAGTGTCCTCAGGCATAAAGGCAGAAAACCATGGGTGAAACCATTCCCACCTGGGCCTAGCAGACCAGAACTTGATCTGTAAGTGTGAAACACGATGGCTTTTTGAGCAATGCCACCACCCACAGCCCTTGTGAAGCTTTGGCTGAAGCAGTTGGAGAAGACACCTGGCACAGCCACTTGGTACCTGCCTCCTATTAGGCCATCAGGGTCTAATCACCAGGTCTTAAAACTATTCAAACCACACTGCCTTGTTGTAGATGCAGCGGGTTTGGGAGTGATGATACAAAGGTCTCTGGATGCAGAATAAGGCAGTGCCTGGCACCAGGTCCGAGGAGCAGACACCCAAAGGCAGCAAGGCTAGATGGGAGGATTTCCAGTTTGCTTCAGATACTGCAGTCAGCTTGTACATGTTTGGCTCCTTCTCAGTATAATACAGCTCTTGAGAGCAGAGAGAAAAGATCCAACAGTCTTTGAAACAACAAAGATCCCCAAGCTTTGAAACGGGGAAAAAGAGCAAAAACACAGCTTAGGGAGCCTGACTAACAAAAACAAACAAAAGGCAGAGAGGAAATGGGAAGCAGTGGATGGTATGTTACATAGTGTGCAAGCCAACAAGCAGTATCTGCAGGTCATCCATTCCTCCGAGCCTCAGAGAGGACATAGGTCCTTGAGTTGAATTAACAGCAGTCCCTCTCCCCCTCCCAGACTCTATTATTTTGTCTCCAAATGCCCAGCAACAACAGTGACAAAAATAGTCTGCAAAGTCTGACGAAAATCTCAATTTCCCAAAGTTTTGCCAAGCCTTGTTTTGAGTGCAAAGCGCTCTGGCTGTTACTCCTCAGCGCAGCGCTGACCTTCTGGCTCCTCTGTCCCTCCCTGCTCCGGTGGAGAGGCTGAAATGTTTGGCATTACCAAGCACGCCGCCAGTCCTTCAAAGCTGCCTTCCTAGCTGTGCCCCTTGAATATTATTTTTATTCCTTTTCCTGAATATGTTGCCTTTAAAGCAAGATTTTCTTTGGTCTGTAGTATTTCGCACTTAATATTTCCTTCGGGGCTGGAGGGCTGTGAAAGAGAGCAGCAGGGGAACACTGAAAGCAGCCTCTGAAGGGATGCTGTCAGCCTTTGTGAGCAGCCAGGCAGCAGGGAGGGCTGGCTGTCAGCATATAGTGAGTGCATTGGGCTCGCATCCCCTGGCACAAGGATGTGGTATATGGAGCAGATTGCACTCCTTCGGTCATTCTTCATTTTGCAGATGAGAGAGTAAACCTGTCTACAGCCAGGCAATTATCTTAATAAAGGTAATTTCAGCTTTCTTGGGGTGACTGAAAACAGTGCACTGGAATCAAGAATGTTTAGTGGTGGCATGATTTTGCAGTTCATTTCTGGGAGGTTTGATTTACTCACTGAGCATCGGGCTGGGAGTTGCAAAGCAGAAAGCTCTGCTATGCAGTGGGTAAATGGGGGGAACAAGCAGATATCCTCCCTGCTTTGAATTGTGTCTGATTATCCAGATCGTTGCTGTGCTTGCTCCCCCTGCAGCTTTCTTCTTATTTTCCTTTTTCCTTTTTTTTTCCTTCCTTGGGATTTTGCTGACAGAGGAAACTACTGTCAGGCCACCTTGGTTGTCATACAGCCGTGCTGGCTTATGCAGCAGTAGTACAGCTGGAGAGGACACTTCTGCTGCTGCGCCGAGGGGACTGGCTGGGTTTGTCTGGCAGAGCTGGAGATCTAATGAGATACTCTCAGTGTAATCCCAGACCTACTAAAAAGGCAGATGATCAGTGTCAGGGCGTGCAGTCTTTGATGCTAACTAGGCCAGGTGTTAGGAGCTGTTGTATGGTGAGATGCATCTCCGTAGTGATTGCCTGGTTTGCTGCCTTCTCTGATTTTTGAGTCATTTCTGCTGTACTGAGGAGGGTGAGGATCTTCATGAAAGCTTCATGTCAGCTTTCCTCATGACTTGTTTGGATTTAGCCCAGTTCCTTCATCTTAGGAGGACATGAGGTGGAGAGAGAAGTATCTCCTGCACTCCCGTTGAAGCAGACATGAAGAACAGGAGGCAAGTTCAGAGGCAGGGTGCTGCCTGCTCCCAGCCAAACCCAAAGTTCCTCAGATGTGTACAGAGAAGGGGAGATGTGGCTGAAAATTGAATGATGAATACTCTGAGGTCTTCCTTGGCATTTGCCAGACATGTTCTTTCTTTCCCATTGGAAAGAATGGTCGTGTTCAAAGTCCAGACCTAGGAGATGGTGTATCCTGCAATTAGATCAACAGCTATTCTCCAGAGTCTGCATCTTGCCTTGGGTAGATGAGCTGTGTGCAGGTTTTGGTGGTAGGCTTTTTAGATGTGGGACACCGAAGAGGAAAGAAACTTCTTCAGAAGTTTGCAGACAGCTAAATGAGTAGTGAACATAAGTCTGCTCAACGGCCTGGCATCCCTTACTGTAACAGTCTGCAAATCATGATTGGCATTTTTAGGTCCCTGACGAATCTAACAACCCGACTAGGGGTGCCTAAGTCACTACTGAAAATGGGAATGACATTCTTTATTCACAACAGCAAGGTTCACCGTACCTAATTTGCCCAAGTGTTTAGCTGAAGGAACATCTCAGGGCTCCACTGCGTGGCTAGTGGAAAGGGACACATGGCTAGAAGGTGATTTTTCTCTTCCCAGGATGGATGTCTAGGTTAGGATAGACCATTACCTACTAGAGGGGTTTGTCTCTGCCTTTTGACTGTGAAGGAGCCTTGAAGACTACAGTCATCCCTATGTTGGGTGTCTATGTTAAGGCATGCGATTTGTAGGTGGATAAAATTAGATAAAATAAATCTTAGACACAGACACTGCTACAAGTTTTACCCTGTTTTTTAAAATAGTTTTGCATAAATAACACTGGGGAATGACACAACCCAGGTCTGCAAGGCATTAGCGCTCTCTGGCATGCTGCACATTTCACACTGAATGCTGTTAGCAGCAGAGAAAAGGCCAAGCCAGACCTTCAGATCTAAGCATGCTCAAGTTTTGGAAAAAATCTGAATCTGGAAGAAGATCTGAAGTTTCCTTCTGGCCTCTATCTTTACAAGGAGCCAAGCCACCCTGTCCAGCATTGCTGAGCCTTTCAATAGTTCCCTAAATATTTCAATCCAGCTGCTGCAGCCCTGGGTCCACCTCAGCTCTGGACAAGCTCCAGAGGAATCGTTCTGGTCTCTTGCTGCTCTGTGAACATGCAACACGCAGCAGTTGTGCCAGGGCTTTCTTAGACCTTCACTTCTGTAGGGTCTGCAGAGCCACCTTGGCTTAAAGAGAGAATTATGTGGCCTTGGGTGTAGACCTGGATTCCATTTCCAAAACGGACGTGGTGCAAAATGTCCACCCAAAGATAGAAACCAGCAGAATGGCTCCAGCAGCACAAGCATCTGCTCATGCACGTGGGGAATGGCCACCTCTTCAGATGCTGCTGTATTGCTATACCTTCACTAGTGACCACCCCTCAGGAGAGCGATGGCAACTGCACATTTCACCTGCCACACACAGGTAAAACACCTGAATTTAAGCTGCTGTCATGAATTAATTTTACTTTGCAGGCAGAAGCACGTGATCACTTCCAGCACTTGGCTGCAGGGCAGTATCTTCTGAGGCTGATCCTGCTGAGCTGGCAGAGCTCACCCTCACTATGACCTTGGAGGATCCCAGCGTTGCCCACTTCATCCCCAACTGTTTGTATGTACCATGAGCCCAGGGAACAGCACATGGAAGTTTCCACCTGCAAATCCACATGCAAGAAGTGGTAGGTGGTATCTCTCAGGCAGGTTGTTTTGCTGGTGTCTCCACTTTTTCCAATGGGCTCAGATTTGCAACACCCTGAAAATCTTTCCCCATTTTTCCCAGTGTTAATTTCAGCTTTTTGGTGTGTCTTGCTGCTGCCTTGCTCCCACACAGCATGAGAGACTCTGCACAAGCCCTGAGCATTGCTTGTGGCTGTGCCATCCCACATAGCAAGACGGTGACCCAGAAGTGCTCATGGTTTTGCATTTTGTATTGGTACCAGTAAATCCTGGAAGGGGAATCTCATTTTTGTACCCCAAGGTACTGCAGGCTGACAGGAGGTGGGAAAGGGCTGGAGGGAGAAAAAGGTGTATGTGCTTCCTCATGAAAAGTCTGCAAATATTCAGCGCTGGGGCGGGGGGGGTGGGGTGGGGTGGGCAGGAATAGCTGGGGAATGAAAGTGACTGTGATGCAGAGTCTGCCCAGGAAAGGAGATGGGACAGGTCTGCTGATTAACTGGGGTCTGAGTGCAAGGTTTGCAGTACTGGTGCTGTGCTATGGGCAAGAAACCTTGGAGCCCTGGGCTGCTGCACTGGCAGATGAGTCAGGTAACACACACACACACACACAAATGCATGCGTGTGCTCACACACACCCACGCACTTCTTCATCAAGGATGTGCTGCTTGTTTGAGGTCAGAGGATTTATCTTTCCAGAGTCAAGGGATAAAGGACTCTGTGCCATAGTACTCGGCATTGGTGAGGCTGCACCTCGAGTCCTGTGCCCAGTTCTGGGTTCCTCACTGTAAGAAAGACATTGAGATTCTCGAGTGAGTCCAGAGAAGGGCAACCAGGCTGGGGAAGGGGTTGGAGGGCAAATCCTATGAGAAGCAGCTGAGGGAGCTGGGGGTGTTCAGCCTGGAGAAGAGGAGGCTGAGGGGAGACCTTCTCCCCACCTCCCCTGCCCTGCCAGGAGGGTGCAGAGAGGTGGGGGATGGTCTCTTCAGCCAGGGGACAGGAGATGGGACAAGGGGCAATGGGCTCAAGCTGTGCCAGGGCAGGGGCAGCTCAGATGGGAGGGAAAAGTTCTTCCCTGGCAGAGCTGTCAGGGCCTGGCCCAGGCTGCCCAGGGAGAGAGTTGAGTCACCTTCCCTGAGTGTGTTTAACAGAGGGGAGATGAGGTGCTCAGAGATATGGTTTAGCACAGGACAGGAACTGTTGGACTTGATGATCTTAAAGGTCTTTTCCAACCTTGTGATTCTGTGATTTTGTAATTCTGTGATAACATGACTGCCCTGAGAAGCAGAGGAAATAACACAGGGGTGATTCTGCCATCTGTCCCAGGAGTTACGAAACAAAACCGTAACCGTGTCTGTAACTTTAGACAGCTCACACAGACTGAGGAGATTACATTGTGCTTCCACATGCTTTAAATCTAGGTCTGGTCCCATGTTCCTCTGTGTATAACCAGGGTTGACTCCTTCTCCTTGCTGTTTTCCTTTAATTTAATATGCCTTGCAATAGGACTGTTCCTCTTAATGTGCCTAATGTAAAACACACTCGTTTGCTGACTGTGGCAGCAGCCTTTGGCTCAGGCTACCCTGCACGTCGCCGGGGAGTCTGATGCTGGGGAGGGTAATGACTCTGGGAAGTTTGACACTGAAACGACATACTGGGAGTATTTACTGGGCAGGGTAAGGGAGATGATGAATTATTTTCTCGTAAATTAGATCTGGCTCAAAGTGCAGAATAATGCTTGCTATTAGACTGGATGAGGGAGGATGCTAATTTTTAGGAAACAAAAGTGGATCCTTTCCTAGATGGCTGCATTTGCAAACCATGCTTGTGTTCCCTTTGAATAAAGTGAACACAAGTCTGCCCTGTGAAGAAAGCCCAGGCCAGTGACTCTCCTACACAACAGGCTTGCACCCCCGAGCAGAGTTTGTAGGACATACAAGGGAACACAGCAGGATCCCACTGGCAGGAGGAGTCCTCCCCCCTGGAAGCAGGTTGCAAGCTGAAGGCTGGGTCCCCAGGGCAAAGGTTGGCCCTGAGAAGAGCAAGCAATGTCTCCAGACAGGGTGGAATGAACTCATCCATTATTGTCACTTTTTAATTGTTTTCCATGTTGTACTGCTGATCTTTTAATAGGACATGATCTGAAACATTCTTTTTTGCTGTGGGTGGCATGTGTCCCTGGTCACTGACTGTCTCCAGGCAGACTGATGGGGGAGGACGGGGCAGTCTGGGGACAGGATGCCTTGTTAAGAACATGTCAGAAAATCTCCTCCTATCTCTAGCTCTGAGAAGGTGAAATGCCCTGTGTCTGATGGGCAATGAATTGTGATAAAGGGATATGTATCCTTAGGCTGTGGTTTCACAACTATATTAACACTCTCTTAAAGACTGTCTTACCAGCTGCTCACTTCTGCCTTTTTTGTCCTGCTAGTGGATTATGGAGATCACTCAGGTGACACCCTTACCCCCCTTTTTTTTTTCTTCTCTCCTAAATGAAGCTTTCCCCCCAAACCATATGCATTCATATCCATTCCCTGATGTGGGCAGAGCTGGTGGGCAGGGATGGGGGACTCAGCTGAAGCATCCCTGCCACCACAAGTGACAGCTTCACTGCCCTTCCTATTCATAGCAGCGCTGGGTGGTTCTCAGACATACCTGTAAAGAGCTTGTAGGTCTCCAGATCTTGGATCCTGCAATCAGCTTGTGCCCCATTGAGCTGGACACAGCCATGGTCTGAATAACAAAAGGTTGCACAGCCGTGTGAACACCTGCAATACCAGTACTGTGGGTGGGATTGCAGCCCTGCAGCATCCCACAGAACCAAAAGTGAGCCTAAGAGTCACATAAGACTCTCAGTTAATGCGGGACTTTTTGTTTATAGACCTCTGAGGTAGATTTGGTTCAGGTTTTTCTGATTTTCTCTCAAAGAGTGTGCCTCTAACAACTCATGTAACTCCAGGATTTAAGGAGTTAAGATACACACCGAACCACTGTCCCTCCTAAAACTGGGTCTGACAGGCAAGGACACAGAAATTCCCAGCCTCAGAGATGCTGCTGAGGCTGATTCACTTTGCAGCCAGGGCAGGAGATGACAAGAGTGCATTTGCCCAGCAGGTCCCCTGCTTTACACTTTATCAGAGCAGTGCCATCAGCCAAAACACACGCAGGGATTTCCAGGGACTAATCATAACTCTTGGTAATCCCCTCAGCTCTGCAGCCAGCGCGACGTGTGCCACCGCCGGGGATGGGACGCCCGGCGGGTGTGTTTGTGTGTGCCCCAGCCCCGGCAGGCAGCCGACTTCAAAGAGCCCATGAAGCTTATGCAGGTCAGCAAGGAGCCAACCTACTGCTATCCCAGCATGCTCTTATTAGGGGAACTGATACCCTGTTAGTTATATCCTCGTCCTGCCAGGCCGCCTTTGCTCCCACACCCTTCCCCTCTTGCCTGCCAAGCATTTCCAATTGGCAAGGAGACTCGGTCCTTTGCTTCTCGCCCATCAAGTCTTCCCCTCCTTGTTAACTGCCTAACAGCTTGTCTCTCACTCTCTGCTCTCCAGCTCCTTGTCCCTTTCCTGTCTGTCTGTCTGTCTCTGGTGACCTCGGAGGTCTCTTTTCCTCTCTGGGAGACACTGGGTGGGTGTCTGAGCAGTGATGCCTCCTTGGAGCACCTTGCACACCTGGTGTGCAGTGTGTGACCGCTCTCTTCTGCTTAATCCCACTCTGCTCCTACTCCTGAAGGTTGTGATTTAAGAGAGGTTTGCCAGCCAAGCCCATATTTTGCCGAGACCGTATAACCATGAAGGGGGGGCGGATGGGGGCCAGGGTTGGGGGAAGAAGTTTTTTAGCACATAAGCCTTTCCTTAGGTCTGAATCAGAAGTACTAATCTCTGAGCTGCATAGCAGGTTGGGGAGGCTTCTGGATTTCATTTCACATGATGGGAAAAGATCAGGGTTGTGGGCTGTGTAGGGAGCAGCTCCTGGAGCCATTGCACACAAACAAACTCAGTCTTCCAGCCGCACAGCAGAGAACAGCAGAGCAGGTGTCCCTGTGTCCCTTTTTTCCAGCAGTTGCTGCAAGCCTGAGAGCACCCAGCACCCTCCAGGCGAGCAGAAGAAACACCAGCACAGATGCACAGGGACCAGTGTGCTCCCATGGGAAGACCCTCCGGATGTCTGAGGCTTGTTAGCAGAGCTCTGGAAGCTGTGCTGCTGGCTCTGGTGGGTTGCTGGATGGTTCTCCAGCCCTGGGAGTCTCAATGTCCCCAAAATGTGGCCTTATCTGGTGCAGCAGGAGTACAGAGAAAGCAAGCCGCTATCTCACTGATTCCTGCTGGGACAAGTCCCCTCATTTTCCCCTTTGATATTCTCTTGCTGGAAGAGCCCTGACTTCTCTGGGCCTGCTTTTTGCACACCCTGGCTGGGACTTAAGCCCTGTATTTCCCAGAAAGGGTTGGAGAATCTTATCAATCTGCTATTATTATTTTCGTTTTCCTTCTCCTTGGAATTCCAGTCAGCTGCTGACTGTGGAAACACAACAAGAGGCTCAAATCAGTCAGCCCTCAGCATATTCAAATTGGCACCAGTTTGTTTGTTTTGGAGCTAAAGGCAGAGTGAGAAAGCCGGGGCTTTGAGATGCTATTGAGGTCACCTGGGAAAATACATATGCCTTTCATCTCGCCTCCATCCCCCATGGTCAGGGGGGCTCTCTGCCCCCAGCTGGGCTCCCAGCCCCCTTCTCCTCTTTATCAGCAGCAGGGCCCTCGCTGTGCCAGGGGACAGGCACTTAGCAGTGGCCATATGACATGGAGTGAAAGTCCTGAGGGAACAGATGTTTCTCTTTCAAGGAGCTCTGTGTGTGTGAGCATTGGACAAGGTATCAAATACCTTTCAGGCTTTCGAAATTGATGCTGGGAGCTGCTTCTCTTGAACACAGGAGTGAGCTGCTGGTACCACGTAGTCCCAGCTCCAAAAGAGGGACCTGAATGCAATAAAGCAGGGTCTTTATAATCTATTTTTTCAACTTTCATTTTTTATTCCTTGCAGAAATGGGCTGTCCTCAGACACAGAGGTACTGTGTGCTTCAGAGGCAGAGCTCCTCAGGTGATTCTTTTTTTTAGGGGGTGTGTGTGAAAGTTTTCATGCATCTTTCTGAGTCTATAAAAACAATGATTCTCCCCACCTTGTAAGAGCTGAGGGCTGAACTCCCTACAGTGGAAATAGCTCCACTGTCCCAGCACACCACCCCATTGTCATCACCATTTGATTTTCCTCCACGCCCCCAGGTCCCTCACTAGAAGAGAGTGGGAACAATTATTTACATGAAGCTTAGGGGATCCCATCAGCCATTTCTATGCTCAATGGTGTCTTCTCTGCATGCAGTGATGAATGTTCTCACTCTGCTCCCCCAAAACCTCAGCTTCTTCAGATTTCCTTCATCTTCTTTTGCCAACCCTTTTTCCCCTTCTTTCCTTTGTTTCCCTCAGGATTGCATCAGTTTTTGGGAAACAGATCTGCTGCAGGCCAGTGATGTGCCCTTTACTGGGTCCTTACAGCCTTCATACACCACTGTTACGGAGTGATTGATATGGGTTCAGCCCAGCAGCCCCAGATTTGAAAAAGGAGGTTTCAGCTGGAGAGCAACATCCCAGGTTCTCCCTCTGCACATTTATCAAACTGTGGGCTGAAATGGCCCCTCTGAAGAGGGCACTGAGTGTTTACATAGACTTTGCTGCCCAGCTGCAAGCTCAGCTCTTTCATCTGTGGCTTTGGTGTTGCAGCCTGGAAGGTGTGATCCCACAGGGATGCTCTGACAGTGCAGTCAGCTCTGTGTGGCTCCTTGCCTTCAAACACACCATCATCTGAGCTGTGAAACAGGGAGTTGGATCTGACCGTGGGTTTTGAGCATCTCAGAAATAAGAGGGTTTTTTCAGCAGGTTCTGCTCTGATTTTACAGTTGAGGATACTGGTCCACAAATTCTCCCACTTTAACCAAAATCTATTTCCAGGCAAATTTTTTTTCTTCCCACTTTTTTCATCATCCTTGATACCGTTCCCTGCAGGCCATAAATAACAATTTTACTTTGGCCAGTCAAAATGCCTGATACAGGTGTCCCATAAGTTTCATATATGACCAAGACTAAAACATATTTAATCTATGTTTGCCATCAACTCAATTTGGGATGTCTTTGCTTTGCTTCTTATCTCCCTTCTGTGTTAGCTCCAGTGGAAGTGCTTGTAAAAAGCATAGCACAAACAGTCAGATTTTTCTGTGTGAGTCACTTGTGGTTTAAGGACTGGTATTTACTCCACAGCAGACAGCAGTACTGCCAGTGCTTCCCACCTGGCCATGGAGCACACTGATGGGTGCTGGTGGTCTGGACTGGCTTTAGAAACAGGGAGCTGTGGGTGAACCCAGAAGGTCTGTATAGCAAAGGTGCAGGATTTGGCCGTGGTGATTAGCAGGTGTCCATTGAGCAGGGCAGCTTTTGGCTGGAGAGACATTTGGTTTCAAAACACGTGTCTGAGGAGGAGGACTAAGAGGACAGATGTACTGAAAGAAACAGCCTTGGAGATGCATTTGGAGTAACAGAATCATAGAATCATAGAATGTTCTGTGTTGGGAGGGACGCCAAGGATCACAGTGTTCCAACCCCCCTGCCACAGGCAGGGACACCAACCTCAGGCCTGGAGCTACACAAGGTTGCCCAGGGCCCCATCCAACCTGTCCTCAAACACTTCCAGGGACAGGGCATCCACTACTTCTCTGGGCAGCCTGTTCCAGCCCCTCACCACTCTTTCTGTAAAAAACTTCCCCCTAATATCCAATCTAACCCTTCCCTCCTTTAGCTTTAATCCATCCCCCTTGTCCTGCCATTATCTGCCCTTTTAAAAAGTTGATTCCCCTCCTGTTTGTATGCTCATCTTTGTCTTGTTGAAAACTGTGCTTCACACTAATTCAGCCCACATGGGTCAGCATTCAGACCTCTTGCAGGGATACACAGGGCCCCAGTGGCAGTGGAAGCAATGTTAAATTTCCTCCTGTGCTCAGGGATGCTCTTCCCTGCCCCACTGCTGTCAGCCCGAACTGGTGCTGGATTTGTTTTGGGGAAAGTGCAGGGCATAAACCACACAAGCAACTGTCTATAGTTGCAGGGAAGGTCATAAAAATGGGAATCACACCATTTCCACATCAGCTTGCTTCCTCCCTTCAAGGAGGCTGCAAAGACACATGCATATTTCTGGGAAAGCAAAGGCATGATAAATGAATGCCACAGCTCAAAAGCAAGGCTGGTTCTTGCTGGCAGACCAGTCATTGGAGCAGAGTTGGGAAGCAGAAACCATGTCATGTACTCCTGCAGAACCGGCTGTGTGGGGCCAAGGTGAGATGGCAGGAGCAGCATGAAGCGGGACATGTAGTTGGACTGGACATGAAGCTCTGCAGAGGATCTCAGACTGCTGATCTGATCATGCTGATCTGGGTGTAAAAGGCAATGAATGGAGCCCCATCTACCTCATATAATTGCTATAAAAGCTCAACATTTTAAAGCTATTGAGATAGCCACTTCAGATTCAATTTATTTTAGGTTTTCAGGTTTTGGTTCACAAATTTGTAAGTACAGACCAAGCTGAAGTACCAAGCAGAATGATTTCAAGGTAAAAGACCAAGCACTTTTGCATTGGTTTGTAATGCCCCAAACACTGTCTTGTAGGCAACATTTGCTTTCAGTTATCACAATAAAAACCTAGCTCAGGGGGTGAAGATCAGTTTGGGGAATCACACAGTATCTTCATGGCCTTTTTAGCAGAGGTGAAATGCGTCCCAATTCATCCCTGAATTCAAACCAGGCAAAGTTTTCTCTCCACAGTAACTAGACATGTCTGGTGGCTTCTTCAACAGCTTTTTCTGCTGCTGGTGGGGCAGTGGCATGTGTGGCTGGTACAAAAAATGCTGCCTTTAGACAATGTTTTGGCGTAGGGCAGTAGGAAGGATTTTACAGCAAATGTCCTACTTTCCAGTCAGCTGGATGCATGTTTTTGCCTTTCCCAGTAATTACCAGCTCCCTGGTAACAGGAACATACCTGTTTCAGGGCCTTTCAGAGCACTTGTGCCTTCTTCAGTTACTGGCATAGCAGAGTTGTGGTAGACAAAGACACTTCTGGAGGAGGAGCCCATTTCTGAGCTAAAAAGCCTGGCCTTGAAAAGATCCTCATTCCAAAGGCACCTACGGGCTGCAGCCCAAACACCATTACACAGGCATCACTGATCTTTCTGCAGCTGGAGCACTGTTCAGGGGGATTATCCCAGCCACTCTGCCTGGCATGCAACTGACCCCGCTGATGTAGGGCAAGCCTAAGGGTTTCAAAGCCTGCCTCCTGTCCTTGAAGAGCTCTCTGAATTCCTGTCCTGTCTGCAGAGCGCTGCTGGCTACCTCTGCAATGGCCTGTCCCTTGGAGCCTTATACTGTCCCCAAGTCCCACTGGCAGCCTCCTAACCATGGTCTATGCAAGTGAGTCTGCTGCTGGTGAGCTTGCTTGGAGAGAAAAAGCCCTTTCAGGATAAGACTTAGGCTTCCTAACAGACTTCTTCTGGAAATCAGTATAGGCAAAAATGACAGCAGGATGATCCAGCCAGTCTTTCATCCCTGATGAGAGGCTCCTAATGAGAGCCTCCTCCTTCTGCCATGGAGCTGTGCCATTGTCCTTCTCTATATTGTGGTAGAGCAAAGGAGGGAGGGGAAGGATCACTTAGCACGTGAAAGGCATCTCTTGTATGGGGCTACATGCATGGCACAGTTCAGCTGGGGTGAGCAACCAGCTCCTGCCAAGCCGTGATGTATGAGGCAGAAAGGTCAAAAGTTCTCCTTTACAATCAGCAAGAAAGGAGAAGGCAGGCGATGGTCACTTAATTTGTGGGTTTTTCCCTCTACTTGTCAAGCAGAGTTTGGGCTGCAGTGATGGATGAGTCATCAATTAAAGTCGGACGCTTGGTCTTTTGTCTTGGTTCCTAAAGGGCCCAATTCAAGCCCCAGCCAAGTCGATGGGATGCCAGTGGGTCCTTGATTGGGTCTATGAAGTCTGCGGAGCGACTGGGTTGAACAGTCTGCCTTTCTCCATGCTCAGCATCTGGGCTCCCCAGTTGCTGCTGTTATTGTAGGACATTTTCTGAGCTGAGTCTTGCTAACATTTGCCATCGATTCCTTACATTTCTTTCCCTAGTCCTTCTCCTCACAGCTGCTTTGGTGTGCAGCTGGAGCAAGCAGTGAGCCGTGCAGTGGAGCAGCTCCTCTCGCTTAGGCCTTCCTGCTTATCAGACCACAGATACTGTTAATATTTCCTCTGAGGCACGCAGCTCCCATGATAACACTGCTTTGTCAACAGAAAGCCTTTAAATATTTTGCCGGGGAAAGGAACATTTCCACAGTTTTATTGCACTATAGATGGCCCCTGATGGATTGATCCTGCGGGGCCTGATTGGCAGCCAGCTCACACAGTCCTTTGCTAGCACGGCCGTCTGGCACCTAATACTGCACCGTGTCACACATCGCACACTGTGGCCTGGGAAAAATGCCTCAGATCTGCAGGCATGGAGACTTGGTTGGAATGTGAAGTCGGTGCTGATAGTGAGGGGTGGCTCAGCCTCTGCTCATGCTTTGCAAAGAGTCCTTGCTCTTAGGTGGTTTTAACAGCTTCTTTCCATGTGGGATTGAGACCTCGGTGTGTGCAGCAGAAGTCTCCTTCTCCCATGTCCTGGTGCCTAGGTGTGCAGGCTGGAGACATGTTCCAGTGTGCTCTGAACAGATGTGTGCAATGTGGGAACTGGAACCACAAATGTGTGGAGGCCAGCACCTCCACAGCTTGGAGGCCAGCACCTCCACAGCTTGGACTTATCTTTACCAGAGTCCTAGGAAAGGCACAGGCTTTCTGTGGTTAGTATAGAGGAAAGAAGAACATAAACTTTCTCCTTTATTCCCCTCTGTCAGCCCCAGTGGAGTTGAACATGCTTCCACCCACATAACATGGTCATCAGCAAGTAGTTCCCTTGATGGAAAGATGAAATTAGAAAACTGAACATATTACAGGTCTTGGTTGGCTTAAGTAGATACACATCTTGCTTAAATACAGATGAACAGGCTGTTTTCCTTATGTCATGGAGGCCCTGTGAACACTGTTCCTCCTCAGTCTGGATGGAGAGGTTGGAGACTATAGGATATTCTCACAGCACTGGCTGGAAAACCTTCATTGTCTGCTCAGTGTCTGCAGACACTGTGACATGCCTGATTGCTCACAGACTGGGTGGTTTGTATTGGCCTGGGATGAACAAACACTGATCTTGTCTCTGCTACGTGTCTCTTTGGGGAGTTCTTCAGCTCTCTGCTTTGCTGGCCCTCATCAGGACCTGACATAAAATGCTATGAAAACCTGTTTTTTTGTGGGGGTGGAACATAAACTGGTTTTGTGTTTTTCAGTCAGCCCCTTTTCTTACAGCGACGCTCATGGGGAGGACACAGATGTGACTTCCATTGAAAGGATAGCTTGGCGTTTTGATTTGGAGTGAGAGAAACTATTTTAGAACTCATCCATTAAAATATTTTAGGTCATAAGTAAATTCATATAGTAAATATTGAATTGGAAATAGCATGGAGACATGTTGTGCCTAAGGCCAAACCAGCATTTGCAGTCTTCATGTCTATGCCATGGCTGTTTCTGGAATACTGCTGCTCCATGAGCATATTCTAATACCAGTAAATGTGTATGTGTATTTTATGTAAAGGACTGGATGGAGTCCCAAAGCTTTATTTTCCAGGGTCCTGTTTCTTAACGCCTGGGACCATGTTCAAGAGGTCAGAGGAGCCCAAAAGTCTCCTGATCAGAACATGGCCAGAAGAGTTGTGGAAGATTCTTTAGCCTTGAGGACTGTTCAAGTTATGAGTGTTGTTTTTGGATGAAGGCAAAGTTTTAATAAATGCTGCAGCTGTAGAAAGCACCCTCACCGGAGAGTACAACTCTCCATGTCAATATATGATTTACATTTCCAGCCTGCATCTATCCAGTCTGCATGACTCAGTCAATGGGGTGGGTAGATCCAACGCTTACTTTGGCAGAATAATTCCTCAGGTCTTGTTTAATTAGAACTCAGACCAGCTTCCTGGAGATTGTGGGAACCTCATTAGCAGCACAAATAGAAACCTGAAGAGGCCAACTCAGTGGGAAAAGATAGCTTGCTAAGAACTTCACTTACCAAGAACTTAACCTCTTCAAGAGTCATGTCTCTTAGGTACAGCAGCAGGATTTATGGCAGGAATACAAGGTGTCTTACAATATTCCAAATGTTGGAGGTGTTTTGTGGTTGGGGTTTTTTTTCCAATATGAATTAAAACCTCTCAAAATAGCGGACAAAATCTTTTTGGCTCAACAGTCTCCAGTTACTAAGTGTCCTCTTTTGAATTTGTTTTAATTCTTGATGTCTATCTTGATGCTTTTCCACCTTTTGGACATACTCATTGCTGATTTGCTGTCCTCATCCTTGTCTCACTTGGCAGTGTTACCTTATCACAGAATCACAGAATCGTAGGGGTTGGAAGGGACCTCCAGAGCTCATGGGGTCCAACCCCCCTGCCAAAGCAGCTCCCCAGCTCATACTGCACAGGGCGGCGTCCAGATGGGTCTGGAATCTCTCCAGAGAAGGAGACTCCACACCCCCTGGGCAGCCTGTCCCAGGGCTCCCTCACCCTCACTGGGGAAAAGTTCCTCCCCATGTTGGTGTGGAACTTCCTGTGCTCCAATTTGCAGCCATTGCCCCTTGTCCTGTCTCCACTGACCACTGAAAAGGGGCTGGCTAACTTGCCCTGTATCCCATGCTTAAGATAATTGTAAACACCAATTAGGTCTCCTCTCAGTCTTCTTTTCTCTAGGCTGAACAGCCCCAGCTCTCTCAGCCTCTCCTCACAGGATAGATGCTTCAGGCCCTTAATCATCTTCATAGCTCTTCTCTGGACTCTCTCCAGGAGATCCCTGTCCTTTTTATCCCAGGGAGCCCAGAACCGGACACAACACTCCAGGTGGGGCCTGACCAGGGCAGAGTAGAGGGGGAGGAAATATATATATTTGAATATATGTCAGTCTATAACAAACACAGTTTTTTAACATGTAATACCAAGACGTTGGATACCCAGCTCACATATCGACACCTAACATTAGTTAATCTCAAGTGGGATCCCACCTATTGTGGCTTGAGAAGGTTTTAGAGAGGTCTTCCTATGAAGGCGAATCATTCTCTGCCTGTCTGCTCCAAGACTGTCACAGAAGAAAGCTATAAATACATTTAGAGTGCGTGAATTGTTGCTCAGTAAATACATGTACTTGCATGTGTTTGTGAGAACTGGATGGAGTTTCAGGGCTATGTTTTGCAGTTGTTCTGTTCTCTTTCATTTTGGAGCTATGCCGAATAGGCTAAAGGGACCCAGATCTGTTCATCAGAACAGAGTCCTGGAAGAGTGGCTGATTGTTCATTTCCTATCCCCATCCTAGCCTCATGTTGGCAACATTGCCATATATTTCAGAGGAGAAATATGTGCTGGTCTATTAAAAAAAAATCCATAATTTATTATTTTTTTTTACCCTAAAGACATGATTATCCTCCTGCTTCTTTGGCCTCATCAGATACAGAGAAGGAAAAACAGGATTCCTGTATCTATCTACAACTGCAGCATTGTTTACAAAGTCATGAGGATAAATGAGGTTGGGTGGTTGGTTTGGTTTTTTGGTTTTGTTGTTTTGGGTTTTGTTTTGTGGGGTTTTTTTTGTTAATTAAATGCATCCCACCCGATCAGGAAAGAAATCAACTCTCCAGTTAAAATAAAGGAAGATCAAATAAACCAACTGTCTGTTTTGAAAGACAATATTGTTCGTGGGAGGGGGGTGGACCTGAGGGGGGGGATGGGAAAGAGCCAAGAGGAAAAACCTACAGCTAATCACCTTGAACAGGAAGGTTTCCCACTGGAAAAGGGTAAGTGTATCTTTTCTCAAGCAATTCTTGCAAGATGTGAAAAAGGCTTTTTCTGCTGCAATTTTCTCTTCTGGAATTATCCCAGGCTGAAAGACTTTCAGTCTCATGTTGATGAAAGACAAAGCACAGGGGCAAGATTTCTCAAATCCCTGTCATTATTGCGCTGGGGAAATAATCCTGGTTTGCTGAGTTGTTTTGAATCTTTCCTACTGCTGCCAATAAATGTAACTTACTGCAATGACTGCAAAAAAAAGGTTCCCCCAAACCAAATATCCACTAGAAAGAAAGTGATCTGCAAAAATAAACCAGAGAGAGACTTGCTGCCTTGATTACAGCAAAGCACTTAAGTGCTTAGAGGAAAGATCGAGCACATTGTACTTCTTGGTGCTTCTCACAGCCTCTGCTGCCTTCAGGTAGGGTCAGAGTCTGCCCTCCCTGCAAAAAGAACACAGGAGCCAACTCTCTTTCCCTGTGCTTATACCACTGGATTTCCCCCACAACTCTACCAGGTCTGCACTAATGGTGATGGACCAATGCATGTCCCAGTCTGTCCCTGCATGTGGTGTCATGTGATTCCTATAAGGATGCATTTCCAGGTGACACACTTCACAGAATTAAAAGGTTGGAAAAGACCTTTGAAAGTCATCAAGTCCAACCAATCCCATCCTAAGCTAAACCATATCCCTGAGTACCTCATCTACCCTTTTTTTGGACACATCCAGGGAAGGTGACTCAGCCCCCTCCCTGGACAGCCTGTGCCAGGCCCTGACAGCTCTTTCAGTAAAAAGTTTTTTTCTAATATCTAATCTGACCCTGCCCTGGCACAGCTTGAGCCCATTGCCCCTTGTCCCATCTCCTGTCACCTGGATGAAGAGACCATTGCCCACCTCTTCACAACCTCCCTTCAGGTAGTTGTAGGTGGTGATAAGGTCTCCCCTCAGCCTCCTCTCCTCCAGGCTCAACACCCCCAGCTCCCTGAGCCATTCCTCATAGGATTTGCCCTCCAGCTCATAGGATTTGCCCTCCACTTGATCCCTACCCTGCCTTTCTCTTCATGGTAAGAGAGCATTGCTTTCTCCCAGCTCCTCCAAGTCCCTCCTCTGGTGTCTCCTGGGCATACAAACTAGTCTAGGGCTTCATCACTCCCCCTAGAAGGCAGTTTTCAGGGATGTCCACCCAGAACAGAGCTTCTCCCTGGTTTTAACTACCCCATGAGGGGCAGACCGTGCCTGGGTGCCAAAGCAGAGGGGAAAAAAACAGAAAGATTTGAGAAAAGTCGATCTGCTGCTCTGCTGCAGTGCATGGGGGGTGCTGTGGAGATGTGACCTGTGCGAAGTCATGGGTTAATAGAGGAAAATGCTGCCTGTGTAGATGTGAGACAGGCTGAAAACACCCCGGGGGCTTGATCTTGGGGAAGCATGGAGGAGACAGGGGCTATAGCTGGCTTTTCTGGCGTTTTGAGTGGGAGCCCTGATGCTCACTAGCTAAGGCTAGGACCTTTATTTACATTAATAAACATTCAGCATGGAATTGTATGTTTGTGTACACATGCCTCTATATTTAACTAGCCAGGCTCCAGAGCTGAGTTTTCACACTTCTTTTATTTGATTTTTATCACTAACTTGAGCACAGAAATTTCTGCACAATTAATTGAGGTGACATATGCTTGCCAGCAGCCAAGCCTTAATCCCATCCCTTCCCATGTTTCTGATTATGCTGATGGTAAATCCTCCTCGTTTGACTCAGCTTTGCACTCACAGTGGATGCAACAGGAGCCAAATCTTCTCTTAGAAGCACAGGGATATGTGCTGAATGTCCCATGGGGATCTCAAGTTTTTTTGCAGTAATAAACAAGTGCTTTGTTGGCTTCTGAGACAGATGTGAGCAGTTATCAGAAACTGGAGGCAGTAACCAGCTCCTAAATCCCATGTCTAGTAATCCAGGGCCATTATTAGTGATAAGCATACTTTGGTAGGGTCTCATTTTCTTGAATGTAGCCTTTATTTTGCTCCATGCTTTAGACATTTGATAGAAGACAGTCTTGTTGACAGAGCTCGTGGGGGTATGTGGCCAGAGACGATGCCCCCACAGCACTCACACCCATTCTGAGCTGCAAGTTGGGTAGGACACCCAAATCCCAACCAGCAACATGATTAATATAGGAAATCCAAATCCAGAACCCATCCTGCACTGCTGCAGAGAGCGCAGGAATATGAATTTCAAATCCCTGGAGTGGGACTGAATGCAAATGCTGTCGATGCCCATGCATCAGGATGTACAGACAGGTGCAGCCTGCTGTGAGCATCCTTTGTGAGTCATGGCAGAAAGTGATTTATGCTAAGCACAAAACACTTTGCTGATCTTCCCAACCAAAGTCCCCAGAGCTCTAATCATTGCACTGATGGTGGAGGTGAAAAGACAGCAATTTTTACTGTGTGAGAAGCTTTCATTTCCTGTGAATCACTTCCTACTATAAATCAGCTATAGGCAGCTGCATCCACTTGCTCCTTGGGATAGAAAAATATACCCTGCTGCTAGACAGCAACACAGGCGCCAAAAACATCATGGGATCAAAGGGCACTGCGATTTATTCCAAGCAGAATCTAAACAAGTCTGTCAGCTTGCCCAGACCATTTGTTTATCTTAGCAGTGGACATCCATGTCCATCCCACATCAGGGTGTGGGGGGGTGTGGATTTATCATTACCATCATTTGTCCCATGTCTGAGCTCACTCTAAATGTCCCTTTCATCCAGCATCCTGATGGCTGGTACCAAACCTGCACAGGGGGCATTTTCCAAAGGCTCAGCACTGCAAGAGGAAACGCTGCTGCACTGGTGACTCTCTGATTGGCTTCTTCGAGAGAGAAGTGTTAATGTTCCAGCAGCTCTTCCTTCTTTTCCTGACAAAGCCCAACCAAAAGCATTGTCCAAAATGGTTATTGTCCAAAACCACCAATGGCTGGGTTAGTTAGTCTTAGTGTGGGAAAAGAATTCTTTCTTTTCTCCCCATCCAGGTTTCTCTGGAGGGAACTATTTTGCAGCCTGTCCTCCAGTTTCCTGGTTGAGGGAACTTCATGTCTCCTCTGAATCCTTCCCTGAACTTCCTAGAACTGCAGAGGTTTTCTCTGGAAGTGCAGAGCGACTGCTGTACTTGCCTGGAGAAGGTCAGATATTCTTTCTGGGTTTCCAGGAGCAGACCTGCCAAGTCAAGTGATGTTTTGGGTTTCTTCCCCCCCCCCCCCCCATGTAAACTCTACAGAGGGCATGGGAGGTTTGGCCTTTTTCTCCCAGAGATTCAAGTGACAGTTGTTTTTTCTGGTGCTATCTCTTTGGCACTCAGAGCAAAGATGTTTCAAAGGACAGAGGAATGGGGTTGGGCTGCAAGAAAAAAATAGGTTTAACATCACAGTGTCTCCTTGTCTCCCACAGCCACCACTGCTTTCTTGCACAGTGTTGCCCTTTCATCACCATGGCTGTGAGAAGAAAACAGCCTGGAGCTTTTGGGCATGGATAATACAGCAACCAACAGATTAGGCGACCCTAATTACACCAACCCTTCTTTCTTGCAGGGTGGTGGTATACACCGAGTAGAGCAAAATGAGTGTTTGTCAAAACCTGGGGCTAGTTAGTGTTCAGTGCTGCTGTGTGTCCAGGTAATCACAGAGCCCAGCTCTGTGATTGCAGGCAGTGTTTCAAAACCCTTTGGTATCTGGAGGCTTCTGAAAATACTACCAGAGGTACCTACATTAATTGACCTCTGTATGAATGGGATGCCTGTTTAAAAATCCCTGTGGCAGCCTCGCAGAAAAACATCCCTCCACTTTGAAGCAGAAGGGCTGAAAGGACACTCTCTCTTGCACCTCCAACAGAACGTGCCTGTGCGCACGAAGGAGCACGGCATGAGAGCTGCGGCAGCACAGGCACAGGCAGCTGCTTGATGGTGGTTGCACCAGCCCACCAGCTCCTACTGCATAGATTGAGTGTGATTACAAGGTGTCCCAGGTCTTTCCATGCTACTGTGTGTATGTATCATCTTCATCCTTCATGGACATGGAGGAATGGGCATCCGTTGTGGAGGGGAGGATGCTTACAGCAGCTAATTCCTAAGGCTCCACTGACTATACAAAACAAGCCATCACCTCCCTCCTACCTTGCTAAAGAGACACAATTTCTATTGGAGTTAAAGGCTGTGAGGCCCCTATTGCCTTCAGCATTTCAGAGCCAATAGCTAGGAGCAAGGACATACCTGGATTTCAGGACCAGGTCTGCTCACACTGTGCACTTGAACATCTTAAAAGTTCCAGATCCAGAAAGGAACAGAGGTCACTCATGCTAAATGGGTTGTCACCTCCTGGCAACACTGTGGTCATGCTCCAGGATGTAGGGATGATGACTGAGATTGCTGTGCAGCACAGGAAGGCTGGACCAGACTGGGGAGCAGAAAGAAGAGCTCCTCTTTCATCGCTTTGCAGAGCCAGCTTCAGACGCTGGTTCCTGGAGACACAGAAGTGACTTGAGGACTAAAGAAGATGCTTTGCACCATGAAGCTTAGAGGGGTCTGTGTGTTTAGTTCACAGAAAGGAGGTGGTGATGTGACCGTTATTACCCCTGCAGCATCTCCCTGGAGAGAACCCTCTGGATACCTCGCAGGAGAGACACAAGGACCTGTGGATGACAGCAGACACAAGTCAGTATTAAGCTGACATTAGAGTGATTAGCCACCGGAACAAACAACCAGGGAAGTAGTGGATTCTTTTTCTCTTGAAACCTGTATTTTTGGCAGACACAAGGGATTGGGCTCACTGTGAAAACAGGAGGAAGTTTAAGAGTCAGATGCTGCCAGCTGATTTGATAGTATCCTGTCCTTAGGCTCCTGGAATGGGCAATGTGGATAGGATTTTATCACCTTCATATGCTTGGATGAACAGTGCCCATATTTTTAACCTGATGTGCTCAAATCACAGAATCACAGAATCACAGAGTTGTAGGGGTTGGAAGGGACCTCCAGAGCTCCTGGGGTGCAACCCCCCTGCCAAAGCAGCTTCCCAGCTCATACTGCACAGGTCGGCGTCCAGATGGGGCTGGAATCTCTCCAGAGAAGGAGACTCCACACCCCCTGGGCAGCCTGTCCCAGGGCTCCCTCACCCTCACTGGGGAAAAGTTCCTCCCCATGTTGGTGTGGAACTTCCTGGGCTCCAATTTGCAGCCATTGCCCCTTGTCCTGTCCCCACAGACACTGAAAAGGGGCTGGCCAATTCCCCCTGCACCCCATACTTCAGATATTGATAACCATTGATCAGGTCCCCCCTCAGTCTTCTTTTCTCCAGGCTGAACAGCCCCAGCTCTCTCAGCCTTTCCTCATAGGAGAGATGCTCCAGGCCCTAATCATCTTCGTAGCCCTTCTCTGGACTCCCTCCAGGAGTTCCCTGTCCTTTTTATCCTAGGGAGCCCAGAACTGGACACAACACTCCAGGTGGGGCCTAATTATCCTATTGTTTTCATAAAAAACCTTCCACTTCTGGACAGAAACAATCATTCTCTGAAAAAATTTGCAAGAGTTGGCCCACTGAGGTGACCCAAGTGGCACGGTGGACCAGATACATTTGGCAAAAGACCAGGTACACACTTGCTGGATTGAACCACTGGGTTTGACCGCGGTGAAGCCGTTCGGAGAAGACAGCCCGTCGCTACTTCAAACTAAACAAGAACCAAGAAACAGAATTGTGTGCTTTTCTTTCTGAGAACACGAGAATGTGACAGTCAACCAGTGAGAAAAAGCTTTGGAGACTGTGTTTTCCAAAGAGGAAACAAAAAGAAGAATGGGCAATGTGAATAGGATTTTATCACCTTCATAGGCTTGGATGAACAGTGCCCATGGTTTTAACCTGATGTGCTCAAATGTTAACTAAGGATGCAGTAACAATGCCTCCTTGGCACCTCTCCATGTAATACTCACATTATTAAGCCAGCTCTTTGAAAATTCAGCAAATGCCTTGATTTCTAATAGGCGTGCAATGTATAACATTTGCAAATGTTCTCCCAGCTGGGCCATCAAAGCAAGCTCCCTGTAGTGCTAACAGAATATTTTATCAATAGCTTCTATCAGAGCTTCTGGTGTCGGTGTGAAATAGCCGTTATGGCACAATTGGTAAACAATTTCCAATTCCTAAAGCACAGGCTTGGCAAAGCGGGGCTGGTCTTGCTTTTAACCTGCTCTGATCACATCCACTGCAGGCTGCAAGGGTGTAGAATGCATAAAGGAACAGCCCTCCCTGCATCTGAGCATGGGCAGCATTTAGAGAAACAAAGGTGTAGACATTCAATCTAATGCTGTTGAGGCAGAACAATAACATTAAAAATTCCTGCTGTGCTGTGGGCTCAGATTCACTCATCTAATACAAATAAAGCCCTGTGTGTTGATGCAGTGCACCAGTATTTTTCAGGGAGATGGTACTGAAGAGTGCTTATATTAAACAGCACTTTGCTGATCTCCACCTTGAATCCCTGAAGCTCTTGTCTTTGTACTGAGAACCACAGAGTTAAAAACAGCAATGTTGGGACCCTTCTGAGAGGTGGGATCACTTGTACCTGCTCTCCATCAGACGTGGATGCACACTAGTGCTCAGAGAAGATCTCCTCTCCCCTGGAAGGACCCATTCTGCTCCACAGGTTGCATGGTGAGCTCTTCGGTGATGGTGATGAAGAGGCAATGACTGTGTTTGACTGCTCAGCAGAGGTGCTATGGCTTCCCCCTGGAGCCATCACTTTGCCTGGTGCCAGTCCCAGAGAGAGCAACCATGGTGTCTGATTGCTATCCACAAATGGTATCTAAGAAGGGAAGCAGAGCCCTTGCCTTGATGCCAGGGAGGAGAATTCTTCATTTCTGACTAGGGCTGTAGTATGCCTACCATACTGCAGTCCCCTTTACAGCCTCTGCCTTTGCTTTCCCTTCAGAGTAGTAGGATCTGTCCTGTGTGACAGCCAGCCCCCATTGCTTCTGAGGTGCTGGGATCAGTCAGTGAGCCATGCTGTAGGCATTAGGATACTTGCACACCTGGGCACCACTTTGTCCTTGATCCACAATGCTGATTGATATATACAGCTCCCTGCATACCAGGGTGTTTATATGGCAGAGAGGTGGAAACTTTGCGGAGGAGAGTGTGTAAACTGGGATGTGTGTGCTTGTAACATGGCATAATGGCAGGAGGCAGAGCTTGAGGGGCCCTGGGCTGGAAAAGGAGAGCAGTTATCATTCTGTAGAAACCTGCCCCATTTTTGTCAAGGCAAGGACCTCTGAAAAAACTCTTCTCACATCACCTGATGGTTTCCCTCCATCCCCAAATCTCAAACCCTTTTTTCTTCAGAACCTACTTCTTGCATTTACCTGTGTCTCCAGCACCTGATAAACAGTGTGCTCCTGAGGCACCACTTAAACCCATGTAACTGGGGTTCTGCCTGTCCTTCAATCTTTCATAGAGAACATGATTTTTAAAATAGGAGAAAAGCCATTAAAAAGAAAACTGGGAAGAAGCTGACACAGAGGCAGAGCAAACTTTTACTGACATTTTAGAGGAGTTGATACATGATGACCATTTCTGGTTTTGTTTTTTTTTTCAGATGGACTCCCAGGTCTTAGCTCTCTGTGTATGTGTAGAACATAAAAACAAACCAAGCCCCATTCCTACATGGGGAGACTGGTATGAGCAGGAACCTCTCCCCCATTTCTGGGAAAAGGAATGAGGTCTCGTGGGGAAGGCGTGGGGCTGTAATTAGCTCTCCAGCTGCTGGCAGGATGTACATGATGGGTCATCAAGCAATGTGAGGATGACCCCTCTCCCTACAATAAAATGTTAAATATTTTTCAACATGCAGTAATTTGGGCTTGCTCTGATCCTGACTCTGATAAGTCTTATGCATGTGGTTCAGATTTTTTAGGCAAGAGGGTTTACTCTGCTGCCTGTGTCGATGGCCACAAGGTACAGAAAAACAAATGTCAAATGTGTCATTACTGGGGAGAGGAACAGTTAGAATCATAGACTATCCTGAGTTTGAAGGGACCCATAAGGATCATTGAGTCCAACTCCTGGCTCCACACAGGGCCAACCAGGTCAGAGCATGGGACTGAGGGCATTGTCCAGATGCTTCTTGAACTCATCCCACCTTGGGACTGTGACCACTTCCCTGGGGAGCCTGTGCCAGTGCTTGATGCAGCCCAGGATACTCAGAATTTCAGAGAATTTTAGGGGTTGGAAGGGACCTCCAGAGATCATCAAGTCCAACCGCCCTGCCAAAGCAGGGTCCCTAGAACAGGTTGCTCAGGTCGGTGTCCAGACGGGTCTTGAATATTCCACAACCCCCCTGGCCGCCTGGGCACACTGCTGGCTCATGGGTAACTTGCTGTTGACCAAGACCCCCAAATCCCTCTCAGCATGGCTGGCCTCCAGCATCTGATCCCCTAGTCTATATCTGTAGCCAGAGTTGCCCCTTCCCAGGTGCAGAATCCAGCACTTGCCCTTGCTAAACTTCATGTTGTTGGTGATTGCCCAGCTCTTTAATCTGTCCTGGTCTCTGTAAGGCTCTTCCACACTCAATGGAGTCAACAGCTCCCCCCAGTTTGGTGTCATCTGCAAATTTATGTAAGACACTCTCTAGTCCTGAGTTGAGGTCATTTATGAAAATATTTAAAAGAAATGGACCCAAAATGGAGCCCTGGGGAACCCAGGGTTGATGCATCTTGATCTTTTTTTCTTTATCAGATTATTTTAATCAACTTTCATTGCTCCACAGCCATTAAAACTACTGCTGAATCCACTGATGAATCAAAATTTTCCTTTGTAATAGCAACCAAGAGCTTCATAACAGGTTGATGGGTGTTTGGAGGGCCAGGGACAGTGCTGTTGGAAAGAGCCTGATGGAGTAAATACCAACAGTCGTGTCTGTGGTGCTAAGATTGCATGGGGTGTGTTTTGAAATGCTTGTAATATTCACAGTCTGAATGCACCTTTATGTCCCACGGGCTTGTTCATTAATTGTGTGCCTGCAGTGATCACAAGGGTGAGGTGTATTGTGTGCTATTTATATACCATTTTTCTCATGCTGAAGAGGCCCCGTCACGGGCTGCTCCAAATGAAAGGACATTTGTGTGGCAGAAAGCAGCCCATAGCTGCATCCCAGCTCAAGACAAGAGCCCTCAGATGATGACAGACAGAGTGCGAAGTGCAATGAAATAATGAGAAAGTATTGAACTGCCAGAGGACTTAGCACATGACTGGCCTTATTCATAGCTTTTTGTAGGCAACTTGGTAAGGGACAGTCTCAGAAGGGAGCTGACACCACTCACAGCATAATTCTGGGGAGCACAAGGGGTGACTAAGATGATGGGGAAGTAAGTCATGAGGCCAAGGGAGGAATGACTTGAAAATTAAGAGAGCACAGCTGGCTGTTTCAAAGTGACTGTGGGGAATGCAGCTGGAAAACTGGGCCTGAGAATTGTCATGTCATGGAATAGGCCCTGGAGATGGTGACTGCAGGGTGGGAGCTGGCCTGGAGCAAATCTAGGGTGGAAATTGGAAGACATGGATTCTGGTAGTGATTGTGGCTCAAGATCAGGTGGGAGATGAAAGAAGCATAGCAGGCAAGAAGAACAGGCAAGAAGAGATGCAAGGTGGAGCACAAAGGGATGAGATGAAGCGCCTGGAACCCACATCTCAGTGAGGTCTGAGACGGAAGAAATGGGTACAGAGACAGTGTCAGAGCTCTGGGATCCAGGACTGGTAGAGGGCAAGACAGGAAGAAATCTTAACCAGCTGCACAGGGCTTGATGCACCTGGCCTTCTCTGACCATGAAGCCACACAGTCCCTAGCACTTAAGCAGGAGGATGCTTGTAAAACTGGGTGCTGCAGGTGTATGTTGGGACTCCCATAGGTCATTGCTAGCCCATAGAAATGTGCTGAACTGGAAGGTCCCATCTAGCCCTTTTGCTGAGAATAGGTTGAGTGGCCCGTTCTTATGCCACCAAAAGAGAGTGGCATGTCTTTCTAGGTACCAAGAGAGAGGTGATGTTGTGACTGGCTCTAGCTGTCCCCATAAACTCACCACACAGAAAGAAGCCAAATCCCTGCTCCTGCTTTTACAGCTGTCACCTGTACCAGCATCAGAGGTGACAGATCAGTGTCCCAGCCAGTCCCTCCAGTGCACACGGGACTGCGGAGTGGTATGTGCTTGGTCCCATCAGCAGCACCTACCATGAGGAGTCCCCTGACCAAAAGCACTGGGGCTAGTGCTGCACAGGTCTTGCATCTGTGTGTCCCCCTGTGTCAGTGTGCAGATTTTTCTGGCACGACTTCTCTTCCCCTCTGTCCTCTCCTCTACATGCTCCAGCTCTACATGCTCTACATGCATCCAGTCCAACCAGTGGGGGTTGGACCCGATGATCTCTTGAGGTCCCTTCCAACCCCTAAGATTCTGTGATTCTGTGATTCTCCTATCCAGTGTGGAAGTGAGGAAGAAGAGCTCACACTGAGTCAGAGATGGGAAGGGAAGAGGAAACCTGGAGGTCAAGCTGTTGGCCTTGTAGCTGTGGGGAGGATTCATGAACTTCATCCAATATTTGCATCCATCCTCCTCCTTCCATTTTCCAAGCCCCAAATGCTGCAGTTAGCAGGCGCTGGTGTACAAATGTGTGTCATCTGTGTCCACATGCCCCTCTGGGCCATCTGTGACCTGTGCCTTGTACCAGCACCTTGAGCATGCCATGGCAGGGATGGAACCAGGACTGCAGAGGGCACGGTACGCCAGAGCCTTGCCTTTCCATGCTTTCCACCTCTGTCTCCCACGTCCTGTGGTGGTGGTGCTGAATGCTGATGAGGCAATGATTGGCCTTTCTCCAATCTGTCACATTTTGGGGGAGGGTCTGCTGAGGAGGGATGTAGTTATGGGGGGATGAAGGTTGTTTCTTTCTGGTCTGCAGGACCAATGGGCATTTTTTCTTCTTCTGAGAAGCCTGGGCCTGACTTTCTCCTGTCTCTCTTGTCATGAGGTGATTTCCTTCTCCTCCATGTCTGTTGTCCTTTGTTCCCGTTCTGTCTGTCTGGGGGTGGAGGATGAGAGGACATGTATCTCTCCAAATTAAAAGAAAAATAATTTCTAGGGGGGGAGGGGAACCCCCTATGAAAACCAAACCACAAAACTTCCTTTGCTTCTTCTGGATCTTCCACAAATTCTCCTTCCTCTCAGCCAACGGAAAGAAAACACCCCCTAAGCTTTCTCTTGGCGAGCAAAGCGATACACCCCAACTAAACAAACAAGCACTTTGTGGCTGCACAGCTCGTTGGGTCCATGGGGTTATTTCTCTGAGGCCTGCTCCTGAGGTGCTCAGACAGCCTCGCCTCAGCCCCTCCTCTGAGCATTTTCTGTCGAACTTGGCTGCGGTTGATCCTGCTGACTCACTTTATCCATCATGCTGACAGGCAGCTGCCCTTGCTGCAGTGAGCACCAGTGCCCCTGAATGTGGTCCCAGACCACCAGCCGTGCGCTGACCTGGCGGGACTTGCCATAGGGAAGGAAGGGTCATGAAGGGGCTCTGGGGCAGGCTGTGCTGATATGAGGATGAGGCAATACTCAAACATGCACCCTCCTCACCCTTCCTATTGTTTGTGTGAGCGCCTTCAGCATTGCCCTGCCTTTTCTCCCTCTTCTCACATCACCCAGGAGCCAGACTTCCACTGCAGAAATGCATCCGGGCTTTTGTGTGGCAACTTAAAGCTTGATCCAGCTGGAAACTGGGTTTATTGGACAAACAGTGGTATGGAAACTGCAAAAGGTGAGCTCCCTTCAAAAATCTTTCCCAGCCCAACAACAAAAAAATAAACCAGTTCTCAAACTCTTTAAAACTTCCAGAAACCCCTTTGTAGCAGGAGAAGCAGCAGCGATTCCCCTCCTCAGTTATCCAGAGAACACAGCAGAATGTGGCTCTTAAGGATGGTTCAATGCAGGTGGGTCTGCCTGAGCAGCTGTCACCTTGTCCTGTCCCTCAGGGTGTGTGGAAAGCCAAGAGCTCCAGCCGCCACCCAGCCCGGAGCAGGCTGCCTGGGTACCACCTCTTTGAGGCTATGCTGCAGCTTTTCCTGACTCCTATTGCAGTTTTGTGCCTTTAAATCCACCCTTTCACATTCCCTAAGCCCTGACCCAGACAGCAGTGGTGCAGAGGTACAGCCATAACATTAACAGCCTTCCCTGATGTCTCTTCAAGCAACAGGAACATCTTCCTCTTTCCCCCTCCTTTTCTTTTTCTTTTCCCCAGGATAGCAAGCATAACTGCCCTGCTGCAAACTGCATTCCTGCTTAATCAGCTAAAGGAGTGATGTTGTGCAAGAGCCATCCCTCACCCTGGTTCTCCAGAATCAATCAGGTCCCATCCTGGTAACACTCTGCCTCTTGTGACCAGCCGCCTTCACTCAGCAATGATGGGAATTTCCTTGAGTCTGTTATGGACCCATTCCTGCAACACAGCTCTTCAGCCAGGGAGGAGATTGTGCAGGGGTCTACAGAGCAGTGAGGAGGGGGACAGGTGGTTCCATCATTTTTTCTCTTATAAAATACCTTTCCCTCTTCCCCTTGTCCTTCCTTTCTACCCCAGGGATCACCACAAATTGAGATGGAGTTGCAGTGGGCTGTTCAGAGACTTGGTCTCATCCCTGCTTGAAGACAAACCTGGCAGGTTATTTTTAACATTTATACAGATCTGGAAAATGTGAATGTGGGCTGTTGTGCTTTAAGTCACGAGCACTCCAGAGACCTGGGGCTGAAAAGAGAAATAGCTTTCAAATATTAAGTGGGGGGCACTCAACTGACCTCTTCTAGATAGATAAGTGCTTGCTACATCATGTCTTCAGTTGGGACCATAGCCAAATTGGGGCCCCTGCCTTCCCCAGTATCGCTAGCTTTGGTCCTTGCTGACCCCTGAGCAAGGAGAAAGGGCGTGCTCTGCCTCCAAGACATCCACAGCACCTTCCCTGGCATGGCCAGGTCCCAGCCTGGCTAGACACCTTGGGAGCCGGTGGGCTGCTGGCTGGGGTGAGGCCCTGGTGCAGAGGGTATCTGTGGGAGCTTTGCAAGGTTGGGGTTGTCAGTGGCTAGGGCAGAAGATGGTGGTGACTGGGGTGTAACTATGTGTGTGCATGTTTTCAGAGGGGGGGTGAAGGGCTTGCAGAAGCAAATGAGTAATTATTTGTTTGCTTTTTCTGACTATACTTGCTTGTGCAAGCCAAAATGTATAACTCGGTGGAGACAAACAGGAGCACTTTGGGCCCAGTGGGGCTATGTAGATTAATTACTCTGTTCCTCCTTCCCACCTTTCCTCTTGAGATAAACCACAATCTGGAGCTCTGGGACAACGTGTCTAGTCCATCCCCTATGCATCCTCCTTGATCTCTTAGTAGTGCTGCTCCATCCCTTAATCGTAGTGGTGTTGGGTCCTTTCTCCTCCTGCAAGTAGGACAAGGTGCCCAGCAAAGAGGACATGAGAGCAGCCATTGTGTATTGGTGTGGGTGTGTAAAGCTCTCTGCTTTCTCCACTTGCAGAGTCCCACAAGGCTGGTATTGAAAGTGCTGGTGAGCCTGAAGCTATGATGTCAGCATTAGCAGTGCACTGATATGCTGGCCACAGAGGCAATCTCTTGGCCAGAGCACTGATGAATCACTTACACACTTGCTATTTAGGCTCTTCTGGTGTTTAGTTATGTGGACTTTAGTTATGTGCTTGAGCTTTCAGTATCTGAGGTAGTGGTTTATGTAGCCAAAAAGTTATCGTTCATCCAATGTCATTTCTATCACCTTGTATGACATCCAATCTCAGTTTAAATAATCCCACCAGTGGAAAATCCCCTGCACCCCTTGGGATGCAATCCCACCATTTAAAACAAAACTGTGCCTCATTTGAAATTGGAAATTGCTCAGATGAACTTGGCCTTGGCTGAAATCCATCCCTGGTTGTATTTACAGGTATTCACTTGGAAGAATGTGGCATGAATTTCCCTTATCTCACTGGAGGACACTCATTACAGCTTGGCTCCCTCATCACCCTGACTGCAAACTCCTGTTTGGTGAGAACGACCCTTTGGGGGGAAGGCACAACACCCTGGGATTAGGAGGAGCTTGGAAGAGTGAGGGGGTTTCAGGCCTCACATCATGTGTTCAGGATGCGTTTGGTAGACTTTGTGCTGGTCCCAGTCCCTGACAGTGCACAGGGCTGCCTGCACAGTGGTCCCAGAGAGATGCTGGGGAGATGAAGGGTACAGTTCATGGTGAAGACCAGCTGAAGAAGAGGGGTTTGTTGGTGGAAGTGTTAGAGATCTAAGACCTGAGTGGCCAGAAATGCTGATACTTCATTTGTTAATGTCAGGGTGCTATAGGGGACCCCAGCTGGGGACTGAGGTTGTCCTGCTGCCAGAAAGTGGGAGTTGGAACAATGGTGAGAGAGAAGGGCTGGCAGAGAAAGACCACAGGCTGGTCAAGGTGAAGTGTGCTGCATTGTGTGCACCTCTCCTGGCCTTGCACGGTGATCACCTCCTTGCTTTGGAGAGGCTGGCATCACTGCAGACATAAGGGAACAATATCTGCCCATCATGCCAGGTGCTATCCTGGAGGCCAATGCTGAGAGTGCTTAAAATGGAAACAGTAAACCGTAAGAGAACAGAATTATTTGACTTAGTGATATGCACACTATAACTTATCAAATTTTTTGGCAGAAGGGTCTTCTTTATTAGGTGAACTATTTTTTCATGATTTATTATCTTTCTAAGTTTTTCTCTGCAGCAGCAGCAGCTGTTTGAGTCAGAGGCAGCACAGCAGTGACAGCTTCTGAGGGATGAAGGTGCTTCCTCTGGCTTTGCACAGCCCTTCTGAATTCTGACTGCATTTGAAAACTGCATGCCTGTGAATGGCCAATGGAGGGAAAAACCATAGCTTGCTGAGCCATAGCTGAGCTGTGGCAGCTGCCCCTGTGTCTTCCTCTGGCATGTGGCGAGCACGAGCTGTGATGATCTGAGATTTATGTCATTGTAAAGGGATGCATCTTTCCCAGTATCACTACCAGCTAAGGGGATGCTTCTGGGCTCTGCTCCGCTTCTGTGTAGTGGTTTGTGAAGCTGAGGTTTAAGATTGGGGCTGGATAGACCCAAGAGATGAAAATGTCTGTCATTTACTTGTTGCCTGCCTGGAGGAAGTCTTCTGCACATAAAATAAGTTTGCTGCCATTGATTTCAGATGACTGTGTTTCTGGGGACTTCAGCTCTCCTTGATCTGTCATCATTCCATTTTCCAGCTACATGTGCATGTGCAGTCAGCACTGTAAGCTGCAGAGACAAAGGAGTCTGCTGAGCACTGTAAGGTGCAGATAAAAAGAAAAAGCTGGCTTTTGAAGGGCTAGGGTGTGCCAATGTGCTTTCTGGTATGAAAGCAAATACCCACAGAGGTCAAGTCTCCTGTGTGGATAAATTAAGGGCAACTAACCTGGAGGAAAAAACCTCTAAAACCTTCAAACAATAGAAATGTTACTGTGTCTGGATATGGGCAACAGAATATTGTGGTGGGACATCCTCCTCTGGCAAACAACACTCTGATCTCCAGTACAGCTGTGATATGAGAGACTCTCACACAGGGCAAGAGAAGCTGTCGCCTGTCTCAACCTTCTGTATTGTGGGTTGGAACTACTCTTTGCCTCTGGAAAGTCTGTTGTAGTTCTCAGTGGTTGCAGCTTTAGACAGCAAATACTCTGGTTTCAAAGAGGAGGTTGCTAAGAGGAGGTTGCATTAAGGTGTGGACACTTGTACATGTTTTCCCACTGCCCTGGGTTCAGCCACTTGCTGAAGGTCCCACACTAACATTAAGCTCTGAGTGAGGTCCTCTGTGTGGATGAAGGCTCCCTTAAGCAGTGACATGAAAGGTGCTTGACTGACAGACTTGAAATACTTATAATGAATGCCTGTGTCAGCATTTAAGACGCTTTTTTCCCCCTCTAGTGCACGATGCTACACACCAAAATAGAACATATGGTAAAAGAACTGGAAGAATTAACTTTTGTCTTCTCACTGCTAGAGATCTGTGCTATTTTGGGGCTCGTCTTCAACTCAACCTGCCATAGACATGGGGGACATCTGTTATGGTCTGGCAAAAGCCAGTGGAGTTATGCTAATGTAAACCCCAAACTTCAGCATGTGTGGCCCGATTTGGCTGAAGCTGCAAGAAAGCAAATTACTTCTCATACAGTAATGAAATGCTCTTGTTCCCATCTCAGGAAGCCCATATGATGGAGCCCTGCTTGACACATCTGGTGGTCTGGGCTGGGTGCATCTGTAGGGAAGAGGAGTTGTTTTAGGTGGGAGGGATATCTTTACCCTCACACTGCTCCAGGGGAAGGGCTCTGACAGACTGATTTCAGCAAACTGAGCCTGCCAGTGAACCAGCCTGTTGGCAGGAGCAGGGTTAGCAGAGCTGAGATGGATAGGATGCGAGGTTGGCTTGTTTAGGATGGGATCAGTCTTGTGGAAGTTGTTAGTGCTGTTATATTAACTTACCTCGTGCATTCAAGCTGCTTGTCTTCAGCATTTAATGGCAGCTCTCAGAAATCTGCCTTTTGTGAAGGTTATTGAAGCAGCTGTGTGCACATCTGCCTAGTTGTGGGAGGGGATGTGGAAAGGAGTCCCGTGGTACCCATTCAGAGAAAATATTTACTCACTTCTGAAGAGAGCATCCTTTTGTCAACCCAGCTTTGGGACACAGCAGACAGCTTCAGAATAAAGATCCCTTATGTGCCAGCTAATTTTCAAAGAAATGCAGGAGCAGGGCTGTGATGGTGGGTTGGGAGCCTTTGTGGAATGAAATATAGTTAAAAATAAATAATGTATTTTTAATCTCACTTGAAGAAGGAATATCTCAATACAAGAACCTCAATGTGACCCAGCAATGTGCACTTGCATCCCAGAGGGCCATCTGTATCCCAGACTGCACCTCATCTATGAAGGCAGGCTGAGAGAATCGGGCTTGTTCAGCCTGGAGAAGAGGATGGTCTGGAGAGACCTTAGAGCAGCCTTCTAGGACCTGAAGGGGCTCCAGGAAAGCTGGAGAGGGACTGGTTACAAGGGCAGGGAGGGACAGAACAAGGGGGAATGGATGAAAGTTAAAAGATGGGAGATTTAGATTAGATAGTGGGAATAAATTCTTCCCTCAGGGTGGTGAGGCATTGGAAGAGGTTACACAGAGACGTGGATATCCCCACCTGGGCAGTGTACAAGACCAGGTTGGATGGGGCTTTGGACAACCTGGGCTAGTGGAGGGTGTCCCTGCCCATGGCAGGGGGGCAGAACTAAATTTTTACATCCCTTCCAACCCAAACCAGCCTGGATTCTGTGATTCTATGATATCTCAATGGGACTGAACCCAACTTGCATGCCCTTACAGCAAATGCGAAAGAACAAAGGCAGAACAGTTTCCCCTCCTACTCCTTCACACATCTGCCAGTGGTTTCTGATGTGCTCTGGTGTGAGGACAATCTAGGCCAGCTCCCCAAAGGACAGGGTGTTAGCACATGTGGCTATCTGTTAGTGATGCAAATGGGAAGTATGAGTGAGGAAGGCAAGAGGTGCCAGGGTGATGGTTAACTCCTTGTTTCATATTGGAAGGTGTGAGTTGGTGAGGGCTGTTCTGGAGGGGGGAGGTTCATGCATGAAGTAGTGAGTCCCAAAAAGGAGTATCTAAAAGAAGTCTGCTGGAGTGCCCTTCCCCTGGCCATCCCTGCAGCATGTGCAGTGCTTTGTGAAACCCCTCATTGCTGCTACCACCTCATTAGTGCCCACAACTGTACGTGCCTGCTGCTTGTGAGCAAGCAGCAGCCCCACAGCTTTGACCTGTCTCAGTGTAATGACATGAAGCATTGTTTTAGGTGCTAAGGGTGAAGCTGGGAGCTGTGCCAAGGAGAAAAGAAACATTCTCAAGGAGGTCTGGCCACACCACAATGGCCAGCACATTGCAGCGGCTCCGTGCAGTCCTCTGGATAAGCTGCATGGGGAATATTTTAAATGCATGTAGGAACTCAATTTTCTTTTCACACTGCCTAGTTAACTTGAAATCTGGTATATACTTGGGTTAATGTATAACCCTTCAGTCTCTGTCCCTGGATGAATGGTTCACAGCACTGGATATGTGTGGCTCCCTTATAAAATGAAAGAGTTGATGATGCCCATGGTAGCTAACTCTGTGTGCAGGAATGCATTTCCTGTCCCTCTTTGGAATGCTCCAAAGGATGGAGTATCTCAGCTGCAGGGAAATGTTGGGCTAAGCAGGACTGGTGACTGCCCTCATCTCTTTGATAGTGTCCAGATTACTGGCTTGGCACACAAGTAGACGGCTGAACTTGGGCTTCCCAAGTTCAGCAGAGATCAAATCCACAAGGCTCAGTCTCTGCCTTGCGTCTTCATTCACACCAAATGGTTTGGCTAAGATCTCCCAAACAATTTTGCATGCTCAGCAGGAAAAGTGAGGGGTTGAACAAGGGGAATTTCAGCTCAAACAGGGGTTTGTTGCTGCCTTGTGTTGACTTCAGCTCCCAACATTTCCCTGTCTCCTCCTGAATTACAACTTGTCATGGCATTGTGTGGAACTAACTCAATTACTCATGATGATTTTTCCATGATGCTAAAGCCTGGATCATAGTCACAGAGTCTTACTTCTGTAAAATGACCTGTGTGTGTGTGTGTGTGTGTGTGTGAGAGAGAGATAAAATGTGGTATAGGATTCATACATATGGGACAGGTAAAGTGTGTCTCCTGGGAGGGCTACTCAATTCCTGCACAACTTGCATTAAATCCTACATCCAGGCAGCGCAGTAGGAGGAGTGACTTGCTGAACTCAATGCAGATCTTGCAGCTTACATGTGATGCCTACTAGCTGTTACAAGCAATGTTCTTCCAAGTCTTGCAGTACTCTTTGATTTCAAAGCTCAAAAGTTGCTTCTCAGGCTTGACCATACCTGTAATGATGTCTGTCAGTACTCAGCCCACAGAGGGTATAGGTGGTTTTATTTTTTGTAACAAAACATTCCTTTAACAATGACTGTTGTCTTTCTGAACACCAGTTCTAACCATGTATGAATGGCGTCCCGATTTAGACACAATTCTGTGTCTCCAAAGCCTTCTGGGATGATGTTGCTGGAAAAATATCCCTGTGGCCACTGTTGTGCCAATGTTTTAATCCATCTTTTAATAAACTGTAACTCAAGAACAGAGTGTGGAATAAATCAAATGGTGTGTTGTACCTCACTGGGGAGCAGGGTGTTAGAGCCAAAACTAAAGGCAGCTGTTGCAACTGCTGCCTGTAATTCAGCCTCACCAAAATATTGACTATTGTTACTTGTGCCCCAACATGGAAAGCATTTAGTTTAATATCAGTATTGGCAACCCTGTCATTGTTGAAGTTAGGACTCCAGAGTCAGTCAAGGAAGCTCAGCCCCTCTGGATCTGGGGGGAGGTGAGGGAAGGTGGCTGGAAAGCTCTCTCTCGATGTACCCAGCAGCTTTTAAAGCGCCGTGCAATCCGTGCTGATCATCTGTTCTTCATAGAAAAAGGGGAAGAGTTATTATGAGAGAATAATTAAACCAGCTGAAAAGAGCAAAGTGTTGGCAGACTGTAACCTCCCTGCACAGACCACACAACAGCTTGCTATGCTCAGCAGAAAGGGCCAAGAAGCCCTGGGGGAGAAGCAGGAGGGATGCTGATGTGGTCCTGCAAGACCCTTCTCTCACCCCGTGCTGGAGTGCAAACCCAACTGGGGCTGTGCCAGTGCTCCTCATCACTGAGATGATCTCCAGCAGTAGTGATGCTTAACTCAGGCTTCCAAGTTGCTTCCTTTGGACACTGTTTCCAACAAATTCAAATCAAATTCTGATTTGGTATCAGGGAACATTTTCTGACCACAAAACAGATTAAATGTCAAAAGAGGCATGATTTTCAGTCCTTGGAGATACTAAAAACTCAACTACAAAAATGCCCTGAGTGAGGCAAAAATGCCCTGGTCAGGCCCCACCTGGAGTGTTGTGTCCAGTTCTGGGCTCCCTGGGATAAAAAGGACAGGGATCTCCTGGAGAGAGTCCAGAGAAGGGCTACGAAGATGGTGAAGGGCCTGGAGCATCTATCCTGTGAGGAAAGGCTGAGAGAGCTGGGGCTGTTCAGCCTGGAGAAAAGAAGACTGAGGGGGGACCTGATCAATGGTTATCAATATCTGAAGTATGGGGTGCAGGGGGAATTGGCCAGCCCCTTTTCAGTGTCTGTGGGGACAGGACAAGGGGCAATGGCTGCAAATTGGAGCACAGGAAGTTCCACCCCAACATGGGGAGGAACTTTTCCCTAGTGAGGGTGAGGGAGCCCTGGGACAGGCTGCCCAGGGGGTGTGGAGTCTCCTTCTCTGGAGAGATTCCAGCCCCATCTGGACGCCGCCCTGTGCAGTATGAGCTGGGGAGCTGCTTTGGCAGGGGGGTTGGACCCCATGATCCTTGAGGTCCCTTCCAACCCCTACAGCTCTGTGATTCTGTGACCTGCTCTAAGCTGGCTTTGCCCTGAGGAGCCTCCAGCCTCAATTATTCTGTCATTCCTGTGCTTCCACCAACTGGCTGGGGCAGAAAATGCAGAAAATGACCACAGACACTTCCAGGAAAGGTCTGGCCAAATGTCACCTCTTTATTTTGTGTTAGAGACAGAGGGATACCCTTGCTTAAATATCAGCCTGGTGGACACTATGGAAGTTACCCACAGGTCCCTGGGCTAAGGTTAGCAACCAGTGTTTGGCTATTTCCCACCTCCAGAAAAAAATCTCTTCACTTGAAAACTACCAAGAGATCCACATCTTTTCCTGCTGGTTGAGTCAAATGGTTAATTGCCTTCATTCTTTGAAACATGTGTTTTGGTTTTGGAATCAGGATCACATCTGAATTCTAGCTGCTGTTTCAGGTTTGTGGCTTTACCTGACAATTCATTATAGGATAGGCTACTAAAATCCCTCTTCCTTTCCTTCTCAGAAGGGTGAACTCCAGTCAGTCTCAGTGTGATATCTTTACCTTGTGACAGAAGAATAATTCCCCTCACTTCTCTTTTATCTGTGGGGGACCAGGCATGGGAACTGCTGTTGCATGGTAACGACTTGCCCAGCAGCCCCTTGATTTGCTCTTAGCTCTTAATCTCCACAATGAAATTGAGTCTGAAATCCATTTCTGTGTTTAGCTGGTGTTTGCTTCCTCCTCTGTGCTGAGGCATCCCGAGACCATGGTGCCAGGGCTTCTGCCTGTGCCCATGCTTGAGGAACCAGGTGGTGTCATTTTGTAAGTAATAATGACAACAAAATTAGATATAAGTTTAATTTTCCAATATTTAGGGGATGTGTCTACATCTATCAGTTTGAGAAACCAATGGAAAATGAGTATTGCAATTAATTTGGTGTTTTTTTCCTATCCCAACATTTTTCTGGACATTGTCAACATAATCAGAAGAACTGTAAATTTTCAGAAGTTAATCTATTCCTGGAAGCTTAGTTAATTATTCATTAATCCATTTCTCTGAAGCATTGTTCACTAAATCTGTGGTGGGAAATGCATTTTGAAGAGACCAGTGGCAGAGCCCTTCAGTTGGAGAAGCCTGTGCACTCATAAAGTCTGCAAAAGGAAGACCTTTCTCACCTAGCTGAACACCTTTTGCATCCCCCAGACCTTCCAGCTTTATAAAAATTCAGTTTTCAATGTCCACTGGCTTTCAAAAAAGTGAAAAGATATTTACTTGAATCAGTTATTTCCAAAGTACCTAAATCTCCTGGACTGAATCTTCTTTTGTGTGCTATGCCCCAAGCATTTTCCAGTCTCCTAGAAAATGCCATCATCTTGCATGCTGGCTATACTGTTAAACCATCACTTTTTACTCAGCAACTTAAGCCATCTTAATTTTTCTCACTGGAATGAGCTTCCAGTAAACATGTCTTGCTCTCCTGCTCCTAAATGTCTCTTCCACATCCTCTCTGCTGTCACATTTAAGCATCTTGGTGATAATTTTGTGACTTCCCATGGAGAAAGGGAAGGGTGTCTGATTGCTGTGCAATGAAAGCTCTAATTTTATCTGGCAGGTACACAGCACGCTGTGGTTTTCATTTAACCTTGCAAGAGAATGACCTGTGTGAATAATGGATTCAAGGGAAAGTTTTGAAAATGGAAAGAGCAGGGGTTGTATGCTCTGGCTTCCTGTCGGGGCCATCTGGCTGCTGTGACTATTATGAAATGCTATTGCTGGTAGCTGGAGTACAGAGTGGGGTGGTGGGATGGCAAAAACTCATGAGCACCTTGTGTCAGTGAGTTTGTTTGGCAACTGATGCTGGGCAAGCAGCAAAAAGGTGGATGGTGCCTCATGTAAGCAGGTATCCCAAACAAACACCTTTCTCTATGCTTGGCATCAGCCCAGCCAGCTGAGGAAGGTGCACTGATACACCCCCTTCCTTTGGTTGCTCCAGCAGTATGAAAGGGCCTTAAAACCCAGGGACGTGACTATGAGACGTGACTATGTCATGGGCTGGTTTTTCCCATGTGTTGTGGAGCTCGTCTAGAGCAGACACCAGAAACAGACCTGTGACTGCTCCCTCCCTTTTGAGGCTAACCCAGATGTTCTGGGATACCAGTGCTGACACTGCAGACTTTGTACAGATCAGCAAACTTTGCTGGTTCTTGAGCCATGGCTGAGCTCAGTTGCTGGCACTTGTGCTATGACACACTTGTGTTTGCATCCGCTTGCCCCTTGCTGTTTAATGCAGTGCTGGCTGGCTGCTTGCAACTCCTTGGATCAAGTCCAGGAGCCCTGGATGCTGCCTCCTTCCCTCCCCTCAGAGAAAGAAAATAAATCTCTGTGTACAGGTAGTAACTATGGTGGGTGGTTGTGGCTGCCCATTCCCCATTACAGATTTTTCTTGATGCTGAGTTGAGGAAGTATTTAGTCCTTTCTCACTGTTGCCTAGAGAAAGCTCACTGGTTGTTTTCTGGTGTTTTTTTTTTTAAAGAGAAAAGAAAAAAGAGAGAGAAAAGAATGGCAATCTTGTGGGTACCCTGTTGTTTCTTTTATTTATTTTTTATTTTGATGTCTTAGTTGTAAACAGGAGGTTCTTTTAATACACTTAGCTCTTAACTGGTGCCTGCCAGTTACATCTCTCCAAAGCTGGCAGTCATTTTCCAAAACAAAAGCTTTTACCTTTTCCCTTATGGCTCTTCCCTGTTACGGTCAATAAAAAATGAAATTGTAGAAAAGCTCTCTTGTCTTCCATGCTGTGTTTGTTTTACATTTATATATAAGCTTATACAAACAAGTGCACTCACAAAACCCCTAGCAAAGCTATTACCTGCATCTCTGGACTTTTAATCTTACAGCTACTGTGTAATTTGTAGATGAGTATTAGTTTATAAGCCCCAAATCCCAGCATTGACTCTAATGTCATAAACATACCTATATTTTAGGTCATTGAATGAAAAGCTACCAGCTTGTTACCCAATGACAACATTTCTATTCCTCACTGCTTCCCATCTGTTAATATCTGTTGTGAACTGACTGCTATGATAAACAAGCTGTGCATTTTCTTAGGTTTGGCTTTATCTGCACCTCCCAGGGGATGTGGAGGGAAGGATCTTGTACCCCTAGCTCCCACGGGTGATGAAGAGGTGCTCCCTGGGTTGGGTTCCCCCCATGATATGGGAATCTGAGGTGGATAGAAGGTGGAAAACTCCTAAAGTCTCCAGTAATTTCCAAAGGGGTGGCTGTTACCCAGAGCTGATTGTATCACAGCCAAGAAAACACTGGTCCAAGAAGCCTCGCCAGCCTCCGCTTAATTTGGTGGCACTGTCAGATACCAGCACATCTCTCATTTGTGCCTGGTGAGAAATGCTTGATTGCAAATAAGATGTGGGGGGACGATCCATGTGTGGCCCCATTTCTCATGGGACACAGGCACCGTTGCTCAGCCTGGCCCTGGGTTCAAGGCACAGCGCTTGCCCAGCGCAATGCTTAATGCATACATGATGCTCGTTGTGTACGGTCAGGCAGACAGCATGGCTCCAGACTGAAAATCTCTTCCAGGAGTCAAGCTCCCAGCCTCATAAACATGAAACCCATCAGGATGGAGGATGTAAGACCTCCAGGCCATTATTAGCCAGTAAGAAGCTTATAAAAGACTCTATAAAGCAACTCATGATAAATAATTTCACAAGTAAGGCCACGGTGGTGTAGAGTTTGTTTGTAGTTTGAAAGCTGCTGTAACATGCTGCCAGGAGGATTAAAAGCTATCACTGTGTTTCAGGCATTTTACAGTGTGTTGGGGGTGGATACGTGTGGGGTTTGGTTGGTTGGTGAGTTAGCATGAGACATGGAGAGAGCAGAGGAGGTCCCACAGGTGCACAGCATAAGGGGGAGCAGACTCTGGGGGTGACAGGCTGTCTGATGCTGTGTGACAACCTTGCAGAAGGTGACCTGGGCACGTTGCAGTACCTGTTTTATGTATTACCTTTCCATCCAGGCTTGCAGGCTGGAGATCTTTGACACAGCATCAGGCCAAGGATTACCTGTGAGATGGTGAGCTGGGGGAAACTTGCAGCTGAGCTCCTCAGAGGTGCTGGCTGGTAGCTGGCCCCACTGTCCTCCTCCCTTCTTCAGCATGCAGAGGGTGATGCAGACCTTCGTGCCAGGTTTTAACCTAGAGCCTGTGGGTTTTAGTGACTGGGAGAGACTGAATGCAGCTTTATGGGAAGGAGCTTAGCCATACCGCTGGCAGCACACCTACGTGTACACAAGTTAGCTGCAAAGATGATGGTGGCTTCAGCAGTGTGCCCTGAGGTTTCACTGCAGCAGGTTTCTGGCAGCTGGAGTCTGAGTTGGGTCCTAGGAGCAATAAAAGCAAGTTGTACTTCTTCTGTTACCCATCTCTCCTGGCTTTCTGGTGTTTTGCTGTGCTGCCTCCACAGCAGTAAGTTATTGCCTTCCAGAACAGTCCTCAAAACAGTGTGAATCATTTTTGTTCAACGTATGTTTTGTTCCCATGGTTATTGCAGACAGGTTCACTTACATCCGTCCTTCCTTGGCATAAAATGTTTCTGTTGTCTTTTCAACTTGTGTATTTGTCTGGGCTCCAGCTACTGCTCCAAGATAAGAAATGTTTTTAAAGGAAAGTGTAACCAAGAGGTATGAATCTTCTAGTTTAGAAACTAAGAGAGGTATAAAGTCAACATGGCATTCTTCAGAAAATGAGTGGATGTTTGAGTCAGGCGTAGTCCAGCTCATCATCTGAAGCTGTTGCTCTTGGCAATCAGATAAATCTCTTTCCCCACTGAAAATGCCACTTTGGTTGGTGGGATTGTTTCAGACGTGCAGCTCCTCAGGAGAAGACTCAGCTAGAAAAGCAAGAGGGGCAGATTCTGACCTACAGCTGGTGCAGAGGAGCAGGAGGGAATCAGAGAAAAGGCTATTTCTCTTGTTGAATAAAATCACTGCTTATTTATACAGTTCTGCTTGGGCCTGTTCCAGGCCCATTAAAGTAAATGGAAAATCTTCACTTGACACAAATGGGAGCTGGCCCCAGCTCCAAGGATTAAAAAGCATACAGGCTCTCAGGTGGACCTTCACACAGGAACAAATCATGCTCCTGTTGAGCCAGTCCTTGCTGAGTTTATTTTATATTCTTGTCATTTGTTGACCTTGTGGGTTTTACCTGTCACCTGTGATCAGCTACAGTGGTCACAGTGGACCTCATCCAGCCGTTAGCAGCTGAGATGTGGCTGCACGTCCAAGTCAGTGCTGAGCTGCAACACCCATGGAAATGTGTGTGATACCCTGCTTTAGAAATGGGGAGGGTAACATTGAAGTTAAGACTAGCATAAGACATCAACCACTGGATGAGGTAGTACCTTTCCTCTGGACAAGGTGTTGCAGAAGATCCTTGTTGGTAACAACCGCTTCTCTGTGAACAGCTGGTTGTGAGCCACTGAAAGCGGGCATCAGAGAGGGACTGGGGATTTTGTCTTTGCTTCTCTGCCTTTGCTAGGCCTGGCAGCTCTGTTGTTTTAACACCTGTGAGGATCTACATAAATAGAAAATATCAGAGAGCTGCCACAGATATAGGGGATTATAGCTGGGAAACCGCTTCTGGAGCTGTAAATGCAGCAGCTCAGATTAGAGAAAATGGGTTTAAATGTTTCTTGCTTTTCCCAAGGGAAGTCCTTCTTCCTTCCTACTTTTCCATGTTTTCTTGCCCCTTCTTTTTTCCTTCAGCTGGGAAGAGTTCCTTTCCCTTGACCCACTACAAGCAGCAGAGCCAGGATGAATTTTCACTGTTCATCTTTCATTTCTGCAGGGCTGAGCCTGGGGGACAAACATGCTCCTGAGATCAGGAGAACCTCCCTGAAGGTGACTTCAGCACCACAGGAAGCATTTTCCTTTAGTCCCAACTATCTCTAGTTTCCAGTCTCCTGGGAGGAGCCCAGAAGAGCTCCAGACTGTCTGTCAGTCCACACCGATCTGCATGACCTGCTAAGCCACACTATAAGCATTCAACAGTCTACACATGTGCATGGTGCACAAAAGGAAGGTCCTTGGTTAGAAGTAGATACTGCTGATGCTGGTTAGGAAATAGTGTAAAGCCTTGCACCTGGGAAGGAACAACCACATGTATCAGTACAGGCTGGGGGTGACCTGCTGGAGAAGAGCTCTGTGGAGAAGGACCTGGGGGTGCTGGTGGGTGACAGGTTGGCCATGAGCCAGCAGTGTGCCCTGGGGCTGAGAGAGACAATGGGATCCTGGGAGCATCAGGAGGAGTGTGGGCAGCAGGTCACAGGAGGGGATCCTCCCCCTCTACTCTCCCCTGGTCAGGCCCCACCTGGAGTGTTGTGTCCAGTGCTGGGCTCCCTGGGATAATAAGGACAGGGATCTCCTGGAGAGAGTCCAGACAGGCTGCCCAGGGGGTGTGGAGTCTCTTTCTCTGGAGAGATTTCAGACCCATCTGGACGCCGACCTGTGCAGTATGAGCTGGGGAGCTGCTTTGGCAGGGGGGTTGGACCCCAGGAGCTCTGGAGGTCCCTTCCAGCCCCTGCAAGTCTGTGATTCTGTGAATTTGTGAATAGCCATGTAGCAAGTGTGGGTGGTTAAGGAGATTCCTCATATAGCAAACCTCACAAAGCCCATAGATGAGCATCAGCAGAAGACACGAAGGAGCAGCTTCAATTAAGGGAACACTTTGGTAGTTGGTGTAATTCTCCCCAGAGCATCTGGTGGCATGAGGAAGGGCGAGCGCCCTTGCCTGGACAGCAAGGGGTCATGAGAAGAGAAGAAAAACATCAGGATGTTATATTAAAAGCACATCTGTGCACAGTCTGGAATGGTAAATACATTTTCAGGCTCCCTTCATAAAGCTGCAGTGTTTAAAAGTGCTGATAAAGTGCATTCCAATGTCCTTAAAGTATTGCAGTGCGCCACACACACTACACAGTGTTTATACGAGAGACGGCCAGCGCTGTGAAGAACGGTGAGATGAATGGGCTTATACGTGTGAAGGGGAAAGGATTTGTGGATTGTCACCAGAAAACGGGGTCCAGCTGGCTTGTGCTGTCCTGGCCCTCAAAACCCCAGGGCTCTTGATCACATTGTGCCTAGGACAGCCTGTGAAGCTGCTGGCATGGCAGCGCTCAGCATCCTTTACCGCTGCCTCATTTTGTACGGGACGCTGCAGCCCCTCTTTTTAAGAGAGGTGATCACAGATTTTTGTGGCTGGTGCTCCTTTCCCTCCTTGTGCCAGGTTTTTCTTGCAGGCTTATTAACCCTTTTTGTGTGGATGAATTTCTGTCAGGCTTCCCTTCCTATTCCTACAGGCTCCCTCTCCTTGTGCAGTCATGAGCTTTGGATGGGGTGTTGGTGCTGTCAGAGGAGCTATTTTCTCTCCCCTGGCTCAAGGAGGAGCATCCATCCTTCCCACCAAGTAAGAAAAGTTCCCTATTAAGACTGTTTCTCAGAATAAGAGAGTCCTTTTAGAATGGTTTGAAAAAGAGGTTTGAAAACCCTGTTTGCAGCACAAAGCGTGAGGTGAAGATGGATGCTTTGGAAAGCAGCTGTGGAGTTAGTCCAACACCTTTCTGAGGCTGGGCCATGCTCTGGCTTTAGTGGAAGCTCTTATTTATTACAAACCTCAACGTTTTGCAATACAAAGGCTAGGCAAGGAACTTACCACTTGGGAAAATTTTGGATTTGAGATGCCTTGGGCCATGCAGTGCTGCAAAAGCATTTCTTGCTGCTCTTGTGCTGTGACTGCCTAGTTAAGGGTCTTTACATTAAATTGACTAAATATTATTTGAACTGGAGGGAGAGAAAGCAGTAGAGCTGTGGAAGGAGCTGAATTTGTGGTGCTCGTGTTGGCAAGAGGGAGAGGAGAAGGTGCCAGGCATGAGGGGCAGCACGAGGGGTGGCCAAGGCTGGAGAGGGGGGAAGACTGCAGGGGAAATGGTGTCATGTCTTGGTCCTGCCTGAGCAGCGGTGTGGGAAGGAGTGAGAGATGTGGTGAAGGAACTGTTGAGAGACAGAGAGAAGCCAAGAAGGGAGAAGTTTCAAGCACAGAAGATGGTGTGGACACAGTGTGACATAAGCTGCAAAAAATGGCAGGCAAAACATTAAATGTCAGCGTGCTCATGATGCCCAGCTTCTCAGGTCTGATGTAAGTGGATATAACTCCCCAGGGGCTTGTAACTCCTCACGTCTTGCACCTCTGCAGCATACTTTCCTGGCTGCCGACATCTGTCATGCCACCTCACACTCATGGTGCCACCCTGCCACCTGCCCAAATTCACTAACACTTCTGCTCCTATGCAATGTATGAATCATAACTTCCACAGCTCTCTGCAAGATGGTGTTTCCAGAAATAGCACCCGGCAAGCCAAGAGATGTGATATTGCTCTTATGGTGCTGGAGGCCCAAAGAGAGGGAGCACGGGGAGGGGTGCAAGAAAAACAATCCACCCAATGGCACACTTAGAAGGAAGAAAGAAGTGGATTCAGCCCTTTGCTTGGATTGTTTGGAGTTTTTAAGTTGAACCTATCAGAATTTCGGTGCATAAGATTTGGAAATGGATACTCTATTGGTTAAATAATGACTGCACTACAAAAACACACCCACTGGCACTTTCACCTAGGCTAATGAAGGAATGTACCTGAAATACTGTTTGATTTTTAAATGCAACTTCCAGTGTTTCCAGTGTATTTCTCTCCTTGTGTTGATTTTGCCTTAGACTTTCCAGTAAGTACAGTATTCTTCAAACCAACTCTAACTCAACCAGATGTTTTATGGATGCATTTGTTATTTGAAATTATGCAAGGAGCAACTTCTGAGGTGTAGAATAGCCATCACAGCTGTGCAGTTAGTTGGCACATTCATAATTTATTCTTAGTGCTTTGACTTCTTTCTCACCCACATGCTGTTTGTATTCCCTGTTCAGGTCCTCTCACACTTTGCAAGCTATTTCCATGTGAAATGAACTAGGTTCAGCCCTAATGCAAACTCTTACCTTTGGTTAATCAGTCTCACAGGTACCCATTGGAAGCAGAGTTATGTTTATCTGAATAACAAAAAGGTCAGGGCCTTGAAGTAAGATCTGAGCCAAGGTGAAATCAAAATAGTGTACCCATCTAGTCAGCTGTGGTGGGTGTTTTGTATAAAATTAGTTCCAAAGATACTGTTTTGATGCTGCTTTATCATGAAGACAAAAGATCACAGAATCACAGAATTGTAGGGGTTGGAAGGGACCTCGAGAGCTCATGGGGTCCAACCCCCCTGCCAAAGCAGCTCCCCAGCTCATACTGCACAGGTCGGCGTCCAGATGGGTCTGGAATCTCTCCAGAGAAGGAGACTCCACACCCCCTGGGCAGCCTGTCCCAGGGCTCCCTCACCCTCACTGGGGAAAAGTTCCTCCCCATGTTGCTGTGGAACTTCCTGTGCTCCAACTTGCAGCCATTGCCCCTTGTCCTGTCCCCACAGACACTGAAGAGGGGCTGGCCAATTCCCCCTGCACCCCATACTTCAGATATTGATAAACATTGATCAGGTCCCCCCTCAGTCTTCTTTTCTCCAGGCTGAACAGCCCCAGCTCTCTCAGCCTTTTGTTTTTGTTTTTTCCACAGCATGCAAGAAGTGTTATTTAGAGATGTCATTCTGATTTCCACAGTGTAAATACTTATTTAAGATCTCTCATTTCAGTGATTACATCCACGTTTCTATGTGTTTGCCTAATACATTGCAGCAGCACAGAAAAATACAGCATTGTGGCCTGTAACTGGGGTTTTACTGTCAGAACTTGGTGCCCTGACATATAAATGCTAGTTTGGTATAGTGCCACCAGGGATGGATTTAGAGCATCAAATTCACCTGCCAAAACAATGGAAAGGGGTGGGGGGAAAGAGGTAGGAAAAAATGAGAGAGGTATGAAAGGCAAGGTTGTTTTTCTTTTAATAACTGCTGTTTGACTCTCCTTACTCCCATCTACTTTTTGTCCTGCTAGCTTAAAAGCTGTATTAGCCAGTAAAAGTTCCATATTTGCCAGATGTTCATCTGAGTAAATCTTGGAGTGAACATTTTGAGAGGGTCACTCATTTACCCTCTCAATGTCTCCTTCCCAGAGAAGCAGACTTTTCCCTGCCATCCAAATCAAGGTCTCAGCTTGGTGCACCTTTGGATCAAAAGCTAGCCACAGTTTCTCTAACTCATTTTTGACAGATGCATAGAGGAAGGAAAGAACTGACCAGCCAGGGAGGCAGCAGCCTTAGGAGTCTCTCTCATTTAATTCCTGCCAGATATTAATTAGTAGACTACCATTGCATTCATTTCATAAAATGGACTCATAATAAACTGTGAGAGAGTCTCTTCAGAGATTTGTGGTCAGATCAAAATGCTGGGAATTTCCATGGCATTTGCAAGTCTTTAGGAAAAATGGGGAAACAAACAGTACAAAGTCTTCTGGCAGTGTCTACCAGGGGTGTTTAGGCTGGCAGGGGAGCAGGGTGGTCTGAAGAAGCTGGTTTGGAGGCTCTGCTGGGAGTTTCTTCCCTCCACAAAGCATGGAGGTTTGGCTTTTGTGGTTTTGGTGTGAAATTAATCCGCTTTTTCACAGCACATTGGTGACTTCAGAAGCCAGGGATGGAGCTTTGCCTTCTCCTCTGATGCCTTTCGTGCTGTTCAGTGTCATCTCCCATGAGGCTGACCCAAGTTAAGATTATAGGTCCTCACTAAATCGCCTCCTGCATGCTGACAGGAGTGCTGCTGATTCGATTCTGACTTCTGCAAGAGAAATAACCTCCCATGTGCAGGAAGGGTTTCAGATGTGTCAGGCGGGGGGGGAATTGGCTCACACCAAGGAGAGAGGGTGCCCTCAGCACAGAGATTCTCAAGAGCTTGAGTCCAGCTTCCTGGAGTGTGTCTGTCTCCTGTGAGCACCCAAGCAATTGCAAGACTGATCCTTAGGCTTCCAGATGACAACCTCCTGCTGCCCTCAGCCAGGCAGAGACATTTAGGTGACAGAGGGGTGCAGGCAAGTGCATGTCATGTAAAGATGTTTACACTTTAGTTTGTAATGAAATTCCAAATGACAACCAAAGTCAGTGCAGACTTTCCTGACCCTCAGGTAGCACAAATGTGTGTTCCTGGGGGTTAGGAGCAGCATTGCTTTTTTTTTCTTGCCTAATGATTTTGTGGGGTACTGAGTGTTTGCTCCACCTGAAGCTCCATCTAAGTGCATTGTCAGACACAGCTCTAACTGCCTGACCTAAAGACACCTGAACCACAGACTGAAAATGCTGCTCTCCAGCATTATAGATGCCAAAGCAGAGTGTTAGCTCTATATGTGATAAAACGTGCTGCTTCCATGCCATACTTGACTGCTAATGGTAGTGGGGACAATATGGAAATTGTCTCCTCATCAAACATTTAGAAATAAAAATACAACTCTGAAACTGGAGGAGACTTTCCAGGTTATTCATGCTGTAGCACTTGAGTCTTATAAAACTTTGACTGCTTATGATTTCTTGAGTACCAGGTAGTGGGTCATATTCCTGACTGGTATCAATCAGTAACATCTCCATTCACTTGGATGGACCAGATTTAGCCCATCTGGATATTAATTTGTCTTTTTGACAAGATTTGAATGCTCATTTTGACATCTTCAGGGGCTGAGGCTGCCAGCAGTTGTTTCTTTCCTTGGCAAACCTCTCCAGTGCAAGCAGAAAGACTTTTTTTTCCCCCTTTACAGCACACAAAGGCAGCACAGGAGGGCTTAGCTGCTGGTTGTAATGACCTCATGTATTTTGGGAGCTCTTCCTTTTACAAGGGTGGTGCAAGGGGCATGGACAGATGAGCTCTTTCCACCTCTCCTATGGCTGCTTAAGGGATCCCCCAGGTCTTTCCCTACAGTGTCATTTTGAGCTGCGTCTCTTTTGTCTTTTTCATTCCTCCTCATTACCTGCTGTTCACCCTGGGGCTCCTCAGGACTTTCTTGTTATAAATTGGATTTGGAAGTAGAAATTGGAAATAGAAATCAGTGTTTCTGTGATTACAGAAAGGAGGGAGTATCTCCCAAAGGCTGGGTGGATGTGGTTTGACTCAAGCTCTTGATGCAGACCTGGAAATTAAAACCATCCTCCATTGATGTCTCTTTGCAGGAGATGTCTACAAGGGAAAGAGCACCTGGCCCTCTTCCTGGAGGTAAGGCTCATTGGTGAGGCAGCATATATGCTGATGGTCTGGATAAAATAAGCAGGCACTGCTAGCAAGGTGATAGTGTATTTTCATCAAGAAAATTTAAACAACTGTAGTTCTGTTCAGTTGAGATATTTTAAAAGGAAGGGAGTGAAGTTTTCTATCTAATGAGATTGAGGCTGATACTAAAGGTAATCTTAAATGTGGCCTGAAAGCAAATCAGATCACTTGCCCCAATTGTAAGGCAGCTAAGTGAACATTAAGGCAAAACCAGGTGGGAGAGGGATAATGAGGTTGTGGGTGCAGAAATTACCACATTCATGAGAGGAGCCAATTTCAGACTTGAGTGCACTCAGGTTGGCGGTGAGGAGATAGAAACAGAGTAGAAAATCTCCAGACCACAGCACAGAAAATGCTGCATTGCACAACCAGTAGCAACGGTGCCTCTTGAGTGTATCAAACTGGGGGGAGCAGACGATGACTGAAGGTAAGAGGAAAGACAGGTCTACATGTTGACGTAGGGAAATAGACTCTATAACTCGAAAGTTATAAAGTAGGTATGTTTAAGGAGGAGAGATGGAAGGGTTGGAGCCCATCAGTCTGATCCAAATTCCATGGATATAAATGAATACTTAGGGAGAAAACTGGAGGTAAATATAAAGTTGGAAAGAATGAATCCTGGATCTAGCAAAAGCAGATTGTGTTGTATGAATCTGATATCTTTGATAGACTAATGGATTTTTCTAGACATAGATTAGATCTATGGCATTTCCTAACTGGATTCAGCAAAGTACTTGATATAGTGCCTTGTGAAAAATGGCTAGGTCAGCTGACAGGTGAAGAATAATACAAGGCTTGGATGTGAGTGGATATAAAAATGTCTAAAAGAAAGAACTAGTGTATTTCTAAAAGGAGAATTTTGGGGAGTGGGAAGAAATTGCTGGGGAAGTTGCACAAGAATTGGCCTTGAAACAAGTTCTAATTAGTTTTCAGTGAGCTTGTGACACCTTGGACAAGAGGAGCTGAGAAAGTCTTGGAGTATCTTCTGGGAAGACGTGGGTGTCCTTGGAGAGGCAAGGGAGAGTGCTGGGATGGGAAAGCATGGGTGCAGAGTAGGGAGATCTCACTGTAAGGGACCAGCTCAGTAGTTGGGCTAGACAAGGGGAAAAGAGATGCCTGTAGGTATCAGTAGTTGATACTGTCCTGAAATATTAGGAGGTTTGTGGTGAAAAACAGGAGGCTGAAACTCTAGGAATCATAAGGACAGAGAACAATGAGAAGAACTGGGTTTGCTTGGGTTGGAGCAGAGTCAGATGGATCACATGGTGGGAAACAGAATCACAGAATCACAGAGCTGTAGGGGTTGGAAGGGACCTCAAGGATCATGGGGTCCAACCCCCCTGCCAAAGCAGCTCCCCAGCTCATACTGCACAGGTCGGCGTCCAGATGGGTCTTGAATCTCTCCAGAGAAGGAGACTCCACACCCCCTGGGCAGCCTGTCCCAGGGCTCCCTCACCCTCACTGGGGAAAAGTTCCTCCCCATGTTGGGGTGGAACTTCCTGTGCTCCAATTTGCAGCCATTGCCCCTTGTCCTGTCTCCACTGACCACTGAAAAGGGGCTGGCTAACTTGCCCTGCATCCCATACTTAAGATAATTGTAAACACCAATTAGGTCTCCCCTTAATCTTCTTTTCTCTAGACTGAACAGTCCCAGTTTATTCAGCCTCTCCTCATAGGATAGATGTTCCAGGCCCTTCATCATCTCCGTAGCCCTTCTCTGGACTCTCTCCAGGAGATCCCTGTACTTTTTACACCAGGGAGCCCAGCACTGGACACAACACTCCAGGTGGGGCCTGACCAGGGCAGAGTAGAGGGGGAGGATCCCCTCCTGTGACCTGCTGGCCACACTCCTCCTGATGCCCCCCAGGATCCCATTGTCTCTCTCGGCCCCAAGGCACACTGCTGGCTCATGGCCAACCTGTCATCCACCAGGACCCCCAGGTCCTTCTCCACAGAGCTCTTCTCCAGCAGGTCACCCCCAGCCTGTCCTGATCCATGTGGTTGTTCCTCCCCAGGTGCCAGACTCTCCACTTGCTTTTGTTGAATCCCATCTGGTCTCTCCCTGCCCAGCTCTCCAGCCTGGCCAGGTCTCTGGATGGCAGCGCAGTGTCCTGCCTGTCAGCCACCCCTCCCAGCTCTGGATCATCAGCACTTGCTGAGAGTGGATGCTGTTCCCTCATCAAGGTGTCAGTGAAGATATTGAACAGGACTGGACCCAACACCCAGCCCTGGGGACACCGCTGGTCACAGGCTCCAGCCAGACTCTGCTCCACTGATCACACCCTCTGGGCTCGGTCCCACAGCCAGTTCTCTACCCACCTCACTCAGGGGCCGGAAAGGGATGAGAGTGTTAATGAAGGGCAAGGCTGTCTACCTGGTTCACAACTTGTGTCTTGCTACTTCAAATGGGAGAACTGAACATTGACAATGCAGAAAGCAAAAAAACAAACCAGCTGGAGAACCTGTAGTCCAATAATGATATGATTCTATGATAAGACTGAAATGTCCATATGGTCTTCAGGCATCAATTGTGCTGTTTTTATAATCAAAGCACTTGATGTAGCAGAAAAGTAATATATGATCTTGGGTATACTGGGGAAATTGCCCCTGGTTCTCATTACCCCTGAGGAAGTCTGGACTGATGATTCTTGCCATTGCAGAGAATGTTTGCAGGCTATGAATGCATGTTTTCCTCTAACAGGATAATTTTACATTTACATGACACTTTTCATCCTGAGGGATGCTGGAGTACTTAATCAACTACACACAGCACTGGTGAAGAGGCAGAAAACAGGAGGCAATCTTGAGACGTCATCTTGTTAGTGTGCTGGTCCCAGAGATCCTGATCGAGATCCCTCCAGTGCAGTGCACTGTGTGGGTGAATGTCACCTACTAAGGACTGAACCTTGATGCAGCAAATGCTGTGTTATAATAAAAGGGAAGCTTGAAAATATTGCAGGTGATCGCTACTGATCATTATCAAATAAATTTTTCAAAATTCTGATGATCACTACAATTATCAAAGAAGATTTATGATGATGATGATGTTCCCTCTGGCCTGTGAGAGGTAAGTGTCTCAGCTTAAGGTTTGTGGACTCCAAGCTCAAAGTATCCTTCTTAAGGCATAGTTAAATCCACACCTACCCATGTTCTCTAATTTATTGCATTAACATCTTCCGTCCGGCCTCCCACCCCCCAGACATTCCTGTGCTCAGTTATAACATTACTACCAAAGACAGAACTTCCTCAATCTTCCTTCTTCATTAAATTCACAGCTTTGGTAATTTGCAGATATTGTGGAACCTGGCCCTGTTTTCCACCCTGCAGACTTGCAAGGCAGCAACATCATTTAAGCACCATATGGTTCTCGACAAAGTCGGGTTTCACATCCAACCTAAACAGTTTAATATTATCAAAAGCCCAAGCTCAGTGCAGCAATAACAACCCCTGCTTCCTCTCCCTGCAATGTATAACAAGAGGAAGAAAGCTCTCAAACTGAGCAAACTGCTGTGATCTTGAACAGGAGCTGCAGGGCTGGGGAAAAGCCTTTGTAGCACCCTCATTATGTTCACAGGACAATAACCGTCCACCTGGACCACAAAGGAAGTGCAAACTCAGGTCTGGTTTCAATTAGGATGCCTTAAAAAACACAGACCAGGTTCAGTTCCTATTGTTGCCATATATAATTAATTTATTTGATGTTTAAGTGTTAATGGAGGAATGCTACTTGCCTCTCCAAGCTGCAGAGCTCTCAGTTGTCTCTGTTGTTTAATGTAGATTTGGCTTTTTCTCTTTTAAGGGCTTGGATTCCAGTCCCCACCAAATCTGATGCACTCAGATATTTTCTGGCAGAGTTAATGTGTTCAGCATGAGGAGCAGAGGACAGGCTGGGTGGGGCTAGGGGAGCTGGGCTGAGCACTCATTCATTCCTCAACTCACGCTGGTGGTACAGTGATTAGAAAAGACTTAAGTCTTCAACTTCCTTGCTTAATAGACTAAGAGGTCTCTGTAGATGATGAGTAATGCTGCATGGAGCAGATGCCAAAATGGAACAGGAGCCCCGAGACAGTTTTTGTTGCAGTACCTTACAGCAATCAGAAATGATTATTATCCTCCCTGTGCTATGATGCTATCAGTTGGCTGAGGACCTTGAGCTGAGTCACAGCAATCAGCATCCCAAATGGTTACAGACATCTGCATTGCATCTGAATAACAGCAATTACATTGCTATGCTGCATCTAGGGGACCCCTATCAACCCCTACCATGGGGGCTCTTCCTATTCCCTCTGCCAGTGACATGGCTTGCCTGGCCATGGGGCTGCTCAGCCTGTCCAGGTCCATGTACCAGCATCAAAATGCAGCCTGGAGAAGGGATGGGAGAGTGACATGTAGGCCTGTCAGGTGCCATGTTTTGGAGATCTTTTCCATTTATCTGTTGGGAGCATAGCTTTCTCCTATTTATAGTAGAATGAGAAGAAAGAATAAATGGTGGTTTGATGTTAAAAAAAAAAAAAAGCCGATTTATAGATTAATTAGCATTTTAAAGAGCTACGGGGGCTTTTTAGGAGTGGGAGTGATGGAGCTTCCAAATGAGTTTTAAACTGAAGTAATGATCTACAAGTGTTTTCTTGGTAACTTACTAGAGGGTGAACATGTTGTTAGATATTTTAGCAGTGGGGTATCTGTTTGTTATCTGGGATGAAATAAATCATCTCTACAAGCTGATGCATCTTGTGAAGTGACAAAAGCACCCAGATGTAGCATTTCCTACCAAGATACAATGTAGGATTTGCTGGAGAGAGGCTGTGCTTGGGTGAGACACAGCTCCCTAGCAAGAAAAGGATTATCCCTGCAAATTACAAGCAGGACAATTAATTAAATAGTCCTTTCCTACAAGGGGCTAACACCGATGTAGCAGGATGGGTACTGAGAGGTATGATGCTGGGGATGCTTTTCTTCCATCTTCTCTTTATCAGAGTATGTGGGCTCAACATGGGTTTTGTGATCTCAGCATCTGCATGTTGGTATTTGGAAGAGCTCCCTGAGGAAATGGTGAGAGCTTCTGCACAGAGGGCTTTCAGGGAAGATGTGAAGTCAAAAAGGATTGCTACAGACTGCAAAAAAATCAACTCATTCATAACATAAAAAGCAAAAAGCCTCCAGGATGCAGAAAGCAATCAAGGAAAGAACTGTCAATTCTGCTTGCTTGGTGTGCATGTTTGTTTAGTTTCTGCTGTGGAAAAGGGGCTGATGAGCATTACTTTAAATGCAGCTAATTAGGTGTGGTCTGTTGAAAAAAAAATCATAATGTGCCTGGTTGAAATATTCGTGCTGCCTACAATAAATCTGCTTGGATTATATGTTACTCACACATGGTTTACCAAAGATGTTCTTTGTTAGTTGTAGCTATTTGGCTAGAAAGCAGGTTGTACCCTGAAAGCACCACCTTCCTTTAACCCCAGCTGAACAGATCTGCTGCTGGGGTGTGACAGCACTGCTGAAGCCTTTGGAAACATGGCATCAGGTGATGAAAAGGAGCTGCTTGCCACACCACAGCTTGCCTTCCCCTCTGACTTTGGAGGCTAGGAAGAGCCACTCGTGGGAAATGGTGCTTTTTGCATCTGTGTGTGTGTGTAAAATGGAAACCTGCAAAGTCCAGTTGAGCTGCAGGATGGTTGTGCTAAATGCTTTGATTCGAAATCAGCAAAGGTGGGTACATGGCAGGCCAAATACCTCGTCTTGTCTTCTCAGCTGGGCAAGAATGGCCGTTGCAGTAAGTGGGAACAGCAACCATAATGGGAGGGGGAGGTGGCTGAAAGTTGAGAGAAGTGCTCTACCAAAGGTGTTCATGACCATGGAAGCAGCTTCCAGAGGCACAGAGGGGATGATGTTTGACCCCAGACGCCCTGTGTGTGGCCTTGATGGGGAGGAATGAACATTTTGTGCTTCTCAGCTCTTACAAGGAGACCTGTGGCCATGCAGGGGGCTCTCTGCAGAAGTATGTTTGGGAACAACTGTGAAGGTCCCGCTACCATGGGTCCATGGGACCAGATCACCCTTCCCATTTTCCTGTTAATTCAAGTAGTGTTTGCACTTTGACATAGCTTTTATGTCTTTGGGTTCATCCCCCTGTAAAACACAAGAGTTCCTGATTTTTGCTTTTCAGCATAAGTGAGTTATCTGGGTCTGGCTTGGGAATCTGGTTGGGAATCTCAGCTCCAGATAAACAACCACCATTAAGAGCTCCTGGTCTATGAGTTTCCTGGGATCCTTCACCTTCGGAGGGTCTGGTCTTCTTGAGGGGAGATAGGGCTGGGTGGTTACACCCCTCAGGTATATGGAGCATGACATCATATGGTATGGAATATCCCTTTGGCCAGGATGGGGCAGCTGTCCTGGCCATGTCCCCTCCTAGCTTCTTGACAGCTCCCTGCCTTCTTGTTGGCCAGTCAGAATCATGGAATCACAGAATAACTAGGTTGGAAAAGACCTTTGAGATCAAAAGTCCTTGACTAAAACATCAGCGTGTCGTCAACATTATTCTCATCCTAAATCTAAACCACAGCATTGTGCACTATACCAGCTGCTAGTAAGCAGCTTAAAAAAACCCCACCTAAAATAAAATAATATATTTAAAAATAAATAAAAGAAAAATAAAAAATAAATATAATTAATTAATACAAAAATAAAATCAGTTAACTCTATCTCAGTCAAAACCAGGACACAGACCCCATGCTTGCTGAATTTGAAGCACCCAGCAAGATGGAGGTGGTAGTTTCTCCAAATGCTTGGAAGTTAGGAAATGACAGCTGAGGTTGCCATTTTAACCTCCACACTCCTCTCTAGAACTGTATGATTTTACATATTTCTGTCATGGGTTAAATAAGGTGGTTTGGCCTCCAGTTCATTTACAGACTTGACTAAATCAGCTTAATTCAGATTTTTTTTACCCCCCAAGAACGCCAGTGCCTAAAGCCAATTTCCTTCCCTGGGAATTGCAGCTCCAAAAGTTGAAATACAGGAAATCCTCCTATCTGGAAAGACAGCTCTCCTGCCCCAATAAAAGCTTTTCAACTGCCTGGCATAGCTGCAACAGGATTAGAGCTTGTGACCATGGTGTCACCTCACTAACCCTCCTGACATTTCACCAGCTCTATCAGCTTTAGCGGTGCCGTGTCTGTTTTCCCAGTGTGCTGGTCTGATGGTGGTGGTGGTGGTGGCAGATGGTATTTGCTTAATTCTGCTTGTTCCTGGCACATGCGTGGGTGTCTCTTTGCTGGCCAGGTGGAGCGAGGCACAGCAAGAGCCAGGACACCCTGTGAGGCTACAGCCGTTGGGGATTTTAACCTCTCTTCTGCCTGGTCTTCTATACTTTAAAAGGAGTCCAAGCTTTGCTCCAATAAAGGTGAAGGCTTGTCCAAGAGAGGAAGGGGGACAAAGGGGGTGCAGCAGGGGCTAGCAGAGGGCACTGGGGATGCTTAGGGGGAACAGTGGCTTGCAGAACCAGGTGCCCATGTGAAAGACCTGATCTCACGTGGATTTTAACCTTTAAATCTCTCATAAAATGCTCAGCCATAGAATATATTTAGAAGCCCTGGCAATCCTAAGCAAGCTGGACTGATTTGCCTTGCTGGCTCCAGCACTGCTGAGGTGCTGAGGGTTGCCACTCTGGGAGAACATCTCACCTATAAATGCCATGGGGAGCACGCCAGGAGGAGGGTGTCTGTGTATCTGTGTACTTGTGGGGGTGTGTGGTGCACAAGGGTGGGTGAAAGAGATAAGGATGGTGCCAGAGAGGGCAATGTGACCCCACGGTTCCCCATCCTGAACGTAAGGTATTTCATTACGTGGTTTGTTTAATCTAAACTTCACAGTTAACCCCCCTGGAGACAGGGCGAGAGGGTGGTTTGTTTTCCCTGTTTTCAGGCACCATGACACCTGAGCCCTTCTCAGAGATAACACAGGGCCTGCTCTCCTGCTGGCGTGGCTTGCTGGCTTCTCCTGACAGGCAGCAGTCGGGAGACAGTGTCTGGAGACAGAAGTTCCATCTTCTAGCATCCTTCAGCACATTCAGTATCTCCTGCATCAGTGCCCCAGCCACTACCAGTGATGCCACATGTGCCCAGCCTGGCTGTCCCTTCCCTGGATGTAGGGGAAAACCAGAAGGGTGGGAGGCCAGTTTCCTAAATTATAAATAAGGAGGCAAAGGAATGTTATGGAAGGGCATAAAATCCAGGCTAAATGCACTCAAATGTATCCCATAGGAGCCAAAGCTGAACTGAGAGTGCCTCTTTTCTGTGCTGGTGACAGAAACACTGATGGGGCTGTGGCTTCCCACACTGGCCAGGGGTTATGCAGAAAGTGGTTCTGTCCCAGTGGAAGATCTGCTGGGGCTTGTAAAATGGAGAAAATTCCTTTGGATAAGCACAACTCGATCTAAATCTTTGCTTCAGACATGCCAGCTTCTTTCTAAACATGGAGTGAAATGGGTTTTGTACTTTTAGATTTCTCTTTCCCAATTTGGATTGGGATCATGTGTTGCCATACCCAAAATTAGAGCTAGAATGGGGAGCTTTGCATATTAGCTTCTTGCTGAAATCAGGTCCCACTGACGGTCTTTAGCATTTTACTGATAATGCTCTTTTGCCAGCAGAACTAGGCACTGGGCCTAAACATGCCTTATTAAACTCACTCAAAGTTTTGATGTGGATTTCAATGGCACCAGCTTTATTTTTTTTCCCCAAAGGAACCTTGATTTATTTTTTTCTTTCTTTCTTTTTTTTTTTTTTTTTTGTCTCTACAGCTCAATCTTACAACTGGTCTCTGCTGGGTTTTGCTGATTTCCTTCACAGGACCAGTAGCCCTAGCAATGGGCAAATAAACAGAGTTTGTCCCCACACCTTGCTGCCAACAGGGATGGTTAAAGAATTGGTTTAATGCCTGCATCTGGAATTTCTTTTACAGTAAATTGACTGAGATCAGGAAGCATTAGATACCAGCAAATTCCAGCCTGATTGCTAGCAGGTGTGAATGCAAATGAGGAAAGCATCCTACCTGGACTTTGGGTCTGGATTTTGCCTTGCCAAATCTTCCAACAAAATCCCCTCATTAAGTGGTTTTTTGTCCCATAGAAGAAAATTAGAAAATTACTGACTTTCAAGTTGGTTTCTGTGCTTGCTTTCAAAATGAAAGCACTGGTTGGAAACATGTGTGCATGCAAGTCTGCTTGGAAGCAGGGCTGCCCCCCTCTAACCTTGCTCTTTTTTTTAATTCCTTGAAGGTGCCGAAAGACCCCCCAAGAGCTTTTGATCTTTGAGGCTGTTTTATTACAACACAAAAATTATAAGCACAAGAAAGAAAAAAAATATTTATATAAAGAAGTGAAAACACTGGACTCCTGGGAGAGATGGATACATTAAAAGCTGAAAAAAATCAATCTCCAACCTGCCTTGTGAGTTCTGGCAGGCTGAATGTCCTCCTGTCCTGTCCTGCTGGTCACTGTGTCCATCCAAACAAACCCACGGTATCCCAAAGAGTCTTTTTTACCCAACTTTTCCCCAGCTTGGACCTGGGTAAGCAAGGAGGGTCTGAATGCCTTTGGTGGATTCAGTCTCACCAATGAGAAGTATAATATCTGTTACAAACTGCCACACAACAAAAGCTTGGGAAAGAGGTGTGATGGAGCTCTGTGAAGCTATACAAGTTGTGGATAAGGCTCTCACCAATGCACCATTCCTCCTAAAGCATAGCTCAGCATGTGTCTAGGCAGATGTCAGGGAGGTTCAAAACAATGAGGAAGGATTTATGTATGGGATGCATGAGGAAGGGCATTTGCTGCACCCTAAATCTGTAGTGGCCAAAAATTACGCATGAGTTTAAAGTGGGTAGACACATTTACAGGAGATGGAATGACCTCTGGATGTCATGGGAGCAGGATACAAGCAAGGGCTTGGGAGATGGCCTCCTGCATAGCAGCAGATAGTTCAATGAGTTACCCTGAGATACCCTGGGGAAAGGCCCTTTGTCCATCCAACATTTCTTATGTGCTTCCTTAGCACATCCTCTCTTCCCCTGGGATCTCTTACCCACCCTCCATGGGACAAATTGGCATGTCTGTGAGATCATCCTTGTTCTGAAATTTGATGTCAATCTTCAAAGGATCGCCAGTAACAGAACTGGCTTACCCTGAACCCTCTCTATGTCATTTCACCAACAAAAATCCCTCTGTGCCAAGGGTGGCCCATGATATTTCATCTTGCTCAGGGCAACAGATGAGTTTCCTCTTTCATGGGTGAGCTCAGATACAGAGCCCACAGTGTTCCCTGGCAGATTATTAAAGCATTAACCATGTTCATTTAATGGTATTGAGATGCAGATAAGATGTAATGGATTATGTATTGTATTCCCCCCTCAGTGTGGCTGAGCATGTTTTTTAATGTCAAGAGCAGGTGTTTTCATGTGATACCTGCTTAGTGGCATTTATGGTGATATTTATTCCAAGGCTCCAGTTAATGTCATCGTCCTCTGTTTCACTACACTCTGGGATTAAACTCCATGTCTGGTGCATCATTTATTCAATTATTAAAACATCTTAATGAAGGTTAACAGCACAGTGCAGCACGGCTGTGCAGAACCAACACACATAAATCTGTCAGGCGTTATGTTGGGGAAGGCGACTGAACTGCATCTCCTGAAATGCAGATGGGACAGATTAGAAATGCACGCAAAATACTGCCAGAAACACAGCTCTGAACACAATCCTTCTGGGAACTAGTGCTGGAGAGGTGGAGAAAGGACTGTAAGAGCTCTCCCTGGTTTCAGCTGCCAGGAAGCGCCGAGCAGTAACACGATGTTTTGGGTTTCTCTCTTGCTGATCTTGGGTGGACCCTTCTGTGCTTTGAAATACCAGCCCCAGAGCAGATCCGTCTCTGAATATTTCTGGCTAGACTTTCCAAAGCTTTATGGGGACGCTAAGGCTTTGCACAGCCATGGGGAACCCTTTTCATGGCCATGCAGAGAGAGGATGAGTCCTCGCTCTGTGGAGATCTCAGAGGTGGTGAAGATGGTGTTGGCACTGGAGCTATTGCTAACCACCAGTATAACTACCCCATAGCACCCGTGGAGGGGCTTAGGGCTGCAGAAATGGTGTTCAGACCTCTTATTCAACTTGGGAAAGGGTGCAGGAAAGCAACAGGCAGCAGCCTTGCCACAGCAGCTGCTGGGGGAGCGCTCATCAGGTTTTTTGTTCCCTTGAAAAATATGAATTGAAATCCAGGAAAATGCTAGAGGATTTTGTTGTTGTTTTAAGCAATATTATTAAGGAACGAGTTAAATTTCCAAATGAGTCCAGAGTCGGGGAAATTCTGTAGCTGTCTCTGAGTTACCTACAGCTGACCTGCCACCTAATGCCTTGATCACAGGCTAAAGGGCTTGCTGAGTCAGTTCTACTTCACCAAACCCAGAATGATATCCATGACCATCACAGAATGCTTAAAAGACACTGTTTCTCCCCTCCCAGGCTTGGGTAAGAGCCATTGGATTCACGTGTTGTGCAAGAAGTAAACAGAAGTGCTTCTTGGTGGGTAGCTTGTTGATGTGTTTGCCAATTGCAGCTAGATGTATTGCCCAATGGTACAATCCTGAATTGAATTGTTACCTTGTTAATTTTTTAATCAACTCATTATGATCTATTAATGACTTTGGAGCAGGAAAGGCTTTCCAGCCCAGGTTATGCCAATATCCTGAGGAATTACTGCTGTATGAGCCGGTCTGAATGAATGATCCTCAGTAAATCAAGTAATGCTACTGTACACTGTAGTTTGCACAGAGAGGGTTATTTAAGATTATACAGATGTCTTAGACATGGACTCTGAACTCAGCAGCAAAGGTATTTCCTGTCTTCTTCCAGAAGTGCTCCTGTGCCCTTTGCTCATTCCATTAGACTTAATTATTTCATTCATTTCTCTTGAGGTGAAATGATTTGTCCCAAAGCTCAAGGGCTCATAATGTCCTCATGCTGTTCAATAGCCATTCATCGATCCACTTCACAGTCCCACAAGCATTCCAGTTACCTGCTAGTTCAGTGGTGGCCCCGCTGACATCATGACACCCCTCTCCAGAGGTAATTAATCACTCACTGCCTCATTCTCTACAGTTCATTTACATGCTGCAGTGGCAGAGCCCAAAAAAAGGGTCAAATAAAGAGAAAACACTGATGAGTATAATGTTGGTATGGTCGTGAGGACACTGTTGCACTTATTTCTTCACTGCACATCTGCAGGTCTCTTTCTTTCCAATGGCACTGTCCCAGCTCAGACTGATGGATAAGGAGACAGAGTCCTTTACCAGAAACTCACTCATCTTTCACTGTGTTCAGTCAGGTTTGGGAGACCATAAAATAGACCTTTCAAGCATATAAAGATCACCAGGGTAGAACGTTTACCCGGATTTAATGGGGAAGTAATGTGAGTGTCACTGATGCAAAGGAAAGCTCTCCATCACCCCAGTATAAGTCCCAAAGGCAATGCTCCGTGACACTTCAAAAATATAAACAGTGTAGTGAGAATAAATATAATATATGGGCTTTGCCAATGCAAATGAAAAGCAATTATCCCAAATCGTAGTCTTAATTTGTAAGCAGTCAGTATAATTTGAGAAACTGAAATCTGATGTTGCTAAATCAAATTCCTGTAATTCCACTGGGCATTAAGCACATAATAAGATTACACTGTGCACTGAGCATGTCCTTGTTAAATCTGCTGGCTACTGCATTTTTATTGCTCTCCTGGGGGTTTATTGAGTTTACACTTCCAGTAAAAGGTAATGTTTTCACAGTGTCTTTGGTACGCTGGCCACACAAGTCTGTCTGCAGCAGGCAGAATTGTTAAGCCATATAATTTGCTTACATCCCTTGGTGGCTCAATTGGAGGAGGAAAAAAAAAAGGCAATTAAAAGGCATCATGTGGTTGCATATAACTGAATTAAAAATAATAATAATGAATCTACTGTACTGTAATCAGTGAGAAAAAGAAGCCATGCATAATGGTGAGGTTGAGCCGTGAGACAGCTAAATTGATGAGCTCTCCTGTTTAGATTTGGTTTTGAGTGCCTGAATAGCGGTGCTAATATAATGATATCTGCAATTTATATACAAAAGTGACCTTGAGAATAGCTGCTCTCCAAACAAGCAGGAAGAATAGCATTTCCTTGCAACAGGCTGTTCTCTAGTCTTGGAGAACAGATGAGAAGGTAGGGGATAAAGGGAGGACAACAGGTAACTGGGATACAGGCCAGTGAAAGAACCTGGAAGCAGCACAGGATTCCCTAAGAAAGACACAGATGAAACGTGCCATTTTAGAAGGAGGCAGAAAGCTAAGAAGAAACAAATCCCCTCCTAACAAACAGATCCCCTCCTAACAAACAGATGCAAGACAAAATGAATGCAGCAAAGACACTGAAGAGCTGCTTTTTCTGGTGCACCCCAATTTGCACACCTATGGGCACTTAGCATGGGCATCCTTGCAGGACCGTCTCAGCATTCATCTACAGATGTGCTCCCCTGGTGTTTGATTCCCTCTTGCTCTCTAACAGGGGTTGGTTTAAACCTTTGAGTGTAAAAGTCTCCTTGAAAATGCTTATCACTAATCAGGATAATGCTGGATAAGCTTGATAGACACATTAATTTACATTTTAAACCTTTGCCATTATGGCTGTGAATAAGCAGTGTGAAACTGCAGGCTTGGATCTGTCCTAAGAAGTAAAATAATTTTATTCACTGGGAGCTTATAACATTGCATAATGATCCTGTAATATTTAAATCTCAGAGATTTTGTAGGGTCATCCTTTTTTTTTATTTTTTACCCCACTTCACTTTCCAGAACACTTTTACAGCCAAGGTTTCAAGAACATCCAAGTCTGCATCTGGACACCTTCCTCTTACAGCAGAATTTTGTCAGAAAAGAACAGGCCAAGTGTGCATTCACCTCTGGGAATCCAGATAATTCTGCCAAGCAGGACTTGCAATAGCAGCATGAGGACAGTGGACCATCAGTGGTTACCTAGACAGCCCAAAACTTTTGCTTAAGACCAGGTCTGAATCAGAAAAAGAGCCTTCCCCTGGCATGCTCTCACAGTTTCCAGTAGCTGACTCTTGGAAGATTTTTTGCCTTGCTTGGAAAATAAAAGAATATACATTTATATGAGATTTCTGACTTGCATAGAAAGATACCTGGACTGTTTTTTTTTTCCTATATATACAGATATAGCATCACACAGCCGAGCACAGGTGACACAAGAGTCTTGCTTGTGGGGTGTCCTGCAGCTCACACCAGCTTGTGTGGGAAAAGCGATGCAGGGTCACATAAACACTGAATGCTGCAGCTCTCTGTGGGGACTCACTTTGCTCTGGATTAAATGGTTTGCAATGTGCAGGGGATTTATGTGTTTAAATCCACATGTCCTCTAGACAGCCACCAGCTACTCCTGGTATTTGAATGTCAAGGCCAAGGTTTGCTTCAAAACTGCCTGAGCAGCTCTGGATGTTTTTGGTTGAAATAGTTGCTAACAGCCTGGTTTGTCAGCACTAGATGCACCAAGAATTTGACTGAATTCTTTCATTATTTGAGATTTATTGCTGGCAATGGACAAGTTCCTTTGGAAAGGCCTTAACATGAGCTGACAGTAATTCATCAGGAGTTTGGCATGGTTTTACCTGAGGGAACTCTAAACCAGCAAGCCTTCCCATGACAAAATATCACAGAGGTCACAGAGCAATTAGGATTAGAGTTACAAATGTGCTTATCAGTGTCAGGAAAATTATGTCTTCTAGCTTTGTTAGATGGGCATCTTAAAACATCTGCTTTAGAAGACATAATGGGAGAAGGAAGAGCTTTTCACTCTCTTCTCCACTACAAAGACTAGGGGTTATCTGAGGAAGCTAGGAGAAACTTAGGCAAAATAAAAGGAGGTACAGCTTCTTATCATAGGCTGTTGCCTGTAGAACAACCACAGCCCCTTGATCGACTGTGGATACAGATGTTAAAAAATTGGTGGGAGCTCCAGGGAACACTAAATGAGTTCAAGCAAGAGAGATCCACCCAGGGTTGTTAACTGCACAGGAACCACATGTTCTGGGAATCCCTTGTGTTGAAAATGGCTGGAAGCTGGAGAAATATCAGCAACTGCTTTCCTAAGCTTAGACTCTTTCCTAGCCATCCCCTCTTGGGTTGGCCTGATCTGAATTCTGATGGCTATGGCCACTTCAATGGTTTGTTGTGCTACAACTTCCCTCCCACATTTGGGCTTCAGGGGTAGAAAACAGCCCTTTGCTGTGCCATCCCATCCTCCCACTCCCTGCCCAGACATGCTGCATCTGATATATAGGATCAGAATCACACTACCCTTTGGCATGACCTTGTGCATGGCACATCCCTCAACAGGAAAGAAAGTGCAAGGTGTGTGTTCAGGTAACACTGCCAGAAAATTATCCCAGAAGGAAGGTAGCTTTTATTGATGACTCCAGTTCATCATAGTAGCCATAACTCAGTTTATTCCTGCTCAGGTGTAGGTACCTTTCCTCTGAAAGGTAGAGATGTAGCCTTTCATGAGGACAACACTTGTGTCTCTGTTCCACTGAAGAAAGATGAGGATCTTGCATGTCTTTCTGTGCTGTGATCAATTTATTGCTTTATGGGATTCAGAGCTCCCCAGAAAGTGTCATGGATTATGTCATGGTGCACATTACTTGCGTGGAGACCTTTGATTCAGCTGGCAACCATAAAAAGAAGACAAAATGTGTTTAGCCAAAATGCTCTGTAATGACTGCATGTGTGCAGCTGCAAAAAGAGCAACGGTAATTGAGCCAAGAGTGGGAATTATTGGCAACAGGGTCTGCATTCATGTGTGCTTCATATTTTATTCTTGATTTATAATTTCTTTACCAGCTGTGCAACGTAGCTTGCTATGTCACTATTATGTTCCCACCTAACTGTTGCCTACCCAGCTACCTTCCTAGGGCTCTCCTGAGACCAAGGCTCATGACCTGCTCTTGACATTGGCCTCCACTGCCCAAGAATCAGGGAGGTGTTCTTGAGTATGCTCCAAGCATAAACATTTTGGGTGATGTAGTGGAGTAAGAACTTCCCCTGTATACCTTACCCCAGGTCTGAAGTAGCTGGAAATAGACTGGAAACTCAGGAACAGGGACAGAAGCCAGAAAACCAAAGCTGTCTAGGGAAAGCTGTTTCAAGCAGCAGTCCAACTTGTACATCCCAGCCAGTAAATCCCCACCTCGAGGCTTGGCAAAATTGTCCTGACAAGACAGATGTTCTCCTCAGTCTGTATTTCCCTCCTACTCTCATCATCTGTAGGGCTGAGCTCATTGACAGAGGTAATGCCCATCCCATGCTGGTTTCACCGTCTCCTGCTGAGAAGGGCTGGGCACAGGGTGCAGGCTGCAGTTTGCATTCAGGGCAGATGGCATGGCTATAGTTAAAGCTGCTGAGGACACAGATGCCTCTTTGCAGCTCAAGTAATTTTTACAGAAACCACAAGAGCTGAAGGGCTAGCAGAGGGATGAGGAAACACTCATACAAATATGTCCCTAGATTAAGTGGTGCTGCAGTCTGCTCTCCTCTTGCTGTGGGTTGTTTGACATTACTCCAGGAAGAGACTGAGCTGAAGAAGCAGATCCTTGCTGTTCCCTAGTCTTCAAGTGGGTTTGCTTATATAAGCAACTTTAATGACTAAGCTAATGTTCAGCTCCTGTCAGGCAAGATTGGTCATGGTTGGTCCCAGATTTTAGGTCTCTGGTGGGTACACTGGTCAGAAATTCTGGCACAAGACAGAAGCAGACCCAGAGTCCCAGCAGTACTGGTAGCTGCTCCTATTGGCTTGCAGAGGCTCAGTTTGTAGGATGAAAGGGGGAAAGAAGGATGTATTTTCTGCCTTGTTAAATCACTGGGTTTCTGCTGGGCAAACTAGATGTCAAAACTAGCTTTGCAGCAGTGAGGCAGCCAATGGACCGCAGCAAACTGGAAGTTTCAGACAAAGTGCCTTCTTGTAATGAACTGTTTTTCCAGAAAGTTGCTCTGCAGACTGGCTGGAGTCTGCACACAAACCTCCCCCCATCCCGTCCCAGACCACAAATCTCTGCCTGGCCTACTTTAGCTCAGAGTTCAGAAGTTAAACAGAATTATTTCCTCAGGGGGATGAAATCCTGGTCCTGCTCACCCTGAAGCCAAAGCTCCTTTTACCAATACCAGTGAGCCTCTGCAGAAGCCCTGCACATTTATCCCAGCATTTTGCAGCATCCCTCCCCATCCCTGGCCAGGGTCTGCCCCATCCTGCCAGGGACAGGAGAAGACCCAGAGTGTGGAGCCAGGCTGGTGTAATCCACTGCTGGAGACTCCTGAGAAGGTGGGAACCCCACTCCAGATGTGTGCTTAGGGGAACTTGTCCCAGTCAGGCATTGCCACTGGAAAGCATGGCTTCTCCCCTAAAGACAGGGACCCCAGCAGGGACCTGCATAGCTCCCCTATGTACCATCATAGCTGGACTCAGGCTGTGCTTTGCTGGGGGAGGGCAGAGTAGAAAGGCATGCTGTGTTTTCAGTGTTCACCACTTCCATCCCTGCTCCTGCAAACTGTGGAGCTGCTACCTCTCACACTGAGATGTAGCATTTAGGAAGGTGTCATTTCTGTTAAAGCTGTGAGGTCTTTTGTTGTAAATTTGTGATGGGAATATAGTTATAAATTTATTTTAAAGGTTGGAACAGCAAAGAGCAGGAGTAAGCTGTACAAAGAGTGAGAAACAGATCCCTGCTGTAGTATTCATTTGCCTCATAAGACATGAGACTTTTTACATTATTTTTAAAAATTCTTGGAGGGATGTTTATGCCTTACAAGTTATAAAATTCTGAGCCTGCCATTACTCTCTGAGTTAGAGAGGGGATGCTGTTATACATGCATTCCAGGAGTCTCTTGCACCCACCTTCAGCACCAAGAGCATGCAGGGGTACCCCCTAAAATACTCTCCTGCTCTCTTGCATTTTGCAGGGAGGAAGATAATGTTCACTATGCTAATTACTAGTGCTCTAAATAACTGCTAGGAGAAGGGTGTGCCTTCAGCATCAGGTGTCTGTGGGTTACATCTCTCCTGCTTGAGCCCAGCTGTATGTCAGTCCTTTCTGATACTGAGGGAAGTTTTTCCCTTTGGCTGCTTGCAGAGCTCTTGAATTTGCACGTACAAATCCTCTTAGGCCCAACACTTGCAGCTCCAGTTCCTGCCCTGGGGGTAGGACCTGGCAAAGAATCCTGGATCTGTCCCATTTCCTTCCAGCCCTATAACTCAGAGTGAGACACGTAAGGATTTCCATATGCAGGAGACCAGGACGTGTGCAATGTCCTACAGAGGGAAGGATGCAGTTCAGGAGCCATGGGTTACCTTGGCTTTCAACAATCCTCTCTGTTTCAGAAGCATAATTTGGATTCAGAAGTCTTAATGCAATTGCAGGAATTCTGTGCTTTTCCTTCTCCTTTCCCCTGCACATTTCTCCATGCTAGGTTTGGGGTTGAGCCTCTACATGGTCCCAGGGGGTGGCCCCTGTATCACTGGGCTGGTGTAAAGGGTCCTGCCTGCACCTGAGCATCAGGCCCTTCCAGTGGCTCTCACACAGTCTCCCCTCTTTCCAGCTCTTCAGCTCTTTCTCTGGGGCATGCCCAGGTTTGGTGCCCTTCCAGTCCATTTGTACCAACTGAGTGAGCATCAACAAACACAGTGAGTTGCCATCTCCTGGGGGTAAGTCCAAGTCCTTGGCAGTTCTGCAGGGTGAAGTGTGAAGATGGGGAAAACCTGGCAGCCACCATAAATCATGCTACATCCACTGTGTTTTCAGAGCAACCTGACTGAGCTTAGCAATAAATGCTATTGATACAGGAGGTGCCAAGTTTCAGCAAGCTGTGCCCAGTCTGGGCTGGGTTGTTCTTGTCCCTGCTGAATCTTTTTGAACCAAGTGACAGCATAAATGCTTCTGCAGACTTGAACTGGAATTTCATGCTGACCTAGTCGTGTATCTGCCCATAGGGCACAGATTCACAGCATGCAACATGGGCTTGCTCCAAACCCTGGAGATAAGGAAGAACTTGCAAAGGGGATAGTGAAACACCTGTATTTTGCCTGTAGAAATCTCTGTGACTGGCAGTCTGGAAGAACAGATCTCTCCTGGGAAGGGAGGCACCGGGGCAAGGGGACAGCCAGGACCAGCCAGGTATGATGCTCCTTGCAGCCTCCCAGGTGGGTGACTGGCTCCTTGTGTCCCTAAACATCAGTTTCTGCCCCCCTCACCACACATCCAGCCCCCAAAACCTCCTGGTTTGCAGAAGAGTGAGATGGAGTTAATTACCAATCATGCACAAAATGGTTCTGTTTCCTCACTGGTTCCTGTCTGGGATCTAACACCAGAGCTGCTGCCATGCCATTAGACCAGCAGGACAGCTGCTATTGATTTGTATTTCATGCCCATTGATAGAGATGGTGCAGGTGGGAAACTCTGAAAGGAGACATAAATAATGCAAATAAAGCAAAGCCACAGTGGTGGAGCAAATGAAAAGCAGCCTGGCATTTACTGGAAAGCAGAGTTTAGTGGGTAATTTTTCAACACAAAGACAGTTTTGCTACAGAAAATGTCGGGCCTGCTTTTGCTGTTAGTTATACAAGTGGAATTTGGAAGCAGTCCTGGGCCATTGGAGAGTGTGGGGTTAGAGTCAGCCCTGCTGCTTCTCCTTGTGCCTTTTCTCATGCTGTAGCAGCAGTGCAGGTCAGGCAGGAATGGTCTGCTGTCACTGCCAAATGACCAGGTTAACGATGGCTCTGCTGGTCAATTAGAAACCCCAATTGCTTAGCAATTATGTATTTTTCTTTGGGGGAATGAACTAAATTCTCTGTCTTGCTTACTGTTCAAGTAGATTTACTGAGTGTGGGGTGGTTTGAAGGGGAAGGAGGCCCAAGTGAGGGTTCATTTAACACAGTATGAGTTCACAATGCAAGGAGAAAGGTTTGCCATCTGTCCTGGACCAAAATTATATGCTCCTCTCCTGTACAGCAACTTTTGTTTGGGAGATAGTGCACAATACTGTGCAAGAATATGGTCGTGTGTGAGGGGATGGGCAGGAAAAGGGACTTGTCATTTCTGAGAGAGGTGAATGTAGCATGTCCCTCTGTGCATGGTCTGGGCTGTTGCTGGTGTTTACCAGAGCAGCAGGTACTGTCCTGGGCCCCACCAGAAGAGCCACAAGAAGTAGGTGAGAAATTTGTTTTCCTTGAGAGGCTCCACTTGGGATCAACAGAATTGCCCACAGGTGCTCACAGCTGCACCACACTGGGAACAACTCACTCGCAGATTCCAGAGTTATCCATTGATAACCTTCACTTTGGTAGAGGATAAGAATGGAACAGTTATGTCTAGAGCTAAGCAGGCTGTGGCAGAGTGAGGACGGGATGTGAAATCTGCTTGGGGAAGAGTGGTAGAAAACCAGGAGTGAACAGGAGGGAAAACTGGAACCAGGAAACCCAGAGTCTCCCCCGCTGATGTGGACCTGATCATGTTTATACATCAGAGTTCAGTTTCACCCACTACCCTGTCCAGATCCAATGGTCTCTCCCCACCTGCACAGACAATGTGGGTCTGGGAGAGGTTGCCCAGACCTCCTGTCCTCGAAAAGCTGCCTGAAATGGCTTCCTCCCCTGTTCTTCCTGTTTAACTTTCCTGGCAAAGAAAATTCTTCAGTCAATTTGCCCATGATGCACATGTTTGGAACTGTAATGACATTTACCAAAGGGGACAGAAAATTGTCACTGGAGGACTGCAAATAATGAAGCCAATGCCTTTTATTGACACTCATGGAAGCTGTTTAATTTGGGATGTTGGCTGTCAGAAAATAGAACTCTTTTGTGGCAGTTTTCTCAGTGAAGCAATATTGTGCTTAATTTCAAGGTCAGTGCTCGCATTTTAAAGCGAGTTATTCTCAGCTTTTAGGTTTGGAGTTTCTTCATAGCAGTAGCATATCGATTCAGCACACATCTAAAGGTCTGACCTGTCTCTGCTTGCAAACTATGATGATTTCTGCCAAGGATTTTTTGCTATGAAAGAATACAAGTGTTTTCATTTTATTTCCCTTTCAAATGCAGCCTGGACCTTCTAGTGCCTTTCAGACCCCAAGTTCTTATTTAAACATTCTGCTTCCCGTTTAGGATATGAAACTTGGTCTTCTTGGGATTTCTTAGGTGCTTTAAAGGAGTCATGCTCTTTGCCACTTTGTTGTGCTGTCAAGCCAAGGGGACCCAGATCCCTCAGAGATGGTGACACCTAAAGGTGAGCATGGCATGTTTAAAGACCAAGTAAATAGCTCTTGTTCAGTGAGGATGCAGATGCAGACTTCCTTGCTCTGCTAAGCTACGCCAACTGTGTTGAACTCACACAAAGGCCTAAGGAGTCCCCAGCACCCCAAAAACCGTGTGATGAAACCAGATGGTGCAGCAGAATAGGTTTCCACAGGGCAGCTTTGCTCCGGGCTCTGGCTTCTACCAGGGCTGAGATGTGCCACCATACACCCACATCCCCTCACTGGGAAGCAGAAAAAGATTATTTTTGCATGTGTAGTATGGGGAAAGGGAAGGAGGACACTGATTTTTTTTTTTTTTAAAGAGGGTTCTTATCAAAATATCTCTGCTGCCTGGCAAAGCAGCCTGCCTGGGCTGGCCCAGCAGCATCCCTGCACATCAGGGCTGCCCACAGCCCGGGCAGAGCAACCTCTGTGATTAAAGCCCTCACAAGAGGCTTTACCAGCAATCTCCTCTCCCAAAGACATGTATGCATTAGGGTTTACCTCACTGCCTCATTAAGGAATAGGACCAGGGGCAACCTCAGGGGTCACCAAATCCCGTCTCCTGCCATTGCAGGTAGACGTGTTGCCTAATCCCTTTATTATTGTATAAGGGCAGAGGCGAACATCAGCAGGGATCTGAGCTCGTGCAGCCTGTCAGCCCTGGAAATGTTTCTGCTACAGGCCCATGGTCTTTTTACTTGACATCTGCCAGGGTTACATCCATCCATACCAGGGCACGTCTGCTGGGGTGGTGCAGCCTGGGAGAAGGCAGCCTGGCTTATTAATTTTAAGTGCACTTGAGATGCTGTAGTATGAAAAGCTATCATCATGAAAGCGCTCAGCAGCATGTAATCAGTGCTTGGCCTTACAAAGAGACCTCTGTTTTGCTCAGGCTTTTCTGAAGGCCAGTTACAATCTACATTATTTATGTGGAAAAGTGTTATTAGACAAGTTTCCTATTTTCTTTTTTTTTTAATGGAAGAATTTTAAGGGAGTTCTTTGTAAGGAGCATTCAGAGGCTCTGGAGCTTTCCCTCTCTCTGTTTCCTGGTGGGACAAGATTTTTTATTTATTTTTCCTTTTTTTTTCAATTGAATATTTCAAATATCAGGAAGCGATATAATGTTAAAGCCAAGCCAGTCAATGTGTAATTGTGGCACCAGTCTACCTAGTGTGAAGAATGATATTTCTGTGTTATTATGAGAGCCTGGGAACTTGTAAGAGCTTACCTTTTAACAGCCTCCATAAGAACATGGGCACACACTAATGCTCGGAATAGGGAATTAGAAGGAAACATGGCTCGATGGCATAGGATGGGGTTTGAGTGAACTAGATGTACAAATATTGATCAACAAAAAGGACTTCCCTAATTTATTTTTTTTTTTCTTTAAAGGGAGAGCTTGTGGCTAGATTGTGCATTGCAGAAATCAGTGTGGCTTTCAGCCATGGCAGTAACTGTGCCTGTGCCTTGGGCTTGTGGAGTGGAGAGGTTTCAGTGAGTTTCCCCTGCTCGCACCATGAGTCCTCTTGCACGGTGGCTGATTGTCCTGTCAGCAGTGTGTTGCAGATGAAAGATAGAGAATGGGCCGATCCACCAGTTTTGGGGTAATTTAGAGCAGGTCCAGGGCTGATCCGCTCAGGCTCAGCAATCCCTAAAAGCATGTTCTTGCACAAACACTGAATTACCTGCAAATGGTGTTTTATGGAAGTAGGACCTCAAGGAACCATGGATGCTCCCACAGAAGCCATGACAGAACAAAAGCATGTGCTTAAGGTCTGCTCTGGGCAGCACTGGACTTCATGCATGAATACATTAACTGATTAGTGCCTTGATTCATCATGCATCTGGAATAAATGGTGGTAAGGATTGAGTACTGGATTTACAAGGACACTAAAGCAACCCTGTCATTGCAGGACGGCAGTGCTTTGCATCTCGAGGTGCAGCTCAATCTCCTGCTGAATTGGACTCTACACCAGCTCCAGGCTGGCTCTGGCCTAGTATGTCTCAGGGCCATTCTGTCCAAACCCTGGCATACAGCAGGATTTTTTTTTTTTACCCATCATTTTCTGCAAATATTTACAGCATTAACTCCAAATTAGCCCTTCTGCCTTTTGTAATGCAAAGAACGAGCTGTTCATTGAATATTCAGACTTTTAAGCAAAAAGCTATGTCCAGTATTTGCTGTAAATATGTATAAATGCTTATTGGATCTTTCCCAGTAGCACCTGTTTCTTCTGATGAGGCCTATGATATGGAAGAAAAAAATGCAAACAGGATCCTTCTAAATGAAATGGCAAATTTAGCCCGCGTAATGTGCGGAATACTAATGAGCAATCTGAGGGAGCCGCTGCGCGCTCATGCATTACCGGCACCGAACAATGACCTTGCTCCAATGCGTGAGGGAAAGGAGTCCTTGCACTTGAGAACAAATAGATGAGACTGATTAAACTACAGCCACCTCACCTCTCCAGGGACCTTCATAGCCAAGCACGGTGAGATTAAAGAGCTCGCGCTTCCAGCAAGCACCTGAATTCAGCTCACGCTCCGCAGTAATTTTGCACCAAGCCCTCCCTTTCCCTGCAACCCCCTTCAAACCCCACCAGTGGCTTCATTGTCACAGTACATTGGGTGAGCTCTCATGTTAATAAAAATACCAGATTGGCACTCTGTTCCCTCCTGCAGCCTCAAGCTGGTCAATTATTCTGCTTTAATTACCCCGTTAAACATGCTTTTTATAGGTGTGGGCTGGTGCTGTGTTTACAGCTAATAAAGTAATGAAGTGATGCAGTGATAAATTACTCTTCTGTTTAAGGTGGGGATGGGACATGATAAGTGCAGGTGGGGATTCAGAGAAGTTGAGTGCATTGCTGCGCTTTGGAGGAACAGATTTCCCCCCTTCCCCCCCCCTCCCCTCCCCCAGAGTGTCTGTCTCCCCTTTGGTTTTGCAGAAATTTTGAGGTTTTAGCATAAGTTTGTCTTTTATTATGTGACTGAATATGAAAATGCTGAAAGTGTCTTTGTTCAGCAGGTTAATTTTCTTGCTGATGATTAAAAGGAGACAATCATTTAAGACAGCAGAATAAAAATCACACTTGGGAATTTCACTAGACCAAGAAATAGAGCAGAGGGTTTTTAATAAGGGGCTGTCTCCAATTTGGCTTTCTTTCTTTTTAGCTAGAATATGGTAACTGCTTTCTATTATGTAAGATCAATAATAGCTTTTTTTTTTAAAACCTCGTTTTCATATTTAATCATTTGCTTAATCTTGGGTCTGGATCTTTCTGTAATTCCAATGTGAGCCCAAAATCTAATGCAGGGATATTTTCTGCAGTGCCATCCTATAGAAGAAGAGCAATTACGTTTTCCAGGGATGATTGTTGCTCTGTACTGGGGAGAAGAAAATGATGAAAGGCAGAGAAGGTGCTGGCATGATGAAGGGTGAAGTGTGCAATGGGGTCAGACTCATGTGGACTTTGAGCATCTGCAAGATGTTAGGTACCTCTGGGCCAGGAAGCAGATTTTTCTCCATGTGCCATCAGCAAACCTCTCTCTGGGATGTCTGCACCCAGGGGGGAGGTCACTGGTGGAGCTGGCACAGCTTGAGGGACTCCCTGAGGTCCCTCCACCTTGTTGTTGTTCACCTGTTAATTCAAGCCAATATTTAGGCTGGCAATCTTGCTGCTTGTGGAAAATAACTCTCCAAATTTGGTTTGTTGGGGCCAAATGGTCAAAATATTAGTGTAATGTATTGCAGAAGCTTTGGTTTGGACTTTTGTTTGGAGTTTGGTGGTTTTATTTTCTACTTCTGACCTCTTTTCTCTACATTCTTGGGTGGAGTCTGACTCTGTTTCTATGGGTTTGATTTTTAGTGGTTTTATGGGTTTTTTTCCCCCAGAATTCATAAGGCCAGAAACATTTCTCCCCTGGCAAAAAGCAGTGTTCATTGTGCTTTAGTGGCTGGGACTCCTGCCATGCTCACAAACATCTCTATGACCTGAGATAAAACCATGAGGGAGCCTCCTGGATGGTCTCATGAGACAGAGTGGGGAAATTCGGAAGTAGAACCCTGTGGAAGTCTTCTCCCTTTGGGTCCCCAGGAGCTGTTATGGTCTCACAGCCCATCCTTCACTGAGAGATGTCCTCAACTCCTGGTGTCAGTTTGGAGCCCTCCAGCCCCACTCGGTCCACAGGATGATTAGGATGATTAGTCCATAGGATGATAGGGAGGGATGGATGGACGGACAGATGGACAGACATCTTCAGTGCTGGTGGCACGTGCCAGCCATTGGAGGCATTAACCCCTTGCAGCCATGCTCTGCACCTCCCTCCACACGCAGCTGGAAACCCTCTTAGAAAACTTGTTAAAAGTGAAAGCTGGGCTACCCTGGAGCAAAGAGAGCTCCCTCAGAAACAACATTTGATTTGCAAACCCTCCCTTCCCTGAGTGCTGCTCAAAGCAGCCCTGTGTTATAGGCAAGGATGTGGCTAAGCAGCTATTGAAAATATGTAAAGCTGTAGAAAATAAATGAGCCAGACCTGCAATAACACTCAGTGCTGCTGCTGGCCTCTTGAAACAGCCATTTCATCACCGCACACCGTCCCGTGTCTCCTGACGTTTACATACGCAGGATGCAGACTTCCATGGCATGTGGGGAGTGGCTGTGGTGAACAAGAAGCTGAGGGCAGCTGGGATGTGAAACACAGATGACTTGCAGCGAAGGTGAAGTATGTGAAATGGGGGTGAAAATCTTTTCTGAAAACAAACCTCACCTTGCAAATGTGGGCAGGGCATGGCATGTAGGCAGCAGGGAGAGCTAGTCCCCCCCAGGGCCCACTGCAACCCTGTCCCATCCCACATGGGCCTCTGTGGCACCCCTCTACATATGGTTGTGTGTGATGTCTTAAATGCAACCCTATACTCGTGCAGTGTATAAACGCGTGCCTATACATCAATGAGTTTGTGCTTGCTCAGCTTGCTGGTCTTGCCAGACAGATGAACAAAGAACTGGGGAACAAGAAGGAAAGGGGAAAGATGCATCTTCACCATGCTTGGGTAAGTACCCATCTACAGTCCTGCACCACATCTCTGTGGTCTTACCTTCATTGGTTGAAGTGAATGTCTCAGCACTGTCACCCTGGTGCTGTTGGCTCCTGCTCCTGGAGAGCAGCTTTGAAGCTGAGCAGCCTCTGCATGAGTCCAGGAGCTCCCAGCTGCCTCTTCATTAGATGGCTATTAGAAGAACCTTTCCAGAGCCTCACCTCCCTTTTGCACTCTGCAGGGTTTCCATATGTTCATCGCCAGGGTCTCAGCTCAGCTTGGCCCACAGGCACAAACACTTCCCATCATGCGGGCTGCAGATATGTGTGGTGACCTTCAAACAAAGATGCAATGAATCCTCCAGCCTGTGTTCTCCTGCTTGGGAGGATTTGAAGGGGGCAGATGGGCTGCCAGCCATCCGGCACTTGACCATATTAAGCATTGCAAGGTAAAAATCTGATGGATCACAGTTCTGGATGTGGGAAGGCACCACTTTCCCTAGGACAGTGAGGTCTCCTGTTGGATAGTGCAAAATAATCTTGTCTGACACTATGTGTTGTCCTGAGTCTTAGCCATGAGAATGGCCCTTGATGCTCATGGATCCTTCAGAGCAAAGGCAATCTGGAAGGAGGCAACAGTGCTGGAGAGTTATTCCCTGAAAAACTGGAGCCATATGGGAGGGAAAGTGTAGGGAACTGGGCAATAGCCATTTAACCTTCATTCCTCCCCAGACTTCCGAGCAATGTCCTAAACTCTTGGAGTATGGGGAGAGGCAGAAGTATGAAGCAGGAATATTTGTCTTTCTGGCCCTGTTTGGTTCAGAACACAAGGTCCAGATCTGGAGGCACCTTGATGCCCTTTCCTTGGAGGAGGCACTCTTATCCAAGGCCACACATATCTCCTCATAAGGATTGTTGGCATCTCCTGAAACAGCAAAACAAAGCCCATCGCCTGTCCCTTCTGTTGTATCTCATCACACACATTACTGTTCAGTCCTCTGGCATACCTCAGGATTCCCTCTCCCCTCAGTCACAGGCCACCAGCCTTGTCTGTATGTGTCTGCATCAATTCAAACGCTCAAATCATGTCAGTCATGCCTGAATCCTCAGAGACCTGTCCCTGCTTTTCTCAAACATGACAAATGTGCAAGTGGCAAAACCCCCTCCAACATCCTGTGCTGCTTCCCCGGAGAAAGTCCCCGCTCAGGCAAGAAGGCAAACCTACATGGGAAAGCTCTTTCCAGTTCATTGGTGATCTTCTACAGGACAGGAAAAACTTCTCCGTTGGCTGAAGAAATGAAAGCTATTGATCACAGTGGGTGCAGAAACCATCTCTTATCAGGAAGATACACATCCCAGCTGCAGGCAGGCATAGCAGCTGTAACTGGATTGGGTGGAAAGCACACAGAGCTGTAAAAAAGCACAAGTCCTGGTTTTGGCTAGGATAGAGTTAATTTTTACAAGGAGCCAGGACAGGTGAGCCAAGCTGGCCAAGGGTGTTTTCCATAGCATGTGACATCATATTCCTCATAAAAGGGGGCGAGTCAGGGAGGGGCAGCTCTCCATAGCTCTGGGATGGTCTGGGTGCTAGCTGAGCATCTGGTTGGTCATTGGATTGGTAAAACACCTTGTGTTATTTGTGTATATTCTAAGTCCTGTTGTTGTTTCCTACTCCTTGTGCTCTCCCAGCAAATAGTCCTTGTCCCAACCCCACAGTTTACCTTTGTCTGCCCATTCTCCTCCCTGTCCCAACAAGGAAAGAGTGAGTGAATGGCGCGTGGTGCTCAGCTACAGGTTGGGGCTGGACACTTTGATTTACCTCCAACCATAGCCAGCAGCAGATGCCTAGGGTAAAGTAGCAGGACAAAACTAGTGCATGGTGATAACTCTCCAAAGGACACTTCCCTTGCTCTGCATTGCAGAGTTCACAGGTCAAAGTTGCTATCTTTGTCTTTAACACACCTCAAGGGACTTTTCTCCTACAAATATGACTCAGACATTTCTTAAGGAAAGGAAACTTCCAGCCATCACCGTGCCCTGGGGTGAGGAGCACCACAGCTAAATCCATAATGCATAATGAAGCCAGGTTTGGGTTTTTCTGGGGGGTAGTTGTGGCTACTTGTTGCTGCTGCTGCTTTTATCTGCCACTGATAATTTCACAGGCTGACCCCCAGCTTTTTCAGTAATCGGGTGTAATGAGTAAAACCTACCCATTCACCTCCCTTGGGCCACTCATGAGCTTTAGTTTCTTCCTTTATCCATTTCTGGGGTCAGTAGGGCTGTGTCTCCTGATACTGAGCAGCTTCGGTATCCCTAAACATGCTGGTGACCCTCCTCTGCGCCATATCTGTTTCAATGTTGTCTTGCTGAGATGGTGAAAGACAAACACAGTACTCAAGGTGGAGACCTGTCATGATCTTATGTAGCTGTCTAGTGAGGATTTCTTCTTATTATCTATTCCTGATGAACATATCACAGTTCTCCTTGTCAGGGGTCTTCTGAAAGCTACCTACCTCAGTACCGATGTTTCCATTGTGCTGTCTTCTGCATTTGCCCTTTTCTCTTTGCAATGTCCCTTATACATTAGTTTAATGCTTTATCTTTGCAGTAGAGTCCATAGTCCTCCTCCCACCCCCAGTCCGTTCCTGAAATGAGCTGCTGAATGGTAGCTCTTAGCTGGAGTAGGCAACTGGATCAGTTTAGGTGATGTGCCCATCTCCAAGCATCACTGGCAAACAGCCTGGGAGATGCACAGCCAAAGTCTTGGTAGTGTCAATATCAAGTCCCTGGAGTGCTGGGTTAACTGCCTGAAAAGTCAATTGAATGCATTGTCCAAATGCTATGCAGAAAATTAGTTGAAGATGTAGACAAATGGACAATACTCTAACTAATAGGAGGTTATGTTGGCTCCTGTAAAACTAACTGAAAATGTTGCCAGCTGGATACAAGAAAGGAAAAGTAATACTGAATAATTTATTTTTAAATAAAACACACATATGTTGCAAAGTGACTGGATTAAAGCTTTTGGGACTTGGGGAATTTTGTGGAATGCGTGTGAAATTCAGAAAGTGCAGTGTGCTGAGTTGAAGATTAGTCTGCTTCCAACTTTGATATTTCCTAGCTCTCCCTCACCTGCCTTCCAATGGCCCTGGGCAGTTTAAGCTGTGTTATCAGATGTGCGCTGGACATGCCTGATGAATGTCAAGATCTCACAGTTTGAGCAGACAGCTACTGCTCTGATCTGAATCGCTGTAGACTTTGAACAGGCTGTGTTTAAGCTTAAAGTGGGTGGTCTGAGTTGTCTGCAGACAGTCTAACTTGAGAGGGATCTTATTCCTGCAGCATATCTAACGCCATATATCAAAAGTTACTTTGATTCTTATCAATATTCTGGAGGCAAAACTTCAAAATATGCCATTAAAACAAAGAGGCATGACTGATCTTTCTAAGAACTCTTGGGAATTTATTGTTCTCCTAAAGTCAAACAACCTAGGAACAGAAAATATATTTTCTGAGTAGATATCTGGGTTAAAGCAACTTCCTTTGTAAAAAAAAAAACCAACCCTCTGGAGAGTCTATTTCTTCAGACCTTCATAACTTGCTCTGGTTGCACTAAGCAGCCTCCTTAAAACATATCTCACAGGGCAGTTGACAATGACCTCCAGAAAGAGACAGATTTTTTTCAGTAAACAGCTAGCAAACACCATATTGAAGAAAGTATTCTCATTCCTTAAATGACATGTAAGCTAAAACAATGGGCTTGTGCCCTCTTTGTCTCCTGATGATGTACATTCTGAGCCTAAGGGGATTTTCCAGAAAGAGGAGAGGGAACGGATGGTCAGAGGGTAAATCTGCAGCTATGTAAATCCACCAAGATTTCTGTTGTTTTATGCTTATTTGTATTAGCTGAATATAATATAACTTCCTGCCCCACCTAGATGAGAGGTTCACGTTGTGTTTGTAGCACTCTGCTGTTTGAAAGTCTCTGTGGAAAGGGGTAGTTTTATCACACAAGAAAGGGCAAAGAAAGGGAAAACTTTGCCAGGAGTTCTGTGCTTTCCTTGACTCTTACTTCTTTTGCTCAAGTCAGATTAATACATTATTTAAAGTTGAAAATCCCATGGTGAAAATTCAACAGCTAGTAGTTTAAAGGCACCAACATCTGAACTTTTAGTTTGTTTTGTTGGAAGGAGATTTGCAATCGATGGTGGTGGAGAAAATCCCTAAAAGCTATTCCAAAACTCACCAGTTGTGTTACAAAAACCCAGGGCACAGACCAGACATTCCCAACCTTCTCTGGGTCAGTCTTAAAATATTGGTGGTCCAAAGTCTCCACAAGTGCTCTGGAAAACAACCAACAGCACCCTGATTTCAGCTGTACCATTTTGTATTTACATGTGTATGGCAGAGGGCAAAATGTGATTTAGTTCACTTTACAACCCTCTGCATGCTTTTAAGATATAAATCATTTTAAGCAGTCTTGTGTTGGAGACAGGCTTCTTAAAAAAAAAAACCCAACTCTCCTTGTGTAATTACTCATAATAAAGTGTAACGTCATTTTGCAAGCAGCAAGCACTTTGTTTTCTGGGGTGGTTTTTTTTCCAATTCCACATTTCTGTTTGGGTTTTTACCCCAAGTAGAGCATGTCCTGTAAAAATATTGTTAACTTGTGGGCAATGTAAGAGTTTCCTCCTCCCCTATAGTTTTGCTGTGAGCGAGTTGGTAGATTTATGTGAGCCGAACGCGCTTTGCTAGCGACACGGTGTTTCTGGTGATAGTATTTCGTAGAGGTTGCAGGCTTGTCTCTTTGGTTTACACTGTTTTCTGCCAGTGGGGAAAAGCATATACATCTGTGTCAGTTGACTTATACAAAGAACAGCTGTTTTAGCCACTGTAGAGATATTTTCCGCTTGAAGAGGATTGTTTGGTCTTGCCTTTACTGCTAAATTTTTTAAAGCCATTTTTTCAACCCCTGAGGAAACAGTGCTCATCCAATATTCTAAGGTAGAAACACAAGTGAGACAGCGTAACTAAAGCACCCCATGAGATAAATTCTCAGAGGTCAGCTTCAAGCAGGGATACAGGATTGACCTTGGTGAGTTTACCCACAGTAAAACTCTTGTCCGCCATCTCGGCTATGTTGTTTACCTCAAGGGAGCTGCTGGCCATTAGTTACCTTCCAGTAAAAAGAAATATAACTGGTTTTTAGTAGTGAAGACAAGTCTTTGGAGATCTGACAAAACTGCAGTGCTTGGGTGCATTGTCAGAATTTAAAATAAAGTGGAGATACTGCTGCATTTAACTCCTGAGAGCAGCTTCTACAGAAATTTATTTTGGAGAGCATTGAGAGAAATGTATTTGGGAGAGCAAGTCCTCCCTGGCCAAATCTGCTGCTTCCCTGCCCCGTTTCACCACGCTGCCTTTGGGCAAGTTCATAAGTGGACTTGAACCTGGAGCTGGAGGTATTCAAATCCACTGCCAGACTATTGAACCCTCATGAATCCAGAAGGACAGATCTGCCAAAATTAGTCAGTCTGAAGAGCGGGGTTTTTTTGGTAGCAGGATGAGAGTTGTAGAGGAGCTAGATGGGGCATTTAGAGCCCCAAAGGTGATGGTCTTTTGGGTTTGGGAAAAGAGCGGCAAGACTTTGCCAGGCTTCAGCCAGGTCAAGCAGACTGTCTCTTCTGCAAACAGAGAATAGCTACATTCAGGTTTTTACTGGCCTCAGAGTTGGTGAAAGTGGCACTGCCAATCGTTTTGCATTATTCTGAGCAGCTTCATTTTGAAGCATGTGTGCATGGCATTTTGCTGCTTTCTTTTGAATTCAGCAGGACGAGACAGGGCCTGGGACCAGCACTGAACTGAGACAGGGCCTGGGACCAGCGCTGAGTCGCTGACGGGGCCGTTAGCACGTCTGAGAGTGCTGGCTGCTATGCTCAGAGAGAGGATGGAAAGCAAGTGCCAATGGAGATTACTTTAAACAAAAAGCAGAGTGGAGACAGGCCAGAAACCACACTGCAGTGATCCCTGGGGAGCAGTCGTAATTCCTCTCACTGGCCAAAGGCTACTTCCGGTTGGTCTGTGCAAACAACCCACTGCATTAATGGGGTCCTCAGGCATCTGAGGAGAAGTGGGATTTGGCACAAGTCATGCTGTGCTAGTGAGCAAGTCCAGGAAGGAGACCTGTCCTCTGCAAACTAGGGTTTACACAAGCCCTGACTGCTCTTTTTGCAAATCTCCAGTGGGGCTGTAGCTCTCGACACCACACCCAGGAATTAGGAACTGGGCTGAACCCCAAGGTATTTGTCTCTGACATGAAGCACGTTAGGAGGACAGGCCTCTAGGCCACAGAAGAGCTCTCTCCTTCCCAGCTGCTCACTCTGCCAGTGTAAAAATCAAGAAGTGCTCAGCTCCTGTGGTGTGTTATGCTAATACTTCAAGCTGGAGGAAGGGTTTATTAAAAAAAAAAAAAAAAGACCTTTTCAAAAATTAACTTTTGAAAGGATGAGCTTCTTCAAATTATACCAGTTGCTTCCTATAAACCTGGCTTGGAAAGAGTAACTGTTCCCCAAACAAGCTGAGTATTTGAGTCTGTCCTGAACTCTCCCCACATGTAATGTGCACGTAAGAGAGGCTGTCACCAGGTGTTGCTTGTTTAAATATATATCTGGTGACACCATTGTTACATATGACCTTTGGGAATGGGGTTGATAAGGAAGGAGGAATTATAACAAAACCCCAAAAGCAGATATAGGCACCCATCAGGAAGCCAGGGTTGATGATGAAAAAGCATTGGCTCCACAGCTTGTAAAAAGCCAAGGGGAAGACACCTGAAGGGTGTGAGATGGCTAGAAGAGTCTGGTACTTCTGGGAAAAGAGATGTGTGAGTCAGTCCTAGGATTTGAGCTGCTTTTTTTTTGGAGGGGTGGGTGCTGGCGTGAGGTGTAAAAGTATAATTGTACCAATGCACCCACCTATATTGCCAGGATTTTTCTCTTAAAAGGAACAACCTAAAGACATCAAGTACTATCAAAACAGAAAGGGCTATAGTGATTTATTGATGATTTTGATGTAGGGAGGTTTAACAGATGGAAAGTTGGCAGAGGGCAGGAAACATGCACAAGGCCACCTAGGAAGTCTGTGACAGAGACACTGCTCACAGATGTCTTAATCTACAAGTGAATGTCTTAATTGCTAGAACATCCTTTTGCTTCAACAGAAGACTTAAGTCTCTGTTCCTTCTATACTAGGGCTGCTGCAGAAGCCAAACAGTTCAGCTTCATCCATTGCTTACTACATTTTATTTAGTTAGTTTACATGGTTTGCCGTCTCATTATGGGGTGATCCATCCTTGAGGCCTCTTTAAGTACTGTCCCCCTGGGATTTCAGTTCAAGCCTTCCCCTCCCAGATACCATTCCTCACCTAGTCACAGGCCCAGGGTACCAACCCCCTTGTGTTACCCCTGCTGTGAATCTGATAGGTTTAGAGCTTGGGAAAAGGTTTTGCATTGCAGCCTAGGGCATCAATTGATGAAGTTTAATTCAGAAACTACCTGTCCTGGGTGGTTGAGAGATAAGGGAAAACTGATCTGTCAGCCAACCAGAGGCCAATGGGATCAGAGAGAAACATTCCTCTTCCCTTTCCCTCTTCAGAGGGCGATGAATTTTTCTTTGTCTGTTCAGTGTGAAACAAATCAGTAGGCGTGTTATCTCGGAGGCATCTACCCCTTTTTTGAATGTGGTTAAAATTGGCAAGCTGGTTCAAAAGTTTGAGGGTGGAGAGGAACCAACAAGCTGTATCCTCATGTAAACCTTGCTTCCTCAGGTAAAAATGGATCCTACACGTTCTGCACAAACTCAGTCTTCTCTTGCTTTGTATCAGGCTGCTAATTGCTTGCAGCGAGTAGTGAGCTCATCTGTTTATGCCTTGCCCTGACTATGTTGAAGAGAGTCCTCTTTTGGTCTCCATCTCTTTTTGCCACCACCCTCACCATCGCCCACCTAAACCTGCTCTGCCTTCCAGGGTCTTGGAGGTTTAAGGTCTCCTTTGATCCAAGGCTTAGCTCAAGGAATAATAACTCACTCCACCTGGGATGTGTCCAGCCACTGTTATCTTTATGCCTTTGAAGCTGTATATCTCTGTATTTCTCTGCACTGTTGTTTTACGCCTTCCAGTCCTTTTAACAGCCCCTTCACAACTGCCTTTGCCTCCACCCCAGGCATTTGGCAGCACAAAACCGAACAGGGAAGCAGAGTCACCCATAACGTTAATAAAATATTCCCCCTCCATCCCATGGGCTGGAGGCACTGGCTCGAGGAGGAGGACTTGCTGGTTGGGACAAGGGTTGCTTTCATTTACCCAGTGTCCCACCAGCTTTCCCATGAGGCAAACTGCAGCAGCGTGCCATGACCCCGGGGCTAAGAGCAGTGTGTTAGTACAAAACTAGTACAGCTATCATGCTCATTGGAAGTTAGCCCAGGTGAAAATCCCTGCTTCAAATAGCTCTGAGCTTTGGAGAGAAGTTTTAACTCTGGACCAAGAACTGATTAGTTAGAGGGTTGTTTTCTTATAAATACGTTTATCCTCTGCTCATCTCCAGGGTACCTGGGTCTCTAAAAATTATTAAAAAAAAAAAAAAAAGCAAGCAATACCTGCTGAATGTTGAGGTATTCAAAAGCAGATCAGGATGATGTGAATGCTGAACCTGAATATTTAATTATCCACCCAACAGCAGTACTGGGACAGTTTTTGTAGAAGGATAATTGTTATAGAGGATTACATTCCTTTTGAGGGCTAGGTGAAGTCTCAAAGTGTGTGGTGTTTAGCTGGGAATAAGTAAATTAATTCTTCATTCAATTTGGCCTTTGCTCAGGACAAGGAGTTGAGTCTCTCCTCCCTGACCTTACTTATTGAAAACGTATCTTTGTTTAAAGCCATAGGGTGTTCATTAGAATTGTCTGTTTCTGGATGACTGAAGATTAAGGTGTGCATACATTAGCCAAAGCAAAATGCATCAGGCCAGGGAGAGAAAATAAACCAGGCTATATTCACTACAGCTGAGTACAATTGTGTGCTGCCACACACCAGTAAATATGGCCCTGGATCACTCACATCTGATTCTGCACAGAAATAATTCAGGAATGAATATGGGATCTATTTGCATGTCAGCCTGTGGGACTCTAAGCGTGACTCCCAGCAGAGGTTACTTGGAATGGAGCCCACGAAGCCCCACTGAGATTCCCATTGAGATACATATAGACCATTGTGTATCGCACATTAATGCAGAGTAATTATGTCGTACTGGAAACCTTTCAAGTCAGCATTCATCATTCAGAAATCGTCTTAAACCAGTTCGTGCTGCTCTTGTGTTTGAAAGTGAATTGTGCAAAATTGGCAGCCATAACCACCACTGCAACAGAACACATAAAAGCCCTTTCATTGTGGAGTTAGTGGTTTTACTGTAACTTCCCTGTCTCATCAATGAGCACCATAACTCACTGCAAAAATCTCTTAAGTCCTGGAACATCCTGAGCCTTTGGCTTGCTGTGTGTAAGTGCCTCCAGCCTGAGCTGTGGTGGGATCATTGCTCCATGTCCCAAGCGTATCATCAGCAGGCAGTCAGCAAGCCTGGGCAAAGAGTTCCATGAAAGTTGGTCCAGAGGTGGTACAGCTGCGCTCACTGAATGGGAGGAGTAAGGTGGTAGGAGGAACGTCATCCTCAGCAGCAGTTCTCTAGTTGAGTTAATATAGAGGCAAGTAGGAATTTGCAAATATCACGCTGAGCCAATTCTCCAGGGCCTATGTCACAGCTGCAACATGAGAAAGATGATAATGAGTATCTTGTCTGTTCTCCTGCCTTTCGGGCTGTCCCTGAGTTTGTGGAAGGATTACAGCATGCAAAGAGAAAGCCTCCAGCCTGGCACACCAAATTAGGTGGTAAAAATAATTGTGAAGCAATTTGTGGCTCGGTTTCATTATGTTCTTTTTTTTCCCTTTCTTTAGGAGCTGCAGTGTGCTGCGTACACATGAGAGTAGCACTGAGTCCTTTGGAAAAAGGGTAGAAATATAAAGCTCTGAATCATAGAATCATAGAATGGCATGGGTTGGAAGGGACCCCAAGGATCATAGAGCTCCAACCCCCCTGCCACAGGCAGGGACACCAACCTCAGGCCTGGAGCTACACAAGGTTGCCCAGGCCTTGAACACCTCCAGAGATGGGGCATCCACCACCTCTCTGGGCAGCCTGTTCCAGCACCTCACCACTCTTTCTGTAAAAAAACGTCCCCCTAATATCTAATCTAACCCTTCCTTCCTTTAGTTTTAATCCATCCCCCTTGTCCTGCCATTGTCTATGCTTTTAAAAAGTTGAATCCTCTCCTGATTATAAGCTCCCTTCAGGTACTGGCAGGCTGCAATGAGGTCCCCCCGCCGCCTTCTCTTCTCCAGGCTGAACAAGCCCAGCTCCCTCAGCCTCTCTTTGTAGGGCAGGTGCTCCAGCCCTCTCATCATCTTCGTGGCTCCTCTGAACCCTCTCCAACAGTCCCGCATCTTTCTTGTATTGGGGGCCCCAGATCTGCACAGTACTCCAGATGGGGTCTCATGAGTAGAGAGGGACAATCACCTCCTTGTCCCTGCTGGCCACCCCTCTTCTAATGGAGCCCAGGATGAAGATTTTGGCTGGTGAAGATCTTCCAGCTCAATCTGTTTGGAAATTTAAGTCTGTATTACTTCAATGCCTGGCACATCAGTGAAGAAAAATATCCATCCAGGTTGCTAGTTATGGGAAGGAGTGAAACGAAGATAAAACCCTTTGAAACTTATAGGGAAAACACCATCCCCACTAAATTCAATGCTAAAACTTTCACAGATCTTATTACAGCCAGATTTTCACCAGGCTCCAATTTTAGTGGAGCTGCTCACATGCTTACAGCAAGTGTCTTAATAAGCTTTTGCAGACTTGGAGCCTTAACTTGTGGTACCAGCTGCTGGAGGTGGGAAAGATATATTAGTCCAGCGTTTTGCCCTGTGGAAGACTGCTCTCTACATGACATTAATTGCTCTCTGCCTAGCTTAATAAGAGTCTGCTTTCAGCAGCCGAATATAACCATGTAATCAGAAGAATTTCTGTTTATTGTTAAAATGTTTTCATGCCTAGAAAATGAGGACTTCTGGAATGTGTCTGATGGCAACACGACATGGGCGTTAGGGATGAGTGCAAATGTCTGGAGTGCTAAGCTGTGATTTGCTCCGCAGCCACCCCATGCCCTGCGCCGTGACCAGCTGCAGCTGATGTAGAATTCAGTTTCAGATGAAGGGGCCTAAGGCAGCAAGGACTTTTCACTATAAAAGAGGAAATAACGTGCTGGTTACTCTGCCTGCTTGCACATGCTTTGTGTGTGTGAGCTCACACAAGCATAACTGGTGATCCACCATTATTGGAAATGACGAGCAGCTGGGACATGTCCGGAGCACATGTACGACTCCTGGAGTGAGGGTGAGCTGTCAGATGTGTTATTGCTTTCCCACAGCAGGGATGGCACAGAAATGGCATCAGTAATGTCCTTCTTCCCAGGATAATCCCATGTCAGCTCTCCACATGCCCCGCCATGGCTAATGCCACCACATGCAGTGCAAGGAAGCCTTTGGGGTGCCAACTTTAGGATGCTGTCACCTTCAGCCTTGTCTCTGTCAGTCAGCACCCCATTAGGTCCTCTCCACATAGGAGGTTGATTGATGTACAGGGAAGTAATTGTCCCCCTGTACTCAGTGCTGGTGAGACCCTACCTTGAGTCCTGCATCCTGTTTTGGCCCCTCACTACTAAAGAGACACTGAGGTGCAGAACTGTGTCCAGAGAATAGAGAGGAGGCTGGTGAGGGGACTGGAGAATAAATGTTATGAGGAGTGGAGGAGTGGCTGAGGGAACTTGGGTTGTGTAGTCTGAAGAGGAGGTTGTGGGGAGACTTAATTGCTCTCTACAACTATCTGAAAGGAGGTTTTGGAGATTTAGGGTCTGTAAGTTTTCCCTAGTGATGGAACTTGAAGGAAATGGCTTCAAGTTACTCCAGGGGAGGTTTAGATTGGACATTAGGAAAAATTACTTCCCAGAGAGGGTTGTCAGGCATTGGAATGGGCTGCCAAGGGAGGTGGTGGAGTCGCCATCCCTGGAGGTATTTAAAAAGCAGTAAGATAGGCTGCTGAGGAGTATGGTCTAGTAGCAGATTTCAGGTTAGGGTGATGTTTGGACTTGATGACCTGAAGGGCCCTTTCCAACCAAGACAATTCTACTAATCTGTGATGAGGTTTGCATGGGGAGAGGGCTTCAGGGCAGGGGCATGTCATTCCAGAGAGGGACTTTCACCAAGAACTGGGTCTCAGGTGTCCTCCCCTCTGGCAGGAGTTGTGCTGGAGAAAGCTGGGTTCAACAGAAGACATCCTCCAGCCTACTGCTGATTTGTTTTAATTGGGCAGCACCTTCTCAGTTAAATTAACTGGGGCTTGGTTGGTTCATCCTGCCTGAACACTCCCCCATGCCAAACCCCTGACTGGTCCACCAGATCTCGCCTGGATCTAATTAGCGCAGGAAGAAAATGAACAAAATACATTTGTGGAGCTGTGTCAGAAACAGGCATTTTTCAAAAGCTATTTTGCCTTTGGGTGTTCAATGCAGAAAGCTGCCACGCTGGAAGAGCAGGCTGTGTGTCTGGGGAGGACGGACGGACAGACAGACACATCTACAGTGTGTCCCAGCTCTCAGCGTTGCGGGCAGTGGTTCTGATAGCACTCAGAGGTTGTGCTGTGACGGTGGCAGGGATAGGAGTGCCTCAGGCATCCTCCAGGCTGCCTGGCCTTGGGTTTATTTATTTATTTTTCACTAAGTGCATCTGAGCCAGGAAAGTTACTGCTTTGGCTGCTTCTCCCTTCACCCGTGAGTGGTTTTTTCATCTTCAGGCAGCCACCTGCGTGCGGGGCACAAGGGACTCAGTAAGGAGCAAAAAGCACCAATTTTTATTTTATTTTATTTATTTTATGGGGTGGTTTTTGTTTTGGTTTTTTTTTTCCATTCCATCCTGCACGTTTCCAAGGGGAGACCTTTCCCCTTTGCAAAGGTTCAATGCAGCTCTTATGCACTGGATCCGCCAAAAAAGCAGTAAGTACAACACAGAAGCATGCTTTGTGTGCTTCTCCTGCCCCAGAGAAGTGTTGTAGAGCAACTAGAGTTTCAAAGCTTCCTCCGATAGGACGTTTCGTTCCCCATGGGATTTTGGGCACCGTGAAGCCTAGCTAACTCAGCAAATGTATTTACTTTTGAGAATCAGAGAGCAACAAGGCAGGAATTCACGGCGACCCCCAGCTTCTTAGCACAGAACCAATAATATTATGAGCACCTCAGGGCAGCTGTGAACAAGGGTTTCATTTATAGGCATGAAAATGTAATACAAAGTGATTCTCAGCCACAGGAAAAGGGAAAGTCGCCCAGGTAAATGTGCAGTGGGAACTGCAAACTGGATTCTTTCTGAAAAGTTTAATAATTCTGTTATTCCATTCAAGCTTTCCGGTATTATGGGTAATGCCCCCCTCCCCACACCCCCCCCCCCCACACCCCATCTCTATGTGTTAGAGTAATTAGGCCACAAAAATACAAGGGATGTAGAATATATCTATGACTTTTACTATTTAGCAGAGGCTTTTTTTTTTTTTTTGGGGGGGGGGGGGTGTTGTTTCTCTACCTACCCCTGTGATGAGTCTAATTGAAATCCAAATGAAAGCAGAGGATAAAAGAAATGGTGCCAAGATGGGTGCTCCCTCTGGGTCTGCGGCCCCACTGACTCACATTTTGTTCAGAAACTACTAGGAAATGTAAAGCCAAATTAGAAAAGCCTTAACGTGCCAAGATGCTGCAGGAGATGTTCAGTCCTTCCTTAGGAACTGGATCTCCAGGTCTTTTATAGAAGGGTGAGGATTTTCCCTTCCAGCCAGCCTAGCACTGTGGTGTTGCTGAATGAAATTACACAGGAAAGAAAAAGAAAATCTAACACCCCCTAAATAAAGAGCTCTAGTGTACCACCTTGTCAGACTGGAAGGAAATTCCAGCTTATCAGGGAAATAGCAACGTTAGGCTATTTTTTCCGAAGGCAAAGCAACACCAGCGCTACCTTGAATTTAATTATATGTGTAGTTGCTTTATAATTTTTCTAGCTGTTTGAGGAGGTCGGATGTAAAGTCAGGTGGTTCCTAAAGAGCCGAGAGACACTGGCAAAAGCCCTGGCTCTGCTTCCACCCCTGCAGAGAGGGTAAAAGCAGAGGTCACGTCCCGAAAAGGCCAGTGCTGAACTATCAGGAGGGGGAGCTCTGACCACGCAACCCGGCTGACAGCTCTCTCTTGCTCCCAGATTTTCGACCGCGTCTTCAGTTCCTCCTCTCCCTCCACCCTCCTCTCCCCCCGCCCGGATCTGTCTCGCTTTGTGCATTAACATCCATCCCCACCTCACTCTGCTCTATTTACCTGCAGTAAATATCTCTGCATCACTCCCATCCAGCCAAGGAAGTGAGATCCCCCCTTGGCACATTTGGGGTTTGACTACTGAGAGCAGCCCTGAGGAGAAGGACTTGGGGGGGTCTTGATTTATGAAAAGCTCAATGTGGGCCAGCAATGGGTGCTTGCAGCCCAAACACCAAACTGTCCTGGGCTGCATCCCCAGCAGTGTGACCAGCAGGTCTAGGGGAGGGGATTCAGCCCCTCTGCTCTGGGGAGATGCCCCTGCAGTGCTGCATGCAGCTCTGGGCTCCTCAACGTAAGGACATGGAGTGAGTCCAGAGGAGGCCATGGAGATGATCTGTGGCCTGGTGCACATCCATGACGACAGGCTGAGAGCCTGTCTCTGCTCTAAAATATACCTCCACTTGCAAAGTGTTTGGTTTCCTCAACCCCTTTCTAGGCCACAACCTGTCTCATGTTTCCCTGCACTAGATTTGTCCTTTCCAAGTGATTCAGTCATTGTTTCCACTCCAGAGTTTCTCTGATGAGGAGAACTTTCCCTTTCTGAAGCATTTTTACTCTCTGCAAATTAAGCACAGTCCCAGCCCCTTGTAAATTAGAGGTCTGCATGATGAACAATGAACACTCCTAACCAAGATCTAATAAAAACTAAAAGAGGTCACAGTGGAATCAAAAGCAGTTGGAAACAGAAGGCTTCCTCCCATCTCAAAATGCTCTATTAATGCTGAGGCATGTTGCAAAAGTTGATGCTCTTTTTTTGAAATCAACACCGGCTTGTCTCTACTTCTGGTTGCTGTCACGATCCCTGTAAACACAGGAGCAAGGCCAGTCCCAGCCCTTAGTTGCTGTTGGAAGTGTCAGGCTTGGTGCAAGCACCTGCAAACAGTCCTGGAGCTTACCTGGCCATCTCGTAGCAGTGATGGCTGCTCATAGAATTACAATTTCCCCTGGAAGCTTTTATAAATCCAGTGTAAAATACTGTCAAAATACAAAGCAAAGAGGCTTACTTGGCATGGAGCATTGATTTCTCTCCCCACAGCTGGCTTCCTGTGGTAGTCTGAAATATTACTTGTAATGCTGTGAGATGCAAAGTGATCTTCAAATTGATGATGTCCCTTTAAAATAACTTTCAAAGATCCTTTTTAAGTAGATGGCAGAATTTTAATACCGCCCGCAGAGTTCAGCATGTATCAGTGTCACTCTTCCTGTGCAGCTGTAAAAAACTCTCTCCATCTGGACTTCAAAAGATTTGACTTAAAAAAAGGCAAAACAGCAAACCCCTGATCATTAACCAAGAACTGTTTGCAATAGAGGTCTATGAAATTAAAGAGAGCTCATGTTAAATTACTTCCATCCAATATGTACAACACATTAGATTTGCTACACTTTGGGAAATGGTGATATTACTTCTGCTGTTACTCGGCAGAAATATAAAAATTCCTAATAAAAGAATGCACACATATGAAAAATCAGCTTCTTGTGGCATTTCTCTTTGAAGTTAGTTGCTCTGGCTTCATGCCAGTGAGCGGTCACAGACTGATCTGCAGCCTCCATACGTGATGGCCATGTTGCTGGACCCCATCTGCTAGCGGAGACAACGGGACGCGATGCCAGAATTCAAATCAGTGTCCTCCTCTCCCATGCACTGCTACAGTATGGCATTTTGCAGGCCTAAAATGATATTTTATTTTTTTTTAGTTCTATTTCTTGCTTTTCAGAAAATGTAAAGTGTTGTTCTCTTAAGTGTGAAGCACAGGTGACTGCAGTTTAATACCAAAGGGAATGGTATGAGCCAGCAAGTGTGCCCTGGGGGCTAAGAGAGCCAATGGGATCCTGGGGTGCATCAGGAGGAGTGTGGCCAGCAGGTCAAAGGAGGTAATCCTTCCCCTCTACTCTGCCCTGGTCAGGCCCCACCTGGAGTGTTGTGATCCAGTTCTGGGCTCCCTGGGATAAAGAGGACAGGGATCTCCTGGAGACAGTCCAGAGCAGGCTACGAAGATGATGAAGGGCCTGGAGCATCTATCCTATGAGGAAAGGCTGAGAGAGCTGGGGCTGTTCAGCCTGGAGAAAAGAAGACTGAGGGGGGACCTGATCAATGTTTATCAATATCTGAAGTATGGGGTGCAGGGGGAATTGGCCAGCCCCTTGTCAGTGTCTGTGGGGACAGGACAAGGGGCAATGGCTGCAAATTGGAGCACAGGAAGTTCCACACCAACATGGGGAAGAACTTTTCCCCAGTGAGGGTGAGGGAGCCCTGGGACAGGCTGCCCAGGGGGTGTGGAGTCTCCTTCCCTGGAGATATTCAAGACCTGTCTGGACACCGACCTGTGCAGTATGAGCTGGGGAGCTGCTTTGGCAGAGGGGTTGGATCCAATGATCTCTGGAGGTCCCTTCCAACCCCTATAATTCTATGATTCTATGTGTCTATAAGTGGAAAGCCAACAACTGCAATGTTCTCCAGCAGCAGCCTCACATCTGGTCTTCAGAGCCCGCTCTCCCTAGCTAATAGTTTTTTCCAGTTTGATAGCCATCTGTCTCTTATTTTACACAGGTTATCCAAGGATATGAAGCAGGAAGACTTATTCTAAGTGCTGGTAGCATCAAAGACACAAGGGTTATCTGAGGCGAGTTGTAAGCACGAAAAATGGACCATTTATACCAGGCATGCAGAACTGTTGAGAAATATGGGAAACCCCTGTGAAGCTTTGCCTCGTCATTCTCCCACATCCTAGCATGTGCAGGCCCTGCTTCCATTGGAAAACTGTACAAATAACCAGGAACCCAGATGGTGTGAGGGAGGGGAGAGGGTGAGTCTCCAAGAACATGAAGAAAAAAATGAGGAGGAGTTGATTTTTCTTGATGTCTTCCACAGGCTGACCTTTGTCTTCGTCTTCTATGGAGGTAAGATCTTATTTATTATCTTGCAAATTCCATGTGAGATGTATGCAGAGAAGATGGTCAAGACTTCAGTGGATGGATGGATGGATGGATGGATGGACAGACATAAGCAGACAAACAACATATGCTTTCCTATCCTCCCACTTCACAGAATCACAAGGTTGGAAAAGACCTTTGAAGATCATCAAGTCCAACTGTTCCTGTCCTGTGCTAACCCACATCTCTAAGTACCTCATCTACCCTTTGTTTAAACACATCCAGGGAAGATGACTCAGCCTCCTCTCTGGGCAGCCTGGGCCAGGCCCTGACAACCCTTTCAGTAAAAAATTTTTTCTAATATCTAAACTGACAACTCTGCCCTGGCACAGCTTGAGGCCAATTCCCCTTGTCCCATCTCCTGTCCCCTGGCTGAAGAGACCATCGCCCACCTCTCTGCACCCTCCTGGCAGGGCAGGGGAGGTGGGGAGAAGGTCTCCCCTCAGCCTCCTCTTCTCCAGGCTGAACACCCCCAGCTCCCTCAGCTGTTCCTCAGATGATTTGCCCTCCAGCCCCTTCCCCAGCCTGGTTGCCCTTCTCTGGACTTGCTCCAGGACCTCAGTGTCCTTCTGATGGTGAGGAGCCCAGAACTGGACCCAGCACTCGAGGTGCAGCCTCACCAATGCCCAGTACAGGGGCACAATCACCTCCCTGGACCTACTGGCCACACTGTTTCTGATACTTCTCCGTTGTTTTTTTTAATATAAATATGCATGCCTCATCAATTATCACTTCCTTCAATCCTGACAGCTGATGTGAATGTGTTGTTTAGGATTCAAGGTATCTATTTAGTTTTCTAATCAAATAGTTTAAATGTATGAGTTGACACAATAGATGAAGAGCCATAAGTTCCACTGCTTTCCATTGTGTGTGATTCTCCTTTGAGCAAATATATAATCACAGACCTAAGTTATAATAATTATGTAATATTTCTTGATAGGAACAATTGGAAGCTATTGTGTAGGGAAGTAATTACAGCCTACTTTAGTTCCTTTGTTTCTGAGTGGGTGGCATTTATGGGCAAAAAAATTATGCATGCTCAAAAATCTTTATAAAATGTTGGGTTCTCAGAAAGTCTTGGACCTCCTCAGATGTATGGGATTTTTAAGGGATAATAACTTCTCTTTATTTTCTACAATGCAAAAATGTTTATTTAATTAACCAAGAAACATTTAGTTCTAAGGATGATAGAACACCAAGGCAAATGTTTTCCTTACAAAAAAGGGGAGTTTATAAGTTCACACATTGAAATAGGTCTGATGGGTATGTGCACGTGTTCCCCCTCACACACACACAGAAGATATGAGCTGCTTTTAAGCTGACACTTTAAATATTGATTTTTATCCTGTAGCAATTTCATGTTGGAGGGTTCTTTTTTGTAATTAAATTGTTGAGAAAACCTTCACAGTAGTGACAGTGCAAAAATTGGCTTAAAGGAATAAATTAACAGTAATAGCACAGAAGAAGGAATGTTAAGCAGACTGCTACAACACTGCCTAATTTGCTTTTCTGATTGCATCAGTGAAGGTCTGGAAATAACCAGACACATTAACATTTATCTAGAAATGATAAAAGTTACCATCCTGTCAGTTGGTTTATTAATTATAGCTGAAACTTGAGATGGGATGTGTGTTGGTTCAACTACTTAACTGCTTGCTGGAGAATGTTTTTAAAGGGATTTCCTGTGGAGGAATCAGACATGTTTGGAAAATATTTTTGAGGCTTGAAAACAAAAATGTTAAGTTTCAGTTCCTGCCATGATCTTTATAAGTCTTTCATCAAGTGTTTGGAGGGGGGGGGGGGGGGGAACAACTGGTAAAGGATGAGGGAAGTGGGCTGAAGAGGAGAAAAGATCATAAAAACACAAATGTTTATCCTGGAGGCATGGGGTAACTTTTTATGTGTAGCAAGCTAAGGGGCATCTCTTACAGTGTACTCAATCAATCCTGCACCCTTTACAGCCAAAATTAGTGTTCAAGAAGCTGGAACCAGTGTTTTCCCTGTCAGAGGTGGCACTTGCATCACCTTCAGCCCTGGTAGGGTCCTTTCTCACTAAAATTTAGCATTGACACTGGAAATGAGATGAGGCATCTCCCAGTCCAGGGCATGCCTGGTGACTGAGATTTCTTTGTGTCTGTGTTTTCTGCCTGAATTTCATTTGTTCAAATAAAACACTCCATCTTCAGTGTTTTCCTTAACATGGCCTTGCTTCTATTTATTTTTTTTTGTGGTATTACTCTTCTGAAGGATCTGCCCCAGTTGTCCTTTCTGTAGCCAACCGCATTTCTTGGGGTTTGCAAGAATTTGCATTTGGGGTGCCACCATGACATCTCCTTCTCCATGCCCTGCAGCATGATGAGCACATTGATGGCTTTGGAGCTGGAAAGGGATGGTGGGACACCAGTGGCCAGTGTCTCATGTCCCTATCCCTCCTGTCTTGCATTCTGAAGAAAGGGCAATCTGGCTGAAAATATTTTCCCAGGGGGTTGTGGGGGTGTCACCTTGAAAAGAGGACTATTTGGTGCTAATCTTCAATTCCTATCCTTGATTTTGGTGGCATTAAAGCACTAGCACCCAGTTGATACTTTCCACTATTGCTAATATTTAGTCACCAACACTGTCAGAGAAACTGGCCCATGGCTTCATTTTCTGCTCCTGACTGACACAGAGGATTCAAAGCATTAGCACCTTCAGAGCCATCACTCTGCTGATAGCACTAGGTATTTCTTCTACTTCCATCTGTGTATTTCACCTGTCTGTTTCCCATGGAAAGCTTTGCAAGTGGCTTCCTAAGACTAAAAAAAAACCAAAACCCAACTATATTTTCCTCCCACTGCACATGCACCCAGATACCTTTGTTCCTTTTGACCTCATTTCCTACCTCCTGACCAACAAGCCAACATCTTAGCTAGTGATCTTTTCCAAAACGTTTACCCAGCCACTAGAGATTCTCTGATTTACTCTAATAGTTGCCCTGGTAAGAGCAGAAATAGGCGACCTGGTTTCAGCCCTGTGCTGTGTAGGTGCAGGGGTTCTAACTCCATGTTTACATCTGGTTAAAGCTTTGCCGGGTATAGACCTATGTGCAGGCCCCCAGACTTGAAGCCTTTTTCCCCTGTGGCTGTTGTGCTTAAGACTTTTTCACATGTTAATTTTATTCTTGATGCCTGCTGCTTAAAAAAGCAATGGCAGGATGGCAAAAATCACCCTCTTCCACATATTATGACTAATTGCCTCAAAACATCCTGTGTTAGATGCAGGCTGTGTTTTACACCTGTGTCATCACCATTCCCCTGTACGTTTTATTTCACTGGCTTTCTGAAGCAAGGCTGTGAGCTGCCAAACTCCTCTGACATACATTAGAGGTCAGAGTCTGCACTGCTGCTCCCATGTAGCACAGATGACAAAGGCCCAACCGTTCTTCTCCTTATGTGAAAGCTCCTGTGTAGATGTGAAAACCTTTGTTTTTCAAGAAGATAAAGAACCTTCATACTGAATTTGATGGGAAACGTAACTGATTGGTGTGGGAAGTGGTTGAAAAATCCCCCTAAAGCTTTTGGTACATGGTTTGGAGAAGTAGATCACTGTTGGATGCTGTCCCTCACATCCCTGGACATGAAGCCTGTTTTCTCCCCAGACCTGAGTTTCACCTGAAGGTAGACTTTCAGGAGCAGGCACTTCAGAGATGTGCCAACTACCTAGCTGCTGCTTACCTTTATTGATGCTTCATATTGAGATTCAAATTCTTTTTGAAAGATTGCAATTTAAGCATCAGTTTTATTGTAACTGTGAGGATTTCTGAATAACTTCCTGTCAAGTACAAAATGCAAGTTAATTTCTGATCCTAAAGAAGTGCTGTGACAAAGGCACTTTAATAACAATGTCTGATACAGCCAAACCCCAAACTAGTCTGCTCCTGCAGGTCAGCACCTACAACTCATGTTCCCCTAACTGCTGCCCTGGTCTACTTCATCCCCCTAAAAGTGGGATGAAGATCCCCTAAAAGATAAAATCCACTTGTTTGGATAAAGTCAAGCCAAGTTAAGAAAGAATTTCTTTTTACCTGAATCCTAAAGTGATACATTTATCCTACTGGATTCAGAAAGTGAGGAAGTGAATCCCACCACAGGTGACAGCTTTATAGCTCCTTTTTATAGCCTGATAGCTCCATATCATGACTTGCCTCAGCAACCCGTGCTTCTCCACCTGCATGCTTGTCTCTGCCTGCTGCAGGATTTATAAAGAACACCTTCATTTGCACAGTGTGTAAGCCAAGACAGCAAGACATTGTCCCAGAAGCTAAACATGACTTATGATACATAAAAGAGTTAACAGGCAATCCCACACCTCGCAGGGAGACCTTTGCTACACATTTTTAATGGCCTGGGCCCTTGGTAGGTGAAAGGAAAGTTCCAAGCAATAATTCAGGTTTTAAAATACTGTCTCAGTGCCAAGTAATCAAACTAGTCTTAAGTGAAGCAATTAGCAAGCATTAGAAAGGCAGCTATTTCCTGCTAGAAGGTGGTAAACTCTGTGTCTCTTATTATGATTTCTCTGGGGATGTGAGTAATGGGCTCTGTTGGGGTTTTTGTTGGTTGTTTTTTTTTTGGGGGGGGGGGGAGGATTTGCATGCGTGGAAATACTGGCAATGTCCTAACTCCTTGCCAATTTACTAGATACAAATGACAATGAGGGTGGAACAAAGTCCTTACTCTTTTCTGGTGGCTTGAACAATATGTGTGCCGAAGTCAAAGGGGTGGTTCTCTCATTAGTTGCTTAAATACAGGTTTTTCGTTGTCAACTCAGGCTCACTGCCTCACCAGATCACCATCACTGGGACCAGGCTAGTGCTGGTAGCTGGAATGAGCAGACTGGGCAAAACATGGTCATTCCGCTACGTTTGTTAGATTTTGTGAAGGGCTGATGAAATGCAGGCGGGTTTCTCTTTGCATCCACCTTGATTTTCTGCCCACAGAAGCTCTCACAGCCTGCATTTCCAAGGTCTGCAGCAGTGGGATGGCTCCCAGTGGGTGCAGCCCCATCAGCAGCCTGTTTTAACCCAAGTGGGCGCTTTCAGAGCAAATATGCCACTCGTCCTAATTTCCTGCACTTTGCTTTCTGCTGGAGAGCCTCCCTGGAGAGCCAGACCAGGTCTCTCCAGCATGTCCCTTAGTGCCTTTTTCCTCCATCACAGTTTTATAAACTGGCATCCACATCTAAAGCTTCTCTGATTAATAAGAAATTTCCCTACTGGCTCTGGTGGGCTTTGAAAAGGGCCTCAGGGGCTCCAACCAAATGGATGTACAGCCAAATAAAGGTGAGAAGCGAGGCTGACACCTTGCAAAAATGCCTGAGGTGCAGGAATGTCTCCCACAAAGGCTCAGCATCACATAGAGGCAAACCCCTGCCCCAAAGGCAAACGTCTGTGGGAAGCAGGAGGTCTAGAAACAGACACTTTATGAATGTTTCATTGCAATTTACTCTTCTTATTTTGTTATGGGGTTTCTTTTTTTGTGGGGGAAGGGAGGGAAACAAGTGAAAAGTGTGAATCTTAGGAAATGTTTGCTTTGTATGGCTTGTGTTCCTACCCCACCAAATCCAGGCAGGATATTAACAGGTTGGTTAAAGCCTGAAAACCAAAATCTTCAACAGCATTTCAGATTTGTGTGTGCCCTTAGCTAGTACAGAGCCTGATGAGACTAGTTTTATTTTAACAAAGCAGGATCATAAATTTGATCAGATGGCAGTTTGTGCCAGCACCACCTGAAACCTGTACTGGTAGAATTATTGCTGTGTATAAGTAAAAAAAGAAAAGCACACACACATACAAAAAATACAGCTTAAAGAAGTAATGTCAAGTTAGGCAGAAAATGTGGAATTATGTCCTTTCTAAAAAATGTTGGAGTTTTGGAGCCATGAGAAGCAGAGAGGAAAGGACCTCCTCCCATCCCCTTGATTTTCAATCAGTTTGTTCTTAATTCATTCTCTGAACATATAGGACAACCCAGGCTTTTCTGACAGGGAGTCTAAATACTGAAGATAACCAAAACTGCGTGTAACTAACTCTCCTGGCTGAGTCCTGGGATAAAGAGCAGAAAAAGGAGAAGAAACCGTGTTACCAACCTGTAGGACCTCAACCTAGATAGGTATTGGCAAAAGAAACTCCTCTTTTGGAAAGAAGAAACTCCTCTTTTGGAAAGAAAGGGAAACTATCTCTTTTCCAGATGACAACTCAGCTGATGAGTCTATCAGCTCATCAAAAAGCCTCTTGCCTGCTTTTTATTTATTATCAACATGGCATCTGTGCAAAATTTGGTGTTTTTCACAGTTTTGATTTTCACACTCAGGTTTTTCTGGTGGAGGGATGAATGGCTGTACAGCAATCTAAGCACCTTCCTAGTCAGCTCAAAACAGGCCACAGGTTGAAAACGATGAGACCTCAACTGCTAGGTAGAGGTGATGTTTTCCATCAGAATATGCAGCATTTGTTTATTTTAGAGCTTTTCCAGCCCAGCCTGCTTCAGATGGGAATTTTGCTATGTGTCTCTGGTCGGGTCAGACTCTTCAAAGATGGGCACTAATTAGGTGTTGCTGATTGCTTCGGCTCCCAGCTTGCAACACTCTTCTGCCAGACATGAGGGTGAAGCTCTCATGATTGCAGATGCAGTCAAAGGGCACCTGTATAGTAACCAAGTAAAATGCTGTGGAAGTAAAATGCTTTGAAAAATCAACCCTCTTGCCTCCGCAAATTAGTAGATGCTTTTAACAATGTTGACCTTGCTATCTCTGCAATTCTGTTCCCCATCTGTGAATGAATTGGGATAATAGTATCATTCTGTGGCATGGGGCTTTGCTGAAGATACATCCATTAGTGCTGGGGAGGTTTTCAGTCTCTTCATGGAAAAGCTTAGCCCAGGATCCAGAGGGATCTTGCCAGGCTGGAAAGATGGGCCTGAGTGAACCTAATGAGGTTCAACACTGCCAAGTGTCAGGGGTGGCACTTGGGCTGGAAGAATCCCAGCCATAGATACAGCCTGGGAGAAGAGCTTCTGAGAGCAGCCCTGTGAGAAGGGCCTGGGTGTCATAGTGGATGAGAAACTGAACATGAGCCAGCAGTGGCTCTTGCAGCTCACAAGGCCAATGGGATCCTGGGCTCCATCAGCAGAGGGGTGGCAGCAGGGACAGGGAGGGGATTGTCCCTCTCTACTCTGCCCTCATGAGGCCCCACCTGGAGTCCTGTGTCCAGAGCTGGGGCCCCCAATACAAGAAAGATGTGGGGCTGTTGGAGAGGGGTCAGAGGAGCCACGAAGATGATGAGAGGGCTGGAGCACCTGCCCTACAAAGAGAGGCTGAGGGAGCTGGGCTTGTTCAGCCTGGAGAAGAGAAGGCTGCAAGGGGACCTCATTGCAGCCTGCCAGTCCCTGAAGGGAGCAGAGAAACAGGAGGGGAATCAACTTTTTTAAAGGGCAGACAATGGCAGGACAAGGGATTAAAGCTAAAGGAGGGAAGGGTTAGATTGGATATTAGGGGGAAGGTCTTTACAGAAAGAGTGGTGAGGGGCTGGAATGGGCTGCCCAGAGAGGTGGTGGATGCCCCATCCCTGGGGGTGTTCAAGGCCAGGTTGGATGGGGCCCTGGGCAACCTTGTGTAGATCCAGGCCTGAGGTTGGTGTCCCTGCCTGTGGCAAGGGGGTTGGAGCTCTGTGATCCTTGGGGTCCCTTCCAACCCATGCCATTCTTTGATTTGAAAGATGGACAAGTGAATGAGGACGAGAGTCTGTGTGATGAACAGGGAGAAAAATACACAATCACTGCCTCATCTGAGGAGGCGGATCAGTACATACAGAGCAACGCAGGGTCTGATGGAGTGCAGAGGAATAGGGCTGAGATCATGTCTTTCCAGGCCACATTACAACATATGCAGAGGAAACTAAATCAAAGTGGATGGCACTCTGTGTGTGTGTGTGTGTGTGTGTGTGTGTGTGTGTGTGTGTGTGTGTGTGTGTCTGCACACGTTCATATATACATACAGGATCTAATCTTAAATTAACAGTGAGGGTGAGGCAGTCATTTTTAAAGGTGAGACTCACAGGAATGAGTGTGAAGTTGAGGGTGACTGTGGAATGTATATTTATAGGAAAAGGGTGTGTGTGTGGATTTTTAAATCCTGCTATGGCAAGATCCTCTGCTGCCACAAAACCCATCAGAACAGCAGAAAAAAATACCCCATGGTAGCAACAAAATCTTAGGGCAGCACATTGTGACACCAGGTAGACTCCCAGGCACTTCAGGATGCCAATATCCAGAGATGCTAAAGCAGACCTCAAAGCCTCCGGACTCTACCAGGCAGCAAGATCCATCCAGGGTGTCCATCCACTTGTGTGGACCAAGACACCCTGCTGCACTGGCTGTGCACTGCTGTCTGCCTGTGTCTAGGGTCTCCACCGCTTTCTGCTTGCATCTGACCCTGCCTGATCAATTGGCTTGCCCATCTGCCCTTTAGCTGGGACCTGCTCAATGTTAAGGTGATATTTGTTGTTTCTGCGGCCCCATCTCTTCAGAGCTGGGATGTGAAAGGCACAGAAGTGGCTGTGCTGTGCAGCTGGTGGAGTGGTAACCTCTGGATGGCTGGCTTGGGCAGCTGAGGCTGAGAGAGGGTTATGATCCTTTGATCAGGAAATAGGCACTGTGGGAGTTGGGATGTGGCTGCTCCTGCAATATCTAGTTGTTTCTGCATCAGATTTCAGAGGTGGAATGGCAAGATTTGCTTCTCACAGCTTACATCTTGCTAGCAACACTCTCCAAACTCTTTTTGCCACCCCCTTCCCCCCAAATGCCTCCTTATATGTATTTTGTTTCCAATCTGAGCATCTAAATTTCTCTGAATATCCTGCTTAAGTTTCCTCATTTGAAAACTGAACCCTGTATATCCTCTATGTACTCCATTTTCTTTCAGGCAGGTCGGATTGCTGCTTGAAATATTCCCATTACATCCAACTGATGAAGATTTTTCATAGTGGAGCACTGCATTCACCCAGAGTATATCCACCTGATTTCAGCAGTGCTGCATTATTAGCTTGGGAAGCTATGACCTTGAAGGCTTTATATTTAATTTATTTCCACATTCAAGCCATAGAGATGTTTGCTCTGATTAGATCCAGTAAATTGCCCTCCACAGATGAATTATCAGGGGATTGCTGCTTTTTTTTTTGCCCATTCTCAAATACTCACAATGAACCTGTGTAACTGTGTGTGTCTGGTTAGCCTAAATGACTCCTTACCCACAGCCCAGGTCTCTGAACAGTTTACAATGAGTTTTCCTAACTGGGTGTTCATCATGTATGTGCCATTTGTGGTGTCGCCCAGTGGCTAATTTGATTAACAAAACTTTTCAGTAATTAAATAAATCACAAATTATTTGCAGATTTGACCACTGATTGGAGACTAGGTAACAGATCCATGGGGATATCTATATCTGCACCCCCAAATAAGGCACACATTCTTTTGGTGTTCTGGGAAGGAGAGAATCTTTATTATTAATTTAGGAAATGAAACATTAAAAATAATGAAAGAACAACAGAAGGTCTGAATGAAAGTCCACAAATGCTGGCTTTCTAGAATTAGGTCCCCCCTTAGTCTTCTTTTCTCCAGTGATATTCATCTAGAGAAGCCACTGTCACTGTAGAACTATAAAACAACCTATATAAATCAAAAATACCTAATTCTCTCCTAATGCCCATTGTAGATGAGCATGACCCCACCCAAAGTTGAATCAACAGGAGGCAAGACCCCAAAGAATTGGGACATCACAGGATGGGTACTGATAACAGGTAACATGCAAAGTTTTGTCATGCTACACAAACTGTATTTACCATCGGTGTGATCTGCCTGCTCAGACTGGAGATTGGGCTTGGGGTTTGCTAAAATAATCCAAATGACCACATCAATAGAACACAAAGTTATCTGTGTAGCAAAAAAAAAGGATCTCCCCTATGAGGAAAGGCTGGGTAAACTGGGACTGTTCAGCCTGGAGAAAAGAAGACTGAGGGGGGACCTTATTAATGTTTTATAAATATCTGAAGTGTGGGGTGCAGGGGGAATTGGCCAGCCCCTTTTCAGTGTCTGTGGGGACAGGACAAGGGGCAATGGCTGCAAATTGGAGCACAGGAAGTTCCACACCAACATGGGGAGGAACTTTTCCCCAGTGAGGGTGAGGGAGCCCTGGGACAGGCTGCCCAGGGGGTGTGGAGTCTCCTTCTCTGGAGAGATTCCAGCCCCATCTGGACGCCGACCTGTGCAGTATGAGCTGGGGAGCTGCTTTGACAGGGGGGTTGGACCCCATGAGCTCTCCAGGTCCCTTCCAACCCCTACAACTCTGTGATTCTGTGATTCTATGATTGCTTGCAGAAATGTTTGGTACTCTGGCAATAGAAAAATAGGAATTTGGTGTTGGTGTGTGAACGTGGGACACGCTGACCAGCCAGGAGGACAGGTGAACCAAATCTTTAACATGTTCTGGTTCTATATGAGCAAGAGGCATGCTTTTTCTGTGACATTATTCCACCAGAGATATACCAAATACTTGCAAGCAACTGAGTTACAAGAGCTTAATTCTTTATTGCTTTTACCCCAGCAAGAAGCCTTGTGCAGCTCTGAGCCAAATGCAAATGTAAAGTAAAGCATATTAGCTCCAGTCACCCCGCAGGGACATTTTGTTTTACATTTGCAGCAGGCTAAAATTCTGCACATGGGTAGTCACCAAAGCTACTTTGTTAGCAGTAACTTTAGCTGAGCTCCCCTAATTTGGTCACCTGCAGTGACATGAATATATCCCTAGGGAAGAGATGGTTATATCAGCATTTAGAAAAGGGCTTTTTCTAGAATGGCTCATCTAAAAGACTAAAAATAAGGATAGGTGCATGCTTCTGAAGGTGGATTTTTTTCTCCTTGGGGGATGTCTTTTCTTTGAGCAGGAGGTATAGCATGTCCAGAGGCCAGCTTTATGCTGATGTGCTCATGATTCCCCACAGAGCAGTCAAACATTCTGTTAGGACAAGCATTCACCTTGCAAGATGCAGGGCCGTGCTACCTTACTTATCACTTGATGAGCTTCCTGCAGGATCCTCAGCTTCACCTCACTTCTGGAACAGTGTTGAGTACTGCCTGCTCCCCTGCACCTCTGTCCTGGCCTGCTTCCAGGACTGGGCTTAGGGACTACATCAGGAGCTTATTGCATACAAGCTATCATTACAAATAAATAGTATTTGCTAATATTTCTTCTGGGTCATGAGAAAGTTTTCTGCCACAGACTCATTTTCCAGTTTGGATGAGGCTGGAAATGATGGAGCTGATGGCTCTGTGTACCCTGACATTTGTTTCCTTGCAGTGACTTGGATAATGCTTCCCAGCTCTGAGGAATGAGATTGGGGTTGGTGGGGTTGGTTTGGTTTTTTTTTTGTTTTATACTGTAGACTGGAAATTGTGATTTAATCCTTGAACTGTGTAAATAAAATTCTAAATGCAGAATTACTGGAAAAGGCATGGGGGCTACTTCAGCCAGGAAATAGCTTAATCAAATGTTTTTTAGATCAAAACTGCTCAAAGTGTAATTTACACTTTTCACATTTAAAAAAAAAAAAGTGTTGCAATAAATGAGGATACATAGTTATTTGAAATCTTGCATAAAATGCTAACATAACATTCTCTTACACCATTAGGTCTGTTTCTTTGGGGTATGTGTAGCTACAGGCAATCCAGAGCCTTGGCAGGTCAGGGTAACATTTGCTTAAAACATGTTTAAGCCTGGGCTTCAGTGACCTCACTAACCAAATAGATGAGGCTAAAAATAAATGCTGGATGTTGTAGACACACAGGAGCCCCTGTTACCCCAACTGTTTGCAAAAGGAAGAGACTGATTCTCCTGGTTTCAGTTTGTCGTTGAAGATAAGAGCTCACATCAGACAGTTTGGATGGGGGGGGTCCCTTTGGTCACATTTTCTCAGACAGCAAATACCACATAACAATCCTCCAGAATTCCCTCCTGCTCTCTGCATTCCCATTCCCCAAATACTTCAGGCCCTTACATTTTTATGACTAGATAATGAGGCCAGACCGAATCTGTCATCTGATCTCTCTGCTAATGTAGCAGACACAGTTTTCCAATCCCAGTTTAAGCTGATTTTACTTAACTGTGACCTCTGCAGCTGATGAGAGCTGAAACAAGACTTGTTCAGGTCCTAGGTTTTGGACAAATGTGACTGCAACTCTCTACTCATCCATGCAAAAATCCATCTAGCTAATGAATCAGCATGCTGATTCAGAGTAACAATAAATTATCTTAAGCAAATAATTAGCCTCAATCGCAGCAGTGGACTTTCATATTCATAAGTAATTTGAAAATCAAATGGAGCTAGTACAGCAAGATTACAACAGCAAGATTACAACAGGTAGTACAGAAAGATTATACAACAGATACATTTGTCAGGTTTCCCATGTAACATAGACACGAAATAGTTCCTTGTAGCTGCACTGTGGGACATGAAGTTGGTCCTCCCTGGGTCAGGATGAATTTGATTCTTCTGAAGCTACAGGAAGCGGAAGCAGGTGACAGTGGCTGTTTGTGAAGGTGAGAAACCTTTGTGTTGACATGGCCAGAGTTGATTCCCTTTGTCTTCACCCCAAGATCACAGAATCACAGAATCATCAATGTTGTAGGGGTTGGAAGGGACCTCCAGAGCTCATGGGGTCCAACCCCCCTGCCAAAGCAGCTCCCCAGCTCATACTGCACAGGTCGGCGTCCAGATGGGGCTGGAATCTCTCCAGAGAAGGAGACTCCACACCCCCTGGGCAGCCTGTCCCAGGGCTCCCTCACCCTCACTGGGGAAAAGTTCTTTCCCATGTTGGTGCGGAATTTCCTGTGTTCTAACTTGCAGCCATTGCCCCTTGTCCTGTCCCCACAGACACTGAAAAGGGGCTGGCCAATTCCCCCTGCACCCCATACTTAAGATATTGATAAACATTGATTAGGTCCCCCCTCAGTCTTCTTTTCTCCAGGCTGAACAGCCCCAGCTCTCTCAGCCTTTCCTCATAGAGGAGATGCTCCAGGCCCTTCATCATCTCCGTAGCCCTTCTCTGGACTCTCTCCAGGAGATCCCTGTCCTTTTTATCCCAGGGAGCCCAGAACTGGACACAACACTCCAGATGGGGCCTGACCAGGGCAGAGCAGAGGGGGAGGATCACCTCCTGTGACCTGCTGGCCACACTCCTCCTGATGCACTCCAGGATCCCATTGTCTCTCTCAGCCCCCAGGGCACACTGCTGGCTCATGGCCACCCTGTCACCCACCAGCACCCCCAGGTCCTTCTCCACAGAGCTCTTCTCCAGCAGGTCATCCCCAGCCTGTACTGATACATGTGGTTGTTCCACCCCAGGTGCAAGACTTTACACTTGCTTTTGTTGAATTTCATCTGGTTTCTCCCTGCCCAGCTCTCCAGCCTGTTCAGGTCTTGCTGGATGGCAGCGCAGTGTCCTGCCTGTCAGCCACAGAAGAGACTGTGAGGCACATTTCTGTAAGCTAGTGGAGTCCTGGGAGACTTTACACCAGCTGGTGCAGGCAGATCCAGGCAACCCACAGCACCAAAGGTGTAACTGGAACACCTAAACAGACTGAATTTCCCCTAAGAAAGTCTCACATGCAACTGGCCACACCGTGACAATTAACATTGGCATGGGTCTCCACGGTGATCTCTGCAACATGCCATGTTGCAAGAGTAGGATGTACCTGTTGTTACTTCCCCTTTTAATCAGATGTGTCCTTTTAACAATGAATCTGTCAGGTGTAGAGGGATCTTAGTCCCATGGGCTAGGCAGGGACACTGGCCATCCCCACCACAGCACCATTCCTCAGATGGAGGTGATTTCCTCTTTTTTGTTTCTGGATGGTGGTTGGGCAGGAGAGGAGTTTCTTTAGGGTGTATTTGAAATTATTTTTCCTGTGGGCAGAAAGAGAGGAAAGGCTCCCAGAACGAGACCTGACCTTTTGCATGCCATGGCACCAGCTCCCAGAAAGGCCCATCAAATTCCTCCCTAATGACAAAGAACTTAGTTTTTTGCACCACATCTGAGCTCACTGAGAACAGCCCCATTTTCCTGCTGATCAGCTGGAAAACTTCCTCTCTTGGGGCTCATCTGAGCTCCCCTGGCCAGTGGCTCATCCCATCCCCCTGTGTGCAGGGAGCCTATGGGACTTTCTGCCTAGGAGAGCTTTGGTTCCTCCAGTACCTTTTCCCCAGGTGACCCCATGGTCCTCTGCAGCTGGTAGTCAGTTTGGGGAGGTCCAGGAGCTCTGACTAAATCCCAAAGCCCCTGGGTAAATATGATCTACCTCTAATATTTCATAAAAGAGTCTCACAGCCCCAGCTAGTCCCAGTGGAGGGAGAGATCTGGATGTGCAGACAGGTCTTTTGCTCCAGGAAATGCAGAGATGTCTCTACCACTGTGTTCCCTGTACTGTGCCCCAATCCCCCTTTTATATAGTCAATTCTCTTTGCTCTCCACTGTACCCAACTTCCCTTCATCCCTTCAATCCCTCCTTCCTTGCCCTGGAGCTGGTAGCTGTTGAGGAAGATGAAGGGAAAATGCACATTGTAGTGGAAGGGATAAAGAGTTTCCCTTTACTCAATGTTGAAATACAACTGTGCTCATTTTCACCCTCTGGTCTCCTATGGTCATCTCCAATGAATTTTACAGGCTAATGCCAGTGTCAGCTTAGTTCTCTGCAAATTTGTAATACAGGTATGTAAAGAAAGTCCCCAAACATGTCCCTTTTAGCCAAAAGAAAAGAAAAAAAAAGAGAGAGGGAAAAAGAAGAATGACTAGAAGGAATGTGTCAGCTGCAACAGCTGAAACAAAGGGAAGTGGAAGCTGTTGGAGCCAGGATGAGAAGGATGAAGAGTTTCCACCAGTGATACCCTGGGATGCAGGGTAGGTGAAAAGGGAAAGGCTAGGGATGAGGACACTTGACCAAAGGGAGATGGGAGAGAGGTTTAAGTCTCCTATTTGGTCCCTGCTAGTGGGGCTCAGCAAGGATGGGCTGGAATTTGAGATTTGCACTTAAAACTTTGCTCCCTTGGTCTCAATTCCCATTTCTGCTTTTAGCCAAATCATTGAGCCTGGCTGCATCTCTTCTGCATGAGCATATTCACTGCATGGGTTGTACAAAGATAACTGCAGTCACAGCCCTGAAGGGCTTGAACACAGCATTACCAGGGGCTGTGTGTGCAGCTGAGATCCACCATACACCCTTCTCTTTGCCCTGTTCATGAAGAACAGGGGTGAACCATGTTTGCCATATCACAGCAGCTCTGAGGGGGCTGACACGTTTCACTGAGCAGGTACAAATAATTGCTTTATGCTGCACAAAGGCAGCCAAGGGCCAAAGACTGGCTGTTAAAATGTTTGCAGTGACACTCTGCCAGGCTCTGTGATGGGAATTCACCTTCATGTAATTAATTCTGAGCCTCTGTCACTGAATCTAGTTCTCCTCAGATAAAGCCAGTGTTAAATAGGCTCCAAAACTTGCCGTGTCAGTCTGCTTTGTACTTGAGAGGAGACATGTACCTCAGGGTAGGGGGAAGGGAGGGAATGCTGATGACTGAGAGACACTAAGATATGCTGGTAATGGGGCCAGCCAAGAGCCAGAGAGAGAATAAATAAACATAATTTGGTAGTGACAATCTGTCTGGCATTGTACCGCGGTCTGCTAAGTTTTAATTTTTTTAAAGGATGCTGTAATTTAGTGAAAGCAATATGGTGAAAGGGGTCTGGTATTATCAATTAGCTTTGATCCATAAATTGCTGCTGAGCTCCTTGAAAATGTATGAGACAGGGAAAGCCATGCAGGATTGACTGGAGCCATATCCAGACCAATGCACAAGTATTGATGGTGCTAGCACCACAAAATGTGATCTTAAAGATAGCTTTAGTGAGAATGAAGTGGCTTTTACTAGTCTGTGAGGGTCTTGGTTGGGTACAAAGGTAATGAAAGTGGCCTTACTCAAGCCCTTTCAATGCTCTTACAGTTTAGGGAGGCTGTGTTGGGCCGCAGTGACAGGGAAGCCTGTTTGAAGGTTTCACAATGCCTGTGAAGTAACCTCTGTGGAGATGGCTTGCTGAGCTGGGAGGTGGAGGGAAAGCAGAGACAACCCAGACCAGTGGCTAGCAAAGCATTATACAACATATCTCACCATGAAACATTCTGAGTGTTGGGCTCCTTCACTCTCCTTTCTGTCATACATTTGGTCTTGGGTTTAGGTGGGTTACAACCCTTTGGTCTATGAGAAACGCATGAGTTTAAATCTTACTCCTTTAAACATTCTGTGGGGAAGGACCTGGGGGTGCTGGTGGATGACAGGTTGGCCAGGAGCCAGCAGTGTGCCCTGGGGGCTGAGAGAGACAATGGGATCCTGGGGGGCATCAGGAGGAGTGTGGCCAGCAGGTCAAAGGAGGGGATCCTCCCCCTCTGCTCTGCCCTGGTCAGGCCCCACCTGGAGTGTTGTGTCCAGTTCTGGGCTCCCTGGGATAAAAAGGACAGGGATCTCCTGGAGAGAGTCCAGAGAAGGGCTACGGAGATGATGAAGGGCTTGGAGCATCTCCCCTATGAGGAGAGGCTGAGTAAGTTGGGTCTCTTCAGCCTTGAGAAGAGAAGACTAAGGGGGGACCTAATTAAAGTCTATAATTATCTTAAGCAGGGGATGCAGGGGGAATTGGCCAGCCCCTTTTCAGTGTCTGTGGGGACAGGACAAGGGGCAATGGCTGCAAATTGGAGCACAGGAAGTTCTACCCCAACATGGGGAGGAACTTTTCCCCAGTGAGGGTGAGGGAGCCCTGGGACAGGCTGCCCAGGGGGTGTGGAGTCTCCTTCTCTGGAGAGATTCCAGCCCCATCTGGACGCCGACCTGTGCAGTATGAGCTGGGGAGCTGCTTTGGCAGGGGGGTTGGACCCCATGAGCTCTGGAGGTCCCTTCCAACCCCTACAACTCTGTGATTCTGTGATGGTCCCTCTATGGGAGATTTCTTTGCAAGCTTAAGTTGGGCAGTATTATCAGAAGTGCTTGTTCCCACCAAGAAATTTGAAGCATCTAAGTCCTGTTTGGGGGAAATTTGGCCAGATCACTTTCTGAGCAGTGAAACATCTACATTTCATATGGCCCTAGCCCCTCAATGATATAAAACATTAATCTCTTCTGTGCAATGCTTGCTGGTCAGAATTCCCAAAACATTGTCATGTCTCAGAACTGCAAGGATTATTGCATGTCTCTGAGTGCGCAGTTTGGAGCCTTCAGACACAGATTTTCTTCAGCAGTTACAGCACTGGCATCATGAGTGGGACTGGTAGCAAAGAGCAGATACATTATTGTGTAGAATCAAGCTTCCACAGTGCCTGTAACAGGTAAATGCATTGCACGTTGCCAGCAAGTCCTTGGTGCCCCTGTCTGATGGTTTTCCAGACAAGCATATTCTCAGCCTCTAGTGATTCAAGGCTGACAATTTATTGCATCAGGGATCAGCTGTGGTCAGATATGGCAAAGCCAATGATGTCTTGCCAGCTGTCAAATGCGTAATCCAAGGCTGGAACTTCTTCAAAGAAGCTGTGTAAGGAGCAGTGTATTCCCTTCCCATGGTCTGATTGCAGAAGAGAAGCTTTTTGCAGCTTATTTTAAACATCTGATCTTGCAGCAATCTCCAGGGTGCTCCAAGGCTGACAAGGGAAGTCAGGGGCTTTTCTTTGCCCAATCACTGCTTCCTGATGGGTCTTTATGGATAGCACACTTGCTAAGCTCTTTCTCACAGCACCAGATTCTTTTGCAGATGGGGTTGGACCTGTCTTGACTCATTCTCCCTCTGAAGTCTGTACCCACCTTGCTCCAATTTGGTGACATGTTGCCCATTCAAACTGACACAGCTTTTCAGGATCAGGCCATGCGTGCTGGTCTGCAAGGGCTTGGATCCAAACCCTAGAAGTGTCCATGGAGAAAGTCTTGTCTGTTCCAACCTTGAATGAGGTGCCAAGTTCTCAGCACTGTGCTGAGTATGAGCCAGGATTCTGCTGGAGGGACTCTGGAGTGAAGGTAATTTTTTCATCAGTCCTGATTAGAGGAAACATATTTGAAAGGGCCAGTCACAGAATCACAGAATCACAGAGTTGTAGGGGTTGGAAGGGACCTCCAGAGCTCATGGGGTCCAACCCCCCTGCCAAAGCAGCTCCCCAGCTCATAATGCACAGATAGGCATCCAGATGGGGCTGGAATCTCTCCAGAGAAGGAGACTCCATCAGGCAGATCAACAAATGGTTACAGGACTGGTGGCACAGCCAGGGGTTCAGCTGCTTAGACCATGAGATTTGCTTTGAGAAACTTTGCCTACTGGGGGCTGATGGGGTCCATCCATCAGAGAAGGGGAAGGGCATCTTTGGTTATAGGATTGTCAAGCTGGTGAAGAGGGCTTTAAAATAAAGTTGCTAGGGGAAGAGGAATCTCAGTCCATCCCACTCCTACCAGTGTGATGACAGTGCCAGCAATAGATGCCCAAAGCCAAGAGAAAGGTCAGAGGTCAGTGGGAGAGCACCTGAAGTGCAGCACAGAGGAATTCCAGCCACTCCAGCCAGGCAGTCAGCTTCAATGGGCTCCCAGTTTAAATGCCTCTATACAAATGCATGTATCATAGAATCATAGAATCATAGGGGTTGGAAGGGACCTCAAGAGATCATCGGGTCCAACCCCCAATGATGTAGTGTGGGGAATAAACAAGAGGAGTTTGAGATGTGTGCACACCTGCAGGGCTATGATTTTATTGGCATCATGAAGATGTGCTGGGATGACTCTTATGTCTGAATGTTGGAATGGAAGGACATGGGCTCTTTAGGAAGGACAGGCAGGGGTGACAAGTAGGGGGTGTCACATCTATGTCAATGACCAGCTGGAGTGCATGGAGCTTCATCTGGGGATCATGAGGAGCTGACAAAGAGGTTATGGGTCAGGATTAAAGGGAGGGCAGGGACTAGTAAAACTACAGCAGGTGTTTGCAACCAGGGAGACTCAGTGGATGAAGCTGTTGTGGTTTAACCTCAGCGGAAAGCTGGGGCCACAAAGGTCATAAAAAGAAAAGCCCCCTACCACTTTAAGAGGTGGAGGATGGGCGAACGAAGGAGCTGCAGAGCCAGAGGAAAAAAAAACACAGGCTTGCAAGGTTAGGATAAGGATAGTTTACTAAACAACAGGGAAAAGTATGAAAACAACTAACTACAGTGCTATTATATACAGTGCAAACCCCTCACCACACTATGTCATTTGAGCCGTGCCCAAACCGATTCAGATTCAGATTCCCGAACGCAGCACTCCCCGAGCCCAGCACCCCCGGGCACCCCCCTCACCACCACCTGCCACGCCGATCCCAAAAGAGAGCGAGAGAGCCACCGGAACTCCCACACGCCTGCTCAGACCAGCACTTCCCGTGCCTAGAGCAGGTTCTGATAGGTCTGGAGTCTCCCCCGGAACTGGCACTGCGTCTGCCCAGACCGGGACTTCCCGTGCCTGGGTCCGAAGTCGCCCCTGCAAAGGGGGGGGGGCAGCCTGTCGGATCATGATGCAATTGGTATGGAATACTCTCAGGGCTAACACAGCCTGCTGCTGGGCTGAACCCAGGACAGAAGCCATCTACAGACAGATAGGAGTAGCCTTATGCTGACAAACCCTGGTCCTCATAAGGGACTTCAACCACCCCAATATATGTTGGAAGGACAACACAGCAGAGCACAAACAATTCAGGAGGTTCCTGGAATGTGTTGATGATAATTTTCTTCTCCAACTGGCAGAGGAGCCAACAAGGAGAGGTGCTATGCTGGACCTTGTTCAGACCAACAGAAAGGGGCTGGGGGCAGGGGGAAATGTGAAGCTCAAGGGCAGCCTTGTGTGCAATGACCATGAAATGGTAGAATTCAAAATCCTTAGGGGAGCAAGGTCTGTAGCACCTCTCCTGTGAAGACAGACTGAGAGAGTTGGGTTGTTCAACTCCAGGGAGACCTTAGAGCCTCCCAGTGCCTGAAGAGGCCTACGGGAAAGCTGGAGAGGGGCTGGTTACAAGGGTGAATACTGAATACTCCTAGCATGGAGTAATGACTTTTAACTGAAAGTAGATTTATATTAGATATTAGAAAGAATTTTTTTATGATGAGGGTGATGAGGCTCCGGCACAAAGTGCCCAAAGAAGCTGTGGTTGCCCCTGGATCCCTGGAAGGGTTCAAGGCCAGGTTGGATGGGGTTTTGAGCAACCTGCTCTAGTGGAGGGTGTCCCTGCCCATGGCAGTGGGTTGCAACTAGATGATCTTTAAGGCTCCTTCCAACCCAAACCAGTCTGTGATTCTATGATTCGATGGTTCTGTGATTCTAGTGCCTGATATAAGCACCATGTCACAACTTTGGATTCTCTGTCTTCAGCTTTTAACTCTCAGAATAATTATTTCTCATCTCTTGTTTCATTCAAGATGGGAAGACATTTCCTTTAATCACCCAGGCTCATCCCCTGCTCCCCCTGGCAACCATGCCACTCAAATCCTGCCATAAACTTCACTCTTGGGGGGAATTAAACTGGCCTTTTAAACTATGGCTAGTCTCTCATGCATGTTGCACTCTTTTTCTGCCCAATAAGCAAGAATGCTGTAGAGCCTTTTCTAGCAGAGCTTGGCTGCTGTCATTATCAGCTCACACCTTCTACTCCCACCCCATCTGTGCCTGGCACTATTTTCATGCATAATACATCGATCATCTGCAGCTTGGTGGGGGGGGGAAATCATCACTTTAAGTCACTTGTCTGAATTCAAGCCACATCTGAGCTGTATCCTTTGCTGAATCCCATATCTATAGTCTGATATGGAGGGGGGAGGGGAAACCAGACAGAAGACCTCAAGCTCCTCCTGCCTGCCAGGACTCCAAAGCAAGTATTGTTTGCATTTATAAGTCTTTGAGGACACAGTCAAAGCTGTTGGAATTCCATGCAGGTCTGATGCACCCTTGCAGCTCTGCCAGCTGACACCAGGCAAATTACAATGGGTGCCTGAGTTTGTGTATCTTGGCTTTCTGCAATGCAAAGGATCAGGCTCTCCTGCAGATTGCAGGCAACCCCATGAGTGTTTACTCATTTTCAAGCACGCTACTCTTACTTACACCAGCACTGCTGGGATAAACACTGGTGTTTCATTCTGGATGGTGTTTCATTCTGGAAGACAGATCTTCAAAGAGTAATGTACACTTAACAAACTTGATTTTGAAGTCTCTCAGGAAGGCTTTGAAAACAAAGGCTCATATTCCAGAGTAAGTAGAAAGTCCTTGGTTCCTAGTGGTGAAAGCTTCCTACCAGAATTATTCCCAGAGGCAGTATAGACTTTGCATTTTGCCTCATCTAAATGCATTAGGAGTAGTATTACATTTCACATGTGCTGCATGTTGATGTAATTCTCCTGACATGTCTGTTTGCACCATTATGAAATAAGGGATTTCCTTTCCCTTTCTTTCCACATTTGCCCTGTTCTCTAGGGATCTCAAGGATATGATCCACTGGCATACAAGGATTATGCCTTTTACACAGAGGACTTACAAAAAGCTTCGTCACTGTGCTAACAGAGGTCTGGGGACAATATCCCACACTAGCAGTGCTTGACTTAACTGACAACCTATGACTGGAAGAGATCCATTAATCTTCAATGTCATGATCCTCCTGGGCTCCACTGGCCCCCTCGAACTTAGCTATGTGCAGCTCTGCTCTGAGGATGAACACTTTGGTGCAGGAGGACCTTGAGGGTCTTTTCATGTGAAAAACACCACCTCAGTGCCCCACTGAGGAATCTGGCATCTCCTTCATCATCATTATTATTATTATTATTACTGGTGTTAAGGGGAGTGTCTGTTTAAATAAATAACCCCTGATTCCCCCCACTCTGGATATCTGCAGGTGCAAGGTTAGGCTAGAGGATGCTCTCTGCCAACCTGCACAAGGGCCATGCTGCTGCATTTGTGACTTTACTCTCCATCACTGATGCACACTGTGACAGGGACAATGTAAATGCCTGCTTTGAGTGGAATTTGTGTCCTTTTCATTCCTAACAAATTTTGAATGCATTTAAATCTTGTGGGTTGTAAGAAGAAGGCACAGTTAAGGGGAAGAAGAGGAAAAGGTGGGATTTTTTAAAACCTTTTTTTCCCAATAGGCAAATTTACATGTTTGAAAGACTAACATAAAATGAACTTAACAGGCCAAGGGGAATAGACAACCAGCTCCTTGACTGACCTTAGTAAGGCATGCTGCCTTACACTACTGGGGGATACAACCCCTGCTTATGTTTTCAGATCCTTTATCCAGGGCTGATTGCTGTGTTTCCCAGCTCATCAGCTGCATGGCACACAGGAATGTGTACTGGAAGAGATGAATATGCATATGCTTAGAAAAGGCACTGGAGGACATGCCTTGAAGCTTTTGCCTTCAGATGTAAAACAAAGACCCTTTTATTCTTAACATCAGAAGTTATCTATCTATCTATCTATCTATCTATCTATCTATCTATCTATCCACCTACCTTTCATATATGTGTATATATATGTAGGTCATGAGCACCTACACACACAGATGCACATACATGAGGTTCAGAGGAGGGCCACAAAGATGCTCAGAGGGCTGGAGCAGCTGCCCTACAAAGAGAGGCGGAGGGAGCTGGGCTTGTTCAGCCTGGAGAAGAGAAGGCTGTGGGGGGACCTCATTGCAGCCTGCCAGTCCCTGAAGGGAGATTATAAACAGGAGGGGATTCAACTTTTTAAAAGGATAGATAATGGCAGGACAAGGGGGATGGATTAAAGCTAAAGGAGGGAAGGGTTAGACTGGATATTAGGGGGAAGCTTTTTACAGAGAGTGGTGAGGGGCTGGAACAGGCTGCCCAGAGAGGTAGTGGATGCCCCATCCCTGGAGGTGTTCAAGGCCAGGTTGGATGGGGCCCTGGGCAACCTTGTGTAGCTCCAGGCCTGAGGTTGGTGTCCCTGCCTGTGGCAGGGGGGTTGGAGCTCTATGATCCTTGGGGTGCCTTCCAACCCTTGCCATTCTATGATTCTATGATCTCCATCAGTAAGACATGCATGGAAAACATTTGCATGCACATCTCCAAACTACATCACTTGGCTTTGTCTGCCCAAGCACTTTTCCCAGGAAAACTGGAAACTCTCCTGCCTGTCCTTTCTGTCTGTCCCAGGCAGGAGGGCAAGGACTGCATGAGAGTGTTTCTGGAAGGCATAGCCTGCAAGTGGTTTTTTCCCTGCACCGTGTGCGCTGTGTGTGCCTCTCTTGCTTGGGTTGATGCTGACATCTGGAGGCTACACCATGGCAGTGTGGATGCACAGTTCTTGCTCATCTTCATGATCATTTTGTAAGAAGCACCGGGGTTTTTTTGGCATATCCTGGTATATAAGAATGATTTGACCTTGGGGCATGCCTGATTTTCTGGATATATTTGCTGATTTGGGCAGCATTTAGTATGTTTGCTCTGGTTCCCCATGTTTAAGTGACATCTGCTTGTGACTTGGTCAGTCAAGTAAGGCAGGTGTAGACACAAGACAAACTGTAATGTGCCCAAGTTTAAATGTCAGGGAAAATTGAATATGGCTTTCAGATGATGGAAAAGGGCTTATTGCTTCAGCTGATGGACATCTGGAGCATCATTGGGGTTCATAAGGGGGGGTTCACTTAGCAATGCAGGCTGCCTTACACTGCAGATGCCAAAAAATTAGCCACTATCCAGATTTCCTTAGGGAAGCCTGCTCTGCCTGTCCTTCTTCCCTGTGTCACATCTCCTTGCCATGCTGTCACCATGTATGACAGATGGCTGGGGTGGTGTGCTAGTGGCCTAGCTCTCTTCACCCAAGACATAGGCCTTGACAATATTCTCCTATTCCCATGAGAAAAGAAAAGTTCCTCATGCTGAGAGGATCCTAATAATCACATTCTCAAAACACAGCGGCCTTGCTGATAGGGGTACAGGCTGCCCTAACCCAAGAAGCAGTTATGGGAAGGGATTTGGGAGTAACAGAACATGTTAGGAACCAACCATAACAAGAGGGTCAAAACAGCAGGTGTGGGGATGCTTTTAGGTATTAAAGGTAAACTAAGGATGTTCAGCTATAAGATAGGTTTATCAGAGCTCTTTATAATCACTAACCAATCAATATGGTGTGGACAGTGTGTGTAACCAATTAGCAGGTTTTTAGCTTGCCACGTTTACAGCAAGAAAGGTATAGAATCTGGGTGTTTTCACCTAATTAAATGGCTGGCTTCCTGGCTTCACCTAAAATTCATATATTGAATTGCGTGTTGCTCCCTGCTGGACGCCACAGTGGTGGAGTGACAACATTTCTGTAACTCGCTCCTCTGCTTTGTGGCACCTGGGGAGTAAGAGCTTTGGGGATTTTAGCATGAGGTTGCTTTTGCCCATGAACCACAGTAAATGAGAAAAACATGTGCCAAAGCAAGGCTCTTTATATGGAAATTTCCAATCGTGCTTTTAACTTCCCAGAAGCATAGCTGAAAGGCACCCTGGCTGCTACACCAAAACCTGACTCACTTTGGCATGGTTTGCTAGTGTTTATTATTAGGTGTATGCAAATTGTCATGTGCCTGAAATTGTGCTTCTCCCTTAACATCTGCATCCTAAGAGGATGTTTTCCACCTTCGTCAGTCAGTTTCCCAGGGCAGGCTGAGCTCCCACAAAGGGCTGCAACTTTTAAGCACTTTATATACTTTGCTGCTGGGCCATGTTTCTCTAGGAGCTGTCCAAGCATTTCTGGGACTGTAGTGAGCTCTGCTTCATCTATTCACCCTATCACAAACCTGACAGCTATAAGGGAGACAGAAATAAGGAAGGAAAGGGAGAAAGGAAAAAAATAACATCTATTAAAAAAGCACTTATGTATTGGTATTTTATACTGGCAGTTGGGAAACTGGCCAAAGTTCTGCAGAGATGGGCATTTAATCTGATTAAATCGATTTATATCTACTTTTGGGGAAGACACATGTCCTGTTCCTGGCATTTCTGTCAAACACACTTGCACAGTAGAGATGCTGAATAGCTCCTGTGTGTTTTGTGGAGAGGCAGACTGTTTGAAAGTAGACAATTGGTCTCTAGCAATGGAAGGTGTCTATACTGGGCTTTTTGCATCTTCCTAGTTCTGAGCCAGTGTGTATTATATTTTGAAGTGAATGCCAGGATATTGAAGTTGAGAATAGGCAAATCTCTGCTTGGGTTTCATCATTGGTTTCTAGTAAAGGTCTACACCATGTTAAAGTTAAGACCTTAACCTTGATTTTCAAGCATTCAATGAGTCATTTAAATTAACAAAACTGTGAATTCTGGGGGATTTCCAGCAAAAATTCTGACATATACTTTTCTGGTCTTGAAATGTTATTTTCTCCATGCTTTGCTATGATGAATAATCTTCCCTTACTTTGAGAAGCTGGATTAACCTCAAGCCATATTTGTTCTTTGAGAATATCAGCATCTGTCATGCTAATCCAGTTCAAGGAAGACATTAACTGAAATGATAAATTGTACCTCCCTTCACTTTTCAGTGGTGTATGCTTGTGATTATTATTGTTCTGCTTATCAGTGGATCTCTTTCTGGGATGTATTATTTCATGCTTCAGCATCTCACCACAAAAGTATAGCTATGGTTTCCAACCACATACATGAGGAAAATTGAAAGAGAAATTTGGAAAGTCTTTATTCAGGAGACATGTCTCCTACATCATTTTGAACTAGTAATTAAATGGATTTGATAATTGCCCTAGCTTTACCTCAGCAAAATGAGCCTTTCCAACCCTCTGGTGGAGAATCACCCTAAATCAAGTCCAGAACCCCTTATGATAGAAAATACTGAATTTTCTAAGCTGATTTGCAGCTGTTTGAGTTCATGTCCTGAGATAAAGGTGAGACTGGCTGCAAGGATGCAGAGGCATGGACAAGGATCTCTGGAGGACAGAACTTTTGCTTCCCCCCAGCTTTTTAACCCCAAAATAACTGAATACTGACTTTACTAGCATGGAATAGGCAATGTTGCCCCAGGCCAATCCTGAGCTGCATCAGTCAGGGATCCCAAGGATCCTCCTTCCTTACTGGTGGGAGTTGATCTAAAGCCTCACAGGAAATCTTCAAGACCGTTTTGGATCCTGCTGGAATGGTACAAGGCAACTTAGCTGACAATGAAATCTGATTTTTTTTTGTTTCTTTGGGAGGGATTATGAGGGTTGGAGAACAGGCTTTTGTAGAGTGATTAGCTATGTTTGTTATAGCAATTCTAAGTTGGGTCCAGTGCCTTTTGGTCCCATGTCAGGCAAGAAAGCACATATCCAAGTGTGGCAGAGTGGAAAATAGCATGTGTGTGGCCCATGTTTAGTAATTTCTGTAAAAAAATTATCCCACTGGCTATATGATGTTACATTAACCAAGCTTTTCCACTGATTTGAGTAGTCCTTCTGCTTCCAGAAAAAACTAATCTCTCCAAATAACCTGGCTATTAATTGAAGGAGACCTCAAAAGATCCCTAAGCAATCCCATATACTAATTAAAGACAGATAAAAGTACAGTTTATCCTCCTCTCTCTGGAGGCAATTGAATTTCTGAAGGTCTTCTTTCTGAGGGAAAAATATTTCCTCATGGCATTTCCTTGGTTTCAAGTGCAGAAATGCACACTGTTTGCTAGCTGGAAGCAAAGACGTGGGTGATGTATGAGGAGCAGTCCAGACTGAATGCAGGAACATGCTGCTGCCACTTAATCCCAGATAATATATTTCATGATCATATTCCTGGTGTTTTTCAGCAACTGTTTTAATGTATAGGAAAGTATTTGGCTTGCCTTGAAAACGTTTCCCATTTGAAAACAAGCTGCAGTGGGAGAGCTGGCAACTGCACAGGAGGCTGCTCCATGAAAATTGGATTTCCCTGAGTGGTGCTCTGGGGCTGGGTCACAGCAAGGGCTTTTGAACAGCACCAGGAAAGGCTCCAGGCTGTGCTGATCTGCTGATGGAGAACCCCTCCACTTGGTCTGCAGAGGATTGTTGTCACCTCAACACTTGCCGAACTGACACTTCAGAATGGATTTTTGTACCTGCTTTCTGTCCCTTGGGCAAGGGGAACGTGCAGAGGAAGAGTCAGAGCCTGGCTTACACTCATGAATTAAAAGTCTTGAGACCATTTTAAATCTCTAGCTGTGGAGGAGAAGTTCTGTTGCAACTTTGTTCTCAATTCAAGATTATTTTTCTTAACCTCAACAGATACAGACACACTACCTGGGTCTAATTTATTAGTAAGCAGTACTAGGACACCTGGTCCTGGTTGAGAGAGCAGCAGACCAGGTGTTTGCCAAAGGTCTCATGCATGAAGTCTGGTGATACACTTAATTTTCTCTGAGGCCCTTCCTCTCTGCACAGAAAACAACAGCTCCCCCTTTCAGAGGTGATGCAAGGACAAGATCTGCTGCAGCTGTGGAGCATTCAGAGGATGGTAATGCTGGAAGAGGCTGCTTGCTCCAGCCCTGGAGAGATTTGTTGCTGTGCCTAAGCCCTTCTGGAGACAGCTTTATTGTTCAGCATAAGCATGAGGAACAATATCAAATCCAAAAATGTTCCTCTCCCACCCTGGCTTGCAGCTTTCCTGGGCTTTTCCCTTGCCTTTCCCAGTGTAGAGGACCACACCTCCCCTTTGGTGCTGGTTCTTTCTTCCAGGTATCTGCAGCTTCTACCTCCACCCTTCGGGCTGCATGAGGCACTGCCTGCCCTCAAGGCTCCCACAGCGTGAACCAGCTCATCCTGGTCCCAAAGCCTGCACCAAAAATTGGCATTTTGCAGATTTTTTTTCCCTCTGGATCAATCCATTTCCCCACGGGACAGAGGATGTGAACGTGTGTGTCTCAGTCCTGCAGCAGGGGAAGCTGGTGCATGGGGAACATGGTAGGAGTGTACTCCACTGTCACCACTGTGAGTGCTGGCACTGAGGGTCCTTTGCATGATGGTTTGCTGACAGGAAGCTGTGGCACCTCTGAGCTGACCTCCACAAAGCTGTTTCAGTGTGAGTGCAAGGCAGGCTTCCTGGTTAGACCACTTTGGGGTGCCCATGCTCATCTCCCTGAGGATGAGGCATGTTTTAACCCTGAGCAAGCTTGTATGAAGTGCATAAAAACACAGGACACCTTCCTCTGGTTCACACCGACAAAGCTGCTGCACACAGCCACGAGAGGGCATGACAGGCAAAGCTGACACCCTTCTTCAATGGTCCTCCCTGCAGGTATGAGGAATTATGAATGGCCAGACTTCTTCCTTGGGGCAGTTGCCTGCATTTCTCCTGAGAGCTTTTATGGGTTTTATGCTTGTGTTTTCTCTGTTCCCAGTCTGGCGCCTACAGCTGAAGGGACACCTTCATTCTTGGTGCCTGAAGGAGAACAGCCCACTGATGGCCGTTCCTGGCTCACCCTGGCCCTGGGTGAGCTGTTCAGTCCCTCTGTGCCTTGTCTGGAGAGGCACATCCTCACCCAGGGAGTGTAGCAAGGGGGAATGAGTTAAAAGGGGAACCGCCTGCACCCTATGACAATAGATGCACAGGGCAGACTGACTTTTGGAAATGGGAAGTGTTTGGTTCTCATGACTCATTATTAAAACACCTGCCAGTGTGAAGGATAAAGATTTTGTCCTGCTTTGCTCAAAGAGCCATTGCCTGCCTCTGTGCTTGTTGTTTATAGTCAGAGTCCATGGGCCATCTCTTTTACCCTTCCTGGAACATCTAAACCAGCAACACTCTGTGCTGCAATGGAACATCACCAACTTGTTTCAGGACCTGGCTGTGTCACGTGCCATGACAGGGAGCAAATAGGATAGTGGGAACAAGTTGAAGAAAACCCTTTGGAAGTGTCTTGTCTTCAAGGTGTTCCTTGGAGGCCCTTCCTTCTCCCCAGCAAACATGTTGTGCTGGCCCAGAGGACTGCCTGCCAGCTTGGGGCTGGGGTGCTCTGAAACACCATGAACTGACCTGGAAGAAACTATGAGAGGCTGTGCAAAATGGCCATCATGCCCCAAAGCAGACCACCTGTCCCTAAAACAGCCCCCTAACAGTACCTCTCATGGTCCTTGTAGGAATGGCTGGGAAAACAGAGAAGAAAAAAAAATCATAGAATCACAGAATGTATGATGCCTGGAAAATAATAATGGGAGTCCCCTTGGTGAGAGCAGAACACAAGTGAAGAGATTCCCACCGGGGAGCATCACGCTCCTTTCTCTGCCTGGCTGTGGTGTCATCTTGCAATAGCAATAAGGTCACGGCTGGCACAAGAACCCCTATGTCCTATGCCCTGCCACCTTGCCCCGATTTTGGTCAGCTCTTGTTCCTGCTGCCTCAGAAAGGTTTACTGAGTGAGATATATTAGGCAAGAAGTCAGCCTTGAGGGCAACACTGGTAAATACTGGGAAAGGAAAGAAAGTATATATTTGGTCAGGTCTACATGCCAAGTCTTGAACCAGCAGAGCTGTTTTGGCAAGAAGTATGGCTTGCTTTGACTGAAATAGTTATGAATTCAACTTCAAGGCTGATTGCATCTTTATGGCTTAAAATTGCTTTATAGCTGTAATTTATTCCCCCTTTCATACAGGAATAGCTCTGGCAAGGGCTGGTCTTGCTGTAGCTAACACCCGGAGGGTAAGCCAAGAGAACAATTATTCACTGTCTGACAAAACAGGAACTTGAGGATATCATGAAAACCTGTCAAGTGACACATTCAACACCATCAGAGAGGCAGTTCAAGTGCAAAACCTATAGACTGCCTTGGGTGTGTCCTGTGAGTGCTGATGTGAGCTCAGCATTTAGGCAGGTTCATGGACTTTGAGGTACAGAGACCCTAACTTCTTGTTTGGGTAGCCTTTCAGACACTAATTACTGGAAGAGGGATTGAGCCTCGGTGCAGGAACATGGCAGAACTGTCTTGTACTTGTGCTATTTGGAGGTATATGCTAGTAGGCATGTTCAGAAACAGATAGATTGACTTCTAGTGTAACCATATACACTCACAGAACTTTTCACCTCTACGACTGTGTTTACCACAGCTGCTTTACCAGCACTTCAGGGTAGGGTTTCATGCACTCTTGACACACATAAGGCACCTCATGTGTAGGTCTAGCCTTTAAAAGCCAAGGTCTTCACCCAGAGATGTCCTGCATGCCAGATCTGAAACACAATGCTCAGATATGAGATCCTGTTTTCACTTGGTTGAGGCTCCTCTGTTTAGACAACACTTGTACTTGGAAAGGACCTTAGCACAGCCCAACAGAATTGTTTTTAAATGACATTATAGCTCTAATGGAACACAATCATAGCAGAAAGCTCTAATGCTGTGGGGACTTCTCCATTCAAACCAGTCTCTGTTCTTATAAAGTGCCTATAGAATACAATTACCATGAAATTTGAATTAAAGACATGGATTTATATGCTTTTTATAAACATCATCAGAAAGGTTTTTCAAAACCACAGGGATAAAAGGTGAAATTTCCTTTATTTGTCTCAGTATAAAACAGGAAGAGGTAGAATTAATAATTTCTAGTACAGTAATCTTTTTATAACCCTGACCATTAGATGCTTTTAGTGTCTCTGAACTGAGCCCAAGCCTTGTCCTTTAAACATCTTTCACATCATAATAGCTTGTCCAATGTGATGGCTCAAATCAGGCATCTATTAAGTTATATACCCTGATTTCTTCTTCCAAAGGTGCTGAGCAATGCCTCAGAAAAGATTGTGCATGTCAGTTCCTGGAAGAGACGTGATTTCTTGCAAGCAGCAAAATCCAAATAGAACCAGCAAGCTCTACCACGTCCCTCCTCTGCATTTTTGTGGAAGCACCTTAAAAATCCCTTGCAAAACAAGTGCACTTCTTGGGTTGTCAGTACAACCTAACTTCAAATTGAGGAGCAAATCTCTTACCATTAATATTTGGGCTTTGTGTAACTGTCTTGAGTACTGAAAAGTCATATCTCAGCAAAAGGTAGGAGAAATTTTATTTCTGTGGGAAGTTCTTTAGAATAATTTACTAGCAACACTCCAGTGAAGAATTCAGTTCTCACATGTTATGGCAATAGTTTTGCTAGAATAATAAACGTTTTTTCCAATTTTTGTGTGGTCAGAATCTGCTGCTAATGACTCCACTTTCTGTGCCTCCCCTCCAGCACAAGGTGGTAGTAATTCTTCTGTAATAAATTGAGCAGGCCAGGATCTTCTTTGTTGGCTTGCTGCATTGTCCTTACTCACCTTTCCAATTTGATGGAGATCCTTGACAATTTTTTTTTCAGTATCTTCTAGTACTGTTGTCAATAAATTAAACAGGAGAGCAATCCAGGCAAGGCCAAAAAGAATCCAAATGGCCACCAGTGTACGGTAGTAGGAAAAATAATTCCTGCCAGGCTGTTTACCTGCAGGTAAGGGGAGAGAAAGAAGAAAGCAAGTTAAAATTACTATGCCAGTGTAAAGTGGGCCAGCCTAATGGATCCCTTTGTGTATTGAGCACTTTAAGGTGAATTTTTCATGGTAGAGGAGTCTCTCACCTCTGCAACATGAAGTTAAGGGTGGGCAAGTCTCTTGTTGCAGTAAACTGATAAATGCTACAGACACATGGAGACCAAGTGTTTGACTGCTTCTTCTGTGGACCCTGATTTGGCTACTGGTGATCATTTTGGAGTTTCTCCAGAAGCTGTTTGTTCTATAGAGAATGTATTTTTTTCCAGCAGATTAATTGAAGCATTTTGAGAAGTGTTTGGAGAAATATTCCAGCATGCTGGAGTGTAGTTCACACAGTTCATCTTCAGGGGAAATCCTAAGCTCTAGCTTGTGAAGAAAAAGAACCTCCAGTGATGTTTAGGAGACTAAAGAAGGCCACTCCCACTATTATATATATGTTTATGAGTAAAATTGAGTAAATTTCCTCACTTGCTCACAACTGGGATGCCACTTTTCAGTCTGTTGTGTAAAATCATGTCTTCTGAAACATAACCACTATTTTCTTTATTCCACACTTTGAAGCATAAATCTTAGAGGGATAAAACAAGCACACATGCCTGATTTTGTATGACTGTCACAAACTGTCCCCTTGTTATATGCAAATTCCAAGGCTCCTTGAATTCTTCCCCTATACTTCCCTTTCCTTCCTCAAAATACTTGGCTTCTTTACACCCTAAAGCACCACACTTCATTATATTTAGATAATTTGGGGCTTTTTCCAGCATGTGTAATCACAAAGAAGTATTTCCCCCAGAACTGTACAAGGCAAAGACTGGTCAAAGACTGAAACAGGAGATTTGTCCCTACAGTACATTGATGGACTGAGCAGTCAGGCCATGCTAATTACAGTCATAAACCTGTCATTTTGCTGTGTCTCCTCTCTGAAATCAACCTTACCTACTACATAATCTCCAAAGCCAATGGTGCTGAGAGTAATAAATGCAAAGTAAATTCCTTCACTGTAGGACCAACCCTCTGTTATCTGGAAGAAGAGTGATGGCAAGCACAGAAAAACTAGGATCCCCGTTGCCAGGAAGAACAAAAGGGTCAGAAATTTGATCTTCTTCTGAAAAAGAAAACAATGCAATTACAATAATAACTTAACACACTAGCAGTCATGTAGTGTTAGCTGTTCAAAATGTGTGGCTATCTAGGAATACCTACTAGGAACATGGGATCTGAAGGATTTCTTTTGAATGATCTTCTTTTGAAAGTACTCTAGCCTTGCTCTGAAGCAGAGGGAAGTCATGTATTATAGGTGTTCTATGTCCACAGAGCTCTAGGACATATAGTCTTTTATCTGATTGTCTCAACCTTCAATTAACAGAAGTATGAGAGGAATTCCTATCCAATGACTTTTACTGAAGTCAGACTATTTCTACTTTTTGCCAGACAACTTTACTTCTGGTTTTTAGGTATTCAGTTGTGGGACCTAAAGAGCATTCAAATTTGCCTGGAAAAAAACACACTTTTTCTATTTAAAAAGAATAAATAAACACATAATTTCTGCCAGTACTATCTCCAAGAGTCTTGACTGACTTTATTTTTCATTGCATTAGTGCCACATCTTAGCTCCTATCCAGTGGACAGGAGACTTTTTTGAAATGAGCTCCTGCTGAAGAAGAGCCCAGACAGTGACTTTTGAACCATCCTACTTCCCAGAAGTCATGAAGAAGCCTTGACTGTAGAAAAATACTTCTTATATATTAAGATTTATCAGCCAGACACACACAGATTTTGTGAATAATATTTTGTAAGTCCAGATTGTCTGGAAATTAATGGCAACTGTTGGATAGTTTCTCATGCCTTTGTGCATTCTTCATGTGATTGAGTTTCTACCTGATCAAGCCTTATGTTCTATGTATGTTTGCCATACATGGGGACAAACGTAGATTTTTCAATTATCAGTAGCATTCATACCTTGTCCTGAAAGGGAATTACAGTAAGAGACACAGAAAACTATTCTCACTTCCACAACAGTGGTGAGAGAAGGGGAGGAGCTGCAAATAACTTGGGGCATAACCAGCAAGACACATCCTGTCTCTAGCCCTTTACAGGTGTCTCATCACCTTTCAGCAACTGGGATCAAATGGACATCATAGTAAAGGGAATAGGATTAAAGGGTTGCATAATGAATAAGAAGAGGGAACACACTACGCATTGAGTCAATATTCATTGAAATCCCTACAGCTTACCTACTTTTTAGAGCTTTATACAGTTCACCTGCTTTTTTGCTGCCTCAAGATGAGATACTTAATCATCACTGCACTGGCTATAAAGGGAGACAGGTACTTCCCTAGAGTGTTAGGCCCTGAGAGAAGTTTCTAGAGAAGTGAGAAGCGGCACCCATTCCTTCCATTGATTGCTGAAGGGGACTGCTTGTCTGCCATTTAGATAGGCAAAATGCATCCCCTTCTCTGAATGGAATTCATTCAGAGAATGGTTGCCTTGTCTGTTTAGCTCTGCAAGTGAGGAATGTCTCTTTCCCTCTCCTAGTACAATGTCTAACACAGCATGAGAACAAATATGATAGAGGATAATGCCAGCATAAATTTTGATGGGAAAACCACAACAAACTGGAATTGTGCATAGAACTGTGCCTGAGTAAGTAAAGCAAATTACCTTTCTCATTCCTTTCTCGTACAGGAATTTCCCCAGCTTTTTACACAGCAGTGAGAGCATCTTACCAACACGGTGCAGAAAGACAATATTCAGAGGGATTCCAAACAGAGCAAAAAAGACACAGAAGATCTGTCCCCCAGCGGTTTTAGGATGCAGTGTGCCATAGCCTATGAAAAAAAAGCCATGGGTCAGAGGACATCACAGAATCACAGAGTTGTAGGGGTTGGAAGGGACCTCCAGAGCTCATGGGGTCCAACCCCCCTGCCAAAGCAGCTCCCCAGCTCATACTGCACAGGTCGGCGTCCAGATGGGGCTGGAATCTCTCCAGAGGAGGAGACTCCACACCCCCTGGGCAGCCTGTCCCAGGGCTCCCTCACCCTCACTGGGGAAAAGTTCCTCCCCATGTTGGGGTGGAACTTCCTGTGCTCCAATTTACAGCCATTGCCCCTTGTCCTGTCTCCACTGACACTGAGAAGGGGCTGGCCAATTCCCCCTGCACCCCATACTTAATTAACCATTAATAAGGTCCCCCCTTAGTCTTCTTTTCTCCAGGCTGAACAGACTCAGCTCACTCAGCCTTTCCTTATACGGGAAAGATTCCAGAGAACTGGAGCACAGCACAGTCACATTCACACCTACTGCAACCTGGCTTGCCTTTGACCCCAAAAGAAGTGGCTAGCACTTCTCAGTCCACATGTACTCTTTTTTTTCTCTGCAGTAGGCAATAAAAAGATGAAGTGATTCATCCTCCATATTTTAAGGGATGCAGAGAGCTATGTGTGTTCCCCACCCAGGCTCTGTGGGAATGAAAGCACAATGTAAAAGTAGTTATGGGAAAACATGGGCTGTGCTATGAAAAATGCATGGAAAGACAGAAACCAGAAATTTGGGGACCTGGAAGAAATCAAGGCTGGAGTCCCAGGCTGTTTGCCATGTTAGAGTCACATATAGCTGTCTCTAGGTTCATGTTGATCTGCCTTGTGTGTTAGTGACCTCCCTGGCTAAATACCAGTAAGTTGGTATGTCTGGATGCTGGCTCTGGTCCTGGAGGCAGTGCAGTGTGCATTAGAATAGATATTACTAATTAGTCCAGCCCTTACTGGTGGATGATTTATTCATGCCAGAGAGATATTTGTCTTAAAGTCCTACTAAAAGGGGATTTATCTAAATTCTGGAACATCTGCAGAACTCCAAACATGTCCTTTAATGATCTGGAGATTTTGTTGCTCTTAAACCCCATGAGATACATCCCTGAGTGCAAGAGTCCTGTACTTTGTGTATGTCCTTACTCTATCAGTGACCCTGAGAAAAGGCACTTTCCTGAGCACAGTCCATCTCAAGGCATCCATTACTTGGAAAATGCAGCATTTTCCTTGAGGGATAAGACAAATCAACTGAGTGATTTGTTGGCTACTAAGCCCCTAAATGCTTGAGTTTTCTTGTGGTCCCTGATGCAGGAATATTCCATTTTCATGACAAAACCTGGTGAAGATGAGTGGAAGTACCTGTTGTACCTTCATAACAGACCTCTGCAGTGAAGGTGCAGAGGGACAGGCAGAGGTATAGCTTTCTTGGGACAGACTGTCTGCCTGTGCTGGTTTTGGGTGGGATAGAGTTAATTTTCTGCAAAGTAGCTAGTATAGGGCTGTGTTTTGGGTCTGTGCTGGAAACACTGTTGGCAATAGAGGGATGGTTTAGTTACTGCTCCTCAGCCCATCAGTGAGGAGGCTGCGACTGTACAAGGAGCTGGGAGGGGACACAGCTGGGACAACTGACCCCAACTGACTAAAGGCAGATTCCATACCATATGGCATCATGCTCAGCATATAAAGTTGGGGATGGAAGGAGGAAGGGGGAACATTTGGAGTAATGGGATTTGTCTTCCCAAGCAACTGTTACACATGATGGAGCCCTGCTTTCCTGCAGATGGCTGAACACCCACCTGCCCATGGGAAGTGGGGAGTGAATTCCTTGGTTTGATTTTCTTGAGTGCATGGCCTTTGCTTTACTGTGTTTATTTCAACCCACGAGTTTTCTCACTCCTGGTCTTCTAATTCTCTCACGTGGGTTCATGCAACACCTACACACCCACCATGAAGCTGGGACACCACCTCAGGGCCCCTGTTGCATGTCATGGTCATAGATCAGTGGAGCAGCTGTGCCTAGGTGGAGTGGGAGTGAGACCTCAGCTTCTCTTGTGCAAAAACATACATCTGACTTTGGCTGCATGAGAGAAGTCAGCAGTGTGGGTTTTATGCTTAAGTTTGGCAGGCCTGCACTTTTTGGGAAGCATTTATAAGAGAAAAGGAGAGGCAGCCAAGGGTAGGCAGTCCCTGAAAAGGTAAGAACAGCTTGAAGCATCAGTGTGTAAGTCTCAGCATTTACCTCAACTCCTTCTCATTTATTTCCTTCTGGCATATTACTAATTCAGTATGTGCACTCACAGCTCAGGCAGTGTCCATGCCCCAGCAGAGTTCACTTCTTTCCTACCACTATTTTATGCTTCAGATTTAAAGCCTATTTGACACAAAAATAGACTGCAAAAGTGAGGTTTATCTCCCACCCACAACTGGCAGCAGAATGAACATTTTAATGGACGACTCAAAAAGAAGAAGTAGTGGGAAATACTATGAAAGGCCACTGGTATTTCACAAGTCAAAATGATGCACAAAGAGCTGTGCAGTGGTGAGGTCTCAGGATCAAGTCTGTTGCTGCTTACCATCCATGACCATGAAATGCTGGAGTTTTTATCCTTGAAAGTATTTTCCATTCAGATCCTAATACCAGACATAATAACCATCACACGCACACACATACATGGAAAGGATTAGACTCACCTATTGTGGAGACAACTGTGCCTGCAAAGAAGAAGGAGTTACTGAAATCCCAGTTGCTGTCTTCAATCTGTGATTCATTTCCAACAGGGTATACTCCATTCTGAATGGCTTCAGTCAGGTTCTGGGAAGGAAAGCAAAGTTTGGTATCAACATAGCTGCTTTCTTAGGTATTTGCTGCAAGAATACTACAGATTGATGTAACTAATGCTCCATTCCTGGGCTCTGGGACTCCAGATGCCCTGAGTTGGGGGACCATGACTGTGGTAATGATAGATTCCTAGTGAACATCAAACTTGTGGGTGATTTGCTGCTCCACCTGGATCCATATGAGTCCATCGTCCCCAACAGGATTCATCCCAGGTTACTCAGGGAGCTGACTGATGTCATTGTGAGACCTCTCTCAATTATTTTTCAATGGTCTTGGGAATCTGGAGAGGTCCCAGTTGACTGGAAGCTGGTAAATGTTGTCCCAATTTTCAAGTAGGGTATGAAACAAGACCCTGGTAATTACAGGCCTATCAGTCTCACCTCAGTGCCTGGTAAAATTATGGAAAAAAACATGCTGAGAGTTACTGAAAATACTTAAAGGACAACGCAGTCATTGGTCACAGCTAACAAGGGTTCAGCAGGGGAAGGTCCTGTTTTTCTAACTTGATTTCTTTTTACGACAAGGTCACCCAGCTGGTTGACTAAGGGAAACCAGTTGATGTTTCTGGAATTCAGTAAGGCTTTCAATACTGTGTCTCACAGTATCTTGCTGGACAAAATGTCCATCACACCACTAGATAAAGCCACAATGCATTGGGTGGGCATTTAACTGAAGGGCAGGGCCCAGAGGGTGGTGGCAACTTGGGTTGCATCTGGCTGGTGGCCAGTCATTAGTGGGGTTCCCCAGGGCTCCATTTTAAGTCCAGTTCTTTTTAATGTTTTCATAAGGACTCAGGACTAGAAGGTGTCTTAAGGAAGTTTGCAGATGACACCAAACTGGGAGGAGCTGTTGACTCCATTGAGGGTGGAGAAGCCTTGCAGAGACCTGGACAGCTTAGAGAGCTGGGCAATCACCAAGGGCATGAAGTCCAACAAGGGCAAGTTCTGGATTCTGTGCCTGGGAAGGGGAAACCCTGGCTACAGATACAGACTGGGGGATCAGATGCTGGAGGCCAGCCGTGCTGAGAGGGATTTGGGGGTCTTGGCTGACAGCAAGTTACTCATAAGCCAGCAGTGTGCCCAGGCAGCCAGGAGGGCCAACCATATGCTGGAGTACATCAATCCAGGGAGAGGATTGTCCTGCTCTGCCCTTAAGGTGGCAATGGTGGATAGAGGATCTAATTGCCCACCTGTATGCAGGCACATTGAGCAGTAGGGCATCAGTGAGTTATAGCAGGGTAATGTGACATACACGGGGTGTTTAATTTTAAGGTTGTATTGTGATTAGTATCACGAGCTTCAATTCAGAGAAAGTCCACTGATTTTCAAAGCATTACTCTTGGTGTGATCAGTCAGAATTCAGCCTGACATATACACTCTTCTCCAAACTGCATGCATGAATGTGTGCACATATTTACAGTGTGGCCTTTGGGATAGGGCTAGATGAACATCTGTCAGAGATGGTTTGGGTTGAGACTACACTGCCACAAGGGCTTTGACTAGATGTATCTCCCAAACCCCTCCAGCCTTATCATCTATCATGTTACACATTTTCAGACTCTTCCCTTGTTCCTTGCTTTTAATTCTGTGCTATTGGGGGTGGGGGTGGGGGTTAAGTCAAAAATAAACTCCAACAAACACCACAAAAAAACCCAACCAAACAAAAAACCCCCCAAACAGTATCCAGCTGTTCCTGACTTTAGCAAACAGAACATTGGACCACACAGGTCCAATGGTAAACAGAGTGGTTTGTACAGAAGCAACCTAGATGAAATCTAGGGCTAAGCCCTGCCAGAGGTAAGACAAAAGCTCCCATAAAATCAAGTATAAGAAAAATCATTCCACAGCCCTTGCACAAAGATTTCACTGCCTTGAAAAGTTCCTATTTTTTTTCCTCCTACCTGCAATAAAAACCAACAATCCACCAAGATGAAGAAGGGGCATACATATGTGAGCTGGGGGCAGGATCACTGGTTGTGTTATTGGAAATACTAGTTCTTCTTCTCCTTTTCTTATCTGGTGAACTAGCCCATGAAGAGCTCCATTAATTTCCATGAAGAAATGCTTACAGCAGTGCTCTGCCCATTTTTCTGCACTGTGGCAGAAAGAGTTAGGAAATACTGATGATGAAGAGACAACCACCCTCATTCTCAGCTTCCTGCGCTGTGACCAGAAACACCTTTCCCTGTTTCACCTGTTTCACATCTGCAACATCTTCAAAAGGTAAACCCTGACTACACTACCCTGCTTCTAGAGATTTGGGCTTTTTTTTCACCCAACTAATTATTTCAGACCTTGCCATATTGGTCATTTGTGCTATCTATGACACTGTTGTAAGTCACAACCATAACCATTCTTTTCATAGATTTTTCCTGCCATGCTACCCATTGTAGATGAGCATGACCCCACCCAAAGTTGAATCAACAGGAGGCAAGACCCCAAAGAATTGGGACATCATAGGATGGGTACTGATAACAGGTAACATGCAAAGTTTTGTCATGCTACACAAACTGTATTTACCATCGGTGTGATCTGCCTGCTCAGACTGGAGATTGGGCTTGGGGTTTGCTAAAATAATCCAAATGACCACATCAATAGAACACAAAGTTATCTGTGTAGCAAAAAAAAAGGATCTCCCCTATGAGGAAAGGCTGAGTGAGCTGGGACTGTTCAGCCTGGAGAAAAGAAGACTGAGGGGGGACATTATTAATGTTTATAAATATCTTAAGTATGGGATGCAGGGGGAAATGGCCAGCCCCTTTTCAGTGTCTGTGGGGACAGGACAAGGGGCCATGGCTGCAAGTTGGAGCACAGGGAGTTCCGCACCAACATGGGGAAGGACTTTTCCCCAGTGAGGGTGAGGGAGCCCTGGGACAGGCTGCCCAGGGGGTGTGGAGTCTCCTTCTCTGGAGAGATTCAAGACCCGTCTGGATGCCGACCTGTGCAGTATGAGCTGGGGAGCTGCTTTGGCAGGGGGGTTGGACCCCATGAGCTCTTCAGGTCCCTTCCAACCCCTATGAGTCTATGATCTGATGGGGAAACAGGAGGGAGAAAGGGCTTCTGCAGACCTGGCACTTACCTTCATAAACTGTTCCATCTCCGCCACTGTGAGGCGAGTGAAGTTCTGCAGAAAAGTCTCCTTCATCTGGGCAGCTGCCATTTTCTCCTGCTTCTCAGCAGTCCTCTCCAGAACCTGGAACACAGCAGCACCCACGAGCAGGTAGATGAAGTAGCCGGCCACCAGCAAACCTGTCTGCAGCTTGCCACTGTGCATGGCCTTCAGTGGGACACAGCAAGGGATGGGGAGTGAAAAGTGGCGATTGGTAAATCCCTCACGTTCCTGGGCAGCCTCCGCCAGTCAGGAAAAGCCCTCCCAGCTCTGGTTTCCGCTGGTTATCCTGTGCTGACAGGGACAGTTAGCAATGAGCTGTCAAATACATTAATGGGCAAGTTGGGAAAAAAAAACCCACAAACCCAAAACAAACCCAACCCCTCAAAAAAACTTTCCACTCTTTGGAATGTGTGCTGTTTAGGGATTTCCTCTTGTCTGTGAAACTTTGACTTGCTAGGTTCTCAGGAAAAGTGGGTCAGGATGTGAGGAGCTGGGCTGGCAGGAGGCCATGTCCTGCTCAAGAGGCTCTGGGGACAGGTGAGGATAGCCTGTAAAGGGCCCACAGGGGACCTTGCTTGGAAAAACATTATTGTGTCTCCTCTGTCTCCTGCTAACTCCAAGAACTGTACTCCAGGCCAAGCCCAAATGACCCCGGAAGCTCCTTCCTTCCCTGTCCCATGGGGGATGGGGGGAGAAGTGACTTAGTGACTCTGTGGTGCTTATCTGCCCACTGGGTCACTCCACAACATAGGCCTTGCCTGATCCCAGGGAAAGAAGGGACTTTGGGGTCACCATGGCAGGAACAGTGGATGACCCCAAGAGTCTGCGTGTAGTGATAAATACTTAGGGTCTATTTTTTTATGACATGACCAGATGGTAAGTATAGAAGAGTGCTTAGAGTCAGTCACTAATGCTTCTAATTCTAAGCCTGCCTGGATTGGTTCCCTAAGCATCTCCATGTGTTTCATGGGAGTGTTTCCCATGAAACTCCCTGCTCCCTCAGGACAGGGCTACTACATGGCTGAAAAGATTTGTGGGTTTTTTTCCAAGAGCATGAAGTCTCACCCCCTGCCTAAGCATGAAGGTACCAAAAGACCCACTCAAAAGCCCATACTCATTGGTTCTAGCTTCTAGTATGCATACACCTCCTTCATCATTGCTTTGTCAGGAGTTCTCATTTAAGTCATGGCTTCTACGAGTTATTGGTACATTCTTACATGGTTGAGTGCACAGCTGTGCCTTCATCTCCTCACCAACCTAGGACATCTCCAATGAACTCTAATAATCACTCTGTGTGCTGTTTACCTTCCTAAAGGCTACTTATATGGGGATCCTCATATCAAGGCCCTCCAGGCAGCTTGGGGTTGCTGGTTTAAGAATGATGAGACAGCAGTGACTTCCTGTGTTCCATAGAATATCATGTAAGATAGACTCAGCTTTCATAAATAAATACTTGACTATACACTGTGATTACTAATCTGATCTCCTTCTATGACAAGGTGACCTGCTTAGTAGGTGAGGGAAAGGCTGTGAATGTTGTCTACCTGGACTTTAGTAAAGCCCTTGACAGGGGTAGGATAGGTCTGCAGAGGGATCTGGAGAGGCTGGATTGATGATGGGTCAAGGCCAACTGTATGAGGTTCAGCAAGGCTCAGTGCTGCATTGCATGCTTGGTTCACAGCAACCCCAGGCAATGATACAGGCTAGGGGGAGAATGCCAGGAAAGCTGCCCAGTGGAAAAGGACCTGGGGGTATTGGTCAACAGCCAGTTGAATAGGAGCCAACACTGTGCCCAGGAGGAAAAGTAGGCCAACAGCATTCTGATTTGTGTCAGAAATGTAGCCAGCAGTACTAGGGAGGTGTCACTCCCCTCTATTTGGCACTGGTGAGGCCACATCTCTAATACTGTGTTGGGTTTTGTGGCCCTCAGTACAAGAATGACATTGAGGTACTGGAGTATGTTCACAGAGGAGTGGTGAAGCTTGTGAAGGGTCTAGAGCACAGGTCTTATGGGGAGCAGCTGAGGAGCCTGGAGAACAGGAGGCTGAGGGGAGACTTTATCACTCTCTGAAAGGCAAGGTGGGGGTTGGTCTCTTTGCCCAGGTAACACGTGATAGGGAGAGAGGAAATGGCCTCACGTGGCACTGGAGGAGGTTTAAATTGGATATTAAGGAAAAATTATTTACTGAAGGTGTTGTCAGTCATTGGAGCAAGCTGCCCAGGGAAGTGGTTGAGGCACCATGCCTGGTGCTATTTAAAAGACCTGCAGGTGTGGCACTTAGGGACATTGTTTAGTGATGGATTTGGCAGTGCTAGGTTTGTGGTTAGCCTCAATGATCTTAAGGGTCTTTGCTTCATGTTACCTTCAGTAACATACTCTCTACTGATTTCAGAAGGATGGTTCCCATGCACTGGGAACTCACTTATGTGTTCCCATCAACTTCAATGATAATTTGGCAGTCACTGAGAAGAATTTGTAGGGTGGGAGACCAAAGTCCTTCAATGACAATATTCAATTTGGAGTAGATATCAGACACATCTAAACTTGGCTGTACCAAGGGCATTCTTAACACCCAGATTAACTTGTTTTATCTTTCATTTTCCAGCATTTTAATTTGCATTGTGAACAATTTCTTCATTATTTCAGCAGATGTCCTACTTTAATCATGCCAAAACACCGAAGCAAATCAGCCTTTTCATTTGCTGAAGCATTTGAGATATGCCACCTATTCTGCTCTTCAAGCATTTGTGTTTTTATTGAGTTTGAAAATACAAGACAAAGCAGAGACTCTGGGACTCTGGGTGCAGACTCTTTCCCCCTCTACTCTGCCCTGGTAAGGCCCTGCCTGGAGTGTTGTGTCCAGTTCTGGGCTCCTTGGTTTAAAAAGGACAGGGATCTCCTGGAGAGAGTCCAGAGAAGGGCTATGAAGATGATTAGGGGCCTGGAGCATCTCCCCTATGAGGAGAGTCTGAGAGAGCTGGGGCTGTTCAGCCTGGAGAAAAGAAGACTGAGGGGGGACCTAATCAATGTTTATCAATATCTTAAGTATGGGGTGCAGGGGGAATTGGCCAGCCCCTTTTCAGTGTCTGTGGGGACAGGACAAGGGGCAATGGCTGCAAATTGGAGCCCAGGAAGTTCCACCCCAACATGGGGAGGAACTTTTCCCCAGTGAATGTGAGGGAGCCCTGGGACAGGCTGCCCAGGGGGTGTGGAGTGTTCAAGCCCCATCTGGACGCCGACCTGTGCAGTATGAGCTGGGGAGCTGCTTTGGCAGGGGGGTTGGACCCCATGAGCTCTGGAGGTCCCTTCCAACCCCTACAATTCTATGATTCTATGATTATCTTCACAGAACTGGTGGGGAGGGGTGGATGGCTTCTCACTGTCAAGTGCAGGTTGTCCTTTCACACATAAATCTGTTTGACCTCAGAGGAAAACAGGAAAACTATGAGTAAGGGTAAGCAGCTTTGCAAATCCTTAAAAGTTTAAAGATTTTCTTTAGAGTTACTGGAAAAGTGCTTGTAGAAACAGGATATTTCACATTTCCTTTCACTTCTTTTGAAGCTACAGGGTGTCAAAGGTGTGTTTCTTCCTCAGATTTAAACTATTTCTGTATTAATAATGGCAACTATGGCTTCTCCCTTTTGTGTCTCTCAGAATCCCAGCCCAGTGAGACAAGAGAAATCCATTTATATGTTGAAATGCAGCATTTTCTTATCTGCACAGCAGACAAATATAATACAGGTGGATTCTTTCATCAGTACATATGAGGGGCAAATGAACGGAGAAAAACATTAAACTTATGGAAGATGGTGGGAGTTTTGATATTGGTTTCAGTTGCAGTGGTTTGATCAAGGTGTGTAAGATGCCATGAAACCTCATCTTTCTCATGCTGTCTCCACTGATATGTCTAATACCAAGCTGGGTTTCCCTCTAGCCCCATGTTGCTGTTTGTGCAGGCATGTCCAGAAACCCTTAACTGCAAGGAAGAATTCAGAAGATGGGTTACCTTTATTTTGCTCTAGCTCTGGAACAGGGAATGCCCATGATCTTTTCTCAGTCTGTTTCTTCCTACCTGCCTGTGAATCTTTAATGCTACCGATTGTTCTGATAGGATTCCCAGGCATAGACCCTTCTCAGTCTGTTTCTTCCTACCTGCCTGTGAATCTTTAATGCTACCAATTGTTCTGATAAGATTCCCAGGTATAGACCCTCTTTTTACCTCTCATGGTAAGGCTCTTTTCTGAATTTTGAGTTTATCAAGCAAACCTTATATCCTTGTGTGATACCTTTAGCTATGTTCAACATACTGATGCCTACTGCGTATGTTCTCATCATTTCTACTAAGGCTTCAGCTCCCATATGAGCTGTACCATGAGTTTGTTTTATGAGCTCCTTCATTATTTGAAGGGTAACTATTCATTGTCTTTCTGGAGATTTCCATCATCCTTCAGGGGCCTTTGTACACTTTAGAAACTCAGCCAGGTTATTGTCCATCCCAGTATATTCAGGGACATTGATGTTAAAAGCCCTTTCTTGGACTAAGGCTGCTATATTTATGAATAGAGCGACATTTTTGCACTGTCCTCAGCCTTTCAGTTTCCTCTGATGATAGCAGTATGCCTGGACTGATGTGGTCTGCAATGTATCACTGCCACTTGAATTGGTTTGTTGATTGCTTCGAACAATCTCATAGTTTCCTTGCTGTATTTTATAGGGTTTCCTTGTGATGACAATAGTCACAGTTGTTTGAATCTCTTGCACCTTCTTCTGTGACACACCATATCCTGCTAGCTCCAAAAAGTTCAATAGACTCATGGCTGGGGTGGTTTTTTTTGTATTCTTCAGCTATGATAGCCCCAACAGTATATCATCTACATACTGTAACAAGGTAACATCATCTTCCTTGCATTTTCATTGCTCCAGTTTCTTTGCAAGTACATTGTCAAAAGCTGTGGGGCTGTTCTTGAATTCTTGGGGAAACACTGTCCATCATAACTGCATTTTCTATCCTGTCATGGGACTTTCCCATTCAAAGGCAAACAGCTCCTGGCTTTATTCTTCTAAGGGAATGCAGAAGAAAGCACTAAGTCCAATACTATAAAATAAACACTGGAGTTAACTATAGTTATTAGCAAAGTATAGGGATTAGGTATCACTGGATGGAAATCTACTACTATTTGATTGAAAGCACTCAAATCTTGTACCAATCTCTATTCCTGTGGGTGTGGCTTCTTCACATGTAGAAGTGAGGTATTATATCCCAACTGGCACTCTTGTAATAGTCTATATTTGAGAAGCTTATTTATAATAGGTTCCAGTCCAACATGGGCTTCCAATTTGACAGGATACTGTTTTCATCTTACTGGTTTTGTTCCGGGCTTCAATTCTACTTGTATTGGTTCAGCTGATTTAGCTCTTTCAGGTGTGTCTCAGTTGCCACAAGAAAGGAATCCACTATCTTGTTACTTCCTTTTCTCCAGGTCCAGTTGTCTCCAGTAATTCCTGTACTGCACACATTTCTGCCTCCCAAACAGAATATATGTGGAATTTGAATTCTAATTTGATTTAGTAGAAAATTTGAATTTATGGAATATGAACTCTAATTTTGTTTGTGTCAAAGATTATCTGTGCCCATAGTTTGTTTAACAAATCCTTTCCCATGAGAGTTGTAAGGCACTCTGGCTTATATTAAAAAATGTGTTCAAACATTTTATTGACAATTTGGCATTTAATCAGTTGGAGAAAAAAAGGTCTAATCTCCTCATTTTCCCATTGCACCAAATACTGTCAATATGGACAATGGGAGACTGATGCTTTGGAGAGGGCAAGGATGTCTTTAGCCATTCACTTGTTATGCTTCTTCAGAACCATAGTTCAATACACAAATCTCTAGCTCCAGCTAGAGGCCATTCATGGCTAGGTTTCTTACCTGAAAGGAGCTCTCATTATACAGTATTGCTGTGCTGTATTGAGGTGCACGGTGCAATATACCAAATGTACCAAAGAGAATAGGAAGAGCAGGGGCCACAGAGACTGTCCCATGCTGTCCATACCAGACAACAGGCCTTTCCTCCATGTCTATCAAGCAACAAGACAGAGTGTTGTTCCCTTCCCTCCATCTATGTTATCAAGCCAATGGGCCTTGTAAAATATTAACCCTACTCAATGCTGTGAAACAAGACCTCTGATTGACTGAGCTATTGTCCTGGTAGTCAGTCACAAAGTCTGGCTGCACCATTAAAGGTGAAGCCCAGCGAGTGCAGGGCCCAGGCAGGACCCCATTCCTGGGCAAGTATGGTGGTATTGCTCAAGCTGCTACACATAGCCAGCAGAGTGCCCCAGCCAGAAACCTGCGGCATTATTGAGGGCTGATGGCCAGTCAGTTCACCTCCTTTTCTGCCCTCTAATGGGCAAAGCAGCGCTTGGGCAAGGGGATGTGCTGGGGGATGATGACACAGAAGGTCACACTGTGGGGAGCAGTACCACCCACTCTCCATGCACTTTTGCCTTTGCAGTTTTGCCTTCGCAGATTTGCCTTTTGTCCTGGTTCTGGCCAGGCCAGAGTCAACCTCCCCAAGCAGCCAGCACAACTGAGCTGAGTTAGCCCAGGCTCTTTTCCACACCTCTTCCTCCTCGTCCACCTTTTGAGAGCTGCCCTCCTGGCTGCTGGTGGCATATAGTTGTGAGAATAACAAATTAGAGAATGGGACCAATCCCAAATTTGAGCTACAAAGTTTGGGAAAAGCCATAATTATAATGAAAAATTATACAGGTGCCTTAAAATTAGGAGACTTTAATGTGAATTATGCAGCCCTAAACTGGAGTTTGTGTTTCAACCCATGTAAAGGAAAAGCTTCTTGTGAAAACACTTCCATACCAAGTGGGTGTCCACTCCCTGTAAATCAGGGATTAAGGAGAGACTTTTCATTTGACTCTATCCTAAAGGATTATGGTGGCTATGTGGAAATGGAAAGGCCTGGAAAGTATTACCACATAAACGGAGCAGCGGGGACTAACACATGTTATTTTCAAACATGACGTTTAGTGGCATCTTTGCACAGGGTAATGCTCCACCAGGGAAAGGATGATATCTTTTTTTCTTTTTCTTTTTTTTTTTTGTCCTGGATTCTCTCCTTCTTTTCCCTTCTCTACGAGGTAGTTGTCTGTGAGATGCACAAATGCCGCTCTGTGCACGAAGATCTCTTTCAGTGTCCTTTGAAGAGCAGTGTCATAAGCTCTTCTTGGAGCTCATTTGAAGTCACACGGTGCTTTTGCATGAGCTGCTGGGTCCCACACCAGGTAGCAGAAGAGGCTGAATGGCTCAGCTCTTTCTAAGGCCATCATATATGTGATTCGCAGAGGCAAGGGGTGGAATGTCATAGTTTTGTGTAGCTGTGCTGCTGAGACAGCTTCTGCAAGCAGCAGCGAGAAGCTCTCTGCAGGCCCCAGAGAGTAAACATCAGCTGATTCAAGGCCAAAGTTGCTGCTAGCCAGGGCCGAGCCCATCGGAGATGGTCACAGCACCTTTGGGAATCACATTTAGGAGAAAAAAAACCTGCAGGCAGGGGCAGTTTGCCACTGGAGGAGGGAGTGAGAAGATATAACAAGCTGCACGGACACCAAGGCCAGGCCCGAAGGTGATGGAGGGGAAGAATGAGGCTCTCTGGGTGCCAGAAAGAGAGATTCCCCTGCAGCTTGTCGTGAAGACCATGGTGCAGCTCGTGTCCCCTCACAGCCCATGGATGAGGACAGGGAGCAGAGACATCTACGGCCTGTGAAGAGATTGATCCATGACACAGCAGGATGTACTTACTCTGTATCAACCAGAGGTGCCTGGAAGCAAGCTCTGGATAATAGTTCCTGGACTGTTCCTCTTCAGAAGCCCAGCTCAAACTTTCTAGAGCTGCCAGCAATGCACTGCCCCAGCACTGCCTCTAACTGAAATCTAGTCAGCCAAGAAGGTACAAAGTGTCTGGTACCTCCTTTGCAACCACAGGAGGGGAGTCACCATCCCTTTCCCCACTTGCCTGTATCCCACCCCAGGCTCTGCTACCCAGCATCTAGCTGCTACTGCCCAGCCCAGCTCCATCTGCTCTTCTCTGCCATGTCTGTCTCCTTTGCCATCAGGACATACCATCCCTGGGCACAAATGTCCAGGGAAGCAGCTAAAACAGAGAGTCCTGGTCCCCCTTATGCCTCCTGCAGCTACAGGTCGTGGGACTCGGACTGCAACTGGATGACTTGTCCAAGACCAAAGAGTGGATCAGTGTCAGAGGAGGGACATAGCCATCTCTCCCCATACTGTGCATCCCACCCAGCTTTGTTCTATGTGAAAAGCACACAGACCAGGCATTCAGCTTACCACATCTTTGCTGTCTATGGCTGGGGCTGCCAGAGAATTACCAGATGCTCTTGTGGCTCTGTGGAGAAGCCCAGGAGTCTACGGGAAGGGCTACTGATTATATTTTGACCCTGGGGAGCTATATTGGACATAGCTGTATTAAACTGCTGTATAATCGCTGCACAATCCTGTGGCGTCCAGCAGGGAGCAACACGCAATTCAATATATGAATTTTAGGTGAAGCCAGGAAGCCAGCCATTTTATTAGGTGAAATCACACAGATTATATACCTTTCTTACTGCAAATGTGGCAAGCTAAAAACCTGCTAATTGGTTACACACACTGTTCACACCATATTGATTGGTTAGTAACTATAACGAGTTCTGATAAACCTATCTTATAGCTAAACATCCTTAGTTTACCTTTAATACCTAAAAGCATCCCCACACCTGCTGTTTTGACCCTCTTGTTATGGTTGGTTCCTAACATGTTCTGTTACTCCCAAATCCCTTCCCATAACTGCTTTTTGGTTTAGGGCAGCCTGTACCCCCATCAGCAAGGCCACTGTGTTTTGAGAATGTGATTATTAGGATCCTCTCAGCATGAGGAACTTTTCTCATGGGAATAGGAGAATATTGTCAGGGTCTATGTCTTGGGTGAAGAGAGCTAGGCCGCTGGCAGGCCTGCTGTCTTCCCCGACACAATCCAGCCTGCAGAACAGCATTGTAATATTTTTCTCTCATCATAGTGCAGCTTTAGAGGCTCTTATTTGATCTCCTTTATCCATGTGAATGTGTCCAAGAATGCAGCAGCCTCTCCCTGCAGAATAGCTCCTATTGTTCCCTTTGTTCATGAATCTGGGCTGTTCCTCAGCCTCTTCTCTCCCTTCCTGCAAAAAGACAAACTTGCTGTGGTCAGAAAGTATCTTTTCAGCTTAATCTAAAATATGGGGTCAGCCATGGAAAAGGCAGAGGCCATAATTTCCTGAATATGATTTTTCTGTGATCCACAGAGGAGTGTAGTGAAAGGTGAGCTCACAGAGTGGCCTAGCTGCATTCAACTTTGACCAGGATCTACTCACCCATGCTTGCTGCAAGCTGTTCTGACCTAATGCTGAAAGTAGATGGCATTGGTTTGGGCATTTTGGCTGATGTACCTGCTCCTCCCAAAGCTCTGACCCCTTTTGTTTGAATAAATCCACACTAACACAGTTATTCAGCTTGGAAGAGAAACAAAAAATCTGAGGGACATGAGAAGTATAGCCCTGCATTTCAATTTTCTTTCCTGCTTTTTCTGACACAAAAGCTTTAATATGCCTTCATGCTGAAGACAGGCAGAGAATCAACTTAGATTTTAAAAGTATTTAACTCAGAGATAGGGTTAGTTTGAGGTTTGGGTTGGTTTTTTTTTTGTAAGGATGGAGCTGAATTCAGTGCTTTTCAGAACCAGGCCTCCAGCTTTGCAAAAAATAAATCTCTAATTTCCAGATCAGCCCTTTCCATTTCTCTTTTTGGACAAGTTTACAGCCATTTATCCTAACACAATCTGCACAATCTTTACACCCTTCTGAGTGCACCATTTCAAAACAAATCTCACCTTCCCCTGAAAACCCACCTTCTCTTAATCTTCTTCACAAAGAGCCTGTAGGAAGATGTCAAATTATACAAATGAGAATTCTGGCACAGCTGGGTTAGAGTAGGCTGAATTAGTCATCAAAGTTGCAGCTGGAGGTTGTTCATCCGTTGGTGACTTCCAAGCAAATTATTTTTATTTTCTGTTTACAAAATAAGAGAATGAGGCTATTGGTTAGGCCTTGACGTGCACTGCATCACCAGAGCTGGTAAAACAAAGATGATGGTGGTGTGGTGCTTCAGTAAACCCAAGTCATCACTTCTGTGAGGAGCAGGATTGAAGGATGGAACAAAAAGGCTGGGCACGTACCAGAGCCACTTGCTGCCATGGGGCTGTTGGCAGTGGCCAGCACCTGCTGAAAGCCCTGATCCTGTACTTTGCAATGCTCTGGCATGCACAGCTGGTTGGAAATTGCTGGTTCAAGGCTGGATGCATGCCCTGGCTTCTCCATCTGCCTCGCTGAGAATTGCTCTTTAGACTGAGCTTGTGTGGGCTGGAGGTCTAACATTATTTATTTAATTATATATTTTTAATTATATATTTTTAAGTACTGAATTAAGCAGAGGAAATCACTTCCTGCTGTTCAAGTCTCATGGGTATGCACTGCTGTTAATCTCTGACTTCACAAATTGTAAATTAAGCTTCTCCAAATCATAAGGCTTTTTTTTGTTTGGTTGGTTGGGTATGTTTTAAATAACACAAGTTGGCTGTCTTTGTTGGGGTTTTATACTTTCAGGCATGTCTTGGCTTTTTTTTTCTAGTACATAAAACAGCAGAAACAATCCCCTCTGCGAAAGTTAAAACCTGTAACAATTACCTGACTTCAGAAACAGGAATTTAGAAGAACACCGACTTCCTGAAGACCCAAATTAAATCCCTGGACATGAGCAGTATAGGAAGAAGTCATTTCAGTTCCCAGGGACCAAGTTCTTTCTGACCTGATCTCTGAAACCTTGGTCCCAGGGACCAAGCTCTTTCTGACCAGATCTCATTGCTCTGAGCGGAGGAGTCTTTGATACTGCTGTTGCTGAGCACCCATTATTTGATCCACCAGCTGAGGAGGAAAAAAACCCAGAATAGCAGCTGGTTTTCAACACAGCATCTCCCCTCCCTCATGCAAAGTCCTTTCCTGCAGTGCAGAAAGCAGCAAAACCCTCCAACCCAGCATTTGGCCGATGTTTACTCTGTGGGGCCTGCAGAGAGCTTCTAGCTGCTTCCTGCAGACGCAAACTCTGCAGCCCCCCTTCTTTACCAGCACCCAGCTACACAAAACTGTGACACTTACCCACCTTGCCTGCCCAGGTGCCCCTTGCTGTGGAAAGGGAGTTAAAGGAGGACTTGGATGACTGTTGAGTTACACCAGAGCTATCACAAAGGCCAGGAAGGCTCACACCCTGTATTTTGACCCTCTTGAGGAAAGAGAAAAGATGGCTTATAGTTGCAGGGGACTTCCATCTGAGGAGTGCAGAGGGTCCAACATGTCAGAAAGAACCTCCTCTTACAGAGGGACAAGGTTCCACCAAAGGCCCTCAGCCTGTTGCTCAGAGTCATGCTACATGTACTGCAGCACACTTGAAGTCTAGCAAAGATGAACCAGGGGCTCCTGAGGTAATAGGAACCAGCAGGGAAGTGATAAAGGACATCAAAGAAATTCCAACCACTCCAGCTAACAAGTCAGCCTCATAGCAGGGCCCAACTGAAGTACCTCTATGCAAATGAAGGTAGCATGGGCAACAAACAAAAAATGTGCACATAACCTGCAGGGCTATGATTTTATTGGCATCATGGAGAGATGCTGGAATGGCTCCTATGACTGAGTGTTGGGATGAAAGGATACAGGCTTTTTAGGAAGGACAGGGAGGGAAGACAAGGAAGGGGTGTCATGTCTATGTCAATGACCAGCTGGAGTGCATGGAACTCCATCTGGAGATGGATGAGGAGCTGACAGAAAGCTTGTGGGTCAGGATTAAAGGCACTCATAGGGTCCTGGTGTGGTGCTATCCTTGGCGTGGCATTGGGATGGTACACCCTATGTGAAATGGCAGACCACTGGAGTCAATGGGAATCATGCCATTCATTCTGTTCTCATCGGTGATGCAGTAACTGTGGTACAATGACACAAACTTCACAATGTAGGTGCTTGACCGTGTGGCAAAAAAGCAAACAAACAGAGCCAGCAGCAGCCAGCCAAGGCAAATAGAGAACTGGAAGAAGCTACATTGCTTGGAATTTTATTTTTAACTTTTACAAAGTGCTCTGGAGACACACAGAATTTCTGTTCTTGTTACTAATTAGCTCTTGTTATTAACATTTTGGCTATAGAGGAAGTTCATAGTAAAAGCTTCTCACACAGCAAGAGTAGAAATCAGTGCTGCTTTCCTCAGTGATGTAGAAATATGGATTTCACAAAGAACTTCTTTAATATTATTTTATGTGGGGTCTAGAGTGGGTTATGTCAACTATGTCTGCAGGTGCCCTGAAAGCCAAGGGGCCAGCCAAAAGCAGTCACTCCAGACATGGTTTTAAGGCTTTCTAAATATGGCCCTGGTTCTGCCCTGGGTATGGCAGGTACTGCATCTGCTAACACTGGAGGTGAGCACAAGATGAAAATCTGCAGGGAGCAGAAGGGATATTTTATGCAGCATATACTGCTCACTCAGCGTTCTTCTGCAGGACTCAAACAGCTGCATTTAAATAGTCCTGAAAAGCAGTGCTGTTGCTTCCAGTTCTGAGGGAGTGATGAACTGAACCTTTTCCCCCACCCTCTCATGAAAGCACATGCTGAACCCATTCAGACAGTGGCAATGCTCCCTGTGAAGTACATGCTCCCCCCAGCTTCAGGAACAGACCTGACTAGGCCAGACAGCATTTTGCCCAATGCCCTTGCAGCAGCACAAGCCTTTCCATGCTCCCCGTTCTAGTTGGAAGGAAAAGGAAAAGCAATGTGAATTCTTCTAATCATTCTCTTCCCTGAAAACCTTTGGGGTTTTCAAGAAATTTTTGGCAGTGATGTGTTCTTCAAGTGGTAATACAGTCAGAAGTCTCTCTTGGAAGAGTCTAGATGTCTTGCAGCTTTGTTGAAGAGTCTTCTGTATCATTAAAAAAATGGGAAACGCATTATACTGAATTCAACAGCCTATGAGTTAAGCACAGACTCAGCACTCAAGCCTGTCTTATGAATGTTTACGGTGTTCATTAACTTAAACAAGAACTTCACAGACCTAGCTACATATTCTGCCATTTTCCCTAGTAGCAAAACCATTCCTGGAATAAATCTGATAGAATCAAAAATGTTAAAAGACAAAGCAGTCTCCCAGCACCTCCTGGGACATCAGTAGACTGAGAACAGATAGTAGTGTTTTTTCTGGCAAGTGAGTGCCTTCAGATTTCTCCTCACAACTCCCACAGTTGTAAAACTGGAATAATTTGCAGACATTTCCACCTGAGCATTTCAGTACTGCGTTTTCACTCCAGCATGTAGTAAACGCGCTCCACTCTACCCCGAGTTTAGTGACCCTATGGATCTTGCAAAGCCAGAGTCTGGAAGGCTGGACCCATAGTAGGCCGCAAATCAATTGTGGCTCCAAAGCTGTTATTCACCCGTCCGACACGAAGGGGAGCTCTGGTCACAGAAACGAGAAAGACTCCACGCATCTTTTACGGACACCATGGAAAAGATGGTGTAAGGCTACCTGTAGCGTTAGGCTAGTCTTACAGCTTTATTTTGCAAAAGCTAAGTGTATTTATCTCCTTTGTTTAAAAAAAAAAAGCTCTTTTTATGCAGGCAGCTATTGCTTCTACAGCTAGTGAAATAACCACGCGTGCCTGTGTGCTGCTGAGCTCCTGCTTCTCCAGCTGAAGACAAAAGCTTTCTAATCTTCCAGGTTTCAACCACAGATCTACAGGCCTCAAATTAGTTCAGTCCCTGTGACCCCTTGAGTTGTTCCTAGTCTAAAGAACGGGGTACGTACTTTGTCTGAGGGCAAGATCCTCTGTTGTACGGTGATTTCACCTGTATTGCCCCTGTTACTATTAACAAAGGAAACAAAACTATCATTTTATTAATCCTTTTCTGTTTTAAGGGCAGGTCAAAGGCAGAAAGAAAGTTCAGACTGGTTTAATCGTTTTGGTGGTTGCAAAATAATCGCCATGGAGCAGCAAAGGGGGAAGGTGAGGGGAGATGAGCCAGGAGCTGAGCGTGACTCTAGCCTGGCAGCGCCTTTGCTGATGGATGGCCATGTCCGGTCTGAACATAGAGGGCAGAGCTGGATGATGGTAACAGGGTACATCAGCAGTCCCAGATCTGACAAGCAATGAACCAGATCCAGGGTACAAACAGGGAGTCAGGAGCAAATGGAGATGGGACCACAGACAGGGTTACTACATTGTTCCAAAGTTCACTCAAGAGGCAGGGCTAAAGCTTATCTGGAGACAAGCTACAATGTACATCCATGGGGTCCATCGAGGAGACCAGCATCCTACAACATAGCTCTGAATCCTATCCAGGAGGCAGGGCCTGGGGCAAGTGTGCTTGTAACCTAGCTCAGACAAGGACTGAAGTCCCAAATGGTCTGGTCAGGACCACTAAGGCTCAGTGCACTGGCAGCAGCCTCCCCTTCCCTCAGAGTAGCCACAGGGGCAGGGTCCTGCATTCACTGTAGAACAGCAACCAATACTGCATGGAATGAATAGTCAGCCTGGCAGGTGAAATATAGTGACTTCATACTGAGATATATAAAATAAATATGATTGCTACATTATAGAGTATAAGTCCTTTGGAGATGGGGGGAAAATATCATCAATCAGGACTTCTGTTAGTCTAGTTCTAGTCATGGTAGTGAAAACTCTGGATTTTTGTCATGGCAAAACAAGAGGTTTTAAAGCACTACAACCTGCATTGCAGCCTTCCTGTGACTGCAGCATGAAGGGCAGGAATTGTTTCCTCATTTACACCCAGAAGATGACTTGCTTAGTGCTTCCCATTTGCACCTGAACAGCACAATTTGTGAGAAACAAACTCATATGTTTTGTGAAAGAAAAGCTTTTAGTTCTTTTACAGAAGGTGGTTTATTTTAATTGCACCATTCCTCCAGCATCTGGAGAAGTTTGAGCAAGTTATTAACTGGTTTACCTCTTGATATGACAGATGATTTGTTGGTTGCTCACTTGCTAAACTGGCTCAAGCTTGAGAAAAAAACAAAATAAACCACTTGTTCTGGCTGAATTTTCTGTCCATAACTGATGAACAGCCTAGATTCTCAGCATGGTTTGAATTTTGGCTGCAAACTTGCCCAATCCCTTCTTAGACAAGTAGTACCTCCTCTCCTCTGACTGTAATCAAGAAGATGCTGGTTTAGTTAGTACTGTCTTCATCATAGCTAGGTCTCTGGCATTTTCTTGTGGGTCTTAATATTCCTCACAGTTTGCCAGCTGGAGCTGTGATCTGACAGGTATTGTGGTAGCAAGTAGGGAGATAATGATGTCTGCATGAAAACCTGGTTAGTTCTGTCAAAAAAGACTTCTATCTTTGAATAAAGTTTCTTGTGTTCTCCCTGTTTTGGATCTTCTGCATTTCCATTAACACACCTCTTCTTTCTGGTGCTAAGTCATGATTGCTTACTCTGGTTACATCTACTGAACCTCCCTACTTAGACCACCAGATGCTTCATTTCACCTTATCATTTTGGCTCTTCTGCAATCTAGTCTTGCTTTTGATAGGTACATTGCTACATTAAGATCAGAAGGATAATTTCAGATGCCCAGTCTCCCAGATGAAATTTTTTTATTGTTGCTTCTGTCAAAATCTCACTGTTTTTTGGATTTTGTTGTTGTATTTTTTTTTCTTTTTCCTGGCTACCTGGTTGGCTCCTCTTATGGAGTAATTTATTTTAGCAGATCCCTCAGAGTAATAGAATTGTTTTTGAAGCTGAAAGCTTTCTAAGCTGAGAGACCAATGTTGCTTTTTGGGCCAGAAAGATCACAGATCACTTGCAGCAGCTTGGCTTTCCACTGGCAAGTGCTTCCTTGAAGATACTACCAGACCATCCAAGACTAATGCTAATCAGCCAGACCTGATACCAAAGAAGTAATGACTTCAGGATACTTTGTAAATGGTGAAAGCCACTCTGTTATGGTATACCACTGATCAGCTTTATCCAAAAAAAAGGAGCCAGGAAGTAACTGGGAGCAACTGTTTGGATTCTGGATTCAGTAATGTGTGAAAATAGATTTAAATTTCAAAATAATTGCAATAGTGCTAGCAAATTCATACTGCATCAGTTATAAAAATTATAGTATAAGAACTGGTACTTTGTTACCTGGAAACTGTACCAAGCACCACAAACATGCACAGGTTGGAACCTGTTAGCTCTCACTCCAAGGACTGCACCAGGAGATGAGCAAATAGATGATGGTAAGGAAAACATCTACCAAAGATAATTTCTAAAAAAAAAAGAAGGGGGACACACATGCCTATACCTAACCATGGTTTCTCAAAGGACTTTTTTTAACTGTGCGCTGGTTAAGGCTGGGATTTTCTTCAGCTTGTGTGGGGCTGTACTTTGAATTTATCTGGAAACAGCCTTGGTACCACAGGGATGTTTCAGTGACTGCAGAGCAGGGCTTACACAGAGCCGAGGCCTTTGCTGCTCCTCACCCCACCCCACCAGTGAGCAGGCTGGGGGTGCACAAGGAGTTGGGAGGGGACACAGCCGGGACAGCTGACCCCAACTGACCCAATGGATATCCCACACCATATGGCATCATACTCAGCATATAGTGCTAGGGGAAGAAGGAGGAAAGAGGGGGACATTGGGAATGGTGGTGTTTGTCTTCCCAAGTGCTGTTAGGCATGATGGAGCCCTGCTTTCCTGGGGATGGCTGAACACCTGCCTGCCTGTGGGATGTGAGGAATGAATTTGTGGGTTTGCTTTACCTATTAAACTGTCTTCATATTAACCCACGAGTTTTTCACTTTTACTCTTCCAATTGTCTCCTGCATCTCCCCAGGGGGTGGGTGAGTGAGCGGCTTGGTGGTGCGTAGTGTCTGGCTGGAGTTAAACCATAATAAAATGAAACTATGATTGGTTTAAAGTACCTACTTCTGACACCTGTTTCCATGAGAACAGGAGCAGCAGCTAGAAATGATGTCATCGGCTTTCTTGTTGGTTTCACAGATGCTGGAAACTGCAGATATCATATATATAAACGTTAGAACCAGTCAGCATAGTGTTATCAGGAGAAGAGGAAGGTTTTATGGCATTTTAAAATCCCTTAATATACTTCTAAGAACTCCTTCCAGCTAGTATTATTGTTATTTTTTAACAAAACAGATTTTTAAAGGTAATTCCATTTGAACCTAAAATGATTAGTAAGAAGTAAATTTTTCTTTACAACACCACACCTCTCAAGCAGTTGATAAAATGAGGCTTGAAAAAGAGAACCTTAACTATAGAATCATAGAATCATAGAATCATAGAATCATAGAATCATAGAATCATAGAATCATAGAATCATAGAATCATAGAATGGCGTGGGTTGGATGGGACCCCAAGGATCATAGAGCTCCAACCCCCCTGCCACAAGCAGGGCCACCAACCTCAACTATAGCCCCATTAATGTATTATTCTGCACCTGCAAAACTTCCTGATAAGCACTTGTTCACCTTATATTGCATCTTCTCCTTAATGGTATTCCATTGCATCTGATATTAACATGTGCTAGCAAAACATCTTTTTTTAATGTCTTACTGAATCATATATTTATTTGGAATGAGTTACAAGGAACAGTCTTAGTTTTCTGTGTGATTTCCCTAAATATTGTCTTCGACCAGAAGTGTCTTGCAATGGAAAATCCAGGCATGAATTCATCCTTAGCTGGGCAATACTGTAAAATCTGGAAAGGAACATAACAAGGTTGATGGGGTATTATGCTTCAGGGAAGTTGTTGTTCAGATAGTTTTCATGAAGAATGGAGGAGTGGCCATTTGCACAGTAGTTATATTATTAATATTAATAAATGTATAATTAATACACAGTAAGTGTATTATTTCAGCCATAGGCAGAGAAAAACCTAAACCTAACAGGCAGGCAGAACCTCTGCCTGCCCTGACAGGTACAGGTACTGCATCAAACCATCAAAACTCACCTGATTTCAACTTTGATTATGAACAGCAAAATCTCTGGATACTTGAAGCATTGAAGAGCTGAGCAGCTCTGGACTATGTATGACAGCTTCTTCCAGAAACAGGCTTCTTTTCCCTAAGAAATGCAAACCATTCCTTTATCCAGAAAATGTATTACAACCCATAATTTATGATATATAACACTTACAAATCAATACATGGTTTAGAACAAAGTTCTACTTAGAACAACATCTCATTTCTCATGCTGGTCAGTAATTAATGTCCAGGGAAAAGTGTAAGAAAAGGCTCATGTATGAAATGATCCTTCTCTGATATGACTGCTCCTGGCAATCAGTAATCCAAGTTCAGTTTTTGTGTGAAGATAGAAAACCCTTTTGCCTGTATCTGAATACATGGACTTCATTGTGCAATCTGTTTTCTTAAGCTCTTTCTTCAACAAGCTGTTGCATGCCATGTTCAACACTATTCATTGTGCTGAGGCTACCTAAAGGGAACTTTTTTTTTCCAAAAGGAAAAACCCAGAAGAAAACAAGGAACAAAGCCTGGAGGCTGCAAATAACTCATGTGCATGTTCAGTTTTGCAGGGAGAGGTTGGACAGCTTGTAATTGATGCAATTTATTGCAATAATAAAATGTTCCTGACCTTTTGTTGATCACAAAGCAAATGTACTTTTAGTGTGTCAAGTAAAATCAAGTATCGCTCCTATTCCTCTCCTGCTAGTTCTCTAGACTGCTTAATAAGAAATTCTAACTAAGAAGATTAGACCAGGATGTTATAGTTGAAGACTTAATAGCCACCAAGCAGCTATCTCAATTTTCCTATTTCAGTCTTTTGCATGTTTACAAGCAATTAGAATATGTATGTACAAATGCAAGAACAAAGGAGCTGTCAGTGTGATGTTGGAGAACAGTTTAATGCAGGGACATTTTTGCAAAATAAGGACACATGAAACATTTCACAGCAAATTCTTTGCCTTAACCACCAGGCCAGCTCCACAGCAAACACTGACAGCCCCACTAAGAAATGATACTGCTACTGCATGAATTAAGTACTTTATTCTGCTTATTGGCACCTGGTGATTCTCATTAAGCAAATCACAGCCTATATAAACCCAGAGACAAAAAACCTTAGCTTCATCAGAGGAGAGCTTGGTAAGGCTTAGAGCAGAGAGGAGCAAGAAGAATGTAGTTCCTTGTGATGGTGCTCTTTCCTACTCTGTGCTCCCTTTTCACCTTTGAGGTCATTGTGATAGTAAATTTTATCAATGGGTGAAAAGCTTTTCTGCTTTGGCTGCAACATGTCTCCTGTGGACCCATCACACCAAAAGGAGGAGATAGCTGTAAGCAAGCTGAAATAATTTCCTTCCAAATATGAGGGTTTTAGCTTGAGCCAGCATCTGGGCAATGATTATGTAGAGAAGGAAGTAACTGATGAATCTATAGATTTAGGGAGCATACAAACAGGAGGGGAATCAGCTTTTTAAAAGGGCAGATAATGGCAGGACAAGGGGGATGGATTAAAGCTAAAGGAGGGAAGGGTTAGATTGGCTATTAGGGGGAAGTTCTTTACAGAGAGAGTGGTGAGGGGCTGGAACAGGCTGTCCAGAGAAGTAGTGGATGCCCCATCCCTGGAAGTGTTCAAGGACAGGTTGGATAGGGCCCTGGGCAACCTTGTGTAGCTCCAGGCCTGAGGTTGGTGTCCCTGCATGTGGCAGGGGGTTGGAGCTCTATGATCCTTGGGGTCCCTTCCAACCCTTGCCATTCTATGATTCTATACGTGCATTTAGGGGCTTGGGAGGTACTGTACTTCAGTAATGTTGAAATGACACTGAGCAAACGGTGGCGAAGACTGAGAATGCACTCTCTGCTGTGTGAGAAGATAATGAAATGTAGTGGCTTAGGTATTAAGGTGAGGAGTTGTGATACCCAACTGTGAGTGATATTCAGGTAAAGTAACAGCTGTATTTAAAGTCTCATGCTCCAGCTTTGTACTGAAGCAGAATAAATTCAAACTCAGTAAAAGCTGAATGGAAATGTAAAACTGTGTTCCTAATCTCTCAACTGCTGGTTCCAAGTCCCACCTGAGAGTGTACAAGTGGGTTTAACAGTGACCTAACATAACAAATCTTTTTGTACATGCAGTATATCAGCAAAGATGCTGCGTCTGGGACCAAGACCTCAGTGGATGAGATAAGAGTCAACAGCTCCTCTAAGAGAAGCTTGTCTTCCATAGATTTGGAGCAACTTGTGTCTCTACGTTACTGCCTGAGGTGAACTTTAGGTAATAAAGATGGTGGTGCAGCAGTGCTGGCAAAACATCCATGGCACATCCTTTTGTATTGAAAGGAAGGGTTCTGGAGGGACCCAGTAGTCTCTTTGAAGCATGATGTACTTTGATTCCTCACTGTGACCAATGTGTTTCTGTGCAGCAATTTCCACCTGATGAAGCGTTCTCAGAAGAAACATCCTCACCAGCTGCTCCAGGTCAGAGTAATCAATGGCATCTCAGAGGTGTAAAATAACTCCTTTATTGACTTGTCATTCACTTGGTCTTTCCACAAGTACATTAAAGGTTTGTGTAAACAGTGAATGGTGTTTGCTGTTGAATGACACTGGTCTTCCAGTATTGTATTATACTCTTCAATATTACTTTCATTCCCTGAGCTGAGCTGTAAGTAGGACAGCAAAATGTAGCCCTTCCTTTGGGCACTTGCCTTTTTTAACTATATGATTCACAATACCTTGGAAGACAATTGGCTGAGGAAGACCAGCGCTGCACTCTTGAAAGGACATGGACTGCTCAGGAAATTAAACCTAAAATTAGTAGGGAAGCTAAAGTGACTTCATTTTGAGAAATACAGCAAAGGGAACAAGCAGCAGCAGCTGGCTTCATTGAACAACAAATAATGCCAAGAAAATGTATGAAAATCTTCTTATTTACTTCTCCTGATAACTATCAGTTGTCTAGAGTAATTGTGAAGAGGTATCTTGTTGAGCAAAAAAGGAAAGCAAGATGCCCTTTATAACTTGTGAGAAAAATAACATTAATTTATGGTGTCTTGAACTGCTACCTGTTGATGCTAAAGGAAGCACTTATCTAGGGCATAGTACTTGCTGTTCTCAGGTTCAGTAATAGGTCACTTTGTTGCTGAGCTTTGGTGGCTAGATGCTTACTGGTTAAAAAGTTATGGGAGCAGTGGATGATGCAGGAGGGTCCTGCAGTAAAGAACACAAAGTACAGGTGCCATCCTTGCCTCAGGCATGAGCAAAACATTCTGGGTTTTTCTGTAAAACAGAAAAAACAAAATATAGTGAAATATGAAGGGGGTTTTATCACATCTGGAGATGTGCAACTTGCAAAGAAAGCAAGAACTTTCCTATGAAAATTGCATTAGGAGAAAACTGGTGTATTTAGGATTCAGAAGGTTTTAGTAGAAAAAGCAACAGTCATAATCTTTCTCTTAGAAAACAGAAGCAATATGCACTATTTAATAGGCAGGAGAAAATGATCACCACTTTTGTGAGTGAAGTTGATATTAATTGATTGTGACCATCTCCACAGTCTGGGAAGCAATGTGTTGATATAATTTGGTACTGTTGAAAGAGATGAAGCTGTACTAACCATGCAAATCCTAAAACAAACAATAATATTTTCCTAGAGTCAGGCAAAATATTTGCCAAGGTCTAATTCCATAAACTTCCACATAAAAAGGAAAAAAAACCCACCTCACTAAGTTAAAATGGATTGCCTCCAAGGACAAGACTAAAACTACCCAGAGCCTACCTCAGTTGGCTGCTCTCCTGACCAACAGCTGCATGACCAATTGAGGCAAAACCAGCCAAAAACTGATATAAGAAATCTGTGGCAACGAAGATTCCAGAAATGTGATGGAACAGTCTAATTTAAATTGTCTTTTCCTCTAGGATTTATAACAAGTCCTGGAATGTAGAACTTTGTGTCTTCCACTTAAACCCTGGGTACCTTACTTGTCTGCAATTCTGCAGTATATTATTTCCAATAATTTATAATAATTTGAAGTGCTTCAGTTACACCAGTTGGTGAAATATGATGTACAGAGCCACATGCATTTTTCTAAGAAAGTCTTTGTTTCTGCTTTCCACTTCACTCAAGCGTCATGGAAATGCACAAGTATATAGACAAAGCATTAGAATCCTTTTGAGCCCTGTGCTTTTGAGACAAGCTGAAGGGAGGGTTTGAATACAGAATCATAGAATGACCTGGGTCAGAAGGGACCTCAAAGTTCACCTAGTTCCACCCCCCCTGCCACATAAGGTTTACTTTAGTGAAGCTTTCTTCTTTTTCAGGCTTCCCTTATACCTGCCACAGCGGTTATGTTATTTGCTTTTTCTTTTTGTATGAGATTTGGATTGAACATAATGACTTTGCATAGATGTGGCAGACATCCCTGCTGCTTTTCAGCCTTCCTGATAAATCTGAAAGCAGTATATCCTGCATGATATATGATTGTGTTGGAAAATGCTTAGTCTCCAAATGTCTGCCCCAGAGTGACAATGGACTAAATTCATCTATAGTGAAACTTTCCTGAAAAGGTAAGTTGGATGAATTTTCCCTGAACACTTGCTAAAATTATTACAATAAATTAGTATTATCTGGACATATACTTCCACTATCTCTAATAGCTGGAGATAGCACAAAAGAAACCCCAAACCAATGCAATTTTTATCAAGGTGTTAATGCAGAATTGCCAGGAATTTATAGCCTTTAAGAAATATTTTCATTTAAGTTAGATTTATCATAGGAAGAGGTCTTGTTTTAAAGACATTCTCTTTTCAGTGGTGCATGCTTCCAGCAGATAGGGAAGTGAGGGTCTTTTTGTGAGCACAAGTATTTTTTGGATTCACACTGGAAGGAGCTCAAACTATAGAACTATAAAATCCCTTTCTACTGTCTTAACATAATTGAGCTTAAACCTGGCGATGGGCTCACAGAGCCAAATAGTTAGAGCCAAATAGTTAAAGCCAACTGTGTCCATTCTGTCCCTTACCTCTGAAATCCACACTCTGTTTAGATAGGAGCATATCACATGAGCCTGCTGTCCCAGATCACTACAGTGCTGTTTCTTGGCATGCCACCTGCCATATACACACCATCTGCGGGTTAGTCCTTGAAAGCCTCCTAACTCTTCCCTGCATTTGCTTACAAAGAAGCTGCTTTGTCCTGATGGCAAAGACCCATCTTGGAGTCACACTTTCCTGAGGGATAAAGAAGTGGAGAGCTGAAAGTGTCCTTAGCCTTTAAGTTAAGCCTTGTTCCCAGGGTACTACAGGTTTTCTGGCTGGAAGGATGTTTACCCCTTTTCATAGCCTTATCCCACACAGCCTTCCTTCCTGAGATAGAATGGTAGTCACTATGGCTGGTGTAGTAGCAAGATACACCACAAACTCAAGTGATAATACATGTTTCTTTGTGTAGAACATTTACTTGATATTCTGTATCTTCTCATTTTGCTCTTTCACAGGCAAAGTCTTCTTGTTTCCTAGGAGGGAGTAAAGATTAATTTCTTTCCGTGTCATCAGTCTTTCCCCTCTGTTGCTTTCCTTTAGTGTTCTCAAAAAAACACCTTATTCCCTCAACTTGTTTCTTTGGAGGTTTTGGACTAAAATTAGTTTGTGGAATGTGGTCATAGGATCAATACAGATACTAGTTTTACTCTTAAATGATGTGTTCCTTACATAAGGGATAGACATAAGCATGTAATGGAATCACTTTGCTTTAAATCACAAATGTGTTTTTAAAATATATTTTACTTTGTGCCTGGAATAATGGAGTTGAAAGTTGGTGAAGTGTCATTAGTTTTATTTTAGTTCTTAGATTTGTGAGCTAAAATCTTCTTAGATTGTGAAAAGATCCCTTCGTTAATTGAATTTATTCTGAAAGTATGTAAATAGCATTTTTCTCAATGACTTTTGGAGGTTTTTTCCCCTCTTCCCCACTGCATTATAAAAGTAGCAGATGAGTAATTATGTAATATAATTTTGATGAAACTGTAGCAGAGCTAATAAGACACTTAACAATTTTTTTGCCATTTATTCTATTGCGTTTACTCCTGCTCTCAAAAAGTTCAAATTAGAAACAAATTCCTGGCCAGCTTTCTGTGAAACTTTAAAATAAAATATACTCCTACACAAATTAACATAGCATCTACTGTCTCTTAATTAGAAAAAAATTATGCAGTCTTCAAAATTCACAATGTAAGTCGCTGGTAACCAGGAAGGTACTGGCAAACGTGTCTAATATTGCACACCTAGGCTGAAACATTATATGGTTTAATTTTCCTCAATGTTTCTATTGCAGAAGGAAACTTCATATAGTCCTATTGAAAGTCAACTAGCCATGGCATCAGAGGTAAGAACTTGGTGCTTCACAGAACCTTCATTTCTCTACCAAGTTCTCACAGGTGAGAACTCACTAAGTGCTCCTGTAACTTGCACTTATTAAAGCTATATTGAATATATCTATGGTACAGGCATGCTATTTTATATAGCAATGACTATTTTGACAAGAGCCAAAATAAATACCTGAATAGGTAACTGATTTCCCTGACTACTGAAGTCCATTACTCTTTAACTCCTTGATTTCTGGAGTGGTAGAGAATACTCTGGATATTCACTTCCCCACAATGCAAATGTGGATTAATAAAGGCAGAGCGCAGTTCTTCTGTCAAGGGTTTTTTGCAGGGTAGCGTTCTCAGTTGGCTGTTCATTGAGAGTCTGGAAGTAAATTCCTGATGATATATGGTCTTAAGTGGGGAATGATTACTTAAGTGGCCAGTGTTGCAATCCTTTGGTCATTGAGCTGTCTAGATTTGTATGAATAACTAGCTGCAGACACAAACAGGCATAACCTTCAGCAGAGCATCCTTTGCACTACCCTCTTTAAACTTTATCTGTCATGGCAAAAAGCTTCCATGACAGCTTTTGCTGTCCTCCACTCTTCCTGCATGGATTTGTTCACAAGGAAGATTGTCTGTAAATGCTCTTAGAGGTGAAGAGCCTGAGGTGCTATGAACGATCCAGTGTTTCCAGTACCAGAGAGAACAAGAACTGTGGCAGCCCTCTAGCCCACCCTACACTGAGCCCAGCAAGTGGCCACCAAGATGATTAGAGGGATAGAGCAAATGGTGCACGATGAGAAGCTGAAGAGGGTTTTGTAGGGTTTTGTTGTTTTGGGGTTTTGTTTGTTTGCTTGCTTGCTTTTAGCGTGAAGAAGATAAAGAGATTATCTAATCTAATTCAAATACTTCTGTAAACAACCACTAGAAAACACAGCCAGACTCCATTCACGTGAACAATGAAAGGACAAGAACAGAAACAGATTGCAGCTGGGAAAATTCCAGGCAGATATAAGGAGAAAAAAATCTTCACAAGATTTAATCAGCACTGGGACAAGCAGCTCAGATGGGTTCTGGAACTTCAGATTTTAGAGATACTCAGAATTTGACTGCCCTGAGCAACCCGATGTAACTCTCTCTGCTTTGAACAGTGGAGTGCAACTAGGTGATCTAAATTATTCAGTTATTCTAAAAAAATTCAATCACTATGTCTAGAATAGCAGTGAGAACCCACCACAAAACTGACAACAACTTGTAAAGCCAGAGGTGTACTTAAAAAAGATTGAAACACTTGGAAAAGAGAACTTGAGGAAGAGCATTTGCATGCAGAGAGAACAAGACTCTAAATAAAGAATAGTGGACCTTGTTAAAGCCACTGTCTAATTCTGGTAATAGCAGCTCTGACATCCCAATGTTTAATTTGCACTTTATTAAGCCTTGATGAGGCAGCAACACTAGGTATAAAGCAGGAGGGGACCAGCTCTCAAGCCACTGACAGCTCTCAAATTTCTAGGTAGAAGCAACAGATTTTTGACAAGGCAAAAGAAGAGCCCAGAGAGCAAATGAACTGGGAACTCTTCACTCTTTCACTACACTTCCTGCTTAATGTTTTTTTCATTATTGTCCATGACTTCTCATTTCTCTTTCTCTGATGCTTCATCCAATTACATCCATTTCTTCTAGGTTGTTACTCATGGGTCTATGAGAAGATAAGGAGTATATACACATGGTACTTCTCTTGATTTCAGGGTCCTTCTGCCTGCATCCAGCCATCTTCTCTGTTCCCTTTGCTGTTGTGCAGAGCATAAAGGAGTATAAAGAGTATAAGGGAACATCTGATTATCTTTATGCTTAGGTACACCTCTGAACTAGATTTAACTGAATCAAATAGAATCAAAGGATTTTCATTTTAATGTGGTGCTTTCGGGTTAAAGCTCTGCTGATACTTCTTACAAATACAATGGACATAATCAATGTCTTTGCAGAAAATCTACTTGAAATAATATGCCTTAAAGACAAGAGGATTCAAAAAGGAAGGAAAATGTTAAACAGATTTTTAAGAGACTGTTACTTGATCTCCTAGCAATTGGAGCTACAACAATGGTAAAATTAGCTTAATGCTGTTTCGTGCTGTGTTTTCTGTACAACACACATGGAAAAAAGTAGGTGGATGCTGAAGATAAGGGAGTTTAGCTTAATGGAGACCTGGATTCTTATTGTGCTCATGGAAAAAGCAGAGCAGCTCAAAGAACAAGAGCAGATTTATTTGTTAGGACAAACCGCACGTCTATCCTATAGGGAAAGTCAGTGTAAAGTTTATCTTTCACATGTAAACTCCAGTCAGATTGATTGTCTCAGTAGTGAATCAATATTATGAGGCTCTGGTAGTTTTGTGTCAGTTTCTGTGATTCCATAGGAGACTGTGTAGGATTGGGACGAGCAGAAACACAATACATTGAGCAGTTGATTATGATTCTAATAAATACTCATTAGTTAAAATTAAAAATACAGAAGATATATTTCCCTTTCAATTACAAACCCTTCCTACAGGGTACAAAACCTGTAACTTTAATCTTCAAGTACTTCAGAAACAGTATTGGGTCAAATTGCTACTAAAAAGGCAATTATGTGTTCTTCCATATATTAAGGTGAGTTTTCCTGTAGCAAACTTTGGATGAAAAATCTGGTAAGTAGAGCTAAAAAAACCAATCTGTCTTTGGTAATCTTATCTGAAAGTAGAGACAGGGCACATCACGCATGAATCTCACACAGGTCTTTGCCAATATGTTTCCTTGTGACCCTCATCATGGAGGAAAATTGGGCCTTCCTACTGTTTTACAAGAGAGGCAGACTTCTCCCTCAGAGATTGCTAGAGCACTAGGACTTTTTCAGTGATCAGAAAAAAAAAATAGTTTCGTTTTCAAGCATCATACAAGCCATTAACTGTTAATAAACCAGAAAATTAATAAATGCATGAAAGCACTTTAGAGTAGTATTGTATTAATTTTGAGTAGCAATTGTGTTGTCCTACCCTTTCATCCAAAATTGTTCATAGAAAAGTTTGGGTTAGAAGGGACTTCAAAGCTCATCTAGTCCCACCTCCTGCCATGGGCAGGGACACCCTTCACTAGCTCAGGCTGCCCAAATCCCCACTCAACCTGGTCTTGAACCCTGCCAGGGATCCAGGGGCAGCCACAACTTCTTTGGGCACCTTGTGCCAGGGCCTCACTGCCCTCACAGGGAAGACTTTCTTTTTCATATCTAATCTAAATCTACACTGCTTTAGCTTAAAACCATCTCCCCCTTGTCCTATCACTCCCTGCCCCTGTAACCCATCCCTCTCCATATTTCCTGGAGCTCCTTCAGATACTAGAAGGCTGCTATAATTATGGTCTCCCCGGGGCCTTCTCTTCTCCAGGCTGAACAACCACAATTCTCTCAGCCTGTCTGTTCATCAGGTTGTCTAAGTTCTACGGAAGAGATATCAAATTTTAACAGGAGGAATTGAAATTTTTCCTAGCACATGCTGTATAAAATTAGTTCTTGTAAAATGCATGAGGTTTCCAAAATGGATGGGAAATAAAGGTGCACAACAGCAGATGAGCAAATCCAAGAGGAAATTTAAGCATCCTGAGAAAGAGCAACAGGTTTGTTTGAATTCTGAAAGTTTCTCAGAACCTCAAAACTCACAACAGTGCTGAGGAACCTCAGGAAGAGCTCAGTGGAAGGAAGACACCAAATCAACACCTACAGGCTCAATTTACAGTCTGAACATTAAGTACAGCGTACCTATTTTACACACCAGGCAGAGGACATTGCTGCAGATTGCTAACATAGTAGCACCAAGGCAGACAATTTTAGGCAGCTCATTTCAAGTCAGATGACTGAGCACAATGTTATCCAAGTTACAGCAGTGAGCAGATGCTATCAGCCATGTGGTTTTAACATTTTAACCCAAATTTGTATCAGCTAGAACAAGATGTCTCCATTTGACCATAGGTGCTTTGATCTAATCAGTAGGTACATGTCTGTTTCTTCTAGCACTTATGTATTTCTCAAGATTTAGATAATAACTTGAAGATTTGCCCCATTTTATTCTTTTCCACTTTAAACTGCCTATTGGATTAATTCAGCTCCTTGTTCATAATTTGTTTTAATTCAATTTCTGGTTTATTTGCTGTCTTTATGAACTATATTTTGCAGAACAAAATCACAGCAGCACCCTGAGTATTTTGGAAGGATTTTTGAAAACTAAAGAAAAAGAAATATCTGGAAAGGTGGTCAGTTTGAAAACAGAATGAGTCTCCACAAACCATGAAATAGAGAAGGACCAAGACAGCATATGCTGGAAGCAGACGTTAATGAGCTGCACTCAGCCAAAAGAGCACTTGAAGAAATATCAAGAGGAGGAGAAAAAAAAAGAGGCAGGTATTGCTATTAAAGTAAACCATTAAAGTCTCTTAAGAGACTCTTTAAAAGCTTATTAAACAGTTTTTGGGTGCTGTAGCTATTACAAGTTGACTCTTTGTTCATATGATGGTAGTTTAAGGAGTTTTTAAGGGACTACTTCTGCAACCTGAAAGAACGATTTTTGTGACAAAGAGAGATACAATACATTGCAGAAGAAAAATACTGTATGTGTGTAAGAGAGGAGTTACAAGAACTGAATTATTTGTTTGAAAGGCAATCAAGAGTTGGTTTATCTAGAGTTTTCAAGAAATGAGCAAAGAACAATTTTAGAAGTTTTAATTAAAAATGTTCTTGATCTTTTATCCTAAAAATAATTTTAGTAACAGTCTCATTGCTTTCACACCACTACTATTATTACCATATTGATATGAAGGTAAACAGAGTCACTGGTTCACTACGCCTTGTTGTCTTCACAAAATATGCTATTAAGATAATTTACTTTAATATAAATGCATTGATTATATAAAATTTAAACACTAGGTAAAGAGTGTTTAACTTACTTAAAGAATTAATTAGAACTCTTAAGCCATGGGGGTGGGAGGGCAGGGTTTAGCATCAGAGCAATCTGGATCTCAAGAAACAGATTCAGTAAAATCAGAAGTGGTATAATATGGGCACTACTTTCAAGTGATCAAAATATGGGACTGGATTCTATGTCTGGCTTTGCTCTTACTTGCAATACATGGAGTAGCTTTTTTTTCACACTGCCTTTCTATTTTTGCCACCTTTTTTTTTTGCTAAACTACTTCTGTCTGACTGTCCAAGTATAAGTTTTGAGAGAGAGCTCAAACAACAGGTACTACCAGCAGTGATATATGTTCCACAACAATGTCTTCTCAAAGTCTATCACCTTCATTTAATATTTCTGTGGAGTCAATGAGGTTCATTGTTACTGCTGTTGAATCTAAAGAAAAAAAAAACCAAACAGAACAGCTCCTAAGCTGGAAAGAAATCTCTTTAAATGCTTTATTTCATTCCATACGTTCTCATTGTTTAAAGCTGGTGAAGAATACGTGTAAGCCCTAGAAAGAGGAATTAACATCAGGAAGTCTGAATTCCAGTTAACATTCTGACACTATCATTCACTGACTTCAGCTGTCACGCAGGAACCCTACAATTCTGCTGCATACACATCTCAAAGATACATTTTAGCTACATTCCATGCTACTTTCTGTTCTGTGGTCTCTGGCTCAAATATTTGGACCAAATTAGGAATTTCTGAGCTCTCTAGGATATATGCCTTTAATATCTGCAATGGTGGTTAATATAAATTATAGTATAGGAACCATTTGTTAATTCTTGTGTGGTTTTGTGACTGAATTATTTTAACTGAGGGTCACAAGTAAGTGAATATCAAATTTCATGAGAGAACTTGTGGTTGGTAAGCTTTCCATCATATAACTGGTGAAGAACTACATATTTTTTTTTCTCATGCTTTGAGTTTAATTAATGGATAGCTTTTGGACTTCTAGTAGTTCCTGGTAGACTTCAGTGCAGTAGCCCAGCTTATTCATTTATATTTGCATTCTTTCCATGTGTGACAAATAAAAAAATATCTAATTCAAAGCATATAACAAAATCAGAACATTTCTTTTCCTTAAGCCATTTAAAGTACAAAAATGTAAGAAGGATGGTTGTTTACTTGATAGCACTTCTAGAATGGCAATACTAATCTCATCTAGATGTAAATTCACAGATTTATTTTGAAGTACTCCTTTTACTTACTTCCTAATGCATTTGGTCCCCCGATTGAATTCTTACACTGCCATCCTTCCTTCGGGAGGCTGGATGTTAAAAAAAAAACAAGCTGTATGCAGAGAAAAGCCCTCCTTCTTTTGCCTATTTATCTGCACATTTTCATTACTCCCACTCCATTGTGCCTGAATAGGAGGTAGAAGAAGAAATTATTACAAGTGACGAGTTACCAATGCAAAATACTCTAAGAAGTATCTGGGTGAAGGTCTTTTGTTTTTTTTCTTACAGACTTATATTTAGAATTGAACTATATGTTGAAGGAAGTAAAAAAAACCCAACATATGTGTGTGTGTGTATACACATGTATGTTTAATTTTTATGCTTCAAGCAGCTTAAGTAAGGAAGGTGCATTTCAAATGCAAGGAAGGTTACGAAGTTTGTAAGAGATGCAGTGTTGTCGCAAGTGTTCAGGAGCAATTCTTTCTCATTGTAAGAAAGAAAATATTCAGCATCTTTCTTATCTGTGCCTCACTGCTCTTTAAGATACTCCAGGGAACATGACCTGTTGGAAGAGAAAAGAAAAACCAGGAAGTATTAGACTATTGGCAGGTACTCATTATTGACAACTATTGCCTTCTTATCCACTGGAGATGCATTTGTATTCAGGAACATGCTTTAGGCTTTTAATGAGAGAAGCACAGGGTTTACAAACTCTGTGGAATATTTAAGGATAATTTACAGGTGGCAAGCAAATGCTCACAGATTGGGAAGTCTTTTAAACAAACTTGTATCTAGATTAAAGATCTCATGTTCCAGATACATGGGAAGTATTTATAGTATGCTTTTCCAATTAAGATTGTATAAATTCTCCTAGTAGCCTTTTCACAGTATGGGAAGTTGGAAGGAGCTAAATTGAAGTCAAATACAAAATAAGTGGCAGTTGGAGTCAGGAGATAATTAGTCAGGAGTCTATTACATGTAGGTCTAATACATGTATTTTCTCTTACTCAAAATGCTGTTTGGGAAGTTGTAAGTCCAGTCTTACTGCATGCTATGTCATCGTAAATCAGTCTGTTTCCCTGAAGCTATGAATTCTGACTTCTGGTGAAAAATATTTGTGCTACCTTTGGGTCACCATCAAGTTGCTATGTTTCTGATTATGTATCTTAGTAGTGCATCCCAGCTCTGGAAGGCATGTTTAATCAAGAATGTTTCACTAATGAGAGTTCAGCATAACAGTGCTCCAAACTTGGGGTGCTATGACATGAAGGGATCTTGGCAAGAGGGTGAAGTCAAGGGAGAGAATAGTTGGCACTGCTGGGGCTGCTTTTAGCAGCCCTCTAGCATCTCAGGGATTGTTTTAATTTCCCTGAGGCACAGAAGTAGCCTACAATCATCCTTCAGATCAGGACCTCTTATGGTGATATAAAACCTCACTTGTTTCAGTGAGCTAAGCACAGAATGCAAGCATAGCCTAGTCAATGAAGTATTGGGATTATTCTGGATTGTAAATAGTAATTTTCCTGGAGTTTAATCCCATGTAGAAGTACAGGTCCCAGCCATGGTGAATTTAATGGCAAGACTCATACTGACTTCAGCAAGGACAGAGCTCAGAGACACCACACCATTCCACCAGCAGCAGTTTCATACAGCTAAGAATTTGGAGACAGGGCATCAAAATATCTAGAAAGGAGGATCCCTTCTCAGAAGATAATCAGTGAAATAGTTTTGAAAATGATTTTCTAACACTAATAAAGAAAATGTAATAGACCATTTTATGCTCCTGTCCTTAGGCTGTGCCTTATACCATGATCAATATAAAAGAAAATGATATTTCCTTGATTACTCATTCAAGGAGAAAATGAGTTCTGTTACCTGAAAATTTAGAAGTTTCCTGAGTAATTGAATAGCCTTTGTACATCTTCAATTTTTGATGTTATTGGGTAGTTTATGGTATTTACTAAGATGTTTTAGCCTAATCATTTTTTTGACAGGATAAAATATCACTATTACAGTGGGAACATTCTCCTGACAGAGGAAACCATTTAACAAATTAGATGCTGAAATGCAATTTGCTGATCAGCGACTGAGAATATACAATGCATGTGCAAGAAATAGTTTAAATATCAACCAGAAACTAATTATGCAAATTACACAAAAGCATCCTTCATTGTGCTGGCTTTCTTTTCCCTCCAAGACTGCAGAAGACATTGGCAGAAATAATTTGAATGTTGCAAGTACACCATATAGAAATCTGCTTCAGAATTACAGGCTCTTCTTTCAGTGCTGAACACACTTGAAAAAAATATCTAGTTTAACATTTGGAGGAGAGTGGATTAACCAGCAGTATGCAGTCAATTCCTCCTGGTGCTTCTACAATAGTCATCAGCCTTCAGGGGTGGCTACCAAAGATAGGCTCCTATCTTTCAAAGCATTCATAGGAAAGGTCTGCTACCTTGGTCTGCAGGAGTCTCCCTGAGGCATGCTAGCCCTGGTATGGATTCTTCTTTGGATTTGTGAATAGTACATTTCCCAGCAACAACTCCAATTCAGGAGGTGCCAGAAAAAGATGTCCTGGTCCTTGTACCTGCTGAAGTTTCATTAGTGAGCCCAGAGACAAAACAGAGAAGGAATAAAGCACTCCCCTGTTCGCATCTCAGCAACTGATTAAATGTTGTGATCTTCTTCCAAGAGATACTGTTTGCTTGAAATAGCAATCAGCATGGTAAAGATGCAACAGGACACAGGTAATTGCTATTTCTAGATTTTATTTGTGGTCCCAAGAGGTGGGTGACTGTCACTTAGAGATTCACAGGTAGCTGCAGCTGCTCTTCAGTTCTATAACAGAAAACATACACTGTGGAGTATAAGAGAGTGTAATTTCCCTCCAGCCTCCTTCTCTAAAAATCTACTCCAGTTGTCCTAAATGCTGTCACTTTTAAAGCTTTACAGGTCCTAGGATTTCTATTCAGCCATTTTGATCATATGCACTTCTGAGAGCTAAAGGCTCTAAAGTGCTCACGTTTAACTTCTCAAAAAAACCCCTAATGAGTGCTTTTAAATATTGATCCTAGTTCAGCTTTGCTAGATGGTGTCCCTCTTAAGTGTAATCCTATGGGAGATGCGATGAGAAACTGAGGGGAAAGTTAATGAAATGCAGATCCTCGTGTGCCTTTTGCTTCTTTCCAGAAAGATTTTTATTTTTCCTTACTCTCATCTCATATGGACCACCTTTGTGAGAACTGGTTGAAACTTTCATCTACTTGATGATGTGTTCTTCTCCAGTGAGACTGAAATTGTGTGGTATCAATCTTTGTCAGTGGAATAAGGAAGCGGGATGGGCTGCAAAGAAGCCCAAAGGGCTTTTCTAATATAAACCAAGCTGGGATAATATGCTAAATTCTAAATACATTTGGACAATTAATGCTTGTGGGTCTCTTTTAAGTATGTTCAGTGCCCACGAGATTGAAATATTGCTGGAAGCAGTGTAAAATCCATATATAACTAGAGACTTTGGAATAAATTTGAGGATACTGCAGGTAGGGCAGGGGGATATAGGAGAAGTAAAGACAGTTTTGTTCATGCACAGAATCACACAGAAAAATGCAACTCGATGAATATCTGTGCCTTTTATCTCTATCATTTCTCCCTTTAATTCATTTCTGAGGTTCTTCTTCAGGCAGTGGACTCTGATATTTTCTTCTTGGCAAATTCCCCATTAGCCCTAGACTGGATGCACCTTTGTATCTTGGTTTTTTTGACTGTACCTTTATATAAAAATACTTCTTTTTTTCTCTAAACCTCTCAAAAGGGATGAACTAAGTGGCTTTAGTTTGCATGTTACAAAGGTTTCATCTGCATGGAATAATTGAATAGAGCCTTTTTATGTGTTACATTTGTTCAGGCATGGGTCTCTATTGAGAGTCCTGTTCTATTCCTTCCTAATTCCTACCATCTCTATTACTACATCTCTGTATAATACTGCCTAGGCAGTAATTGACAAAATAGGAAATTAATTGGTGAAATGTCTGTAATGTTCACGAATTTTTTGGCTGTTCAGGATAAAATAGCTTTAAGAGATGAGTAAGAATACTGTTTGCATGCAACTTCGAGCCACTGTTGTTGGTCACTAACACCCTCATTATTACATTCAGAACTAGTGCAGCGGAAGTAAATGACTGCTGTCTCTGCTGTTTTCGGTCTTCACAATCCTGTGGATCTTGTGAAAAGTCCTTTCCTATCTCGCTTCCTGTCTCCTGGTTTCACATGAGCTCCGTCCTTCATCTTGTAGATGAGGAAACTGACAGAAAGAGATTAAGGTTAAAATGTCAAGTTTCTCTCAATTTTGGGTTCTGATTTTACGTATCCCGGCCCTGATCCTTTCAAGTGCACTCTGCATTATTGGACTTTTAGATGGAAGCCGCCCTTTGAAAACTAACCATTGTTGCTTCTTGCTTTTCACAGCCTTCAAGGCTGGGTAAAAACGTCCTTGAAACTGATGGGTGTGCTAGTTGCTTTCCATTCTGGCTGAAAGTGGGAACAATGATGTGCCCCTTTGTTTAACAATAATTGAAACATGGAAAGTTGCTTCTGAGACCACTCTGCAAGTACAGCCTGGGAGGTTTTGATCTGCTTGTGGGTAGGTGTGTTTAAAAGTAAGCAACGAAAGAGGCAACTGGAGAGAGAAGGGCTTCTAGTATAAGCCTGAGAGAAAAACAAAAATTGCCTGTAGCTTTTTGTGCAGAGCATTTCAGGAAGAGTAAAAAGAACTTCTTATTGATTGTTGCCCTGATTGGAGAAACAATGTTTTATATGTATTCTGCAAATAAAAAAGAGAAATGACCATAGATCCCACACGGTATAAAAGCATGGGGTTAGAAGAGAGATTGACCAGAAACACTTACAGCAAAATTGTTTAATAAACACTTAGATTAAAAACAGTTGGTGCAGGGTAGTTTGGAAGTCTCCAACTGAGCTCACCTGTACAGTCCTCACTTAAGTGCCAGGTATCTTCTGTATTTAGGTTCCTAATCCTGTCCTGAGTGACATGGTCCTCCCTGAACTGTGCTCCAGGAACAAGTACAGGAGTGATGAAAGATGCAGTTTCCTAGTCTGTCTTGCCTCATACCTTATTGAGTTAAAGCATGAGAAACTGGCTGCTTCTGGAAAAAAAGGATAAAACATTTAAGACAAATTACTTGGAAGATTGGACTTTTTTCCACCAATGTATTATGTAGCACTAGGTGACATTTTACAGTGGAGTGATTGGGTTGCTTATCTGCTCCTACTCTCTTTCCCCATTGCTGTCCCCATTCTAGTAGGTAATCTAAGTCCCTACCTTCCAGCTTTAAGGAACCAGATAACAGGCAGGGCAGAGTTCAGCAGAACAAGTGTGAAACCACAACCAGTCACCCAGCTGATTATCCTTGCTGATCCCCTCAACTGGGTAGCCAGGCTTCTTTTGAGATTATAGCTCTTTTTTTCTTGGGGTTTTATTTTTTCAACAGTTAAAGCAAATCATAGTCTGCCTCTTCCCTTTTCCCACATTATATTTGTGTTAGCAAGATAATAGGTGGAAAGAACATGTTCTGTACTAATACATCATCAGCAGATTTTCTCTAAACTCTATTACATTTAAAGCCTATTTACATTTAGGATGTTACCTAAATTCCTAGTGATTCTGGGTGAAGACCAAACCTGATTAGTCTTGGCGTATACTACACCCTCCATCCCTCAAGAGCCATCCTTGTTGAAAATCTGGAGCTGCTTTCCTGTGATAATGCAGAAGTCATGTCCCCACTGAAGGAATTTAACCCCTTTCCAAATGTTCTATCTCTGTATCAGAACATCTTGGCTCTAAAGCTTCTCAGTAAAACAGCATGTGCTTAAGATGCTGTTGTTTTGTGACTCCTCAGAATAATGATGTTGCATTTTATTACTGCGTTTATTGTGGAGAACTGGTTTAGGTTTGAATTGTTCATTTGTTGTTTCCTTTAGAAAGTGGTCTTTTGTTTTTGTTTATTTGGTTTGTTTTTTTTCCCCCACCATATAAATTTTAACCTGGATCCTTTCTCTGGACAGTGGGGCAATGGGAATAGAAGGAGAAAGACAATTCTTTTGGGAGGGTGGAGGTAGGTCATGGATCAGCTGGCTAGAGAGGTTGGAAAAGGAAGTGGTTTGTGAAGTGGGAGAAGGCTGATAAAGAACAAAACTGAAGTTGAATGAGTGCAGGAGTGTGCCATGGGAGAACAACCCACAACACAGGGTGGCCATAGGGCCTTCCAAGCTCCAGAGTATATCCTAACGTTTCCTTTGTGACACCTCCTGCTGGCTCCTGCTGCCCATTAACCTGCTCTCTTGCTGGATCTTAGTTGCAGTTTCACTTCCCTGAGTGCCAAGGGAGGATTTGCTTGGGGGGAGCGAGGGGAAGAAGAATACCTGATGGTTCTTCATGAGTTTGGGCAGGGGAGTGACTCCTCCACAGTATGGGATGATGGGGTAAAAGGGATGCATAGAGAACATGTATCCTGACTTCAATCTAACTTTATCCTGTAATTTTATGCCTCAGCCATAGCTAGGAGCCCAACTTGCAAGAAGAAAGGAACGGATCTAACAGGTTGCAGTCAGACAAAGGAGCAGTCTTTCCTCCCCCACTTCTGCTTTTGCAGCCCTGCCTTTCTCTTGGTTTGCCATTTGTCTGACCTCTTGAGGAGCAAATTCATCTTACTGTCCTGGCAGTGAGATGAAGAAAGAAAGAAAGGAAGGAGGAAAAAAAAACCCAACAAAAAAACCTTCCCCCTCTCTCTCCCTCTCCTTTTGCTGGGATAAATTTCTGTGAAGTTCCCAAGCTGAAGTGACTTCTCCTGGGTCAGGGGAGCTCCAGAGACAGCACAAGGGACTGGGAGGAACCATGTGCTCTTGAGTAGGCAAGGGAGAGACACTGTTGCTGGTGATGGCAGCAAGCTGTCAGACAAGAGGAGATGACCCAATCTGACCTCAGCCAGTAGCTGCTGCAATTGAAGGCTGATTATTTTTGAAGGGGAAGTTGAACTACAACTCTCTGCAAAATGAGATCTGATTCAGGAAACTGTGAATTAAAAAAGATACGTGGGAAGAGTCACCGGGTTTTTGTACCTACTTCTTTGTGGTGACACTGAAAAGAGAAACAGGAATCTTCACCACTGTTGTGTTCATGATGGTTTGATTTCTTTTTAAACAGACACCTTGAGGGGCAAGTTGTTTTTGAGCGTCTGCATTGATCAAAGAATAAAGCTCAGTTGCACCAATTGTTGTAAATACTTTGGGAATCTTTCAGCCACTTCAGGTGGCTTTCTAACTCTCTTCTCTTGTTCTTCCACTGGCAGAATCCTCTGCATCTTGAACTTTGCTTTGCTAGTTAGATGATTCAGATTGTCTGATGGGGAAAGAAAATATATTTCAGTTTGCTTGAGTGTAATAGTTCTGTTGTAAAGAGTCTCTGAATTAAGGACAGCTGCTCTTGATGTCTGTTGAAAAACTATTGAAGAGCACTGGGTGTGACCAATTACATTTTATCCCCATACCAAAGCCACTTCATTAGCAATTGCTGTGAGCTAGCAGGCCTTCCTTCTCTATCTTGCCAAACTACTCTTCCCTTTCACAATGCCTACTTCATCATAAAATCATAGCAAATAAAAACAAAAGAAAAAAAGCAGTAATTTGTAAGCTTAGGTTGATTTTATCTAATAAACACATGTATGGCATGTCACATCCTTCAAAGCAGTTGTTGTCTTCTGTAATTGCATGGTTTGCACTTTATAGCACCTGATATACAAGACAGTTAATTCTCTCTGCTGATTCTTTGTAGCTTTATGGAAAGCAATCTGCCTAAGGGCTCCTACACTATTAGGATTATGGTGGGGTTTTTTCTTAACTTGTCCAGTAGACTAAATGTAACTACCTTAAATGGAAAGGAATTGCTAAGACCCTCCTCCAGAGAGTGATTTATATACAAATTTTGGATCCGTATTGAGTATCTGGAACCACAGCTTTCCTACTTTTGAAAACCAAGTTAAAGTCATATCTACCTCTGTTGAATCCTTATTAGCTGAGAATTCTCCCTTGCACAAAATCAAGTTCCATGTACTCAGCCAGTGACTTTCAGCCTTTGACCTCAGTTGTCTGCTGACAACACGGCAAATAACTGAAAGGAGAATAAAATACTACAGAAATCTTGAAATCAATGTATGTTGCAATAATTTGATGTTTCACATTTAAAAGTTTAGATGCTTTATTTTCTCTCTAAAGGATGAATCTTTTAGAAGCATTCTTTAATTTCAGCCTACTAAACAAAAGACCTGGATAAAGAGACCCCTTGGAATCCAAGCAAGAATGAGTCCTTATCAGAATGGGCTCCATATGTTTCTTGGCCTCTCCCTCAGGTAGTGGTGGAGCTGCCTATCACTACAGCTGAGTTCCAGAAGAGTGGATCTTCAGAACCTGCAGCCAGCATGGCACATGATCTGAATATTTTGCAGTATCCAGAAATGTCACATGATCTTCTTCATCTTGAAGCTAGAAGCCTCAAGGAGAGGGTCTAGTATTTTGGCTGAAAGCTTTATCAGGTATTTAGGTGCTGTGAACCAGGTGCGTGTATTTAAAGCTGGTAATTATTCGTAGATGCTTTTCTGTATGGAGTGGAAATAAGCCTTCCCTTGTGATACTGATTTTTTATTTCTTTGAGCAATAGTTAGGGAGTGAAGCTGTAGGGTGCTGGGGTGGAAATTGTGGTAGCAAAGCAAGGTATTCACCCATTAGATACTCCTAGGTGATGAGGGGAATATACTTTTGCCCACATAATACAGGGATGGGAACTTCCCTTCAGATTCTTTTAGGCTTAATTGTGGTATTTATTTCTGGAAATGTATTATTGCAGCTTTCTTTTTCTTAAACTTTATTTCTTTTTAGGATGTGTGAGTTACTGCAATGAAACTGTGTAGCTTTTTTTTTACAGCTATCAGCAGGTGTCCTTAAGCAGATTGCCACAGCAATTTAATGATAGGCATGCAAGAGCACGTTACCACTGCTGAACACTGTTCAGAAAGATTCCTTCTGCTGTTCTGTTCTGGCCCTTTTTCTTCACTCTTCCTTCAATGTGATCCTGTAGCGCTTTTAGAACTTGTGGGAGGTGGTAAAAAGGTTCTTTGTTAGATCAATCCTCAAGTCAAACCACTCTTCAAATTGCTTATATAGCATGAATTTACTAGATAGCCGAGTTGAGACTGTGAGGTCTGGGTTGCTAAATATAGTTAGAATGCCGAGAAGAAAACCTGATGCTTATTTGGGGTGTATAGAGACAGTATACACCATATAGTTGGCATGGTGAATCCTGTGGTCCCAGAAGCTGCTCAATTTTGAATAATTTTAGCTGGTAATGATGTAAGTAACTCCTTGTATCTGTGACAATACTGGTTGTCAAATAGGTAACTTTGCCCATTCTATTCACTACAGCACCTTTGCTCTTTGAATCTGTTGGCATCAATGTATTCTCCTCCGTATGCTTGTACACACAGGGGAGCATACCATCCTGAGCTACATCTTATTTGGACTATTTTTGTCTTGTGTATTGTCTCAAAGTTCCTTGTAGCTGCTCCTCATGCCTGCTAGACAGGTGCTGCTCCCGTTACAAACTCCTGTGGCTCAGAGTCTAATCATCTTTTTCTATGCATAGAATCTCCAGTGTTCACACTCATTCCCAAAAAAATTTATGAGGAAAATACATTAATTAAAGGCTTTCTCATTTTATATTGTTTTAGGGAACATTAATACACATAATATATAAAAGAGAGATAAGAGAACTTGACATGTTCTTGTCAGCTGCCAACCTGTTCCTGGTTGTGTATCTAGTTGCATTTTATTCCATCTACTTATCTAACACATAAATCTTAATTTGCCTTGATTGAAGGTTTTTGCTTATATTACCCAAATTAGCTGTGGCTCTTAACTGGGAGAAGATTTGAATGGAGAGGAAATATGCAATTGACGGGTAGCTATTTAATGTAGCTTATTTTGTATTTGCAATCCTTGTTCCCTTTTTTCCCTTAGATCGGCATTTTGTGGACATTTCTGCAGTGGTGCACATATATTATCTTAATATTAGTCAGGGCTGTCTGCCAGGCAGAATACCTGTTAGCTCTTAGATATGCCCGTGGCAAGACATCTTACTGAAGTTATTGAAGGCAGTCAAATACAGAAGAGTTTTTTTCTACAGAAACCTGGTGTGCTGTAATATGACCGATGAAGAAAAGGGAGGCTCTGGGGAGACCTTACAGCAGCCTTCCAGTACCTGAAGGGGTTACAGGATAGCTGGAGAGGGACTGGGTACAAGGGCAGGGGGTGATAGAACAAGGAGGAATGGCTTTAAGGTGAAGGAGGGTAGATCTAGATTAGAGGAAGAAATCCTTTACTTCGAGGGTGGTGAGGCTCTGGCACAGGGTGCCCAGAGAAGCTGTGGCTGCCCCTGGATCCCTGGCAGGGTTCAAGGCCAGGTTGGGTGGGCCTTTGGGCAGCCTGGGCTAGTGGAGGGCATCCCTGCCCATTGCGAGGGGTTGAAACTTGATGATCTTTAGGTCACTTCCAACCCAAACTAGCCTGTGATTCTATGACAGGGACTGCTGTAGTTTCAGGTGTTTGTTTTACTCCTTAACTTCCCCTTGATTTCATGGGAAGAAGACAGCTATAAAGATCTCATAGCCCCACTGATGTTCTCACAAGTCAAACAACTACTGGCAGCTATGGGTAGTGGCCCCTCTCTCCCTCCAGGCTTTGAAAGCTTTTTGCCATCCATTTGTGGAAAATAAGGGGCCCTTTAGCTGTAGAGTCTCTGTTGCTGCCTTGTGAAAGGGGCAGGAAGACAGTTGCTAAAAATAGTGGGGAGCTTTGGCAAAGGTCAGGTATTTATAGTAAAAGGACTCACAGGACCGGGGCCTGGTACAGATGGATTAGGGCCTATGTCAGGACGTGAGGAGAAAGCAGCTCTTGTATGTGTGAACAACTGAGGTGCACTCCTGTAGTCTTTAGCTGTAAACCTTTATGTTCATGTCCTATTAGTCTTGAGGATGGCAGAGAACATGACCTTGCCCTTTAACAGTTTAAGGGAAACTGCAGGCACAAGTGGGATTGGATAGACACAGGTCTGGTTCTCTATAAGAAGTAATAATCACAAAATGCTGGCAGTAGGGATTTCAATCCCATCCAGCTTGCAAAAAGCTCTGTCATAAGAAAAGGAGTTTCAGATTCAAAGCAGCTGTCTTCGGACCTGTAAAATAGTAATGAGAGGAGATGGGAAGGCTCAAGGAAAAGAACACAGAAACAAGAAAGAAAGGCAAATCTGATGCTGAGAAAAATTGCATTAGCATGAAATTATTATGGGAATGGCTGACCGAGTGGATAGTAATACTATCCTGGTTTGGTCCTGGTTGTGCTTGCAGAGAAGCTGTTGATAGTAAAGGGGATAGGACTATTTCAGCTGCATGGATTGACAAGGGTCAAATCTCCTAATTCAGATGAGATTTCAGAAGGTTGTGTACACTTTGAGGTATTTGGGGGTCTAAAATGCAAGAACAAATGACATCAGACTTTATGCAAGCAAATCTACAAGCATGTCAGCTTCCCTAGACTAAAGGAGGTTAATGCAGTGCAAGTAATTAAGCATTTTGAAAATAATCCCACTATATACTTGAGAAATGGACCTTGCTGTATGTCTTCTATTTTTTTTAATTAGTGTTATCTTGGTAAAATAATGATATCACCTTAAATGGCTTCCAGTTAATTTGCTTTGTTTGAAAAAGGATGTAGTTACGTTAAAAAAGTAAATCCCTCCCCATCTGAGTTTATGCATCTAGTGTTTAAAAACAATGCTAATGTAGTTTATTAATTATGTTGCCCAAAATATTTAAGATGAGTGCATTATTGGTTCAAATCAAATGCTAATTATGCTTCATGTTTTCCTGTGACAAAGATATAAGAAGTTTGATTTTTAAATCCCAATATTTGCTTCCAGAATTGCTGGTTAGTTAATCATTCATATTTCTGTGCTAAATATGAGTATGCGTGGCTCACAAAATGATTCAATCATGTAAGAGCTTTAACTGCAGTGAACGACAAATTCAGAAGCTTGTTATGTCAGAAAGGAGGAGGAGGAACTTCTGTTTAGGTCTTGCCTTCATAGGGAAAGGAAACACTGATAGTATCTGTGTAATCTTGCACTGATGAGCTGGCATCACACTGCTTTGAAAAGATTCATATTTGAAATCTGGTGACTAAGTGGTGGTGGGCACAGCTGCTTTAGAATCAAGAGATAAAGGAAAGAAGGAAAACAATGCTATGTGAAAACCTTGCTGACATGTAAGGCTGTCAGAATATTTATAAAGAGCAGAAACCCTATTCAGTGTCAATCAGGTATGTGCTATATTGAATGAAATATTTATTATTTTAAATGTTGCCAAAGCTCTGCAATTGATAGCCAATGGATTTGTGAATAATAACCTCTCTAAGTGAAATGGGATAGTTAAATTATTGAGAGTTTGTTTTAGCTCTGGTCACGTTTGTTCTTAGACTCTAGCAGTTTATGCAGATAAGATGGTCTTTCAACAGGTTTGTTTTAAAAATTCTTTGAGGAATCAGAGAAAATTGTGGAAGTTTGCTGTATTTTAGGACTTTAAGAATCTAATTAGGATAGGATTGCTGCACTAAAGCAGGAATATTTCTGAACATAACTTAAGGGGTTAGACTTTTTTTAAGGTTTTTGGAAAACTGCACAAATGAGTATGATAATAAAAGGTAAAAGGCACTTCTTAGCATCATACAGTTTTTTTGGACCATATCCAAAGTAAATTGGAGTTATTAGTTGTTTCCTTATTGACTTGACTGTGGATCAGGCTTTTCAAATTTCAGGTCTCATACTGATAAGTGTCTCAGGTTTAGTTCTTAGAGTTGCTGTGTCTAGCTAAGTAGTTTTCCTATATTAAAGTCAGTGATATAGGTTTACATTCTTTTAATGACAACTTCAGTTTTGAAAATGATCTCCCTGATTAGACAAGACAATACAAACCCGTTTCTTACATTTGCTTTTGGAAATGTTAAAAGGTATATTTAACAATTACTAAAAATTGGACAGCAGGTGTAAATCCTAACTGGTGTTCAGGCAGAGGTTCTAATAGGTTTGATGAAGACTTACAGAGAGCAATGACAAGAATCATCTGCTCTTTTTATCTTGGAGGTTTGATAAGTGAGGTTTTATTAAAGAAAATAGATTTCAGTCTGGAGAGAGGATGGGGTAAATGGCAAATTATGCAATTTAGACCTTGGAATGGCTGGTAAATGTGCTATTTCTTTTTGGGAGAGGGTTCGGTCTTGTCATATGGAGAATGATTTACAATTACCATCTATGTACAGAGAAAGTTTTGATAAGGTTAAGACTTGCATGAGAAACCTCTTTTGAACATAAAGTCATTTAGCATTTGATTCTGATGTGCTGAGTATTACCAGCAATCTGTTTTCTCATCCATATCCTTGAAATTCCTTGCTCATCTGTTGTTCCCCAGGAAGGGGACAGATTTAAGACTGGAGATTTTGCCTTAACTGAAGTAACAAAAACATATTGTATTTCTAATTTAAATCTTTAGAACTTTTGCTTGCTATTTCAGAACTTTGTCAAAATTCCTTTTTATGTTTGAAATAAGTTTAGACATAGAATAACTCCTCTGATGCTACCCTTCTTTTTGCTTTCTTTTCTTAACTTTCCTATATCCTTTTAAAATAAGATGTAACTTATGTTTTGCAGACAGCATGACTGTAACACGGTGTTAGAGGAAAACAGCTGTAGTGTCTCCATTCTCAGACTGGTTACTGAGTGTGTGTGAGTGAACAGTTCAGCTTGGATTTTCAAAGGAGATATAATAATAAAAACCTTAGATCTGAAGGGATGGACTAAATCTTCTTTACAGTTGATCTCTCAAGTGCTATAAATTATGACAACTGGTTAACTGAGCTTCAAGTATTGCTGGAGAAAGGAGAATCACAAAAGTGATTTCATATCCTAGTGGATTGGTTTGTTCATAACCTGATAAATTTAAAATATCACAGGGAAAAAATACCCATCATTTTAGAGATGGTTTAAAATGTTGCACTTGCAGAATTGCCTTCGATAGTAGTCGGCCACTGTGACTGTCTATGATGAGATCTGATAAAAGAATTAATGAAATGTATTAATTAAAATGACTGTAAATCCATCTCTTTTAATACACTTAGTTCTAGTTCTGGTTCTTGAATATTGACTAGAAGGTAAATTAGGAACGAACTTTAAGTAAGGAATTAGAAAAGGGGATGGTGATGCAGGGGCTGAATAGATTTTATATCCACTATGTTGTTGTGTTCTTCTTCAGTTACTGCAGCGTGCCTGTGCTAGCTGCAAGAAATATTCACATCGAAGAGTTTGCTGGTCCATTTCTCCAGACAGGAAATACAAAGCTCATGGAGCAGATATCACAGAATTATTTCTCTGATTTCATTTTAATGAGACTAGGAGGACATTCAAATTTTGTCTTAATTAATGTATTAGACAAATGTCCACCTGTGTGAATTAACCTCTAAATTCTAACTCAGTTGAGACATGATTTTACCCACAGTAAATGCCAGTTTTTAGGGTCCAGGTTAACAATAAGACAAATCTAGAATGGCTTTTTTTTTTTTTTTTGGTTAAGGTATTAAAATGTATACACAAACTTTTGTTACCCGTGGATGATGTTAAATATATCTGATCTGGGAGTTCATGCAGCATTGTAACAGTGTTCATAGCCTGAAAGCCAAGAATAAGCAATACCTTGGTTTTTGGTCATTTCAGTGAATTAGTGATAATGAGGGGAAAGTTAGAGTATAATTACTAATTTGTCAGGCAGTTGTAAGTCTTTTAAATCATCAGAATTGGGTATCAAATAACTGTGTTGCAAATTTTATTGTTTAAAGAAGTTAGAAGAAAATTGCAAAAATATTTAGTCTTAAATTTTCTGTTGATGTGAAGACGTAGAGCAAAATGAGTACAAATGGAATCATGTTTCACATAAGTTCCAATAAGGAAACAAATTGAATTATAGCTAAAACCAGAAAAGCTGCTAGAATTGTACTGCATTTCATACATATTCATACCTAGATTTCACTTCTATCCCATTACAGAAAAAGTTTTTTCATTCAAGTTTTCTGACTCAAATGACAAAAGCTTGGTTTGTGCAGTAAAAAGTAAGGCACCCATGGATATTCAGAAGGCACCCATGTATTTGAGAAGTGTGTCGTTTGGATACTGAGTAGAGCAAGATGCAAACTAGATACTCCTTGCTGTCATAGTCACAGAAACAAAGTAAGACTCCCCAAAACACAGTTGGACCCCACAGTGTTAGTTTTTGACAGAGTGGCGGGGGTGGAAAAGGCATCTTGCATGTGGCATGTTTTTCTTGGGCAAAATGGGCTGTCTTGAAAACAAGACTGACTAGTGCTGTTAGTTGAAGAGGCTTTGGGCTTGTTGCTTAATAAGACCACTAGTGAAATGGACTCTTTGTTATGTAAATTTGTCCTACAGAATAAATAATTCGCAGAGTAAAGAGGATGTGTGGAAAAAACACAGTAAACAAGACTGGTTTATCTGGGGGAGGGGAGCATCGAATAAAGGATATTGCACATTCATCTCACAGGAAAAAGTCTTCTGCTTTTTGTCCTCTTCTCAGGTCATTGAGATCTGAAAAAGTGATTCCCTGACAGCAAGTTTGCAAGGAAGCTTTTCTTATGCCAAAGACAACTCTGATTATCGCTGTTTCTCTCAGCCTCATAAAGTAAGAGGTCATTTCAGGAGCCCAAGGCACAGCACTCCCAAGGGAACTGCCAATGCATCACCTCTGCTTTGCCAGAAGAAGCTATATCTCATGTTCACTGACATACATACCAAACAGAAACTCCCACCCCATGTTTTGGAGCGATGACAGGTCAGATCCTCAGGTGGTATAGCATGTCCTGCAGACATAAATAAGTTCAGGACATTTGGGGATATGTCCAGTTAGTCTACCCACCAATCTAATCTTGTTGCCTACAGATTGCCAGGTTATCTAGGTTTTAGGGGCAGTTATGACCTTACTTTTATTGTCTGTTGGCCAAAGGGCTCTTAATCTCATCACAGGTTTTTATGCCTAGTGATGGACAGCTGCTGCCAAGGAAAAATCTTTCATCTCTGCTTTCCTCAGAAAGCGAGACAGTCTTTCCTGAGAGAAGAGGAAGTTTCCATTCCTGGTCTATTCCTGTTGCCTGATTTACTTGTTTTTTCTTAACATATTGACTTCACCCCCCTTTTCTTTTCTCTCCTAAATTTTTGTCTGGCATGAGTGTACTGCTGCTGGCACTGCTCTGTGTGTGCCTGCTGTGTATCCTCACAGACTTGTGTGGGAGAACTGCTGTGGGAACAGGGAATAAATGCAGTGGGATTTTCAGTCCCCAATTTATTATTTCTTTACAATATGGGAGATGCTGAATTGTTATGAGTCAACAGAAAGAATTTGTGTAGAGTCAAAGAATCTCAGCCCCTCTGCCAGTTCATGTCTAGAGCATGCCAAAAAATAAGAGACAGTATTCAAAAACCCATCAAGTTGTACGAGTCCTACCAGGCAAAATGGGGCTGTTCTCCAGACATAGTTGGCCTTTTGGAAGGCAGATGATTGAGTGTGGTGCTCTGTGTCTCATCAAAGCCATACAAATTAAAGATGCCCCTCAATACAGCCTTTTATAACAACTAGGAAGTAATGAGGTGGAGGAAGGCTCCTATATGCTTGTTCTTCACTGTCATTAAGGGAGAGATGGTGGTTGAAGGAATTAATTTGGACCCAAGGAACTGATGTATTCCCTGCTGTTGGCACAGAGCTATGTTCTGATCATCAAACCAAGAATTATCTTCTCAGAATTAACTTCTTAAGAATTAGCTTAATTAATTAGCTTTTGTTGAGAGACTCGAGTGTACTTCAGAGTTGCTGGATATAGATGCACTTTCTAGCTCCATGAAAATCTGGGTCCCAGATGTAGACCAGCCTGTAACACTTTTTCCTGCCCTTCCCAGCATCGGAAGGACATGCTTTCTTTTAACAGCTAAGTTTTTACTAGACAAGGGTGATAATCTGTGTACTACTGTTTTATGATAATCCTGAGTATTGCAATGTGATTTTAAAATCTGCTGATAAATCCTTGTAACTGCTACTTGTGAAATAGACATTTCTTCTCTAGTTGAGCATGCTAAACTTTTCCCTCTGAAATTCAAATATTCTTTTTGATGGAATATATATTGAGTGCCCATCCTATACTTTGAAGTAATGACATAAAGAGTAAAGGACCTGAAGTCTCTCAGTTGCATTTCTGTTCTTGAGCTGGAGAGTGGCTTTCCATTTCTGGTCTCTGGATCCTTAAGTCTGTGAAACGTATGTAAGAAATGGAAATCATAGAAAACTTAAATGCCTTCTGAGGCCTGATAACAGTTTAAAGGTCTACAAATTGAAAGGTTAGAAACCACTTCAGTCAATCTTAACTCCAGTTGGAATTGAGATCTGAAAATCTTTTCCCATTGTCTGCGCACCTTCTAGTGAACTAATCCCAGTGCAGTTAGATGCAAGACAGCTGTTCCCATGTACCATGAAGTGCTAAATGCTGGTTGTCTTTGGACAAGGCTCACAGCTCTTACCTTGAACAAGTTGACAAGGCAGCCAGTGTCCAAGATAATTAATGATCATATCAAATTAATTTTATATGATTCACTTTTCCCAACACCTGTAAAATGGAATTCCATCTGCTATGAGTGCCTCCACTGGTGGGAAGGGGTATCTGGGGGCAACTAATCCAGCAACCTGCTCAAAGTGAGCTGAGGTTGCTGAGGGACTTAAGTCAAGTAGTTTTTAATATCTCCAAAGATGGAGATTTCCCAGCTTTTCTGCTTATCCTGTTTCTGCTCTTAAGTCTCATTTTGGATAATTTTTCCATATGTTCAGCTGGAATTTCCCTTGCACTGACCTATTACTGTCGTCTCTAGTCTTAGCTTGTGCACTTCTTCTGAAAAGAGTTCTCTTTGTGACCCCACTTTAAGGAGCAGCAGATACCCTTCTGCAGTCTTGTGTTCCTCTCGTGCAATAAACCCCATTCCCTTGATGTTTTCTCGTATGGCATATCTATTGAGCCCTGGAATATAATTATGAATGCTTAGAATAACCTAGAAATTATCAGTGTCAGTAGCACAAAGGCTAAGACAGGCCAACGAGGGTGCTTGTTTTGCTTAAGTGTTTCAAAGTATTCTTGCCTCTGTGCTTTTAATCTGCAACACTTTCTTCAGAGGAGGTCTTGATCTCATTGAGAGCAGGCTATTTGTTTTTCAGGCATGACTACAACATCTGAGGTCCAGACAGATCACTCTGTTTTCACTTTGCTTTGCTATCTGTCCCCTCCTTGTTGCATCTAGTCCTTCTCGGGTAATAATAAACTTGTTTACTTATATGCCTTTGGTTGGCAGCATCTAGCACTGCTGTGTTTAATGAGTAATAAGTTTTTCACAAGTGCATCAGGAATGACATTCCTTTAACGTTCAGGTTTTGAGAAAATGATCCTGCTTGTTGTTGTGGTGATTTGTGTAAAGCTTAACTTAGAAGAATATTAATAGAACACTTTGCAACATGACGGAGGGGCTTAGACTGTGAGGTAGTGGAACCCATGCTGGCTGAATCACCTCTATTAAAACAAAAGGAAGAATGATTGCACTGTAAGCCTAGCAGAGAAAAAGGTCAGCTTAATTCTCCACTGCAAAAAAAAAAAAAAAGTCTTGGCTCAAAATGTAAGACCTGCCTATAAAATTCTGAGCATGGTGTAGTGTATGTTGGTGGAATGGTGCCTGAGAACATCCATCACTGTATTGTGTTTTGCAGACTGTTGCATTTTTCTAGGAACAGCTATTGCATTACATTTCCAAGCAGACTCTAAAACCTGGCAGCCTGCCCTCTACCTATTTTCCCCCTTTCTGAAACAAACAAAAAATATTTTAAAATTATTTATTTCATACGAGACTTTAAAAAAGATACTTGATATAGGTCATGTGCGGTAACTGGCTTTTGAGTTTGTTCAAATAGGTCAGATGGCTTAATTATTTACCCATGTATCTGTTTGACTATGACATCTAAACCAGTTCTTGTGCCTGAACTGGTGTGTCTTGCATGGTGACTCTCAAGATATGTCGAGTTCAATATGTAGAGCTTTTTAAAGTCAAGAAGCCACCTTTTCTTTCTTCTTTTTTTCTTTTTTTTTTTTGGTGGAGAGCATTTATAACATCACATTTTTGTTCCTACTCCTCATGGATGTCATCCTCTGTGTACCGGAGCCAATGGAACTCTTTCCCATTATGCCAGATGTGAACCCTGCCCTTAGTGACTTAGATTTGTGAACGGTAAGTGTTACTCAAGGAATCAGAACAAATGGTTATTTACTTAATAATGACATTTTAGTTGTTGAGTATCTTGGTAAACAGCACTGACTTAAGTGGACTGAAACATTTGCAGTGTCCCAGAAGGTGAGGTACAAGAAGTACGGATACCTGTTATGTTTCTGTGCCTGCTGCAGATCTAGTACAGTACTGATAAATTAGACCTAAATAATGTACAATTGAATCTTGCTCTTAAAATCTTTCTTCAGACAAGGAGGAGATTTTGAAATGAGTGTTCACTTCATGTAGGACTTTATTTCTTCTTAAAGAATGGTGTGTAAGATATGAAGACATTAAACCAGGATGGAATAAATCTCTTAGTCTGTTGCACAATTTATTCTAATCCATGATTGAAAGTTGGTCGTGCTTCCTTCAGAGGTATTTCTGTTAGTGGAGTTTGTTTTTTCTGGCCTTAAATCTTCAGCTCTAGCTCCCCGAATCTACAGTCCTTCCCTAACTTCACAGTCCTTAGAACTTCACAGCGAGTTTTTAAGGCCTTCTGAACAATACTGGATTATTTCAGCAGCTTACCTTTCTTTGTGATTCTCTGCTTCCCATTCTAAATTCTGTAGGCATAAGGAAATATGAACACTGTGATCACATATAGATCTATAGTCTACTATGGCTTAGCTATTTCTGCTGCCCAAGTTCATTATCTTAAGCCAATGCTGTTATTTTTTCACTATATTGCAGTCTGTTGCAGACCATGAGTACAGTTTTCTTTAACCTCCTGGCAGCCAGAGTCCCCTCTCCTGTAAATAAGTCATGAGCTGCCTGTCTTTGAGGAAGGCTGTACTGCCTTTTCATGCTTGCATGGACTCCTCCCTCGAAAACACACTTCATTCTTGCTTCTTGCAACTTCTGTGCTTGTTTCTAAATACTGTGTGTTGCCCTTCAGAGAGAATATATCCTTCTGCTAAATAGGCAGTTATCCTGCACACAACTCTACTATGCTACCTCTCCAGAAAAAAACATGGCTTAAAGTTCAGCTGCTTTCAGTTCATGAAGTTGTGTAGTACCAGCTCTGTGTTCTCTCCGCTTCTACAGTGTATGTGCATCTGTTTTCCAACTCTCTGAGGAAAACTATACAAGCAGTTCCCTGCTGCAAAAGCTATCAAAGTATCATACCAGGATGTCTCTGGCTGACTAGAACAGAGATGGTGCTGGATACCTCTCAAGTAATTCTCTCAGAAGGGTTTGGGATTAGTCTGCACTGTGCGCCCTTTACAGGGAAGCAGAGGGATGCAGTCCATGCATACCTTGAATAAACCTCTGAGATTGCACACGGGACACAGCTCTACCTACACAGAAGCTTTAAATGCATTTTGACGTTGGTAGTTCCTTCATAGTAACCACTGAGAATAGTTTTAAGATAATGTCTTGGTTCCGTTATTTCCTGCTTAAAAATTGTTTGGGGTACTCGCCCCTAATCTGGGAGTGAAAACACCTTTGAGAATTTTCAGTAGTTCTTGCAGTGAAAATTGAATGCTGCTTGGCTTCTCTTAGAGGAGACTGTGAAGCATCTGGCTGGGGTAAATGAAGCGTGTAGATTGCATGAGGAGTGAGATCAGATTCTTCTGCTTTGGCTGCATCAGAGTTCCAGTGCAACAACTGCTGGACATAAACAGCTGCTGAGATATCTCATTTTCCTGTTTCCCACAGGGGAAAAAACAGCAGCTGGGTCTGAAGTGCCTGAGATGATTTAAGTGAGTTCCTGGTTATTTCTACAGATATCTCCAGTTTCATCAACGGAGTGCAAAGTGAAGGACCCCAAACTATCCATTTTATTCAAAAAGACTATTTCTTACATTTCTTGTTAACAGTTTTACCCTCAGTCCTCGCCCTAGAGGAGAAAAATATGTAAATTCCCCAATATGGCATGCTAGAAATGCCGCCTGGCTGAAAGTTTTTGGGACAGGGAGGTACTGCTACTTCAGTCTTCCTCATCTCACTTTATGCTCACGTGAGGTGAAACGGAGGTGAAACGAGACTATTTAGCATGGATGCTTTGGCCATATCTGGAATAGCAAAGCTGTGGGATACTTCTAAAATTATGCTGTGAATTTTCTTTTTAAGATTTTATTGCCATCTGAAAAAGCACACTACAGTATCCGTTCTGAGGGCTGGGACTTCCTATTTTGGAAATGGAATTGTTTTGGATTGCAAGCTGTAAGAGGGGTGCAGAGCTGGAGTGAGTTACAGATGAAGCCACAGTGAAGATTAAAAAGTGAAATATTTTTGAATGCTACTGTAAAAGTATTGCTTCCAGGGCAGGATTTATGTCTTAGGAGAATGCTTTTTTTTCTTTTGGAGGGTTTTTTTCCCCTCCCTTAAATAATTTGGATCTGGGAAAAAAAAAGTATATACTGTGGACAGTTAAGGTCTTTGTTTTGACTTGATTCAGATGGAAAGGATAGGGATTAGTTAGGATGGGGATGGAGAACGGCAGGAAACTATAAAACTTCCGGACCTTGTGGAAACATTTGGGTTCTGTGCTGTCAGCTTCAGAAATATCTGCATTTTGTGACTTCTGCTTTCATAATGGCTCTGGTCAGGGGTGCCATACCCAAGGACCTCTCAGTGATGAAGTTGCTTTGCTTACTATGTCTTCCTGCTCTGTGGAGAGGGATGTGCAGTGGAGTTCTGGGTTTGGAAGGTAAAGGATATACATGTGTGTGTGTTTGTGTGTTTTCAAAACCTCTGCTGTTACATGTTTGTGTTGGTAAAGGGAAGGCTGAAGTAGTACACTTGCAATGAGATCAGGACGTGGTGAGTTTTCACAAAGACAATTGATTTCTCGGGGCACTCATTCCATGATTGTGGACCAGAGGGTAGTTTTCCCCTCTGTCACAGAGCACCTTTGCCCTGGTTGTAACGAGTTACTTTCATTAGGATCACCAACATCTTTGTTTCAGACTTGAGGTAATTTTTTAAATGTTTTTCAGTATTTTTTTTAAGGGAGTCTGTACTCAGCATAGTCCTTATTTGTAAGGAAGTTCTGGAAAGCTTTCTTTTTCCTAAAAGTATAAATTTGTACAATGACAGTTTAAGTACATTTGGCATGTAATCCATTTTAACCAGATTTTTTTATATTTTCTCTTTTACTGATTCCTTTTTTCTTTTACAGAAAAGACTTAACACAGCATTTTCTTACTTTTTAATTCAACTTTTTTTATACCTTAACATCTTAGGATGAATATTTAAACAACAATCTTCAGTCTTGCTTCAAAATGTCCCTGTGTGCATCTTCTCACAAGGACTTTTCTCAGTTGCTGCCCCTTCAGGATATTGGATGCAATAAAACAGAAATTAAAAACTCACCCGCTGGTATCGTCTCTCCAGTTCCCTACAGCTGTAATCAGTCCACGTTGACTGCAGAACACAGCCCAGTCTATATTCCTTCATCTTACATGGAAAACAGACATGAATACTCTGCAATGGCATTCTGCAGTCCTGCTATGATGAATTACAACATTACCAGCAATTTTGGTGATTCAGAGAGTGCGTCTGTGAGGCAAACATCAAGCCCCAATGTGTTATGGTCTGCTCCTGACCACCTCTCCCCTCTGACATTGCACTGTCAGTCATCGCTTCTGTATGCAGAGCAGCCAAAGAGTCCGTGGTGCGAAGCAAGACCGACGGAGCCAGTGCTACCTGTGAGCAGGTCAGTTCTACTTATTTCTTTAAAACTGAAAATAATTTCCAGTTTCTCTACTTCTCTTAAGTCCTTTCTTTTAACATCAAACCAAAAAAGTCTCCACCAGACACGGAAGCAGTGCTGGGTTTTGTGGGATTTCTTAATGTAACTTTTGAGATAGGACTTCTTTTTCAATAGCTCTTTAGAGAATGATCCACCAACCCAAAGCACTACAAATGCATTCAGTGTGGGAACAGTTTACTGCAGTGTACAAACAAAAGTTCAGGACTGCTGGGTCTTACTTTGTGTAATAAAACTGAATTTTGCTCTAGCTTAATTTGAATGCATGATGCAAAGGTTCCTTCTTTTTTCCTTTTCATATGACATTTGAATTCCATTTTATCATGGGTTTTTTTGTTTCTGGTTGGGATGGTGGGTTTTTGGTTTGGGTTTTTTTTACAGAATCTATTAGCTGTGAAGGCTTTTTGTGAACTTGGAAGCCAAAGGAAATATTTTCTTTGGGTTTTGGGTTTAGTGTGGACAGTCACGCAGCAGCATGCACCATGTCCAGAAGGGTGCTGCTACTGAAGGAGTCTGATGCTGTTTCTTGTGGCTGTTCTCAATTGACTTTATGAAGGAGTTGAGAAAAGCAGATTCACGGGCTAAATTTTCAGCTGTAAAGATACTGTATTTGCAAAACCACATGCCCATCCTGCGCATTTACTCAGACTACAAACCATAAGCAGTGTGTATATCATCAGCTGCTGAAATTATTCGATTCATGGGCACGACAGCTGCTGGCTGGATAAAAGCACAGGGTGTTGCAGGTGCTGTTCCTGTTTTAGCAGCTGTATGTTTATTCATAGGGCTCCTTATTTAACTTCAGCAGTCATTGTCAATGTGAAAAATAGCGTGTCCTGGCAACAGTTTTAGTTCAATTGTTAATAAAGGATTTGTGTTCTTATTGAAAATACCCATGTTCCTTCTGCAGTGGGTGCACCTTATGTTGTCTGCACAGGACTAAGGCATGAGATCTGCGTCTGCTTCAGACGTGTAGGCTGCATAAATCTTCGGCCTGGCCACCTGACCAGTCTCTATTTGGAGTCAGCGGAGGGTAACAAGCAGTTCTGGAGTGCAAATCTACTTTAAGTGTAGGTGTGTGGATTGGGAGAGGCCATTTGGGTAGCCCTGACACGCAGAAGGATTCCCCAGGTGGGCCTAATGTCAATAGGGCTAACATACAAACTCTTCCCACTTTGGTTAATATTTCAAAACTTTAACAGCCCTGAAAAAGCTGCTGAATATTGTTGTTTGAAGCTGTCCAGATGATGTGACAGCAGCTGGAATAATTCAGGAGTGAGAGTTCCCCATCTGATGCTCTGGGGCATGCTGTCTACCCAGGCAGGAGGGAAGCCAAATCTGGGAGTTCAAGCAAATATGTCTTCTGCCATTTGTATAGCTTCATACAGACTATTGCTGATGATGACTTAACTTAAAGAAAATCAATTCAGAAATCAATTAAATCTGGGGTCTAAAGTGGTGGATGATCTTTATTTTTCAGCTGCCAAGTAGCTACTCTGTTGCTTGGAAGCTGGACCACTGGATGCTTTGTCTCAACATGAGGCATTGTAACTCCCACTTTGTGCATAGAAGGTGTAAAAAAGGGAAAAAAAATAGCCTTAGAAAAACAAAAAGTGAGAACTATAATGCCCTCATTGTGGATATCTGTCCTGAAATATGGCTGCAAAGAAAAAAACCCCTTCCTTTCCTTTTGCTTTATCCTTTCTTAAGGTCTTAAATTAATGTCATGAACATTATATTTATTGCCATGGGAACAATGACTGTGACACTACAGATTTGTAGATTATACCTTGAAGGAAGAGTTCTTGAGATTGTAACTTAAAGGGATAGCTCTGGGGGAAGGGAGAGTTTTCCCTGTGAAGTGTAAGTAAATCTAAACACATTGGATTTTGAGAAATAGATTTTGTTTGGAAGCTGAGTATGAAAACATTGCTATGCATTTCAGCCTGTTAGCGTATTTTTCCTTTCAAAATAAAGCAGGAGTCTCACTGTGAGAGGAGTTTGTTTTCCCTGGGTGTAAAATCTCCATTAACATTATCTTAGCTAATGTGTTCTGATGTGCTAAAGGAGGTCACTGTAATTCGGATCTTCTTATAGATCAACTTAAAACAAAGAACATGAATTTTTGTCATTCCCTTTCCTCACAAATAGGTTCATTATATGAATACAGAAGAAATTTTTTAACTTTGTTAAAATAAAATGTTCTGCAGTGTAGTATTACTTAGTACCAAATTTTTAGAGGTGTTTCCAGGGGTTTTTCACAAAATGGTAATGTTTACAGGTAAATACTGGTATATTTATTTGCATTATAGGTCCTGGATATTAATGAAGGCAATAGAAGTTGTCTCATATATTTTGTTGGTGCAGGAGCATTCCATTTATATCACAGTGACAGGAAGAGAAAAGGAATATAACAGTGTATTATATTTAAAAGTAGCCTGAAATTAATTTCTGTCTTCATCCCCTAAATAAAAGGGGTTTAATTAATGAAACAAAAGATTTATTTTCAAAATTAACAGCTATATTGCTTTCTAAAAAGTATCAGGCAACTTTAATGAAGTTACCAGAGTGATGCTTTTGGAACTTAATTTGTTCTTCCCTTCCAACTAATTGTAGGTACAGCATGTAAGTGAAGGGTTTTGGGTGCACAGGCCAGCAGTACTTGCTTAATTGGAAATTATTTAGCAACTTAATTTGTCTTTTTCATTTTGCATTACTGTATTTATACATTGTTTAGCCTCTGCTCTGAAGCCATAATTATTTGCATTAGCCTCCTATGCTTTTTTATTGTGCTTATTCTGTAGAGCACTTACACGTATCATGCAATCTCTTTAGGGTGATGGATTGGCATCTATTTTATAATGGAGGAGTTAGAGATTAGACAAAAAGTTTTTCCTTCATTTTGAGATACCTATGACACAATTTTCAGCATACTATTCAATGTTTGGAGCGTAGCAGAACCTGGACTTTTGGACAGTAGTGTGGTATTAACATTTTCAGAAAGCTATGGTGGAGGGAGGCTCTAGAAGATGAGGAAGATAAAGATTGAAACGTATTCTTCAGCTGAGTTTTGCCCATCATCTTGCACACACAGGAGGAAAAAGGAAGATATTCAAATTGCTTGGAACAAACCTTAGCCACTGTGAGGCTCTTTTGACTCCCAGCACGCTGAATAGTGCAAGAATGTGAGCGCAGAAAGCATGGGACCTTCAGATGTGGTCACCTTCCACCTTCCGCATAGGCTTATATAGGATTGAATTAAAAAACTTTTTTTAAAAGCCTGTTGGCGTGGATACACCATCTGATCACAAGGTCCTTAGGGTAAGGAATGAGTACCTTAAAGCTCTTGACTTTTTCCTACTTCTCAAAGACAATGGTAACAAAAGGGCTGTATTTGGACCTCCTGCTGTGCTGCCGCAGCTATGGCAGGCGAGCAGGTTTGATGCCCGTGAGGAATTGGTCCAAGACTCTTGCTCTGTGCATAAGCTGTTCGCTACGGTCTATGGAAGCCACGCAGCTCCATGTGTGCAGCCTAAGCAGGGAGTGAAAACATCTTCTTTAAAATGCTTGTCATGACTGGAAGGTAAAAAGCAACACTCCTCAGCAAGACGTTACGGGGTGTGCGTTTTCAGTAGTTTCATTCATAACATCTTGGTGCTTTAATGAAGGGAAGACACATCCCTCTCTGTAGCTTATCAGTCAGTCGCTGAGATATTCTCTAGCTGATTTTAATTCCTTTCTGGCTCTCACAATTGGATCTTGATTCCCCAGTAGAGACTAAATTAATGCCTCTTCTATTAATCTGATATCGCCAATTACTCTTTTTTCCTAAAGAATGTGAAGCAGGAAGGAATAACAGTGCTTTTCACTCCTTGAGTTAGCAGCATGTTAGGCAAGCATGGTACAAGTCCTTTATTCCAAGGGAGAGTTTGTGCTGCAGAAGGGGAAATAACTTAGTGATTCAGTAGGGTGTCAATGGGGGTGTGTGTGTAATCAAAGACTGGGCTTGTTAAGCATCTGAACACCTTTACTCCTTGCAATATCTGAATGATTTAACATTTTTTAAAAGCCTGTAGTAACTTAATTCTACAACAAATACCTCAACTTTGGAACTGAAATTCCAAACCAAATTTTTTCTCTTTGGGAATTTGCAGAGAGAACCACCTTTTTTTAACCTTTCTACATTTTCTTCTCAAATATTTATAAACTTGATTTTTGTTTGTCATGCACATGTCTTTGTCCTTACCACCTGTAATGGAGCCAGCACAAAGTCTATTTTTAATGTTATTTAAAGCCTCTTCAACAGCACTTTCAGCACATTTCTACTATTCTGTTTAAACATGTGTTGTTGGTGAACATGTTTCTTCTGTCCTGGCAGTGTACTCTTGTTCTTTAGAAGATGTAAACCCTGCTACCTGCTGTCTTACCCCAACTGATGTTTCTTCTCCATAAATCTGCTGGAAGGTGGGATGAGGAAAATTCAAATATTTTATATGTACAAGTTGACTTCACAGGTTTGCTTTTGTTAACCTGCTCCTGAGCACATGCACATGACTCTCTATTCCCTCTATCTCGACATTGTATTGACCATGATGGTAAAACATTCTAAACTCACCAAGAAAATGAGATCCAGAGAAAAGGTACACACTGGATGTGCTTCCTATAGCTAAAAAACACTTTACTGATAATCTAAGGTCCTTTCCTCTTGCTGTTTATTTACAGGATTTGTGTGTCAGGAATTGGCTGTTATTTCATGGTTTTATCCTGTTCTAATTTTAATCTAGTTGAAAGCACAGTTCCAGTAATTTGGAACTATGTGCAGTACTTTAAGAATTAATATATCTAATTAATTTATATGGAGTAATAATTTTTATATGTATGAAAGCATTTTATTAATTGTGTTTCTCCATTCTCCTTGCATTCAGACTTTGATGTAGCATTAGGGTGATGGACGTGGGTCATCACCTTGAACAGAAAACTTTGCTTAACATTTTTTGTTTATTTTGTAGGCTGAGATTCAACTCTCAAACTATTTCTCTCCAGCACCTCTTTGCATGAATAAAGTTTCATTTGAAGGATGTAATACTTGAGACTGTTCAGTACAATTTACCCTTGCTATAACAGCACAGAGAAACTGCAGCTCTTTTTGTGGTGGCGTTTATCGTGTCAGTCCAAGCTGTCTGAGTTCGCATTTTCCATGCCTAGCTCCCAAAGCCAAAGTCCACTCTGCTCACAGATTCCTGGACTTGTACATTTCCAGGAATTCTTCAGAATCCATCAGCATTCCATATGATTTTTCCCAGAGTTCATCTGAATGACGTATCAGCAAGCAAGTTGCACAGCTTCGAGTATATTAAAAGTTTATAGTCTGTCATTATTGGAAGCTCTGGGTTCAGACAATATAACCTCATCAGAAAAAGGCTTAACAGTGTTTCACAATACCCTGTGTTCAGAAATAAGAAAAGGGGGTTGGACTGATTGATCTCCTGAGGTCCTTTCCAACCCCTACAGTTCTGTGATTCTGTAGAGAAAGAATTGAAGACAATGAAAAATAATGACACTCTTTGCAATGTAGATTAATTTTTTCCTCTTTTATAACAGATGTTTTTCTTTTCTATCAGAGACACATTAAAAAGAAAAGCTAACATTAATGACTGTACAAGCCCAGTTGCAAATAATCCTGGCTCAAAAAGGGATGCCCACTTCTGTGCAGTTTGCAGCGACTATGCTTCAGGATACCACTATGGGGTCTGGTCATGTGAAGGCTGCAAAGCATTCTTTAAAAGAAGTATTCAAGGTAGGAGAATCAGCTTTTTGATAAACTTTGATCATAGAAGTTGTTTCATTTGATGAGGGGCTGCAGCGGTTGATCTAGGAGTCCTGGTGTGTGGTGGTGTGGGCTGAAAACAGACCAGCACATGATTTGACTACTTAATCTTTTGGCTCTTATGTTATCAAGATCTGGAAACATTACAAACTAAACAACAGATTTCTTTAGAAAAGAGGTGGAATGCACAGCATGGGAAGACCCTGTAGCAAAGGTCTTGGTGGCATGGCACTGCAGACCTGTGTATCGGATTGCAGTTTGTGTCCTGAAGTAAACAGTAGTAATTGTGAATTTGTTATAATAGACACAGTTAGAGCAGGTAATTGTCTGGAGACTTTTCTTGCCAGGAACTATTGACAGGAATGCATTGCCTGGAGCTGTTGAGTCATAGCATATAATAGCTACACAGTATGTAGGATATAAAACTGTGTCTACTACGTATTAGGTACAAATCTGATTATTGTTATTTCTCAGCCCTCCATTCCCAGAGCCTACATGGCAGTAATTCTTACTCTGTCAGATCTCTCTATCTAAGATTTCCACTTAAGTGTTTAAATTCTTAAATATTTAGCATTTTGTTCAAATTCGCTGAGTGGCTGCAGGATGAAATAAAGGTAGGTCTCCATGTTTGTTATCCCAGCCTATGGACAGTGACACATGTGCCATATTGCAGCAATGAACCACTTGATTTCTTTAACCTTGACTCTACTTACCATGTTCTTTGGCCTCATCTGGGGCCTCTTGGTGGAAACTTAATTGGATTGACATTGGGTACTACATGCAGATGCTAGCAGAGGAAGTCCTGTCATTTTTCAGACTGCAATGTTCCTTTCCTCTTCTGCACACAAAGCCTTTAGTAATCTTGAGAGATTTTCTTTTGGCTCAATATGGCAGAGTTGCTGTCACCATTAGAATCAAATTTAATTCAAAATTTGTTTACCTTTTATATATTTATTGTGCAAGTTCTGCATGGGTGAATAACAATTACTCTAAGCTAGTGCAAGGTCTTTTGACTTCTAAAATAATTGAAGAGAACTTTGTCTCCACTTTGTCACAAATGGAGACTGAATTTGAACTCAAAGTGTTTTCTGTCAGGAAAATTATTTGCCTGCTCAATGCAGAAAATTATCTGCATTGCTCAGATGTGCTTTGGCTGTGAACAAGTTGCCCATTGTTGCCTTTTGTACACCTTAATGTACCCTGTCAGGTAACATTTGTTTGTAATTCAAATAAATGAAACTAAGTTCTTGGCATAAAATACTACCAAGCACTCAGTTAAAACTGTTGTTATGAAGAATACTGCTTATAGAAATAAAAAACTTCTGGGCCTCCACCGTAGACTAAAATGTTGGACGAATGTCTAATTACAACTAGATGGTATGAGTGAGCAACTGCGTGTGGTCTCCTCTGCTTGTCCAAGTTTGTAGTGCAGTGTATTTGTCCCACATCTCTGAACATCTGCCTTCAAGCTAAATTATCCCAAGGCCACAGGAGTTTTAAAGCACTTTATACTCTTGTGTGCTTGGGTTATAGTGCAACACAGAGCTTCCTCCTCCTTCCCCCCATGTTGTGTGAAGAGTGATAAACAGTAATTTGTTTTGCAGCCATATCTGCCAGTAGGAAACAGGACAAACTGTAACCTGATCTCTTCTTCTCAAAATTGTCGGTTCAAAAATTCAAGGTTAAAATTATTTTAATTTTGCAAGGAAATAGTCACAATGGTTCAGTTAAATAATTACTCTTGGGGACATGAACTCTTGGACTTGCATCAAGTAAAAAAACCCTCTAGTGGCTGCATCTTTGCCTGATCTATTCTTAAAGTTCAAAAAAATGTCTGGAAAAGCAACCTGAGAGAAAAGAGATTAAGAAATGTTAAATGAGTGAATATTTTTTGCATCTTTTGGTAACTACTGCAAGAGAGATTCCCAATATTGGGCAGAGCATGATTTTACTGTGCTGAAACTAAGAGAATACTCAAGTCCAGTTTACAGGAATAAACCTTTGGACCAGATTATTGATTAATGAAATACAATGATGTAAAGGGGTTTGGGTGGGGATGACGAGACAAGAAGATTACAGAAGAGACTGTGGTGGAAACGAATGATATCAAGACAAATGATTGTCCAGAATATCTAAAAGTTAGACCTTGTGCTTGTGCTTTTCTCTGTACTACACAGTATGTGATACTTTGTACTAGATGTCTTTCTCTCTTGGGCTGCCTTTTTTATTAACTTTGGTCCAGGGTCAATCCTTCAAAGGCTTCTTCATTCCTGGAACTCACCGCATCAGAAAGAGTTCAGTAAATAGAGCTGTAGTTTACTTAAATCTTTGCAGGACTGAGGCTGTGTGCACTGCTGTTTTCAGCTCTGCTGAGAAGAAAAACCTGCTGTCTGCCGTCTGTAGAATCCCAATATACAGTAAGAATTTGGAGACTGGGAGCAAATTTCTACAAGATGATATGTCCCAGTTTCAAAAATGACTTGGTATCAGAAGGTGCTTTGTTACCCAAATCATCACTAAAAGCTGGTCCGAGCTGTCTGGTTGCTTTCTGAGGCCACAGATTGATGTTTTCAGTATAGGATAAATATGCAGTTTGGCAACAGTTAAATTAATGGAGCTTAGATGATATTTGCAAGAAAAAGTTGAGCTGCTTAAATTCGTGAAGGTCCTGTTTAGGGAAATGACCAAGAGAAGCTGCTGGAGGTGTTAAATTTTCTCTCTTACACTCTGCTGCAGGACATAACGATTACATCTGCCCAGCCACCAATCAATGCACGATAGACAAAAACAGGCGCAAAAGCTGCCAGGCATGCCGGCTACGGAAATGCTATGAAGTGGGAATGATGAAATGTGGTGAGTTTTGTGTCTGTGTTGTTTGCTTGGGGCTTGATGGCTTCCTTTTTTTTTCCTTTTTTTTTTCTTTTTTCTTTTTTTTTTCTTTTTTTTTTTCCCCTTCAGTGAATTTTGTATGGCTTTTTGGCTTTGGTTTGGGTTTTTTGGTTGTTCCCACACACACACCCCCAAAATCCTAAAAAGGTGTAACAGGCAATTAGAACTTGTTCTATAGGAAGGAATGAATTGATTCTTGGAGTAGGAAAATGCTTCATTTTCAGAAAATAAGATGTGGGAAGAAGTAAGGAGTGGGTTCAGCAGCAGAAAACCTCTGCAGCCTGCTCTGAAGGCAGTTTATTTGCATGCTACATTCTGCAGAATGGGAACCCAAGACCTGCTGCTCCCTGAACCTCAACACAAAATTAAATCCCTTGTAATATGGGGTCAATGAGCCTGTACTGAGTTCTGCAGATTGAATGTAATGCAAGAACAGCAGGGCTGTGTCAGAGAAGCAGCTAATTTACCTGGTATCCTGCCTCCAGCAGTGGCCAGAGTGAATGCCTCAGGAGGAGCGTGAGAATGAGACTGGCACCAAAATGAAACTACTGCTGAGAACTCTCATCTTCCAGAAATTTGCAGTTGGAGACTTCTGGTCTGGTTTCCTGTATTTAATGGGTCACAATATATACTTAGCCAGTGTCCTGCTTTTCAAAGAATCATAGAATGGCAAGGGTTGGAAGGGACCCCAAGGATCATAAAGCTCCAACCCCCCTGCCACAGGCAGGGACACCAACCTCAGGCCTGGAGCTACACAAGGTTGCCCAGGGCCCCATCCAACCTGGCCTTGAACACTTCCAGGGATGGGGCATCCACCACCTCTCTGGGCAGCCTATTCCAGGACCTCACCACTCTTTACGTAAAAAACTTCCCCCTAATATTCAATCTAAACCTTCCTTCTTTAGCTTTAATCCATCCCCCTTGTCCTGCCATTATCTGCCCTTTTAAAAAGTTTATTCCCCTCCTGTTTGCTCCCTTCAGGGACTGGCAGGCTGCAATGAGGTCCCCCCACAGCCTTCTCTTCTCCAGGCTGAACAAGCCCAGCTCCCTCAGCCTCTCTTTGTAGGGCAGGTGCTCCAGCCCTCTAATCATCCTTGTGGCCCTCCTCTGAACCCTCTCCAACAGTTCCACATCCTTCTTGTATTGGGGGCCCCAGATCTGGACACAGGACTCCAGCTGGGGCCTCAGGAGGGCAGAGCAGAGAGGGACGACCACCTCCCTGTCCCTGCTGGTCACCCCTCTGCTGATGGAGCCCAGGATCCCATTGGCCTTGTGAGCTGCAAGAGCCACTGCTGGCTCATGTTAAGTTTCTCATCCACGGTGACACCCAGGTCCTTCTCAGCAGGGCTACTCTCAAGAAGCTCTTCTCCCAGTCTGTATCTATGGCTGGGATTCTTCCGGCCCAAGTGCCACCCCTGACACTTGGCAGTGTTGAACCTCATAAGGTTCACCTAGGCCCATTTTTCCAGCCTGTCAAGATCCCTCTGGATGGCTTCCTTTCCTTCTAGGGTGTCAACCACACCACTCACTTTTAAATCCTATAAAGTCCCAGCATCTACAACATACCATAGCAAGGAGTTCTGCAACTTGACCACGTGTCATGTGAAGAACTAGTGCTTTAGTTGCCAAGCTTTTTTGTGGGGATTTGGTGGGGCAGTAGTGGGAAGGCAGCCAGGGAGCTCTGGAGCTTTTTTGAACAGGCTATTTTCAGATGATGTCCTCCAGCTTGTTCACTAAAAGAAGCAGTGAACAACAGTCTCTTGCTGTACCACTCAGAATTATCCATCCTTTTCTCTTATTTCCATCTTGTACTTACAGCAATGAGACTTCACTGTAGATGTACATTCATAGATGATATTTTAAAGGGTGCTTTTAAGAAGAAAATAACTTAAAAGTTATTTCAGTATCTAATGTACTTTCAGTCAAGGCTTGTTGTTTCTTACAGATTCCCCAACGTACATGATAGAAATAGGTTGGGAAAATAACACATAGGAAGACTGCAGTGGAAAGGAGAAGGTCACTGTGCTTGGTCCTCTATGATTTGTGGGTGTGCATCTCATTTCATCCCATTTGATGTAGAAATTTCTCTTGCCAGGCTAGGCAGTGTTTTCATGCTCCCACTGTTTTGATCTGACAGCTGTTTGCAAAATATTATTTCTCTCATTAGGAACATTCTTCAGAATCACAACCTGCATTTATTGCTGGACAATTAATGCCCATTTGTTCTTGTGGCAACATTGTCTTGTAGCTCAGAGGCTCCTCTTCTCTTTATTGTTAAGGCTCCTGTTTTATTTATGGACTACATCATATCCCCTCGCAACCTTTGTTTTATTAGGCTAAATAAACCAATAAATCTCCTCCTTTTACATAAAAGGGAAAGTAGACAGAACCTGGAAGTCATCAGGATAGCTTGCCCCTCAGTCTGCTCCAGGCTGCAATAATCTGGTTTGCACTTGGTTGACCATAATCATGAACAGTATTCCTGTGAAGTCTCCTCACTGTAGTAGTACTAATGTGTATCTGTTTCTATTGGAGTTTTTCTCTGTGTGCAGCCCAGGATCCTATTTGCCTGTTTCATGGTTGCATCATGCTGGCAGTCCATAATCATTCTATGAGCTGTTACGATTGCAGCCTCCCTGTTCGTTTCTACCTCGTAACTTCCAGTTTAGACTAGAATTTTGGTTGTTCCTTGTATTTGTACTCCTGAAATACATTTAGTTTCTGTTGCTGAAGCCAGATAGTTCTTTCTATATGAAGCTTCTATCTTCTTCTGCACTGATGATGCATCTACACTTTATTGGTGTTTTTCATTAATATGCTCTTACCTGCATTTGCTATCTGGCCTCCAGAAAGGAAAGCCTTGCAAATAAGATTCCTTCTGAAACCTTACTTAGTAGAGGGTGCCCTGCCCATGGCAGGGGTGGTGGGACTAGATGGGCTTTGAGATCCCTTCCAACCCACACCAGTCTGTGATTCTATGATATTATGTACTGTGTTCCTTTTTATCTAGTCACATAAACAGGATTTTCCTACAATAATGAACATTTATAGGAGATTAATGACTTTGCCAGGTTAGAAATGATGCTGTGAAACTATGACAGTAAGGTAACAGGAATTGTAGTTTTTTAATTCAGGTGGTTGTTGTTTTTTTTTAATTAGTAGCACTGAAATTTGAGAGTCTTAACAATTTAATTTGATAAAAGTCATAGAAAAATGACTCAGAATTGTCTGAATTACTTGTCGAGTTAAGACATATGTGAATAAAACTGATGCCTGGACACATAGTGACAGATATTTAAACCAGACAGGTTTTAAGACTGTATTTCTTGCATGAAATATAAATGCCCTTTCCTACAGACTTGAGTGATTATCTTTCAAATTTTTTCTTGCTAGAGCCATGCTTTAATTCCAGTTTTTTACCATAGGACGCTACAAAAGATTATGTTCTCTTCTTACTGAAGGCTTTTCCCCATCTCTGCTCCTTTCCCAGGTCACTTAGTGAATGCACTGGTTCACATCTGCTGAAATCTTGGGTAGGGTAGAGTTTTTGATAAGTGCAGTATTGCTCAGAGGAGACTTGTCCAGCAGAAATAATACATGGCCCTCACCACTTCGTAGGTTATGAAAGCTCTTCAGAAAACCTCTGCACTGTTTGCATCAAGTCTTTAAATCCTCATTTTGTGTATCATTGATGGTCACCTTGGGAAAAAAAATTCATGTGTTTGTATGTATGTAGTGTACATTCCCATGTGTCAATAGGATTGGACACTACATGCTGTCTTTAAAACAGTAGGAAAGTGATGCTTTGGAGCTTCCTGGTCTGAAATTCTCTCGGGTATCACTGCACTCAACCATTGAGAAGCTGCCCCAACAAGCCACAGGTTGAAGTTAGCTTGGGGGCTGCCTTGTCTTACAGTGATAATGGATTTTTCTTACAAAATATATACCATCATTGCCAAAATCACAATGAGGGTCTCGGGTGCTGTATCTGCAAATTTCTCTATAGGATGTCAGTGTTGCCTACTCTTCCAATGAAGAAAGCTACTGCTAAATTTTGGCAGTAGAACTGTTTAGCAATGATAAAAAAATAACTGGAAACCACTCTCACCCAGGAGAAAGGAAAACACAATTACTTAAAATAAATTAAAAGTAGAGCCTGCCCAGCAAATTTAAATAAGACAGATCAGGATAAAATGGATCTTCTCTTGGAGCTTTTTGGTGTTTACCTGAGGAGCCTGGGAAGGACTGGGCTATATGCCAATGGCAGTAAAGGAAAGAGGAATTGCTTTATCATATAGCTGTAGCCACTCTGGGAGCCTTTTTTGCTTCCTGAGGCTCAAACAGATCTTCTTCCCCAAGGATCCTTCCCTTCAGTTTCCCCCTCTCACTAGACTCACTTATTTCTGCTCCCCTTTCCCTCCTCTCTGTCTCTCTTTTCCCCATGTGCCAGTTCACAATGTGTTGAAAATGTTCCAAAGATAAAACTCCTCTCTGCCCACTCCCCACCCGAAATGAGGAGGCTAAAAAGCAATGGATAGATGCTGCCCTTGAATACTGGCATCGTTCCACAAGTCTGCAGAAAGTAAACTGGACTTTTCTGTAGGCTGATAGGGCTCATGCTTTGGCTTGCTTTTCCTCCTGTTTCTAGATAGCACTTTGAAATACTGTGAATTACTTTTCTCAGAGAAAGTAAGTGGGTAAAAAATGTTTCATGGTATTCTCTGGACATCAGATGTATTAATTGCATTTTAGCTATTATAAAAATTACAGTAATTTCAGCTCCTGTTCTCCTGTGCTTGTGGCAGACAGCAGCTTCTTTGTCAGTAGATCTGCTCTGTGAATACAGCTGTACTCACCAGAACATTTGCATTTGCTTTCAAAGGTGACTGGAGTGATAATGATTTACTAATGCATACTTGAGTGAGTTTTAAGCTCAAGCACTTACTAAAACTTATTATAATATATTCACTGGTAGAATCTGCAGTAGCTGCAGAGCTGGTTGGTTACATAGACAATTGCTAGGGACCAATATCAATATTAAAAGCAAGATACAATGTGACTGCCCAGTGTATCACACAGCAGAGGCATTGGCAATTTTCGAAGAATTTGTAAAGCAGGAGTTGCATTAAAAACAGTGTGTTTCACTGCCAGAAATGCCCATTGTGGTTTGTTCATGAGTGAGTGGACAAGAGGCTCATTTTTAATGACTTTTTTTTTCAATGTGTCTTATTTCTTATGTTCTTGTGCTTATTTACCCATGTGGTCAATAGTACTGTAGCTTGAGGTCTTGCCTTTGGTCCAGCATTTTTAGTTGAATACACCTACTGTCTTGGGTAAAGAATAGTTCTAAATAAGGTGAGTGCTGTAGGAAGGATGATCTTGTACACTGTCCCAATTGCCTGAATTACCTGTAAGTGAATTAATATTAGATGTCAAGTATAGCTAGGGAGTTTGTGGTAAATAGCCCCTAATTTGGGAAATTATAGGTGTTTTATTGCGCCTTAACCAGATTGATCTACATCTTTGTGTCTAATTAAGCCAAACATTAAGCTGGTCTATAGTTATTTATAATATATAGATTTATAAGCACTCATACACGTCTGTTGGATGCTAATAGATGTACAGGTAAAATTTCTAAGTCCTACCTAAACTTTGGATTTGAATTGAAAGCACATAAGTCTCTTTAAATTGTTGGCATGTGTTTTAATTGGAAAGGGTTTTTGATGGGTTGATTGATTAGTGAGCACAAATGCTGTTTTCTTAGTAAACTTATGATACACTCCTGTGTTTTATACACACTACTCAGCAAATCAGCCTTCACCTGCTTTGGCAATGTATGATGATTAAAAAAACCCAAAAAACAATTCAGAATATGGTTTGTTTGGGTTTTGTTTCCCCTCCTCTCTCCCCCACCTTTTTTTTCATCACCAACAATATATTTTTTTTGTAACAAGTATTTTATGCAGAAATGTCATAACACTCCTAGAAATGGGTTTTATTTTAAAATAAGCTGCTTTTTTTAAAAAAAAAACAAGTACTGGTTATATATGAAACTTGCTTTAGTTAGCCAACCTAAATTAACTTAAAGGAACTTGCTATTTCCTAGTAAGAAACCTCCACAAGTGTTGAGACCTTTAATATTGTCAGTAAATATCACAACTTGACTGAATTAGTTTAAGATGTAGCAGAGGGTTTAGCTGTGCAGATGAAAATTGCACAAGAGTGTTTCAATTAGAAAAGGATGCTGGATTACTGGTTTTTTGTTGGGTTTTTTTAATTCCACTGATTTCTTTTATCTTCATTGAAGTACCTCATCACTTACCTGGCTATTTCTATTTTGGATAGGCTACAAAGTGTTACTTAAAAATCTTTAGAAGAGTGAACTGGAAAAGATAGCTTGGGTCTTGGCACCAAAGGCCTGACATTTGCTGTGTCACAGAGAAGTCTGGGTGACAGGATAACAGTGCTGATCATGGGATGTTGAGACCTACAAGAGTGGACTTGGTTCACTTTAGTGCCAGGAACTGAAGTGAGGTCAATGAATAGGCTGCAAGTTCTTGCTTGGCCAATTGTTATTTCTGGACCGTGTGTCCAAACTGCTGGAATTTCTAAATCATTGTCATCAGGTATCTCCTCCTCTTCCCAGCTCCCTCTTAAACCAGCAGTTTTTCTGCCTTTGCTCTTTTGGATATGACCCCTAGCTGAACATTTTTTCCCAATGTATGATTAGAAAACTGCTATTCATGTGTCATCTTTTTTGGGGCGTCACAGCTCCACCAGGTGCCAGAGAGTAAAAACTATGCATGTCATGGAGCAGTTATTTTTTGACAGACCAAGAAAATTCCTGCCTGCATCTCCCTATGCCTTTTAATCCCTCTGTGCTAGTTTTCTTGTTCTGTCCTTCAAGATGCCCCTGCTCAGTGGGCTTCACAGAATCACAGAACATTGTGAGTTGGAAGGGAACTTGAAAGAGGTCAAAAAGCTTCAACTTTCTAAACTGTGGAAACAGTGTGAGGTGTTTCTTCTTGCTTTAGTTCAGATCTCTCTTTGTGGTTATGGTCTCTGCCATGCACAGTCATACAGAAATCAGAGCCATGGATCTCTCTGTAGGTAGAGCACGCTGATACCTAGGCATTTCCTCATCTGTCTCCAGTTGTACTTTTGTTCCAGTTCCTTAGCTCACTGTCGACCTTTCCTCTTTGTCTTCCCTGATGGAAAATATTTACATACTTTCTGTGCATGACATGACTTCAGCACAGTCTGCAGCCCACCGTGCCATTCTAATGTTATTCTGAAGCTGACAAAGCACTTTATGATTTCTCTCTTGACCTTTGTGCATTAGTCCAAAAAAAGGCTTAGCACAGAGCACATCATCCAAGTGTTTGTGTAGGAATTAGTCTATGTCTTACTGTCCTTTGACTCTCTCAGGAAGAAAAGGATTTGTCCAGGCAGATGGTTGAAGAAATTGCTCTGTGACTTGTGTAGTTCTGCAGGTAACTTTTTTTTTTTTGATGTATCATATCAAGTCTGATTTCATCAATCTACCATAAGATAGTGTCTCCACTTTGATGTTCTCTGCTGCTGTGTTATATTTCCATAACTGCTGCTCAGCTGCTCTGGCAACTTCTAGATAGATGTAATTTGGCTAAACATTTGCTTCTACAAAATCATTGAGTGTTTTTCTTCAATCCATTGCTTATGCAAATGTCATGTCAGTACAATACCCATTTCTTCATACCCATATACCTTTTAAGGATGCAAAACCATCCATAACCATAATGGTGCAGACTTTAATCTGGACTTCCAGTTCCAAATGCCTTGTTCCAGTTGGCTTCTGTCATGCCTGAGGACTGTTCATTGAACCAGCTTTGCCTATCTGTCTTCTCCAGTCTCTTGAGTTTCCAGGTAGAGGATGTTCTCCAACACTGATAACTTATTTAATGGGCAACCTGTTTTCTTTCACATCTGAGGTGGTTTACTGAACAGGCAGCAAGTGAGGATGATAGCATGCGCTGTCAAAAGTTGAACATCCTTAAAGACCTGGCAGACTTTGTTAATCTTTTCAGTGCTTCAGGCTGTACTGGACTATCCTTTGCATCTCACCCTCCTTACAAGTTGACTCAAATGGTGCTTGAAAGCTGCTGAAGACAAGACAGCTCATCTGAGGAGGCTCCATCAGTGAGAATCTGCATTCACCTAAGATACTATTTAACAAGACAAAGCCTTGTCAACAGCATCTGAAATGAATCTTGTGTGCCCCCACTCCCTTTATTTTCAATTTGGATTATGGTTGAACCTCTTTGTTAACTGAAGCCATGGCCAGAATTGCATTGCCTGAATTTAGACAACACATGGTCTCCGTAACTCTGATAGATATGGATGAAGAGTAATAGGAATTGCTGACTTCAGAATCTTGACAAGGGAAACCTCCATATTGCCATGTCCTCAGCTCCAGTACCAAGTCTGAACATGTATTGTTATTAGGCACAGATATTTAGGTATTTAGCCCCTAGATCCTCTGTTCTTCCAGGTATCTTGTGCACAAACTCTCTTCTGCATAGCACAAAACTAGGTCTCTAGCAGCTGATCCAAACCTGTCACCCTACTGGTAGCTGACTCCCAGATCCTCTGTTCTTTCTAGTGGATGGCTTTGAATGCCAGTTGAACTGAAAAGCCTTTCCTCTTGACTCATCTGCTGGGTGTCATGCCCAGTCCACGGGCTTGTGATTCTTCCATCTTTATCTTTCCATTGCTCCTTTGTCTTCATGTGCTTTATGAAGCCTTCAATCGCATACCCTAATGAAGAAGAACCAGAGTCTGTGACCAGGGCAAGAAGTCCTTAGGCAACACACCAAAAAGACTTCATAAATAAAGTAGTGTCAAGATAGAACCAGTAGCAAAAAGTATGTTGTCATAAAATTTGTGTGGAACTGAAGCCAAATGAGACCATTTATTATGCTTTAGGCTCCACAGTCTCTGTGTATGCAGTAGTAAATGTTAGGCTGGTATAGATTTATGTTAGCACAGGCATTTTCATACCTACGAAAATTCAACCTTTGAGTATCATATGTCAGTAAAACTGTTGATGACCAGCACAAAAACTTAACTTCTAAAAGATTTAGAGGACAATTTAGCTGTGATATTAGAAATGTTAAGTGCTGGAAGATTCCAGACTAAGTTTCTCTTCAGTAACTTAATATTTTAGAATATCCTGATTTTTAATATGGTGCAAACTTGCACATCAGATACTGCCAAGGATAATTTCTGAATCTATAAACATAATCCTTGTTATAGAATATGCCAAAGGGGTGAGGGAAGAAGCAGCCATGGCTGCATCTTTTAGCAAATCCCCATACCATGTTTTTAGAGATGCTTTTAGATTCAATGGCAGCTATGCAAGTACAGATAACAGTGGTCCCACCAGTAACACTGACAGAGAATTGCAGAATGTTTGATATTGTCAGAATGAACAGTAAGTTAAGTCCAGGAATTTAAAGGACTGCTCTTTGCAACCCATAGTATTCTCCATGCAGAACTCCAAATGGGGAGCTTGCTCCTTCTAGTTGTAGGTATCTGGATTTGCTTCAGGGAAACTCCTGCTACTTTAGTGGGATGTGAAGAGAAAATGAGCTGCATCTCAGTAAGTCCCTAGCTGAGCACCCAGCTAGCCACGAGACCCAGCAGTGCTTCAGGCTGAGATTTTTACACTGTATCATGGCCCAGACTTTCAGAAGTCTTTTCATCCCCCAGTTCACATGTAAACCAGAATTTAAAAACAGAAATTGCAGCCAGCTATCTTTATTTGCATTGAAAGACCTGATATCTCTCTCTTTGATGTCAATGGGAATTTTCCCATGGACTTTAAAGTGAGCTAACTGAAGTTCAAAAATAAACATTTTAACTTTTTTTTTTTAAAGTAGAATAAACAAAAGCCTCAGCTGAAGTCAGCACAAAGTTAAGTCAGTCCTGTATGCTGTAGAAATTACAAAACTTGATGTTCGATATTAGAACTCCCGCTATTACAGGGTCTTTCCCCTTCTCCCCAAACATTGGGCTTTACATAATGTAACACTAGGAGAAAAATACTTCAATGCAACCGTGTGCCTCTCATGTTAGGATCAAGAAGAGAACGCTGTGGATATCGAATCCTGCGTCGTCATCGTAATTCAGAAGATCAGATGCATTGCATTGGCAAAGCTAAGAAATATGAGACAGCAACCCGAGTAAAAGAGATCCTGCTCAGCACAGTCAGTCCAGAGCAGTTTGTTTTAACACTGCTTGAAGCAGAGCCTCCCAATGTGTTGGTGAGTCGTCCCAGCAAACCATTCACAGAGGCCTCTATGATGATGTCCCTGACAAAACTGGCAGACAAAGAGCTGGTTCACATGATTGGATGGGCCAAAAAAATCCCTGGTAAGAATTTCAATCCTGCTTTTGTTTATTTTATTCAATACTTTTCCCATCAATGTATCGTTCTCTACCCTGAAATAATAGTACAGTACAGTAAATGTGTGGTATCAAAATCTTAAGCTCTTTATACTGTAAAGTTATGGACAATTTATTGCTCTCAGTAAATCACCTGGATTTATTTTGATTTAGACAATTACCTAACCTATAAACTGCTACCTGATGTTAGTCAAATACTTGTTAGTTTTGCTAAAAAGCATAGTTGGTGTTGCATGTAATTGCTACCTCATCAACTATAAATACCTGATTAATCTGATTGAGAAGGTTCATTAAAAAGGACTATTAAGTAGATTGCTATGAAACAGAATTTAAGACCAAATTGTTTCCTTGAATCCTGATGGAGGTTTTCTAACAGAATTGGTGAAAATTAAAGTGCGTCCAGGCACTAAACATCTGTGATTACTTCAGTTGTCATAGTTGCTACAGAAGAATATCCGATGCAAGGTGGCACATAGTATTGATGTCAGCATTATTGTGCACTCTCCTTCAAAACAAAAACCAGTGAAGTTGCTTTATGTTGTTGGCAACACAAAGAACATGCACTCAAGTACAGCTACATGTGTTGTTGCCTTGAATGGCTCATGAGACCACAGTATCGTGGCAATGTGCCCTTTTGCTTGTTATAAATAGGAAGAGGTGAGCATTTGCAGTTTCTTCTCTATGCAGCACTCACAATTAGAAGAGTCAGAATAAAGATCAAAAGCCAGAATAAAAGCAGCCAGCACACAAAGAAGATAGCTGGCAAAACAGTGTGGAAAAGCTTGCTGGCTGGCATAGACTAAACCGCAGACTCTGGCCCTTCAGTGAGACCAACTGGTAACAGTGAGCTGAAAGACACAGAGGTGTAGCAGCATGGGGATGAATCCCCAGCCTAGGGTATAGTGCTCGGCTAGAAGTGATGCCTACAGCTGTGCTTACCTCGCATGGCTGATCTGTTCTGCAGTGTGGCCCTCACCCCGTGTCCATTGGGACTGAGGAGCCAGCACAGGGCAGCTTCTCTCCTGGATTTATGCTGAAGGCAACCAGAGAGTACTGGTGCATGCCCTGGTCTTGTCACACTTGTGCGCTGTGAACAGCATTGCTGCTGTTTGAATGCACATGCAGGAAGACAAGTCCAGACATGTCCTTATGTCCAGAAATAAACCAAGTGTGTCCATAGCACAGGAAACAACCTTGGTAGTGGATGTTTTGCATCTCCTGTTCCGGATCTGGGTGGAGGGGCTGAAGGTGCTACCAGTTCCAGCTGCTGGACCACATCTCCTAGTTGCAGGTTACAGTCTCCACAGGTCAGCCACAGTGCCACAGGGTTCAGGTGTAGTGCTTTTTGGGATGTGCAAATTCCAGGTCGGCTGCAGAGCTGCTGAGGAGGAGATGCTTGCACAGCACGAGCATCTGAAACCACGCTAGCTATTTGCAAAGTGACAGTGCTTTTTGCCATTAATGTCGAATGTTTTAAACCAAGAGCTTGAACCCTTAATCCTTATATTTCCTGATTTAATAAACTCCAAAAATAACTGTAAAATAAGTAACCATGCGGGGTTGTGGTGTCTATAGCTATAATTTCATGTCTAATCAGAAAAAAGTGACTAAAGTTACTGTTTCAGAGGACTCCAAATAGTATGTTAATTGGGTATCAAGTGAATCATGAAAGAAGACCAGAGAAAGCCTACAAAATCAGGCTTAAATTAAGAAATATCTGAATGGAAAAAAAAAATTAAACCCAACTTTTTCCTTTTTCTGATTGTTCTTAATTTCTTTTTATGTTTTAAACAATATCAACTTTATAAAAAACACCCACACAACCACAAGCCCAAAACCTTATCTGGTTGTTGAGATTAATGTTTTGAATTTTTATTTTTTAAAAGATCCATTTCCAACCCAACCCCTAATGCTGACATTGGTAACTTTTTGTTGACTTTCAAGATCTGTCAGAAATAAACACATTTTTTTGGCAGTCAGAGAACAGTATGAAGAAAACCCATTGAAGCAATCAAACCCCTTCAAAACAGTTCCTGGGAATGTCAATGCTTTATTGTCTGTGTTTGTTTTTTCTGATCACTCCTGTTGCACAGAACAGAAATAAACACCAAAAATAAATGTGATGTTTAACAAGTACTTAGTCATAAGTAATATTGCCATATTATGTAGTACTTAGAGCATTTGCTTTAATGTGGATTTATTAATTTTTTCCATTAAAATAACTGTGATGACTGAAGGTCAGGAAATAGACTTTCATTTATCGAAAATTCTTGCCTGAAGTTAATCATTCAGATCTATGCTTTGGCACCCTTAAGTAAGGTCTTTAAAAATAAAAAAACCCAAAACCAAAAACTGCCACAAAAAACCCCAAACCAAACCCAAACAACGGGTTTTTGGCTGATGGCTTGGTGACCAGTAATTTTACTGTCTGCAAAGCTAAATATTTGCTTTGGTGTAGCTGTGCAAGAAGCCCATTTTCACCTCTAAATTATTATTGGATGCTATCTTGACACTCACCAAAAGTGAAAGAAAACGTAATTATTTCTCTGTATAGATGCTGATTTTAAAAGCAACTTGCCTAAACAGGGAAGATAAATATTTATATTTTAATGGGTTTTGTATTTAATAATTAGTGACCTTCTACTGTTGTGTCTTTTACTCCATGACTGTGCTTTTGTCTGTACTTTCAGCTTGATGGATTGTACATTTGTTGTTGCTCAGTAAAATGAGAGCTGACACCTGGATCTTTTTCTTTCCCAATTCCAAGGATTTTAATCCTAAATTACCAGACAATAGAACATAACTTCTGTGCTTGCTTTTTACTTTATTGACCTAGACTAAGAGAGTTGAACGTGGTTCATAGCTGATTGTGTATTGCCAATCGATAGGATGTTGTCATAGTATTGAAATTTGGAATCTTTATGCAATTTAGGATGTTGCTGGCCAGATCACTGTGTCTTTTGCTAGTTACTTACCATGCATCCAGCACAGGTTTCTTCTTGTCTGTCATAGTAATTTATAATTAAATGATTAAGTATAGAACAGATGATTTAAAGGACATGAATTACAGCCATAGAAAAATAGTTGTTTAATGTACTGTCTGCAGCAGATGAAACGGGACTTCTGATGCTGCAGCAGAAGCTGTGGTGGCTGTCTGCTGTTCTTGGGCTCTAAGGCATGAGAGTGGGAAAGGAAAGTTACAGTCCTCTAATAGCTGTGCTCAATGGCCATAAATCTTACTGCTGGTGCTGATAACGAGAGTTTAGCAGATGACATCCAGGATAAACCTGGCTCTTTAAGTATCTGTAGATTGAACACTGGGACTTGATCTGACATGTCCCTCAACTGAGATAATTTCTAACCCCAGTAACTGGTTGTTTATGCTAGAGAAATCAGTGCACCCCTGTGTAAAAGTGTATTTAAATAAACTTCCAAAATGTCTCTGGGCTGTTGTTTCCCAGGAAACTGCCACTGTCAGTTTATGATATTCACACTCCTGTGATTATTTTTCCAAAAGTACTTTCAAAATCATGAGTGTGTGTCTGACAGATAATCTGTTGTTGGCTGTAGATTCCATAGTAAATTCTGTGATGGTGAAATCCAGGAGGGAAGGTACGGCTCAGAGGCTCCTGTTTACCCTTCTTATTAAATAAGGAGCAAGGCTATTGATTTTGGAAGGCAGCACTTTGGCAGTGATAGGAGAGAGTGCGCGTTACCCAGTTCATGTCAACCCAGGGCTATCACCAACTGTCTTCCAGCCTGGTAGTTTAGTCAGATTAAAATACATGGAGCATTTGTATAACTTACTGACAGCAGAACTTTTGACAGTGCAAACGTACTGTGTGTGTATTTTAAGACCTCTGAGAACTGGCAAGAACTATGGGAAACCTGTCCCCCACGGCCAGGCTGCATAATGATTTTTCACTATGCAGGGTCACAGATACCAGCTTGTCTCAAAATGAAGCACCTTTGCTAAGACACCTACCTAATGCAGCTCTGATTTGAAAACTGGTCTTGGCTACGGTTTGACCACCAAACTGGATGTCATTGTGTCAGTGTTTTACTCCTTGACTGAGCAGTCCGCTTTCCTGCTTCCAATTTGATAATTCAAATGTCTCTTCTCTGTGTGTTTGGGTGTTGGTTGATTGGTTTCTTTGGTTTCTTGGTTTTGTTTTATTTTTTTCGTGTGTGTCAGTTTTGTTTCTCTTCATCTGGCTTCTGTGTGTCTCTTTTCTTGGGTCTTTTATTGCAGGGGAGAGGACAGAGAGAGTAACAACTGTGTCTCCCTCCTGGCTGTGTCGCTGTGCTATTTGACACCTTGCTATAACTTAAGGAGACAACTGAATGCTGGAACAGGCTCATACACCACTGTCTCAATTCTGTTCTTGCTTTTAGGGTGCTGTGAATGGAGACAATGAGGACACTAACACTTTCACCAACTACCTTTGCCTTTTTTTCTTCTTTATTTTTTTTCCTGTTTTTTCACAATTATGGGGAAGAGGGTGGCAGGAAAGGGATGAGCTGGGGTCAACACATGTCACTTAAAAACACACATGTCACTTAAACACAGAGAAACCAAGATGTGGATTCTTCCAGAGTTACCCAACAAACCCAGAAACATGCCTGTCTTAACAAGATTTTTAAAAAAACCTGCAAAGTGGCAACCATGTCTGTTCTGGGGAGAAAGTGGACTGTTTTCCTAGTAGTCCTCTGCAGGGCGATGCAATAACATTTGAGTTTCCCAAGCTATTCCCTGGTTTCCAGGAGGTTGTGGGACCATCAGCTAAAGAGGTGCCCAAGCACAAGGCAAGTTCACTGCAGTCACTTCAAGTTTCATCAGCTGTATGGGAGTAATTGCAATGCGAACACCCATCTGCTTTATTTCAAATGCTTTGTGGAAGACTTGACAACCAGAACAACATATACTTATGTTCCTATTTGAGATGGTCCTTCAATGCCAATGCTCCCTTTTCTGGCTTTCTTCACAACCCATAATTCCTTTCTCTGTTTCTCATCTACTCAATCATCTTAATCAAAACAGAGAAATAAACAGATTGAGTTATTTTATGCCATTTTCATCATTTTAGGCTTCATTGATCTCAGCCTTTATGACCAAGTGAGACTCTTGGAGAGCTGCTGGATGGAAGTTTTAATGGTCGGTTTGATGTGGAGATCAATCGACCATCCAGGGAAGCTGATTTTTGCACCAGACCTTGTACTAGACAGGTAAGAGAAAAAAAAAACTTCTCAAGAACACTTCATATTAGTTTAGAAGTGGGGTGAATGGTAAGAGGTAGAGGTTTAAGTACGGGAGGTGTCGGTTTATCTGACAATTGCCTTCACTTGTATTTGTAACAAAAATCTCTTGAGGTTCCCCATCCTTGCAGGGACCGAAGGGAATGCTAACCAGAAATAGCATTGTTGGTCTTGCCAGCTCTTTGGTTCCATGTGACAGTGTGAAGTTTCTCTGTATTTTTTACATCTTTTATTGGTTTTGTTTCTTTTGGTCCAGGTCCCTAGGTGCTGAAACTGTAGGTACATCAATACAATGCACTACATTGCAAATCAGTTTCTTCCAGCTGATAGATTTTTCTCCCCCTGCCCCTCAAAAAAAGCAGACATACTGTCACACCGTATTTTCATTATTTTAAGAAGCTTTTCTACCCATTTTTCTTCCCACCCCTAGTGCAGACTTCATAAATATCTGTAATAATGAACATTGCAGCGCTAATCAAAGGGATAAAAAAAACCTAGCTTGCTTTTTAATACTGAAACTATCTTTATTAAACTAAAGCAGAACGTTTGCAAGATTAAATATTATTTCTCCATAACAGCATGTACCAGCAGGGAAGAATATAGATTAGTAAGAGTGTTTTTCTAGGGGACCTTAGAAGGATTTGATTTGGGCTTCACATTGGTAAAAAAGTCAGGGAAACAATCTACCCTCTTGGGTGGGTTTAAAACACCTCTTAACTTTTTAAACCTGGGGAAATGCAGATCTGTACCAGCTCTGTGGCTGGAGCTGAATAATAACCATCATCATAGATACAAAAAGCAAAACGGGTCAGTAAGAGAAATAAATTTAATTTATGAAAGATCTGAAACACATTATTATTATTGGCTCACATAAAACTCAGTGCAAGGACACGCTGTGTTGTTTAACACAATGATGATAAATTCCTGAAAACATATAATACATTTAATTACTTGGGAGCTAATATGTGCTGAACTGTGTGAGCTGCTTTGATGCATTCCTTCATCTCCACACGACACTGCAAAGCAGGAGCTAGTGAGCATCTGGGCATGCTGTAATATTAATTTTTCAAAGATATGCCTATATAAAACTGGTCTGTAACTTGACTGTTTTTATCCTAGCTGAACTTCAGGTGTATATTTCCTACATCATCTTTGTAGACAAGTACTTCTCCCATGGTTGAGTCTTTGGAAACTGGCAGCTGCCCATCCTTTCCCAAAGCTTAAAATCCTCCTTTGCTGTGAGGAACGCAGAGGCTGGCAATGTGCACCTGGTTAGTGTTATCTGCCCGTGCCTGCCTTCCTCTTGTGACCCAGTAGAGAAGTAAGGGTCTTTTAATTCTCCTGTACAGCCTGTCTTGTCTTAAAAACATTACAGGGAAAAAAACCTCATATTCTAGATAATATATGAAGCATTCCTTTAAATATAGTGTGTTATAGAGTCTAATTGGGTTTTTTTTTAGTCCAGTAAATGAACACACACACCCCAAAAAGAAAACCCAAGCAAAAAGCCGGGACAGAAACTTCAGTGGTTTTAAACCCCCTTTTAGGGGGTTGGGGTTTTTTTGTTGGTTTGGGGTTGGGTTTTTTTTCAGATCAGAAAATGGGACTGTTTCTAATGTGGAGAAATGAAGAAAGTTGCATTCGTTAAACACTTGTAAACATAAAAATAACCAAACCACAAAACCTCCTGCAAAATCAGTTTGCATTTAAACACCTTGAAAGTAAAAGGTGCTGGGGAATGGGGTTACAGGTTGTTTTATTCTTTAAAAATGGCTTATTGCTCCAAGGAACTTAGTTTAGGGGGTCTTTCTACTTCACAAAGTCCTGAGGTTTCCCTCATGTACAAATAGTGATGTCACCAGTTGTGGTATTAACTCCTTGTGAAACAAAGTTGGAAAGCATTCAACACTGTGGAGATTCAAAGGGATTACCTGGAATTATACTGGCTGTGAGGTTAAAGCTTCTCACAGGAATAGGGTCATACCTGTTCTCAGTCCTGCATGTGCTTTAAAGAGAAGATCAGTTTCTTAGAGGTGCAGACCTCCTCTACCATTGTCATTTTCAATTTAGATCTCATGATAGAACTTTCCGCATTGTCCCAAAGATGAAATGGAGAGGCCTTTTGCAGCCTCCTTTGTGCTTTGACTTTTGTCTGGCTGAGTCAGAGTTCCTTAATTCGACTTTTTTTGGTAACATTTTAAATGTGTTTCCATAGGGACGAGGGGAAATGCGTAGAGGGAATTTTGGAGATCTTTGATATGCTCCTGGCCATGACCTCGAGGTTCCGAGAGCTGAAACTGCAGCACAAGGAGTATCTGTGTGTCAAGGCAATGATCCTCCTCAATTCCAGTGAGTAGATGGCTGACTGACGCTCACCAAATTGTACTTTTTATGTTGAGGGAGGCTGGGAAATCAGCCTCTAAAAATGGTAGAAATATCAAATGAGATAATGCCGTTTAAAGAGAACAACAGGAAAGGACATCCAACTGTCAGATTGTAAGGACTTTTGCTCAAGAAACTTCTGAGCTGTATAATTTTCTGGATTTAGGGTCTATGTCCTGTTGTAAGAACTGCATGAAAGACCCAAAGTATGAAACCTCTTCACAAGGTGGGGCTCATGGCCCAGGCTCTGGGTATATCCTTTTCAGTGAGAACTTTTGCTCATCTCTCTGTAGATCCTTCTCATGCCTAAAGTTGTACAGCTCTATAAACTTGTCCTTAATTCTTAATTCTAGTAAAACTACTCAACTGAATGCTGATTAATTTGGCTTAAATGCTCGTATTTAACAGTAATTAATTGGTAGAAATGATTGAATGTACTCAGCTGTTCTGCAAGATGAGTTTCAGGACAGCAGCTTTGCAGCCATTTACACGAGGCAAACAGGAGTGTGTTTGCTAGTTTAGGGCAGTCAGCAGTAAAAGAATTTTATTCCCCAGAACATTTTGTAATTGCTGTTGTCAAAAAAGCTCAACAACAAAATAACAGCTACCTTTTTACATCTACTGTTTTCAGCTAGGAGCTGCTGAGTGATTCTCAGCCCAGTTCTGAAGAGGAGTTGTCCAGCTGTTATTTTGCTCATTTATAGATGGATACCATTATTTAAATAGACAACAAAAGCTCAAAAGCTGCTTGCTTTTTTTTCTCCTTAAAAAAATTCATACCAACCAGCCAAAAACCAAACAAAAACAGGTTCATCAGCCATTTTTTCCTCAAAGCCTCACCTTTTTAAAAAGCCCTCCTCTTTTGCCTCTCCCTGCTCTCCTTTCTTATAACAGTTAATCTTTTCCTCCTAATTTTCCAGGTGTTCTGGAGTTCTGTTCTTCCATAAGTACTTTTGGGAGGATTTTTTTTTATTTAATTTTTTTTTAGAATCATAGAGTGCTTTAGGTTGGAAGGGACTTTTACAGGTCATCTAGTCCAACCCCCCCGCAGTAAGCAGGGACACCTTTAATTAGACCAGATTGCTCAGAGCTTCATCAAGACTGACCTTGAATGTCTCCAGGGTTGGGGCCTCCACCATCTCTCTGGGCAACCTGTTACAGTGTCTCACCACCCTCATAGTGAAAAACTACTTCTTAATGTCTAACCTAAACCTGCCCTGCTCTAATTTAAAACTACTGCTGCTCATCCTATTGCTACACACCCTAAGAAACAGTTCTTCCCCAGCTTTCCTGTAGCCCCTTCAGGTACTGGAAGGTTGCTATAAAGTCTCCCCTGAGCCTTCTCTAGGCTGAACAACCCAACTCTCTCAACCTCTCTTCACAGGAGAGGTGCTCCAGCCCTCTGATCATCCTCAAGGTCCTCCTCTGGACCTTCTTCAAGAGGTCCATGTCTTTCTTGGTCTGAGGGCTCCAGATTTGGACACAGTACTCCAGGTGGGGTCTCACAAGAGCAGAGTAGAGGAAAAGAATTGCCTCTCTTGATCTGCTGGCCACACTTTTGATGCAATCCCAGGATGTGTTTGGCTTTCTGTCTGGCAAGTTCACATCGTTGGCTCGTGTCCAGCTTTTCATCCATCAGTACCGCCAAGTCCTTTTCCACAGGCCTGCTCTCTATCACATCATCCCCCATCCTGTATTGGTAGTGAGGATTGTCCTGATCCCAGAACAGGACTTTGTACTTGTCCTTGTTGAACTTCATGAGTGGCCCAACTATCTAGCTTGTCCTGGTCCTTCTGGATGACATCCCGTCCCTCTAGCATGTTGACCACATCACTCAGCTTGGTGTCATCTGCCCTAGGTCTCCTCTTCTTCTTCAATAATTTTGTTGTGTGTTTACAGACCTTCCTTGTGGTGATTTCTTCTATTCTCTCTCCATACCCCTAATTCCTCTTTTTGGCTTTTGGTGACTTTCCAGGTTTCTCACTGTAGGGATGCTCCATATTAGGGCACCTTTAGTGAGCTGTAGGGAGACCCTGGCAGGCTGGGTCTATGAGCAATGTCTTCTCCCTTCCCTAGGTATAGTCAGATTAAAAAATGGGGGGGTTTTCCAGCAAGAAGGGATGAGAGCGAGCATAATGCTGTAATTGATAGCAGTTGCTGAAATAAAAGGTACAGAGGGATTCAAAGGAAAAAGTCCTGGAGAATGGCGAGTGTGTCTGTTCTCTGGACTGAAGGGTCTAAGTCCCACATGTTGTCTTGGGAGAATCTGGGACAATGACTCATTTTGCAAATTTTGGCAAAGGAATTTAAGTTGGAGCTTAGTGTGATACAAGGAGCACCGTTTGTAAGGTATCAGGGGGGAGGAGGGGGGCTGGGAATTTTACCTTCTCTTATCCTGTTGAAATATTACATCAGGAAAAAAATCCAGTCATAGGTTTCTTTTCCCTTCCTCATGAGCAGGGAGTATTTCTTTCTCTCTCCACTTAGGCATGTTTCCCTTGTCAGCAGAAGAACCTGAAAGCAACAGGAAGCTGCATCATCTGCTTAATGTAGTCACAGATGCCCTGGTGTGGGTTATTGCGAAGAGCGGCATCCCCTCGCAGCAGCAGACCACTCGCCTGGCCAACTTGCTGATGCTCCTCTCCCACGTCAGGCACGCAAGGTAAATTATACAGACTGTGCAGAGGGTTAGTGTTTGTTTATGGCAGCAACAGAGCAAGGCCTGAACTCTGGAGCACTCCTGAGGGAATCCCAGTGCTGCTCGTGACCTCTGCTCATTGTAAGCCTTTCCTTCCCAGCGCAGCTAAATAGGCAATGTTCTCAAGTGCTTGCTGGTGCTCAAACCCACTGTGTTGATATGAAAATGCTGTCTTAACTGTATTACAGTAAATGGTTTGTTATATATCTGCCTGAAACACTTAATAAAATAACATGAATCCAGCCTTCCAAAAAATAAAATACAAATCCAGCCCCTGAAACACTTCTGCTCCAAAGAAGGTCTCTTCCAAAACTGATCTGCAGAGGGGGCTTGGGTGGAGCAGAGTCTGTGCTGAGTACCATGTTTGTCTTAGGCCAAATTTGTGTCCTGAGAGCAACTATTAGGTCTCTTGTTCAGGACCACAGCAATTCTGCCCAGTGAATCATGCTACTGTGATGCCAAGCTTCTTCCACTTTCCCCATGGGAAGCAGGTCTTCTGCTCCCTGCCAGTTCCTGGACCTCCCTGAGTTGCTCGCCTTTGCTTCCAGCACAGTGGACTTGAACCGATGCTTTAACCTTCAGGCTGTTTGCAATTTTAAAGTATTACCCAGATACCAGCTATCCATGAAGAAATCTTGTGCCTTGGCAGTGGAACTTGTGTCCAGGAAAGCTGGTCCTGGGACCAGGCTGGAGCATGCAAGGAAGAGGGGGGCGTATCTGACTGCGTAGGGTCACTGGAAGAGGGACAGCCCCCTTTGCAAGAAGCTTCCTGGCAGAGCTGGTGGCAGCGCAAGCTTTTAGCAGACAGGCTGTAACTGGGGTAGAGTTTGAGTGCTGGCCCTGTGAGACCTGCAGCACCAGCCAGAGCTGAACCCATGGCTCTGCTGCACTGCTGTCACCTGGGGTGCCTAACATGGTATGACACCATATCACAGCATTGCAGGAGCTTTTCTTCTGGCACAGTGTAAATAAACATTGTGAATCTTTGCATAATTTTTACATTTTCTTATTAATACAAGAGGTTCTGTGCTGTGCCTGCCTCAGCTGAAGCCCAGAGGCTACTTGTGATGTGTCTCCTTTAACTGACTGACCAGGGCAAAGCAACATATACTTTGTTATGGAAATAACTGATGCTCTCAGGCTTGATTAACAAATGATGCAGGACTCTCAAGAGCTGGGGGGAAAGAGGGGACTCTCCAATTTCTTCTTTGCCATTAACATATTTATAACTCTTGAATTGTAGCAGAACCTCATTTTTCTGACAGTGTTGCCCCATCTCTAATCCAACCCACCAGGTCAGCTATGTGCTGCCTGTCTGCTGCTGCTTCTACCGTGATAAATTTATCACTGAGCACGTTCACTTAGGGTTCAATCCCAAAGCCTTGAGTGCAGCTGGAGTGTACATATGTGCAACGGCAAAGTCAACAGCCATCTCCTGCTAGTCCAGACCATGGTGTGGCCACAGAGCGTTCATGCTAAAAAGGTGTCGTTGTACCTTGCTGCGTAACAAATTACTTTTAAAGCCTGTAGCAAGATCTGCCACTGGCCATGCAGGGAGGAAACAAGCTGCTTGGAGCTGGCCAGGGTAATTTGCTCTTCCTACTCAGCCAGGCAGGAGAGGTGGGTAGTCACTGGAGCTACACTTTTTAACTTCCCCTTCTGTATAAAGCTGCTGTGTGGTGGTCTGCCACGCTTACAGCATCAGAGGGGTTTTTCTCTGATTTCACTTTGGTCAGTACACCTGAATTGTTTTCTGAAGTCAGTTTGTGCCATGTAAAGCAAGTCTTGGTTCTCTAAATAGTGAATCACTCAGCTTCAAAGTGTTGGGATGTCATTCCTTTTGATAGTGACAAGTTATTTCAGGGACTACAGCAGCGAACTCCCTTTAACTTCCAATGAAAAAAGGACTCCCTTGAAGTCATGAGCGTATGTTCCTTTTCTGCATTGTTTGACCCAGACTGCTGACTTACTTTCTGTTCTTCTTCACAGTAACAAGGGAATGGAGCATCTACTAAGCATGAAGTGTAAAAACGTGGTCCCAGTGTATGACTTGCTGCTGGAGATGCTGAATGCACACACTCTCCGAGGCCAAAGAAAATCCCCGGTCACACATCCTGAATTTGGCCCATTAGAACAAATGGAGACTGGGGACAGTCTGCGGAATGGGGCAGCCCAGTAATTCTGTCAAGACCTGGAAATGTGAAGCTTGTTCAAAGCGGTGGGAGAAAACAAAGCTGCTGTGATGGGACTGCTGGAGTGTGACCACGTGCATGTCCTCATCTCTTCTAGATTTGCACATGGGTATCTTGGGAAAGGCTTGTGGGATCCACACCGCTGTCCGTGTGTCTGACATGATAATAGCTGCACTTTTATAGTGCCTTTTCTGAGACTCCTCAAAAGCACCTTATGAAATTAAGCCTCAGAACAGTACTGCAAGACAGGGAATTACTGCCTCTCCTTTTCAGAGGCAGATGAACTGAGCAGAGAGATAACAGGCCTGGGTTAAGATGACAGCAGTCTGTGTCAGGGCTGGGAGTGAGCATCTGGGTCTCTGTCTCCCAGACAAAGGCTTTTAAGTGCTGACTAGATGATCTCCTCTTTCAGAGTGGGATTGTTTGAAAAGTAGAGCAGCATCCTTTGGGATGGATCTGCTCACTGGGGTGTGCTGGTCCCTGGGCAATACCTGCAGTGCAGCTGATCTATATAAAGTGCCGAGGTACACACAGTGCAAAGGAGTTTCTTCTATTCTTAAATATGCAATAGCTGCAAGGGCCTTCATTAGGAGGCCATTCAGAATAGCTTCTCGAGCCAGCTGTGGGCCTCTTTGGAAATGTTAAACCAAGCTTGAGTTTGTGTTTTGTGAGCCTGTTCTTAATACTCACATTATTATCTGTGTATGATTCTTCAGTGCTTCAAACAATGACCAAACTGCCTGGATATCTCAGTCATTGCTGAGCTTTGAAATGTGTTTCATCTGTGAGATTAACATGTTGGTTTATATATTTATTAATGATGTTAAATCTATTATGATATTTAGGTACAAGAGGTCGCTCTGTGAATATTCACTGTTTGCATTTGTATCCGATCTCCTAAGTGGGGCTTGTGAAATGAGCTGGAAACAAACCATCTTCCCTCCCCTTTTCACGTGCGTGGGGGATTATGTCCTGCCCACCCAAAACCTCTTGCAGGGGACGAGGTGGTGGACAGGACGCTAAGCTGGGACCTGCTTTTGCCTGCTGCCCTCAAGTTTGCTGCTGGCTTGTTTTCAGAGTGCATGGCACCCTATGCTGTGCTTGTCATATCTCATACAGGTTCCCTCAAAGAGCAGGGGGTGATGGTTCAGGAACTTCCTTTGCTTTGCAAGTGCTATGACTTCTTTGAGTTTCCCTGATGAGGTGGGTTTAAGCCCCCCCTGTTGTGCTGATTTCTGCTGCCTTTCAGTTACACTGAGGGAAAAAAGAGAATAGCAGAGAAAATCTGCCCAGTATCCTCAGTGGACAGCAGGATGACATCATTCATTCTGGCAATTGTCAGTATCACATTTTGATGTGAGCTAGAATTGCAATCACTCAAAAGTGATAGGTTTAATTATAGTACATGTGTGTTCTGGGCATTTCAGGTATGATAAAATTAAAATGGGGTCACACCAGAAGTCTCTTTTGAGCCAATAAAACTTTTGGATTAGGGACTTTGATTAGTATGCCATTTGAATACTTTACTTATCAGCCAAACCATTGATCTTCGTGGGTTTTTTTAAAGCCAAGGACAATATTTTTTATAGAAGGGGCATAAAGAGTTTTCAGTGAGATACACAAGACTAGTGTCTTGTTTTGATCTTGTACTATAGCAGATGCTGCTGCTGGTCTCAACTTTTACTAGCTACCTTTTTATTGTTTTTAAGGAACTGTACTATAGCAGTGCCCTGCTACAGAAATGTAACATTTACTACAAAAACAGAAAAAGAGAGAGAAAATGTGAGTACAGTCTGGAATTCATGAGTACTTTCATTCTGAGGGACGTTTTGCTGTGAAGCAGAAGTGTTTCAGTGCTTCTTGGGCTTGTTCACCTTCTGGCCTCAGTGCCTGCTGTACCGTTCTTCCTCTGATTTTCCCCCTCCTGTATAATCTTTTTGTTCAATGCAGTTTTCCACAGCAATGTTTAAGTGATTTTGTTTGTTTTGCTTTAGCAGTGGTGAATTTATGTGCAATCTTGAAGTAAACTTCTTAAAGAGAAAACAGGATAGAGCGGGTATAAACTGTAAAATTAACTTCTTAAATGGAAATTTACTCTGGACGAACTCTGTAAAAGGGCAATGCTGCAGATTTGTGCCACGTGTTGTGATTCATATATGCTGTTACTAGCACAGTGCAAATAGGGAGATGATGTGATTTTAACAGATTTTTTTTTGTCTTGTCGAACGTAATTTTATTAAAAGTTACTACTACTGTTTTAAAATGGGCAAAAGCCAATAGCTGTCGACTCACTGGATTAATGTAGCACTGTTCATAACTGGAGAAGAAGGTGTGTGGCACACTCATGGATGAACAGAGTGCTGTGTGTTAAAATGATGGGACAAGGGTGCCTTGCTCCCTTGAGAGTGATGTTGGGTTTATCGTGGGCGTGTATCCCACAGACTCAGATGCTGCATTCTTGGAGCCTGTCCTTGTCCCTGCCAGGCCTGAGCAGAGCTGCCAGGCTGCGTTTCTGTTTAGATATTGGGGGGCTCTTCCAGTTTCAGCATGAATGGATCGAGTGTTGGGGAGCTGTGAGGGCGGTGAGGAGGGGAGGAGAGTGGGATGGTTTATGGCTTTCCCCCACTGCTCTGCTGCACATCAGCTCCTGCTGCCAAGCCAGGACCGGGTGTTTCTGCCTGAAGAAATGATGCTGCAGCTCTGGGATGTTTGCAGAGCTTAGCAACCTTGGTTCATGCAGGAGGGCCAGTACCCATGGATTTCAAAACAAAACTAGGAAAAGCCCAAGCTTTTCCTTTTTCCTCTTAAAGACATGCTGAGGTTCCTCTCCAGTCTAGAACTAAAACCAAATCATAAAGTGACCTTGATTTTTTTTAAAGAAATGTGCTAAGCCTTGGAGCATTTCAGGCAGGTGAAATGCTTTGTCTCCAGGAATGTGAGACCTTTCCCACATGTCCATCTTCTGGCAAATTACCTGCTTGTAGTGCTGTAATGTTGCCAGTCAGAGAGGAGAACATGGGGAAAAGATGTGTTGGAATGCTCTCCCTTGAGACAGTGCCTGAGAGGTGGGCTGCTCCTATAAAATGTGTAGCAAACAGAGATAAGTAGCACTTGAAGTGGGTTGGTTTGGTTCTTTAAATACTCATATTTACATAATAATAGTAATGTGGAAAGTACTGGAACTTTTTTCCCTGAGGGCCTGCAGACTCTGGCAGACATATCCATGAATTGAGTCCAGAGAAAGAAATGGTCTGATTTGAGCTGTCACTAGTGATTAACCTCTTGCAAGGCAAGAATTTTTGTCATCTTTAGACTTTATCATAGAATCACAGACTGGTTTGGGTTGGAAAGGACCTCTAAGCCCATCTCATTCGAACCCTGCCATGTGCCATGGCCATGGCCATGACTGGGGTTTTGAAGGCACAATGCTGCTGCAGCTGCCGGGCGCGCTGGTGGCTGCGGAGCCAAACTGTACAGAAAGCAAGCCCGAGCTTTTCCCATTAAGCTGGACCCAAATGATTTTTAAAAGCTGGCCCAGTGTGCCTGCTTTTGTGCATCCAAGGTTGTTCCTTTGACTAATAGAAAATAGCTGTGCAGTGATGAAAGAGACGCTCTTCCCTAGGGTGTGCTTTAACCCACACACATTAAAAATGCTGTTGTGATGATGGGTCTATTTCGATCTTTGCAGAGGGACCACATGGCAAAGATCAATGGCACTCTCCCGTCCCTGCCTCCCCCACCAAGATAAGTGCCCGTGGGTAACAGGTTGCTCTTACTTTGAGAGCTGAAGCTGAAAACCACGTATGGGTTTGCAAGGCTTTGTCTGAAGTGCTGTACAGTGAGTACGGCTGAAGGGCCTGCTGCAGGAATTCCTGGTTTGTAGGGCTGAGCACTGACAGACGTGTATCCAATATATGTACATCAACGTATTCTGGCCAGTCCCTTGGATGGCAGAATGTGGTGGTGCAGCTCCTGCTCCTCTGGAGCTGCTTGGTACCTCGTGCAGTTCCCTCATTTTCCAGGCCACACACCCAGGTGCAGTCCAGAGTGTCAAGGTGTCCCCTTAATGTGCCTGTTCCTGCTTGGCTGGGCAGCAGTAACAGCCTGGGACATGTGTGCTGGGCCTGAGACCTTCCTGTCCCCTTTTTGCTTGGGAACACTACTGACAGTTGATCAGCTCCTGGCAACCTGCTGTACCTGTACTGGGACTGCAGCCTGAAAAGGGGGGATGCCAGAGAAGTTCAGAGTCTGCACAACTGGTGGGAAGTACCGGAATGTTTCACCATCAGAGCTGGGCTGAAAACTACTGACAGAAGTCAATTCTCTCAGCCCCTATAAACAGCAATTCCAAGTGAGGGGGATTGCAGCAGGCTGTGAACAGCATTGCTGGAGCTGGCCTTGGGCACAAGCCCTGGAAACCAGGGCAAACCTCCAGGGCAAGCTAGCCTCGAGTCCCAGCCATCGCCCGTCGAGGGATGCCAACGCATCCTGAGTACTGACCCCAAACTCAAAGAGGGAATTTTAACCATAAGCTAGCTTCCTTCACCCACCTCCCTGCCTACCTCCCTGTTTAAATACACACACTTGCCTTCACGAGTGTGGGGGGTATGTATCACTGGGCCCAAATATGTGTGCCTCGATGTGCTTTTAGACACACATCTACAGCTATGCACTTTAAGATACCTTATAGCCAATTAGTGTGAATTCTCATCAACAACTCTGTAATTTGGAGGCTGTTTTGACCACAGTATATTTTACTGAATTGCTTGTACATTTTTAAACTAGTTAACCATTGAGTGCTGCTGAAATTCAACCTTTGTTTTACTGCACATCATTAATACATTTTACGTTGACTGAATCATATCCCTGTTGATATCCCCTGTCCCTGGCTGCTGTAGGCAAGACTGGTGGAGGACAGTCACCATCGTGACTGCTGTGATCGTCTCAGTCAGATGTAGACTGCACCATATGCTCGACATGAGCCAACAATATGCGCTTGCAGCCCAGAAAGCCAACCGTATCCTGGGCTGCATCAAAAGGAACGTGGCCAGCAGGTCAAGGGAAGGGACTGTGCCCCTCTACTCTGCTCTTGTGAAACCTCACCTGGAGTACTGTGTCCAGCTCTGGAGTCCCCAACATGAGAAAGATATGGAACTGTTGGAATGAGTCCAGAGGAGGACCATGAAGATGATCAGGGGGCTGGAGCACCTCTCCTATGAAGATAGACTTCATGTTATTTATGAGTTGGGTATTTTTTAACTCTTTCCATCTTACACAAAGGCACCACCTACAGCCCTCACTCATTGCTGTGCCTCAGCAAGTTCAGTTTACATGCATGAAGGAAACAAGGTTGCTGGGCTGTAAGAACGCCAACTTCTGCCTAACCAGCCAAAATCTCCTTCGCTCATCACCTCACCTCCTGAGGAGCTGGCACAGCCACATTTCCTATGGCTGCTTGCCCCAGAAGTTGCTCCGTCTTACTTTGTATGTGGTTTTAGTTTCAATGTTTCAGCCTTGGTGCAAGTTTTTAAAGGAAGTGGGTTTAGGACTGAAGTTGGTGTCTTCTAAAGCACCTCAAGTATGTTACGCTAATGGGGACATGCCTCCCCTTCTGGTGGCTGCTCTTCCAGTGACCTTGCAGTGTATGCCCAGCGATGTGTGTTTCGTTTAGTTCGACTGCTGTGGCTGAACAAACAGGTATCACAAAACCTAAATATGGGGCTGGTTTTGCTCATTTCCCTCCTGTATGCAGCTCAGCCCAGCTTCACAAGCACGTGATGTGCGTTATAATGACAGTGTTCATAAGCATCTCGTCCTGAGCTCAGCAGTCCCTCCACAAGCTGCAGGTTGAGTGTACTGTCAGGTACTGGAGTGCTGCAGAGGTTTCCCAGCGCTACAGAAGATGCAGGCTGTGCCCTAGTGTTTTGGGGGAATGGGGGGAGCAGGTCACAAGAAAAACAGAGTTCCCTGCTTGCCATCCTGGCAGAATGGTTGTTGACTCTTTGGGGGTAGGTGCAGTTGCAAACACATTGAGGCCACATCTCCCTGTCAAAGGAGTAGGCCCCCAGGTGAAAACCAGTTTGGGCCTGGTTTCACTCCTACACACAATGTATGTCCAAAAGCACATGCAGGTGTGATGCTCTTGCCCTCTTTTCCCTTTGCTGAATGCTAACAGCCCAGTCCTGAGCAAGAAGATGACACAAGAAATCGGTGGGCATACATAATGATTTACTTGAAGCAGGCAGTGGTGCCACCTAAGGTGCAGCGCTTATAATCAACTGGAAGTAAAGCTATTTAAAATGGGTTTTTGGGAAAAAAAGATTCAGTTATTTTCCCAGACTTTTTTTTTTTGGGGGGGGGGGAAAGAGGGTTGTGACATTTTGAGATAATTTCATGAAAGCTCCTCATTTTATATGTTACATCACCTCAACAATTTGGTATAACTGTACATAATGAAAGGAAATTGCAGGCTATGAAATTTTCCTTAGACCTTTTAACATTGTTCAAATTCTTTTCCCCCTGCACAGGTTCTTTAATGGCAGAAGAACTTCATATCATGCCAGCAACTGACTATTAGTTCTTGGCAGAAAGGTTTGCATGGGCATTTGTGACAATCTGGCAATGAAATAATGGTTAAGAGTTGGCTGACTTCTACCGAGCCAGTAACTTAAATGAGCTCCATCTGAAAGTAATTGCTTTCAAAAGACAGAATCATGATGAAGGAGAGTGTGTCCCTGTGTGCAGTGAGGGGCGGGAGGATCCCTCCTTTATCTGGTGATACAGCCCTCCGAGCTGCGACTTGTTTAGCTGTAGCACAAGCACTGCTGGATCCCTGTGCCTTCAGCAGGATGGAGCCCAGGCACTGCTACTTGGGACTGGGGCCAACACATGTCAGCACGGGGCTGCCTACCTCAACCCATCATGGAGAACTCTGCAGTACTGCTCCTAAGAAGTGCCAAATTCTAATCTTTGACTTTCCTAAGTGCTGCTGCTAACTTTGCAAGCTTAACTGCATCAAAGTTAACACATTCGTTTAATGTCCTGGAAATAAACCATGCTGGTTTTGCCCCCATGGCTGGAGAGAAGCAGTTGGCTTGCTGCAGGGACTTTCTCTGAACACAAAGCAGCAAAGCCAACTGCTTCATCATCCCTCTGCCAGAAGATGGGGAACATGCAACCACCAGCAGGGACGACTGTAGAAAAGGCAGGGGAATTCTCACAGGCTGATCACAGATCCCATTTCCCATAGGGAAGCATTACAGAAGTAGGGCTAACTGCCAGGTGATTTTCCCAAAAAAAGTCTCATGTGTTCAACCAACCCCCTTACGATCACACTGAGCTCTCCTTGACATGCACGTCCCACCTCTCCAGCACTGCCATAACTCCCAGGTTAGAAAATCAGTTTCAAGGTGGGGAAATAGCTCAGCATAATAAGCAAGACCAGGTTCAACGATGTGTTCTTCCTCCAGGAAATGACAAAGGAAAGGACCTGTGCCACCAAACACAGGCTCCTCTTGGGCTTTTTCATCTCTTGCTCTGAGAAGGCAGACAGGGGTTGTTTCTTTGGACACTGCTGCATTAGCATGCAAAGAAGTTGACTTACACAGGGATGGAAGGGTCAGTGCTGTTGGAACATCTGGATGGTCGCTCCCCACCAGACACACCCAAAGTCCCCACAGCCACTGGCAATTTTAATACCGGTACTCGAACTGTGCAAAGGAGATGCAACAGCACCGACAACTGTACACAGAGTTTCTGCAGCCATTGCCCAAGGGTCAGTCTCACTGAAAGAGGAAGCTTATGAATACACAGCATTCTCTCCCAAGATACAGAATCACAGAGTTGTAGGGGTTGGAAGGGACCTCCAGAGCTCATGGGGTCCAACCCCCCTGCCAAAGCAGCTCCCCAGCTCATACTGCACAGGTCGGCGTCCAGATGGGGCTGGAATCTCTCCAGAGAAGGAGACTCCACACCCCCTGGGCAGCCTGTCCCAGGGCTCCCTCACCCTCACTGGGGAAAAGTTCCTCCCCATGTTGGTGTGGAACTTCCTGGGCTCCAATTTGCAGCCATTGTCCCTTGTCCTGTCCCCACAGACACTGAAAAGGGGCTGGCCAATTCCCCCTGCACCCCATACTTCAGATATTGATAAACAGACTTCTCCCTAAACAGTTGGAGGCCCATTGGGGTACTGCAGCTTGAAATGGAAAGAACGGGCGACGTTGTTGGCCTTGGTGCAGCTGTAGGGTTCCGTACGAAAGAACTGTGCAAGCCAGAAGGAGGAGCAGTAGAGTGACCACCAGGAAAGGTAAAGCTGCTCGTAGAACACGGTTAAAGAAGGAAGGAGGGCAGGAAACGGCTTGAATAGGTTGAAGATGCCTTTCATCCCTGAAAAGTTAAAAAGAAAAGAGAAGGCACTTTAGAATTTAAACAAGTTGTTTAACTCCCTCTTCAGAGTTCACCCTTCCAAGAGGCAGGGCTGTGTATCTGCAGGCAAATGCACTACACATTGAACACTGCTTGAAGCATGCAAGGCTGGTCGGTGGGGAGCCAGCTGCTGGTTTGGGTTCAAGTTGCAAATTTCTTTCTCCAGCTATGCCAGTGATCTACTTAGGGCAGCCAACATTGAGAGTCAGGAGGATCTTCTCTGCCTGGGCATTACCGAGCTCTGTCCTCTGAACAGGCCCCAACGTGCTGGGGGTGAAGTTCTGCCTTTGTCCTTGGTCTGTTTGTAATACTTCAAGTTGCAAATTTCTTTCTCCAGCTATGCCAGTGCAATTGAAGGAAGATTTAAAACTAAACTGTTCCCCCACTCAGCACAAAAAGCCATCTTCTCAAGAGTAAAGACAAGCCAGGGTTGCACAAGGTGAAGAGGTCTAGGAGCAGGACTGTGCAAGGAAACCATTCACCAAGGTGCAGCCCGGAGCTGGCATGTGGAGGAGACACTACAGGTGGGCAGAAATCCCCTCCAGCAGTATGCCAACCTAGGAGGAACAGCCACCCAGGTTTCTGCTGGCACTCTGCTCGTCTCTGCTGTTTTCACTCTCCTTCAAGAGATCAAACATAAAGTAATACCTTGTGCTGCTGCTGTTTCTGCCAACTGCAGTTCTCTTGATGTGGGTCTGTTGAGAGAAAGAGTTTTTAGTGTTTCAGAATCTACAAGGAATTTCTCTCTCAAAAAAGACAGCTGTAGACTTTAAACTCCTGCGGTAAATTCTGTAACAAGGTAGATGCATCTGAAAGGTAAAATGACTACATTTGAGGAACTTGCAGGCTAAAAGTGTCAAAATATGCTATATACTGACAGTAAGAGATGAGAAAAAAATACTTGTCTTCTTCACAGCAGGGCTGGATTTGGTTGTGGCAGGGTTGTAGACTCGGGAGCTCAAGTCACCTCTGGGTTCCTTACACACTCCTACCCTTATACTTGGTATGGCTCACAGGGCAATTCAGACTGGGAGGGACTGCAGGAAGGCCTAGCCTTGCTTTGAGGCCCAGTCTCCTGCTCAAAGTTAGGTCAGCTATGAGACCAGACCAGAGGCCTTACTCAAAGTTTTTTCCTGCCTGTCCTTCAAACTCCTCAAGGGTTGAGACCACACAGCTTCTCTGGGAAATCCATTTCAATACTTTCAAGCCTCATGGTGCTGAATGTTTTCCTATAGCAAATTAATTGGTTGGTTGGGGGGTTTTTTCCGCTTATGAAGGTGAAGGTACTTAAGTGTTAAGTCAGTCTCTAATATATACCTTTACTCCTAGTATGTTATTACTTTTCAGTAAGAAAACCCCACAAACAAGTCTTTAAACTGACTCACCAGATTCCCTTGTATTGCTTTTAAGTCATGTGAAACTTGTTCAATCAGCTGTCTCATTTTCTTTCCAATTAGATTGATCAACTCATCTGCTTCAATGTATTCACCGTTGGATTTAATCAGCAAGTAAGCAGCGAGTTCTTCAAGTGAGTATACTTTCGGCTGGTGGAACAGCAGATCTTTCTCCAGTTGCTTAGAAGAAACAAACAAAAACCAGTGAGACAGTCTGTTATTCTAAACTTCAGGGATGTTCTCACAAAAAGAGGAACACTGGAACAACTCAACCTGCCTGAGAATCTGCAATACATAGGAATGGCTATTACAGCTACACATGAAATGAAGTTCTCTTGAAGAGACTGGTTGTATCTGCTTGAACTAACATTTAGAAATAGACCTAGCAGCAATTAATCCATCTAGAAAAGACATTAAATCTTGGAAATTAGAAGTCTCACTCCAGCATAAAAGCTGTCCATAAGGAACTTATTACGATGCACAAATACAGGGAAAAAAAGCCTCATATAGGCAATCTTAGTCCAGTTCAGAAGCCAGCCAGGGGCCTGAATAGAGCAGGTTCAAGGACAGGCTGCAGACATCTTGAGAAAGAAACGTATTGGTTTTAAATTTGTGGTGAGAGCGACTGACTCACTGTTAGAGCTGAGGTCCTGAAGATAAGACTACACTTACCATTAGTGCCCTTTGGCATTCCAGTATCGTGTCCAGGTCAGCATTTGGATCTGTGATCTGTGCCTTATCACGCCGGTTATCGGCACGCGCCAACCACAGGATCAGTTTTTGGATCAGATCATGGAACTCCTAGAGAAACAAAGAGATTTGCACATAAGAGAGAAAACACTTTTGCAGTGCTTTCACCTGCCTTTGTCTACAAACAAAATGAACAGCTGAGAATAGACAAAGCTAACCAGGATGTTACCTGTTGGCTTTGCTCAATGTTATTTTTACCAAATTCTTTAAACCCAACAGAGTCAAGTTAATAAAAAAATTAAGTCTTGGATTCTGCTTTGTGTTCCACTGATGTGCTCGAATTGCCCCTTATTTACCCCATTTACCCTTATTTTATATATATATATATATTACCCTAATTTCCCTTATTTACCCCAGAGTAGCACCCTAAAGAGGAGCTTTCCTGTGTAAGCCAACGTGTGGCACACACCCTGCATCGCAGTACAGCTTCTTTTAAACCGTTCCTCCAGTTGTCCAATGCATGGGTTTCTTCCTCCCAAAGTAAGTTCACCTTCCGCAGCTTGTTCTGAAGCCCTTTGAACTCTCTCCTATCCCCTTTCTGGAATTCTTTGGTGCTCAGGTTAATGGAAAGCATCACTGTCTTGTAATTATCAAATGCTTTAAGCATGTCCTGGAAGAAAAAGAGGATTGGGAGCCTCCATGGATGACGAAAAACATGTTGGTTATTTACAAGAAAACAATACCCTCAAAGGAATCACAGCTATTGGGGAAAGCTGTTGGAATCTGGTGGCTTTTCAGATCTTGCTAAGGAACATATAAAGGTGGTGGCCTTTTTAATGCTATTTTATTTCTTTCAAAGCAAAAATATATCATATTGAAGAAAACAAATCTGCTCCGTTCTGTATGTATCCCTAAGTCACAGGCATTATGGCTTAATCCCCATCTGCCCTCATTCGTCTTGATTTATAAAGGTTTTGCTGCCTTGGAATCCTACAGTTATGCTGAAAGGGACATCCAGAGGTCTTTACTCCCATCCTCCTCCTCCACATAGGGCCACCTTCAAACTATGAGCTGATTCCTCAGGGTCCCATCCAGTCAAATGTTGGATGAGGATTCCCTATCACCTCTGGGCTCCTGGTCCCACATCAAGTCACCCTGTAATGAGAAATTCTTCTGCTTCTCTCTAGTCAGAGTTCATCAGCCCAGATTTCTGACTCTGCAGGGGGAAATAACATGCAATTTGTGAAGTCAGGCTCTATTCCCTAACCACCTTGATGTGAAGGTAGAGCCTTTTTTTTTTTAATTAAGTTTTGGGTTTTTTTAAAAGTGATTGCCAAACGCCTCCTCATGCCCTCAAGAAGTTTACAGTTTCAATCAAGGGTACTCAGTCTTTTTCAAGGGTACCTTTCTCTTGCAGTAGAAAGGTAAGAGCTGCAGGTTGAGTCCTGCAATCAACACAGCTCAGGTGGCTTTTCTTAGCAGCCTTTGTAGCTAGGAGTGTCAACCTGCATGTTCTCAAGAACCGCATCCCACTTGTCCAAAACTGCTGGTCCAAATTACATTTCACCCAACAAAGAACCCTGTCTCCCTCCTTCAAGCAACAAAGCTTCTTTCAATATCAGACAATACAAATGGTCCAGTACAGACTGCTCAACAGCAGTAAGCCAGTCTGCAGCTAGACTGGCCTTATCTTTATCCAAGGCAATTGTGATACCATGACATCTCATGTAATTCATGTCTTAGAACATGCAATACTTAGGTCGAAGTTTGATTGCAAACACCAGACTGGTAAAAGAAACAGCTTTAGAGCAAATCTGTTCCAGTCTCCCTTTTGGAGCTACAACTCCACCCCCCCTTAATTCAACTTAAAAAAACTCCTCCTAGATTTTGCAGCCTGTAGACCTGTGATTGGTTTGCACAGAGGGGAATGGCACAGAACAAGGGAAAAAAAATCCTATCACTACTCAGAATAGTCAACCTGCCAAGACAAGGCCTGACCCAAAGCATCTGGGGAGTTTAAGCTTTCGTTATTTAGCTTTTCTGTAGGCTTCTTGTATATACAAAGAGGCCTAAAAAGAGAAGTTTGGGCTGAATGTTTTTCTTTGACAGAGAATGAACAGGAAAAACAAAGGAGAGGGTTTTATCTCAGCCTGGCTTCCTGTTGCAGCCAGGCATATTGCCTGCACACCTCTGCATAAGAAGGGAGCAGCACCTTGCTTAACAACTCTTTAGTCCACTTAGTTGAAAAGAGCTCAGCTCCTCTGTTGCACACACCCACTGTATTAGCATTCACGCTCCCCACAGATCCCAGAAACACAATGATCAAGAGCATCAGCATCTTGAAATCCCACATCTCAGTGTGCCATAACTTACTTTCAGTTTCTTGACCTTTTGTCCCAACGCCTCCATGCTGGTTGGAGGTTTTGCTTTTTGCAGCTCTTTCAGCTCTTGCTCAGTTTTTAGAAGCCAAGCAGAGACCTCGCTGAGATCTGAGTTCAGCTGCTGCCACTGCTGCAATTTCTGCATGATCCTAAATTTATTTCTGAGGTCTTGAGCTTGGATGAGTTCCCACCCTACAGTAGTGCCTAGAAAGGATAGGACAACAAACATTTTGGTCATTTTAAGGTGATTTCTACATCTGAAAAAAGAATAACGTCATTTTCCTCACTCTTCAGTATTTTCCAACTGTTAAAAACAACTGAAACAGTGAGGGACAGCAAAGACAAACAAAAGGTGTGGCTACTATTTCCATCCAAAATTCCCAGGAAGTAGACAATACCAATCTGTTCATCAAGACATCTACGAGATAAGACTCTATTAAGATTACTTGAAAACCATCAACATGGAAGCGAGACCTCAATCCCCCTCCCTTCCCACACAGGAACATCCTGCAGTTGTCCATGTCCAAACAAACAGCTGGCAATTGGTTCTCACCTGACAGAGCACTGTAGTTGTTTCCTTCTTCTTTGTCTTTGGAAGAAGAAGAACCTCCCACATCACCTGCCAGATCCCACCTGAGTTGGATGGACTCAACGCTATCAGGGCTTTCAGAGCCTGATCTTTCATCGTCTTCAATAGGAGGCGAAAGGTGGCAAAGGGACTGTGCTGTAGAGGGCCAGTCACTGATAGCATTCTTAATCCAGGGGTCAGTCTGGATTTCTCCAGAGTCTTCTAGATGTGTCTCACTTTCAGAGGTCTCTCTTTCATCATCCAATCCCTGAAAATAAATAATTTTGCATGTCATAAGACTGTCACAGACATGGCATTTGAAAACGCCAAGCCAAGCCAGAAAGACTTTTGGATTCTTTTCCTGTACTCACAAAATCTTGCCCTGTGTCACTGAGCACTTCAAGCAGAAAAGATGTTGTTCAGAGAGTCATTAGAAACCCACTACTGCTGCCAACTACAAATTATACATCTCTGTTAAAGCAGAGTAATAGTAAGCCTGACATTTCTGATAGACTTTTCTCCCTTCTTTGCTTCACTTGTTGAGCTCTGACTGTTCTTCTGGAACTACAGCACATTACAGCACCGTGACACTGGCTCTTGCCCCGCAGAACATTCCCATGTTTTACCTCCTCTTCAAGGGATGTGTCTTCAAGCATCATCTGAAGATCGTCCAAATCAAGCTTCACTTCCTCCAGCTTCGAGGAAAGTGCATCTATCTGTTCTTGATCGTCTTCAATATCTTCACAGTTTTCCAGTAAATAATGAATGTTTTGCTCAATCTCTGATATTTTCACCTAGAAGGGACAGCAGTCAGTTATTCATTCTTAGAAGTATAATACTCTGACAGTGTTCTGAAGTCAATACTCACACTTTTCCATCTGAAAAGAATAGAAACATACAGTCAAGAAGAGAAATAGCTGCCACACCCTTAGATGTTCTCCTATATAGTCTCTTTCTATTGTGAACGATTAAATAAATCTTATACAGTTAGCCTTAAAACCAATGGTCTCTGCAGGCAGAATACACCCACACTCAGAGACTGCTTCTGCTTTGTGCTCTGTGTATTCTGCCGCATAGATCTTCACTAGGTTAGAGTCCCCCCACCAGGTCATGTCTTCACATTGTGCCAGACTGTTCAAAGCCAACAGGAACTCGGCCGCGCTTACAGCTGCCTGAAGCCTGCTTGGTTTTACTGGTTGGAACTTCCCTGTTGGAGCCTATACTGACCAAAACCCTGAATGGGATTCAGACACAGACAGATACTACTTAGGTGCATTCAGGATCTTAATTCCCACAGGGAAAACAAGGGAACAGCTGGAAATGTTTCTGTGCAATTTGAAACGGGGACATTTTGGTGTTGCTTCCTTTATGGAGAGTGAAGTTTGTTGCTGTAGGTAGATCAATGCTTGAAGCAAGCTGGTACACCAGACTGGCACCACAGGGAACTTCCAAGTGCCATGCCTGCACATTTTCTGTCAAGCCGCATGCCAGAGAAAAGCTGCATGACAGAACATCCACCCAGCCACCCAGCCCCTCATGCCAGTCCTGTTTGCCTGCGCCTGGCATCTCCAGCGGGTACCACCCACTCTCTCCTTTCCTTCTGCTGCCATCTGGGGCAAGAAGCTGTCCTAGAAATACGGCAGGAGGTCCAAATATGCTCACTGCTCACAGAAGCCAGGGGAAAAGCCCTTATCTTTCTACCTGTGCCAGCAGCCTGTTGCAGAAAGTGCAAAGATTAACTTAGGAGCTCTTATACAAGTCTTTGAAATCCCTCTGACAAAAACACAAACTGAACAGGCCAAAGAAAAACCATTCCTCTCTCTCTAGGTGATTTATCATGACTAAGACCAATAAACAAATTGCCTCTTAATAGAGGATTCAAACTATACCGAGGCCTGTTTCTGAAAATAATCCAAAGCGAAGCAAAGCTTTAAAAAGACTCAAGAGCTCTATCTAAATTCCCCAGATGCATAAAGATCCCAACTCTAAACAGAGGTATTTTAACTAAGCCCTTAGCAAGCTGCACCTGAAGCTGAAGCCAAGTGGCTACCTGTCTTACCTGGTAATTCGAAAGATGCAGCACCAGCACCTGCTGCATTTTCGGGCTCTGGGAGTCTGACTCCATAGACACTTTTGCTTCTCACTCTGAAGCAAAGAACATGAAGGAAACACTGTTAATTGCTTCTTTCCTTCCTTCTTTCCTTCCCTTCGATTCCTTCCCTTCCCAGTGGGAAATGTTTAACTTTCACATGCACAGACTTCTGAAAACACTCTGCCACCATGCTCCCAGACTGAAAAAGGAGGAAAAACAGAAAGAGAAGGAAGGAATATCCACTTGAATCAGTGCAGGCTGGGGGATGACCTGCTGGAGAGGAGCTCTGCGGAGAAGGACCTGGGGGTGCTGGTGGATGACAGGTTGGCCATGAGCCAGCAGTGTGCCCTGGTGGCTAAGAGAGCCAATGGGATCCTGGGGGCATCAGGAGGAGTGTGGGCAGCAGGTCACAGGAGGTGATCCCCCCTCTCTGCTCTGCCCTGGTCAGGCCCCACTGGAGTGTTGTGTCCAGTGCTGGGCTCCCTGGGATAAAAAAGACAGGGATGTGCTGGAGACAGTCCAGAGGAGGCCTACGAAGATGATTAAGGGCCTGGAGCTTATTCCCTATGAATAAAGGCTGAGAGAGCTGGGACTGTTCAGCCTGGAGAAAAGAAGACTGAGGGAGGGACCTTATTAATGTTTATAAATATCTTAAGTATGGGATGCAGGGGGAAATGGCCAGCCCCTTTTCAGTGGTCTGTGGAGACAGGACAAGGGGCAATGGCTGCAAGTTAGAGTATAGGGAGTTCCACACCAACATGCAGAAGAACTTTTACACAGTGAGGGTGACAGAGCCCTGGGACAAGCTGCCCAGGAGCCTGTGGAGTCTCCATCTCTGGAGATATTCAAGACCCGTCTGTGCAATATGAGCTGGGGAGCTGCTTTGGAGGGGGGTTGGACCCAATGATCTCTCAAGGTCCCTTCCAACCCCTGTGATTCTATGAGTCTATGATACTTCTACCTTCACCTGAAATTTCCAGCTCTAGTTCTGTTTGGTTTCTTCCATTCATTTAACTAAAAAACCACTACAGGTGTGTAATACTCTGCAGGACACCCTTTCAAGTGTTTAGTTTACACTTATCACATGCCCTGCCCCTCCCCAGCTGGACATTGTTCCTGTAGGAACCCTGATCCCTGCCCTCTACAGAAAGGGAAACTTGATACCTAGTCAAATGTCTCCACAAACACCCAACGCGTCCTGTCGGCACCGAAGTCATACAGGTACTGAGCACTGGGGGCTAAGACCGGTGACACTGTAGAGTGGACAGTTACCATGGAGCACTTCATAAACAGTGTCATAGCTGTGACTTCATAAAGCTGTTACCAAGGAGCACTTCATAAACAGTGTCACACAAGACTCTGGCTTCAGAACCTTTAAGGTGTCCCTGCCAATGTGGGGTGACATCTGCAATTAGATCAGGCTGTTCAGAACCCTGTCCAGCATGACAGTCAATGATGTTGGGGGTTGGACTCTATCTCTTGACATCCCTTCCAACCCCTACAATTCTGTGATTCTGTGATTCTGTTTCCAGGGATGGGGCATCTACCACCTCTCTGGGACCTCTTCAAGTGCTTCACCACCCTCACAATAAAAATTTCTTCTTTGGATCGGTCTAAAGCTACCCTCTTGAACCTTAAAACCACTACCCCTGTCCTATCACAACTGACCCTGACAAAACGCTTTCCCCTTGTCTTTTTTTTAAGCCCCCTTCAGGTACTGGAAGGCCACAGTAAGGTCTCTCTGCAGCCTTTTCTTCTTCAGGCTGAACAAGCCCAACTCTCCCAGCCTGTCTTCAGGGGAGAGGGGCTCCAGCCCTCTGATCATCTTCATGGAGCTCCAACAGCTCCATGGCTGTCTTGTACTGGGGACCTCAGAGCTGGGATCTCATCAGTGCAGCTTAGAGGGGGCAAAATCACCTCCCTCAAACAGTGCTGGTCACGCTACTTTTTGATGCAGCCCAGGACACTGTTGGCTTTCTGGGCTGCAAGTGCACATTGCTGGGTCACGCTGAGCTTCTCTTGTTCAGCGTAGAGAAGAGAAGGCTGCGGGGGGACCTCATCATAGCCTGCCAGTACCTGAAGGGAGCTTATAAACAGGAGGGGAATCAAGTTTTTAAAAGGGTAGATAATGGCAGGACAAGGGGAAATGGATTAAAGCTAAAGGAGGGAAGGTTTAGATTAGATACTGGGGGTAAGTTCTTTACAGAGCGTGGTGAGGGGCTGGAACAGGCTGCCCAGAGCGGTGGTGGATGCCCCGTCCCTGGAAGTGTTCAAGGCCAGGTTGGATGGGGCCCTGGGCAACCTTGAGTAGCTCCAGGCCTGAGGTTGGTGTCCCTGCCTGTGGCAGGGGGGTTGGAGCTCTGTGATCCTTGGGGTCCCTTCCAATCCATGCCATTCTATGATTCTATTATTGTCATCCACCAACTACCACAAGCACTTCTACTCAGAGCTGCTGTCAATCCATTCTCTACACAGCCATTAGTTCTGCTTGGGATTGCTCCAAAACTTGTGCAGGACCTTGTGCTTGTCTTGTTGAACTTAGAATCACAGAATCATTGAATATGTTAAGTTGTAAGGGAACTTTAGAGGACATCTAGTCCAACCCCCTGCAACTCTTGCCCCTGTCACTAAGCTGTGGAAGGGAGACGCTGTTTCTCAGCTGCTCTGACTTATGGGCCCATTGCGATGTGTTGTGTTACTTGGTGGGTCTGGTCCGTGTTTTCAGCCTTCTTGAGAAAGGCACAGGTTTTTTGTACATAGCAGGAGTGGCTTCAAATGACTGTGACCTTTAACACAAGTGTGAAAATACAGGGAAGCTTAACAAGGCCAAATGTGCCTTCTCATTCTGTTAAATGTGAATCCTTGGCCAGTAGGTCTTCTCCCTGTTTGCAAGCTGACAGCCTGCATCGTCCAGGTTCAGGAATCTTAAACTGTTGCAACCAAAGTTGGCTCCTTCCTTCCCACATGGAACCTGGGACAGTGAAGGTGTTTTCAGCTTTTTTCCTACATACCCCCCTGAAATTCCCAAACAGCCTGAAGCTGCTCAGGTTGCAGCAAAGGGGGAAGGAGTCAAAGCTGTCCAGTGACACCACTTAGGCTGTGCCAGGGGCTCCATGGAGGTTTTACTGGAGAGCTCCAGTGAGCCGCCACTCTGTGCTTCCCCTTTTCCTCCCTTCCACCCCACCTGAGCTCCCTCCATTGCCGATCCCGCTATAGGTTTGGGGACCCAGCAAGTTCATACCGCCCCTCAGCTGGTCCCTCTCTTTATTGTCCATGACACTGCCCACCCTTTGGCAGGGCAGACGATCAGACACATGTGGATGTCCTGTCCTACTCTCTCACAGCTGAGGCCGGGCAGCCTGCAGTCAGTGGGGGTGTGCTCTGAGCTCAAAGGTCTCCACAGATCAGCATTGCATGGCAAGGGAACCAAAGCACACTGTGTTGAGGCCTCCAGGTACATGATACAGGCATGTTGAGCAGAATTATGCTGGGTTGTGGCAGTACCACTGTAAAATCTTATTCTTGTAATTACTTCGGTGCAAAAACTGGTGCAATCTGGACAGTTGAAATGCCACTCATGAAGTGTCTTGCTTCCTTTTCCCCTGTTCTCCTGCCTCCCTGTCCTTTAGGGATTACCCTTCTCTTCAGTGCAAAAGCTGTGACAGAGTTCATTATCCTATCAGGCAGGATGGTTGGGCTTATTTTGGTTATGCAATGTGTGCTGAGGTGCGCTGGGAGCAGGGGGGTGGGGGGAACTGGCGGTGCAAGAGGAGTCCTTGTCTTCTGCACACACTGCCACACTGGGAGGGTTATTTCCCTGTTTTCTTGAACCCATATGACATGGGTTTTTGAACCTCCCTGGACAGTGCTAAGGTTAAACTGCCAAAGTGACTGAGCATGACTTACATGTGCCAATGTCTGAAGCTCTCTCATGGTGTGCAGTGACCGCCCGGGCACTTTTTATCCTGCCATATATTGCATGGGAGCCACTGGCAAGCCAATACAGGTCTGCAGAAGGTTACCTGAACGCTGCAACACCTGAACACCTTCGATTTCAGAACTCATTCCATGCATTTTTGGTGGGATTATAGTAACTATTTTTTTTCCTGATAATACTGGGGTGGGGAGTGACTTTTAATCCAAGGTTCTCCAACTTCTGTGCTTTTTTTCCCACCCCATGATCTCTGGCAGTCATAACACACAGAAGTCATGGCAGCGTGTTTTTCCACTAACGAATGAGATCATAAGTGAAGATCAGGGGTTGTTTTGTTCTCCAACGTAACAGGCCACTTGCACTGGAGGCCTTCGGCCCGCACTGGAAGGTTAAAGAGAGGACAGGTTAGTGTGTGGGAGATTTAATTTGTACTTAATGACCTGGGATGTGATGGTAAAGGCAAGAAAGAATAACCAGTGGCAGTAAGGATACATCTCTGTGCATGATGCCTGCGCGTGGATATACGTTGTCTCAGCTGTTCGAGTTTGCTTCAAATTGCCTCTGCTGCAAATCATCCGGGTCCAAGGCTCTGACCTCTCTTCTGCACAAGCAATGAGCACCACATCTACCTTCCTTGGTGCCAAAGCCTCCAGCCTGCAACCTTTTTGCTGCCAGCCGCAGGCAGCCGCTCGGCGTGCGGCTCTTCGGGTGCTCATTCTCTTGTGTCAGAATAAAGCTCCCGTGGTTTTGTTCTGAGGAGGGATGCGGCCGTTTGCCAGGTAAAATACCCACCCAGAACGCAGGGGTTAAAACTGGGGAGGAGAGCTGTAGTTGCTCCCCAGCTCGGGGGTCGGAAGGAGGACGGGCGAGCCTCCCCCCACGCGGGATGCTAAAGCGGAGAATAAATAGGGCATCTGTGGAGGAGGGGTTTCCTCTTTCATGCCTGCCGTGGTTGCACAGACGATCGGTCCCCCTTGCAGTTGGGGATTTGCAAGCTGAGGAATGGTTTTTTCTTGCAAACCGTAAGTGCCATGTCGGTAATCGGCTGCGGGGTTGGTCGGGGTGGGTTTTGTTTGGGCAGACACCAGCGGCGCAGCGGGGCCGGCCGGCCTTGGGCGGCGGGGGGTGGGGGGGAAGGGCACCGCAGTGCCGACGCGCCAGTGGCTCCCTGCAATTCGCCTTGGACAAGTCGATGAGTGGGAGACGCGGCGCAGGAGCAGGAGGAATAGTGCTCAGGAGCCTCTCGCTTCAAATCAGCTGCCTTTGGGGGTTTTGCACCCAAGACGGTGAAGAGCAGCATCAACACCCTTTTGGACTCCCGGCAGGTACCGCAAGAAAAGCCGCCTCTGGCGCATCGCTCTGCTCGCTGTGCTCACGCAACCCACGGACACGGGGGCTTCCTGTCATTGTACCGGGGCCGGGTGCTGTAAGAGAACCGTCCCTGCGTTTTATACCAAGGCCTAAAATTTGCCTTTGACATCACCTCTCCAGATTGGGTCTTTTGTCCCTCACATGGCTAAGCTCACCCTGCAGCTGACTGAACAAAGGTTTCCTGCCTTGTGCATCTCATTTGCCTTGCCGGGCTGTAAACAACCCGATCAGCTGGCAGAGCAATTTCAGCTCCTCTTCAGTTATAAAGAAGTGTACATAGTCTCATCTTCGGATGACATCTGTGCTTGTGAAGGAGAGTTTGGAATATACATCAGGATGTTTTTCATTCTTTCACACACTAAAATGTGAATGCTGCTTTTTACCTTCTTTGAGCTCCCCTCTGCCTTTTCCTGCAGCAGTTTGACAGCTGATGCAATGCAGTTGGCAGGCATTTTGCAATTTTTATGTTTATGAGAATACATTTCAGTCAACATGGAAGTGCCTTCTACTGCTAGATTCTTCCTGAGTAGCTCCTACAAAATCTTCTGTGTGTTTGTGGGGCCATGCAGTGATTCAGCCTGAAATAGCTTCATGCTTTTCTCTTGTAACCCAATGCTGGCAACTTCCCTGAGGGTATTAAGACCCAAATCCAATCTCAAGTCAGGTCAGTTGGTCCATCGTGTGTGTCTGAACGCTGTTTTGAATCAGGATATCTTTTAAGCTGGGCCCATTGCAAAGTACAAGAGATGTTAGAGGCTGTTGGGTCTTTTAGATTAGTGGTGAGATTTGTTGGAGTTACTTTTTATTAGTGATATTTTTTTTGCTTCTGGGGGCATGTGGAATGGTGGCAGGTGAGTTCACATTCAGTAACAGTAAGTTTTGTCTGTTTGAACAAATAATTTCAGAATTACACTTTGTAGAGGAAGAATTCAATCAGTGGTGGTGGTGGCAGTTTCTTCCCCCCTCTGGGTAACTGAGAGGACCTCATTTCCCCTACTGCACTCGAACTTTTATTGCTGTTAATTCACTGGATTGAATTAATTGGACGATAGATCACCTGGATGTGGGGGGAGCTTTTGCCCCCAGGCTTAGTGGCTTGCACTGTGCACTCCCTGCTCTTTTTTTTTTTGCCTTTTTGGGACAAACAGTCCCTTCAGGATGCATCTCAAAAGAACTGAGGAGGTCCCTTTCATGCAGAGAGCAGGTAATTTGTATTGTGCAGAAATGCACCAGAGGCAGAAATGCACCTGAGAACAACTGTTGCAAATGTAGGTCTTTCATGTATGTGATTAGTCATTTTTCTTTGAGCTGTAACCAGAGAAATGGCATTTCCCTGTGACTTCGGTGGAAGATGAGGGTGCTCGAATTTTCCATCATTTCACCTGTTGCTTCACTATAGAATCCTTCACCTTGGGCTCTGTGTCTTCAACAAGAGCAGGTCAGGCAATGTGAACGCCTGGCCAAGGCTGCCTTCCTACTTCTACACTGCACTAATGTGAACTTCTGTTAGGCTTTCATTCTTCTCTGCCTTCTTAGCTTGAGTCTGAGATGAATGACTTGAGCACTAGGGGTGGCTGGATGATTGACAAATACCATATTCAAACCAGCATATGTAACCAATCAAATTACTTAATTACAATGATGCGACTGTAGTGGCAATTTCTAGAAAGTAAATACAAGCTCACAGTACCACAGTGATGGTGTCTTTGAGAGTGTTGCTTCTAGTAATACCAGCAAATAAAAACCCTGTGTATTTGTTGTAATATCTGTAACTTGGATTTTAGAGTGATTGCTAAGCCAAAATAATTTTTGAGGAGTTGTTGTGGTGCAAAACACCCCACTTGGATTCCAAAAGTGTTCCTTTTTAGAAGAGAGATGTCTTGCAATGCATGAATCTTTCTATAATGCAGCTTGAGGATGGGAGATGGGTGGGCACAGCAAAGGGAGTACAAGGAGGCAGAGAAATGATCCTGAGCAGCACAGTAAGCTGTGGTCTCAGCCGGTCAGCTGTAGTATCAGATGACAGGTGTACCTCTTCAAGGCAGAAGTCATGCAGAATTAGCAAGGGGCTCTTCTGTCTTGGTGTAATCTGTCCCTGCCTTCACTAGATGATCTTGCATTCTCCCTCAGCCCCAGGCCTAGCTTGCACAATGCTGGTGATGGCAATTATATTAGGGTTCATCTCAGACGCCTCAACAGTCCCTTGCATCTTGGGACATGCAGTGATCCCCTCCTACAAGCTGTTCCCTTCCAGTTCCAGAAATGCTTTATCTTTTTGCACCGCAATTGACTTAGATAATGAGGCTCATCAGGGTAGTTACCAGACCAGGCAGGAACGTAGGGTTTAATTTGGAACTTTTCATTTTAACAATTACATGGAAGCTCAGAAATCCATCCCAAGGCACAGGGGCAGAACTAGACATCAGAGTAGTCTAAGCAGTTGGGGGAACAGCACGGGGAAGCGATGCTGGCCAAGAAGCAGGTTTTCCCTAGGACAGGGCTGGAATGATTTTACACTGCAGTGTTGGTGTTTGCAGAACTGCAAGGTGGACGGACCACTGCAGTTCATGGAGAGAAATATGTGCTTTTTGGTACAGTTCATCTCATCTTGTGATCTGGATGTTTAAGGCAGGTCTGATGGAAATCATGATTTTCTTTCCCCTCCATTAACTACCAATGTGTAGATGGCAAGCTGTGATACCAGTCTGAAGTCAGAAGAGATGTCACCCCTTTGCAGTCATTTTTGTTGGGAACTTCAGTAAATGGGAACTTCAAGGAAAGATCTGAGAGCAGTGGGGCAGTTTAACAGATACTCCTCTACTGCATGGGGAGAGATTTGTCAAAATGTACAAAGATGCTACTTGGGTAATTTGTGGGGCTGATCAGGGGGTTTGACACGGGATGATGCTGTAAAGGCTGGAAATCGAGAAAAGGTTGTCAGTGGTTTGAGAACTGAGCTGCAAACAGCTGTAGGAAAAGTAAATAGTCTCTGTGGTTCAGTTGCTTGTCTCCTGCACATCTCTCTAACCGTTGGCTATTCTCCCTCTTCAAGATTGTCTTTTTTTCATCTTTACCCACCAGAAGACTGGCAGTGGCACATCTCTGCACATTTCAGTGTGTTTGGAAGAGCTTTTAATGTCACCATGGTGCCGTAAGCTCTACAGCAGCCATTGTTCAGGCCTTCTCCCCTGTCAGCAATCATTTTCCCAGGGTGCTGGACCTGTGGTTTGGGCAAATTCTGCCTCTGTTGGTGGAGCAATACTGTGTTGATTAGGGTGGGCCTGCTGATTCCTGAAGAAGACGCTGACCATATTTCACAGCAGAAAAATCAAGATCCCGTTTTAGTTTAGCTATAGCATGATAGGGTACCAACTGTCACCAGCAGATGAATGAAGCTACCAAAATTCACTCTGATATAGTTTAATTCAGGAATTCACACAAGACCTTCCTGTTGCCGGGCAGGGTACAGCGACCAGGAGATTTTCGGGCTGTGACGGAAAGGCGGATAGGTAGAACCCCTCCCGTAATAGCCAATGGCAAGCAGGCGGAAGTGACCCTGTGAACGTAAGCTTTATAAGGCCATGTCACCGGTTAATAAGCGCCATAGCGTCGTCTACTATGTTGATGTCGGCTTGTGTATGGTCCGAGAAGGCCTGGGGATTTGGCCTTCGAGCCGTCACCGACCCAGACCGCCGCGTCTCGCCGGGAGGCCTTTAGTGGGAAAGCCTCCAAATTAAGAAGGTCCCCGGCGGGAGGAAGTGGTGCCGAACCCGGGAACGGATCACCCGGGATCGGGACGATCCGTGAGTCTGGAGAATCCGGACCGGGATTTCGGGGATTTCGCCTGGATTCGTGTGTACAGCGGCCGGGGCGGCGGGACCAGACCGGCGGGGGGGGGGGCACCCCCACATTTGCGAGGAAGACGGAGGCACTCGCAAAGGTCGTATCCCAATTGCATAAATGTTGGGGTAGCGTGTAGATTGCAAAGTCAAGTATTTCGCTCTTGCCATTGCGAGATTGCTACAGATCGGTGTTACTGGCCAGCCTGTAGGTGTTTTCCACCCTGAGGTGTGTGATAAACGACCCTCGGGTGTGGGAAGAGCACTGAAGCGTGGGGAAAAGTCACTCAGGTCTTGAACGACACCCGGCAAAGGTGGGAGACCAGGAGGGCGGCAAAGGACAGTTTGTTGGCCACCCCGAAAGTGGGGGCCGGGGCCACCTCGCAGCCCCCAGACACCGATGAGTCTGCTGAACTTAGAACTGTACCGGAGGGTGGTGTACCCCTCCTGTCCCCGAACCCCAACCCGCTTAGAGAGGGACAAATGCGGGCGAAAACGTTTTGGGGCGGGTTGGCCGAGGAAGCCAGGGGCGCCGCAGAAAAATCAGAATTCCAGCGGCTCTGCTGGAATCCATCTCCGTACGCGACCCAAGATGGCGCCGAGCCCGCGGGGCTGGGGCGGGGAGGAAAAACTTTGGGCGCGAAAACGGGGGACTTGAACCAATCAGCTTGCTCGTGCGGCTCGGAGGGGAGCGGGACTGTGAGTACGAGAGGGAGGAGGGCAGTGGGAGTGTCCGGAGGCGGGGGAAGAACATGAGCAGCGGGCCAGGAACCAATCAGGACCCGCCGTTTAAGAAGTGGGGCGGGTCGCGCCATGGGAACGGCCTACCGGCAAAGGCAGTGGGCGGGGCCGGAGCCCAGTAAAAGAACCTCGAGATCGGGAAGGAGCTGGTCAGCGGGGTTCCGGCGCGGGCTCGGGTACGAGCTCCGCGGAGCGGCCCGCACCGGACTGAGATTCAGAGGAGGCGGCGGTGGTTATTCCATCATTGCCTTTTGCCTCTCCGTACACGGGGAGTTTATAGCCCTCCCTCCCGTTGGACAGGACTTACACACAACGCGTAGTGAAACATGCTCTCTACGAGAGTCACTAAAAATCATGCAAAGTCTCTGAGATAGCCCCCTCTTGTGGAGCAAAGAAAGGAATCTTAAATGGGAATACAACATTTGATCTGTCTACTAGGGAAGCTGTCGGAGTTCAAATCCTTGACAAACCCTCAGTTGGGGTGAAAAATGCAAAATTGTCAATAGCTCTCTGAAAATGAAGTAAAAGGACGTTAACAAAAGGGAGGCGGAATGCGTTGCTGCCGCTTCAGCCTCTGCAGCTTTCACATCAGTTGTGCTTTCGTTTCTGGGAGCTCTTTCACCCACACCAGATACTATGCTAAGTAAAGATGCTGTGTTACCAGAGCAAAGTTATAAATCTCTGGGAACTGAAGGGGAGCGAGTAGTGCACGCAGATTTGTCACCACAGTCTGCACTCCCCCTACTATGATATCTTTGGAAGGGAAAATGTCAAAAAACAAACGTACAACCAGACTGCCTTTAATATCTATATGCCTCTACCTTTTGCCTAGCCTAAAACACCCCATGATGCAGCTGAAAATGCTAACCAAGACCAAGAACTTAAACTAGTTCTCAAAAAGTTGGAAAACATGGAAGTACAGGTAGTAACTTGATAAAGGAGATCTGCCTATGTCATTACAGATGCCGTGGGTCCAGGAAAAAGCAAGCCTGTGTGAACCAGGAGAGGAGATCCTGATCCCAGTAACAGAAGTCAAGGGTTCCAAGTGCAGCCACAATGGAGTAAGAGCTTTGCTGGGGGACATGTTGAATATTCTTTTAAATATGGGTGTGTTGGTGGTGGATGAAAGTTGGAGAAGAAGGGATTTGTGCACAGCCTAAGATCACAGGCTGCAATTGGTGCCTACACAGAAACGTGAGGCTGAAGTTATCTGCACTCCTGGCACTCTTTGATTGGCAAAGCAAACAAATTCAACAGCAAAGGTATCAAGGCACTTAGCTACAGATGGGGATTCTGTGAGACATCCAGCAGCGGTTTTGTGTTGCTGGCTCACAGACATGATTGTGAAAATTCTGGAAGGTATGTGCTGCAGGAATTTGGCTTACAACTCAGTTGCTTCATGTGAGCATTCAGAAATTAAGAGATCAAACATAAACAACAACAAAAAAAGGGAATTCTCTGGATAGGACAATGGGATTCATGAGTGGGAAACTTCAGGATGGATATTGTCAAGGGTCAGATTTGGATTATTGGATTTGGCAATTCGGTACATTTACTGCCATGCTTGTTGAGCTTTCTGCAAAGGGCCCTTGCAGAGACCTCTAAAAGCAGCTTTTGTGACGCAGATACTAAAAAGGAGAAATTGTCAAGGAAGACAGCAAGCCTGCCGGCAGCCTGGCTCTCCTCACAAAGACATAGGCCCTGACAGTATCCTTGGATTTCCCATGAAGCAACAAAATTACTCATGCTGAGAAATATTTGGTAATCACACTTTCAGAACATAGCGGCCTTGAAAGCAGGTGTACAAACTCCCTTAAACCTAGGAGTGTGAGAAGGTATTTGGAAGTAAATGAACATGTCAGAAACCGGCCATAATGAAATGGCAAAACCACAATGGGTGTGCAGATAACTTCTTGACATCAAAGGTAAACTGACGATGTTTAGATGTCGGATGTGCTTGTTAAATCTCGTTATGGTTGCTAATTAATCACCTTGTTGGGAGCAGTGTGTGTGACCAGTTAGCAGTTTTAGATTGCCACATTTTATAGTCTGGCGTTTCATTTATGGGACGGCTTTCAGAGTTTAAAGTTAAAGAAGGACTAAGGTTTCGTTAGTTATGGTTGCCTTAAAGCTCTTTTTGAAACCAACAGAACAAGTAACTGCTAGGATCATATAAGCCTATCCCTTCTCTGTCTACTATAAAGTTATTAGCCATGTGGAGTACCAGCTTCCTCCCTCTTTCCAGCTTTAGTCTGACAGATCTATATATGGAAATGCTAAGGATGTGCAAGCGATTGTTAAAGCGATCTCAGATAAGGGGATCAATATTGCTATGGTTTCCACTCTTAGAGATGGCATGTTCGGGGGAGATGACCTACTCACATTCGATATAAAACAAATCTGTAGACTAAATTTTTGACGAGGCAGGGAAGTTGAAGCTGTAGAGCAGAATCCTACTGGTTTAAGTGGGTTTTGACTAAAACATGGCTCTGATTTACAGGCAGCAGCTTGATAGGCCAGTAAGTGCTTCATTAAAGCCATGCCTGTCACCGCAACCTGCTAACATCATTTCCACTGACTGCAGATCTTTGTAACAAAATGTTCTTCCTGGTTTGCTTAGGGTGAAGAAACTGAAGGAGACATTTGCTTTCATACAACTGCTGGACAAAAACATGAGTAACCTTCGCACCTGGTTGGCCCGGATTGAGTCTGAGCTTTCCAAGCCTGTTGTTCATGACATCTGTGATGACCAAGAAATTCAGAAGAGACTGGCAGAACAGCAGGTGGGAAATAGCTGCAGCCAGTCAATGAGCTAAAATGCTGCTGATTGCAATTGGTCCTGTTTTAAAATCAACTGTTTCTTTTCTTTAGCAAGGCCTCCTAACTGATTGCTTTTCATGGCATGTTCCTGCCAAGATGTGTTACATGGAAAACTTTTGTTTGCTGTGATTTCAGTACTGTGTTGACTTACCCCACTTCTCCCTCCCGCCCTCCATCCAAGGAAAACACGCAAAATGCAAACAAAACCTTTTTTACATTTGATAGTTTGCTCAGATTAAGTACAGCAGGCTTCACAAGGGCCAGACAGGGCACAGGCAGTGGGCAAAATCCATGAGGATGACTTAAGCTGACACAGCATGAATAGCAGATCTCCAGCAAATTGGCTGAGACAGATTGATTTGACGTATTCTCCTCACTAGCTCAGTTCTCCTCCTTGCAGACAGCAGAGCACGCTTAGCAAAGAAGGATGTTTTAGCTTTGGAGAGTGGACTTGAGCAAACACCTTTGACTGAGGCCTGATCTAGTAGGCAGGTTCTGAAGATCCCCTCAGGGTTGGGTGAGATGGTGTGTGAATCCTGCTGAGGCATAAGCATGAACAACCCAGTATTGTTTGGTGTTGGCTGAGCGCATGTAGGCATTTGATATGAAGCTCAATGTGAGCCAGCAATGTTAAATTGCCAGGCAGAGAAGAATGTGGGGCATAAAGGAATTTTGTTCTTACAAGCATTCAAACTTCAGCTCACTGTAAGAGCCATCGTTGGCTGCTCAGAGCTTTGTACTGCTTCTGTTGTTTTGAGTCTGTTTCAAACACAGACCTCTGGGTGCATCTAGTCTCCTTCTAGTGTAACCTTTCAGCAGGCTGAGTGTGAGAAGACTGTGCTGACTAAAAAGACCAGAGTTGAAAAGGGAAAAAAAAGCGCCTCTTTTGGTGTGCATTGACAAGTAAAAAGATCTTCCCCTGGTTTATCTGAACAATTCTTTCAGGAAGAGTAGAGTGATGGTGAGAAACATGCCCTACAGGCTTCTTTTATTTGACACCCATGACTGGAAAAACTTTACCTGTTAAGTCTTGAATAATGACTTTTAAAAGCCTTGTGCATCCACAGAGATGTTTTATGGCATGCTTGTTCAATTCAAGGGTGAAGATTAAAACAGGAACAATATTTTAAGATTGCAAGGCTGTTTCACTAACGCAGAAGTCTGGCAGCGTGTCGTCTGTTTAAGCTCGCTGTGCTGTGCAGAGTTGAAGGAAGAGCACTTAGTTGGGCTCAATGTATATTCCTGGCTCTGTGACTTTGTTTGCTGTGTTTGTCTCACAGTAATGCACTCAGGTCATTTGGAATAACAGCTTGGGAAACAGCAAGGATTCTGCCTAGGGTTATTCTGTGAACCCAGCCATGACCAAAAGTAATGAGAACTTGTCAGCAACATTACATAGTATGAGTGGACTTGTAATCTGTGGTCCAAAGTCTCATTTTCAGTAATACAGCTGTAAATCCAGTATAATTTAATGAGTTCAGAAGAGACTCTCCAGGTACCAGTAGTGGGGTAGAGCCTGCTCTCAGGCAGAGCCTGTGCTAAAAAGGCACTAGTGCCTCTTGCTTAGAAACTGAGAGTCCTTAAGGTTGCCTATATTCATCTGAAAGGACTGCAGCTAAGCCTAATTCTTCAGAGATTTTGTACACACATGCAAAGGAGGAGCTGAAGAAATCTGAGGTGAATTTTTCAGCTTCACTTTTTTTTAATGCTCAGCAGTAGGCTGAATGGTCAGACTGCTAAATATTATTGTGTGTGTGAAATGCCCACTCACAGGAAAACACCAACCTGGCAGTAGAGTTTCAGAGAACATAAATTATTTGGCCTGTGTGTGACTGCTCGGGTATCTGGCTGATTTATTTGTCTCCAGATTATTTTTAATGTGGAGAATCCAATGCTTTGAACTGACAAGATCCTGCATGTAAGTTAAAGATTTGATTTTTTTCTTTTATAGGCAGGACACCTTTGTGGGTTGTTTATAGTGGGTTTTTTCCTTCCTTTTCCTAATGAGCTAAGTCTGAGCAGACTATTTAAAATAGAACTCCTTCTCCAGATTTAATTTTGCAAGTTTAAGTCATTAACATGAAGGCAACCAGTGCTGGGATAACCTCCAGAAGCGAGTCGCTGCCATTCTGAGGAGACTCAAGGTAATTCATGGTGGGGTGAGAGAGTGAGAACACTGGCAAGTTTCTGTACAAATTACTCAGGGGCAAAACATATACCAGAGCAACTCTCTTGTGTTGGTTTGTGTCTTGCGTTTCCAGTGTAGGAGAGCAGCGCTGGAGGGGTCACCAAATATGTGGCATAAATATGCCCTTAGAGATGGGTCCTTGGTAGTTCAAGAAGCGTAAGGAAAGAACGTGTACAAATTCTGGAAAGGGTGTTGCGGGCCTTGCTGCCTCTATCCACTGTCCTCTAGTCTTGTCACGGGTGGATGCAGTCGTGCACTTGCAGCTTTCCATAAAGAAGAGACAGAGAGAAAAGGGCCCCACTGCAGATACTGTTTGGAGTTTACAACACAACTCTGCCGTATGCCAAGTTATGATTCACCTACAAGGCTTTAAGTGTGGAGATGTGGTGGAGAGGCATGCTGCTGCCACCAGCTCCTGCTGTGCTCTGCCTGACAGAGGAACCTTGCCAAAAAGACTGTGACGCTTTAAGGAAGGGTCCTGCTTGTGGAGTTCAACTGATCTCTGGGCCAATACTCTTGTGCTGTGCCGTGGGGGAAGCTTGTCACTACCTGATTTTTAAATACAGCAGCGCTGCAAGCAATTGACAGGGAAGACTATATAGATCCCAAAAGTAGGTGGAGGAGGCTGTGAGAGCACTGGTGGGGTTTGATCTGTGCAATTGGGACGCAGTGTGTTTTCTAATCCCCTTCCCGAACAGCAAATCCAGCCAGGAGAACTGGGGCACTGCAGCTGCCTGTCTGATAGCTGCGGTGGGAGATGGCAGCAAAGAGAGCTCCTCCTGGCTTCCAGGCCAAATGGTGCATTATTTACACTGGCATGGTCACCCATGATCCAGCTTCTCTATTATTTCTTTGGTTTTAATGTCATAGTTCCTTTGGAGATTATAATTTTAATTGACTTCCTTTGTCTGTCTTCGAAATTTAGAACGAATTAGATGTTAAAACTGAGTCCAAATAACTGTTACACTGGTATAATGATGTGGGAAAAGGCATGCAGTGTGGAAGTAAGAATGTAATTTTAGAGAAGCATCTTGCCTTGCTGAAGGAGATCTCTGAAAACAAGACAGATCTAGAAGACGGCAGAGAAATCCAGACTGACCCCTGGATTAAGAATGCCATCGGTGACCCGCCCTCTTCAGCACAGTCCCATTGCCACCTTATGCCCCCTATTGAAGAGCATGAAAGATCAGGCTGTGAAAGCCCCGATAGGTTTGAGTCCATCCCACTCGAGTGGGATCATGCAGCTGATTTTGGGAAGTCCTTTCCCTTAGGAAGAAGAAGGAAACTACTACAGTGCTCTGTCAGGTGAGACAGAGGATAGCCATTTCCCTCTGCATACTGTACTTAATATATATTTATAAACATGAATAAGGTCCCTCCCTTAGTCTTCTCTACGCTGAACAGTCCATGCTTATTAAGCCTCTCCTCATAGGGAATAAGCTCCAGGCCCTTAATCATCTTTTTAGGCCTCCTCTGGCCTCTCTCCAGAACATCCCTGTCTTTTTTATACCAGGGAGCCCAGAACTGGACACAACACTCCAGGTGGGGCCTGACCAGGGCAGAGTAGAGAGGGGGGATCACCTCCTTTGACCTGCTGGCCACACTCCTCTTGATGCACCCCAGGATCCCATTGGCTCTCTCAGCCACCAGGAAACACTGCTGGCTCATGGCCAACCTGTCATCCACCAGCACCCCACGTCCTTCTCTGCAGAGCTCCTCTCCAGCAGGTCATCCCCCAGCCTGCATGGATTCAGGTGGATATTCCTTCCTTCGCTTTCTGTTTTTCCTCCTTTTTCAATCTGGGAGCATGGTGGCAGAGTGTTTTCAGAAGTCTGTGCATGTGAAAGCTAAACATTTCCCACTGAGAAGGGAAGGATTGTAAGGAAGGAAAGATGCAATTAACAGTGTTTCTTTCATGTTCTTTGCTTCATAGTGAGAAGCAAAAGTGTCTATGGAGTCAGACTCCCAGAGCCCCAAAATGCAGCGGATGCTGGAGCTGCAGCTCTCGAATGACCAGGTAAGACAGGTAGCCACTTGGCTTCAGCTTCAAGTGCAGCTTGCCAAGGGCTTAGTTAAAATACCTGTGTTTAGAGTTGGGATCTTTATGCATCTGGGGAATTTAGATAGAGCTCTTGAGTCTTTTTAAAGCTTTGGATTATTTTCAGAAACAGGCCTCGGTATAGTTTGAATCCTCTATTAAGAGGCAATTTGTTTATTGGTCTTAGTCATGATAAATCACCTAGAGAGAGAGGAATGGTTTTTCTTTGGCCTGTTCAGTTTGTGTTTTTGTCAGAGGGATTTCAAAGACTTGTATAAGAGCTCCTGAGTTAATCTTTGCACTTTCTGCAACAGGCTGCTGGCACAGGTAGAAAGATAAGGGCTTTTCCCCTGGCTTCTGTGAGCAGTGAGCATATTTGGACCTCCTGCCATATTTCTAGGGCAGCTTCTTGCCCCGGATGGCAGCAGAAGGAAAGGAGAGAGTGGGTGGTACCCACTGGAGATGCCAGGCGCAGGCAAACAGGACTGGCGTGAGGGGCTGGGTGGCTGGGTGGATGTTCTGGCATGCAGCTTGACAGAAAATATGCAGGCATGGCACTTGGAAGTTCCCTGTGGTGCCAGTCTGGTGTACCAGCGTGCTTCAAGCATTGATCTACCTAGAGCAACAAACTTCACTCTCCATAAAGGAAGCAACACCAAAATGTCCCCGTTTCAAATTGCACAGAAACATTTCCAGCTGTTCCCTTGTTTTCCCTGTGGGAATTAAGATCCTGAATGCACCTAAGTAGTATCTGTCTGTGTCTGGATCCCATTTAGGGTTTTGGTCAGTATAGGCTCCAACAGGGAAGTTCCAACCAGTAAAACCAAGCAGGCTTCAGGCAGCTGTAAGTGCGGCCGAGTTCCTGTTGGCTTTGAACAGTCTGGCTCAATGTGAAGACATGAACTGGTGGGGGGACTCTAACCTAGTGAAGATCTATACGGCAGAATACACAGAGCACAAAGCAGAAGCAGTCTCTGGGTATGGATGTATTCTGCCTGCAGAGTCCATTGGTTTTAAGGCTAACTGATTTAATCATTCAGAATAGAAAGACTATATAGGAGAACATCTAAGATTGTTGCAGCTATTTCTCTTCTTGACTGTATGTTTGTATTCTTTTCAGACAGGAAAGTGTATTGAGTTCAGAAGACTGTCAGGAATTAATCACTGACTGCTGTCCCTTCTAGGTTATTATATCAGAGATTGAGAATAAGGTTCATTATTTACTGGAAAACTGTGAAGATATTGAAGATTATCAAGAACAGGTAGATGCCCTTTCCTTGAAGCTGGAGGAAGTGAAGTTTGTTTTGGAAGATGTTCAGATGATGCTTGAAGACTCATCCCTCGAAGAGGAGGTAAAACATGGGAATGTTCTGCGGGGCAAGAGCCAGTGTCACGGTGCTGTAATGTGCTGTAGTTCCAGAAGAACAGTCAGAGCTCAGCAAGTGAAGCAAAGAAGGGAGAAAAGTCTATCAGAAATGTCAGGCTTACTATTACTCTGCTTTACAGAGATGTATAATTATTTGTCGTTTGCAGCAGTAGTGGGTTTTTCATGACTCTCTGAACAACATCTTTTCTGCTTGAAGTGCTCAGTGACACAGGGCAAGATTTTGTGAGTACAGGAAAAGAATGCAAAAATCTGTTTGGCTTGGCTTGGCGTTTTCAAATGCCATGTCTGTGACAGTGGCACAGCAGAGAGGCCTTGAAGCAGGAACTATCTCTGTGAAGAGTGCCCAAATGGCAAGGGCAGTGACCAGCAGCTCTCCTGCGCCACAGCTGCATGCTCTTTCCTGAGTTTCCCAGGAAGTGAGACTGACTGCCAGCTTCAGAGTTGATTCTGCACACTGTCTTGTGCAAGGGGTCAGAGAAGCCCACCTGATGTGTTCCTGTAAAAGCAGCAGCAGCTTCTCTGGTGCTGGAGGAGCACAGTGTAAGAGAGAGCTTGCATGGCCCAGGAGAGAATTAGCACTGGTAAAGGCTTCTGTTGAAGTATCTGTGAACACAGGTAGAAAATCCAGGTGCACAAGGAAATGTAAAAGCATGAATTGCACCTCTCTATAATCTGGTCAAACTGAGGGCTTTTTAGCATGTATCCCAATATTTATTGTGCTTCTGGGTGCTAGAACTGTACCAAAACGGTTATTCTTCATTGGTACATCAGTCTTGGTGGCTTTGCCAGCAGCTGCCAGGCTCAGTGGATCTGGAGCAATTGTCAGGACTCAAAGTCAGAAAGAGGCATTATGGTGGTGGTTGAGTGTTTTGAAAGAGGGGAGGTAGCCTTTGATGTGAGGCTTATTTTGGCAAAAGTGGAAGGAGGTGGAATGCCCTTTAACTTGGGGCACATGGTGTGTTTGATTACTGCAGCAGACCACATATCAGTTCCCAGTAGTGCTGTGTGGTTCAATCATTAGCTTATGAAGTGGTGTAGATCTATTACAAATCTTATAGATGTGCCGAATTAATTATTTTTAGGGATTGGATGATGAAAGAGAGACCTGTGAAAGTGAGACAGATCTAGTAGATGCCAGAGAAATCCCAGGAAAATACTACAGTGCTCTGTCAGGTGAGAACCAATTGCCAGCTGTTTGTTTGGACATGGACAACTGCAGGATGTTCTGTGTGGGAAGGGAGGGGGATTGAGGTCTCGCTTCCACGTTGATGGTTTTCAAGTAATCTTAATAGAGTCTTATCTCGTAGATGTCTTGATGAACAGATTGGTATTGTCTACTTCCTGGGAATTTTGGATGGAAATAGTAGCCACACCTTTTGTTTGTCTTTGCTGTCCCTCACTGTTTCAGTTGTTTTTAACAGTTGGAAAATACTGAAGAGTGAGGAAAATGACGTTCTTTTTTTCAGATGTAGAAATCACTTTAAAATGACTACAGAAACTTTGCAAGCATCTTCTGGTAGGCACCTGCTAATGCATGTGTCTGAACATGGCAATCTCCCTGTGCTGCACGCTACATTCCTCAACCTCTCTCATATGTAATGTCTGACTTCCTGCCTTGTGTGGACACCATGTCTCATCCTGTCATGGTGTTCCTGTGCTGCAGTGTTCACATGTGCATTACAAAGCAGTTGAGAACACACCATTTAGCTTTTGCCTAGTCAATGCCAAGGTGCTTAACGTGCATTTCATCGTATTGATCCAGAGTCTTTGGGTACTTTCTTGGTGCTTTGCTCTGGGTAGTATCACTTTCTCTGTTGTTCTGATGCTGATTGCAAAATTACTGAAGGGAATTCCACAAGTGTTTTGGTGGGTTTGTGCATGACAGAACCACGTGTGTCCTGTCTATTAACTCCAGAACAAACATGATCTAAATCAGGACATGTCTTTACTTGACCCCACTGAAACGCATTGCAGCTGTGTCATAGTATTGTTGGGGTGCAAACTCTCCAAAAACACAGTGCAGCCTTTTTATTTTTTGCATGCTCCTCCCTGTATCCAAGCATTTTCCAGAAGAAAACAGAATGTCCCATAATACCTGCATGGCTCTCATCTCATCCCCTTTGAAACACTGTGCATGTTTTGCAAATGTGCATGCTTTGCAAGGAAAGCTGAAAGACTCTCATTTTTATGCCATAACTTGATGCCATCTTGTTCATAGAGCTTTCTAAGTTACTTCAAAGCAACACATTCCTTGTGGATGTGGGATTTTGCACTCATGGCTGATGGTTTCTGTTTTCAGCTTCAGAAGCTCATCCCTGGTGTTCTCCAGATAGCCCAGTGTTCAGGAAACTCCGCTACAATCGGGCAGAGATGGCTGAAGATGTGCTGTGTGGTCCAGAGACAAGCACTCCCTATAAGCCCGACTATGTGAGTTGGAGGCTGTGGGCACTGGACTGTATTACAGAGTCTGTTTGTTGTTCCTATGTAACTCCCATCCTCTTCCAGTATCAGGAAACCAGTAGTGGCAGGAGAATGTTCACTTTACGCAATCTCAGTCGTGATTTCTGGTGGCTCAGGTCACCACTGAGAGCCTCTATCCACTCACTAGAAAAGCTTCTTTAAAGCCATTCCAAGCAATCACGTTGGGCTCCTTATCAGAGTCAGTGTCTGGAGGAGTTTACTTCCTCTGTTGTCACAGGACAAATTTAGGAGAATTTAACACCCTGCCTGCAGTGTCAATATTGTCCCTTGATACTTCTTACTGACATAGCTCCCTTTCCTAAACAGACTGACTTGAAGGGGGCTTTTTAGCATGTATCCCAATGTTTATTGTGCTTCTGGGTGCTAAAACTGTACCAAAATGGCTATTGTTCATTGGTACCTCAGTCTTGGTGGCTTTGCCAGCAGCTGGCAGGCTCAGTGGATCTGGAGCAGTTGTCAGGACTCAAAGTCAGAAAGAGGCATTATGGTGGTGGTTGAGTGTTTTGAAAGAGGGGAGGTAGCTGATAATGTGAGGCTTGTTTTGGCAAAAGAGGAAGGAGGTGGAATGCCCCTTCCTTTGTGGCACGTGGTGTGTTTGATTGCTGCAGCTGACCACCAAACAGTTCCCAGTAGTGCTGTGTGGCTCAATCATTAGCTCATGAAGTGGTGTAGATCTGTTGGAAATATTATTGATGTGCAAAATTATTTATTTTTAGGGATTGGATGATGAGAGACCTGTGAAAGTGAGACCGGTCTAGAAGATGCCAGAGAAATCCAGGCTAAACCCCTGGCATAAGAACGCCGAGGGTGAATGGCTCCCTACCCCTCAATGCTTTTACCACCTTTTGCCCCCTATTGAAGACCATGAAATATCAGGCTCTGAAAGCCCTGATAGCCCTGAGTCCATCCCACTCGAGTGGGATCACTCAGCTGATCTGGGAAGTCCTTTCCTTTACCAAGAAGAAGGAAAATACTACAGTGCTCTGTCAGGTGAGAACCAATTGCCAGCTGTTTGTTTGGACATGGACAACTGCAGGATGTTCTGTGTGGGAAGGGAGGGGGATTGAGGTCTCGCTTCCATGTTGATGGTTTTCAAGTAATCTTAATAGAGTCTTATCTCGTAGATGTCTTGATGAACAGATTGGTATTGTCTACTTCCTGGGAATTTTGGATGGAAATAGTAGCCACACCTTTTGTTTGTCTTTGCTGTCCCTCACTGTTTCAGTTGTTTTTAACAGTTGGAAAATACTGAAGAGTGAGGAAAATGACGTTGTTCTCTTTTGATGAATTTTGGTTATCTACCAAATCACAACTGTGGTGTTTCCAGTCAAACTTCACCCTAACTGGCGCTTTGGACCAATAGTTGAAAGGTACATCCTTTGAAACATGGAGTTGCATTTTTTGACTGAAGTAATGAATATTTCTCATTGAGTAGAGTGTATTGTAGAAATCCCTGCATGCTCTCCCTTCTGCCAGTAGTCTTATAGGGAGCCACTTAAATGCTGAGGCTATTTATCACTTTGTTATCACACGGGGTGATGCTCACAAGGAACGTGCTGTCATCTCTTACTGTCAGTATGTAGCATATTTTGACACATTTCGCCTGCAAGTTCCTCAAATGTAGTCATTTTACCTTTCAGATGTATCTACCTTATTACAGAATTTACCACAGGAGTTTAAATTCTACAGCTGTCTTTTTTGAGAGAGAAATTCCTTGTAGTTTCTGAAACACTAAAAACCCTTTCTCTCAGTTTCTCTCGCTAAAAACTCTTCCTCTGATCTCTTCAGATCTGCATCAAGAGAACTGCAGTTGGCAGAAACAACAGCAGCAGCACAAGGTATTACTTTATGTTTGATCTCTTGAAGGAGAGTGAAAACAGCAGAGACGAGCAGAGTGCCAGCAGAAACCTGGGTGGCTGTTCCTCCTAGGTTGGCATACTGCTGGAGGGGATTTCTGCCCACCTGTAGTGTCTCCTCCATATGCCAGCTCCGGGCTGCACCTTGGTGAATGGTTTCTTTGCACAGTCCTGCTCCTAGACCTCTTCACCTTGTGCAACCCTGGCTTGTCTTTACTCTTGAGAAGATGGCTTTTTGTGCTGAGTGGGGGAACAGTTTAGTTTTAAATCTTCCTTCAATTGCACTGGCATAGCTGGAGAAAGAAATTTGCAACTTGAAGTATTACAAACAGACCAAGGAGAAAGGCAGAACTTCACCCCCAGCACGTTGGGGCCTGTTCAGAGGACAGAGCTCGGTAATGCCCAGGCAGAGAAGATCCTCCTGACTCTGAATGTTGGCTGCCCTAAGTAGATCACTGGCTTAGCTGGAGAAAGAAATTTGCAACTTGAACCCAAAGCAGCAGCTGGCTCCCCACCGACCAGCCTTGCATGCTTCAAGCAGTGTTCAATGTGCAGTGCATTTGCCTGCAGGTACACAGCCCTGCCTCTTGGAAGGGTGAACTCTGAAGAGGGAGTTAAACAACTTATTTAATTTAAATTCTAAAGTGCCTTTTCTTTTTAACTTTTCAGGGATGAAAGGCATCTTCAACCTATTCAAGCCGTTTTCCGCCCTCCTTCCTCCTTTAACCATGTTCTACGAGCAGCTTTACCTTTCCTGGTGGTCACTCTACTGCTCCTCCTTCTGGCTTGCACAGTTCTCTATCGTAAGGAACCCTGCAGCTGCACCAATGCCAACAACTTCGCCTGTTCTTTCCATTTCAAGCTGCAGTACCCCAACTGGCCTCCACCAGTTTAGGGAGAAGTCTTGTTTATCTCCAGTTATACCAAAATATTAATCTAAATAATGCCTCACGTGTACAGCCTCGTTCCTTGTCCCAGGGTGTGTGTTGAATTTCACATCACAAAATGTATATCTTGATGCAATTCCAGCATTTTTGTACGGAAAACAAACTTTTTCTATAGATTTTTAAACCATAAGTGACACACTTTATACTTTGATGCTGCAATAGAGACATTTTTATAGGTGCAGATCTCTTGAGCTTGCAGGGTGATTGAATACTGAGTTATTAGATGTGGATCCTGCATCACAGCAATCTTAAACACAGCAGTCTGTCTCGGGTTAGCACAGTGAACAAGCCGTTGAAGACGCACTGGGACTAAATTGGTTCCTGCACACACTTCACGTTACCTGTACCTGTTGCTACTGGAGTCACTTGGGGGAAACAAAGACAAATCTCCATTTGGGTTTTTTTCTATTTTATTCAGCTGACACCTTCAGTAGAAGGCCGCACATTTGTTTTACCTAGTGTGTTCTAGGGGTTAGGACTGCTGTGCTGTCTTTTGATACCACCTTTGAAATAAGAAATTGTTGCAGTGCATGGAAATGGTTTATAATGCACATGTTTTCTAGATGAACAGGATTATGTAGACTATCCCTGATGTATACAAATAATTTAATGACTTTTTTAATGAACAATTTTTTTCCGTTTTTACCTTTCTGAATAGTGTTCAGTATCTTGGGAGAGAATGGTGTGTCTTTATAAGCTTCCTCTTTCAGTGAGACTGACCCTTGGGCAATGGCTGCAGAAACTCTGTGTACAGTTGTCGGTGCTGTTGCATCTCCTTTGCACAGTTCGAGTACCGGTATTAAAATTGCCAGCGGCTGTGGGGACTTTGGGTGTGTCTGGTGGGGAGCGACCATCCAGATGTTCCAACAGCACTGACCCTTCCATCCCTGTGTAAGTCAACTTCTTTGCATGCTAATGCAGCAGTGTCCAAAGAAACAACCCCTGTCTGCCTTCTCAGAGCAAGAGATGAAAAAGCCCAAGAGGAGCCTGTGTTTGGTGGCACAGGTCCTTTCCTTTGTCATTTCCTGGAGGAAGAACACATCGTTGAACCTGGTCTTGCTTATTATGCTGAGCTATTTCCCCACCTTGAAACTGATTTTCTAACCTGGGAGTTATGGCAGTGCTGGAGAGGTGGGACGTGCATGTCAAGGAGAGCTCAGTGTGATCGTAAGGGGGTTGGTTGAACACATGAGACTTTTTTTGGGAAAATCACCTGGCAGTTAGCCCTACTTCTGTAATGCTTCCCTATGGGAAATGGGATCTGTGATCAGCCTGTGAGAATTCCCCTGCCTTTTCTACAGTCGTCCCTGCTGGTGGTTGCATGTTCCCCATCTTCTGGCAGAGGGATGATGAAGCAGTTGGCTTTGCTGCTTTGTGTTCAGAGAAAGTCCCTGCAGCAAGCCAACTGCTTCTCTCCAGCCATGGGGGCAAAACCAGCATGGTTTATTTCCAGGACATTAAACGAATGTGTTAACTTTGATGCAGTTAAGCTTGCAAAGTTAGCAGCAGCACTTAGGAAAGTCAAAGATTAGAATTTGGCACTTCTTAGGAGCAGTACTGCAGAGTTCTCCATGATGGGTTGAGGTAGGCAGCCCCGTGCTGACATGTGTTGGCCCCAGTCCCAAGTAGCAGTGCCTGGGCTCCATCCTGCTGAAGGCACAGGGATCCAGCAGTGCTTGTGCTACAGCTAAACAAGTCGCAGCTCGGAGGGCTGTATCACCAGATAAAGGAGGGATCCTCCCGCCCCTCACTGCACACAGGGACACACTCTCCTTCATCATGATTCTGTCTTTTGAAAGCAATTACTTTCAGATGGAGCTCATTTAAGTTACTGGCTCGGTAGAAGTCAGCCAACTCTTAACCATTATTTCATTGCCAGTTTGTCACAAATGCCCATGCAAACCTTTCTGCCAAGAACTAATAGTCAGTTGCTGGCATGATATGAAGTTCTTCTGCCATTAAAGAACCAGTGCAGGGGGAAAAGAATTTGAACAATGTTAAAAGGTCTAAGGAAAATTCCATAGCCTGCAATTTCCTTTCATTATGTAGTTATACCAAATTGTTGAGCTGATATATAAAATGAGGAGCTTTCATGAAATTATCTCAAAATGTCACCCACCCACACCCCCCGAAAAAAAAAGTCTGTGAAAATAACTGAATCTTTTTTTCCCAAAAACCTATTTTAAATAGTTTTAATTCCAGTTGATTTTAAGCACTGCACCATAAGTGACACCACTGCCTGCTTCAAGTAAGTCATGTGTTTGCGACTGTACCTACCCCCGAAGGGTCAACAGCAATTCTGCCAGGATGGTAAGCAGGGGACTCTGTTTTTCTGGTGACCTGTTCCCCACACCCCCCAAAACACTAGGGCACAGCCTGCATCTTCTGTAGTGCTGGGACACCTCTGCAGAACTCCAGTACCTGACAGTACAGAGTGTTAAAACACTGTGAAAAAATGAATGTAAATATTTATCTTCTAGATTTTAGCAGCCCACTTGCTTTTCATGTTCCCATTTACAGCGCTGCCTTTAGTAGTAGTTCAGGCACTGGGTCGGTGCCACAGATAACCACATCCTTAATGGCTTTGCTGAATTGTCATCTCACAGGACATAAATAGGTGCTTGCAAATGGTGACATGGCGAAGGCCTTGCCACGACTTCCAGCTCTGAGTGAATGGCAGGATCACAGGACTCTGCACCACTGCGAGAAATCATAGAATCATAGAATGGGTTGGGTTGGAAGAGACCTTAAAGATCATCAAGTTCCAGCCCCGTGCCATGGGCAGGGACATTTCTTAGAAGCCCAGGCTGCCCAAGGCGCCATCCAAGCCAGCCTTGAACACCTCCAGGGAGGAGGTAGCCACCACCTCCCTAGGCAACCCTTGCCAGCGCATCACCACCCTTGTAGTGAAGAATTTTTTCCTAACATCCAAACTCAATTTCCCCCCTTCCAATTTAAAACCATTCCTCCTCATCCTATCACTGCATGCCTTTCTAAAAAGTCCCTTACCATCTACCTTGTAGGCCCCTTCAGGTACTGGCAGGCTTCTATAAAGCCTCCCCAGAACCTTCTCTTGTCCAGGCTGAACAACCCCAACTGTCTCAGTCTGTCTTCATAGGAGAGGTGCTCCAGCACCCTGATCATCTTCATGGTCCTCCTCTGGACTCATTCCAACAGTTACATGTCCTTCTTATGTTGGGGACTCCAGAGCTGGACACAGTACTCCAGGTAATGTCTCACAAGAGCAGAGTAGAGGGGCACAGTCCCTTCCCTTGACCTGCTGGCCACGTTCCTTTTGATGCAGCCCAGGATACGGTTGGCTTTCTGGGCTGCAAGCGCATATTGTTGGCTCATGTCGAGCATATGGTGCAGTCTACATCTGACTGAGACGATCACAGCAGCCACGATGGTGACTGTCCTCCACCAGTCTTGCCTACAGCAGCCAGGGACAAGGGATATCAACAGGGATATGATTCAGTCAACGTAAAATGTATTAATGATGTGCAGTAAATCAAAGGTTGAATTTCAGCAGCACTCAATGGTTAACTAGTTTAAAAATGTACAAGCAATTCAGTAAAATATACTGTGGTCAAAACAGCCTCCAAATTACAGAGTTGTTGATGAGAATTCACACTAATTGGCTATAAGGTATCTTAAAGTGCATAGCTGTAGATGTGTATCTAAAAGCACATCGAGGCACACATATTTGGGCCCAGTGATACATACCCCCCACACTCGTGAAGGCAAGTGTGTGTATTTAAACAGGGAGGTAGGCAGGGAGGTGGGTGAAGGAAGCTAGCTTATGGTTAAAATTCCCTCTTTGAGTTTGGGGTCAGTACTCAGGATGCGTTGGCATCCCTCGACGGGCGATGGCTGGGACTCGAGGCTAGCTTGCCCTGGAGGTTTGCCCTGGTTTCTAGGGCTTGTGCCCAAGGCCAGCTCCAGCAATGCTGTTCACAGCCTGCTGCAATCCCCCTCACTTGGAATTGCTGTTTATAGGGGCTGAGAGAATTGACTTCTGTCAGTAGTTTTCAGCCCAGCTCTGATGGTGAAACATTCTGGTACTTCCCACCAGTCATGCAGATGCTGAACTTCTCTGGCATTTCCCCTTTTCAGGCTGCACTCCCAGTACAGGGACTTCAAAACCCCAGTCATGGCCATGGCCATTAGCGATCCTCGGCACGCTCAGGCTGAGCTTCCACGTGGAACTTTTGTGCCAATTGATATTTATGCAATTTGAATCTTTTGCAAGCAATTTTAAGTGACATTTGGGAGCCCTGATCCTGACCAAGGAACTTCAGCCACTCAGACATCTGTTGAAAAAGCCACTCAGCAAATTGCAAGCATTCCTTGTGCAGGCAACAGAGCGCCTGACCAGAGGAGAGGCACTGCTGGACCTGTGCAGAAGAACTCATTGGAAAGAATAAGACTGGCGGCAGCCTGGGATGCAGGGATCATGCCCTGCTGGAATTCTCAGTTGTGAAGGGTAGAAGATGGCACTGGCTGACCTCTCCCTGGCAGTGTTCAAGGCCAGGTTGGATGGGGCTTTGGGCAGCCTGGGCTAGTGGAGGGTGTCCCTGCACATGGCAGGGTTGGAATGAGATGGGCTTGGAGGTCCCTTCCAACCCAAACCAGTCTGTGATTCTATGCTAAAGTCTAAAGATGACAAAGCGTCTTACCTTGCAAGAGGCTGATCACTAGTGACAGCTCAAATCAGACCAAGAGGCAGCTTTCTCTGGACTCAATTCATGGTCATTTCTGGCAGAGTTTGCAGGCCCTCAGGGAAAAAAGTTCCAGTACTTTCCACATTACTATTATTATCTAAATATGAGTATTTAAAGAACCAAACCAACCCACTTCAAGTGCTACTTATCTCTGTTTGATATACATTTTATAGGAGCAGCCCACCTCTCAGGCACTGTCTCAAGGGAGAGCATTCCAACACATCTTTTCCCCATGTTCTCCTCTCTGACTGGCAACATTACAGCACTACAAGCAGGTAATTTGCCAGAAGATGGACGTGTGGGAAAGGTCTCACATTCCTGGAGACAAAGCATTTCACCTGCCTGAAATGCTCAAAGGCTTAGCACATTTCTTTAAAAAAAATCAAGGTCACTTTATGATTTGGTTTTAGTTCTAGACTGGAGAGGAACCTCAGCATGTCTTTAAGAGGAAAAAGGAAAAGCTTGGGCTTTTCCTAGTTTTGTTTTGAAATCCATGGGCACTGGCCCTCCTGCATGAACCAAGGTTGCTAACCTCTGCAAACATCCCAGAGCTGCAGCATCATTTCTTCAGGCAGAAACACCCGGTCCTGGCTTGGCAGCAGGAGCTGATGTGCAGCAGAGCAGTGGGGGAAAGCCATAAACCATCCCGCTCTCTTCCCCTCTCTCACCGCCCTCACAGCTCCCCAGCACTTGATCCATTCATGCTGAAACTGGAAGAGCCCCCCCAATATCTAAACAGAAACACAGCCCGGCAGCTCTGCTCAGGGCAGGGACAAGGACAGGCTGCAAGAATACAGCATCTGAGTCTGTGGGATATGTTATAAATTATTTGGTCCGAAACAGGATTTTAGCCAAATTGAACAATTTATTAAACAAATAAAGGCAGCAAACGGTGCTGGGGTGCACGGTCAGCACCGAGTGAGCCCGGGGTCTCTGCCCTACCAAGACGCACCCCGAACAGTTCCAGTCCCTGGCTTATATACCTTCCAGGGATAACACAGCCCACCAGCGTAAACTGACAGGCTGGAATGCTGCCAGGCGGACCCCCACAAGACATAACCATATACATCTTAAACTGACATGTTGGAGTGCCGGTCAGGTACCCCCCACAAGACTTCCTGTAGCTTTTGTCTTGCTAATGGTCGGGGCAGCTGGTTCTGCGGGTTCAGGTCTCCTCTGTTGATCCCCTTCTTTTCAGAGACAAGTTGTTTCTCCAAGGGTATCACAATGCACACAAAGTGATACATTGTGGTGCTTTAGGGGAAGATGTGCACATCCTTTCTGCTTCAACAGACTTCATTTAGTACTTGCAAAATCTCAAACTGTCCGTCCCAGGCCTGCGTCCATACAAGGATATGTCATTATGAATCCCCAACATTATTTCATGTTAACACGAATCAGAGGAACATATATCACAGGATACACGCCCACGATAAACCCAACATCGCTCTCAAGGGAGCAAGGCACCCTTCTCCCATCATTTTAACACGCAGTCCTCTGTTTATCCCTTTAAATAACTCCCTGGCACATTTGCAGAAGTGTGAGGAGGTACAATGAGAAAGAAACACAGGCACCCTGGCCGGACAGCATTTGGGGTTGGAACTGGATGTTCTGCCTATTGTTAGAAATGACAAAAGGTCCTAAAAAAGGACTCAAGGTAGATACGTTAGTGAAGTAATTTATTATACGTTCTTGCAAGACCGGGTGACCCAAAAAGTAGGCACACTTTTGGTCAGAGCCTGCAACCTTTTTATACCATATTCTTGTACATATTCATCACTTGTCCCCCTTCATATTAAGATGAGTTCTAGGAAATTATTTCCATAAACTCCTCCCAATCGCGTCTGCGCGTTGTCCCATGGTGGTGGTCATCAGGGGTCTTGGTGATGAAGGCTTGAAGTCTTCCTCCTTCCCCTGTTTAACTATGGATTTCACGGGCTCAACCAAGGCGCCTCATTCACAATAGTACATAATACAATACACACTGCACGTCTTGCAGATTCCCATAGGTGAAGAGAATTAAAATGCATGAGTCTCTTTGTCTGGGACAACTGCTTACTGGCAAACCATTGTCCTGATCTTAACTTTTCTGGCAACTGACATGACCTAGGGCTGAGGGAAGTCAAGGCTTGATACAGGTTTGAGATTAGGTAAACCCCACATTGTCTTGCCCCTTTGCGTTAATGTGGCAATTTTGGTGCCCCAGTATGAATCAGCACTGTGGAAACCTGTTGGTTGATGTAATAAATTGAGACTCGTTAAAATTAACGAATCAAACTTTTATTAATTACAGCAAGCAAGGTATGGGCAAAATCTCAGCACTGGGTGACAGGGGAGCGGAGGGGAGGGTCTGCTGCTACCAACTGCCACACTTCTTTGTTTTCGGCTCCCTCTTTTATAGTCCTGCATATTCATGTTCCGGAACCTTCTGTTGTTACTCTGCGCATGTGTGATTGCCAGGGGGTTCCCGAAACTTCTGCCAGTTGTTGCTAAAGGGGGGGGCTTGAAACTTCAGACTCCTAACGGTCTTTGCAATGAAGATCCATAGCCGTCCGCTGATTGGTTCCCTCCTTATATTGTTAGGCAGGTCTCCTTATTCAAGTCCCTTAAAACTTTTCACGCTTGGTCAGACCGACAATCGTCGAACTTTGAGTAAACCATCCTTTGAACAATAACGAACATTAAGCAAAACAACAACGAACAACATACAACCATTTAATCCAACTGCAACTCTTAGCAATGAGCAAAATGAATCAGGAAAAAAAACAAACTTGTCCTATTCTAACACAGTTGAGCTTTGTTTCCCTCAGCTACATTTTAACCTTTTATTGGAGAGTCCTTTTTGCCACAACAGCAAAACTTGCATTAATAGTACTCCCTTCTAGTTCTCCACTTTACAAGTCAGCATAAAAAATTACAGCAACCCATTTGAGTTTGCAAAAGCAACATTTCCCAGCATTTTCCACAAGTATAAATTCCATAGCTTGGCTTAAACCTGCAAGAGAAAGCAGGGTTACACTAAGCAAAGCTGCTGGATTTTTGTGCTGAAGATAGCCTCACAAAAGGGGGCCGGGGGAGGGGGGCGAGTGTTGTGGGAAGTGGAAAAGCAGCCCTGGAAAAGAAAAAAATCTGCTTATTGGAGACAAGCTGCAAAAGCCAGAGAAAAGGCAAGGAAGAGGGTTGTTTTAGAGATGTAAATTTGTGCGTCCTTTAGTAGGGTGGCCACACGGTGTCCAGGAATGTGCAGGTGGCAAGACTCGTGCACAGCAGGAGTCCCCACAAGGTGGTGCAACGTTTTGTATGGGAATGTTGTGGTTCTTGTATTAATGACAGTTCCTGAAACCTGACTCGAGGCTGCTGCATCAGCCACCGAGAGGGGATAGAAGTTTGCTCAGTTGTTATTAAAGTTGTCTTCGATACACCTCAATCGGAGTCCGTGCCTTTCAATACACCACAGAGTGTAAGAGCTGCTCTGGGTGCCATGGCCTCCTGCAGAGGGGTAGACCTGACAATTGGGCAGGGGGGCTTAGCCACTCCAGATAAATCCGCTGGATCATCTAACCGTGTTGTAGGAGAGGCCAAAAAACTACTTGTGTGGGTTTAATAACAACACAGAGCTTTTTCACTTTGCAGTTAGGTCCTCCTGCTGTAGGATACGATGATGGTTGAATTCCCACTTCCAGCCTGGTAAAAGCAAAGATCAGTTGTGCAGAGTAATCAGAGATCTTGTCTCACTTGCATTGACCTTCCTCAGAGAAATGTTTAGCACGTACTGTTTCTGTGATTGCTGTACTACATGTGTTCTGTACTGGAGTATCTTGCATTACCCATCCTTGTATCATGTGAAATTTTTTTGGAATTGTGATAGCAGGGTTAACTAAGTGTTATTAGAAGAGTGACCCTGCTCCTCTCTGAGATGTCAGAGCAGTGATATTAGCATGGCTGGTTCAGGCAGCACCAGATGTAACTGCTCTGTCTAGACAATTTATTTGTCCATCCTGCTAGATGTAATTTTGAGGAAAAAAAAATCCATAGTCTTCAATAAAAAGTGTAGATACTTGATGCTGGGGTTGGGGTTTTTTTTTTCAGTTCTCCAAGAACCAGTAAGGAAATTGAAAGAAAAGAGGGAAGCGTTTCTAGAGAGAAAATAATTGCAGTCAGGAGTTGCAAAGTTTCTCTTACAGTTGCAGAAAAATACGGACTCACTTAGGTGTTATGTCTTGGGTTATATATGATACTGTAGTAATTATATATTTTATAGTGCTTCTGTTTGGCATTTTCAGGTTTTCACTGAGTAATACTTAAATTGTTACATAAGCTCATTGTTTATGAAGCTGACACTCAGTTTAGTTTTTCTGGGGAAGGGAATCTGGTGTTTGCTAGTCAACTTTTTGCCCTGCTATCCAAAATAAGATGTAATAACAATCTGCTTGCTGGCTTTGAAAAGAAAGCTATAGATATTTGATAACTGCTCCTGCAAAATGGAATATGATCAAATGCAGCCTAGAAATTAGATGGCTGATGATTGCCAGTTTTCCTTCCTGAGAAGGGTGTTGCCAGCAGTTAATCACAGAATCCCAGAATGTTGGGGGTTGGAAAAGACCTCAAAAGATGATCTAGTCCAACCCCAGTGTGTGTGCTTATCCATAGGTGTCTCTGCATAAGCAGGAGATCGAGGACAGACTCAATGCCTGGATTGTGTTCAATGAAAAGAATAAGGAGCTGTGCTCCTGGCTGGTACAAATGGAAAGCAAGGTCTTGCAGACTGCAGATGTTAGCATTGAAGACATGATAGACAAATTGGAGAAGGTAAGTAGTAATGCCCCTTTTTCTCACTTGCAGCCTGATAACTTGTCCTAAAGACACCATTCCTCACTTCTCCCTCGCCTCTCAGAAGTGATACGGGATATAAAACCAGCACAGACAGGCTCTTGTGAGAAGATGAGCTCTCCTAGCCTCAGCTCTTTCCTCCTTCATGTGCAGAGATGGAGCATAATGCAGAACAGAAAAGCCCCTGACTGCATTTAGCCACGGGGTGTGCTCTATGTGAGTTGGGGCGGGAAGGGTCTGGATGGTTGGGCACGCGTGCACACACTGCAGTGCCCAGAGCTGTTCCTGCTGGGGATCAGAGGTGTCCTGGGAGCACTTGCCACCTCCACCTCTCTCAATGGTTATGAAGCTGGTAGTCTGAGGGCAAACAAAAGGTCGTCTTGTGCAAGACAAACAAGAAGTTACCATGACCAAAAGTCAAACCTAATTCTGCCCCTCCTCTGGGTAGTCAGTGCTGCTTTCTAATACTGTCGTATTAGCTTGATTTTCAACAAGACCATTATTTTGCTGCAGTGGTCCTCCCCATGGCTTAAAGGTCTTGCCATCTAATCCCAGCTCTCCTCTGGGTAAGAACACCAACAAAATACAGCCACCTGAGAGTTGAATTTGAGTTCTTTTGAGGTAGCTTGATCGAAAAATTAAAGTTAAATCAGGAAAGCAGAGGCAAAATTAGAACATTGAACTCCAATTTTAAGGAGTACTTACTCCTGGCACTTGCAAGTCTTGAAGCAGCTTATTTTTTCATTGTGGTTTCATTGTAAGAGTGCTTTTCCATTGAGGGTTTGTTTTGTTTTAAGTGAGAGAGCACTACATGCTATCGGTAGAGACCTCAGCCTTTGCAAGCCATACCCGACTTCACATTGCACACGTGGGAAAAGAAACAGATAGTTTTGGTTTTGTTGCTTTGTTATGAATAAAGCAATGTTTGTCTATGTTTGAGCTCTTTAGGAGAGCCTCTGTCTGAATGCACCAAGTCTGGGAACAGATTCCTGGCCTGTGTCTTTAGACCATCAGTTTTATATGATGACAGCATTCCTTTTTTACATTCAAAAGCATATAAACATTAGGATAGTTTGTGTCAGCTGTGCTGGCTGTGTCCCCTCCCAGCCTCTTGTGAACATTTACTCTATCCCAGCTGAAAACAGGGACAACACTGTTGTGTGAAGCCATTGTCATCCAGACATCTTCACAGGATCTCAAACACCCACCATCACCAGTTTCATTCAGTGGGTAGGATGGGTTGCAGGCTGTAGGGCATGGTACAGGGTCCGTCGCCACTGCCGCCCCATGGTAGAGAGACCACAGTGCCATGCTACCGCTGCCTTGGCTGCAAACCCAGCTGAAGCCAGTTGTATTGGGTACTGCTTCATTTCTTGGGGAAGATAAAAGGAATGAAGGAAGTGTTTCAGGGCAGCACTGCCAGAGGGCCATAGAGGTACGCAAAGAAGTTGACTTACACAGGGATGGAAGGGTCAGTGCTGTTACAACAACCGGATGGTCGCTCCCCACCAGACACACCCAAAGTCCCCACAGCCACTGGCACTTTTAATACCGGTACTCAAACTGTGCAATGGAGATGCAACAGCACCGACAACTGTACACAGTGTTTCTGCAGCCATTGCCCAAGGGTCAGTCTCACTGAAAGAGGAAGCTTATAAAGACACACCATCCTCTCCCAAGATACTGAACACTATTCAGCAAAGTAAAACCAGAAAAAAATCGTTCATTAAAAAAGTCATTACATTATTTGTATACATCAGGGATAGTCTACATAATCCTGTTCATCTAGAAAACATGTGCATTATAAACCATTTCCATGCACTGCAACAATTTCTTATTTCAAAGGTGGTATCAAAAGACAGCACAGCAGTCCTAACCCCTAGAACACACTAGGTAAAACAAATGTGCAGCCTTCTACTGAATGTGTCAGCTGAATAAAATAGAAAAAAACCCAAATGGAGATTTGTCTTTGTTTCCCCCAAGTGACTCCAGTAGCAACAGGTACAGGTAACGTGAAGTGTGTGCAGGAACCAATTTAGTCCCAGTGCGTCTTCAACGGCTTGTTCACTGTGCCAACCCGAGACAGACTGCTGTGTTTAAGATTGCTGTGATGCAGGATCCACATCTAATAACTCAGTATTCAATCACCCTGCAAGCTCAAGAGATCTGCACCTATAAAAATGTCTCTATTGCAGCATCAAAGTATAAAGTGTGTCGCTTATGGTTTAAAAATCTATAGAAAAAGTTTGTTTTCCGTACAAAAATGCTGGAATTGCATCAAGATATACATTTTGTGATGTGAAATTCACCACACACCCTGGGACAAGGAACGAGGCTGTACACGTGAGGCATTATTTAGATTAATATTTTGGTATAACTGGAGATAAACTTCTCCCTAAACTGGTGGAGGCCCGTTGGGGTACTGCAGCTTGAAATGGAAAGAACGGGCGAAGTTGTTGGCATTGGTGCAGCTGTAGGGTTCCTTACGATAGAGAACTGTGCAAGCCAGAAGGAGGAGCAGTAGAGTGACCACCAGGAAAGGTAAAGCTGCTCGTAGAACACGGTTAAAGAAGGAAGGAGAGCGGGAAACGGCTTGAATAGGTTGAAGATGCCTTTCATCCCTGAAAAGTTAAAAAGAAAAGGCACTTTAGAATTTAAATTAAACAAGTTGTTTAACTCCCTCTTCAGAGTTCACCCTTCCAAGAGGCAGGGCTGTGTACCTGCAGGCAAATGCACTGCACATTGAACACTGCTTGAAGCATGCAAGGCTGGTCGGTGGGGAGCCAGCTGCTGGTTTGGGTTAGATTGCAAATTTCTTTCTCCAGCTATGCCAGTGCAATTGAAGGAAGATTTAAAACTAAACTGTTCCCCACTCAGCACAAAAAGCCATCTTCTCAAGAGTAAAGACAAGCCAGGGTTGCACAAGGTGAAGAGGTCTAGGAGCAGGACTGTGCAAGGAAACCATTCACCAAGGTGCAGCCCGGAGCTGGCATGTGGAGGAGACACTACAGGTGGGCAGAAATCCCCTCCAGCAGTATGCCAACCTAGGAGGAACAGCCACCCAGGTTTCTGCTGGCACTCTGCTCGTCTCTGCTGTTTTCACTCTCCTTCAAGAGATCAAACATAAAGTAATACCTTGTGCTGCTGCTGCTGTTTCTGCCAACTGCAGTTCTTGTGATGTGGGTCTGTTGAGAGAAAGAGTTTTTAGTGTTTCAGAATCTACAAGGAATTTCTCTCTCAAAAAAGACAGCTGTAGACTTTAAACTCCTGTGGTAAATTCTGTATTAAGGTAGATGCATCTGAAAGATAAATGACTACATTTGAGGAACTTGCAGGCTAAAAGTGTCAAAATATGCTATATACTGACAGTAAGAGATGAGAAAAAAATACTTGCCTTCTTCACAGCAGGGCTGGATTTGGTTGTGACAGGGTTGTAGACTCTGGAGTGCAAGTCACCTGGAACCAGCTGAGATTCTCTGGTATCCTAAAAGATAACCACACCTTCCTCTTTAAAATGCACATGGAAAACTCACAACACAAGTGCAGAGAGCCATCTTTCATTGTCTCTCTGTAGGTGCACAACCTTTTGGCGTTTGTCTTCCCAAGCCACTGTTAAAAGCATGATGGAGCCCTGTTTTCCTGGGGATGGCTGAACACCTCCTGCCCGTGGGAAGTGGGGAATGAGTTCCTAGGTTTGTTTTACCTATTAAACTGTCTTTATGTTAACCCATGAGTTTCTCACTTTTACTCTTGTGATTCCCTCCCCCATCCCACGGGGGGCAATGAGAGAGCGTCCACATGGGGCTTAGCTGCTGTCTGGAGTTAAACAACAATATGCCCAGCCTGAAGGAAGGCCTAGCCTTGCTTTAAGGCCCAGTCTCCTGCTCAAAGCAAGGTCAGCTATGAGACCAGACCAGAGGCATTACTCAGTTTTTTCCTGCCTATTCTTCAAACTCCTCAAGGGTGGAGACCACACAGCTTCTCTGGGAAATCCATTTCAATACTTTACAAGCCTCTAAGCCTGGATTAATGATGACAAAACCAGCCAGAGCACAGGACCATCTTGTGCCTGGAAGAGTGCTGACAAGTGCTCCAGATCCACTGAGCCTGGCAGCTGCTGGCAAAGCAGATGGGAGTTACATAGGAACAACAAACAGACTCTGTAATACAGTCCAGTGCCCACAGCCTCCAACTCACATAGTCGAGCTTATAGGGAGTGCTTGTCTCCGGACCACACAGCACATCTTCAGCCATCTCTGCCCAATTGTATCGGTGTTTCCTGAACACTGGGCTATCTGGAGAACACCAGGGATGAGCTTCTGAAGCTGAAAACAGAAACCATCAGCCATGAGTGCAAAATCCCACATCCACAAGGAATGTGTTGCTTTGAAGTAACTTAGAAAGCTCTATGAACAAGATGGCATCAAGTTATGGCATAAAAATGAGAGTCTTTCAGCTTTCCTTGCAAAGCATGCACATTTGCAAAACATGCACAGTGTTTCAAAGGGGATGAGATGAGAGCCATGCAGGTATTATGGGACATTCTGTTTTCTTCTGGAAAATGCTTGGATACAGGGAGGAGCATGCAAAAAATAAAAAGGCTGCACTGTGTTTTTGGAGAGTTTGCACCCCAGCAATACTATGACACAGCTGCAATGCGTTTCAGTGGGGTCAAGTAAAGACATGTCCTGATTTAGATCATGTTTGTTCTGGAGTTAATAGACAGGACACACATGGTTCTGTCATGCACAAACCCACCAAAACACTTGTGGAATTCCCTTCAGTAATTTTGCAATCAGCATCAGAACAACAGAGAAAGTGATACTACCCAGAGCAAAGCACCAAGAAAGTACCCAAAGACTCTGGATCAATACAACAAAATGCACGTTAAGCACCTTGGCATTGACTAGGCAAAAGCTAAATGGTGTGTTCTCAACTGCTTTGTAATGCACATGTGAACACTGCAGCACAGGAACACCATGACAGGATGAGACATGGTGTCCACACAAGGCAGGAAGTCAGACATTACATATGAGAGAGGTTGAGGAATGTAGCGTGCAGCACAGGGAGATTGCCATCTTCAGACACATGCTTTAGCAGGTGCCTACCAGAAGATGCTTGCAAAGTTTCTGTAGTCATTTTAAGGTGATTTCTACATCTGAAAAAAGAACAACATCATTTTCCTCACTCTTCAGTATTTTCCAACTGTTAAAAACAACTGAAACAGTGAGGGACAGCAAAGACAAACAACAAAAGTTGTGGCTACTATTTCCATCCAAAATTCCCAGGAAGTAGACAATACCAATCTGTTCATCAAGACATCTACGAGATAAGACTCTATTCAGATTACTTGAAAACCATCAACGTGGAAGTGAGACCTCAATCCCCCTCCCTTCCCACACAGAACATCCTGCAGTTGTCCATGTCCAAACAAACAGCTGGCAATTGGTTCTCACCTGACAGAGCACTGTAGTATTTTCCTGCTTCTTCATAAGGGAAAGGACTTCCCAGATCAGCTGAGTGATCCCACTCGAGTGGGATGGACTCAGGGCTATCAGGGCTTTCAGAGCCTGATATTTCATGGTCTTCAATAGGGGGCAAAAGCTGGCAAAGGGACTGTGTTGAAGAGGGCCTGTCACCGATGGCATTCTTATGCCATGGGTCAGTCTCGATTTCTCTGTGGTCTTCTAGATCTGTCTTGTTTTCAGAGATCTCCTTTTCATCATCCAATCCCTAAAAATAAATAATTTTGCATGTCATAATATTTCCAACAGATCTACACCACTTCAGAAGCTAATGATTGAACCACACAGCACTACTGGGAACTGATATGTGGTCTGCTGCAGTAATCAAACACACCATGTGCCCCAAGTTAAAGGGCATTCCACCTCCTACCTCTTTTGCCAAAACAAGCCTCACATCATCAGCTACCTCCCCTCTTTCAAAACACTCAACCACCACCATAATGCCTCTTTCTGACTTTGAGTCCTGACAACTGCTCCAGATCCACTGAGCCTGGCAGCTGCTGGCAAAGTCACCAAGACTGAGGTACCAATGAACAATAGCCATTTTGGTACAGTTTTAGCACCCAGAAGCACAATAAATATTGGGATGCATGCTAAAAAGCCCTCAGTTTGACCAGATTATAGAGAGGTGCAATTCATGCTTATAAATTTCCTTGTGCACCTGGATTTTCTACCTGTGTTCACAGATACTCAACAGAAGCCTTTACCAGTGCTAATTCTCTCCTGGGCCATGCAAGCTCTCTTTTACACTGTGCTCCTCCAGCACCAGAGAAGCTGCTGCTGCTTTTACAGGAACACATCAGGTGGGCTTCTCTGACCCCTTGCACAAGACAGTGTGCAGAGTTAACTCTGAAGCTGGCAGTCAGTCTCACTTCCTGGGAAACTCAGGAAAGAGCATGCAGCTGTGGTGCAGGAGAGCTGCTGGTCACTGCCCTTGCCATTTGGGCACTCTTCACAGAGATAGTTCCTGCTTCAAGGCCTCTCTGCTGTGCCACTGTCACAGACATGGCATTTGAAAACGCCAAGCCAAGCCAAACAGATTTTTGCATTCTTTTCCTGTACTCACAAAATCTTGCCCTGTGTCACTGAGCACTTCAAGCAGAAAAGTTGTTGTTCAGAGAGTCATGAAAAAGCCACTACTGCTGCAAACTGTTCTTCTGGAACTACAGCTCATTACAGCACCGTGACACTGGCTCTTGCCCCGCAGAACATTCCCATGTTTTACCTCCTCTTCAAGGGATGTGTCTTCAAGCATCATCTGAAGATCTTCCAAATCAACCTTCACCTCCTCCAGCTTTGAGGAAAGTGCATCTATCTGTTCTTGATAGTCTTCAATATCTTCACAGTTTTCCAGTAAATAATGAATGTTTTGCTCAATCTCTGATATCATCACCTAGAAGGGACAGCAGTCAGTTATTCATTTTAGAAGTATAATACTCTGACAGTGTTCTGAAGTCAATACTCACACTTTTCCATCTGAAAAGAATAGAAACATACAGTCAAGAAGAGAAATAGCTGCCACACCCTTAGATGTTCTCCTATATAGTCTCTTTCTATTGTGAACGATTAAATAAATCTTATACAGTTAGCCTTAAAACCAACGGTCTCTGCAGGCAGAATACACCCACACTCAGAGACTGCTTCTGCTTTGTGCTCTGTGTATTCTGCCACATAGATCTTCACTAGGTTAGAGTCCCCCCACCAGGTCATGTCTTCACATTGTGCCAGACTGTTCAAAGCCAACAGGAACTCGGCCGCGCTTACAGCTGCCTGAAGCCTGCTTGGTTTTACTGGTTGGAACTTCCCTGTTGGAGCCTATACTGACCAAAACCCTGAATGGGATCCAGACACAGACAGATACTGGTGCATTCAGGGTCTTAATTCCCACAGGGTTCATCAGCCAAGCACTTGGATGAATCACAGCTTAAACCCAAAGGCACTTTGGGATGGACTCTGTTCCTCTTAATAAAACCCACCCAAACCCAACACAGGAACAGCTGGAAATGTTTCTGAGCAATTTAAAATAGGGACATTTTGGTGTTGCCTCCTTTATGGAGAGTGAACTGCTGTAGGTAGATCAATGCTTGAAGCATGCTGGTACACCAGACTGGCACCACAGGGAACTTCCAAGTGCCATGCCTGCACATTTTCTGTCAAGCCGCATGCCAGAGAAAAGCTGCATGCCAGAACATCCACCCAGCCACCCAGCCCCTCATGCCAGTCCTGTTTGCCTGCGCCTGGCATCTCCAGCGGGTACCACCCACTCTCTCCTTTCCTTCTGCTGCCATCCGGGGCAAGAAGCTGCCCTAGAAATACGGCAGGAGGTCCAAATATGCTCACTGCTCACAGAAGCCAGGGGAAAAGCCCTTATCTTTCTACCTGTGCCAGCAGCCTGTTGCAGAAAGTGCAAAGATTAACTCAGGAGCTCTTATACAAGTCTTTGAAATCCCTCTGACAAAAACACAAACTGAACAGGCCAAAGAAAAACCATTCCTTTCTCTCTAGGTGATTTATCATGACTAAGACCAATAAACAAATTGCCTCTTAATAGAGGATTCAAACTATACCGAGTCCTGTTTCTGAAAATAATCCAAAGCTTTAAAAAGACTCAAGAGCTCTATCTAAATTCCCCAGATGCATAAAGATCCCAACTCTAAACAGAGGTATTTTAACTAAGCCCTTGGCAAGCTGCACCTGAAGCTGAAACCAAGTGGCTACCTGTCTTACCTGGTAATTCGAAAGATGCAGCTCCAGCATCCGCTGCATTTTGGGGCTCTGGGAGTCTGACTCCATAGACACTTTTGCTTCTCACTCTGAAGCAAAGAACATGAAGGAAACACTGTTAATTGCTTCTTTCCTTCCTTCTTTCCTGCTTTCCTTCCCTTCCTTCCATTCCTTCCCTTCCCAGTGGGAAATGTTTAACTTTCACATGCACAGACTTCTGAAAACACTCTGCCACCATGCTCCCAGACTGAAAAAGGAGGAAAAACAGAAAGAAGGAATATCCACTTGAATCAGTGCAGGCTGGGGGATGACCTGCTGGAGAGGAGCTCTGCAGAGAAGGACCTGGGGGTGCTGGTGGATGACAGGTTGGCCATGAGCCAGCAGTGTGCCCTGGTGGCTAAGAGAGCCAATGGGATCCTGGAGTGTATCAGGAGGAGTGTGGCCAGCAAGGTCAAAGGAGGTGATCCCCCCCTCTGCTCTGCCCTGGTCAGGCCCCACTGGAGTGTTGTGTCCAGTTCTGGGCTCCCTGGTATAAAAAAGACAGGGATGTGCTGGAGACAGTCCAGAGAAGGGCTACGAAGATGATTAAGGGCCTGGAGCTTATTCCCTATGAATAAAGGCTGAGAGAGCTGTGGCTGTTCAGCCTAGAGAAAAGAAGACTAAGGGAGGGACCTTATTAATGTTTATAAATATCTTAAGTATGGGATGCAGGGGGAAATGGCTAGCCCCTTTTCAGTGGTCTGTGGAGACAGGACAAGGGGCAATGGCTGCAGGTTAGAGTTTAGGGAGTTCCACACCAACATGCAGAAGAACTTTTACACAGTGAGGGTGACAGAGCCCTGGGACAGGCTGCCCAGGGGCCTGTGGAGTCTCCATCTCTGGAGATATTCAAGACCCGTCTGTGCAATATGAGCTGGGGAGCTGCTTTGGAGGGGGGTTGGACACAATGATCTCTCAAGGTCCCTTCCAACCCCTGTGATTCTATGAGCCTATGATACTTCTACCTTCACCTGAAATTTCCAGCTCTAGTTCTGTTTGGTTTCTTCCATTCATTTAACTAAAAAACCACTACAGGTGTGTAATACTCTGCAGGACACCCTTTCAAGTGTTTAGTTTACACTTATCACATGCCCTGCCCCTCCCCAGCTGGACATTGTTCCTGTAGGAACCCTGATCCCTGCCCTCTACAGAAAGGGAAACTTGATACCTAGTCAAATGTCTCCACAAACACCCAACGCGTCCTGTCGGCACCGAAGTCATACAGGTACTGAGCACTGGGGGCTAAGACCGGTGACACTGTAGAGTGGACAGTTACCATGGAGCACTTCATAAACAGTGTCATAGCTGTGACTTCATAAAGCTGTTACCAAGGAGCACTTCATAAACAGTGTCACACAAGACTCTGGCTTCAGAACCTTTAAGGTGTCCCTGCCAATGTGGGGTGACATCTGCAATTAGATCAGGCTGTTCAGAACCCTGTCCAGCATGACAGTCAATGATGTTGGGGGTTGGACTCTATCTCTTCTCTATCCCTTCCAACCCCTACAATTCTGTGAGATTCTGTTTCCAGGGATGGGGCATCTACCACCTCTCTGGGACCTCTTCCAGTGTTTCACCACCCTCACAATAACAATTTCTTCTTTGGATCGGTCTAAAGCTACCCTCTTGAACCTTAAAACCACTACCCCTGTCCTATCACAACTGACCCTGACAAAATGCCTTCCCTTGTCTTTTTTTTAAGCCCCCTTCAGGTACTGGAAGGCCACAGTAAGGTCTCTCTGCAGCCTTTTCTTCTTCAGGCTGAACAAGCCCAACTCTCCCAGCCTGTCTTCATGGGAGAGGGGCTCCAGCCCTCTGATCATCTTCATGGAGCTCCAACAGCTCCATGGCTGTCTTGTACTGGGGACCTCAGAGCTGGGATCTCATCAGTGCAGCTTAGAGGGGGCAAAATCACCTCCCTCAAACAGTGCTGGTCACGCTACTTTTTGATGCAGCCCAGGACACTGTTGGCTTTCTGGGCTGCAAGTGCACATTGCTGGGTCACGCTGAGCTTCTCTTGTTCAGCGTAGAGAAGAGAAGGCTGCGGGGGGACCTCATCATAGCCTGCCAGTACCTGAAGGGAGCTTATAAACAGGAGGGGAATCAAGTTTTTAAAAGGGTAGATAATGGCAGGACAAGGGGCAATGGATTAAAGCTAAAGGAGATACTGGGGGTAAGTTCTTTACAGAGAGAGTGGTGAGGGGCTGGAACAGGCTGCCCAGAGCGGTGGTGGATGCCCCGCCCCTGGAGGTGTTCAAGGCCAGGTTGGATGGGGCCCTGGGCAACCTTGAGTAGCTCCAGGCCTGGAGGTTGGTGGCCCTGCCTGTGGCAGGTGGGTTGGAACTCGGTGATCCTTGGGGTCCCTTCCAACCCTTGCCATTCTATGATTCTATGATTCTCGTCCAGCAACTACCACAAGCACTTCTACTCAGAGCTGCTGTCAATCCATTCTCTACACAGCCATTAGTTCTGCTTGGGATTGCTCCAAAACTTGTGCAGGACCTTGTGCTTGTCTTGTTGAACTTAGAATCACAGAATCATTGAATATGTTAAGTTGTAAGGGAACTTTAGAGGACATCTAGTCCAACCCCCTGCAACTCTTGCCCCTGTCACTAAGCTGTGGAAGAGAGACACTGTTTCTCAGCTGCTCTGACTTATGGGCCCATTGCGATGTGTTGTGTTACTTGGTGGGTCTGGTCCGTGTTTTCAGCCTTCTTGAGAAAGGCACAGGTTTTTTGTACATAGCAGGAGTGGCTTCAAATGACTGTGACCTTTAACACAAGTGTGAAAATACAGGGAAGCTTAACAAGGCCAAATGTGCCTTCTCATTCTGTTAAATGTGAATCCTTGGCCAGTAGGTCTTCTCCCTGTTTGCAAGCTGACAGCCTGCATCATCCAGGTTCAGGAATCTTAAACTGTTGCAACCAAAGTTGGCTCCTTCCTTCCCACATGGAACCTGGGACAGTGAAGGTGTTTTCAGCTTTTTTCCTACATACCCCCCTGAAATTCCCAAACAGCCTGAAGCTGCTCAGGTTGCAGCAAAGGGGGAAGGAGTCAAAGCTGTCCAGTGACACCACTTAGGCTGTGCCAGGGGCTCCATGGAGGTTTTACTGGAGAGCTCCAGTGAGCCGCCACTCTGTGCTTCCCCTTTTCCTCCCTTCCACCCCACCTGAGCTCCCTCCATTGCCGCTCCAGCTGTAGGTTTCAGGAGCCAGCAAGTTCCTGGCTCTGTGACTTTGTTTGCTGTGTTTGTCTCACTGTAATACACTCAGGTCATTTGGAATAACAGCTTGGGAAACAGCAAGGATTCTGCCTAGGGTTATTCCATGAACCCAGCCACGACCAAAAGTAATGAGAACTTGTCAGCAACATTACATAGTATGAGTGGACTTGTAATCTGTGGCCCAAAGTCTCATTTTCAGTAATACAGCTGTAAATCCAGTGTAATTTAATGAGTTCAGAAGAGACTCTCCAGGTACCAGTAGTGGGGTAGAGCCTGCTCTCAGGCAGAGCCTGTGCTAAAAAGGCACTGGTGCCTCTTGCTTAGAAAAGATCTGAGAGTCCTTAATGAGCTGTCAAAAGTTATGTTGGTTCTGGCAGTCTCTCACCTGTGTAAAGATTTTGGCTTCTAAGCTCCTTAAAAGTGTATGTTACCACAAATCCCACGAGGCAAATTTCACTGCTTTTGGCTCAGCCCTTTCAGATACCCCTGTAACACCACTGAAGGCTGCCAGTGGGTGATACTCAGGTCCTTGCAGCTTGTTGACTTCTGAGATCTTCCTTCAACTCTTTTGTATTTACTACAGGCTGTGTCTGCTTGGTTCTTGTTTCAGTTTTGTAAGTCTAGAGCAAAACCAATTCTGCTTTATGAATTCACTGAAGCCAGTTCTACCATCTAATGGGAGTTCCTGTTTAGTGCTGTCAGTAAAACATTTATTTGTGTTGGTGGTTCTAGTGTTTTTCAAGGAAAAGTCTCCATATCCTTCAGTAGGGAAGCCAGAAATGGGTTGAAAATATGGAAATGTAGTGGACATTGTCATTTCATTAATATTTACAAATGGTAGTATTGTAGAGCTGCCTTTTCAATAAGAAACATTTAGATGAGGTTTTCTGTTACTCTATAACATTGACTTTAGGAGTAGTTACAGGTAGAGAATGAGCCCAGACTGTGATGGAGATGCAGGCTTTGGAGAAGAAACCTGTACTGTTGTCGTAGACAAAAGGTCTTTAAAACAGTTAGTCAAAACAGAAGCTCTACAAGAGGGAACAAGGAAAGTAGTGTAACAGAGCTACCTGCGTGCTGTGTTCCTGTGTTTCATGAGGCCAGCTTGTGATCGTACTGTCAGCAAAGCACATGGACTGTGCCACGAGTTCTCTGTGAAGTCTTACAGTGTGGTGAGCTGATAGGAGACACTGTCAAAATTAAGTATGTGTGTCCTGGTTCTGGCCAGGCCAGAGTTACCCTCCCCAAGCAGTTAGCCAAGGTGAACTGAGTTAGCCCAGCTAAGCTGTTTCCACACCACCTGACACCACTCCCCCATAAAAGAGGCTTGTTTGGGGAAGGGCACTCCCACATGCCTCCAGGGAAACCCTGAGTGTGGCCCAGGAATTGTGTTGGCTAATTGAAGGTTGGCTATATTCATCTGAAAGGACTGCAGCTAAGCCTAATTCTTCAGAGGTTTTGTACACACATGCAAAGGAGGAGCTGAAGAAATTTGAGGTGAATTTTTCAGCTTCACTTTTTTTTTTCTTTTTTTTTTTTATGCTCAGCAGTAGGCTGAATGGTCAGACTGCTAAATATTATTGTGTGTGTGAAATGCCCTGTCACAGGAAAACACCAACCTGGCAGTAGAGTTTCAGAGAACATAAATTATTTGGCCTGTGTGTGGCTGCTCACGTATCTGGCTGATTTATGTGTCTCCAGATTTTTTTTAATGTGGAGAATCCAATGCTTTGAACTGACAAGATCCTGCATATAAGTTAAAGATTTTATTTTTTTTATAGGTAGGACACCTTTGTGGGTTGTTTATAGTAGTTTTTTTCTTTCCTTTTCCTAACGAGCTAAGTGTAATAAAAATATAAGGAATTTGTTTCCAAACTGGCAGATGGGGAAATCCCCCCCCTTGCTCCTTGTGTCTTTGTTAGAGTTGCTAATGGGCAAAACCCCAGGAGACTACCTCCTGATAAGGTGGCAAGATACCTAATCTCAGAGTGGCGACATCCTGCTGAATCAACAAGCACTCCTTACTCTTTTACACTGGGCCAACATGACCAAATAAGGAAACTGACCCACAACGAAGAGGAAGACCACGACCTGTACGACCACCAGGACCAGGATGACCCGCCTGTAACAGCATGCACAGCAGCAGGAGCTTATCGGGATGTGCTATGCATACCCGGAGCTACTGGACTATAAAGAAGGGAACTCCGGCGAGATGGGGTGCGCGGCTTTGGAGGGAGCAAGGGTCTCCCAGGCCGCCCAGCGCTGTTTTGCCTGCTTGAAAGCTTGCTCAAATAAATTCTCTTTGGAAACTATGTAAATTTGTCACAACCGTTCATAACACTAAGTCTGAGCAGACTATTTAAAATAGAACTCCAGATTTAATTTTGCTAGTTTAAGTGTAGCTTGCAGTTTTTAAAGGGTGAGCATCTTGATGTATGCTATCATCCTTCATTTTATTGGCAAGGGAATCAAGCCTTGATGTGCCTTGCAGGTATTCCAGTGGCAAATTCATGAGCGACTCACTCAGTTGGAGCTGATCAACAAGCAGTACAGGCGCCTTGCCCGCGAGAACCGCACTGACTCAGCCAGCAAGTTGAAGCAGATGGTACATGAAGGCAACCAGCGCTGGGATAACCTCCAGAAACGAGTCGCTGCCATTCTGAGGAGACTCAAGGTAATTCATGGTGGGGTGAGAGAGTGAGAACACTGGCAAGTTTCTGTACAAATTACTCAGGGGCAAAACTTATACCAGAGCAACTCTCTTGTGTTGGTTTGTGTCTTGCGTTTCCAGTGTAGGAGAGCAGCGCTGGAGGGGTCACCAAATATGTGGCATAAATATGCCCTTAGAGATGGGTCCTTGGTAGTTCAAGAAGCGTAAGGAAAGAACGTGTACAAATTTTGGAAGGGGTGTTGCGGGCCTTGCTGCCTCTATCCACTGTCCTCTAGTCTTGTCACAGGTGGATGCAGTCGTGCACTTGCAGCTTTCCATAAAGAAGAGACAGAGAGAGCTGCTGCCACCAGCTCCTGCTGTGCTCTGCCTGACAGAGGAACCTTGCCAAAAAGACTGTGACGCTTTAAGGAAGGGTCCTGCTTGTGGAGTTCAACTGATCTCTGGGCCAATACTCTTGTGCTGTGCCGTGGGGGAAGCTTGTCACTACCTGATTTTTAAATACAGCAGCGCTGCAAGCAATTGACAGGGAAGACTATATAGATCCCAAAAGTCAGTGGAGGAGGCTGTGAGAGCACTGGTGGGGTTTGATTTGAGCAGCTGGGACGCGGTGTGTTTTCTAATCCCCTTCCCGAACAGCAAATCCAGCCAGGAGAACTGGGGCACTGCAGCTGCCTGTCTGATAGCTGCGGTGGGAGATGGCAGCAAAGAGAGCTCCTCCTGGCTTCCAGGCCAAATGGTGCATTAATTACACTGGCATGGTCACCCATGATCCAGCTTCTCTATTATTTCTCTGGTTTTAATGTCATAGTTCCTTTGGAGATTATCATTTTAATTGACTTCCTTTGTTTGTCTTCTAAATTTAGAACGAATTAGATGTTAAAACTGAGTCTAAATAACTGTTAAACTGGTATAATGATGTGGGAAAAGGTATGCAGTGTGGAAGCAAGAATGTAATTTTAGAGAAGCATCTTGCCTTGCTGAAGGTTTATTCCCTGTCCCATATGAGTGGTGAACTATCATAGGACACTTTGTTTCAGCATCACTACAGGAAGGGGATGGGTTTTGTATAAGGCATGCTGACATTTGTGCCATGAATGTGAACAGCAGTTTTGAAACAAAACACTGTTTTCTGAGGGCTCCTGTGACCATATTTTTTTAGTAGCTGAAGTCTTGTAACACTGGCTGCCTTCTTCCTATTCAGCACTTCACCAATCGGAGGGATGAGTTTGAGGGGATGAGGGAAAGCATCCTCGTTTGGCTCACAGAAATGGACCTCCAGCTGACAAATGTGGAGCACTTCTCAAAAAGCAGCTCTGATGACAAAATACGCCAGTTAAATGTTTGTTGTCGTGATGGGGGGAAGACAGGGACACACTTAATATGAGTGATTAGCAAGCTTCATTTATTGACTGTTACCTTCACCTTATATAGTATATCATAATTAGCTCATACATAGTGCAAAAAGCAAGCTCATAATTGGTTACCTTCCCAACTGTCAATTCCACCCCTAGTTCCCGTCCTGAGGCTTCCAACTTCTCCTATTTTCCAGACTGAGCAACCACAGGCATCCTGTTGTTGTCCTACAGATACCGCCAAGGGCAAGGTGTCCTTGGTCGTTGGTCCATTAAAAAAGCCGAGTTCGATATTTTTCGAGCTCTCGCTCGGCTATCGCAATTATGTCTACATGACCCTTCTCAGACAGCCATTCCTCCACAATTCCCCCGTTCTTATTTTGGGCCACTAATACCTTCTCAGTAACTTGTTCAGCCTTCTTAACCACACAATTTAAAACTACTCATGCCGCAATTAAAATCAAAACAATTAGAATTATCTAGTGAAGCCCTTCTTTAATTAGTTCTAACACCCATCCAAACATTTCTCCAAAAATGGATTGGAGTCAAGAATCAACCCAGCTAGTTTGTATGGTAATCCTCTGGGTGTGTTGTTTTAACCAACCTAATTGTTTGTGAATAGAATTGCTATGGTCAGAAAGATTAAAACAACACATACCTTCCACATCCTCACAACCATGTCCTTGTGCTAAAAGCAAAAAATCAATGGCAGCTCTATTTTGCAAAATAGCCTGGCGCATACTATTCATATCTTGTGCCATTTCGGTTAAAACAGCAGTGGTTGTGTTTGCCTGTTTTACGAACCAACATGCCAACTTTTGCAACTGTCTTAAGGCTTGTGCAGTGCCAATACCTGGCACTAGGGAGGCAAAAACGTTGGTCGTAGTTGCCCACAGTTCTACATTGTCGTCACAGTCCACCTGTAACTGGTGAACATTACATTTACCTCTGTGAGAAGAACTGGGCATGGTAATATTAGGCCAATTTCTTTGAGAAATTGTCAGCAAGGTTAGTTTCCCTAAGTAACAAGGACCTTCAAATGCATTCGCTGGGATACCAGGCCAAGCCCTGTCCCCACAAATCAAAAAATATCCGGGTGGGAGAGCTTTAGGTGTGTTGTTATTCCAAAGTTCCTCGTTAGTACCACGCACCTCCCAGTCATAAGTGTAAAGTGGCTTGGTCTGGTTATACAGGCCACAGTATTTTCCTACCTCATAGTCATTCGTAAATAGTGAGACAACCATTCGACTGGTGACGTTAATAAACGGGTTGTTATTATTGATACGAGTAGGTAGGCCTAACAGTTTTTTGAGAACTTGTGTCTGTGCGGTATTTTTACTTAAGTGGCCAAAACCAAAACAGGTCTGGGCGACATTGTAAGTGGCATTCCCGATTCTCTCGGGCCCCATCAGTTTAATTTCTTGTGGGTCCTAAGGGAGGGTACAGTTTAAAGTCGATATTAATTTTGCAGAACAATTTGCCACAGAGGCATTGCCACAATTAACCGTGTTTTCTATCTAACCGCTAAAATCTCTTTCTATGAGTTCAGGAAATCCTATTAAACATGTTTTAAAGGGTTCAGTTGCAGTCTGTAAGCTTAAACAAAAATCTGTTGTGTGAGTTCAATTTGCCCATGCCACCCACAGGTTTTGTTCGGGTCAGAGGCTAGTGGCGGTGACACCCCTGCCTCCGAGAGGTCCTCTGGGGAGGCTGCATATCAACGAAATGATGACAGCCAATTGTCCATAGGTACGAGATTCGAGTGCCATCTTCGCACATTTCAGGCTCGAATGTCTTTCAGGGGTTGAGGGTCAGATGTAGGTGAGGAAGCTGGTTGTCAATGTGGTTGTTGGTTTGCTTAACAGCAGGCTTCACCCATTGGCTAGGGACCTATAGCGTACCTGTATCGGTAGACACACAGACATAACTATGTCCCATGTACACCACATCTGCTGGGCCCTGCGTTTTTTCACATTCTTATACCAGACTCTCGTGTGTGGCAGCTTGGGGACCCCTGGGCTTGCAAAATGTAGGGCAATAGGTGGATGTTTCCCTTCCCCAAACACACACAGGTGATTGAGCACGAAGAGGGCCTTTTAGGCTATTTCTCTAGGGTTCTCAACATCTTTCAATTTCTCTAAGTAACGTTTTACAGTTCCATTTGCTCTTTCTATGATTGTCTGCCCTGTTGGTGAGTGCGGTATGTCTGTGATATGGGTGATGTTCCACATTTGCAAAAAGCGCTTTCGGGTTCCGTTACTATAAGCTGGTCCGTTATCTGTTTTGATTGTCCCAGGCACTCCCAATACTGCAAAGCAGCTAGTTAGGTGCCTTCGTACATACCGAAACTTTTTCCCCTGGCTGGGGAGTAGCCTATATCATGTGGCTATCAGTGTCTACAGTTACATGTAAATATTTCAAGCGGCCCAAAGCAGAAACGTGAGTGACATCCATTTTCATTAGCTTTCAGTCCCCGAGGGTTGACCCCACACCCTAGGCCTATCCCAGAGTTATGATAACTACATATTGGACATGCCTTGACAATAGCTCGGGCTTCGACTATTGAAAGTCTGTAAGTGCTAGCTAGACCCTTTGCGTTTTGGTGAAAAATGGAATGTGCTTCTCTTGCCCTTGTGTGGGGGGCTAAGGGAGGTTCTGTCGTAACTGCAACTAATCGATCCGCTCGGGCACTGCCTTTTCCGAGGCCCTCGTCCCAGCGGTGGCTCCGAATGTGTATGATTGCATACATCTCAGTTCACTGTGTGATTGCAATTTGCAGGCTAATTAAAAGTTCTAACAGCCACTTATTCTTTAATTCTCGCAGGCTTGCATCTTCTATGCGATTTACTATTCCTGCTACATAAAGTGAGTCAGTGACCACATTCAACGGGACACTCTTCCACTGTATAAATGTCCAAACTACAGCAAACAATTCAAGCGTCTGCAAAGAGTCTCCTTGTTGTGCTGGCAAGATCTTGTGTTGCCATCCCCAGTCGCCTTTCCACGTCGTGGCCACAGTTTGTGAGCGCGGCATCAGTGAAGACTGTCAGGGCTTGTGTAAGGGGTTGGCTAGATCGCATGGGTTTGGTCATCCAGCCTAGAGTTTTCCATCCAGGCTAGGACAGGTGAGGGTAATGGCTTGGCCATCAGTGTTGCCCCATCAGTGAGCATTGCTGACTGTAGTTCCTCAGAATTCTGCAGATACCATTTATTTTTAGGGATTGGATGATGAAAGAGAGACCTGTGAAAGTGAGACAGGTCTAGAAGACTCCAGAGAAACCCAGGCTAACCCCTGGCATAAGAACGCTATCGGTGAATGGCTCCCTACACCACAATGCTTTTACCACCTTTTGCCCCCTATTGAAGAGCATGAAAGATCAGGCTCTGAAACCCCCGACAGCGTTGAGTCCATCCCACTCGAGTGGGATCACTCTGCTGATTTGGGAAGTCCTCTCCCTTATGAAGAAGAAGGAAAATACTACAGTTTCTGTTTTTCCTCCTTTTTTAGTCTGGGAGCATGGTGGCAGAGTGTTTTCAGAAGTCTGTGCATATGAAAGTTAAACATTTCCCACTGGGAAGGGAAGGAATCGAAGGAAGGGAAGGAAAGAAGGAAGGAAAGAAGCAATTAACAGTGTTTCCTTCATGTTCTTTGCTTCAGAGTGAGAAGCAAAAGTGTCTATGGAGTCAGAATCCCAGAGCCCCAAAGTGCAGCAGGTGCTGGAGCTGCAGCTCTCGAATGACCAGGTAAGACAGGTAGCCACATGGCTTCAGCTTCAAGTGCAGCTTGCCAAGGGCTTAGTTAAAATACCTGTGTTTAGAGTTGGGATCTTTATGCATCTGGGGAATTTAGATAGAGCTCTTGAGTCTTTTTAAAGCTTTGGATTATTTTCAGAAACAGGACTCGGTATAGTTTGAATCCTCTATTAAGAGGCAATTTGTTTATTGGTCTTAGTCATGATAAATCACCTAGAGAGAGAGGAATGGTTTTTCTTTGGCCTGTTCAGTTTGTGTTTTTGTCAGAGGGATTTCAAAGACTTGTATAAGAGCTCCTAAGTTAATCTTTGCACTTTCTGCAACAGGCTGCTGGCACAGGTAGAAAGATAAGGGCTTTTCCCCTGGCTTCTGTGAGCAGTGAGCATATTTGGACCTCCTGCCGTAGTTCTAGGGCAGCTTCTTGCCCCAGATGGCAGCAGAAGGAAAGGAGAGAGTGGGTGGTACCCGCTGGAGATGCCAGGTGCAGGCAAACAGGACTGGCATGAGGGGCTGGGTGGCTGGGTGGATGTTCTGGCATGCAGCTTTTCTCTGGCATGCAGCTTAACAGAAAATGTGCAGGCATGGCACTTGGAAGTTCCCTGTGGTGCCAGTCTGGTGTACCAGCTTGCTTCAAGCATTGATCTACCTAGAGCAACAAACTTCACTCTCCATAAAGGAAGCAACACCAAAATGTCCCCGTTTCAAATTGCACAGAAACATTTCCAGCTGTTCACTTGTTTTCCCTGTGGGAATTAAGATCTTGAATGCACCTAAGTAGTATCTGTCTGTGTCTGGATCCCATTCAGAAGAACAGTCAGAGCTCAGCAAGTGAAGCAAAGAAGGGAGAAAAGTCTATCAGAAATGTCAGGCTTACTATTACTCTGCTTTACAGAGATGTATAATTATTTGTAGTTTGCAGCAGTAGTGGGTTTTTAATGACTCTCTGAACAACATCTTTTCTGTTTGAAGTGCTCAGTGTCACAGGGCAAGATTTTGTGAGTACAGGAAAAGAATGCAAAAATCTGTTTGGCTTGGCTTGGCGTTTTCAAATGCCATGTCTGTGACAGTGGCACAGCAGAGAGGCCTTGAAGCAGGAACTTTCTCTGTGAGGAGTGCCTAAATGGCAAGGGCAGTGACCAGCAGCTCTCCTGCGCCACAGCTGCATGCTCTTTGCTGAGTTTCCCAGGAAGTGAGACTGACTGCCAGCTTCAGAGTTGATTCTGCACACTGTCTTGTGCAAGGGGTCAGAGAAGCCCACCTGATGTGTTCCTGTAAAAGCAGCAGCAGCTTCTCTGGTGCTGGAGGAGCACAGTGTAAGAGAGAGCTTGCATGGCCCAGGAGAGAATTAGCACTGGTAAAGGCTTCTGTTGAAGTATCTGTGAACACAGGTAGAAAATCCAGGTGCACAAGGAAATGTAAAAGCATGAATTGCACCTCTCTATAATCTGGTCAAACTGAGGGCTTTTTAGCATGCATCCCAATATTTATTTTGCTTCTGGGTGCTAAAACTGTACCAAAATGGCTATTGTTCATTGGTACCTCAGTCTTGGTGGCTTTGCCAGCAGCTGGCAGGCTCAGTGGATCTGGAGCAATTGTCAGGACTCAAAGTCAGAAAGAGGCATTATGGTGGTGGTTGAGTGTTTTGAAAGAGGGGAGGTAGCCTTTGATGTGAGGCTTGTTTTGGCAAAAGTGGAAGGAGGTGGAATGCCCTTCAACTTGGGGCACTTGGTGTGTTTGATTACTGCTGCAGACCACATATCAGTTCCCAGTAGTGCTGTGTGGTTCAATCATTAGCTTATGAAGTGGTGTAGATCTATTACAAATCTTATAGATGTGCCGAATTAATTATTTTTAGGGATTGGATGATGAAAGAGAGACCTGTGAAAGTGAGACAGATCTAGTAGATGCCAGAGAAATCCAGGCTAAACCCCTGGCATAAGAACGCCGAGGGTGAATGGCTCCCTACCCCTCGATGCTTTTACCAGCTTTTACCCCCTATTGAAGACCATGAAATATCAGGCTCTGAAAGCCCTGATAGCCCTGAGTCCATCCCCCTCGAGTGGGATCACTCAGCTGATCTGGGAAGTCCTTTCCTTTACCAAGAAGAAGGAAAATACTACAGTGCTCTGTCAGGTGAGAACCAATTGCCAGCTGTTTGTTTGGACATGGACAACTGCAGGATGTTCTGTGTGGGAAGGGAGGGGGATTGAGGTCTCGCTTCCACGTTGATGGTTTTCAAGTAATCTTAATAGAGTCTTATCTCGTAGATGTCTTGATGAACAGATTGGTATTGTCTACTTCCTGGGAATTTTGGATGGAAATAGTAGCCTCAACTTTTGTTGTTTGTCTTTGCTGTCCCTCACTGTTTCAGTTGTTTTTAACAGTTGGAAAATACTGAAGAGTGAGGAAAATGACGTTATTCTTTTTTCAGATGTAGAAATCACCTTAAAATGACGACAAAAACTTTGCAAGCATCTTCTGGTAGGCACCTGCTAAAGCATGTGTCTGAAGATGGCAATCTCCCTGTGCTGCAGGCTACATTCCTCAACCTCTCTCATATGTAATGTCTGACTTCCTGCCTTGTGTGGACACCATGTCTCATCCTGTCATGGTGTTCCTGTGCTGCAGTGTTCACATGTGCATTACAAAGCAGTTGAGAACACACCATTTAGCTTTTGCCTAGTCAATGCCAAGGTGCTTAACGTGTATTTCATAGTATTGAAGGCCGCAGCTATTTGCACCAGCTTCCTTACTTTCTGGTCTCACAGTTAGACTAGGGTTGGGGCCATACATGGGATGAATAGAAAATGTCTGAGAAGGGCTTAGATGTGCTTCCAGAAATAGTGTTAGTGATTGCACAGGTGGCATCTTCATCTCCTTTAGCATTGAACGGATGAAAGATAAACCCATGTCCTAACGGCTGGATCATACTTTGTCCCATGATGAATTTTGGCTATCTACCAAATCACAACTGAGCTCACTGAATTCCATCACCTTAGATTCTGTTCTTCCAGGTGAATGAAAGTATCTTCAATTAATGTGGTTAAAATCCTGCCTAGCATTACTACCTGGAGAACCTGACCAGTAATACAAAACTTACAGACTGCAGAAAATCTCAAGAAAGAACATGTTTGGATAGCAACTGTACGTGGCAGCAATTATGTGGCCATGAGTAGATTGGAGAATAATTTACTCTTGAAACTCCTTCCCTCTGTTTTACACACTCTTCACCTTGCCTAAGATTTAAGTGTTTGTTCTTCTATCATTTCTAGGCACTACTGTAGGGTGGGAACTCATCCAAGCTCAAGACCTCAGAAATAAATTTAGGATCATGCAGAAATTGCAGCAGTGGCAGCAGCTGAACTCAGATCTCAGCGAGGTCTCTGCTTGGCTTCTAAAAACTGAGCAAGAGCTGAAAGAGCTGCAAAAAGCAAAACCTCCAACCAGCATGAAGGCGTTGGGACAAAAGGTCAAGAAACTGAAAGTAAGTTATGGCACACTGAGATGTGGGATTTCAAGATGCTGATGCTCTTGATCATTGTGTTTCTGGGATCTGTGGGGAGAGTGAATGCTAATACAGTGGGGGTGTGCTACAGAGGAGCTGAGCTCTTTTCAACTAAGTGGACTAAAGAGTTGTTAAGCAAGGTGCTGCTCCCTTCTTATGCAGAGGTGTGCAGGCAATATGCCTGGCTGCAACAGGAAGCCAGGCTGAGATAAAACCCTCTCCTTTGTTTTTCCTGCTCATTCTCTGTCAAAGAAAAACATTCAGCCCAAACTTCTCTTTTTAGGCCTCTTTGTATATACAAGAAGCCTACAGAAAAGCTAAATAACGAAAGCTTAAACTCCCCAGATGCTTTGGGTCAGGCCTTGTCTTGGCAGGTTGACTATTCTGAGTAGTGATAGGATTTTTTTTCCCTTGTTCTGTGCCATTCCCCTCTGTGCAAACCAATCACAGGTCTACAGGCTGCAAAATCTAGGAGGAGTTTTTTTAAGTTGAATTAAGGGGGGTGGAGTTGTAGCTCCAAAAGGGAGACTGGAACAGATTTGCTCTAAAGCTGTTTCTTTTACCAGTCTGGTGTTTGCAATCAAACTTCGACCTAAGTATTGCATGTTCTAAGACATGAATTACATGAGATGTCATGGTATCACAATTGCCTTGGATAAAGATAAGGCCAGTCTAGCTGCAGACTGGCTTACTGCTGTTGAGCAGTCTGTACTGGACCATTTGTATTGTCTGATATTGAAAGAAGCTTTGTTGCTTGAAGGAGGGAGACAGGGTTCTTTGTTGGGTGAAATGTAATTTGGACCAGCAGTTTTGGACAAGTGGGATGCGGTTCTTGAGAACATACAGGTTGACACTCCTAGTTACATAGGCTGCTAAGAAAAGCCACCTGAGCTGTGTTGATTGCAGGACTCAACCTGCAGCTCTTACCTTTCTACTGCAAGAGAAAGGTACCCTTGAAAAAGACTGAGTATCCTTGATTGAAACTGTAAACTTCTTGAGGGCATGAGGAGGCGTTTGGCAATCACTTTTAAAAAAACCCAAAACTTAATTAAAAAAAAAAGGCTCTACCTTCACATCAAGGTGGTTAGGGAATAGAGCCTGACTTCACAAATTGCATGTTATTTCCCCCTGCAGAGTCAGAAATCTGGGCTGATGAACTCTGACTAGAGAGAAGCAGAAGAATTTCTCATTACAGGGTGACTTGATGTGGGACCAGGAGCCCAGAGGTGATAGGGAATCCTCATCCAACATTTGACTGGATGGGACCCTGAGGAATCAGCTCATAGTTTGAAGGTGGCCCTATGTGGAGGAGGAGGATGGGAGTAAAGACCTCTGGATGTCCCTTTCAGCATAACTGTAGGATTCCAAGGCAGCAAAACCTTTATAAATCAAGAGGAATGAGGGCAGATGGGGATTAAGCCATAATGCCTGTGACTTAGGGATACATACAGAATGGAGCAGATTTGTTTTCTTCAATATGATATATTTTTGCTTTGAAAGAAATAAAATAGCATTAAAAAGGCCACCACCTTTATATGTTCCTTAGCAAGATCTGAAAAGCCACCAGATTCCAACAGCTTTCCCCAATAGCTGTGATTCCTTTGAGGGTATTGTTTTCTTGTAAATAACCAACATGTTTTTCGTCATCCATGGAGGCTCCCAATCCTCTTTTTCTTCCAGGACATGCTTAAAGCATTTGATAATTACAAGACAGTGATGCTTTCCATTAACCTGAGCACCAAAGAATTCCAGAAAGGGGATAGCAGAGAGTTCAAAGGGCTTCAGAACAAGCTGCGGAAGGTGAACTTACTTTGGGAGGAAGAAACCCGTGCATTGGACAACTGGAGGAACGGTTTAAAAGAAGCTGTACTGCGATGCAGGGTGTGTGCCACACGTTGGCTTACACAGGAAAGCTCCTCTTTAGGGTGCTACTCTGGGGTAAATAAGGGAAATTAGGGTAATATATATATATATAAAATAAGGGTAAATGGGGTAAATAAGGGGCAATTCGAGCACATCAGTGGAACACAAAGCAGAATCCAAGACTTAATTTTTTTATTAACTTGACTCTGTTGGGTTTAAAGAATTTGGTAAAAATAACATTGAACAAAGCCAACAGGTAACATCCTTGCTGGCTTTGTCTATTCTCAGCTGTTCATTTTGTTTGTAGACAAAGGCAGGTGAAAGCACTGCAAAAGTGTTTTCTCTCTTATGTGCAAATCTCTTTGTTTCTCTAGGAGTTCCACGATCTGATCCAAAAACTGATCCTGTGGTTGGCGCGTGCCAATAGCCGGCGTGATAAGGCACAGATCACAGATCCAAATGCTGACCTCGACATGATACTGGAATGCCAAAGGGCACTAATGGTAAGTGTAGTCTTATCTTCAGGACCTCAGCTCTAACAGTGAGTCAGTAGTTCTCACCACAAATTTAAAACCAATACGTTTCTTTCTCAAGATGTCTGCAGCCTGTCCTTGAACCTGCTCTATTCGGGCCCCTGGCTGGCTTCTGAACTGGACTAAGATTGCCTATATGAGGCTTTTTTTCCCTGTAATTGTGCATCGTAATAAGTTCCTTATGGACAGCTTTTATGCTGGAGTGAGACTTCTAATTTCCAAGATTTAATGTCTTTTCTAGATGGATTAATTGCTGCTAGGTCTATTTCTAAATGTTAGTTCAAGCAGATACAACCAGTCTCTTCAAGAGAACTTCATTTCATGTGTAGCTGTAATAGCCATTCCGATGTATTGCAGATTCTCAGGCAGGTTGAGTTGTTCCAGTGTTCCTCTTTTTGTGAGAAGACCCCTGAAGTTGAGAGTAACAGACTGTCTCACTGGTTTTTGTTTGTTTGTTCTAAGCAACTGGAGAAAGAGCTGCTGTTCCACCAGCCGAAAGTATACTCACTTGAAGAACTCGCTGCTTACTTGCTGATTAAATCCAATGGTGAATACATTGAAGCAGATGAGTTGATCAATCTAATTGGAAAGAAAATGAGACAGCTGATTGAACAAGTTTCACGGGACTTAAGAGCAATACAAGGGAATCTGGTGAGTCAGTTTAAAGACTTGTTTGTGGGGTTTTCTAACTGAAAAGTAATAACATACTAGGAATAATGGTATATATTAGAGACTGACTTAACACTTAAGTACCTTCACCTTCATAAGCGGAAAAAACCCCCCAACCAACCAATTAATTTGCTATAGGAAAAAATTCAGCACCGTGAGGCTTGTAATGTATTGAAATGGATTTCCCAGAGAAGCTGTGTGGTCTCCACCCTTGAGGAGTTTGAAGGACAGGCAGGAAAAAACTTTGAGTAAGGCCTCTGGTCTGGTCTCATAGCTGACCTTACTTTGAGCAGGAGACTGGGCCTCAAAGCAAGGCTAGGCCTTCCTGCAGTCCCTCCCAGTCTGAATTGCCCTGTGAGCCATACCAAGTATAAGGGTAGGAGTGTGTAAGGAACCCAGAGGTGACTTGAGCTCCCGAGTCTACAACCCTGCCACAACCAAATCCAGCCCTGCTGTGAAGAAGGCAAGTATTTTTTTCTCATCTCTTACTGTCAGTATATAGCATATTTTGACACTTTTAGCCTGCAAGTTCCTCAAATGTAGTCATTTTACCTTTCAGATGCATCTACCTTATTACAGAATTTACCACAGGAGTTTAAAGTCTACAGCTGTCTTTTTTGAGAGAGAAATTCCTTGTAGATTCTGAAACACTAAAAACTCTTTCTCTCAACTGACCCACATCAAGAGAACTGCAGTTGGCAGAAACAGCAGCAGCACAAGGTATTACTTTATGTTTGATCTCTTGAAGGAGAGTGAAAACAGCAGAGACGAGCAGAGTGCCAGCAGAAACCTGGGTGGCTGTTCCTCCTAGGTTGGCATACTGCTGGAGGGGATTTCTGCTCACCTGTAGTGACTCCTCCACATGCCAGCTCCGGGCTGCACCTTGGTGAATGGTTTCCTTGCACAGTCCTGCTCTTAGACCTCTTCACCTTGTGCAACCCTGGCTTGTCTTTACTCTTGAGAAGATGGCTTTTTGTGCTGAGTGGGGGAACAGTTTAGTTTTAAATCTTCCTTCAATTGCACTGGCATAGCTGGAGAAAGAAATTTGCAACTTGAAGCCACGTATTACAAACAGACCAAGGAGAAAGGCCGAACTTCACCCCCAGCACGTTGGGGCCTGTTCAGAGGACAGAGATATTCTCTGCTGGGCAGAGAAGATCCTCCTGACTCTCAATGTTGGCTGCCCTGTATAGATCACCCTGTATTTGGAGTGGTTGGTTTGTCTCCTGGGAAAAGTTAAGTCTGCATCTGAAAGTAGGGTAAAAACACATACAACACAAATAGATGTTTCTTCACTGGTAAGGATAGTAAACCCAAAGCAGCAGCTGGGTCCCCACCAACCAGCCTTGCATGCTTCAAGCAGTGTTCAATGTGCAGTGCATTTGCCTGCAGATACACAGCCCTGCCTCTTGGAAGGGTGAACCCTGAAGAGGGAGTTAAACAACATGTTTAATTTAAATTCTAAAGTGCCTTCTCTTTTCTTTTTTCTTTTTAATTTTTTTAATTTTCTTTCTAAATTTTAAATTTTCTGCCTTTTCTACAGTTGTCCCTGCTGGTGGTTGCACGGTCCCCATCTTCTGGCAGAGGGATGAAGAAGCAGTTGGCTTTGCTGCCTTGTGTTCAGAAAAGTCCCTGCAGCAAGCCAGCTGCTGTCAACATCTTTCTCAGGAAGGAAAACTGGCAATTATCGGCCATCTAATTTCTGGTCTGCACTTGATCGTATTCCATTTTGCAGGAGCAGTTATCAAATGCCTCTACCTTCCTTTTCAAAGCCAGCAAGCAGATTGTTATTACATCTTATTTTGGACTAGCAAACACCAGATTCCCTCCCCAGAAAAACTAAACTGATTCATAGCTTCACAAACATTGAGCTCCGAATTAAGAATGCCGCCTGTCCGTGACCCAAAGACCCGCGCTTTCTCCTGAGGCGGCCTACCCCACCCCAGCGCTACCGGCGGCGCCGGTGCACAAACTGCGGCAGCTCCTTAAAGCGGCCGCTCCGGGGGGAGGGCGGTGACTGCTTGTCACAGCGCGGCCCCACCCGCGCGCCACACGGGGTTTCCCGCCAAAGGCAACGGATAGCAGCGTCTGTCTTATTGGGATTTACAATCCCTAGCCGTCTCATTCCCCACTTGCTTCTGTAAGGCATCATGAAGCCTATCCAAAAATTTTATGAATGGCTCCCCCGCTTCCTGCTTTATACGAACAAAGCATTGTCTTTGTCCTCCAGCTTCCGTGACGTTTTTAAGCGCTCGGAGCCCAAGTTGCTTAATCTGCTGCAAGTCTTCGGGAGGGATTCTGGCCTGAGCTGCAGTTGTACTGTATCTTTGTATACGGGTAGTATATGGAGCGCCCAGTCCATGATCAGTTACTATACACCTGAGGTCTTTTATAAGGTTGTAAGAAAGACCCTCCCATGGTGGTTCTTGTTTTGAGGAGCATATATTACTGGGAAGGCACCCAAAACGTCCACATCCCCCACTGCTGTTGCTTCCTTTCTTAGGGCTGCCCATTTATCGTACAAGTCTGGGAATACAAGTCAGGCTCCTTTTCAAGGTCTATCCACCCCGGATCAAATGAATCAGCATTGGTATTATTAGGAGGTCTCACAGTACAGTCCATGGAAGAGGGCATGGCTGGTGGGGGGCTTACAGCAGTGTGGAATTCTTTTGCCCCTCACTGACCTGAGAAAGAACATGTGTCTTTAAGGTCTTGAAAATGACCCACCAAGAGGTGAACAAACCAGCTGCCATTTTAGTGGTGCAGCCCAGAAGTCTGACAAACCAGCACAGGGTGTACAAATTTAAATTGCTAAACAACCCTCTTTCCTGCCTTTTCTCTGGCTTTTGCAGCTTGTCTCCAACAAGCAGAACTGTTTCTCTTCCAGGACTGCTTTTCCACTTCCCACAACACACTCCCCACCTCCAGCCCCCACCCCTCCCCCGACCCTTTTTATGTTTTTTGTGGGGTCAGCTTCAGCACAAAAATCCAGCAGCTTTCCTTACTGTAGCCCTACTTTCCCTTGCAGGTTTAAGCCAAACTATGGCCTTTATACTGAAGCAGCAGAGGGCAGCACGCACACTGTCTGGGTAACTGGGAAGCAGCAAGCTCTGGCAGAAAGGGATAATGTGTTAACAGCATGCCTGAAGGAGCTGAACCTCTGCTCACAAATATTACTGGCTGCTTCACACTCTACATTGATTAGAAGTGCAAGGTTATACTGATATAAACCAGGTTAGGCTACCACATATTTTGAGTTGCATGGCTGGTGACTCAATGTTTTGTCATGTGTGCCAGGGACAACATGGATTGTCTCACACCTCTGCACTTGAAAAAGTAGAGAGGGCTAGGAGGATGCAGCATTCTCACTGCTCTCTGGAAGAGGGTGGCTTCTCAGCCACAGATACACCACTTGCAACAACTGCAGGGTAGCAGTAGACATGGAAGCTTCCTGTTCAGGAGCAATTTTTTTGACAGGCAGAACACCCAGTTTCAACCCAAAATGCAGTCTGGCCAGGGTGCCCATTTCTCTCATTGTACCTCCTCACAAATGTGCCAGGCAGCTATTTAAAGGTTGAACCCAGTCAAGAATGTCAGGAGAGCAAAGCTTTGGTACCAACTTTAAGGAAGAGATTTAAGGAGAAAAACACATAGATTATCTTTTCCCTGCTTCTCCAGATTCGAAGGATAGTAGAACTTTGCAATGATAGAATTAAATGTCTGCTGATTGATGGAAATCTCAGCTTGCAGCATCTGAAAACACCATGAGAAACAGATTTTTATCTATTCACTGAACAACCTTTGCTATGAAAGCTGGTTCTGCTCCTCTAGAGTGTGGCAGCATTTGTTTAAATACTGAAAGCTCTGATACAGGTAATCTGAAGCCTAAATTTTGCTGGACTCTTTCACAAAAACTGCAGTGTGGAAAGAAACCCACAGAAAAGGTATAGAAAGGCTACACACAAGGGTGAATTTATTCTTTATCACAAAGAGCAAAAGTTCATTCTATAAATAATTTGATTGCACTGAAAGAACAGAAAGCTTCTAAGTAAACGAGAGAAAATAACTTTTCTTGGACCCTAAAGAATGTCACTAAGGTGCAGAGACTTACCGCCCGGTGGTGTTAAGCAGCAGTAAGTCAGGCAGCGTGCAGCTCTGCTGCACTGAGGCAGCACAGAGCTCACCCTAAGAGATGTTTAGCGTTTGCCACTTGGGTTTTTTCCCCAGTATTTGAGTTGTTTTTCCATCCTCCCACCACTAGGGCAAAGCCAATAGATAGACACTGCTTAGAACTGTACCCACATGCTACTGCTAGCATGCAGTGTACCTTCTCCCAACGGATGCTGGCCATACGCGTGTGAAGCACCATGTCTCTATAAAAAAGAGCAAGCGGTTGGAAAAATGTCCGTGAAACAGATTTCCACCAAAATCTATCAACCAGTAAAACCAGAAATATGCTGTGAAAACATTTTGTTTTAAATGCAGTTCTTCCAGAAACCAGTAAGGTTCCTGCCAGATTGCCAGCCAACTGCCTCGCTGGTTGTCCTAGGCCGCAGGCCTCAGTGCTCTGAGGCAGGGAGACAGGCAGACAGGTGAGTAGCCTCAGGGTTGGAGAAATATAGGACTTCCCTACAAAAAAGGGAGCCATCCGTTTTAGAAAAGGATTTTTGCATTTCAAAGCTTTCCTCTGAATAAGTACAAGGCCACACTTCAAGACTGAAATGCCCAGATATAACTTCAAAAGGCAGAGGATTTTCTAGTGGTTTCCCCCCACCTTCACCATTCAAGAAGATGCTTCTATTTTCAGAGTTAGCTTTTCCTCGTATACTTTATGTTGCTCCTGCAGTTCTTCAAACCGTCCTGGGATATTTGATTTCAAGGCCTCATTGCTGTTTTCTGGGAATTTAATCCAGTTCTCACATCTCTGAAAGAATTTCTTTTTATTGTTTTGTGTTCCCTCAAGCACACTGTAAAACAAAAGAAATCATTAGAAACTGTTGTGGTGGTCATGGTTTTCCTGGCTATGTTTGCATACAGTACAACATTGTGGTTAGCAATACTAACATACTCGAGTTTTGCTTGGCACTTTGCTACATCCAGATTTCTGCTTCAAGTAACTTGGAATACAAATAATCACTGAATAATCTGGATGTAGGTTAAAAGGGCAGGAATCCAACTTGGAAAGCACCCAAGAAAGGGGCTGAGAGAAAGCTGAAAACAGATTGTAAGACTTCCTCTGGTTTAATTTGGTTTTCCTCTTCCTCACAGAAAAGGAAATGGTTAGTAGTGGGGTTTTGGTTGCATTTCGGACCTGCAGCGTTCCAGAGTAGTTGCTGTTTTCTGACTCCACTGCCGTGTCAGGCTCTGCACTTTCTTCAGTGTAAAATCATCAAGTGGCAGCTTCAAGCTTGCTTCATTCAAACTCTCTATGCTTGGAGAAAGTGCAGCAAGCTCCAGTGTGTGATTCTGGAAGTTAAAAAAACCCCATAAATTGCCAAAACCACTGCCTTTCTTTGATTTTAAAGAATTTAGAACCTTCTTCTGTAGGAATCACCAGAACGTATGCATCCAAAATACTAACCCACCCCCCCACCATTCCTGTGTTAACTTCGAAGAGCATAGGAAACAAAGTCATAGTTCCCTCACACAGGTCCCTCCCTTTTCCAACAGTACTGAACACATACTCAAGACTTGATACTTTCAGAGTCACTTTCTACCTTCTACTGAGGACAATGGTATAGCTCCAGAGCAAAGGTGGGGAAAAAGATCTCACATCAATCCCAAATCTATGTGATTTTTCTCCCCTCCATCCAGGCATTTGGTCTGCAATGTGTATACTGAGGTTTCATGAACTGTTATCATTGGGGTTTTTCCATCTTGGATGACATTACAGTTACTCTGACAGAAGCAGTGTAACTACAACACTTAGGGCACAAAGTGTTCCTTGAAGTAGGCAAGAGCTGGTGTCCTATGGACACTAAAATCCTCAGTATGTGTCTTTTTGTACTTGGGAATCCAAACATACCATGAGCAATTCTGAGTTGTCTGTTTCATCCTGTAGACAGAGACTGTTCAAGGCCTCTGTGCAATGTGTGAGCTGACCCTCCAGTGTTTCAAAGCATTTCTTGAAATCCTCCAGTTGTGAAAGATTGAACTAGGATAAATAGTGTATATTTACATTAATTATGATTTAATATACTTATTCAGTATACAAAGAGGAACAATGAGCAGTATCATCAGGAAAACAAAGAGATGTTCAATTCAAATTCCAACGTATTTATAACCCACTCAATGAACCTTCTCAGTTTTTGCACTGTATAAGGGCAAAACTTAAGCTAAAGTAGAGAGCATGAAATCCTGAGAGATTTATCTCTATCTGGAAGAAACAGGGGCATTTGTGATACCATTTTGTAGCTTTGGGCTGTTTGATTTATTGTGAAATTGGAAAGCCAAAACTTAGGTTATCAGAGGGAAGAAACTTGTGAAAATTAGCTTCCTTTGAGCTGCACAGAGGGCCTGCTCCCATGTGCTTCCAGCCAAGTCTGCACAGCTCCTCTCTCTGGAAATAGGGCTGGAATTCAACTTTTTTATTCACTCCTTGGTTTCTTTGGGTCAGAGAGAAGAGCACCAGGGAAGCTTTTTCTTTCTGGCAGGAATTAAGCCCCACATCCCTAGGAACAGTGAAGCAAGAACATGTTTATAAGGAATGAATGGCAAAAGTTGGTGTGGGGAGAGACAGTTCTGTGGGAACGCTACAGGATTATGCCAGAGAAAATGACTCTTCAGAAATGAAACTTTCATGCAGTGAGAAGTTCATAGAGAATACAAGAAATCTGTTATCTTCACAAAGATATCTGGTTTCTAGCCATGGAACTATGCTGGTAGATGGAGTCATAAATAGACCTGGATGAAAATTTCTTGGTGAATTTGGGTTTACTTTAGAACAGCACAATTCATTGAAACCAGACTTCTTCACAGGAACAGAATAGGTTTTCATCAATAGACATACAGCAGGATGTTTGCTTGGAAGTTTTCTCAGGAATACCTGTGCAGAGGGTGTTGTCAATCCCACAGCACTCTTGTGAGCACAGCATCATATGGAGAAACCTGGATCCAGGTCCCTCTCTATGCTGCCCGAGCAGGGATGTGAATCTGGTTTTCCAAACGACCAGAGTTTTCTGCTTGGTGTTAGATATATTGTGTGCACTCATATTAAAGCAAACACAAGCCCTTACGTTTTTTCCAAAGCAGAGCTAAGAAAGTTTCCAACTTATTTCAAAGTTCATAGCATATAAATACATTTCTGAACCTGTAATCATCTGAGGGTCTCATATTGCTTGATTGTAATAGGCTCTTAAAAAGCTTTGTTAGAGCAACACAGCTAAGAAGCGTGAAACCCTTCCTTCATTTGCCCCTCTGGCTTCATGTATTATTTCTTCACATCATCCTGAAAAATCTTTACTAAAATTTCATTTCAGTTCAAGAACTACAGGGCTCTAGTGTAGAAGGTAGCTCACACAGGACTCTAGTGAAGAAGTTACCTCACACTGACAGCTAATCTAATATTGAAAAAAGTACCTCAAATTCCTCTAACTTCCTCTGCAACATCTTCTCCAAATAGGATGCTCTCTGGAGTGGCTGCAGCTTCTCCAACAGAGTGGCTTCTGCAGCTGTCCCAGTCTGCTGTTTTATCTGCCTCCTGGTTTGGCGATGGTGACGGCTCATGTTAAATATCATAGGGGTGTTAGGCGTTAGCAGAGATAAGAGGCCAAGCGTGCATGGCCCCCTCTTAGACGTGACAGGATACCTGGCCAGGCACGGTCTCCGCATATCAGAAAATTACCAGGCGGTAGCTGCAAGGGGTGGTTAGTAGATATTGAAATGTTAGGCGAAGTATAATTGCACCAGCTTGTAGCATTGCGATAAACAGCCATGCTAGAATTTACATTGGTGGGTGAGCTTTGGTTCCTACGTGTATGGTTAAAATACAAGCATGTATCAGCCCTTACTGAACCCAGAAGCTCCAACTCCTGCAGTTCCTGAGGTGAGACAGGAAGGTAACCAGCCCATCCATCCCATAAACGAAAAGCCATACTATAAAATGTGGCAATCTAAAAACTTCTAATTGGTTACACATACTGTTCACACCAAAGTGATTAATCAGTAATTATAACAAGTTTTGATAAGCATACCTTATAGTCAAACATTGTCAGTTTACCTTTAATGTCTAAAAGTTATCTGCACACCTGCTGTGCTTTGGCCATCTCATTATGGCTGGTTGATGACATGTTCATTTACTTCCAAATACTTTCTCACAGCTCCTTGATTTAAGGGAGTCTGTACACCTGTTTTCAAGGCTGCTATGTTTTGAAAAAGTGATTACCAAAACTTCTCAGCATGAGTAATTTTGTTGTTTCATGGGAATTTCAAGGATACTGTCAGAGTCTGTGTTTTTGCGAGGAGAGCCAGGCTGCTAGCAGGCCTGCTGTCCCCCTTGACAAATTTTTCTCTTTTTGTATCTGCGCCACAAAACTGCTTTTAGAGGGCCCTTTGCAGAAAGCTCAACAAGCACAGCAGTAAATGTAAGACAAGTACCGAATTGCCAAATCCAATAATCCGAATTTGACCATTGACAATATCCATCCTGAAATGTCCCACTCATTAAACCAATCTGTCATTGTTATATCTTTTCTGTTCGATCTCTTAATTTCTGAATGCTCACATGAATCGACTGAGAGTGGTCAGTCAGATTCCTGCAGGACTTCTAAAATTTTCACAATTATGTCTGTGAGCCAGCAGCACAAATCAGCTGCTGCATGTTTCACAGAATCCGCATCTGTAGCTAAGTGCCTTGATACCTTTGCTGTTGTACCTGTTTGCTTTGCCAATCAAGAGTGTCAGAAGTGCAGATAACTTCAGCTTCATGTTTCCGTGCAGGCAGCGATTGCAGCCTGTGACCTTAGGCTGTGCAGAAATCACTGTTTCTCTAATTTTTATTTACCACTAACACACTCATATTTAAAAGAGTATTCAAAATGTCCCGCAGCAAAACTCTGACTCCATTGTGGCTGCACTTGGAACACTTGACTTCAGTTACTGTGATCAGGATCCCGTCCTGGTTCATGCAAGCTTGATTTCTTCTGGATACACAGCTTTATCTGCTTGGCTCCCATATCTGTAATGACATAGACAGATCTCCTTTCCCTGTAACTTCATTTCACTAACATCTAACATGAACTTTTCCGTTCAAAACATACAGAGCCTCGTTTAATCAATCAGCTGGAGAGCTATCCTTCTCTCCCCCTTATTGTTTGTGAAGCAAATGCTTGAGAGTTTGATTCATATGTTCTGCCATGGCTTTGCACTGTACAAGCCCTTTACCCTCAGCAACCAACAAGTGCTATTGTCGTTAAAGCACTTTAGCAGATGGTAAACAAAATTTCATGCAACTTCTGAGCTTGTGCAAAGCTGTCTGCTGAGGGAGCAGCCCCGGCCGGTGCAACCAGCCTGTCTGCTCTCTGATTTCTTCCTGCTAGACTTAGAGGTAGTCAGTTAGCTCAGTGTGGCTGCGAATCTGGGTAACAGAGTACTGATGCATAATACCACACAATGATCTAATCCAGTTAACATTTCTAAGTAATTTTTGAACATCATTTAACATGCCAACCCCAGTTTTGATTGCAATCCTCTGAGGTGTTACAGTACTTTTATCAATCTGTCAGTCCGAATATTTTCACACTGGCTTATTTTGAATTTTTCTATGGAGTAATTTGCAACCCCTTGCTTTTCAAATGCACTGTTAACTCATGAATCAAACTTTCAACGTCCAAGTTTTTTCCCACAATCAATATAGCAACCATATAATGATAAAAGATTAGATCAGGATGTGTTTTTTGTACTGGAGCAAACGCCCAGGCTACATAAGCCTGGCACATAGTTGCTGAATTTTTTCTGCCTTGTGGGAGTGTACCCAGTGACACCTTTTGAAAAGAAAAAACCCAATCTTTTAAAATTTTTTGCATGTTCCACAAACTTGTATAAGGCTTCATATGACCCTTAGTCAGTTGCTCCCGTATTAAATCGTGTAAGTGGGCAATTTTTTTAAATTTTTTTTTTTTCAAGAAAGCAGCTATTGATCATTGTTTTCCAGGTTAACTTTTAATATGAGCTGCCCTTTTTCAATGTTCACTATAAAAAATTCATTTTTGCTAAGTAACCAGCCTTGCTCTCAGTGGACAAACACAGCCCTGAACTTATAGCACTTATGAACAAACGAATGCTGCAAACCAATTAATCAGACAAACGACATTGCAAGACACGAGTTGTCACATCCAGCCCATATGTGTGGTGTGTGTCGGGGGTGGTTCTCGGCCACTGCCCGCAGTGCTGTTCTCCCCCCGCCACAAACCACAGTGTGATCCCATTATTCACCATGACTGAGCCCCGGGTGAGCGCTAGGACCCTGTTCCTTCCACCTCCCACTGGCCCGCTACTAACTCTCTCTGCCACCCGCTTTTTCCCACATAAACTTTTCCCTGGTGATTTCCGCGATTGAGTAGGAATCAAAATACCCTGATTTAGCTGTTTTTCCCGTTCTGACGCCACCTTACGTGACCAGGCTCCTCCGAGCAGTCTGTGCAGAGTCTCTCGAGTGTCAAGAGACAGCGATATATTGATGAGTGTCCCTGATCCGATGGTTGTTGAAGCTGATACTTGTCCATCTCCATAGCATTCTCTGTCCTTAGGTTTCTTGTCTGTGCTCATAGGTTCCTTGTCCATGGGGGCAACACTGTTCTGTGCCTGAATCAGTGATTCTCCGTCTTCGTAGTTTTCGGGTGGGGGCTCAAACCCTTTTACAACAGGGCATGCCGTTGCCTGCTCCGCTTTATGTTTTCCAGCTTTTCAAGGACAGGTCGAAGTTGTTGATGCTGGTTAACATTTTCGACTGCGCCATAGGGTGTTTTAGGCTCGGTAAAAGTCAGAGGCAGATAGATATTAAAGGCAGTTGGTTGTACGTTTGTTTTCACATTTTTTCTTTCCAAAGGCATCATAGTGGAGGGAGTGCAGACCGTGGTGGCAGATTTACATGCACTACTCGCTCCCCTTCAGTTCTGACAGATTTATAACTTTGCTCTGATAACACGGCATCTTTACTTAGTCTAGTAACTGGGATAGGTGAAAAAGCACCCAGAAACAAAACCACATTCTCCGTAGTAGATTTTCTTTTTCTTTTTGAATCAGTTCTGTAGAACCCGTAATCGGTGTTAAAGCTGCAAAGGCTGAAGCGGCAGCGACGAGTTCCGCCTCTATTTCAGTTAAAGTTCTTTTACTTAATTTCCTGAGAGTTGTTAACGACTTAGCTTCTTTTGCCCCGACTGAGGGTTTGTCAAGGATTTAAATTCCTATAGCTTCCTAAGTAGGTAAATCAATGCTTTTCAGCAACACTGCGTCCAACCGCAAAAAATTTGCCTTTCCGGGTCCACTCAGTTAACTCATGAACTGTATGCGGGTTCTGAAAACCCTTGTCATACCCATAAGCTAACAACCCCGGTAATTCCTTCTTTAAATCTATACCCTTAACATCCCTTTTTCGTAAAGTATTTGTAAATAAATCATATGCCACTTGCCTATCCATTTGCAGACGTCCGCTGTTGCAGCTTTTCCAGGCTTCGGTGGCACGTATGGCCCAAAATCACTGATGTGATCTTTGGGGGCGCACTCCTCTATTTCAATTGATCTGGGTGCCGTCCTGGCTGCAAACAGGACCCAACTCCTACTTCTCCAACCGTTGTCATAGTCGCCTGCTATCAGGTCCGGACTCGCCCTCTTGCAGGGGGCCCTGTGCGGGGTCGGTTGTCGGCATCACGTCAGGGTCACCATTTGTCGGAGAAGGGAGACTTCGACCACCATATGGTTCATCAGCAAGTCCCAATTTTTATTCAAGCAAGCCTTGGTTAACTACACTGCTTAATTAGCTCATGCATATTGCTGATAGCCAGCACTGAACCAGGCTCTCCACATTACCTCACACTGACAGCTAATCTAATATTGAAAAAAGTACCTCAAATTCCTCTAACTTCCTCTGCAACATCTTCTCCAAATAGAATGCTCTCTGGAGTGGCTGCAGCTTCTCCAACAGAGTGGCTTCTGCAGCTGTCCCAGTCTGCTCTTTTATCTGATCAGCCAGCAAAGAAATCTGGTCACAGCATGCTGCTATGGTTTGAAGGTCATGCTGTAAATTCTGATGAGGGAAGGGGAAAGAAAAAAAAAAGTCAGCAAATGAATCAGATGGTCATTCATGTGCCACTTTCATTTAGTATCTTTGTTGCTGTAACTAAGCTCTTTTTGTTTATCTCCTCTGGGAGCCAAATTCAGCTACAGTGAAAGCTTCAGTCTTTTAGTCAGAGGATTAAGGGAATTGCATCCATTGACTCTAGTGTTGGGAAAGGCACAGTTCAAAGTTCAATGGAACACCACCAGTGACTTCAGGCAGTGGGATACTACTGCTACAGAAGAGATTAGGGAGAGAAATCAGAATATGCCTCTCCACAGAATGGATTTACACAAGCAGACGGAGAAACTGGCCCATGCTGCAGATGAGAAATGCTATTATGTTACAAACAACAGTGCTTTGGATCCCTTAATGACCAAGGACCCTGGGTTTGGTTTTATTTGTTCCCCTTTACTACAGAAACAATGCTATAAAATTAAACTCTAAAGCTTTACATGCAACTCACGTGCCATATCACTGATCCTGTTCTTCTAACTCACCTCTTTCCAAAACCAGTTAGCTTCATGTGTCCCACCCACACACCAGACAGGACCTACAGTGCTAATGGCACTCTAGCAGTCATGCCTGCCTTAGTAGGTGCAAAACTCTTCCAAAAATGTTTCCAGAAAATGTGGTACCTTTTTGCTGACAAACTGTAGGTAGGGTTGAAAGAAACACAAGTGAAAATGGTCTCTGTCCAAGGACTCCTGCCTTCAAAAGGCAGCAGGACTCAAGCTGATAATTGATGTTAAAGGCAAAAGGCCCAAGTCTGTGCAATACCAAATAATTGGATAGTATTACTCTCGAATAATACCAGCAAAACAGAGGTGAAATATAAGGCCACGTATATTCTGTTGTAACAGAAATCCACTGAGGTTTCTCCTTCCCTGGGGATTTTAGGATGGTTACCTCATAAAGAGTCTGCTGCAGAGCTGCCTCTTCGGTGGACAAGACTGAGGTGTTTAACATCTCCTCCATGTTATTCAAACATCGGCTGATTGCCAGAAACAGCACAAACAATTTTTTCTCCAAATTGTAAGAGACTTCCTCTGCCACATTGTCCTGGTAAAGGCAAATCAGAAGTTTTCAGTACTCTTACTCAAGGCATAGCTAAGATTTATTCACTCATACAAGTTCAGAGGTTCAGTCAGCTGCTAATAAAACTGAATTAATGAAATCCTGAGAGACAAACTTGGATGAGACAGACACATGCACATAATATACCAAGATGCCAAGGCCACAGCTGAGACAATGACCCTTCGGGTACTGGGAGTGGCTGTGGTTTTACAGGTCTCTAATCTCAGGAATGGGGACAGCACAATTTGTTTGTCAGCTCCAATACTGCAGATGTACTGAAATCACTCACAGGCTTCTTGCTTTATACGGTTTGAGGAGTTTTACCCAATCTTTGGACTCAGGTAGCAGAAGTATCATAGCTGAAAACAGAAATTTTTCCTCTCGAAATCCTGAGCCCATTTCTCCATTCCAGCCCATACGTGATGGAAAAGCTACACTCCAGTGAATGACACCTGCAACATGATCATCAGCTATGATTCACAGTGACTTAACAGTGCCTTATGTCCAGAATCCCTGGTATTTTTGCAGTGCTAGGACATGCCATTTTTACCTGTGCATGCACCACATTTGCTTCTTGGCTTAGGTCTCCCAGCTGGATTGTTTAGTTTTTCAGTTCTTTCACAGTTGGGGTGTTTGCAGTAGCAGATGTGCTGTGGGGCAGCACATTCATCTTTGTTGTAATCTAACATTTGGAACAAAAGAAGATTGCAAATATGTGAACAGCTCCAGTGAAGACAGGGCTATGGGCAGCTTTGGGATGGACTCTGTTCCTCTTAATAAAACCCCACCAAAACCCAACACAGGAACAGCTGGAAATGTTTCTGAGCAATTTAAAAGGGGGGCATTTTGGTATTGTCTCCTTTTCCCTCCCCTCCCTTCCCCCTCCCTCCCCCTCCCTCCCCCTCCCTCCCCCTCCCTCCCCCTCCCTTCTCCTCCCTTCTCCCTCCCTTCTCCCTCCCTTCTCCCTCCCTTCCCCCTCCTTCCCCCTCCCACGGCTCTAGATCAAGCAAAATGGTGAGTGTATTGCACAAGTTCCATTTTAAAATGGGATTTGGCAGAAAATCAAGGGGCAAAACGTGTTGTTTCAGTTATAGATGTCTTTGTTACTGTGTTTTTTGCCTCTCAGTATGTGACAGTGACACTAAACATAGAAAGTAAATCTGAATATACAGATTCCAGAACAGTCTAAATGTATCTACTGCAGTCTATGTGACTGAAGAAATAAAAATATCAGTTTACTGTCTCCCAGGACATCCTGACAGCAAAGCTGAGAGGGTATGGGATGGATGAGTGGACAGTGAGGTGGGTTGAGAACTGGCTGTTGGACCGAGCTCAGAGGGTGGTGATTAGTGGAGCAGTCTGGCTGGAGACCTGTAACTAGTGGTGTTCCCCAGGGCTCGGTGTTGGGTCCAGTCCTGTTCAACATCTTCATCAACGACCTTGATGAGGGAATAGCATCCACCCTCAGCAAGTACAATGATGATACAGCTCAGCTCAGCCTAACGCAGACAAGCAGTGGGAGCCCAGTTGAACCGCTCGCTCTGCTTGGTACTGCAGTGCCCACATCTCTTGCAGCTCAAGAGGGAGTTAGACACAGAATTACCACAGACTCACAGGCTGGGTTGGCTTGGCAGAGACCTCAAAGCTCAACAGCCTGCCGTGGGCAGGGACACCCTCCACTAGCCCAGGCTGCCCATGCAGAGACAGACAGTATCATAAGGTAGCAGAGAGAAAAAGCGCAGACTCTGCTATTTATAATACACTCACATGTTTTAATAGTGTGCTATGTTTTTAAAATAGATTTCTCCAACCCTGAGGCTACTTGCCTGTCTGCCTGTCTCCCTGCCTCAGAGCACTGAGGCCTGTGGCCTAGGACAACCAGCAAGGCAGTTGGCTGGCAATCTGGCAGGAACCTTACTGGTTTCTGGAAGAACTGCATTTAAAACAAAATGTTTTCACAGCATATTTCTGCTGCAAGCTGAGATTTCCATCATTCAGCAGACATTTAATTCTATCATAGCAAAAGTTCTACTGTGCTTCGAATCTGGAGAAGCAGGGAAAAGATAATCTATGTGTTTTTCTCCTTAAGTCTCTTCCTTAAAGTTGGTACCGAAGCTTTGCTCTCCTGACATTCTTGACTGGGTTCAACCTTTAAATAGCTCCCTGGCACATTTGTGAGGAGGTACAATGAGAAACACAGGCACCCTGGCCAGACTGCATTTTGGGTTGACACTGGGAATGCTGCATCCTCCTAGCCCTCTCTACTTTTTCAAGTGCAGAGGTGTGAGACTATCCATGTTGTCCCTGGCACACATGACAAAACATTGAGTCACCAGCCATGCAACTCAAAATATGTGGTAGCCAAACCTGGTTTATATCAGTATAACCTTGCACTTCTAATCAATGTAGAGTGTGAAGCAGCCAGTAATATTTGTGAGCAGAGGTGCAGCTCCTTCAGGCACGCTGTTAACACATTACCCCTTTCTGCCAGAGCTTGCTGCTTCCCCAGAGTTACCCAGACAGTGTGTGCGTGCTCCCCTCTGCTGCTTCAGTATAAATTCCGTAGCTTGGCTTAAACCTGCAAGGGAAAGTAGGGCTACAGTAGGGAAAGGTGCTGGATTTTTGTGCTGAAGCTGGCCCCACCAAAAACATAAAAAGGGTCGGGATGAGGGTGGGGAGTGTGTTGTGAGAAGTGGAAAAGCAGTCCTGGAAGAGAAACAGTTCTGCTTGTTGGAGACAAGCTGCAAAAGCCAGAGAAAAGGCAGGAAAGAGGTTGTTTAGAGATGTAAATCTGTGCGTCCTTTAGCAGGGTGGCCGCGCGGTGTACTTTGTCATGGTAAGGAAGGTGCAGACCGCAAGACTCGTGCACAGCAGGAATCCCCACAAGGTGGGACAACCTTTTGTATGGGAATGTTGTGGTTCTTGTATTAATGACAGCTCCTGAAACCTGACTCGAGGCTGCTGCGTCAGCCACCGAGAGGGGATAGAAGTTTGCTCAGTTGTTACTGTCTTCGATCCACCCCAATCGGAGTCCGTGCCTTTCAAACGCCGCAAATGGCGCCCGAAGTGGGCATTGCAGCGACTTGCCGTCGATCCGGTGGCTCAGCTCAGCTGAACTCAGGGAAGAAGGCTGAAAGGAAGCGCTACCGGCGCGCTCCGTTACCTTTCGCAGGACGAAGGTAAGCGTTTGAGAACTACGGGGACGAATCTAATCACCGCGGTATTGAAGGAACATGGGAAGAAAACGGGATAGTGAAGAGTTACAGCGATCTCTCCTTTGGACTTTTAAAAGTGATCCTTCGACAAACAGCCGTCCTATTTACCATCCAGAAATCTGGGATAAAGTTGGGCTCAGGCCTCGGGACTGCGGCACTAAAATGGCGGCTGGTTTGTCCACCTCTGGGCGGGTCGTTTTCGAGACCTTAAAGACGCATGTTGTTTCTCGGGTGGGTGAGGGGCAAAAGAAGTCCACAGTGCCGTCAGACCCCCCACCACCGATGCCCTCTGCCACGGACTGTACTGTGAGACCTCCTTATAATACTGCTGCTGATCCGTTTGATCCGGGGCGGACAGACCTCGAAAAGGAGCCTGACTTGTATCCCCAGACTTGTACGATAAATGGGCAGCCGTAAGACACGGAAGCAAAAGCGGCGGGGGATGTGGACGTTTTGGGTGCCTTCCCGGTAATACGTGCTCCTGAAGGACCACCCCAATGGGAGGGTCTTCCTTGCGACCGTAAAAAAGACCTCAGGCATACGGTACCTGATCATGGGCTGGGCGCTCTGTGTACTACCCGTTTGATACAGTCTCTGTGTGATAGTTCTGTTTTTACCCCACATGATTTTAAAACCATGTTTCAGCTTATTGTGACCGATGTGCACTACTGATGAATTTCTGCCACAGCCATTAATAGATCAGAAGGGAGTGAAAATGTCTTGGTCTGAGTTTTGCTGCTATCTATTTTTTCTGACACAGGAAGAAATATATCAGTTCTCTTTCCTACAATGTAAAGTTTCTTAACTGGCCATATGCAAAGTGGAGTACTTTGAACTTCTTCCAACATACGGTTAGAGGATCATAAAGCACGATGAATCAGCATCCAGAAATAAGGATTATTATTTTTCTTTATTGAAGTCTAAAGAAACCAAAAATGTCGGAGCCCCATGACGGCTTTGCTGCACGGGAGAATCAGATGTACCCTGTGGTCTCAGCAGGAGATCTCATTTGCCTAAAATAAAAAGCATTTAGAATAAATTCAATAGCAGAAGGAAGAACTTTCATCATGGATACAGACAAAACCATCTCTGCTTTCTTGGTAAGAAACAGCCACATTGTTCCTGCTGAAACTAAACCAAGAAGCAGGAGACCCATCCTGGACCGACCCCTCATATGGAAAAGTTCAAGCGAAAGGGTTCCGGTTTCCAAAGTTTTGAAGAACAAAACTAAGGCATTTGGAAATGGTAAGTGAACCACTATAAACACAATCACTGGATCGTGTATAATCCTCTGTGTTATATGATTATTATCACAAATTTAAATCCATAAATGCAGTCTTCAGTGTGTCTTCTGTGCCTATCAATTGCATCTAAAAAAAAAAATCAGTTCTGAGCATAAAGATAACTATAAATGTAAACTGCTTTGTAGTCAATTTGTATGGGAAATCAGTCTGCCTGACTCTCCTTGAAGCAGTTGGAAGCTACATAGGATCTGAAGACAGCAAAAGCCATCCAGGTGTGTGGACGAAAGAGTAACTGGGAGATGGAAAAGGTACAGTGAGTATGGGGCAGGATCAGGCAGCTTCCACCAGCCTACTACAGGGCACAAAGAACAGGATATGAAAGAGAAGCGATCGAATAAGAAAGCTTAAGGTTTCCATTTGCAACTAGACAGAAAAATAGCAGTGCTCTTTCTTTGTTTTCTTAAACTGCAGATGGGGGTCTGTCACTTCTCCCCCTGTATTCAAATTACCTTGAGATCAGACTTGGTATTGTCTCTCAACCTTGGAAATACATTAATTTACAGTATGGTACAGATTTAGAAGTTCCTAGGAAGAGTAAGATCTACAATAGTGCTGCACACCACTCCAAATACTATGGAACTACAACAAATGCATCTTCAACTGGAGGGAAAAACCATAAAACAGCAATTCACATTAAAAGTGGAACTGGCTTTTCATCACCCCAACCTACTCTGCTTTAGTTATAATGACACAGTAGTATTCTTCTAGGAAATGGTAACTTTACATTTTGTTCAGTTAAAATCTTTGTAATTCTTTATTCTGGATTCAGCCAAGTGCTAAGTATGTTTTTTGCAATAATATCACATATATAATGCCTTACCTTGCAATCATCTAATGTGTTCTGCTCAGGGATCAGACTTGATGGGGTCTGTAAAGATTTCAGTCGATCACTCTGAGCTTCCAGCCAATTGCGCAAGGACCGTACTTTGTTCTCATTTTCTGCAATAGCCTCTAAAACAAGTTCCAGGTCTTGTATCTGAAAGTTAGAGAAGTCTTTTAACTTACTTAAAGCTAGAACTGGACAGAAATAGGGCTCCCCCCTTCCATAACAAAAATGAGATTACAATAGTCACATTGAAAATGCTATTTAGAGAAACTGTTTTGAAAGGAAAAGATTAAAAGTTTTACTGGCTCCTTAGGATCTGACTTTTTTCCTCCCCTGTGTCCACTGCCCCAGGGGTGGAAACACAGCCCCACCATCTGCCATGGACTGATCCAGACTGCATTAGAAAAGGGTGAAGCCCTAGGGAATGAGAAAGGGAATAATCTATATCCTGCTAAAAGCATTAATTTACAGTATGGTACAGATTTAGAAGTCCCTAGGAAGATTAAGAAATACTTTGCATCTCTTTTGTATCAGTTCCTGCCAGCCCATGAAGATTAATAACACTGATGGAGAGAATAGGTACCAGAGGAAATCTGAATGCAAACAAAGCTTTTACCTGGCTTACATTGCTGTCCTCCATTTCAGAGAGCTCAGTAATCTGGGAAGATTCTGGGGTTTGTTCTGCATTATCATTCAAAGCCAAACTCTTTTTGACCTCATCAAGAATTTTGGATTTAGTTGTGAGTTGATTTTCTAGATCCTAAATGACAAAAAAGGGAAAAAATGAAAGATAGGGTAAGGTCTTTTAATAAAACTGTAGAAAAAACCTGCGTGAGGAGCTGAGATAAACATTCCTTCTTTGAAACCAGTTCCATGTAATTCTTCAACCATGCAACACCATTTCGATTCTGATAGCGCACAACTGCTCTACAGTTCAAAAAGACAGTAGCTGCATTAGACAGTCTCCTGGAGGGAGAGCTGGAATGAATCCATGTAGTATCAGTATGAGCACTGGACATCATATTTGGGAAGGAAATCATCAGGATCTAATTCCTCAGGCATCATAGAGGCCTCTCTGTCCCTCTCCAAATGCAGAGAAGTTTTTCTATTGGTGCAGCTGAGCTTTTCCTTTGGCAGGTTAGCATTTGGGTCCTCCTCTGCTCCAGCTCACGGATTTCGATTTTAGACTGAATAGGAACTGATTTTGCACTGAAGAGTCCCTGAGGTCCCAACACCTTCTAGGAAGTCATTTTCATTTTGTCCTCTGTCCTGGTTTTGGCTAGGATGGAGTTAATTTCTTCTCTAGCAGCAGGTGGAATGCTGTGTCTGGGAGTCAGGATGAGAGCAGTGCTGATAGCACCCTGATGTTTCTAGTTGTTGCCAAGCAGGCAAGGACTTGTTCAGTTGTTTATATTTCCCTACTAAGGAGAAGAGAGGGGACACAGCCAGGACAGGTGACAGGGTATTCTGTGCCAATTAAGTCATGCTCAGCATAAAGGGGGGCTGGTGGGAGGAGGAGCTGGTGGCTCCAGGACAAGCGGTTTTGGGGACAGTCAGGTTTCTCAAGATGGCTCTGGGCTGCACAGCCTGAGTTGTGTGGTTCAGTGTGAAACTGCAGTGTCTATCACCTGTCTCATATATTTTTTGCTCTAAAGTCCTGTTATCATTGCTATATCTATCTCTCTGCTATTCTAGTAAACTATCCTTATCCCAACCCATGAGGTTTTGGGTTTTTTTCCCTTTCCCTTCCCTTTCCTCCCCCTCCTCCCGTTTAAAGAACAAGCAACTGCGTGGTGCTTGGCTCTCAGCTGGGGCAAAACCACGACATCCTCTTAGGTAAAGGCTTTCTTGCATGGGGCAAACCCCACTGCAATCAGTGGAGATGTCTGGGAGATTAACTTCCCGCCAGCACAATCAGCAAGATTATCAGGTAGTCTTGACATGCTGGGGAAGGCTCACAACATGAGTAAATATCCACACACTCAATTTTCCTACAACATATTCCTACAATAATGTTTTCCTACAATACTACACTTGAGCCATGACCTACTGCCCCTGCCCTTGCTGTCCCCAAAATGTTTTTCAAATTTGGACATGGATTTTATGAAGGAAATTAATTTTAACAAAACTGAAATTTAATTTTAACAAAACGCTTTAGCCACCTGCATCCTAGCACTGTACCTTGCTGTGGGCAGGATAATGCTTTAGTCAAAGAAAGCCTGTGCCTTTCTTCCATTCTGGCCCCTTGATACATTTCTGAGTGCTTCAGAGAGACAAGTTACCTGGTGTGTAACAGCACTCTAGGCAATAAAAGCAGCCTACTATGAGAGAGACACGTAACCATAGCAGCGAATGAACAAATACTCCATGTTAAAAAATAAAGAGGAAACACTGTACTGAATGAAACCAGCAGACTGTCAAGAGTAATAGGAGCCAACTATGAGCTGGCTGCAGCTGTACAAATTTTGAGGAAGCTGCTGCCCAGAAAAGTACAGCAAAACCAAAGGACACCCAGATTCCTGAGGCTGGTGCAGACACTACATTCTAGGGCAGGAGCAGAGAGAGTCGCTGTTTTCTAAATGGAACCATGTAGTTTCCACGACACTTCTACCACAGAGCTCTTCAAACTAATGGAACTGACAGCTTTTGCCATGCCTGTGCTGAAAACTGAGAACTACTTCTTTTAGAGGCATCTCAGAGTAAGATCTACAATAGTGCTGCACACCACTCCAAATACCATGGAACTACAACAAATGCATCTTCAACTGGAGGGAAAAACCATAAAACAGCAATTCACATTAAAAGTGGAACTGGCTTTTCATCACCCCAACCTACTGTGCTTTAGTTAAAATGACACAGTAGTATTCTTCTAGGAAATGGTAACTTTACATTTTGTTCAGTTAAAATCTTTGTAATTCTTTATTCTAGATTCAGCCAAGTGCTAAGTATGTTTTTTGCAATAATATCACATATATAATGCCTTACCTTGCAATCATCTAGTGTGTTCTGTGCAGAGATCAGACTTGATGGGGTCTGTAAAGATTTCAGTCGATCACTCTGAGCTTCCAGCCAATTGCTCAAGGACCGTACTTTGTTCTCATTTTCTGCAATAGCCTCTAAAACAAATTCCAGGTCTTGTATCTGAAAGTTAGAGAAGTCTTTTAACTTACTTAAAGCTAGAACTGGACAGAAATAGGGCTCCTCCCTTCCATAACAAAAATGAGATTACAATAGTCACATTTGAAAATGCTATTTAGAGAAACTGTTTTGAAAGGAAAAGATTAAAAGTTTTACTGGCTCCTTAGGATCTGACTTTTTTCCTCCCCTGTGTCCACTGCCCCAGGGGTGGAAACACAGCCCCAACATCTGCCATGGACTGATCCAGACTGCATTAGAAAAGGGTGAAGCCCTAGGGAATGAGAAAGGGAATAATCTATATCCTGCTAAAAGCTGGTTTTGCTCTCAGACGACAGAAAGTCAAAGGACCTGCACAAGAAATCCAGTTTTTAAGGATCAAATAGCAAGACAGGTGTCATCAGATTCCCATGGATACTATCAATAAAACAGCAGCTATGTCTTCACTGACCAACAAAAAGGAAACACGAGCTTTCCTAGGCACTGTGGGTTCCTAGCAAATGTATATCTCAAACTACAGTCTCATTGTGAACCATCTCTACCATGTAATTCAGAAGAACGACGATTTCCAATGGTGCCACCATCAGCAACAAGCCTTCTGCGAGATCAGACTGGAAATAGTCCATCCAGTAGCTCTTGGGCTCATCCAGACAGGGCATGATTTTAAAAATGTCCTCTATACCACAGCCCGGAGGCATGGCTCTACATGGAGTCTCCATCAGGAAGCACCAGAAGACACTCTAGGCCAACCTCTGGAGTTGTGGCATCCTTAGGAGGATCTGTTGCACTCCAAGGGAAAGGCCAGGAGACAACACAACACTGTTGCCAGGCGACAACACAAAGCATGGCAACAGGGAACCACGGGAGGGGGAAGAGCTATTGCAAAACACAGAGCACTGGCACAGGCAGAGTCAGAGTGGTGAGCCAAAGCACTAAGAACTCAATCAAACCTTTCTGTTCAGAGACGCCTGCAGCCTGTGCCACTGCAGGTTCAGCTCCCCAAGACACTCAGCAAATTCTGTCCTTTCATGCCGTTTGCTTTCCACATCACAAGTGCTCATCTGCAAGAGTGACTGGTTAACAAAATCTACCATCCACTGCTTGAAGTTCATTTCCATCATATGTTCCTGGAGGGAAAAAACAAAATGAAAACTAAAAAACTTTACTACACTATGCGGGAATAAAAAATAAGACAGCTTGCTCTCTCAAACAAAATCGTTCAGCACAAATTTCTCTTTTTAGGCCTCTTCTTTTAGACAGCAAGCCTAGAGAAAAACTAAATAATGAAAGCTTAGACATCCCAGATGGTTAGGGTCAGGCCTTGTCTTGGCAGGTTTGGGTATTCTGAGCAGTGATAGAGGCATTTTTTTCCCTTGTTCTGTACCCTTGAAAAAGACTGACTACCCTTGATTAAAACAGTAAACTTCTTGAGGGTATGAGGCGTTATTTGGCAATCATTTAAAAAAAAAACCTTCAAAAAAGGAAAAGGCTCTACCTTCACATCAAGGTGGTTAGGGAATAGAGCCTGACTTCACAAATTGCATGTTATTTCTCCCTGCAGTGTTAGGGGAGAGGATGGGGTGGGGGAGGCGGGCGCATTTGGAGGGACCCTAAATGCGTCAGAAATCTGGGCTGACAATCTCTGACTGGAGAGAAACAGAAGAATTTCTCATCACAGGGTGACTTGATGTGGGACCAGGAGCCCAGAGGTGATAGGGAATCTCCATCCAGCCAGATACTCAACATTTGATTGGATGGGGCTCTGAGGAACCAGCCTATAGTTTGAAGTTGGCCCTACTTTGGGAGGATAGCAGTAAGAGACTTTTTCAGAGACTTTTCATCAGATTTCAAACCAAAGAAGTGTGTCTGTTTGTCTAAAATAGGATTGCTCTAGTTCCTTTTCTCAGGTACTGGTGCCCATAGAACAAGATGCTACAGCTCCCACTTAGAGAAATGTTTTGTCAAAGCTGGGAACGTATTCTATTCTTCACTGTCTTCACTGTGGTCCTTTCTTCCAAATAGGCCATCAAGCTGGTTCTTTTAACCTTTTTTAGGACCTCACTTCTGGTTTCAGGTGCTTGAGATTGCAATAACATGTCTGTACTGCAATCACAAAAGTGAATCAAGTGATAAAAAGAAGGCTGCATCTATTTGCACCAGCTTCCTTACTTTCGGGTCTCACAGTTAGACTAGGGTTGAGGCCATACATGGGATGAATAGGAAATGTCTGAGAAGGGCTTAGATGTGCTTCCAGAAATACTGTTAGTGATTGCACAGGTGGCATCTTCATCTCCTTTAGCATTGAACAGATGAAAGATAAACCCATGTCCTAACGGCTGGATCATACTTTGTCCCATGATGAATTTTGGCTATCTACCAAATCACAACTGGGCTCACTGAATTCCATCACCTTAGATTCTGTTCTTCCAGGTGAATGAAAGTATCTTCAATTAATGTGGTTAAAATCCTGCCTAGCATTACTGCCTGGAGAACCTGACCAGTAATACAAAACTTACAGACTGCAGAATCTCAAGAAAGAACATGTTTGGATAGCAGCTGTACGTGGCAGCAATTATGTGGCCATGAGTAGATTGGAGAATAATTTACTCTTGAAACTCCTTCCCTCTGTTTTACACACTCTTCACCTTGCCTAAGATTTAAGTGTTTGTTCTTCTATCATTTCTAGGCACTACTGATGGGTGGGAACTCATCCAAGCTCAAGACCTCAGAAATAAATTTAAGATCAAGCAGAAATTGCAGCAGTGGCAGCAGCTGAATTCAGATCTCAGCGAGGTCTCTGCTTGGCTTCTAAAAACTGAGCAAGAGCTGAAAGAGCTGCAAAAAGCAAAACCTCCAACCAGCATGAAGGCGTTGGGACAAAAGGTCAAGAAACTGAAAGTAAGTTATGGCACACTGAGATGTGGGATTTCAAGATGCTGATGCTCTTGATCATTGTCTTTGTGTTTCTGGGATCTGTGGGGAGCGTGAATGCTAATACAGTGGGGGTGTGCTACAGAAGTGCTGGGTCCCTAGGACTTAAGTCTCGGGTTGAACTCTGAGAGAGCAAGTGTTGCTAACACTCATGGGAATAGAAAATCCCTACATGCTCTCCCTTCTGCCAGTAGCCTTATAGGGAGCCACTTAAATGCTGGGGCTATTGGTCACTTTGTTATCACACCTGGGATGATGCTCACAAGGAATGTGCTGTAGGACAGAGGAGGGATTTCTCAGGCAAGTTGAGAGAGTGCTTAAACTTACACGTCCTGAAGTAGCGACCATGGCTTAGGCACCAAACCCTAGGAAAGGTTTGGTGATGCCTTGTGATTGGAGGGAGGTGCTTCCTTTCAGGCTGGAGTTAGGTGTCAGACTTCAAGGAGCAGAGCTTCACTTCTTCTGTCTTGGATATTTTCTTAAGAGGAGTCCAGCTGGCTGTAAATCCCCTTTTCAGACAGCCTGCTTTCTGTGGGGGTCCAAAAGAGCCTGCACGTTCTAAGACATGAATTACATGAGATGTCATGGTATCACAATTGCCTATAAATAATATATAATAAGGGTAAATAGGGGTAAATAAGGGGCAATTCGAGCACATCAGTGGAACACTAAGCAGAACCCAAGACTTAATTTTTTTATTAACTTTGTTGGGTTTAAAGAATTTGGTAACAATAACATTGAACAAAGCCAACAGGTAACATCCTTGCTGGCTTTGTCTATTCACAGCTGTTCATTTTGTTTGTAGACAAAGGCAGGTGAAAGCACTGCAAAAGTGTTTTCTCTCTTATGTGCAAATCTCTTTGTTTCTCTAGGAGTTCCAAGAGCAGATCCAAAAACTGATCCTGTGGTTGGCGCGTGCCGATAGCCGGCGTGATAAGGCACAGATCACAGATCCAAATGCTGACCTGGACACGATACTGGAATGCCAAAGGGCACTAATGACAAGTGTAGTCAGCAGCTCAGCTGTAACAGTGAGTCAGTTGCTCTCACCACAAATTTAAAACCAATACGTTTCTTTCTCAAGATGTCTGCAGCCTGTCCTTGAACCTGCTCTATTCGGGCCCCTGGCTGGCTTCTGAACTGGACTAAGATTGCCTATATGAGTCTTTTTTTTCCTGTAATTGTGCATTGTAATAAGTTCCTTATGGACAGCTTTTATGCTGGAGTGAGACTTCCAATTTCCAAGATTTAATGTCTTTTCTAGATGGATTAATTGCTGCTAGGTCTATTTCTAAATGTTAGTTCAAGCAGATACAACCAGTCTCTTCAAGAGAACTTCATTTCATGTGTAGCTGTAATAGCCATTCCGATGTATTGCAGATTCTCAGGCAGGTTGAGTTGTTCCAGTGTTCCTCTTTTTGTGAGAACATCCCTGAAGTTGAGAGTAACAGACTGTCTCACTGGTTTTTGTTTGTTTCTTAAACCTGGAGGGGAAAGTAGGGTTACACTAAGCAAAGCTGCTGGATTTTTGTGCTGAAGCTGGCCCCACAAAAGGGGTGAGGGGGAGTGTTGTGGGAAGTGGAAAAGCAGCCCTGGAAAAGAAAAATTCTGCCGGGATGGGTATGGTTTCCGAATTCTGACTTGATCTAGGAGGGGCACCCCACCATTTGGTGGCTCCTGATCAGGCCGGGTCGGGACTAACGCCATCCCGAACCTGAATAAAGGCTAGCAAAGAATTTGATTTGTTTTTATATGAGCTTCCTTGCCGTCTGCACCAGTTTTTCCCCCATAATTCTGTGCATGAAGATCTGTATGAAGATACACCTTTTGGTTTGATCCTGAATGAAAACGCCGTCCCGTTAGATCCCGAACGAAGATGATGGAGTCGTGAGTAATGCGTAAGCATATACCGTTCGGTTGGGTGGGAATCGGTTGTCCGTGTGTGTAAGAGTGTGACCTGAGACGGAACATAGTTCCGAAGTGAGTGTGGAGGTCTTGTAACCGTGGTTCCAATCTCCCGCGAGGGACCTGGCCGGTGAAGGACCGACACGAGTCCTATAGGAATTGTGGGTGGGTGATAGGTCATAAACCCCCTGCAAGACACTCTTACTGGTAACTGAGGACTGTAGGAATTGCCACAGTAAAATTCCTAGATGGGTCAGATGAAATCGAAAACCCAGGACCAAAGAAAAGCGAGCAAATTACCGGATATACCTCCAGAGAATCCATTAGGAATACTGATCACAAATTGGAATGATAGGGGCCCCAGAAAAGGAAAAAGTAGATTAAAATTAGTTCAATATTGTATGGTGGAATGGCCAAAGGAGTTTTTAAGACCACATGTCTTTTGGCCTGTTTTTGAATCCATTGAAGACTGGATTTGCCAGCTACTTTCCCAGGTTACTTAAGACACATTGTGCAGTCTAGCTTGATTTTCTTATTAAGCTATATTTTTTTTTAATTTGGAAAGTTGATAGCTTTAACTGTGCTAAAACTTGGCAATCACTTAAAATGGCACTGGCTCCCTACATTGTTCTAGAGTGTATTGTGGCTCTTCAAGAAAATTATTCCTGGCTGGTACATTGACTGTTCTGAACCACTGTCATGGTTCTTCAGATTGTGAATGTACTGTTGGGAATACACTTCGCTAGCTATTAAGGTAATATATTTTTGGGACTTTTACCTTGATTTACAAGTAGACCTCATTCAATTGTGGGAACATAAATGCAACTATACTTTATATGTGATTACTGGAGGTTTTCCACTTTTTCAGAACATTACATTGCCTTCAAAATAGATTGTATTATACCAGTTAGTTGGGGGTTTTTTTTGGGGTTGTTTTTTTTGTTTTTTGAGACTTAAAAGCAAAACAGTAGGAGTGTACAAAGCGTATGGTACTTCTGGTTTAAAAAAAACCCCAAAAACTGAAGTTAAAAATCAACTGTTCCTTTGCCTAGCTAGGATTTAGTTTACACTCATTTTAATGAGAATGTAATTTGGGAAATACCTTTTAATTCTGTAGTATAAACTAGTTAATTCATGGTTATATTTTGTAATTGTTGAGTCACAAATCACAATGATATCTAAGATCTTTTTACTAAATAGTGCCTCTAAAATTTGCATCCCTTGTATAACCGAGTGTATTAATCTGGTAAAACAAGGTATTAAAAATACAGGGAGCCAGTGCCATTTTAAATGATCGCCAATTTTTAGCACAGTTAAAGCTATCAACTTTCCAAATAAAATAGCTTAATAAGAAAATCAAACTAGACTGCACAATGTGTTTTAAATAACCTGTGAAAGAGGTTGATAGTGCACAGAAAAGACCCAACACAACTGGTTACCACATCCACAAAAATCATAGTAAGTGACATTTCGGTGACGTTATTTCCCAAAGCACTAATCCCATTGCATAGATGTCTGCTCGTTGGAATGACTCAAAGTGTTTCATATTTATGGCTTAAATACACTGAGACAGGTAAATACAGTATTTTCTACGAATGAAGATGGGAATTTATTTTAATTATCCATTGTCTCTGTTTTATGTGCAAATTAGTTTATGGGTTGTTCTTGATAGAGCTTGAGTGCCCTCCCTTAAGGGCATTGCTGATGTATTCAGAAAATCACAATTCATTCATGAAAATGGGAAAGGAGAGAAGAAAAGCAGTTTGACAATTTGGAGGCTCTAGCCCTGCTACCAGCACCTCTTTGGAAGTTCTTGAATAGTTGATTTTTCAGCCCCGTGTTTACTAAAACTTCTCTTTATGGGGACCAATTAATAATTTTATCAAGGGCTCTGTTGATGTTGAAATCCCTAAAAGATACAGCCCCTGACACCCCCATACTCTGCTTCTTTCTACTTAGGACAGCTCCTCTGAATATGTCCCTTCTTGTAGCAATAGTAACAAACAGGAATTGTGAATTCCAGCACCACTGGTCTGTTCCCTAGGTGCTTTTCTCACTCCCTCTTCCCCTATTTCTATTAACGAGGTTCCACCCTTTTTGACCTTCTCCCACTGCCGCCTCAAAGACCCTGACCTCCTTTGATGGTAACTTCACTGCAGCAGGAACCTCTTCGAGCCCAGAGATGGCATAATCTCTGTCATGGGTGGCACCTGGTTGTAGGTTTTGTGGTTCCTGCCTAACCATTCCCTTCTTGAAATTTCTTACATTGGTGGTATTTCATAGGACTGCCACAAACCCAATGCCTCCCTGATTACCTCCGAAGTGGTACCTCTCGTAAGGGATACAGAGAAGCTCCTCCACATATGGCAGTCCTACTTCTTGTACATGAAGCCAGAGGTCGCTCTAATTCTGGTGCTGTTGATGGTGGAGGCAGGGGCAGTGGTGTACTGGTGGAAATACCAGTACACCAGCCACCGGAGGGGGAGCTGCCATCGGGGTTGGGTTGTTAAGATATGGAGGTGGATGGTTATCCAACTGCTCCAATTTTCATATTTTTTCTTTTTCCTGCCTTTCTTCAAGTCCTTCTCCTGCTTTTAGTGCGAGTCATAGAATCATAGAATGGCATGAGTTGGAAGGGACCCCCAAGGATCATAGAGCTCCAACCCCCCTGCCACAGGCAGGGCCACCAACCTCAGGCCTGGATCTACACAAGGTTGCCCAGGGCCCCATCCAACCTGGCCTTGAACACTTCCAGGGATGGGGCATCCACTACTTCTCTGGGCAGCCTGTTCCAGCCCCTCACCACTCTTTCTGTAAAAAACTTCCCCCTAATATCCAATCTAAACCTTCCCTCCTTTAGCTTTAATCCATCCCCCTTGTTCTGCCATTATCTGCCCTTTTAAAAAGTTTATTCCTCTCCTGTTTATAATCTCCCTTCAGGGACTGGAAGGCTGCAATGAGGCCCCCCCCCAGCCTTCTCTTCTCCAGGCTGAACAAGCCCAGCTCCCTCAGCCTCTCTTTGTAGGGCAGGTGCTCCAGCCCTCTAATCATCTTTGTGACTCCTCTGAACCCTCTCCAACAGTTCCACGTCTTTCTTGTATTGGGGGCCCCAGATCTGGACACAGTACTCCAGCTGGGGCCTCATGAGGGCAAAGTAGAGAGGGACAATCACTTCCCTGTCCCTGCTGCCACCCCTCTGCTGATGGAGCCCAGGATCCCATTGGCCTTGTGAGCTGCAAGAGCCACTGCTGGCTCATGTTAAGTTTCTCATCCGCTATGACACCCAGGTCCTTCCCAGCAGGCCTACTCTCAGAAGCTCTTCTCCCAGGCTGTATCTATGGCTGGGATTCTTCCGGCCCAAGTGCAACCCCTGACACTTGGCAGTGTTGAACCTCATTAGGTTCACCTGGGCCCATCCTTCCAGCCTGTCAAGATCCCTCTGGATGGCTTCCTTTCCTTCTAGGGTGTTGACCACACCACTCAGATTGGTGTCATCCGCAAACTTGCTGAGGGTGCACTCAATCCCATCATCGATGTCATTGATAAAGATGTTAAAGAGAACTGGTCCCAAGACAGACCCCTGGGGGACACCACTTGTCACCGGCCTCCACCTGGACACAAACCCAATGACCACCACCCTTTGGCTATGGTCTGTTAACCAGTTTCTTGTCCACTGCATGGTCCATCCATCAAATCCACATCTCTCCAGTTTGGAGATAAGGATGTGGTGGGGGGCTCTGGGACTCTGTCATAGAGCCCCCCGGTGATGCCATAGAGCCCCCCCCGGTGACCCTATAGAGCCCCCCCCCGGTGACGTCATAGAGCCCCCTCTGTGACGTCATAGAGCCCCCTCTGCGATGTCATAGAGCCCCTCTATGTGACGACATAGAGCCCCCTCTTTGACGTCATAGAGCCCCCCCCGGTGACCCTATAGAGCCCCCCCCGGTGATGTCATAGAGCCCCCCACGGTGACGTCTAGAGCCCCCTCTGTGACGCCATAGAGCCCCCCCGGTGACCCTATAGAGCCCCCCCCCGGTGATGTCATAGAGCCCCCTCTGTGACGTCATAGAGCCCCCCTCTGTGACGTCATAGAGCCCCCCCCCGGTGACGCCATAGAGCCCCCCCCGGTGACCCTATAGAGCCCCCCCCCGGTGACGCTATAGAGCCCCCTCTGTGACGTCATAGAGCCCTCCTCTGTGACGCCATAGAGCCCCCCCCGGTGACCCTATAGAGCCCCCCCCCCGGTGACGCTATAGAGCCCCCTCTGTGACGTCATAGAGCCCCCCCCGGTGACGCCATAGAGCCCCCCCCCCCCGGTGACCCTATAGAGCCCCCCCCCGGTGACGCTATAGAGCCCCCTCTGTGACGTCATAGAGCCCTCCTCTGTGACGCCATAGAGCCCCCCCCCGGTGACCCTATAGAGCCCCCCCCCCGGTGACGTCATAGAGCCCCCCGTGACGTCATAGAGCCCCCTCTGTGACATCATAGAGCCCCCTCTGTGACGTCATAGAGCCCCCTCTGCGATGTCATAGAGCCCCTCTATGTGACGACATAGAGCCCCCTCTTTGACGTCATAGAGCCCCCTCTGTGACGTCATAGAGCCCCCCGGTGACGCCATAGAGCCCCCCACGGTGACGTCATAGAGCCCCCTCTGTGACGTCATAGAGCCCCCCTCTGTGACGTCATAGAGCCCCCCCCCGGTGACGCCATAGAGCCCCCCCCGGTGACGCTATAGAGCCCCCTCTGTGACGTCATAGAGCCCTCCTCTGTGACGTCATAGAGCCCCCTCTGTGACGCCATAGAGCCCCCCTCTGTGACGTCATAGAGCCCCCCCGGTGTCGCTATAGAGCTCCCCCGGTGACGTCATAGAGGCCCCTCTGTGACGTCATAGAGCCCCCTCTGTGACGCCATAGAGCCCCCTCTGCGACGTCATAGAGCCCCCTCTGCGACGTCATAGACCCCCCTCTGTGACGTCATAGAGCCCCCTCTGTGACGCCATAGAGCCCCCCTCTGCGACGTCATGCCTTGCACAAGTCCAGGTAGGTGACATCGGTCACCTTCCCTTTATCTACTGATGCTGTCACTCCATCATAGAAAGTCACCAGATTGGTGAGGCACGACCTTCCCTTGGTGAAGCTGTGCTGGCTGTCCCGGATCACATGCTCTTCCCTCATGTGCTCCAACAGATCATCCAGGAGGATCTGTTCCATGATCTTCCCAGGCACAGAGGTGAGGCTCACCGGCCTGTAGTTACCTGGGTTGAAACACTGAAGCTGGAAAAGGACATGAATTCCTGATTGCAAAATCACTCTCCTCCTGACTAAAAGGCCTTTTTGAATTTACATTGCATGTCTGAGACCTGGCAAACCCAGTCTTCAATGGATTCAAAAACAGGCCAAAAGACATGTAGTCTTAAAAACTCCTTTGGCCATTCTACTCTATTGAACTAATTTTAATCTACTTTTTCCTTTTCTGGGGCCCCTATAGTTCCCAATTTCTAATCATTATTCCTAATGGACGTCTGATAATTTGCTCCCTTTTCTTCTGGTCCCCAGGTCTGTTGTCTGACGCATTTAGGAATTTTACTGTGGCAATTCCTGCAGTCCTAGGACTCGCTTTGGTCCTTCACAGGCCAGGTCCCTCGCGAGAGACGGGAACCACAGTTAGACCTCCGCACTCGCTTCGCGACTACATTCCGTCTCAGTCACACTCTGACACACAGAGGCAACCGATTCCCACCCAATCGAACGGTCTATACTTAGGCATTACATACTCACAGTGCATGACTGTCGTCTTCATTTGGGATCAAACCGAATGGCGAACTGCTGCAGCCGGCAAGGGAGCTTTACAAAAATCAAATTCTTTGCTTGCCTTTATTCAGGTTCGGGATGGCGTTAGTCCCGACCCAACTCAAACAGGAGCCACCAAATGGTGGGGTACCCCTCCTAGATCAAGTCAGAATTCAGGAACTATAGCCATCCTGGATGAGCTCACAGTTGTGATAAAAGACTGAGTCCCAAATGAGGGTTATAATCAGAATTAACAATTTATTAAATGAATAAAGGCAAGCAAACAGCAGGGGAGTGCACAACCAGAGCTGGGTGCACTGGGAGTCTGGGCTCCACCAAGACCCCACCCCACAGACTTCAGTCTCTGGTTTATATGTCTTCCCGGGATAGGCAGGTCTTCTTTTTACGTGTGCCCTCTCCCCCCATCTGGTGGACGTTTTGGCTAGCTTCACCGCCCACTGGCTTAAGCTGACATGTTGGAGTGCCTGCCAGGCAACCCCCACAAGACACAACAACCATTATACACCTTAAACTGACCCTCTGAGGCCCATGGCCATACAGGGGTAAGAATGTCACATTTCATTATGCAGCCCCCCCCAACATTATCCCATATTGACATGAATCAGATAGACACCTTTCACAATGGGCACCCGTAAGAAAGGAAGCAACAGTGGTGGGGTATGTGGACATTTTGGGTGCCTTCCCAGTAATATATGCTCCTCAAACAAGAACCACAATGGGAGGGACTGTCTTACAACCTTATAAAAGACCTCAGGTGTATAGTAACTCATCATGGACTGGGCGCTCCATATACTACCCATCTGATACAGTCTCTGGGTGATAGTTCTGTTTTTACCCCACATGATTTTAAAACCATGTTTCAGCTTATTGTGACTGATATGCAATATGCTATGTGGGAATCAAAAATGAGACAGCTTGCTAGGTCTCAGGCTGCAGAAAATCAGGCGCTGGGGTTGTGTGGAAGAATGGTTAGCTGAGAAAGGTCACTAGATGGCTCTTAATTATTATAGTTGCTATTATAGTAGTACGTATTTTATTAGCTTGTAGTTGCTATTATAGTAGTATGTATTTTATTAAGCTTATACCCTGCAAAGCAAAGGTACCACTCTTGTTGGATAATGGCTGACAGACAATGGTCATGGAGATGTAGCTGAGCTGCTTATGCGTACATGAAGAACTGTGTACGTGCACGCAGGCACGGAGTGCAGAGTGAAACAGGGCAGAAGAAGCGCGGCAGGACCAATCAGCGTCAGGGTCAAGATGACCTTAAACGAAGATAGCCCTCAGAAGAAGCAGCTAAATCCGGGAAGAACTGGTTAAAGGAGCTGTAAGAATGAAAACAAGAGTTGTAAGAATGAAAACAAGAGGCAGGCTTATAATGATGTAACTTGTAACTAATAACCAATGATAGTTTGACTAGTAGGCATATATTAACCACAATGTATAAAAGAAGCTAACTTAGAGCTAATAAACGAAGCTTGCTGATTGCTCATATTGAGTGTCCTTGTTTCCCTCCGGTTCTGACCATCGTTCCGCGGCTTTGGTCTTCGACATAATGGCGCCCGAACAGGGACCTACAGAGGAGGAATTGAGACCCTATAGAGGGTGAATTCGCTGCCACGCGTCGACGGAGTAGTTCGGTCCTGCCTAATGCAGCTCAGGAGGCAGAAGGGAAAGATCCTGCTGGACCAGGAGAATCTCCGTTGCTCGGGAAAACGATAGGGCCCCGCCGATACGCGTCGCCGAAGTCTTGCAAAGGCTGCAACAGCGCGCTGACAAAAAGGTATGGATAGACAAGCGACGTATGATTTACTTAAATGCTTTTTAGAAAAGCGTAAAGTTCAGGATATAGATTGTAAGAAAGAACTGCCAGGACTCTTGGCATATGGGGTAGCAAAGGGTCAATTCGCAAATCCTGACACTGTTTTTGAATACACAGAGTGGCGTAAATTCGGAGATATACTTTTTGATGAAGTGATTAATGAGGAAAAAACAGCAAAAAAATTGATGAAGCCTTGGAGGGCGGTAATTAACGCTTTATTACAACATAAAGCTGAACAAAAGGCGGCTGCTGTGGCGGCCAAACATCTGGGACCACCCGTAGGGAGTTTTTCCGCCCCCAATAATACTACAAAAATGACCGAGGAATATCCTCTGCCTCCTTCCGTAAGAACACTTACGCTCCCTCAGAGTTCGGGCAGTGGTTGGAGTGGTTTACCCTCTTCTCCTCCGCCACCCGTGGTGTCAACAGCCCCATCTGCCCCATCTGGGGCGGACTTCGCTTCTGCGGGGGTGAATGAGACCCATTTACCAGCCATAGGTCCTTTTAAGGAGGCAGAGGATCTCCTCTGTTCTCACCCTAGCCCTGCTAAAAACCCATTTTTGACCGGTGCCTTACAAGAACGACAGCGGACATGGCAACAAATTGCTCAGAATGCTATGCTAGATGGTAACCGTGAATTCGCCACAGATATAGCACATGATGCATTCCCGGTCCTGTATTCACAACCTGACGACCAGGGGCGAATTACTGTTACCATGACAAATTTAGATTGGAAATTACTGACTCAGTTGCGGGCTACCGTAAATGAGTCAGGAATAAAAGGGGAACCGACAAGACAGATGTTGGATTATTTATGGGCTACTAATATTCTACTTCCTAATGACATCCGTAGCATTATGAAACTTATATTATCCCAACATCAACAATTACTATTCAATGCCCATTGGCAGTCTGTCTGTCAGGAGTCCGTTGCGGTAATTCGCCAAGCAGGTGACCCTCTTTATGGGGTTACTTTGGACGAATTACTTGGTCTGGGAGCATATTTAAGATCGGAAGCACAAGCCCTTATGGGACCAGATAAGGTTAAGGAATCCATGTCATTAGCTAGGAAGGCATTGGAGCGTATTAGAGAGCCTGGAGGCGTTCCTTCATATATGGGTATAAAACAGGGCAGGGACGAACCATTTGGCTTATTTATTGATCGAGTTGCCAATGCCATTCAATCAGCAGGAGTCCCTGATTATCTGAAAGGGTCAATTCTAAAACAGTGTGCTATTCAAAATTGTAACCCTGTTACCCGTAGTATATTAGCTACATTACCTGGCACTTGGACTATAGAGGAGGGTTTAGAGCGAATGTCGCAGGTGCCTGTAGGACCCCAAGCTATGTTAGTGACAGCAGTTAAAGAATTAGGTAATAGTATGATAGAACACAATCAGACATCTCAAAATCAAGTACTCGCAGCCCTTGCTCCTTTGCAAGCCTCCGCTAAGCGACGTAACTACAGTAGGGTGCGTTGTTTCCGTTGCGGAACATTGGGTCATATTCGTCGAATTTGTACTGCTGGAGACGTGTGGTGTCAATCCTGCCGTTCTGATAGTCATAATGATGCAGCCTGCCGACGAAAGTCGGGAAACGCCCGAATCAGCGGGAAGAGTCGCCCCGCGCCGACACAAAAAGCGGCTGCCTACCCTGCGACGTCCAGTCCCTTCAACAATCCGTTTCTCTCCGCCCCGCCACCAGCGGAAGCCTCGGCTTGGACTTGGCAACAGCAATAGACTATACTCTTATCGACATGAGACCAGCCCGCATTCCCACGGGTGTTCAAGGGCCGGTGTATATTAATAATGAACCTGTTGGGGCCTTATTAATAGGCCGTTCTTCTGCCTCTCTGCACGGTTTGTACATATTGGTGGGACTCATAGATAAGGACTATAAAGGACAAATTTATATTCTGGCTTACACGATATTTCCTCCATTGCACATTCCACAAGGGACTAAAGTGGCTCAATTAATTCCTTTACCCCACCTAGTGGAGGGAACTTCACCGCTCCAACAACAGCCTCGTGGAACCGGTGCCTTTGGCTCAACAACGCCTATGGCACTACTCACCGTCGGTCTGCAACAACGACCACGACAAAAAGTGGAAATAAAGTACCGCGATGATTGCATTTCCCTCACCGCCCTTTTTGACACTGGAGCAGATGTGTCCATCGTTAGCTCACGCAAGTGGCCGCGCGATTGGCCGACTTACGCAAGCACTGCCACTGTGGCCGGAGTAGGAGGACTAACCATTGCACGCCAATCTCCACTGTTACAATGGACTATTGGAGACAAAACAATCAACTGCTGTGTCTCTATTATTCCGTTACCTGAGGGGGTGCACGCCCTGATAGGGCGCGATATATTGTCACAGATGGGAATGGTGCTCACTTCAGAACCGCCTTTTTAGGAACGGCCATTGCATGGACTTTCCCAATCCCACTGCAATGGAAATCTGATGATCCAATATGGGTAGAGCAGTGGCCGTTAAAAAGGGAAAGTCTGGCACAAGCCCACCTACTTGTGCAAGAACAATTTGATCAGGGACATTTGCGATTGTCAACCAGCCCATGGAACACTCCCATCTTTGTTATCAAAAAGAAATCAGGGAAATATCGTCTCCTTCACGATTTACGTGCTGTTAACAAACAAATGCATGATATGGGAGCGCTACAACCAGGTCTGCCTAACCCAGCCATGATACCAGAAGGCTGGCACCTACTTATTGTGGACTTAAAAGATTGTTTTTTCACCATTGCTCTCCATGAGGCAGATAAGCAACGATTTGCTTTCACACTCCCGGCAATAAATCGTGAAGGGCCGGCTCAACGATTTGAATGGACTGTGCTTCCTCAAGGGATGAAAAACTCACCTACATTGTGCCAACTTTACGTTGATGCCGCCCTACAACCGCTTCGGCGGAATTGGCCCGATACTCTAATTTATCATTACATGGACGATATTTTACTAGCCCAACAGTCCCCGTTTTCTTCACAACAGAAACAACAACTCAACTCACAGCTTCAACTACAGGGCCTTATTATAGCTCCGGAAAAGGTTCAGGAATCCAGTCCCTGGCAATATCTTGGGTGGCATATCACCAATACCATCATTCAACCACAGAAATTGACCTTGCACCTTGATATCCGGACCCTCAACGATGCACAACGTCTCCTTGGCGACCTCCAGTGGTTGAGGCCAGTAATTGGTATTCCAAATGAATTGCTCAACGAGCTACGTCCTTTATTGCGAGGCACAGATCCAACCAAAGCAATTGAACTTACCGCAGAGCAAAAAGAAGTGCTACAACAAATAGCCTCCTTAGTCACCCACCGCTTTACCCACCGACGCATTGCAGGACAGTCTATTGATTTAACTATTTTATACGGCCCTCAATACTTAATGGCTGCATTAACACAAACAAAAATAAAAACGGGGGAAAGACCAGGACCCACCGCCACCACCGATACTATTGTATTGGAATGGATAGCACCACCGTTACAGCCAAAACGAACAATACAGGAAAAAATTGTGACTTTGGCTGAGTTAATTCGCAAGGGCCGGAATCGCATCTTACAAATAGACGGTACTCCACCGGGTACCATATGGGTGCCCATAAAACAAACTGATTTGGAGTGGTACCTACGGAATTCTGAGGAACTACAGTCGGCATTGCTCACTGATGGAGCGGAACTTATAGCTAAGCCATTGCCTTCACCTGTTCTGACTTGGATGTCAAATATAGGCTGGATAACCAGACCCATGCGGTCTAATCAACCCCTTGCACAAGCCCTGACGGTCTTTACAGACGCTGGACGTCGCTCACAGACTGCAGCTGTGACGTGGAAAGATGACCAAGGGTGGCAACACAAGATTCTGCCGGCACAACAAGGGGATTCCTTACAAACGCTTGAGCTGTTTGCTGTTGTTTGGGCATTTATACGTTGGAAGGACATTCCATTGAATGTAGTTACTGACTCACTTTATGTAGCAGGAATTGTAAATCGCATTGAAGAGGCGAATTTGCGGGAGCTAAAGAATAAGCGACTTTTAGGACTTTTGACCAGCCTACAACTTGCAGTTGCACAGCGAACTGAAAAATATGCTGTTATACACATCCGAAGTCACTGTTGGAATGAAGGCCTCGGAGAAGGCAATGCTCGAGCGGACCGCTTAGTGACGATTACAATAGAACCCCCTTTAAGTCCTCATACCCGTGCACGCGAGTCCCACTCTATTTTTCATCAAAATGCAAGAGGACTAGCCAAAGCCTATAGACTTCCATTAACTGAAGCTCGAGCCATTGTTAAGGCATGTCCCACATGCAGTTATCAGAACTCTGGAATAGGCTTAGGGTGTGGGGTCAACCCTCGAGGGCTGAAGGCTAATGAGATCTGGCAGATGGATGTCACTCATGTTCCTGCATTAGGTCGCCTAAAATATTTACATGTTACTGTAGATACATACAGCCATATGATATGGGCCACTCCTCAGCCAGGAGAAAAGGTTCGAGATGTGCGTAGACACCTAACTAGTTGTTTCGCTGTCTTGGGAGTACCTGGCACAATCAAAACAGATAATGGACCTGCCTACAGTAGCGGGCAATTAAGGCGTTTTTTGCAAACATGGAATGTTATCCATATTACAGGTATCCCTCACTCACCAACAGGGCAGGCAATCATAGAAAGAGCCAATGGAACTGTGAAACGCTATTTAGACAAATTTAGGGAAATTGAAGATCCTAGAGAGAGAGTTCAAAAGGTTCTTTTCGTGCTCAATTACTTGTGTGTCTTTGGGGATACTAATGATCCACCGATTGCACGGCATTTCATGGGTCCTAAGGTCCCTGAGTCCTCACACATGCGGGTGTGGTATAAAGATGCAAAAACAGGAGAGTGGAAGGGCCCTGTAAGTGTTTTGTACATGGGACGAGGTTATGTTTGTGTGTTAACTGATACAGGTACACTGTGGGTACCCAGCCGTTGGATAAAGCCTGCCGTTGAAGACATCGCTGACGAATCTCAGAAAAAGGACTGAGTCATAAAAGCATCCCAGCGAAGCACGAAAAGATCCAACTTGGTGACAGATTGTTTAAGTTTTAATTAATGCTTAGTTGTTTTTAGCTAATTTTACTAAAATGGTTTGGTGTTTGATATTGATGATCATAGGGTTTAAACCAGTGACCCTTTTGGGCAGTGTTTTTCCTCCGCCTTTGCCTAAGACTAATGTATGGGTCACTTTGGCGAATTTAACAGGACAGAACACCCTGTGCCTTGCCACTGCCACTCCTGACAACCCTTTTTCCACATGCCTGGTGGGTCTACCATTGGACAAATGGCCGGTGCCCACGAACATGAAAACTGCTGTTGGGACCCACAATTCAAATCTTACCGACATGTGGGATTTTTGGACACCCCAACTTCCACGGGCAGCCTTGGAACCACAGGAGATTGAGATCCTTGGGTCAGTAAAAATGGATTTTTGTGTTACGTTTAACTATTCTGGGCGGAGTCAGTCCAAGGCATGGGATGTCTCTCCTTCCCATCTTGCGTTTAAGAATTCGAGACAGTGGTGTAATTATACGTCAGGCAATATCTCTAAATCCACCAATATTCCCTTGTCATTGCCATCGGGAATCTTTCTTATATGTGGGGATAGAGCATGGCCTGACATTCCCTCACACATAAAAGGAGGACCATGTAGCCTTGGACGCCTTACTGTCTTAACCCCTAATACATCTATGATTTTGCAACATCGCTTAGCTCACAGATCCAAACGAGGACTCCATGCGTATACCTCTACATGTGATGATAACGTAAAATTTTGGTCTTTTGGTCCACGCTTTGCTACTTCGCTATTATTACCGGGTGCTGCGGCTGCAAAAGCCCTGGCGACTTTAGACAAACTGGGATGTTGGCTTGCCAAGCAAACTAATGCAACTAGCAGTGCCTTGTCTAATCTTTTATTAGATGTTAATAGTATTCGCCATGCTACGCTGCAAAATAGAGCTGCTATAGATTTTTTACTTTTAGCGCAAGGCCATGGATGTGAAGATTTTGAAGGCATGTGTTGTATGAATCTTTCTGACCATTCTGAATCAATCCACGCTAGCATTCAAAAACTTAAGGAAGGTGTGTCAAAACTTAAACAAACAGATAATTGGGATTGGTTAGATAAAGTTTTTGAGGGATGGGGCCTTTCTGGATGGCTTAAGAGCTTAATGAAAGAAGGCCTTCGCTGGCTAATAATTATATTTTTAATTCTTATTGTAGCACGGGTAGTTATTAGTTGTGTGGTTAAAAAGGCGGAACAAGTCACAGAACAAATGTTCTTGGCACAAAATAAAAACGGGGGAATTGTGGAAGAATGGTTAGCTGAGAAAGGTCACTAGATGGCTCTTAATTATTATAGTTGCTATTATAGTAGTACGTATTTTATTAGCTTGTAGTTGCTATTATAGTAGTATGTATTTTATTAAGCTTATACCCTGCAAAGCAAAGGTACCACTCTTGTTGGATAATGGCTGACAGACAATGGTCATGGAGATGTAGCTGAGCTGCTTATGCGTACATGAAGAACTGTGTACGTGCACGCAGGCACGGAGTGCAGAGTGAAACAGGGCAGAAGAAGCGCGGCAGGACCAATCAGCGTCAGGGTCAAGATGACCTTAAACGAAGATAGCCCTCAGAAGAAGCAGCTAAATCCGGGAAGAACTGGTTAAAGGAGCTGTAAGAATGAAAACAAGAGTTGTAAGAATGAAAACAAGAGGCAGGCTTATAATGATGTAACTTGTAACTAATAACCAATGATAGTTTGACTAGTAGGCATATATTAACCACAATGTATAAAAGAAGCTAACTTAGAGCTAATAAACGAAGCTTGCTGATTGCTCATATTGAGTGTCCTTGTTTCCCTCCGGTTCTGACCATCGTTCCGCGGCTTTGGTCTTCGACAGGGTTGCATCACCCTCTACGGGTTGTTGATGTAAATGTGTAGCTGGGAGAAGGTGAGTATAGCACAACTTGCAGCTCAGGCCAGAATCCCTCCCGAAGACTTGCAGCAGATTAAGCAACTTGGGCTCCAAGCGCTTAAAATCGTCACAGAAGCTGGAGGACAAAGACAATGCTTTGTTCGTATAAAGCAGGAAGCGGGGGAGCCATTCATAAAATTTTTGGATAGGCTTCATGATGCCTTACAGAAGCAAGTGGGGAATGAGACGGCTCGGGATTGTATACTGAAACAACTTGCAGTTGAAAATGCTAGTTCAGAGTGTCAGAAGTGCAGCCCTTGAAAAACCCCAGTGTTGATGACATGATCACGGTGTGTATTGATACAGGTTCTAGACAGCATGAGTTGTCTTTGCTTGCCGAGGCGTTTGCGGCAGCGTCAGTCAAATGGCAGCCATGTTATTCCTGTGGTCAGAAAGGGCATTTCCAAAAAAACTGCCCGAAGACAAATATAGATCAAGGTGGAGGGCCGGGTGTGTGCCCGTGCTGTCACCACAAAGGGCAGCATTGGACACATCAGTATAAATCCCAATTTGACAGACGCTGCCATTGGCGGGAAACCCCGTGTGGCGCACGGGTGGGGCCGCGCTGTGACAAGCAGTCACCGCCCTCCCCCCCGGAGTGGTGGCCTTGAGCTGCTGCTGCTTGTGCACTGGCGCTGCCGGTAGCGCTGGCGTGGGGTAGGCTGCCTCAGCAAAATGAGCAGGTCTCTGGGTCACAGACTGGTGGCATTCTTAATTGGGAGTTCCAAAAATTATCAAGGCTAGGTTGCATAGCGCATAAACCACTGATATTTCTGACAGCAGTGGGGAGAAAAACGTCATGGGCATTCCTCACGCTCCTTCAGGATACAGATTCGTTAATCGTTTTAGCATGGATTTTCCTACTCCATAATTTTGGAAAGACAGTTACCACGGCTATTGAAATGATAGCCATGGTCACTGAGAAGGGGAGGGAGCGTTTGTTGGCTTCACTCGGTGCAGAGCCACATACGTTTTACTTACCTCATGATAGAAAACAATTGACCATTTTAACTCACCAGTCTTTTGTATTTCAGTGTGTGTTGGCTGATTTTACAGGACAGGTAAGTACTCATTTTCCAAGACACAGAACAATACAATCTTTAAACTCGCTTTCACTATTACCTATCTCACAATTGGCTACTACTCTCGTAACTAATGCCCTAACACTGTGTTTACTGATGGATGGAAGATATGCCTCCTATACAGTGTCATTCTCAATTGGAGAAGGTAAGTAGTAATGCCCCTTTTTCTCACTTGCAGCCTGATAACTTGTCCTAAAGACACCATTCCTCACTTCTCCCTCGCCTCTCAGAAGTGATACGGGATATAAAACCAGCACAGACAGGCTCTTGTGAGAAGATGAGCTCTCCTAGCCTCAGCTCTTTCCTCCTTCATGTGCAGAGATGGAGCATAATGCAGAACAGAAAAGCCCCTGACTGCATTTAGCCACGGGGTGTGCTGTATGTGAGTTGGGGCGGGAAGGGTCTGGATGGTTGGGCACGCGTGCACACACTGCAGTGCCCAGAGCTGTTCCTGCTGAGGATCAGAGGTGTCCTGGGAGCACTTGCCACCTCCACCTCTCTCAATGGTTATGAAGCTGGTAGTCTGAGGGCAAACAAAAGGTCGTCTTGTGCAAGACAAACAAGAAGTTACCATGACCAAAAGTCAAACCTAAGTCTGCCCCTCCTCTGGGTAGTCAGTGCTGCTTTCTAATACTGTCGTATTAGCTTGATTTTCAACAAGACCATTATTTTGCTGCAGTGGTCCTCCCCATGGCTTAAAGGTCTTGCCATCTAATCCCAGCTCTCCTCTGGGTAAGAACACCAACAAAATACAGCCACCCAAGAGTTGAATTTGAGTTCTTTTGAGGTAGCTTGATCGAAAAATTAAAGTTAAATCAGGAAAGCAGAGGCAAAATTAGAACATTAAACTCCAATTTTAAGGAGTACTTACTCCTGGCACTTGCAAGTCTTGAAGCAGCTTATTTTTTCATTGTGGTTTCATTGTAAGAGTGCTTTTCCATTGAGGGTTTGTTTTGTTTTAAGTGAGAGAGCACTACATGCTATCGGTAGAGACCTCAGCCTTTGCAAGCCATACCCGACTTCACATTGCACACGTGGGAAAAGAAACAGATAGTTTTGGTTTTGTTGCTTTGTTATGAATAAAGCAATGTTTGTCTATGTTTGAGCTCTTTAGGAGAGCCTCTGTCTGAATGCACCAAGTCTGGGAACAGATTCCTGGCCTGTCTTTAGACCATCAGTTTTATATGATGACAGCATTCCTTTTTTACATTCAAAAGCATATAAACATTAGGATAGTTTGTGTCAGCTGTGCTGGCTGTGTCCCCTCCCAGCCTCTTGTGAACATTTACTCTATCCCAGCAGAAATCCGGGACAACCCTGGTGTGTGAAGCTGTTGTCATCCAGACATCTTCACAGGATCTCAAACACCCACCATCACCAGTTTCATTCAGTGGGTAGGATGGGTTGCAGGCTGTAGGGCATGGTACAGGGTCCGTCCCCGCTGCCGCCCCATGGTAGAGAGACCACAGTGCCATGCTACCGCTGCCTTGGCTGCAAACCCAGCTGAAGCCAGTTGTATTGGGTACTGCTTCATTTCTTGGGGAAGATAAAAGGAATGAAGGAAGTGTTTCAGGGCAGCACTGCCAGAGGGCCATAGAGGTACGCAAAGAAGTTGACTTACACAGGGATGGAAGGGTCAGTGCTGTTACAACAACCGGATGGTCGCTCCCCACCAAACACACCCAAAGTACCCACAGCCACTGGCACTTTTAATACCGGTACTCAAACTGTACAATGGAGATGCAACAGCACTGACAACTGTACACAGTGTTTCTGCAGCCATTGCCCAAGGGTCAGTTTCATTCAAAGAGGAAGCTTATAAAAACACACCATCCTCTCCCAAGATACTGTACACTATTCAGCAAAGTAAAACCAGAAAAAAATCGTTCATTAAAAAAGTCATTACATTATTTGTATACATCAGGGATAGTCTACAGAATCCTGTTCATCTAGAAAACATGTGCATTATAAACCATTTCCATGCACTGCAACAATTTCTTATTTCAAAGGTGGTATCAAAAGACAGCACAGCAGTCCTAACCCCTAGAACACGCTATGTAAAACAAATGTGCAGCCTTCTATTGAATGTGCTAGGTGAATAAAATACAACAACAACAATTCAAAAAAAAAAAAAAAAAGGAGATTTGTCTTTCTTTCCCCCAAGTGACTCCAGCAGCAACAGGTACAGTTAACGTGAAGTGTGTGCAGGAACCAATTTAGTCCCAGTGCGTCTTCAACAGCTTGTTCACTGTGCTAACCCGAGACAGACTGCTGTGTTTAAGATTGCTGTGATGCAGGATCCACATCTAATAACTCAGTATTCAATCACCCTGCAAGCTCAAGAGATCTGCACCTATAAAAATGTCTCTATTGCAGCATCAAAGTATAAAGTGTGTCACTTATGGTTTAAAAATCTATAGAAAAAGTTTGTTTTCCGTACAAAAATGCTGGAATTGCATCAAGATATACATTTTGTGATGTGAAATTCACCACACACCCTGGGACAAGGAACGAGGCTGTACACGTGAGGCATTATTTAGATTAATATTTTGGTATAACTGGAGATAAACAGACTTCTCCCTAAACTGGTGGAGGCCCGTTGGTGTACTGCAGCATGGCATGGAAAGAACGAGCGAAGTTGTTGGCCTTGGTGCAGCTGTAGGGTTCCTCACAAAAAGGAACCGTGCAAGCCAGAAGGAGGAGCAGTAGAATGAACTGGAAAGGTAAAGCTGCTCGTAGAACACGGTTAAAGAAGGAAGGAGGGCGGGAAACGGCTTGAATAGGTTGAAGATGCCTTTCATCCCTGAAAAGTTAAAAAGAAAAAAAAATAGAAGGCACTTTAGAATTTAAATTAAACAAATGGTTTAACTCCCTCTTCAGAGTTCACCCTTCCAAGAGGGAGGGCTGTGTATATGCAGGCAAATGCAGCCCGGAGCTGGCATGTGGAGGAGACACTACAGGTGGGCAGAAATCCCCTCCAGCAGTATGCCAACCTAGGAGGAACAGCCACCCAGGTTTCTGCTGGCACTCTGCTCGTCTCTGCTGTTTTCACTTTCCTTCAAGAGATCAAACATAAAGTAATACCTTGTGCTGCTGCTGTTTCTGCCAACTGCAGTTCTCTTGATGTGGGTCTGTTGAGAGAAAGAGTTTTTAGTGTTTCAGAATCTACAAGGAATTTCTCTCTCAAAAAAGACAGCTGTAGACTTTAAACTCCTGTGGTAAATTCTGTAATAAGGTAGACGCATCTGAAAGGTAAAATGACTACATTTGAGGAACTTGCAGGCTAAAAGTGTCAAAATATGCTATATACTGACAGTAAGAGATGAGAAAAAAATACTTGCCTTCTTCACAGCAGGGCTGGATTTGGTTGTGACAGGGTTGTAGACTTGGGAGCGCAAGTCACCTGGAACCAGACGAGATTCTCTGGTATCCTAAAAGATAACCACACCTTCCTCTTTAAAATGCACATGGAAAACTCACAACAGAAGTGCAGAGAGCCATCTTTCATTGTCTCTCTGTAGGTGCACAACCCTTTGCCCCTTCAGATGTGCAGGACCAGTGGTAAACAGATGTTGCAACTCCCCAGCATAGAGAAATGCTTTGCTATCGGGCTGGCTTTGGCTGGGACAGAGGTGATTTTTTGCACAGCAGCTCTTATGGGGCTGCGTTTACTCTAGTATCTGGTATCACAGCAAAGTGTTTGTTACTGCTGAGCAGGGCTTACACAGAGCCAAGGCCTTTGCTGTTCCAAACCCTTCCCCACCAGTGAGCAGGCTAGGGGTGCACAAGCAGTTGGGCGGGGGGGACACAGCCGGGTCAGCTGACCCCAAATGACCCAAGGGCAATATCACACACCATATGGCATCACCCTCAGCATATAGATGATGTTGGGAGCGATGGCATTTGTCTTCCCAAGCCACTGTTAAAAGCATGATGGAGCCCTGTTTTCCTGGGGATGGCTGAACACCTCCTGCCCGTGGGAAGTGGGGAATGAGTTCCTAGGTTTGTTTTACCTATTAAACTGTCTTTATGTTAACCCATGAGTTTCTCACTTTTACTCTTGTGATTCTCTCCCCCATCCCACGGGGGGCAATAAGCGAGCAGCCACATGGGGCTTAGCGGCTGTCTGGAGTTAAACAACAATATGCCCAGCCTGAAGGAAGTGTGGTGGAACTGGTGCATACAGGTATTCACTTGAAAATATCTGACAGCTCTCAGGAGAGACGCTGTACTTCTATGAACAACAACTCCTCTGGGTTCCTTACACACTCCTACCCTTATACTTGGTATGGCTCACAGGGCAATTCAGACTGGGAGGGACTGCAGGAAGGCCTAGCCTTGCTTTGAGGCCCAGTCTCCTGCTCAAAGCAAGGTCAGCTATGAGACCAGACCAGAGGCCTTACTCAAAAGTTCTTTCCTGCCTGTCCTTCAAACTCCTCAAGGGTGGAAACCACACAGCTTCTCTGGGAAATCCATTTCAATACTTTCAAGCCTCACGGTGCTGAATTTTTTCCTATAGCAAATTAATTGTTTGGTTGAGGGTTTTTTCAGCTTATGAAGGTGAAGGTACTTAAGTGTTAAGTCAGTCTCTAATATATACCATTATTCCTAGTATGTTATTACTTTTCAGTTAGAAAACCCCACAAACAAGTCTTTAAACTGACTCACCAGATTCCCTTGTATTGCTTTTAAGTCATGTGAAACTTGTTCAATCAGCTGTCTCAGTTTCCTTCCAATTACATGGACCTTTTCATCTGCTTCAATGTATTCACCGTTGGATTTAATCAGCAAGTAAGCAGCGAGTTCTTCAAGTGAGTATACGTTATGCTGTTGGAACAGCAGCTCTTTCTCCAGTTGCTTAGAACAAACAAACAAAAACCAGTGAGACAGTCTGTTACTCTCAACTTCAGGGATGTTCTCACAAAAAGAGGAACACTGGAACAACTCAACCTGCCTGAGAATCTGCAATACATAGGAATGGCTATTACAGCTACACATGAAATGAAGTTCTCTTGAAGAGACTGGTTGTATCTGCTTGAACTAACATTTAGAAATAGACCTAGCAGCAATTAATCCATCTAGAAAAGACATTAAATCTTGGAAATTGGAAGTCTCACTCCAGCATAAAAGCTGTCCATAAGGAACTTATTACGATGCACAAATACAGAAAAAAAAGCCTCATATAGGCAATCTTAGTCCAGTTCAGAAGCCAGCCAGGGGCCTGAATAGAGCAGGTTCAAGGACAGGCTGCAGACATCTTGAGAAAGAAACGTATTGGTTTTAAATTTGTGGTGAGAACTACCGACTCACTGTTAGAGCTGAGGTCCTGAAGATAAGACTACACTTACCATTAGTGCCCTTTGGCATTCCAGTATCGTGTCGAGGTCAGCATTTGGATCTGTGATCTGTGCCTTATTACGCTGGCTATCAGCATGAGCCAACCACAGGATTAGTTTTTGGGTCTGATCCTGGAACTCCTAGAGAAACAAACAGATATTTACCCTTATAATATATTATTTTTATATATATATATATTACCCTGATTACCCTTATTTACCCCACAGTAGCACTCTAAAGAGAAGCCTTCCTGTATAAACTGGCATGTGGCACGCACCTTGCAATGCAGTAGGGCTTCTTGTAAACCTTTCCTCCAGTTGTCCAATGCACGGGTTTCTTCCTCCCAAAGTAAGTTCACCTTCCGCAGCTTGTTCTGAAGCCCTTTGAACTCTCTGCTATCCCCTTTCTGGAATTCTTTGGTGCTCAGGTTAATGGAAAGCATCACTGTCTTGTAATTATCAAATGCTTTAAGCATGTCCTGGAAGAAAAAGAGGATTAGGAGCCTCAATGGATGACGAAAAACATGTTGGTTATTTACAAGAAAATAATACCCTCAAAAGAATCACAGCTGTAGGGGAAAGCTGTTGGAATCCTACAGTTACGCTTTAAGGGACATCCAGAGGTCTTTACTCCCATCCTCCTCCTCCAAGTAGGGCCAACTTCAAACTATGAGTTGGTTCCTCAGGGCCCCATCCAGTCAAATGTTGAGTATCTGGCTGGATGGAGATTCCCTATCACCTCTGGGCTCCTGGTCCCACATCAAGTCACCCTGTGATGAGAAATTCTTCTGTTTCTCTCCAGTCAGAGATTGTCAGCCCAGATTTCTGACGCATTTAGGGTCCCTCCAAATGCGCCCACCTCCCCCACCCCGTCCTCTCCCCTAACACTGCAGGAAGAAATAACATGCAATTTGTGAAGTCAGGCTCTATTCCCTAACCACCTTGATGTGAAGGTAGAGCCTTTTCCTTTTTTAAATTAAGTTTTGGGTTTTTTAAAAAATGATTGCCAAACAACACCTCATACGCTCCAGAAGTTCACAGTTTCAATCAAGGGTACTCAGTCTTTTTCAAGGGTACCTTACTCTTGCAGTAGAAAGGTAAGAGCTGCAGGATGAGTCCTGCAATCAACACAGCTCAGGTGGCTTTTCTTAGCAGCCTTTGTAGCTAGGAGTGTCAACCTGTATGTTCTCAAGAACCGCATCCCACTTGTCCAAAACTGCTGGTCCAAATTACATTTCACCCAACAAAGAACCCTGTCTCCCTCCTTCAAGCAACAGTTTCCTGCAGTACAAATGGTCCAGCAAAGACTCCTCAACACCACTAAGACAGTCTGCAGCCAGACTGGCCTTATCCAAGGCAATTGTGATACCATGACATCTCATGTAATTCATGTCTTAGAACGTGCAGGCTCTTTTGGACCCCCACAGAAAGCAGGCTGTCTGAAAAGGGGATTTACAGCCAGCTGGACTCCTCTTAAGAAAATATCCAAGACAGAAGAAGTGAAGCTCTGCTCCTTGAAGTCTGACACCTAACTCCAGCCTGAAAGGAAGCACCTCCCTCCAATCACAAGGCATCACCAAACCTTTCCTAGGGTTTGGTGCCTAAGCCATGGTCGCTACTTCAGGACGTGTAAGTTTAAGCACTCTCTCAACTTGCCTGAGAAATCCCTCCTCTGTCCTACAGCACATTCCTTGTGAGCATCATCCCAGGTGTGATAACAAAGTGACCAATAGCCCCAGCATTTAAGTGGCTCCCTATAAGGCTACTGGCAGAAGGGAGAGCATGTAGGGATTTTCTATTCCCATGAGTGTTAGCAACACTTGCTCTCTCAGAGTTCAACCCGAGACTTAAGTCCTAGGGACCCAGCACTTCTGTAGCACACCCCCACTGTATTAGCATTCACGCTCCCCACAGATCCCAGAAACACAAAGACAATGATCAAGAGCATCAGCATCTTGAAATCCCACATCTCAGTGTGCCATAACTTACTTTCAGTTTCTTGACCTTTTGTCCCAACGCCTTCATGCTGGTTGGAGGTTTTGCTTTTTGCAGCTCTTTCAGCTCTTGCTCAGTTTTTAGAAGCCAAGCAGAGACCTCGCTGAGATCTGAGTTCAGCTGCTGCCACTGCTGCAATTTCTGCTTGATCTTAAATTTATTTCTGAGGTCTTGAGCTTGGATGAGTTCCCACCCATCAGTAGTGCCTAGAAATGATAGAAGAACAAACACTTAAATCTTAGGCAAGGTGAAGAGTGTGTAAAACAGAGGGAAGGAGTTTCAAGAGTAAATTATTCTCCAATCTACTCATGGCCACATAATTGCTGCCACGTACAGCTGCTATCCAAACATGTTCTTTCTTGAGATTCTGCAGTCTGTAAGTTTTGTATTACTGGTCAGGTTCTCCAGGTAGTAATGCTAGGCAGGATTTTAACCACATTAATTGAAGATACTTTCATTCACCTGGAAGAACAGAATCTAAGGTGATGGAATTCAGTGAGCCCAGTTGTGATTTGGTAGATAGCCAGAATTCATCATGGGACAAAGTATGATCCAGCCGTTAGGACATGGGTTTATCTTTCATCTGTTCAATGCTAAAGGAGATGAAGATGCCAACTGTGCAATCACTAACACTATTTCTGGAAGCACATCTAAGCCCTTCTCAGACATTTCCTATTCATCCCACGTATGGCCCCAACCCTAGTCTAACTGTGAGACCCGAAAGTAAGGAAGCTGGTGCAAATAGATGCAGCCTTCTTTTTATCACTTGATTCACTTTTGTGATTGCAGTACAGACATGTTATTGCAATCTCAAGCACCTGAAACCAGAAGTGAGGTCCTAAAAAAGGTTAAGAGAACCAGCTTGATGGCCTATTTGGAAGAAAGGACCACAGTGAAGACAGTGAAGAATAGAATACGTTCCCAGCTTTGACAAAACATTTCTCTAAGTGGGAGCTGTAGCATCTTGTTCTATGGGTACCAGTACCTGAGAAAAGGAACTAGAGCAATCCTATTTTAGACAAACAGACACACTTCTTTGGTTTGAAATCTGATGAAAAGTCTCTGATGTATTTGATATCACACAGAAGTGGAATCGCTCCCATTCATTCCAACCAGCAATGAGACTGAAGTATATTATGAGTGACCAAAATCTCGATTCCGGCAGAACATGTAAAAGCTTAGAACACCAAATGTGGGTTGGACGGTGCCAGGTGAGAGGGCAGCTCAGCAAATCTTAGCAAATACATTAATTTAGAGGATAGCAATTTACTTCTGCTGTGTTCCCAAGGCAAATGTGCTGCTTTTGTGCCACAGGACAAACACCCCAGCAGCAAAGGCACTCCTAACGCTCCCTACCTGGCTGCTTGTCCCCAGCTCCTGTATTCACCAGGTCTCGGTCATCCTGGGGCTCTCCATCGCTCATGTCAGCAGACGTGTTTTTCCCCCTGTTGATGCTGGTGTCGCTGGCAGAGCTGAGCTGCTTCACCTGGAATGACATTTTGGTAGGTGAGCCCTGCAGGTTAAGTTGTCAAAGGTCAAAGTTGTGTTACTTTGGGGTGGCTGGGCTGCCGCTGAGCCCTCGCTCGTCAGATTTAGCCCTTTCCTAAGTGTACACTGGCTCTCTGCACCTTCTCATTAACACACAGAGACCAGAGCAGTGCTAATTGTTGCAAGACTGGACATGGCAGATTAACTGCTTTTGCACTACGTGTACCAGACAGTGTACATTTGCTGATGCTCTTTGTTGGATTCTGGGTCTTGGCAATATTGACTCGAAGGCTCTAAGCCTGGATTAATGATGACAAAACCAGCCAGAGCACAGGACCATCTTGTGCCTGGAAGAGTGCTGACAAGTGCTCCAGATCCACCAAGCCTGGCAGCTGCTGGCAAAACTACCAAGACTGAGGTACCAATGAATAGTAGCCATTTTGGTACAGTTTTAGCACCCAGAAGCAAAATAAATATTGGAATGCATGCTAAAAAGCCCCCTTCAAGTCAGTCTGCTTAGGAAGGGGAGGTAAGTCAGTAAGAAGTATCAAAGGGCAATACTGACACCGGGGGCAGGGTGTTAAATTCTCCTAAATTTGTCCTGTGACAATAGAGGAAGTAAGTTTCTCCAGACACTGACTCTAATCAGGAGCCAGCCTAACATGATTGCTTGGAATGGCTTTAAAGAAGCTTTTCTAGTGAGTGGATAGAGACTCTCAGTGGTGACCTGAGCTACCAGAAATCATGACAGATTGCATACATTCTCATGCCACTACTGTTTTTCTTGGTACTGGAAGAGGATGGGAGTTACATAGGAACAACAAACAGACTCTGTAATACAATCCAGTGCCCACAGAGCCTCCAACTCACGTAGTTGGGCTTATAGGGAGTGCTTGTCTCTGGACCACACAGCACATCTTCAACCATCTCTGCCTGATTGTATCGGTGTTTCCTGAACACTGGGCTATCTGGAGAACACCAGGGATGAGCTTCTGAAGCTGAAAACAGAAACCATCAGCCATGAGTGCAAAATCCCACATCCACAAGGAATGTGTTGCTTTGTAGTAAGTTAGAAAGCTCTATGAATAAAATGGCATCAAGTTATGGCATAAAAATGACAGTTTTGCTGCTTTCCTTGCAAAGCATGCACATTTGCAAAACATCCAACGTGTTTCAAAGGGGATGAGATGAGAGCCATGCAGGTATTATGGGACATTCTGTTTTCTTCTGGAAAATGCTTGGATACAGGTAGGAGTATTCAAAAAATAAAAAGGCTGCACTGTGTTTTTGGAGAGTTTGCACCCCAAAAATACTATGACACAGCTGCAATGCGTTTCAGTGGGGTCAAGTAAAGACATGTCCTGATTTAGATCATGTTTGTTCTGGAGTTAATAGACAGGACACACGTGGTTCTGTCATGCACAACCCCCCTAAATTCTTGTGGAATTCCCTTCAGTAATTATGCAGTCAGCATCAGAACAACAGAAAAAATAATACTACCCAGAGCAAACCACCAAGAAAGTACCCAAAGACTCTGGATCAATACGATGAAATACACGTTAAGCACCTTGGCATTGACTAGGCAAAAGCTAAATGGTGTGTTCTCAACTGCTTTGTAATGCACATGTGAACACTGCAGCACAGGAACACCATGACAGGATGAGACATGGTGTCCACACAAGGCAGGAAGTCAGACATTACATATGAGAGAGGTTGAGGAATATAGCGTGCAGCACAGGGAGATTGCCATGTTCAGACACATGCATTAGCAGGTGCCTACCAGAAGATGCTTGCAAAGTTTTTGTGGTCATTTTAAGATAAGCCTCTGGATTTTCAGTGATTTCTACATCTGAAAAAAGAATAACGTCATTTTCCTCACTCTTTAGTATTTTCCAACTGTTAAAAACAACTGAAACAGTGAGGGACAGCAAAGACAAACAACAAAAGTTGTGGCTACTATTTCCATCCAAAATTCTCAAGAAGTAGACAATACCAATCTGTTCATCAAGACATCTACGAGATAAGACTCTATTAAGATTACTTGAAAACCATCAACGTGGAAGCGAGACCTCAATCCCCCTCCCTTCCCACACAGGAACATCCTGCAGTTGTCCATGTCAAAACAAACAGCTGGCAATTGGTTCTCACCTGACAGAGCGCTGTAGTATTTTCCTTCTTCTTCCTCTTCATGAGAGGAAGAACCTCCCACATCACCTGTGTGATCCCACTCGAGTGGGATGGAGTCAACACTGACAGGGGTTTCACAGCCTGATCTTTCATGGCCTTGAGCAGGGGGCATAAGGTGGCACAGGGACGGTGCTGAACAGGGCCCGTCACCAATGGTGTTCTTATGCCAGGGGTCAGTCTGGATTTCTCTGGCATCTTCTAGATCTGTCTCACTTTCACAGGTCTCTTTTTCATCATCCAATCCCTAAAAATAAATAATTTTGCATATCATTAAGATTTCCAACAGATCTACACCACTTCATGAGCTAATGATTGAACCACACAGCACTCACTACTGGGAACTGTTTTGTGGTCAGCTGCAGTAATCAAACACACCACGTGCCACAAAGGAAGGGGCATTCCACCTCCTTCCTCTTTTGTCAAAACAAGCCTCACATCAACAGCTACCTCCCCTCTTTCAAAACACTCAACCACCACCATAATGCCTCTTTCCCAGTTTGCAGGGAGGGGTACCCTGTACCAAATGGACTGCACAGGTCAGTAGTGAAATGATGCTCAGGCAGAGATGAACAGATACTTGTAGATGGTCAGATTACTTCCTCTACCTGACTTGTTAATAAATGTGCTTTCTTTTTGAGCCAAAGCAAACTGAGAATCAGCTGCATGTTCCCAGTAATAAGTAGGGAGCATGCTGGTCCCCATTTGGGGTTTCCCACAAGAAAGTGGAACCTCACAAACAAATCCACAGAGAGATACTGAACACCCCAAAAGAGCTTCTGAGCCCTCAAGCCACTACTATCTCAATATTAACCCTGTGAATTATTTCCATGCTATTATCCAGATTCTGCAGATTGAAACCAAATATGAGAGGCTTGAGAAGACCAGACTGGTGACAAGATTTAGCAAAGCTGGCACAATTATGAAGGAGCTCCTGACCCTTTTGAGCTCAAACCACTCAGTCAAGCTGCTACGGATAAGCAATGGATATTGCAGTTTAAATACAAAAATCTTGCCAAAGATCTAAACTGTTGCTTCTTACAGGATGCCTTGAAGTCAGTCTTTGATGGAACCGGGCAACTCGCCCAAACACTTCCTGACAGTATCTGTGAAGTTCTTCCAATTCATCTTCAATCAGGGAAGCATCCAAAGGCTCACTCTTCTGAATCAACTGCTCCCCAAAAACAATTAGCTGATCAATCTTATTTGTGTTTAGTGTTATTTCCTGCTGGAACCCCTATTTGAAACATAATAAGAAAAAACAATTACTTCTGCAACCTTTCTATAGCCTAAGGTTTGTCCCTTTCTTGCCAACCATAGTGAAAGAAAAGCAACAATTGACATTGTTGTCTCATTTCATTTGGCAAATATCTTTTTTCCCAAGCAGTCCAGAGGCTTATTAGCAGTATTACAGTTGCAATGAAGTGGCATTTTCCACCTATGTGTGCATCAATGTCATTGCAGTGTCCTGAGCCCACAGGGGATCACGATACCACAGTTCAGCTAATCAGCTTATTTTTCTGTTGGATACACACAATCTTTGTCTCAGCAGCAAAGAAGACTGCCTGCTTGGGCCTCCAGCCTACAAACAGTAAATCTACATCCCTAACCAATTAACAGTGCAGTGGGAAAGGAGAAACAAGTGTATGAGCAGGTAAGAAAAAACTACTTTGGCCTTCAGGTTCATACGCCCCTTGTCTTAATTCTGTTTGCAAGTCCCAGCTACAAAGAATGCACCTAGAGGACAGATCCTACCCTAATGCCAATTCAAAAAGTTCTCATCAAGGAACACCTGAAGTAAGGAATGAAGCTTCTACTGTTAACCTCCACATGCTCCTTTCCAGATCTGATATCACTGTTGCTGACATTTGGTATAAGGAGCAAAGGGTAGACTAGAACTGAGCTTGAACACTGAATTTGACTTGAAATACTGTGCAGTTTAATTGTGATGCTGGCTTTAAGTCTTAACAATTTACTGGCCCTCAAAACAAACCCAGCCCTACAGCGATCTGTCAGCTATTGTGAAGTTCCAGAAAAATAGATGATTCTGTCAAGAGAGGGTAGACCAATTGGATCAGACAACTGTTTTATACAGATACATACATTTAACTGGCGCATTTTGTCGTCAAAGTTACTTTTTGAGAAGTGCTCCACATTTGTCAGCTGGAGGTCCATTTCTGTGAGCCAAACGAGGATGCTTTCCCTCGTCCCCTCAAACTCATCCCTCCGATTGGTGAAGTGCTGAATAGGAAGAAGGCAGCCAGTGTTAAAGACTTCAGCTACTAAAAAAAGATGGTCACAGGAGCCCTCAGAAAACAGTGTCTTGTTTCAAAGCTGCTGTTCACCTTCATGGCACAAATGTCAGCATGCCTTATACAAAACCCATCCCCTACCTGTAGTGATGCTGAAACAAAGTGTCCTATGATAGTTCACCACTCATATGGGACAGGGAATAAACCTTCAGCAAGGCAAGATGCTTCTCTAAAATTACATTCTTGCTTCCACACTGCATACCTTTTCCCACATCATTATACCAGTGTAACAGTTATTTGGACTCAGTTTTAACATCTAATTCATTCTAAATTTAGAAGACAGACAAAGGAAGTCAATTAAAATGATAATCTCCAAAGGAACTATGACATTAAAACCAGAGAAATAATAGAGAAGCTGGATCATGGGTGACCATGCCAGTGTAATTAATGCACCATTTGGCCTGGAAGCCAGGAGGAGCTCTCTCTGCTGCCATCTCCCACCGCAGCTATCAGACAGGCAGCTGCAGTGCCCCAGTTCTCCTGGCTGGATTTGCTGTTCGGGAAGGGGATTAGAAAACACACTGCATCCCAACTGCACAGATAAACCCCACCAGTGCTCTCACAGCCTCCTCCACTGACTTTTGGGATCTAATAGTTTTCCCTGTCAATTCCTTGCAGCGCTGCTGTATTTAAAAATCAGGTAGTGACAAGCTTCTCCCACAGCACAGCACAAGAGTATTGGCCCAGAGATCAGTTGAACTCCACAAGCAGGACCCTTCCTTAAAGCGTCACAGTCTTTTTGGCAAGGTTCCTCTGTCAGGCAGAGCACAGCAGGAGCTGGTGGCAGCAGCATGCCTCTCCACCACATCTCCACACTTAAAGCCTTGTAGGTGAATCATAACTTGGCATACGGCAGAGTTGTGTTGTAAACTCCAAACAGTATCTGCAGTGGGGCCCTTTTCTCTCTGTCTCTTCTTTATGGAAAGCTGCAAGTGCACGACTGCATCCACCCGTGACAAGACTAGAGGACAGTGGATAGAGGCAGCAAGGCCCGCAACACCCTTTCCAGAATTTGTACACGTTCTTTCCTTACGCTTCTTGAACTACCAAGGACCCATCTCTAAGGGCATATTTATGCCACATATTTGGTGACCCCTCCAGCGCTGCACTCCTACACTGGAATCGCAAGACACAAACCAACACAAGAGAGTTGCTCTGGTATATGTTTTGCCCCTGAGTAATTTGTACAGAAACTTGCCAGTGTTCTCACTCTCTCACCCCACCATGAATTACCTTGAGTCTCCTCAGAATGGCAGCGACTCGTTTCTGGAGGTTATCCCAGCGCTGGTTGCCTTCATGTACCATCTGCTTCAACTTGCTGGCTGAGTCAGTGCGGTTCTCGCGGGCAAGGCGCCTGTACTGCTTATTGATCAGCTCCAACTGAGTGAGTCGCTCATGAATTTGCCGCTGGAATGCCTGCAAGGCACATCAAGGAGCTTAGTTCCCTTGCCAGTAAGAGGAGGGATGATGCTCACCCTTTAAAAATTACACTTAAACTTCCAAAATTAAATCTGGAGAAGGACTTATATTTTAAATAGTCTGCTCAGACTTAGCTCATTAGGAAAAGGAAGAAAAAACCCCACTATAAACAACCCACAAAGGTGTCCTGCCTATAAAAATCAAATCTTTAACTTATAAGCAGGATCTTGTCAGTTCAAAGCATTGGATTCTCCACATTAAAAAAAATCTGGAGACAAATAAATCAGCGAGATATCTGAGCAGCCACATACAGGCCACATAAATTATGTTCTCTGAAAGTCTACTGACAGGTTGGTGTTTTCCTGTGACAGGGCATTTCACACACACAATAATATTTAGCAGTCTGACCATTCAACCTAATGCTGAGCATAAAAAAAAAGTGAAGCTGAAAAATTCACCTCAAATTTCTTCAGCTCCTCCTTTGCATGTGTGTACAAAACCTCTGAAGAATTAGGCTTAGCTGCAGTCCTTTCAGATGAATTCAGCCAATCTTCAAAGCGAGAATAATCTTCCAGAAACCTCTGCCATAGACGCCAGGTTTCCTCAATTCTGAGAGGGAGATGTAAAAATGGAAAGGGTTCATCACAAGGAATCTGTTAATTTAGGATGGGTTTTTTTTTTCTTTTTCAAAAATCAGGTTGTGGCAAAAGCTCCACTGTTTCTTCTGAATGCTGCCACAGGCTTCTATAGGAATGGTAAGGGACTTACTTCATTCGTCTTTCCATAGACATGGCGCAGATATTTCTCCAACGTCTGTCCAGACTCCTGCTCGTCTGCTGGATGGAGTCACACTCTGTCTCGTTAGCACACGCATCTGAATCGTGTAGCAGGACTTCACAAATATTAAAGACAGATTCCACTCCTGCAGTGTGTTGCTCTATGTCTCGTTGCAGATCCTGCCAATGGCAAGAGAATAGCTTGAGTAAAAGGAAATACACGTGGCTAGACTTTGGACATAGCCTTTCAAAATGCTGCAGAGGATGGGGAAAGAGCAATTTGTGTGTCAGGAGAAGCTTAACTTTAGAACACAGACTTGCAGGATGTGTTGTGCTGATGACAGGCTGACAGGTCAGGACAGAACTGCCATGCAAAAATGACTGTCCAGCTTTGTTTTTTCAGTGAAAGCTCAATCTTCTCATTAACAGTCCAGACAATTTCAACGTGCAATCAAAACACAAACCTTACACACAACAAACACATTGTGGTGGTTCAGCCCCAACCAGTGTCTGAGCACCACACTCCGCTCGCTCACTCCCAGAGGATAAAGAAACAGAGCCTCCATGGGTTGAGATACGGAAGCTTACTGACAAAAACACCATGAAAGCAGAACAGTAACAACCAATTACACTCACACCCAGTGATGACATTAGAGAGTGCTGCTTGACACAAGGACCAACACAATTCCTGGGCCACACTCACACTCAGGGTTGCTCTGGAGGGACCCAGGAGCACCCCTCCCTGAACAAGCCCCTTTTATGGGGGAGTGGTGTCAGGTGGTGTGGAAACAGCTTAGCTGGGCTAACTCAGTTCACCTTGGCTAACTGCTTGGGGAGGGTAACTCTGGCCTGGCCAGAACCAGGACACACATACTTAATTTTGACAGTGTCTCCTATCAGCTCACCACACTGTAAGACTTCACAGAGAACTCGTGGCACAGTCCATGTGCTTTGCTGACAGTACGATCACAAGCTGGCCTCATGAAACACAGGAACACAGCACGCAGGTAGCTCTGTTACACTACTTTCCTTGTTCCCTCTTGTAGAGCTTCTGTTTTGACTAACTGTTTTAAAGACCTTTTGTCTACGACAACAGTACAGGTTTCTTCTCCAAAGCCTGCATCTCCATCACAGTCTGGGCTCATTCTCTACCTGTAACTACTCCTAAAGTCAATGTTATGGGGTAACAGAAAACCTCATCTAAATGTTTCTTATTGAAAAGGCAGCTCTACAATACTACCATTTGTAAATATTAATGAAATGACAATGCCCACTACATTTCCATATTTTCAACCCATTTCTGGCTTCCCTACTGAAGGATATGGAGACTTTTCCTTGAAAAACACTAGAACCACCAACACAAATAAATGTTTTACTGACAGCACTAAACAGGAACTCCCATTAGATGGTAGAACTGGCTTCAGTGAATTCATAAAGCAGAATTGGTTTTGCTCTAGACTTACAAAACTGAAACAAGAACCAATCAGACACAGCCTGTAGTAAATACAAAAGAATTGAAGGAAGATCTCAGAAGTCAACAAGCTGCAAGGACCTGAGTATCACCCACTGGCAGCCTTCAGTGGTGTTACAGGGGTATCTGAAAGGGCTGAGCCAAAAGCAGTGAAATTTGCCTCGTGGGATTTGTGGTAACATACACTTTTAAGGAGCTTAGAAGCCAAAATCTTTACACAGGTGAGAGACTGCCAGAACCAACATAACTTTTGACAGCTCATTAAGGACTCTCAGATCTTTTCTAAGCAAGAGGCACCAGTGCCTTTTTAGCACAGGCTCTGCCTGAGAGCAGGCTCTACCCCACTACTGGTACCTGGAGAGTCTCTTCTGAACTCATTAAATTACACTGGATTTACAGCTGTATTACTGAAAATGAGACTTTGGACCACAGATTACAAGTCCACTCATACTATGTAATGTTGCTGACAAGTTCTCATTACTTTTGGTCGTGGCTGGGTTCACAGAATAACCCTAGGCAGAATCCTTGCTGTTTCCCAAGCTGTTATTCCAAATGACCTGAGTGCATTACTGTGAGACAAACACAGCAAACAAAGTCACAGAGCCAGGAACATACATTGAGCCCAACTAAGTACTTTTCCTTCAACTCTGCACAGCACAGCACAGCGAGCTTAAACAGACGACACGGTGCCAGACTTCTGCGTTAGTGAAGCAGCCTTGCAATCTTAAAATATTGTTCCTGTTTTAATCTTAACCCTTGAATTGAACAAGCATGCCATAAAACATCTCTGTGGATGCACAAGGCTTTTAAAAGTCATTATACAAGACTGAACAGGTAAAGTTTTTCCAGTCATGGGTGTCAAATAAATGAAGCCTGTAGGGCATGTTTCTCACCATCACTCTACTCTTCCTGAAAGAATTGTTCAGATAAACCCAGGGAAGATCTTTTTACTTGTCAATGCACACCAAAAGAGGCTTTTTTTTTTTTTTTAAACTCTGGTCTTTTTAGTCAGCACAGTCTTCTCACACTCAGCCTGCTGAAAGGTTACAGTAGAAGGCGTCTAGATGCACCCAGAGGTCTGTGTTTGAAACAATCAAAACAACAGAAGCAGTACGGAGCTCTGAGCAGCAAACGATGGCTCTTACAGTGAGCTGAAGATTGAATGCTCATAAGAAAAATAAATTAGTTTGGACACAATTCCTTTATGCCCCACGTTCTTCTCTGCCTGGCAATTTAGCACAGCATTTGAGAATGCAAAGGCTTGGGGTGGGGAGGAAACATTTCCGTGCTGTTTACATGACCATTTACATGACTCGCTGCTGAATGAGGTGGGTGCCTGGTGACTGAGGATACAGAGAAGGCAGAGTTGCTGAATGCTGCTTTTGCTTCAGTCTTTACTTCTAAGGCTGGGCATCAGGAATCCCAGACCCTGGAGGTAGGAGGGGAAGTCTGGTGAAAGGAAGACCTTTCCTTGGTTGAGGAGGATTGGGTTAGAGAACATTTGGGAAAACTTGACACCCACAAATCCATGGGCCCCAATGGGATACACCCACGAGTGCTGAAGGAGCTGGCAGATGTTATTGCTAAGCCACTGTCCATCGTCTTTGAAAGGTCATGGAGAACAGGAGAGATGCTGGACTGGAGAAAAGCCAGTGTCACCACAGTCTTCCAAAAGGTTAAGAATGGGGACCCAGGAAACTGCAGGCCAGACAGCCACACCTCCATTCCTGGAAAGGCAATGGAGCAGCTTATTCTAGGGGTCATCAATAAACATGTGGAAGGGAGGGTACTGGATGTTGTCTACCTCAACTTCAGCAAGGCTTCTGACATTGTCTCCCATACCATCCTTCTAGGCAAGCTTAGGTAGTGTGAGTTAGAAGAGTTGAGAACTGGCTGAATGGCAAAGTTCAAAGGGTTGTGCTAAGTGGCACAGAGTTTAGCTGGAAGCCTGTAGCTTAGCAGTGTACTCCAGGGGTCAGTACTGGGTCTGGTCTTGTTCAGCATATTCATAGTGACATGGATGAAGGGACAGAGTGCATCCTCAGCAAGTCTGCTGATGATTCTAAACTTGGAAGAGTGGCTGATATACCAGAAGGTTTTGCTGCCATTCAGCAAGACCTGGACAGGCTGGAGAACTGGGTGGAGAGGAACCAAATGAAGTTCAACAAAGACAAGTGTAGGCGCCTGCAATGCACCAGTACACATCAGGGGTTGACCTGCTGGGAAGCAGCTTGGCAGAGATGGACCTGGGAGTCCTGGTGGAATATGAGTTATTCATAAGCCAGCAATGTGCCCTCATGGCCAAGAAGGCCAGTGGCATCCTGGGGTACATTAGTAAGTGCAGCCTGCATTAACAAGTGTAGCAGATGGACCTGACCCTGTTCTCTGCCCTGGTGAGGCCTCATCTGGGGTACTGTATCTCCACTTCAAGAGAGAGAGTACTGGAGAGAGTCCAGAGAAGGGCTACAAAGATGATGAAGGGACTGAAGCATCTATCGTACAAGGAAAGGTTGAGAGAGTTGAGTCTGTTTAGCCTGGAAAAGACTGAGAGTGGATCTAAAATATCTAAAGGGTGGATGTTGAGAGGATGGGGCCAGACTTTTCTCAGTAGTGCCTGGTGACAGGACAAGGAGCAGCAGGCACAAACCGGAACACATGAAGTTCCATCTGAACATGAGGAGGAACTTCTTCACTATGAGGATGGCAGAGCATTGGGACAGGCTGACTAAAGAGGTTGTAGAGTCTCCTTCTCTGATAGATTCCAGACTCGCCAGGATGCGATCCCATGCAACCTGCTCTGGGTGATTCTGCTTTAGCAGGGGGTTGGACTAGATGATCTCAAGAGGTCTCTTCCAACACCAGACATTCTGTGATTTACAATGCAGATAAAACCACTAGAGGTACTGGGACAAGGTGTCTGGTGTTCAACCAACTCCTGCAGTTTAGTCTTTGGGAGCCATCTCCATTCCTGTTGCAGGGAGGCTGGCCCTTGCTGTGATGTCTGATACCTGAGTGGATGGAGAGTCATTATCAAACAGCAGCGAACAAAGCCCTCAGGTCTGGGTCATTCAGCAATCTATACTTAGATGCGAAAGCAGCAGCCATAAAGAGAAGATGAGAAGGATGGGAAGAATGGGAAGAACACCCCATAAAGACAGAAGATGGGATGAACAGCCATACATGAGTACACATTGCTGGCTCACATTGAGCTTCGCATCAAATGCCTACATGCACTCAGCCAACACCAAACAATACTGGGTTGTTCATGCTTATGCCTCAGCAGGATTCACGCATCATCTCACCCAGCCCTGAGGGGATCTTCAGAACCTGCCTACTAGATCAGGCCTCAGTCAAAGGTGTTTGCTCAAGTCCACTCTCCAAAGCTAAAACATCCTTCTTTGCTAAGCTTGCTCTGCTAGCCCTTGTGAAGCCTGCTGTACTTAATCTGAGCAAACTATCAAATGTAAAAATGGTTTTGTTTGCAGTTTGCGTGTTTTCCTTGGATGGAGGGTGGGAGGGAGAAGTGGGGTAAGTCAACACAGTACTGAAATCACAGCAAACAAAAGTTTTCCATGTAACATCTTGGCAGGAACATGCCATGAAAAGCAATCAGTTAGGAGGCCTTGCTAAAGAAAAGAAACAGGTGATTTTAAAACAGGACCAATTGCAATCAGCAGCATTTTAGCTCATTGACTGGCTGCAGCTATTTCCCACCTGCTGTTCTGCCAGTCTCTTCTGAATTTCTTGGTCATCACAGATGTCATAAACAACAGGCTTGGAAAGCTCAGACTCAATCCGGGCCAACCAGGTGCGAAGGTTACTCATGTTTTTGTCCAGCAGTTGTATGAAAGCAAATGTCTCCTTCAGTTTCTTCACCCTAAGCAAACCAGGAAGAACATTTTGTTACAAAGATCTGCAGTCAGTGGAAATGATGTTAGCAGGTGGTGATGACAGGCATGGCTTTAATGAAGCACTTACTGGCCTATCAAGCTCTTGCCTGTAAATCAGAGCCATGTTTTAGTCAAAACCCACCTAAATTGGCTCAGCAGGTCTCTGCTCTACAGCTTCAGGAAGGTCTTGTGTGAATTCCTGAATTAAACTATATCAGAGTGAATTTTGGTAGCTTCATTCATCTGCTGGTGACAGTTGGTACCGTATCATGCTATAGCTAAACTAAAACGGGATCTTGATTTTTCTGCTGTGAAATATGGTCAGTGTCTTCTTCAGGAATCAGCAGGCCCACCCTAATCAACACAGTATTGCTCCACCAACAGAGGCAGAATTTGCCCAAACCAGAATTTGTCCAGCACCCTGGGAAAATGATTGCTGACAGGGGAGAAGGCCTGAACAATGGCTGCTGTAGAGCTTACGGCACCATGGTGACATTAAAAGCTCTTCCAAACACACTGAAATGTGCAGAGATGTGCCACTGCCAGTCTTCTGGTGGGTAAAGATGAAAAAAAGACAATCTTGAAGAGGGAGAATAGCCAACGGTTAGAGAGATGTGCAGGAGACAAGCAACTGAACCACAGAGACTATTTACTTTTCCTACAGCTGTTTGCAGCTCAGTTCTCAAACCACTGACAACCTTTTCTCGATTTCCAGCCTTTACAGCATCATCCCGTGTCAAACCCCCTGATCAGCCCCACAAATTACCCAAGTAGCATCTTTGTACATTTTGACAAATCTCTCCCCATGCAGTAGAGGAGTATCTGTTAAACTGCCCCACTGCTCTCAGATCTTTCCTTGAAGTTCCCATTTACTGAAGTTCCCAACAAAAATGACTGCAAAGGGGTGACATCTCTTCTGACTTCAGACTGGTATCAGAGCTTGCCATCTACACATTGGTAGTTAATGGAGGGGAAAAAAAATCATGATTTCCATCAGACCTGCCTTAAACATCCAGATCACAAGATGAGATGAACTGTACCAAAAAGCACATATTTCTCTCCATGAACTGCAGTGGTCCGTCCACCTTGCAGTTCTGCAAACACCAACACTGCAGTGTAAAATCATTCCAGCCCTGTCCTAGGGAAAACCTGCTTCTTGGCCAGCATCGCTTCCCCGTGCTGTTCCCCCAACTGCTTAGACTACTCTGATGTCTAGTTCTGCCCCTGTGCCTTGGGATGGATTTCTGAGCTTCCATGTAATTGTTAAAATGAAAAGTTCCAAATTAAACCCTACGTTCCTGCCTGGTCTGGTAACTACCCTGATGAGCCTCATTATCTAAGTCAATTGCAGTGCAAAAAGATAAAGCATTTCTGGAACTGGAAGGGAACAGCTTGTAGGAGGGGATCACTGCATGTCCCAAGATGCAAGGGACTGTTGAGGCGTCTGAGATGAACCCTAATATAATTGCCATCACCAGCATTGTGCAAGCTAGGCCTGGGGCTGAGGGAGAATGCAAGATCATCTAGTGAAGGCAGGGACAGATTACACCAAGACAGAAGAGCCCCTTGCTAATTCTGCATGACTTCTGCCTTGAAGAGGTACACCTGTCATCTGATACTACAGCTGACCTGCTGAGACCACAGCTTACTGTGCTGCTCAGGATCATCTCTCTGCCTCCTTGTACTCCCTTTGCTGTGCCCACCCATCTCCCATCCTCAAGCTGCATTATAGAAAGATTCATGCATTGCAAGACATCTCTCTTCTAAAAAGGAACACTTTTGGAATCCAAGTGGGGTGTTTTGCACCACAACAACTCCTCAAAAATTATTTTGGCTTAGCAATCACTCTAAAATCCAAGTTACAGATATTACAACAAATATACAGGGTTTTTATTTGCTGGTATTACTAGAAGCAACACTCTCAAAGACACCATCACTGTGGTACTGTGAGCTTGTATTTACTTTCTAGAAATTGCCACTACAGACGCATCATTGTAATTAAGTAATTTGATTGGTTACATATGCTGGTTTGAATATGGTATTTGTCAATCATCCAGCCACCCCTAGTGCTCAAGTCATTCATCTCAGACTCAAGCTAAGAAGGCAGAGAAGAATGAAAGCCTAACAGAAGTTCACATTAGTGCAGTGTAGAAGTAGGAAGGCAGCCTTGGCCAGGCGTTCACATTGCCTGACCTGCTCTTGTTGAAGACACAGAGCCCAAGGTGAAGGATTCTATAGTGAAGCAACAGGTGAAATGATGGAAAATTCGAGCACCCTCATCTTCCACCGAAGTCACAGGGAAATGCCATTTCTCTGGTTACAGCTCAAAGAAAAATGACTAATCACATACATGAAAGACCTACATTTGCAACAGTTGTTCTCAGGTGAATTTCTGCCTCTGGTGCATTTCTGCACAATACAAATTACCTGCTCTCTGCATGAAAGGGACCTCCTCAGTTCTTTTGAGATGCATCCTGAAGGGACTGTTTGTCCCAAAAAGGAAAAAAAAAAGAGCACACATCTCACCACTAATCTAAAAGACCCAACAGCCTCTAACATCTCTTGTACTTTGCAATGGGCCCAGCTTAAAAGATATCCTGATTCAAAACAGCGTTCAGACACACACGATGGACCAACTGACCTGACTTGAGATTGGATTTGGGTCTTAATACCCTCAGGGAAGTTGCCAGCATTGGGTTACAAGAGAAAAGCATGAAGCTATTTCAGGCTGAATCACTGCATGGCCCCACAAACACACAGAAGATTTTGTAGGAGCTACTCAGGAAGAATCTAGCAGTAGAAGGCACTTCCATGTTGACTGAAATGTATTCTCATAAACATAAAAATTGCAAAATGCCTGCCAACTGCATTGCATCAGCTGTCAAACTGCTGCAGGAAAAGGCAGAGGGGAGCTCAAAGAAGGTAAAAAGCAGCATTCACATTTTAGTGTGTGAAAGAATGAAAAACATCCTGATGTATATTCCAAACTCTCCTTCACAAGCACAGATGTCATCCGAAGATGAGACTATGTACACTTCTTTTTAACTGAAGAGGAGCTGAAATTGCTCTGCCAGCTGATCGGGTTGTTTACAGCCCGGCAAGGCAAATGAGATGCACAAGGCAGGAAACCTTTGTTCAGTCAGCTGCAGGGTGAGCTTAGCCATGTGAGGGACAAAAGACCCAATCTGGAGAGGTGATGTCAAAGGCAAATTTTAGGCCTTGGTATAAAACGCAGGGACGGTTCTCTTACAGCACCCGGCCCCGGTACAATGACAGGAAGCCCCCGTGTCCGTGGGTTGCGTGAGCACAGCGAGCAGAGCGATGCGCCAGAGGCGGCTTTTCTTGCGGTACCCTGCCGGGAGTCCAAAAGGGTGTTGATGCTGCTCTTCACCGTCTTGGGTGCAAAACCCCCAAAGGCAGCTGATTTGAAGCGAGAGGCTCCTGAGCACTATTCCTCCTGCTCCTGCGCCGCGTCTCCCACTCATCGACTTGTCCAAGGCGAATTGCAGGGAGCCACTGGCGCGTCGGCACTGCGGTGCCCTTCCCCCCCACCCCCCGCCGCCCAAGGCCGGCCGGCCCCGCTGCGCCGCTGGTGTCTGCCCAAACAAAACCCACCCCGACCAACCCCGCAGCCGATTACCGACATGGCACTTACGGTTTGCAAGAAAAAACCATTCCTCAGCTTGCAAATCGCCAACTGCAAGGGGGACCGATCGTCTGTGCAACCACGGCAGGCATGAAAGAGGAAACCCCTCCTCCACAGATGCCCTATTTATTCTCCGCTTTAGCATCCCGCGTGGGGGGAGGCTCGCCCGTCCTCCTTCCGACCCCCGAGCTGGGGAGCAACTACAGCTCTCCTCCCCAGTTTTAACCCCTGCGTTCTGGGTGGGTATTTTACCTGGCAAACGGCCGCATCCCTCCTCAGAACAAAACCACGGGAGCTTTATTCTGACACAAGAGAATGAGCACCCGAAGAGCCGCACGCCGAGCGGCTGCCTGCGGCTGGCAGCAAAAAGGTTGCAGGCTGGAGGCTTTGGCACCAAGGAAGGTAGATGTGGTGCTCATTGCTTGTGCGGAAGAGAGGTCAGAGCCTTGGACCCGGATGATTTGCAGCAGAGGCAATTTGAAGCAAACTCGAACAGCCGAGACAACGTATATCCACGCGCAGGCATCATGCACAGAGATGTATCCTTACTGCCACTGGTTATTCTTTCTTGCCTTTACCATCACATCCCAGGTCATTAAGTACAAATTAAATCTCCCACACACTAACCTGTCCTCTCTTTAACCTTCCAGTGCGGGCCGAAGGCCTCCAGTGCAAGTGGCCTGTTACGTTGGAGAACAAAACAACCCCTGATCTTCACTTATGATCTCATTCGTTAGTGGAAAAACACGCTGCCATGACTTCTGTGTGTTATGACTGCCAGAGATCATGGGGTGGGAAAAAAAGCACAGAAGTTGGAGAACCTTGGATTAAAAGTCACTCCCCACCCCAGTATTATCAGGAAAAAAAATAGTTACTATAATCCCACCAAAAATGCATGGAATGAGTTCTGAAATCAAAGGTGTTCAGGTGTTGCAGCGTTCAGGTAACCTTCTGCAGACCTGTATTGGCTTGCCAGTGGCTCCCATGCAATATGTGGCAGGATAAAAAGTGCCCGGGCGGTCACTGCACACCATGAGAGAGCTTCAGACATTGGCACATGTAAGTCATGCTCAGTCACTTTGGCAGTTTAACCTTAGCACTGTCCAGGGAGGTTCAAAAACCCATGTCATATGGGTTCAAGAAAACAGGGAAATAACCCTCCCAGTGTGGCAGTGTGTGCAGAAGACAAGGACTCCTCTTGCACCGCCAGTTCCCCACCCCCCCTGCTCCCAGCGCACCTCAGCACACATTGCATAACCAAAATAAGCCCAACCATCCTGCCTGATAGGATAATGAACTCTGTCACAGCTTTTGCACTGAAGAGAAGGGTAATCCCTAAAGGACAGGGAGCCAGGAGAACAGGGGAAAAAGGAAGCAGACACTTCACAAGTGACATTTCAACTGTCCAGATTGCACCAGTTTTTGCACCAAAGTAATTACAAGAATAAGATTTTACAGTGGTACTGCCACAACCCAGCATAATTCTGCTCAACACGCCTGTATCATTTACCTGGAGACCTCAACGCTGCGTGTTTTGGTTCCCTTGCCATGCAATGCTGGTCTGTGGAAATTAAAAGAGACCTTTGAGCTCAGAGCACACCCCCACTGACTGCAGGCTGCACGTGTCTGCTTACCCTTTGGCAGGGCAGACGATCAATGTCATGGACAATAAAGAGAGGAACCAGCTAAGAGGTGGTATGGTATGAATTTGCTCGCTCCCCAAACCTACAGCCGGAGCAGCAATGGGGGGAGCTCAGGTGGGGTGGAAGGGAGGAAAAGGGGAAGCACAGAGTGGTGGCTCACTGGAGCTCTCCAGTAAAACCTCCATGGAGCCCCTGGCACAGCCTAAGGTGGTGTCACTGGACAGCTTTGACTCCTTCCCCTTTTGCTGCAACCTGAGCAGCTTCAGGCTGTTTGCCAATTTATGGGGGGTATGTAGGAAAAAAGCTGAAAACACCTTCACTGTCCCAGGTTCCATGTGGGAAGGAAGGAGCCAACTTTGGTTGCAACAGTTTAAGATTCCTGAACCTGGACGATGCAGGCTGTCAGCTTGCAAACAGGGAGAAGACCTACTGGCCAAGGATTCACATTTAACAGAATGAGAAGGCACATCTGGCCTTGTTAAGCTTCCCTGTATTTTCACACTTGTGTTAAAGGTCACAGTCATTTGAAGCCACTCCTGCTATGTACAAAAAACCTGTGCCTTTCTCAAGAAGGCTGAAAACACGGACCAGACCCACCAAGTAACACAACACATCACAATGTGCCTGTAAGTCAGAGCAGCTGAGAAACAGTGTCTCTCTTCCACAGCTTAGCGACAGGGACAAGAGCTGCAGGATGGCCACGGGGACAGAAATGTAAAGTTCCTTACTGTAGGGACTAGTCAGCAGACGCAAAACTGCCACAGGCAGCCCCAGTGAAGCTGGTGGCTTTAATGAAGGCTCAAGCACCATCCAAAAGCTTTGCACAGCCCCAGGCAGCACAGACCCCCTTCCAGGACACCTGGGTGCTCCACCAGTCTGCCAGCAGGCACAATGCAAACAGCAGCAGGACGAAAACTTGTCCCCACTGGGGCTGGCAAGTAAAGTGTGGTGGTAGTATTGCTGTCAGCAGGGAAACACTGAGGGACACAGCTGTGCACAGCACAGTTCCTTGGCAATTCTTGCCAGTTAAGCATGCCTGGAGAGAGGTGGTCCAGTGAATACCAGGGATGTAAATCCAACACCACAGGTTTTTGGCTGTCTACCACCCTTGTGAAGCCTGTGCCCTCGCCCCCCCACCGTTTCAGGCCTTGGGGGTATGTGCAAGCATGCAGCAGTTTCTTCTGGCAGAGTGCTGCTGGGAGAACAAAAGCAAGAGATTTCCTGCTTCCATTTTTAGAGTCAGCACAATGCTCCCTTTTCGGTTGTCAGTATGTTTGCACTCCCCCTCTATCAAGAGAGACTTCAGCACAAGAACCTCCCCTGGTAAGAGTACCTTACCAAACACAAAGTTATCTGTTGTCCTTTCCAGGCACGCTAATGCCTTGAGTGTTACTTTATCCTGGGAGAATTAACTTTTTGAGTCTTTGAATTTGCACCAAACCACCCTCCAGCTGCAACACATGCAGCAAAGCTTTTGTCACCACACAGGGCAGGCACAGACATATAATGAAAGTGTTAAGTCCTGCAAGTGCAGCCATATGGCAAATCTGAGCTTGTCACCATGAACTAAGAGAAACACTTCAAGGACTAAATGGAGAGCTCACCTAATTTGCCCATCTGTCCCAGGCCGTTTATTGGTTTAAAAAGGTGAAATAAGCTATCAGGAGGAATGCTCTGTATTGATACCTTGGCTTGAGTCTTGTTTGGTTTCATGTTGCTATCACACAGACACATACTGTGCTACAAAGATAAAATGCTACTCAGATTGCAGGGTCAACCTTGGAGACACTAGAAACCACAGAACTGAAACTGCCTATAAACCCTGATTAGACTCCCACGTGGATATGGGTTATTTTATAGTCTTCAACCACAGGATCATTAAGTGCCTGTCTACCAGATTCACATCCAGAATGGAGGATTCCTATTCAATGTACATTTTCCCCTCCTACTCCACACATAGCCTGTAGTTTACTTACAGCCTAAGCCTTGGCTGGCCACGAAGACAGCGTGAGATTTGGTCCCTGCCCCTGAGATGGACAGCCAGGGGGCAAAGGAAGCAGTGCAGTGGGCTGTGGTGTACCCACAAGTGCAAATAAAGGCAGCAGCTCATTACGTGTTTAACAGAAAGACCTTACATCATAATACTTATCAAATAAGAGTTTCAAGCGGTCAGATTTGGCATCCAACAACTCAGAAAATTTTCACTTCAATTTACTTGCCACAGTGAGAAGCCTGAGAAGCCAGGAGCAAAACCCACCTCCTCATTTCGCAGAGGTGCCATGAAAATAAGTTCCTACAAGTAGCTTTCTCAGAAGCAAGACAAGATAGCCTTCCTGCCAGCTGAGGCTAAACTATGGTAAGTGCAACGCCAATTTTAGCACCACTCTTATTGTCACGTGCTCTTTCAGCACAGCTTAAATACGACACATTTTTAGTTTTGCAAAAGCAAACTGAAAATGAAGGAGACAGTCTAACATCATGGAGCATGGCAACCCACGCTCACATGTTTCCTCTAGCCTAAGGTTCCTTGCTCTGCTCCACTACCCCATGAGGAGGCCCAACCTGTGTCACATCTGCGACTGGTAGAACTGCTGACTCCTCTCCATCGCCTGAGCTTCAAAGAAGCTAACCAAAAGCACAGGAGGAGCCTCCTCTTTAGAGCCCTAAGGTGTACCTATGGGTGAGGTGGAAATTGCAGTAAACTGAAATCTAATTTAATTCCTTCAGAATTCAAACCTCAGCAAGCCACCACTGTAGCATCAATCATGAAACAGAAAGTCACAAGACTGTAAACAGGGCAAAATAAACTCTTAAGCCCATACTCAGATTCTATTGTGTCCAGCCTGGTGTTATGTATTGCTGAGCAGCCAAGAACAGCCAAGTTGAGAGCCAAGCCCAGACATGATGGATGAGATGAGGAAAGAGATGTGCTATATCCATGCTGCAAAATGCTGCAATACACTGAACCTCTGTTAGCAGTTAAGTCCAAGAGGACCAACAGAGACCACAGGGCTGACTAATAATCTTGGGCAACTGAGGGAGCTGCTTAAAACCGTGTTTTGTTGGGTCCTTTCAAGTTCATTAGCCAGATCCTGAGCACAAAGTTGGTGAAAATCACAAGTAGAAGCTGGCATGTTCCAGACCTTTTGGAATTAAGAACACAGGAATAATCATAAAGCATCACACCAACTCACTAGTAGCTGCAATATCCACTTGGGCATCCAATACTGGGAGCTACATTGATGCTCCAGGCAAATCATCTTCAATGTACCTCAAAACACCACCATATACTCCTCTGAAAGAAAAGACTTAAGGCACCCCAGGTAGACAAACAAGTACTCTGTTGCCACAGACTACTTGAATAAGACTGCCAGATCCCTCTCTAAATATCTCATCAATTCTTTAACATATTTTCCTAAATATTCTAGAAACATGCCATGCTTAACTCAGTTTTAATCTGCATTTAAAAATGGCTAAAATTCAAAACTAACACACAGCAGAACAGAAATGATCATGGAAGTACTTTTAAAGTGGGATGTTACTGTAAAATGAGAACAGAAGGAGTGCTGTTATAAAAGCAAAGCTTTCTTTCCCCCACGCCAGATAAAAAAAAAGACACCTTGAAACAAACCATTGCAAGACTTTCTGCAGAGTGTTAGATCTTAAGAAGGCGGCTTCTGCTTAATCATTCATGGCTCATGTGTCACCATTAATTCAGATCTCATTCTTGATTAAGATCCAACACACTTAGCACAACACTGCCACTGCACAACTGCCAGCCTTATCTGTCCTAAATGTTAACTGAGCAAGGGAGCTTCTGCAGGCGCACAGAGGGGGGATACAGGCCAAACAAAACCTTGGCAGAGAAGTTTAGACCAACTCCAATTTGGGTTTAGCCTTACTATTTCTGGATTACTAACACACTGGGGCAGGCAGTGAAACCAGTAAAGCATCTTCCTCCCAAGCTGCGGCAGAAACTCAGAGATAACAGTGACATGAGATCGTCCCAGTAAGGCTAATGCTAAAATGATCATGATGTTCTTAGCTCTGTCAAATAAAACAAAGATGTTTAATCCTTTAAGAAGAGGTTGTTGCCTAGAGTATGCAGGTCTTTGTTTTCATTTCAGCTGACAGGATTTTCATTTCACCATCATGCAAAAGATGCTGAATTTAAAAAAAGAAACTTGTGGTGTGGTTCCACAGGTGCTTTTAGGAATCAGATTGCGTAAAGAAATAGCACTAATGCTAAAAATGAAATGTTTATACGCTTTTGAATGTAAAAAAGGAACACTGTCATTATAGAAAACTGATTGTCTAAAGACACAGGCCAGGAATCTGTTCTCAGACTCGGTGCATTCAGATAGAGGGTGAAAGAGAGGCACGTCTTAAAACAGGAGGCTCTCCTAAAGACCTCATATGAACTCTTACCATACTGCCCTAAAATTAAGTTGCAATTCAACTCATGCAACAGAGAAATCACTTTGACCCTTCCTTTTACATAGTTCTCGTGATTAAAATGATATTTTATATTAATTCTTAAACCCTGTCCTCTATCATTAGATAAATTATGACATTTGATGTTAAAATACCGCAAGGACAAAGCATTAGCTTCAGTTGCATTTAAGTCTCAATAGTAAATTTCAACAGAACTGAAAATTCCTGTCAGTATGTTCCTGATGGTCAATGACACTAGCCTCTGATTTTTACCTCACATAAAACATTGAAAAACATTTTCTTACCGTGCTCCAATGACATCAAAGAGATGCTGCCAGCGATCATTGATTTTGTTGAGTTTATCATCTATTTCTGCAACTCGGTTCTTGTTGCTAGCCTTGATGAGCTGATCGCCCATTTGTTTCAATTGAAGCTTATTTTCACTGAACAGGTTTATTTCTTCCATGCAATCCTAATATAGACAAACATTGCTTAATTCAAAACAAAACAACAAAACCAAACCAAAACTATCTGTTTCTCTTCCCATGTGTGCGATGTGAAGTCAGGTATAGCTAGCAAAGGCTGAAGTCTCTACAACACGTAGAGCTCTCTCACATGTAGTCCTCTCTCACTTAAAACAAAACAAAACAAAACAAACCCTCAATGGAAAAGCACTCTTACAGTGAAACCACAATGAAAAAATAAGCTGCTTCAAGACCTGCAAGTGCCAGGAGTAAGTACTCCTTAAAATAGGAATTTAATGTTCTAATTTTGCCTCTGCTTTCCTGATTTAACTTTAATTTTTCATTCAAGCTACCTCAAAAGAACTCAAATTCAACTCTCAGGTGGCTGTATTTTGTTGGTGTTCTTACCCAGAGGAGAGCTGGGATTAGATGGCAAGACCTTTAAGCCATGGGGAGGACCACTGCAGCAAAATAATGGTCTTGTTGAAAATCAAGCTAATACGACAGTATTAGAAAGCAGCACTGACTACCCAGAGGAGGGGCAGAATTAGGTTTGACTTTTGGTCATGGTAACTTCTTGTTTGTCTTGCACAAGACGACCTTTTGTTTGCCCTCAGACTACCAGCTTCATAACCATTGAGAGAGGTGGAGGTGGCAAGTGCTCCCAGGACACCTCTGATCCTCAGCAGGAACAGCTCTGGGCACTGCAGTGTGTGCACGCGTGCCCAACCATCCAGACCCTTCCCGCCCCAACTCACATACAGCACACCCCGTGGCTAAATGCAGTCAGGGGCTTTTCTGTTCTGCATTATGCTCCATCTCTGCACATGAAGGAGGAAAGAGCTGAGGCTAGGAGAGCTCATCTTCTCACAAGAGCCTGTCTGTGCTGGTTTTATATCCCGTATCACTTCTGAGAGGCGAGGGAGAAGTGAGGAATGGTGTCTTTAGGACAAGTTATCAGGCTGCAAGTGAGAAAAAGGGGCATTACTACTTACCTTCTCCAATTTGTCTATCATGTCTTCAATGCTAACATCTGCAGTCTGCAAGACCTTGCTTTCCATTTGTACCAGCCAGGAGCACAGCTCCTTATTCTTTTCATTGAACACAATCCAGGCATTGAGTCTGTCCTCGATCTCCTGCTTATGCAGAGACACCTATGGATAAGCACACACACTGGGGTTGGACTAGATCATCTTTTGAGGTCTCTTCCAACCCCCAACATTCTGGGATTCTGTGATTAACTGCTGGCAACATCTTTCTCAGGAAGGAAAACTGGCAATCATCAGCCATCTAATTTCTAGGCTGCATTTGATCATATTCCATTTTGCAGGAGCAGTTATCAAATATCTATAGCTTTCTTTTCAAAGCCAGCAAGCAGATTGTTATTACATCTTATTTTGGATAGCAGGGCAAAAAGTTGACTAGCAAACACCAGATTCCCTTCCCCAGAAAAACTAAACTGAGTGACAGCTGCATAAACAATGAGCTTATATAACAATTTAAGTATTTCTCTGTCAAAACCTGAAAATGCCAAAGCAGCCCTATAAAATATATAATTACTACAGTATCATATATAACACAAGACATAACACCTAAGTGAGTCCTTATTTTCTGCAACTGTAAGAGAAACTTTGCAACTCCTGACTGCAATTATTTTCTCTATATATAAGTCTCTCTCTTTTCTTTCAATTTCCTTACTAGTTCTTGGAGAACTGAAAAAAAAAAACCCAACCCCCAAAAAAACAGCATCAAGTATCTACACTTTTTATTGAAGACTATGGATTTTTTTTCCCTCAAAATTACATCTAGCAGGATGGACAAATAAATTGTCTTGACAGAGAAGTTATGTCTGATGCTGCTTGAACCAGCAAAGCTAATATCACTGCTCTGACATCTCAGAGAGGAGCAGGGTCACTCTTCTAATAACACTTAAGTTAACCCTGCTCTTACTATTCCATCTTCTAAGTAATCCAAAGACCTGTCTGATGCTGCCTGAACTAGCAAAGCTAATATCACTGCTCTGACATCTCAGAGAGGGACAAGGTCACTCTTCTAATACTATTTTTAATAGTACTTCTAAGCCCAATTTGGTGGATTCCTGTACTAAGATATGTGGGACAAAGAAAGCAAAAAATGGTACAAGTTTTACTAAAATAAAACAAAGAACTAACCTCTCACCCTCACCAAAATAATTGGTGTAAAGAAGACTGAGCATAACATTTTGCTTGCTTTGGCTGCAAATGACCAGTCTAAGTATCTCCCTGTGGCAAGACATATTCCTTCTTCACATCTAACACACACCTTGTACAGCATAAGGTTCCTCCGAATGCCATTACTGGTTCTCCTAGGCTAATCTCTAACACTACTTTGTACCTCAGAGTGAAGTTTAACTGTTCAGTGTGGAAGCAAGGCCAGCCCCATGGAACACCAGGATCAAAACAGAAGGCACCCAGCAAGCTGCCACTATATTGGTTTTGTCCTTTAAATTTTGACTTTTTTAAGGAGGGCATGGGGAAATGAAAGGGATTTCTAAATCTTTCATGCTGATCTAAGCAAATGGATGAGGCTGAAAGCCTGTCTTAGGACACATGGAAGTAATCTCCAAAGTTCTCACTGGGAAGAAGTCTCCTGGGAGACTCCACAGACCTTGGAAAGTCTCCCTGAGATGGCCTCTGCTCTGGGAAGCTCCCTTGTACCCTCAGCCTCTGAGGTATGAAGGGTAAATCCCTCATCCTTTCTCTACTTCCTGCAGGACCTCCCATGTGCTGAGGCAAGTTAATTTGGTCCATCAAAGGAGAGACTATGCAAAACCACTGTTAAATCCTGAAATTATCATGACTTTGTTTTTGCAAGGCAGCGTTTTAAGTGCAGGAAGCCCCTTTTAGAGAGCTAAGCAATACACACTGGGGGTAAAACAGGAATGAGCCAAAAAATCCCAGACAAGCTTCCAGGAATACAACCCTTCAAGTCAGGCCTTGCTTTGAGCACATTCTCCTTGGACCAGCTGTCCTGGGATACCAGCTCCAGTTTGGCATCCACAGCATGATACAGAAGCAATGCAGGCATTCCCATGGGACACTTAAAAGAATATCAAGGCCCAGGCATCTAAGCCATACACTGGTGTTCATTAGGACAGGATACTCGCTGATACGAACAGTTAAATCTTTTGACCTACATGCACCTTGCAAAGGCTGCCATGTAAACACTAATCCCCGGAGTGCATCTGCTCACTTGTGTGTTTGTGTCCCTTGCCCAGTCCCGCACAGGCATCTGGCTGCCTGGCTCCGGCGGCCGTGACAGCTGCAGTCGCGTCTCACTCTTAAAGGCTTTCACCTCCCTGCATTTATACTGCAGATTTATTTGGTTTTTTACTTCTTCCCCACACAATACATCTCATGCTCTAATTTGTTAGCCAAAACAAAGCAGCCATGCTAACAGCAGAACGGATGAAATCTGCTTTGCTACCCTCACATCCTGCGCTGGGCATCAGCACAGGCTCTTGGGAGGCTCATTAGTGCTGTGCAAACATTTCCGTACATCCCTCCGCTGGGCTGCTGAACAGATTCCTCCCACTACAGATTTCTGTGTGCCTAACAGTCACATTAATGTCACCCCTTCCTTCTCTCTGACATACACTGAACTAAATGTTGTTCCCTCAGGAAATTAAAATAGAAATTCTGAATTAAATCTGGACTTAAATTACTACTGGGAATTACTACTTGGATAGACTGTAGTGGGGTACCTACAAAGACAGCTTAATTTTCAGGGCTGTTCCTCACAGCTGAAATCACAATTCACAAAAAAAAGGAAAACTAACAATAGTTCAGGCATTTTGAGTTAAAATAATGCCCTATTTCTACAAGGGTTTTTTTTGGGGGGGAAGTTGTCTCTGGAATTATTTTCAGAGTTCAGAAACAGTAACAGAGAAAATATTGGTTGTAGGTCATGCAGTTTAAGGCAGAGATACTGAATTCTTCTTATTGCAATGCAAAAAAATAAACCCAAATAACTATTTCATCACACCAAAGTTTGTGAAATAAGTATAGCTGTCCATTAGCCCGGCAATATTCCCACCAACACTACTTTACCTTTGCCTGAGTAAGGGTTGGACAGCAAATACTAACTCGCTTCAATACTCCTTTACAAACTGTAATATAAAAGCTCTTGACCCGTGAGTAAAGAGAGGCAAGAGTCTAGCTTGCTGGCATGTACAGCCATCCAGAGTAATTTAAGACCCCGAAGTATCTGACTTCTTCCAATCCTGTTAAGGGGCGAAGTAAATACACTTTCTGGCGTGCATAACCACCTAAGGAATCAGCCCATGGGACTCCGCTGGTAAATGCTCCCCAGCAATTTTACACGCAGCACATGGAGTGTAATGCAGCAACAAGCCACAAATGCAGATGCCTCACAAAAAAGTCCGTTCTTCGTGTGTTTGAAACCAATAAATCAGCATTTAAACACACTCTAGTTTGTTTTATCAACTCTCCTGACGTTTTTTAAACATCTGATTGCAAAGACCTCCCTCTTCCTTTCCCAGCTTCATGCCTTCGGGCAATTCCTGTGTTTATCCCACCACCCCCCCCCCTCCCCGCCCCGCCCGACCTTTGGCAGCCCAGAACAAAGCCACCTATTTCAGCAAACAGCCGCGTTTCAGCTCTGTGCAGTTCTCTAGTTACAAAGGGGGTTAAAAAACAAATAATTGAAATTTTTAAAAAATCTCAGCAGTCTGCCTCCAGGAAACAAAGGGCAAACTTCAGGTCAGCTGCACCAGAAAACCCACCCCCACCCAAAACTGCAAAAGCGAGGCAACCCCAAGAGTTGGGGTTGCTACCCCGCCCCCCCCCCCCCCCCTTTTTCGGCCAGGCTCTACCAGGACCCCACAATAAAACCCCCAGAGGAAGAGTAAGACTTACACGAAAGCAGAGCTCTTCCCACTGGCTGTGCAGATGTTCCACTTGCTTCTTAAGCACCACCATATCCTCGTCGAGGATGTAATGAGACAGCTCCACCTTCATGGCCTGCAGCTCCTTCATGTCGCGGGCCCAGTCTGCCAGCGACTGCTCCAGCTCCTGCATAGAAACGCACCCAGAACAAGCCTTGGCACTAAGCTCCTCTGGTTTCCAAACCTGCTCGTAAATCCCCTGCCTGCCCTGTGGGGGAGGAGAGGAGGGGAATGTGCAGCCACTTGTGCAGCGCTCTCCTGCGGGACCGGATGGGGTCTGCGTGGTCCCAGGTCCCTGGCCTCGGGCCCAGCTCGGAGCCCACTGGAGCCCAAGGCTGAGCCGCTGCCGATTCACCGGTGCATCCCCAAGAGCCAAAACCCTGCCTGACCTCAGCAGCTCCCCGTGCTCCAGGGCAGCGGTTGGGGCTTCACATCCAGGCAGGATCGTGCCCAGTTCTTTGGGTTGTCTTTTCAATTATTTATTTAATTATTATTTTCTACCTGTATTTTTTTCCAGTTTCAAGGTATTTATTTGAATGCTAAAAGGATCAAATTTGTTCCCTTCTGGTTTGGATGAGTTCACAGGCACTTGGTCAGATTTGTCAGAAATTGGGAGCTTTTAAACTGCCCTTCTGGCTCCCCCTTCCCTCTCCAACAAGGTTATGCATTTTCCTTAACAGTGTTAGAACTGTCACCTAGAAAGCTAGGACATGCAGCTGGGAAAGGCGATGCTCTGCACACCAGGTACTAGCTGCCTCTTTGCAAGGCAGCTCCTGGGAAGTGTCCCTGGCTTCTCTAACAGATTTCCTGCAGAACATCCGATCTGTTTCATTTTAAAGGGGAAAAAATGCGTTTGTATCAGGGGAAGCACTGGTTCCAGGCCCTGACCGAGCATTTTCACAGGTCTTTCGATCCTGTCATTTACTTAAATCATAAAAAAAATAAAAAATAAAAAACCTGATCTGCTTCAACACTGGGAGAAAAAAACCCAAACGAGCCTGAGAATAAAATTTACCTGAGCTCATAAGATAATACTCCCTACGGATGTGTAAATGCAGGTCAAACCCCTGCATTAATGGAGCTAACGATAGAATTTCACAGGACTTTGCAAGTCCCTATTAAGTCCAGGCCTGAGAAAAACAGCTTGATTCCACAGAAGAGTGAAACGCAGGGAGAGGAAAGGAGGTCCCTTCTCCCCCATGCCATTTTGGTCCTTTATTTTATTATACAGTGACACCCAAGAGCAGCAACTGTAGTGGCATTGTCTGACCCCAACACCTCCACAGCTGAATTTCTCTTACTGAAACAAGAAGCAGGAGTTATGTATGAGCTGCCACCTCACAAATAATTCAGGGCTACAGCAAGACTGCTGCCGTGGGAAAGGCAGCCAGCACTCACAAAGAAGATTTCAGACAGCTGATAATGAGTTCAAAGCCTTGGCTTGTTAATAAGCTTATTTGTTCCCACTACATAGGTCAACAATTCACTTCATAAATGGATGATGAAAGACTGACCAGTCCAGACAAAATGTCTCCTATGCCTTGGAAATGTTTTCCTTGCCATTTAATTTTTATGGTGCACTATGGGCTGTGAGGGCTTTTGCCACTCCCTTACTCTTAATTTTCTTTCTCTTTAATTATGCCCGAATCCCAGAGGTGTGCATGGTGCTTTGCAGACTTACACAGTCTCTGGCCTGAGGAGCTCCCTGTCCAAAATGGATTGGAAAACAAAGAGGGAGATTCAGTCATTAGGATAGCAGCCAAATGAGGTGAGACTGTGGGGATTTTTCCCTTCTGTTTGAGGAACTGCATATTAAATTCAGACTGTGAAAGGGGAGCAAAAGCAGGAAAAAAACCCCTCCAAACACAAATCTTGGTCAGCTGGACTTTTCTGGGCTGAAGTAGGGTAAGTTTAGATTACATACTGTAAAGAACTTCTTTCCTGTGAGGGTGGTGAGGCCCTGGCACAGGCTGCCCAGAGAAGCTGTGGCTGCCCCTGGATCCCTGGCAGTGTTCAAGGCCAGGTTGGATGGGGTTTTGGGCAGCCTGGGCTAGTGGAGGGTGTCCCTTAACATGGCAGGGAGGTGGAAAGAGATGGGCTTTGAGGTCCACTCCAACCCAAACTGTTTTGTGGTTCGATGATTTCACAGATTTCAGCAATCGGGATAGCAGCATGGAGAGAAATTCAGTGTCACTAAAGAGCAGGTAAGGGGAAAAAGATGATTTTACAGGGATCAGGTGTCATGCAAAGACTACATCCATATAAGTGCAACATGGCTGTTCAATACCTTAATGTGTTCCTTGGTTTTGTAGAGCTCTTCATGTTCAACTGGAAGTGGATCTTTTATTTTCTTCTTCAGCTCTTCCAGCCTGCTTCTTAACTCCTCGATTTGGTTTTCCCAGCAGCCCCAATTCTGTTCAAGGAGACAAGGACATTACAGAAGGTTGAGAGACTTTATCGTGATATACTGAACCATACAGAAATGTTACAAAGTAGCCTCTTCAACCCATCAAAGTAAATAATCATGTGCACTGGCTATTTGGATTTTCTTTTTGATACACAGTACCGCCCACAAGAATGTGGTGCAGGGATTTACAGAACTTAAACCCTCTCCTGTACTTAAGGTTTGACTTACAGAGCACTGTTGCTCATTTTGTTTTACCTTACCCCAGAGGCTTATTTAAGCACAGCTTTTGGGCTGCTGATTGCATCAATGACAGTATTCAATTTTAAGACTTAGACCTAGGTGCTGTCTAGCCATGAAAGCAAATTCATTACTCTTAAGGAATTAAATATCACCCACCCTTCTGTTTAGAGGGGCAACAACAGGACAAGCAACGAGTCATGCTAACTCCCTCTCTAAGCTAAATTTTAGCTCAAGTCACAGCCTGAAGCAGGAGAGAGCTCCAGGCTGCAGGAAGCATGAGAACAATCACAGCGGGAAACATCTGCTGTAGCAACAAACGGACACCAAGCCCATTTTCCTTTGGGGAATCAGTGGAGCACAAGGCCTGATGGTGCATGACATGCACTTCACTCAGAACTCTCCACAGTGAGCAGCAGCTCAGCGTTTGCACTGTTGGTACAGAGCTCAGCGCTGGAGATGGTGGCACAGGGAAGTACTTGCAACTCCAACGCTGGAGAAGCTCATGTAGCTGCTCCCTGGGGAGGGCATCATCTACCTGAATGGCGCTGTTGATCTGCGTCTTCTGCTTGTCCAGCTGCACTTGGGTGTCCCCCCAGTTCTGCTGTAACTGGCTGAGCTCCTCCTGGAGAACAGCGCTGGTCTCAGGATCAGACACAGTGCGTAACTTTTCCCCGACATCAATGATTAAGGAGTACATGGTTTGCCACCTCTGAAAAGTCATTATCCTACTCTGTAATAGAAAAAAAAATAATAAATGTAAGTGTCCCAGCTGTTCATAACAAGCTTTGGCACTTCACTTGGGAATAAGTGAAAACTCAAAGGGAATTATAAGGCACTAGTTTGTTCACTTTCATGGAAGAGTAAAGAATAGATCTTATCCCATCTGCTTTTTTAATTTCAGAAAAACAAGATTCTTTCTGATCTTCTGATCTATAAAACTCCACAATAGCTTTTCATACAAAGTGAAAGTGCAGCAGTTACCTGAATTTCCATCTTTTTTTAATCGGAATTATTCTGAATTTTAAAAAAAGTTTAACTTCTGTTTGCACCTCAAGCATCAACAACTAGGACAAATTTTTCACAGATAAGAGCTCTGTGGATCCTGACATACTCCAAGTGAAGTATGTCATCAATATTTATTTCCCTACAACACAAACTGGCCTGTAACACAAGCAGATCTGCTGACTGTTTCTTTCTGTAAAACAGCAGCAGGAGGGAAGGGCAGTTTGGAGTAGGAGGGAGAAGATTTTCTGGCTTTTCTCATGCTTTTCCTTTTTTTTTTTTTTGGTAAAATCTACCCAACATCATCTTTACATAGTAGTTAAAAGTAAAGATGAAATAAATAGGGCAAGCACCAAATGGAACACTGATAATGCGTTAATCCATCAACATTAGGTGTGTGGGAACATGATAAATCTTGGACCGTGCAAATAGCATTCAATAATGTATTTTTGAAAGGTTTTAGATTGCCTTAAGCAACCATCAAGTTCACAGCTTGGTTTTACTTTCTTATAAAACAAAGAGGTGTATAATTAAATGGAAAACCAAGACATCCTATGTTAACAAAGGAAAATATATTTTCCACTGAATGTAAAACACAGAAGTCGCTGTCCAGAAGGGCTGCTGCCCAGGTCTGTGCATCCTGGAGTGGTGGCTCCAAGGACAGACCCCCTTGCAAGTGCTTTATCTTCTGCCCATCCCTGCACACACAGGACACACATGGGCCATCTTGCCACCGTTGTGCCTGCGTCCTTCAGCCAAACTGCAAGGCCTGTATTCAGCAGCCATGTCGACACGGCGCATACAGACCTAGAGGGTACTGTGTATTACTATGTTCATGCACTATTTTTAAAGCATGTAAGGCTACTAAATGGCAGTGCTGACCAGGAAGTTTTCTGGTATAATAAGCCTTACACAATGTCACTGTTTTCTTATATGTGCCCAGCTTTAAGAGAAAGTGTCAGCAATTGTTTTTATCCAAAAAACATGTAATTTTAAAGCTTCTTACCTTACTGGACAAAATTTGTTTCAGTCTAAGAAAACACGCAGATTTTAGACTAATGACAAATAAATATAGTACCTTGAAGGAATGAGTTAGATTACGAAGCTGGTAGAGGTTATAGCAGTCCTGGCTCTTCACTGATAGGAGGAAGCTGTTTGTATCAGCAATAAATCTGCTGACACCCTGCAAGCAACTCCTGAAGAACTGCCACTGGCTCATGAGTCCATCAATATCTCTCTTCCTCTGCTGCACCATCCGGATAACATTCTGCCACTGCTCTTTCAGCAATGTGAGGTTGGAAATAAATGCAGTTCTGGAGATAGCAAGTGTTAAATGTTAACATATTTTAACCTCAAGGCTGTATTTTACTACAGCAACTGTGATGGATTTCCATATGCAATATTGTATTCCAATTACAGTACTCAGATATACAAAAAACTCTATGCAGCCCTAAGCTCAGCCCTGCTCTGACTATTCCATCTTCTAAGTTTTAAAAAACAATTTCACATGATACAAGGATGGATAACACAAGATACTCCAGTACAGAACACATGTAGTACAGCAATCACAGAAACAGTACGTGCTAAACATTTCTCTGAGGAAGGTCAATGCAAGTGAGACAAGATCTCTGATTACTCTGCACAACTGATCTTTGCTTTTACCAGGCTGGAAGTGGGAATTCAACCATCATCATATCCTACAGCATGAGGACCTAACTGCAAAGTGAAAAAGCTGTGTTGTTATTAAACCCACACAAGTAGTTTTTTGGCCTCTCCTACTAAACGGTTAGATGATCCAGCAGATTTAGCTGCAGTGGCTAAGCCCCCCTGCCCAATTGTCAGGTCTACCACTCTGCAGGAGGCCATGGCACCCAGAGCAGCTCTTACACTTCCCTCTGCCCCCCTTTTTTTTGTGGGCCAGATTCAATAAAAAATCATAGAATCATAGAATCGTAGAATGGCAAGGGTTGGAAGGGAACCCCAAGGATCATAGAGCTCCAACCCCTCTGCCACAGGCAGGGACACCAACCTCAGGCCTGGAGCTACACAAGGTTGCCCAGGGCCCCATCCAACCTGGCCTTGAACACTTCCAGGGACGGGGCATCCACCACCTCTCTGGGCAGCCTGTTCCAGCACCTCACCACTCTTTCTGTAAAAAACTTCCCCCTGATATCCAATCTAAACCTTCCCTCCTTTAGTTTTAATCTATTCCCCCTTTCCTGCCATTGTCTATCCTTCTAAAAGATTGATTCCCCTCCTGCTTATAAGCTCCCTTCAGGGACTGGCAGGCTGCAATGAGGTCCCCCCGCAGCCTTCTCTTCTCCAGGCTGAACAAGCCCAGCTCCCTCAGCCTCTCTTTGTAGGGCAGGTGCTCCAGCCCTCTAATCATCTTTGTGGCTTCTCTGAACCCTCTCCAACAGTTCCACATCTTTCTTGTATTGGGGGCCCAGCTCTGGACACAGTACTCCAGGTGGGGCCTCACAAGGGCAGTGTAGAGAGGGACAATCACCTCCCTGTCCCTGCTGCCACCCCTCTGCTGATGAAGCCCAGGATACTATTGGCCTTGTGAGCTGCAAGAGCCACTGCTGGCTCATGGTAAGTTTCTCATCCACTGTGACACCCAGGTCCTTCCCAGCAGGGCTACTCTCAAGAAGCTCTTCTCCCAGTCTGTATCTCTGGCTGGGATTCTTCCAGCCCAAGTGCAACCCCTGACACTTGGCAGTGTTGAACCTCATTAGGTTCACCCAGGCCCATCCTTCCAGCCTGTCAAGATCCCTCTGGATGGCTTCCTTTCCTTCTAGGGTGTCGACCACATCACTCAGCTTGGTGTCATCTGCAAACTTGCTGAGGGTGCACTCAATCCCATCATCGATGTCATTGATAAAGATGTTAAAGAGAACTGGTCCCAAGACAGACCCCTGGGGGACACCGCTTGTCACCGGCCTCCACCTGGCCACAGACCCATTGACCACCACCCTTTGGTTACGGTCTGTTAACCAGTTTCTTGTCCACTGCATGGTCCACCCATCAAATCCACATCTCTCCAAATTGGAGAGAAGGATGTGGTGGGGGACTGTGTCAAAGGCCTTGCACAAGTCCAGGTAGATGACAGCACCTTTCCCTACTGTAGCCCTACTTTCCCTTGCAGGTTTAAGCCAAGCTATGGACTTTATACTGAAGCAGCAGAGGGGAGCACGCACACTGTCTGGGTAACTCTGGGGAAGCTGCATGCTCTGGCAGAAAGGGGTAATGTGTTAACAGCATGCCTGAAGGAGCTGAACCTCTGCTCACAAATATTACTGGCTGCTTCACACTCTACACTGATTAACAGAAAAGTGCAAGATTATACTGATAAAAAACAGGTTTGGCTACCACATATTTTGAGTTGCATGGCTGGTGACTCAATGTTTTGTCATGTGTGCCAGGGGCAACATGGATAGTCACACACCTCTGCACTTGAAAATGTAGAGAGGGCTAGGAGGATGCAGCATGCTCCTTTCTCTCTGGAAGAAGGTGGCTTCTCAGCCAGTTACACCACTTGCAACAGCTGCAGGGTAGCAGTAGACATGGAAGCTTCCTGTTCAGGAGCAATTTTTTTGATAGGCAGAACATCCAGTTTCAACCCAAAATGCAGTCTGGCCAGGGTGCCTGTGTTTCTCATTGTACCTCCTCACACTTCTGCAGATGTGCCAGGGAGTTATTTAAAGGTTGAACCCAGTCAAGAATGTCCTTACAAGAGCAAAGATTCAGTACTTCAAGGAAGAGACTTAAAGAGGAAAACACATAGATTACCTTTTCCCTGCTTCTCCAGATTCGAAGCACAGTAGAACTTTTGCAATGATAGAATTAAATGTCTGCTGATTGATGGAAATCTCAGCTTGCAGCATCTGAAAACACCATGAGAATCACATTTTTATCTATTCACTGAACAACCTTTGCTATGAAAGCTGGTTCTGCTCCTCTAGAGTGTGACAGCATGTTAGATTTTAAATACTGAAAGCTCTGATACAGGTAATCTGAAGCCTAAATTTTGCTGGACTCTTTCACAAAAACTGCAGTGTGGAAAGAAACCCACGGAAAAGGTATAGAAAGGCTACACACAAGGGTGAATTTATTCTTTATCACAAAGAGCAAAAGTTCATTCTATAAATAATTTGATTGCACTGATTGAACAGAAAGCTTCTAAGTAAATAAGAGAAAATAACTTTTCTTGGACCCTAAAGAATGTCACTAAGGTGCAGAGACTTACCGCCCGGTGGTGTTAAGCAGCAGTAAGTCAGGCAGCGTGCAGCTCTGCTGCACTGAGGCAGCACAGAGCTCACCCTAAGAGATGTTTAGCGTTTGCCACTTGGGTTTCTTCCCCAGTATTTGAGTTTTTCCATCCTCCCACCACTAGGGCAAAGCCAATAGATAGATACTGCTTAGAACTGTACCCACATGCTACTGCTAGCATGCAGTGTACCTTCTCCCAACGGATGCTGGCATACGTGTGTGAAGCACCATGTCTCTATAACAAACAGCAAGTGGTTGGAAAAATGCCCGTGAAACAGATTTCCACCAAAATCTAACAACCAGTAAAACCAGAAATATGCTGTGAAAACATTTTGGTTTAAATGCAGTTCTTCCAGAAACCAGTAAGGTTCCTGCCAGATTGCCAGCCAACTGCCTCGCTGGTTGTCCTAGGCCGCAGGCCTCAGTGCTCTGAGGCAGGGAGACAGGCAGACAGGCGAGTAGCCTCAGGGTTGGAGAAATATAGGACTTCCATGATGCAACACTTAAGGAGTAACTCCTAAAGGTCTGATCCCTACAAAAAAGGGAGCCATCCATTTTAGAAAAGGATTTTTGCATTTCAAAGCTTTCCTCTGAATAAGTACAAGGCCACACTTCAAGACTGAAATGCCCAGATCTAACTTCAAAAGGCAGAGGATTTTCTAGTGGTTTCCCCCCACCTTCATCATTCAAGAAGATGCTTCTATTTTCAGAGTTAGCTTTACCTCATATACTTTCTGCTGCTCCTGCAGTTCTTCAAACCGTCCTGGGATGTTTGATTTCAAGGCCTCATTCATTTTTTCTAGGAATTTAATCCAGTTCTCACATCTCTGAAGGAATTTCTTTTCATTGTTTTGTGTTCCCTCAAGCACACTGTAAAACAAAAGAAATCATTAGAAACTGTTGTGGTGGTCATGGTTTTCCTGGCTATGTTTGCATACAGTACAACATTGTGGTTAGCAATACTAACATACTCGAGTTTTGCTTGGCACTTTGCTACATCCAGATTTCTGCTTCAAGTAACTTGGAATACAAATAATCACTGAATAATCTGGATGTAGGTTAAAAGGGCAGGAATCCAACTTGGAAAGCCCCCAAGAAAGGGGCTGAGAGAAAGCTGAAAACAGATTGTAAGACTTCCTCTGGTTTAATTTGGTTTTCATCTTCCTCACAGAAAAGGAAATGGTTAGTAGTGGGGTTTTGGTTGCATTTCGGACCTGCAGCGTTCCAGAGCAGTTGCTGTTTTCTGACTCCACTGCCGTGTCAGGCTCTGCACTTTCTTCAGTGTAAAATCATCAAGTGGCAGCTTCAAGCTTGCTTCATTCAAACTCTCTATGCTTGGAGAAAGTGCAGCAAGCTCCAGTGTGTGATTCTGGAAGTTAAAAAAACCCCATAAATTGCCAAAACCACTGCCTTTCTTTGATTTTAAAGAATTTAGAAGCTTCTTCTGTAGGAATCACCAGAACGTATGCATCCAAAATACTAACCCACCCCCCACCATTCCTGTGTTAACTTCGAAGAGCATAGGAAACAAAGTCATAGTTCCCTCACACAGGTCCCTCCCTTTTCCAACAGTACTGAACACATACTCAAGACCTGATACTTTCAGAGTCACTTTCTACCTTACACTGAGGGCAATGGGGTAGCTCCAGAGCAAAGGTGGGGAAAAAGATCTCACATCAATCCCAAATCTATGTGATTTTTCTCCCCTCCATCCAGGCATTTGGTCTGCAATGTGTATACTGAGGTTTCATGAACTGTTATCATTGGGGCTTTTCCATCTTGGATGACATTACAGTTATTCTGACAGAAGCAGTGTAACTACAACACTTAGGGCACAAAGAGTTCCTTGAAGTAGACAAGAGCTGGTGTCCTATGGACACTAAAATCCTCAGTATGTGTCTTTTTGTACTTGGGAATCCAAACATACCATGAGCAATTCTGAGTTGTCTGTTTCATCCTGTAGACAGAGACTGTTCAAGGCCTCTGTGCAACGTGTGAGCTGACCCTCCAGTGTTTCAAAGCATTTCTTGAAATCCTCCAGTTGTGAAAGATTGAACTAGGATAAATAGTGTATATTTACATTAATTATGATTTAATATACTTATTCAGTATACAAAGAGGAACAATGAGCAGTATCATCAGGAAAACAAAGAGATGTTCAATTCAAATTCCAACGTATTTATAACCCACTCAATGAACCTTCTCAGTTTTTGCACTGTATAAGGGCAAAACTTAAGCTAAAGTAGAGAGCATGAAATCCTGAGAGATTTATCTCTATCTGGAAGAAACAGGGGCATTTGTGATACCATTTTGTAGCTTTGGGCTGTTTGATTTATTGTGAAATTGGAAAGCCAAAACTTAGGTTATCAGAGGGAAGAAACTTGTGAAAATTAGCTTCCTTTGAGCTGCACAGAGGGCCTGCTCCCATGTGCTTCCAGCCAAGTCTGCACAGCTCCTCTCTCTGGAAATAGGGCTGGAATTCAACTTTTTTATTCACTCCTTGGTTTCTTTGGGTCAGAGAGAAGAGCACCAGGGAAGCTTTTTCTTTCTGGCAGGAATTAAGCCCCACATCCCTAGGAACAGTGAAGCAAGAACATGTTTATAAGGAATGAATGGCAAAAGTTGGTGTGGGGAGAGACAGTTCTGTGGGAACGCTACAGGATTATGCCAGAGAAAATGACTCTTCAGAAATGAAACTTTCATGCAGTGAGAAGTTCATAGAGAATACAAGAAATCTGTTATCTTCACAAAGATATCTGGTTTCTAGCCATGGAGCTATGCTGGTAGATGGAGTCATAAATAGACCTGGATGAAAATTTCTTGGTGAATTTGGGTTTACTTTAGAACAGCACAATTCATTGAAACCAGACTTCTTCACAGGAACAGAATAGGTTTTCATCAATAGACATACAGCAGGATGTTTGCTTGGAAGTTTTCTCAGGAATACCTGTGCAGAGGGTGTTGTCAATCCCACAGCACTCTTGTGAGCACAGCATCATATGGAGAAACCTGGATCCAGGTCCCTCTCTATGCTGCCCAAGCAGGTATGTGAATCTGGTTTTCCAAACGACCAGAGTTTTCTGCTTGGTGTTAGATATATTGTGTGCACTCATATTAAAGCAAACACAAGCCCTTACGTTTTTTCCAAAGCAGAGCTAAGAAAGTTTCCAACTTATTTCAAAGTTCATAGCATATAAATACATTTCTGAACCTGTAATCATCTGAGGGTCTCATATTGCTTGATTGTAATAGGCTCTTAAAAAGCTTTGTTAGAGCAACACAGCTAAGAAGCGTGAAACCCTTCCTTCATTTGCCCCTCTGGCTTCATGTATTATTTCTTCACATCATCCTGAAAAATCTTTACTAAAATTTCATTTCAGTTCAAGAACTACAGGGCTCTAGTGTAGAAGGTAGCTCACACAGGACTCTAGTGAAGAAGTTACCTCACACTGACAGCTAATCTAATATTGAAAAAAGTACCTCAAATTCCTCTAACTTCCTCTGCAACATCTTCTCCAAATAGGATGCTCTCTGGAGTGGCTGCAGCTTCTCCAACAGAGTGGCTTCTGCAGCTGTCCCAGTCTGCTCTTTTATCTGATCAGCCAGCAAAGAAATCTGGTCACAGCATGCTGCTATGTTTTGAAGGTCATGCTGTAAATTCTGATGAGGGAAGGGGAAAGAAAAAAAAAAGTCAGCAAATGAATCAGATGGTCATTCATGTGCCACTTTCATTTAGTATCTTTGTTGCTGTAACTAAGCTCTCCTCTGGGAGCCAAATTCAGCTACAGTGAAAGCTTCAGTCTTTTAGTCAGAGGATAAAGGGAATTGCATCCATTGACTCTAGTGCTGGGAAAGGCACAGTTCAAAGTTCAATGGAACACCAGTGACTTCAGGCAGTGGGATACTACTGCTACAGAAGAGATTAGGGAGAGAAATCAGAATATGCCTCTCCACAGAATGGATTTACACTAGCAGACGGAGAAACTGGCCCATGCTGCAGATGAGAAATGCTATTATGTTACAAACAACAGTGCTTTGGATCCCTTAATGACCAAGGACCCTGGGTTTGGTTTTATTTGTTCCCCTTTACTACAGAAACAATGCTATAAAATTAAACTCTAAAGCTTTACATGCAACTCACGTGCCATATCACTGATCCTGTTCTTCTAACTCACCTCTTTCCAAAGCCAGTTAGCTTCATGTGTCCCACCCACACACCAGACAGGACCTACAGTGCTAATGGCACTCTAGCAGTCATGCCTGCCTTAGTAGGTGCAAAACTCTTCCAAAAATGTTTCCAGAAAATGTGGTACCTTTTTGCTGACAAACTGATGAATTTCTGCCACAGCCATTAATAGATCAGAAGGGAGTGAAAATGTCTTGGTCTGAGTTTTGCTTCTATCTATTTTTTCTGACACAGGAAGAAATATATGAGTTCTCTTTCCTACAATGTAAAGTTTCTTAACTGGCCATATGCAAAGTGGAGTAATTTGAACTTCTTCCAATATGTGGCTAGAGGATCATAAAGCACGATGAATCAGAATCCAGTTTGGTTTGGTCTCAGGATATCATCAAAATATTTAAATAAAAAAGTGTATGTTATTGGGGAAAAAACCCCACAGATCTTGTCTTTCCACTAGCTGGATTTGGGGGAGGAAAGTGGAATGAGGTCTTCAATTGATCTGTTGCTCAGAAATAAATCCTGCTTTGTATCAGGCAGCAGAAGCATATTCATGTACCTTTATATCCTGTATTTTCTGTGTCAGGGTTTCCATCATGTTATCCTTGGGCACATGAGCATCCAACATCTGAGTGCACTGCTCTTCATGCGTCTGTAACTTGGCTGTTGCCTCAGTGCATAATGTATCAAAGGGCTTCCAAAGCTGCAGGGCCGCTTGTGCTGCCCGCAGTTGATCTGCTATGTCTTCATTTACTGAGTTCCACCTGTCAACAAATTAAAGGATGAGAGGATTTTCCTAGAAGCTTCTCCTCCAGAGTAAGATTAGTATAGAATTCCTGTGGCAGTTTCTTTGCATTCATATCCATGTTACTGAACACTGACACAGGACCATTTTGTGCTCTGTCAAAAAAGCTATCAGCTACCCCTCACACATGTACCCTTAGACAGAGTAAGTTATAGCAATAGATTTAAAAATATGACAGATTTTCAAGTCTTTCTGGTTTTTTAAAATACAAGTAACTGTGTGTCTTTTTTGCAAGCTTACCTTGCCTGTGCATCTGCACACTTCCGTTCAATAATCTTTGCAAAGGAAGGGGAACAGCTCTTCTTCAGGTTACTGGCAGCAGCCTGGAGCTTGGCCCAACTTTCCTCACTGTTCTCCGATTCATCCTGAAGAGACTGCAAAATGTATTATAGAAATATGTTGTGGAGATGAACACCCTAAGTGTAGTTTCCCCTACAGATTGGTAGGTGTAGGGCAGCAATAACAGAGTCACAGAATAGAATCATAGAATGTGTGAGGTTGGAAGCAGGGACACCTTCACTAGATCAGGTTTGCTCAGCGCCCCATCAAGCCTGACCTTGAATATCTCCAGGAATGGGGCCTCCACTGTGTCTCTAGGCAACCTGTGCCAGTGATCCACCACCCTCATATTGAAGATTTTTTTCCTAATATCCAACCTAAATCTGCCCTTCTCTAGTTTAAAACCATTACCCCTCGTCCTAGTGCTACCTGCCCTGGTGAACAGTTCTTCCCCAGCTTTCTTACAGGCACCTTTCAGGTATTAGAAGGCCACTATAAGGTCTATATATGGAAAAGCTATATAGAATGGACAGTTATAATGCAACAACACATTTGCAGCACAGACTAAAATGTTTGTGAAAGATGTTACACCGGATCCTAAAAATTAGGAAGCTAAAAGAGAGGTGAAATGGTCCTTGTTAAAAACATCATTCAAGAGGCCTATTCTAAACTGAGGTAGTTAAATTGCTTTTAAAGAAACAGCTCATTTAACAAATGCACAGCCTTGAACTGATTAAATTAGTTCACTAGAAACAAAAAAAATGTTTTTGTTTTAAGCCATTTTCAGGGAAATTTCTACTTGCATGACAACTCCTGTCTCTGGCCACATGCTGGCCTCCTGATATAGGCAATTGCAGACCCCTGCCATGGATCATATCTGTGAACTTATGCTGATTAAAAATAAAGAGGGTGATGGAATGAAGAGTTAGGAATGTGCCCAGTTCCTTCCAGTTATTAACCTGTCCCCAGATGAGGATGGAAATCACTTACACAGGCTTTATTGTCAAGATACACATACCCAGGTTTCACAGCCTCGGTCCAGCCTACACCACTTCTGATATAATTTTAAAATACACCAAAATAGGCCTTATTTTATGGAAATGGAGAGTGTTTACACAGCCTTTCAACACTCATTTCAAACTAGGTGAGGGGCTTTAGCCATATCTGTAGAACATTTAGACCCAGGGCCAGCCTGACTGCCTACACTACATGTCCCACTTAGACTCTGCAGTAGCCAAGCAGAGCAGCAGGATGATTCAGGACATTTACACCCAGCATTTATGCTCAGCCTCATTCAGAGGCTGTGTGGGTTATTCCAGGTCTCTGGAGAGCGACTTTGCACTGGAGCAATCAGAAACACCGGGCTCATGGTTCCTCTTGCTCTGACCCAAGGCTGCTGCACCCACCCCATGTCAGCCCACTGGCAGGCAGACATGGTGGCAGCTCACCTGTACTTCTCTCTTGAACCTTGTTACCTAAGTTGCAATAAAGTTGAACTTAGATTTTAAATAAAGCAAGAAGTTTAACAATAGACCTTGGTGCCTCTGGAGGTTAACAAAAAAAAAAAAAAAAGCTACTGACTTCAATAGCAATATATTAAAGAGGAACTTGCTCAAATAAATTTTTCTGTCTTTTCTGTCAGTGGTGTTTGTTTCTTCAAATGCACCGAAGGATGTACAGAAGTAAAACAACTTCAGTAGATTTACCTGGAGAGTTCTGACTTGGTTTTTCAGTGTTTCCAGTGACACCACCGAAGGTTTGCACTGGTCTAGGCAGTACAAATACCTTGTTGTCATCAGGTTGACTTTTTCATAAATTTCATGATAAGCTGTCCAGTGCTCCAGTACTGACTGCATTGAGGTCTTTAACTGTGCAACCTGTAAGTGAACCAATTTAGTTATTATTTCTTGGGTAGAAGTTGTGACACATAAATCACCTTTAAATTATCTTTAAAACCTAAGCTCAGTACTCAGTCCAGGACAATCCATAAGGTGGAGTATCTTTCTACTTGGTAAGGAACACTGCAGACTTCAAACCAAGCAGTAAACAGTATTTAGAGTGAAGTGGAAGAATTTGCTGCAAATAAAAATTTAACCAGACTTCAAGGTAGCACTATTCTGTCAGCCACAATTCCAGAACCTCCCAAAAAGTATTGAAATAATGAACTGCTTCCTGCCACAAATCAACCTGAAATGGGAGGAAGTTGAAAGCCTTAATCTTCTTTGGTAGCAGATTGTTTGATCCTGAGATCAAGTTTTCTTTTAATGAAAATATGAATAGAAATTGTTTTGTATGGAAGAAGATGCTTCTACAATACTCTGGAGAACTATCATTCCTCTTATGCCACTGTGCTCTTATAATGCAGGCCCACGCGAATTGCTGTCAAGGACTTCAGGGTTCTCCTAACATCAAATGATAGATATCCTCTTTGTTTTCTATGTCTCTTTCATGACTACAGTCAATTAATCTATACCTGGGCAAGCATGTTTTCCATTTGCCACATACGCCTACACATTGTAAACAACCTACAGCACTCCTTCAGCATTATTTTTATCCTTCTGTATTGGGTAAATACATTAAGGCATATCATGGGTTAGACAAAACATTAATCTAAATTAATATCTATTTTGGTTGTGCCAGTACCAGATGCTTTGAGAAGAGCATGAAAGCCAGGCAAGCAAACAAGCAGGTCTTCATGGGCCCAGATTTCAGTTCTGATTATGCATCCACACAATGGAAGATGAAGACTTTTCAGCACCACAGTGCATGCTAAATAGATTGCATAGTTCATTGTATCCTAGTATCCGAGTATCCTAGTTCCAGGCACGCAGGAGTAGATGGATTACTCATGCCTTTTCTTATTTGAATCATGGTATAGGTGGGAGGAATCTTTAATTGCTTTTTGTTGCCTGCAGCTAATTACTGCCCATACAAGCAAGATAGAAAGACATTGTATTCGTGAAATAACTCTGGGCCACAGTCTTGAGGTCAACCTATGGACAATACAATCAAGGTGTCACATCTCCTTAGACCTATATTTGAAATTACAGCCTGGCTTTTCTGAGAGTGGTCACCCATGGGAAGAAAGCTTTACTTGGTACTTCATAGCACACACAGACAACTAGGCTGTAAGAACATTCTGCAATTTGTAAGTTTAATACTTAAGTCACTTCTCCCCCTGTATTCAAATTACCTTGAGATCAGACTTGGTATTGTGTCTCAACCTTGGAAATACATTAATTTACAGTATGGTACAGATTTAGAAGTTCCTAGGAAGATTAAGAAATACTTTGCATCTCTTTTGTATCAGTTCCTGCCAGCCCATGAAGATTAATAACACTGATGGAGAGAATAGGTACCAGAGGAAATCTGAATGCAAACGAAGCTTTTACCTGGCTTACATTGCTGTCCTCCATTTCAGAGAGCTCAGTAATCTGGGAAGATTCTGGGGTTTGTTCTGCATTATCATTCAAAGCCAAACTCTGTTTGACCTCATCAAGAATTTTGGATTTAGTTGTGAGTTGATTTTCTAGATCCTAAATGACAAAAAAGGGAAAAAATGAAAGATAGGGTAAGGTCTTTTAATAAAACTGTAGAAAAAAACTGCGTGAGGAGCTGAGATAAACATTCCTTCTTTGAAACCAGTTCCATGTAATTCTTCAACCATGCAACACCATTTCGATTCTGATAGCGCACAACTGCTCTACAGTTCAAAAAGACAGTAGCTGCATTAGACAGTCTCCTGGAGGGAGAGCTAGAATGAATCCATGTAGTATCAGTATGAGCACTAGACATCATATTTGGGAAGGAAATCATCAGGATCTAATTCCTCAGGCATCATAGAGGCCTCTCTGTCCCTCTCCAAATGCAGAGAAGTTTTTCTATTGGTGCAGCTGAGCTTTTCCTTGGGCAGGTTAGCATTTGGGTCCTCCTCTGCTCCAGCTCACGGATTTCGATTTTAGACTGAATAGGAACTGATTTTGCACTGAAGAGTCCCTGAGGTCCCAACACCTTCTAGGAAGTCATTTTCATTTTGTCCTCTGTCCTGGTTTTGGCTAGGATGGAGTTAATTTCTTCTCTAGCAGCAGGTGGAATGCTGTGTCTGGGAGTCAGGATGAGAGCAGTGCTGATAGCACCCTGATGTTTCTAGTTGTTGCCAAGCAGGCAAGGACTTGTTCAGTTGTTTATATTTCCCTACTAAGGAGAAGAGAGGGGACACAGCCAGGACAGGTGACAGGGTATTCTGTGCCAATTAAGTCATGCTCAGCATAAAGGGGGGCTGGTGGGAGGAGGAGCTGGTGGCTCCAGGACAAGCGGTTTTGGGGACAGTCAGGTTTCTCAAGATGGCTCTGGGCTGCACAGCCTGAGTTGTGTGGTTCAGTGTGAAACTGCAGTGTCTATCACCTGTCTCATATATTTTTTGCTCTAAAGTCCTATTATCATTGCTATATCTATCTCTCTGCTATTCTAGTAAACTATCCTTATCCCAACCCATGAGGTTTTGGGTTTTTTTCCCTTTCCCTTCCCTTTCCTCCCCCTCCTCCCGTTTAAAGAACAAGCAACTGCGTGGTGCTTGGCTCTCAGCTGGGGCAAAACCACGACATCCTCTTAGGTAAAGGCTTTCTTGCATGGGGCAAACCCCACTGGAATCAGTGGAGATGTCTGGGAGATTAACTTCCTGCCAGCACAATCAGCAAGATTATCAGGTAGTCTTGACATGCTGGGGAAGGCTCACAACATGAGTAAATATCCACACACTCAATTTTCCTACAACATATTCCTACAATAATGTTTTCCTACAATACTACACTTGAGCCATGACCTACTGCCCCTGCCCTTGCTGTCCCCAAAATGTTTTTCAAATTTGGACATGGATTTTATGAAGGAAATTAATTTTAACAAAACTGAAATTTAATTTTAACAAAACGCTTTAGCCACCTGCATCCTAGCACTGTACCTTGCTGTGGGCAGGATAATGCTTTAGTCAAAGATAACCTGTGCCTTTCTTCCATTCTGGCCCCTTGATACATTTCTGAGTGCTTCAGAGAGACAAGTTACCTGGTGTGGAACAGCACTCTAGGCAATAAAAGCAGCCTACTATGAGAGAGACACGTAACCATAGCAGCGAATGAACAAATACTCCATGTTAAAAAATAGGGAGGAAACACTGTACTGAATGAAACCAGCAGACTGTCAGAGTAATAGGAGCCAACTATGAGCTGGCTGAAGCCATACTAATTTTGAGGAAGCTGCTGCCAAGAGACGTACAGCAAAACCAAAGGACACCCAGATTCCTGAGGCTGGTGCAGACACTACATTCTAGGGCAGGAGCTGAGAGAGTCGCTGTTTTCTAAATGGAACCATGTAGTTTCCACGACACTTCTACCACAGAGCTCTTCAAACTAATGGAACTGACAGCTTTTGCCATGCCTGTGCTGAAAACTGAGAACTACTTCTTTTAGAGGCTTCTCAGAGTAAGATCTACAATAGTGCTGCACACCACTCCAAATACCATGGAACTACAACAAATGCATCTTCAACTGGAGGGAAAAACCATAAAACAGCAATTCACATTAAAAGTGGAAGTGGCTTTTCATCACCCCAGCCTTTGTAATTCTTTATTCTGGATTCACCCAAGTGCTAAGTATGTTTTTTGCAATAATATCACATATATAATGCCTTACCTTGCAATCATCTAGTGTGTTCTGTGCAGAGATCAGACTTGATGGGGTCTGTAAAGATTTCAGTCGATCACTCTGAGCTTCCAGCCAATTGCGCAAGGACCGTACTTTGTTCTCATTTTCTGCAGTAGCCTCTAAAACAAGTTCCAGGTCTTGTATCTGAAAGTTAGAGAAGTCTTTTAACTTACTTAAAGCTAGAACTGGACAGAAATAGGGCTCCTCCCTTCCATAACAAAAATGAGATTACAATAGTCACATTGAAAATGCTATTTAGAGAAACTGTTTTGAAAGGAAAAGATTAAAAGATTAAAAGTTTTACTGGCTCCTTAGGATCTGACTTTTTTCCTCCCCTGTGTCCACTGCCCCAGGGGTGGAAACACAGCCCCAACATCTGCCATAGACTCATCCAGACTGCATAAGAAAAGGGTGAAGAGCTATTGCAAAACACAGAGCACTGGCACAGGCAGGGTCAGAGTGGTGAGCCAAAGCACTAAGAACTCAATCAAACCTTTCTGTTCAGAGACGCCTGCAGCCTGTGCCACTGCAGGTTCAGCTCCCCAAGACACTCAGCAAATTCTGTCCTTTCATGCCGTTTGCTTTCCACATCACAAGTGCTCATCTGCAAGAGTGACTGGTTAACAAAATCTACCATCCACTGCTTGAAGTTCATTTCCATCATATGTTCCTGGAGGGAAAAAAAAAAAAAAAAGTAAAAAATTTAGTTGGGCAGTTTTGATCTCAGCAGTTCAAATGATGCTTCAAGACAGATACGGGACATTCATAGCTTATTCTGAATCACAGCTTTTCTGAAAGCAGCCTGGCTGTAGTAATCATTCCCAGTTTTTACCATTCTTTATTTGTGTAGCTTTTTCCATCCATTGTAACTTTTGTAGAAAATCATTATCATTACATGGGTACCTCAAGGTAAGAACAGGTTAGTGCTGGAGCAGGGAATAAAACCTAGGGGTATGGCTGCGCACCACATGACACTCACTCACTTGGGAAGGAGAAACAGTCTCAGGGAGGGGGGGGTGGGGAGGGGTGAGGATGGGGGGTGAGGGAGGCATGGGGGGTGGAACAATATGATTTTTAAGGTCCCTTCCAACCCAAACTGTTCTATGATTCTACAAATAGCTTTTAATTTCAGAAAGTCTTAGGAGGAGAGGGGAGGAAAGGGCTCCCCATTGCATTTAGTAGTACCCAGTAAAAGGCCACCAGGGAATACTGCAGCAGAGGTACTGAAGCCACAGCTTCTTCCCTGTAGGAAATTATGACCTTCATCCCAGCTTTTTTCTCCGCATATACATCCCAACATTGCTGACAAGTGGAGAAGGCACATGTACAAAAAACAGCACCTCACCTTCCAACTTCCAAACCTAACTGACATGGACCACAGTGTTATGTATCTCCTATACTAAGACACAAAGGGCAAAATACGACTCTGCAGGGATTCATGCTCTGAGGTTGAGACCCCTGGCATTTATGGAGGCACAAGCATGGCTTGAATCCTTCCTGTGGCCAGGGCAATCAGCTTCCATCACTGATGCTTTGGCATCTGAACAGAGCAAAGAGTTTGCTGCAGCCTCTCCCTCAGCAGGGATGTTCATCTTGTTTCTCTTTCCTAGCAGGTTATCTCTTCTGATGGAACATAATACTGAAAACCCTGGTTCTAGTTAAATGGATCCTGCCTATGGAGCTACATTATGAGCTATTCCTTGTGAAAGGGCAGACTAAAACAGCACAAACACAATCTTCCTAAGGAAGCAAAGCTTTCCTGCTCAGTGCATTTTATAATCTAAATGTAAGAGAGAGAACAAGCAGAACAGATGGGACAGCATGAGGAAAAGGAGATTAAAGCATAGCAGGCAGTAGCTGTATTGCAGGGCAGGCAGTGTGTTGTGTGGCATGGAAGCAAAAGATTTTTATAAAGGAAGATGTAAGACTACTTTAGGAACTCTCCTGAGAGTAAGGGAAAGATATGACAGTGCCTGTAGGCTGATTCCATCAGACAAACACCTTGCAGAAGGGTTGGACATGCAGCTTCCCATTTACCTTGTACTTCTGAAGGAGGCTTCTCACTTGGGCAGCACTACATTGTGCATTTATTGGCTCCTCATGTCCCTGCTGTTGTTCCACATGGTCCAGCCAGGTCATCAGTTCAGCAATAGCTTCCCGTGATGGAAGTTTTTCCATCTGAAGCTGGGAGTAAAGCAAATAATGAATCCTCTCCAGTCAGCTGGTAGAAATATCAAGGATGATGACATCTGTATTTTTAGAAAGCCTCAGGCACTGTAATTGCAATTATCATGGTATGAACTTGAAAGAGAGCCCTGTGCCCCAGAGGGGCATATGACTTAAGAAAAGTTTGTGAATTCAGTAATTTGAAATCAAGTTTTTCTCACTGTACCAGACTTTCACATAAAACTGTAAAGATGATAGATATGTGCAACACAGCCCACTAATTAAACTGCAGGACAATACTGAGGATATTCTGAATGCAAGACAGACAGCTAATTAGGCAAGAGGTGCTTCAGGGGCCTCATGGGAGTAGCCAACTGAATCCCATTGTTTAGTATTTACTTAGCTCAAACTAAGCAGTTTCTCCTCACCTGGTGAAACTTTTCTTGGATGGCTGGGAGCTGTACAATCAATTCTCCCCACTTCTGCTCAAACTTTGCCAAAGATGACCTAAGCGCTGCAGTATCAGCTTGTTTCACATGAAAGAGCTGGTTGGCAGTGCTCACCACAGATGACTTCAGGGAAGATTTTTCATCAACTTCCTTAGAGAATGTCTGAGGAGCATGAGAGAAATTTAAGAGAGGGTGAATATGTGTCTATTTAAATAAAGAAGATATACTAGGTTTTCAGTCACAGGATGAACTGCCTCAACAACCAGATTTTAGCAAGTCTGTAAAGTTCAGAAATCCTAAACTCAACATGTTCTGGCAGCAGATAAGACCTTCTGCCCAGCTTAGACACAATGCTGAATGCCACCTTTTCCTCCACAAGGATTGGGAATATCCTATCCCCACTTGACACTGTGGTCCAGGAAGCAACCCCAGTCAGTGAGTGTCCAGCCAACTCACACCTATCAGTGCAACCCTCATGATGCTTCGTTTTCCCACTGTGCAGGACTCTCTCTGTCAGGTCTTGCATTGGGGCTGAAGTGCCCAGCTTGTCATGCAAGAGGAGCACAGCACTGAGGGGCAGGCAAAGACAGAAAATGCAATTCAGCATGTTTCTTTTCCCTGACTGGCTTACCATCTTCACAACCCCTGGTCTTTGCCCCTGCTCCCAGAGCCCACACTCCAGGTTCAGTTGCTAAGTGTCCCATCAGCTTGGCTCAACTGCTGTATCTGGTTTTCAGCATGAGGAGCAAGACAGAAACAGTACTGTTATATTGTAGGTGCACAAGAAATCCTGGCTGGGCTGTGATATGTTGCAGCTGGGAGCATATTATTAGATGATTCCATTCTGATTTATGCACTTGGGCTGGCATCGCAATCTGAAGGAAGGTTTTTGGTGGCCTCCCATTGTCATGGTTCCCCACACAGGTAATGAGGTGGCTTTGGGGCACAAAGTAATTCAGTACTATATTATGTGGGCAGCTTCTGCATCATGACAAATATAAAACCCACTCAAAAGTGTCTAAACCTGGCAGGAGAACTGACTTACCAACAAGCTGTTGATGTTATCCCTGATGGTGGGAAGATCCTGTGATACGTTCAGAGACTGCTCCTTCCAAAAATTCATTCTCTGCTGAGCAGAATCCAGCCATTTGTTTAATTCCTCTGAGTCTCTCTTGTAGCTACAAGGAGAGAACAAAACACACAAACATACATCTCCTAGCTGAGTCTAAGATATATTTCTCACCCTCCAAGTTGTCTTCCTCTTTGTGAGGAGGCACGTGCTATTCTGGCATTTATCCTGCTACATAATGCTGCAGAACCATGGCTACAGCATGATAAGCAACACAGCTGGAGGTGCACAGGAAACTCTTCCTATCAGCTCTTTTCAGCTGGTCTGCTCTCCCTGAAAATGTCCTATTTCTGTATCCAACCAGCATCATCAAGACAAGTTCACATAGATTAACACAGCTTTTTTGGAGGTCAAAGCCACCATAGGAGATTGTGCAGGCTCCAAGATATAGTGCATAATACATAGCAGGAGTGAAAACCAACAAAAACTGGCAAGATCTGTTCATACTCTGGGGCTAACCAGACTGGGATCAGAACATGCAGATGAGGGAGAGGGAGAGCTGAGCTTGTTATATCAGCTGTTGGACTGGGCTGTAGAGCCCCAAACTACCTCCACCTGAGTGCCAGGACTGCACCAATAGTTGACTTGGGCCACATGAGAGCATTCAGCATGCTTGAGTGTTCCCCCTTTGGATAACTTCAAAACACAAGTTGAAGCAGCATGCCAGCCAGGTCTTGAATGTTTGTAAAGTGGACAGTGTAGATGCACAGACAGGTGTGTTACGCCTCTGCATGGGAATCAAGGCCAACTTGTATTTTTAGCAGGCCAAAATGCTTAGGGCAGCATGATCAGAGCTTCTGTTAACACCTCTGATGCACAAACTGCAGCCCAGTGCAGCTAACTCTCACCTAGATGCACTGACTTGGCAATAGCAGCAATCAACCTATTGTTCCTACAAAAATAAGCAGGAAGTGAAGCACTTGTCTACACTGAGGTCAGCTGTGTAATAAAGGGCCACTTTTCTGACCATCACTGGGTTTTTCTTTCTTTTTCTCATTTTTTAAATTAAAGCAGCAATGAAATGTATTAAGCCCTATTGTATTTCACCAAATACATCTCTAGAAGGTCAGTAACTAACTTCTAGCCAGTATCTCTAATTGCTTCCTGAATTATACCCACCTGACTGAGAGTTTGAGTAATGTCTGAAGCCGTTGTAGTTCCTGGCCAACTTTTTTGGTTAAAGACAACCACTGCTCTTCCAGCTTCCCAATCTGGCTTCTTATTTCTGGACAGTTCACAGCAGTCAGCAATTTCTTCCCTTCTTTCACTGTCTGGTCCAGCCTGGCATGCTTTTCATCAACACTGCTTTTGATTTGCTATCAGAACATGGAAAGTTTGCAAAAAAATGAAAACACAGCTAGAAAAACATCTCTTTTCTTCTAAATTCTTATCCTCATATTTCCTCTGTCATGTATTTTATTTTCCAAACAGAGAGTATCTGCACTTCATTACATGCAAAAAGGACACAATTGTTTGGGTTTTTTTCATCTCCTCTGGATAGATCAAGACAGATCTCAATATAATTTTATACATTATTAGAATCTGGCTGTATTGTCCACATGTATGACTGTCCTCAGCAGAAAGTTACTGCCCTCCTGTTCTGAGAGGGCTTTCTGGCTCTAGCATATATATAAAAATTCTCAGAATGTGATAGGTTGGAAGGGACCTTTAAAGGTCATCTAGTTCAACAGCCCTGCAGTAAGTAGGGACATATTTAACTAGATCAGAGCTCCATCAAGCCTGACCCTGACTCCAGGGATGGGGCCTCTACCACTGGAAGGTGTTGGAATAATTGCTGAATAAAGGTGGCAGGGAGGAATGAGTAGTAATCAGGACATTAAGTGAAAGACATAGGAGGAGGTGGGTTTGCTTTGACAGCTGAATGAAAGCAAAGCATAATTTTTATCATTGCTATACTGCACTGGAAGGTCAAGATGACAAAAGGAAAAAAAGAAAAAAACCCCTCAGGACATAGATCAGTCCTAGGGAGAAGGCAGGGTGGACCAATTTTCTGATGCATGACCTCCAAGGGATTTGTACAATATTTATTATTAATAGGGGTATTTCTCTGTCAGAATTAAGCCTCAGGGAATTTTATCATTCTCTGTCCTTGAAAATGTGAAGCTCCTGATCTAGGATGCACCCCAGAAGCATCCTCTAAAGCCCTACTGCTTTGCTTTTCATGTCTTGAAAGACAAATAAAAACTTGAAAGCAAAGAACCAGTTCAGAACTTAAAAGCACAAAGGAAATAAGGCAACATCACAATCAATGGCTATGCAAACATTGAGTGTCCCCCATCTCAGTGTGACAGGCATTGAACACACCAAAGGGCCACTGTGTATGTAACAATCTACTGTTGATTTATTTCCAAATCTTTACCATGGCTTGGAATTTTCTGGGCACGTCCAGTGATCTCTTTCATACAGTCACCTAGACAAAATCACAGTAGTCCTTTTTGCCTGTATAGGCAATGAATCTAAATATCACACTGGACTCAATGCAGACCCAAAGACTCATTAATTCAAAAAATTTTAACAGAGTGGGTCCTCTGAAGATCAAGGAAGGTCAAACCTGTGAGGAACACTGAGCACTCTGAGGATACAGCATTAAGTTTATCAAATGCTAGTTCTTAATTTATATTAAACAACCATAAAGACTGCTTTCATATACTTATACTTAAATGTATTTAAATAATAGATAAAATACTTCCAACTGGACTTGATGTTCTAAATAAAGGTGTAGCTCTGCTATCACAGATGAAGCTGGTATCAAACCAGGAACCTACGTGCCATTCTATACAAAAGGAATTTTATTCTCTTTGGTCAGACAGAAATCAGGGGATCTCATTTTGAATTCTCAGAATTTTAAAAGGAGCTGGGAAACCTGGCAATCTTGTATTGCAATCAGGGGTTCCATTATTTTTACATCATGGCATGAAAATTGTTCCTGAATTACAGAGAAGTGGCTCTCTGTTCACCCCAAATCTCTGTGCTGTCCTTGGGTTCCATATAGCCTGCACATAGTCATAAATGAACCTGTCCTGAGGTTTTGGTTTTTTCTTTTCTTTTTTTTTCAGTCTGTGACTGAAATTAGCAGCCCAATCTGCCACTTTTAAAGGTAAACACACAAACAGGGACACAAAGGAAACAGTGCCTTGCAAACCATCTTCTCATATTCTAAGTTTTTTTTTTTGCCAACTCTACAGATCCACAAAGAAAACCAGTCAGAGATACAAACACAAATACCTGTAGAACTGCAATCCTTTCCACTAATCTTTCTTCAGTTTCTTCAACCAAATTCACAGAAGGCAATGCAGAGGCAAGTGCCTCTAACTCCTTATTGATAACTAGGCATTCATCATCAAATTCCACCCATTCCTAAAAAATAGAGCACATCATTAATATAGCACGCATCAGTCTGAGGCCTTAACACTTATTCTAGCATCAGCAGCTCTTCAATGAAACAGAACAAAAAACCAGGTGAATAGGGAAATGTTACAGATATTAAAGTAAGACATGATTTCACCACAGGTGAATTAATTAATTGTCTAGTATCTTCCAAGGTTTCTTATTTTGAAATGGTATACTTAATCTTTTTATTCTCTAGGGGTGTTTTAAGATAAATTTTTAGGCTTTGTTTTAAAGTGGTACTGGTATTTTTGTGCCCTAAAGGGCTCCTGTCAGTCCAGGAACTCAAAACCTCCTGCAAGAAGTCTAAAAGTCCGACCCATGTCAGAGAAATGGGTTGAAATGTACACTTCCACAGGTTTTCAAGGAAAAAAAGCCAGCTTATTGACACACACAGAACAAGTAATAGACTGTCACTGTCCAGTGGAGACAGGAAAGGACAACTGCTAGCCAAAGAATCACTCGTGTGGAAACGGTTCCCCTAGATGAAACTCATCTTCCCTTCAGCTTTTACTCTGGGTTCCTTTTGAGTCATTACCTGTAACAGGCTCTGTAAGTGTACAGCATACTCGCAGCCCTTCTGCTCCAGCAATTTGACTTCATTCATCAACTCTCTCCAGAATTCCTCTTGCTTTTGTAGGATGGAGGGAGCTACTTTCTCCGAAAATGTTTGTATGAAAGTCATGTGAGTCATGAGGTTGCGGAAAAAGTCCTAAAAAATAATCAAGGTAAAGTTGGCTCTTGAAGAGAGATCATACACACATGCCCACAGCAAGAGTAAGAAGACAGAGAAGATTCACAGAGAGGAGCAGACAATTGCAGGGTCTCTTGTAGCTGGAGACAGAAGCCTTCCACCAAAATTCTGCATCAGTCCATGATGGGCAGTTACTGATCATTTTATGATTTAGTCAGGAATGAGTCAGGAGTTGCCTATGCTATTTTCATTTATAGATTCTCAAAGAAAAAGATTTATATTTATACCTTCAGTTCATACAAAATATGTTGTTGGAAGATGATGGAAGGAAGTGTTTAACTATAAATAAATATTTAGTTTAGTGTGAGGTAGTTATCACAGGAAGCCATTATCCAATCTGTTTCACCTGGATGGGAAGTGACTCCAAGCACCAAGGGTACCAGCAGTTCTAAGGCCTGGCAAAATAATAATACTTTGGGATAACTATAACGTAAGAGTTTGATTTAGTTATGGCTAGCTGAGCTTTTGGGAAATTTATGAAAACCAGAAGAACTCATTCCCCCACAGAAAAGCTTTGATTTAAGATCACAATCTTCAGTCAGGATCTTCACTTAAGAACTAATAACTAGTACAAGAATTCCACGGAAGGCCCATATCACAGGCATAGACTGTGTGACCATCCTGGTAAGTCTTGATAACCAGGGAAGGGAAAATGGCTTTTGCAGTTTTCTTTTGCTTCTGTAAATCAGTGTGTGTATATTTAGACTGCAGATATGTTGTTTTCCTTTGTAAATAAATTCGTAACATTTTGCTTTGCTAAGGGCAATTTACGAATCACAGAACCCATTCCTATGACTCTGGAGTAGCAATAGTGGTTTGCAGCACTTGGCTTCCTGAAGCAGTTCTTAAGGAAGTTTGAGCAGTTAAATCAAGGCATTGCCATGACAGAGACATCTTTGAGTGACTAGCATTAGCCAGGGCTTCTTGCCAAGAACCAGGACAGTGAGGATGTAGATGTGTTCACAGGCGTATCCCACCAAACATGTAGCAGCTGGGTACAGGAGACATTGTGCTGCCAAAGACAGGATCTAAACTATCCTCACACCAGAACTGGAGCTGCTATGGACAGGTTTCCTCCATCAGACCATGAAGGCACATAATACTGAAAGCAAAGGCTTAACTCCCAATTGCTAGATTGTAACTTCAGGAACCTTGTTACCGATTTTTTACCAGCAATTAGAAGGACATGTGTCTCCCTTGCATATCAGTATGTCCTGAGATAAACCAAAGTAGTATTACACTGAGAAAAGTGAAACCCTGATCTTAATTTATCACCAAAACCATAGCTGCAATAACATCCTCTCTTTTGTATCTTGGTGGGTTCTGTTTTGGCCTACGGAAAAAAATATGTTTCCTTGTTTTGCACATACTACGGTCCCTCCCCTAAGCTATGAGGAAGCTATTCTTTTCCATAACACTGGGGGGACACCAGTGACTGAAAACAGTGCTGCTGATCTGAGCAGTTACGTGATAAGCACTTTATACCTTGTGATTTTCCAGGTAAGACTGTAGAGCTGCTTTGCTTCTTGCTAGTTTCTTTGGATCTTGTGCAATCTTCTGTTGTCCAATAGCTACCAGCTCTGCAAAGCCATGAAGTAAGTCTTCATACTGGCTCTCACTGATGTCAGGAGAGTTCAGCTCAAGATACTTTATTCTCAGGATCTCCCACATGTCATCCAAGACATCCTACAATGTAAACACAGTTTACTAACTCATGAAAGACAGAAATGAATCCTACAAACCTGCACACACATTCCCAGAATACAAAATAACCATCAGCCTTTTGATGCTAAAATACCTTGCTTAGAAGAATCAAACCTTGCTGAGTAAAAGGAAACTACTGCGCTCTTACCTCTAATTTATAAACTTCCTGGATTAAGGTGATTGGCAATTGAAACCTTTCCCCATGGCCTCTCAATTTTGCTACTTGGTTTTCAAGGTTTTCCAGCTCCAAAGCACAGGCATCAGTTTTCTGAATTAAGGACAAAATAAGTTATTAGGAAGAGTTATGTTCCATTAAAAATTCTATTATCACTAGTAGTCCTGGGGCTGGACCTCTGCATTGCTACTACTGCATAAATTCACAACGAGACCCCAAGATCCAATGAGCTTGTAAACTACACAGACAAGCGGGTTCATGTGGCACAGCCAGGAAGGAAATTCAGGTCTCTTGTCTCAGTCCAACACTCAATATGCATTTCAGTTCACTAATTCATAGCAGCCCACGGAATCATACACTCAGAAAATACTGGTTTTTCTCATGAATTAGAAAGACTCAGTCAGGGTTAGTATATAACAGGTTCAGTATATATCCAGGATGTTATATACTTTTGGCATTCCTTTTCCAAGAGTGGTTACCTGACACAGTGCATCTAAGGCAGCAGGACCTGCTAGGGGATTCAGCAGTTCTGAGCATAGCTTTCAGCCTGGCAGAAAGTTATGCCTGTAAACAAGGTTATGAGCTTTGGAAAACCCTCTTAGCTTCACCCACAAAAAAAACAGATGGCCCATGACCATCCTGGGGAGGATATGCAGTCTATTTGATTTTAATTCTCTGCTAGTCCTTATGAAGGTCAAATGCCATGCTCATGAATGCTGAATGAGTAGATATGAATACTGCAGTCCTATTTCAACAAAGAAAAGCTAATTGTGCATATCAAAAGACAAAAAGTGTGAAGTGTTGTACTTTATGTAGCTCTTTTCCTTCTCTGCCATAGTGTGGGGTGTATTTGCTGATAGGTTGTGGAGAGACTGGTTCTGCCACTCCAGCTACTGTAAGGACTGGAATTAGGTCTCACTACAGATTGTGGTGTACTAACAAACCCCCAAAAAACAAGAGGGTTGCAAATACTGAACTATCTCCTTCCCCCATTCTTAAAAACAAAGCGAGAATCAAACTTCAGAAAATATGAAACTTAACAGACTGCAGAAAACGGGAAAGAATTGTGAATGCTGAGTCTCTCCTTTCCTTTCCTTCAGATGAAATTACCTGAAGCTGTTCAGAAACATTATGTCCACATATTGCATTCAAGCATTGCTGCAGACTAGCTTTCTTCTCAATTAACTGATCATACAGCAGCCTGATTTCATTCTGCAAAAGAAACAAACCTCAGAAGTATATCACATGTCAGGAATATAGTAATGACCAGGCAAAATTACACAGCAAACAAAATGATTACCTCTTATGGCAAAAGCCCCTTTTTTCCTCTTTAAAAAAGCAAAATAAAGCATGTGCATTATGGGCTTTAAGCAGTAATTTAGAGATGGAAATTCTGTAGTCTGTGTAGTGTAAGAAAGCAGATTACTCTGTCACAAGGATCCTCCATGACTGTAAAAATCTGTGAAACTTACAAAGAAACAAATTCTTCTCTTCTGAAAATGAGAAAATGAGCCCATTACTGGCAACTGATGGAGCTCTGTGGATTCTGCCTAAGTAAACATAGCAAGACTAGTCTTGCTACTGTTTGGAGACAACTTCCCAGTGTTCTTCAAAGGACCTGGGTTTTTATTCAGCAGTAAAGAGCTAGGCTGACTTGCAGATGATGAGCATGCTGGAGTTTTGCTGGACAGTTGAAATTGAATTTCAAAGACCAGGCTTTTCTTTCCTTCCTTCAGCCTAAGCGTCTGACCTGAATTTTTTTCCAGTGATGGGTAGTAGATTTACCCCACCATAGAAAAGTTTCTATCTGCTTTTCAAAAACGCAATCAAAAGACCGCAAATCTGCAAAACTACTGTCACACAGGATCTAAAGGAAAAGTAAATACAAACAGTGAAATCAACCTCCAACACATAGGTAAAAGTAACCAGACACAGCACCAAAGGGAAGAAGCCTGCCTCTCCTGAATCCACTCCTTGACCTAATCCGTGCACACAGAAACTTGCTTGAGCCTGTAGCTCAGCGTGCATGGGACCCCAGGTTACTTCCATCCTTTCTGTGTGCGATTTTTCTACTGTGATCAAGACCTAAGGTAGCCACCATTGCACATAGCATTGCAAAAAACAAAATTGTTTCTTGAGAGGCCAAGAGAAGTTTGTGTAGTACCAAAAACGAAAAGAGCAAGCCCATTATAGATTTCTCATCTGTAACCCAAATGCATTCACACTGACAAGTCTATCAGATGCTGTGAAACAAGATGTGCATTTGGCAGCGGAGTACCTGATAATTGGTATTATGATCCAGTCCAGCTTTCATCAAGCTGCTCCTTGAAGCAGTGGCAGCTTGAGTTCGTTCCAGATGCTCCTGCAAGTTGTTAAAGCACTCGCAGAACACATCTGTGCTCCCATCAGCACAGCTAATAGACTTTAGAAGATCATCCTTTTTATCACTCAGATCAGTGTGAAGTTTTTGCAGCTCAACAGAAAGAGTCTAAAGGGTTGAAAGAAACACAAGTGAAAATGGTCTCTGTCCAAGGACTCCTGCCTTCAAAAGGCAGCAGGACTCAAGCTGATAATTGATGTTAAAGGCAAAAGGCCCAAGTCTGTGCAATACCAAATAATTGGATAGTATTACTCTCGAATAATACCAGCAAAACAGAGGTGAAATATAAGGCCACGTATATTCTGTTGTAACAGAAATCCACTGAGGTTTCTCCTTCCCTGGGGATTTTAGGATGGTTACCTCATAAAGAGTCTGCTGCAGAGCTGCCTCTTCGGTGGACAAGACTGAGGTGTTTAACATCTCCTCCATGTTATTCAAACATCGGCTGATTGCCAGAAACAGCTCAAACAATTTTTTCTCCAAATTGTAAGAGACTTCCTCTGCCACATTGTCCTGGTAAAGGCAAATCAGAAGTTTTCAGTACTCTTACTCAAGGCATAGCTAAGATTTATTCACTCATACAAGTTCAGAGGTTCAGTCAGCTGCTAATAAAACTGAATTAATGAAATCCTGAGAGACAAACTTGGATGAGACAGACACATGCACATAATATACCAAGATGCCAAGGCCACAGCTGAGACAATGACCCTTCGGGTACTGGGAGTGGCTGTGGTTTTACAGGTCTCTAATCTCAGGAATGGGGACAGCACAATTTGTTTGTCAGCTCCAATACTGCAGATGTACTGAAATCACTCACAGGCTTCTTGCTTTATACGGTTTGAGGAGTTTTACCCAATCTTTGGACTCAGGTAGCAGAAGTATCATAGCTGAAAACAGAAATTTTTCCTCTCGAAATCCTGAGCCCATTTCTCCATTCCAGCCCATACGTGATGCAAAAGCTACACTCCAGTGAATAACATCTGCAACATGATCATAGAATCATAGAAAGGCATGAGTTGGAAGGGACCTCAAGGATCACAGAGCTCCAACCCCCCTGCCACAGGCAGGGCCACCAACCTCAGGCCTGGAGCCTCACAAGGTTGCCCAGGGCTCCATCCAACCTGGCCCTGAACACCCCCAGGGAAGGGGCATCCACCACCTCTCTGGGCAGCTGTTCCAGCACCTCACCAATCTTTCTGTAAAAAACTTCCCCCTAATATCCAAACTAAATGATCATCAGCTATGATTCACAGTGACCTAACAGTGCCTTATGTCCAGAATCCCTGGTATTTTTGCAGTGCTAGGACATGCCATTTTTACCTGTGCATGCACCACATTTGCTTCTTGGCTTAGGTCTCCCAGCTGGATTGTGTAGTTTTTCAGTTCTTCCACAGTTGGGGTGTTTGCAGTAGCAAATGTGCTGCGGGGCAGCACATTCATCTTTGTTGTAATCTAACATTTGGAACAAAAGAAGATTGCAAATAGGTGAACAGCTCCAGTGGACACTGCCCACTGCAGTGAGAGTCTTGCCTGAGAAAGAGTTGTCAGTCATCCTTTTACTGATATTCTTCCATGTAATGCAGTTATTTCAGAGAACAAGGAATTTAGTCATTCTAGCTCAACGTGAACAAAACTGTTAATAACAGAATTTCTAGTTTTGTCCAAGCAGTAACATTCTGCAGTCTGTTCAGAATACATAGCCTGCTCTTGTTGCAGTCCAAACTCTGCTTTTGATATGTGAGAGAAACAATGGTGAATGGCAGAACAAAGTTTAAGCCAGAGATTTGTTTTGACCAAAACATTCTCACTTGCAAGAACTGAGACTTAACCCACATCCACATCAGAACTAATTCTCTTAGTTCCCTTGAAAGAATTAAGCAGATAATATCTGGGCTGAATGTTAACTATAAGGATTCACCTATGTGCTCCCACACAATTCTTAGTAGATGTTCTATACCTCAAAACAAAATTAAAAGACAGTCATGAAAACAGTATGTAGGAACTATTTCCTCTGCAGAACACTTGCACAGATTTCAGTTATCTGATGAAGAGATGTGATATTATGATGCTGGAAGATACACTAATTGCTATCTTTACCATAACCAATTGCCTGCAGAAAGAGTGTTTTACTCAACTTAAACAGACCTGGGGTTCCACAAGTTGGCAGAAGGTTGATTTCATCTTTGATGACAGCTCTTGTTGCAAATATTGCCATTTGTTACCCGTTTGGTCCTTTGTAACTAAGGTGGGATCAGCCTGCTTGCTCTTTGGATCAGATTCTCCATTGCTGTATTGAGAAAACACTGTTAGAATGGCAAATACTGAAGCAGAATAAGCAAAACTAGATTTGCAACACTTGTCTAAGATTGGCTTCTATTCCACCTCCCCCAAACCCAGAGTGAAATCAAGTGCATGGATGATAGTTAATCCAAGGCTTGATACATTTCTTTGGGCTCTTCCCTTCCTGTGAAACACCCTAAAGGCCTGCTGGCAGGCTCTACCTCTGCAATGACAATATGGGGACCACAGTCCTGTAGCATGTCTTGGTTCTGGGCTGGAATGTGCACAATCCCAGTGCTCCCTTTTCAAAGATGCTGCCTTTAAACCTGGCTGGCTTCCTCCATGCATTTGTACAGCAAAGGCTCTGGACAGACAGACTAAACTTGGCCCCGGATGGGTCTCCTCTAGTTTACAGCAGATGTCAGTCCTGCCTGATACCAAGGCTGATCTAAACACTAGAATCAGCCCAGTATCAAAGCGGCTGTCACACCGATGAGACTCCATTTCTCTAGACTGTTGATGGCAGAAATCTCCCAGCTTCTGCAGTTTTTCTTCTAAAGGCACAGATACCTGCACAGAACAAAGTTCTGTTCCAGTGCAGTCTCAGTAGTTTTATTTATTTGGTACCTTGATTCTAATTTCTGAGTCACGCTGTCCTCAAACTGCAGCTGCATTTTTTCCAGACATGACTCAATGAAATCAATGAGGTATTTCTGCTCAGCTGCTGTTACAGTCTGGTCCTGTGTAGAGAGAATGGTGTAAACAGGAAAATCAGCTATGTGCACTGTATTAATCTGAAATTAGGATTGTGCTTTTCCAATCACAATTCACTGAGCAAAGAAAATAAGAACAAAATGCAATTTATGTGTAAACATGAGTTTATCAAACAGTCTTCTGAAAACATGTATTTTCATGGAATCCAATTCCACGTGAGCTGAAGCTTTAAAAGCAAAACCCATCACTCATAAACAAATTATGCACATATGGAAATACAAAGGCCATCAACTGCCACCCCAATGCAGAGGAAAAGGCAAAGGGAAACACTGCTCAAATATGAGTTGATGTGGAGTTCCACTAGTTAAAAGGAGTGTTGAGTGAAAAATGAGCAATTTCAGTAGCTCAGGCTGGATCATTTGCTCCACCTCCTTTCTAATAGCATTAAAGGGGTGAAAGCTAATTTTCAGTTAGGAGAACTGAAAATAGTTTACAGAGCACAGAACATCACAGGATTTTTTTTATTATGTTAACAAAAACCTTTAAGTAATTGTGAATTAGCCCATGGGAAATTTTTCACATAGCTTTAGCTTCAAATTCGTCTTCAACAGCAGAGTCAATATACAGATTCAGATTTCAGAATACAATACTTCAGTGAAAGAAGATCAGAGTGATGGGTGATATCATCTGAATCATGACCATACGAAGCATGTGGCAGAGTACCATCCAGCTCTAAAGTATTACTGAACCTTTCTGAAATTGGATTTTAGGGGTGAGGCCTCTCTCCATCCTGACAAAGGGGATGACTGAAACCTATCCCAACAGACTTGATCCCACAGTGAAAATCACAGCAGGTTATAAATGCAGCTGTCTCCACCACCCACAGGGGATGTGGAGCAGTGGAGAATTACCTGTGGGTGCTGGAAATCCTGCTGACTGAGCGGCTGTTCATCAACAGCAAGCTGGGATGTGCTGAAGCCATTCGGTGGTAGGATCTCAAGAGGCTCTTGGTCAATACACTCGTTGTTATCAATCTGTAAAGAAAGACCTGTTGTGGAAGGGCTTCCAGACTTGACAATAGGGCAGAACCCACAGGTGCAGTTTGGGGAAACTGCAAAAGTGGAGCTGTGTCGGGCTTAGCATACAGAGAATGAGCAATGCATGAAACACAGTTGATACTAGTGCAAAGATTTCTATCCAGTTTCATTTACTGAAAGTTCGACCCATTCTTAGTTGCTGCTAAAGTCTTCACATTTCTCTCCCTGATGGCTACAAGGCTTGTTTTGCCTCTCCTGTTAGCAATTTTATATTTAAAGTTTGACCAAATTATAGAGATGTGCAATTCATGCTTATAAATTTCCTTGTGCACCTGGATTTTCTACCTGTGTTCACAGATACTTCAACAGAAGCCTTTACCAGTGTTCACAGATACTTCAACAGAAGCCTTTACCAGTGCTAATTCTCTCCTGGGCCATGCAAGCTCTCTTTTACACTGGGCTCCTCCAGCACCAGAGAAACTGCAGCTGCTTTTACAGGAACACATCAGGTGGGCTTCTCTGACCCCTTGCACAAGACAGTGTGCAGAATCAACTCTGAAGCTGGCAGTCAGTCTCACTTCCTGGGAAACTCAGCAAAGAGCATGCAGCTGTGGCGCAGGAGAGCTGCTGGTCACTGCCCTTGCCATTTGGGCACTCTTCACAGAGAAAGTTCCTGCTTCAAGGCCTCTCTGCTGTGCCACTGTCACAGACATGGCATTTGAAAACGCCAAGCCAAGCCAAACAGATTTTTGCATTCTTTTCCTGTACTCACAAAATCTTGCCCTGTGTCACTGAGCACTTCAAGCAGAAAAGATGTTGTTCAGAGTCATTAAAAACCCACTACTGCTGCAAACGACAAATAATTATACATCTCTGTAAAGCAGAGTAATAGTAAGCCTGACATTTCCGATTGACTTTTCTCCCTTCTTTGCTTCACTTGCTGAGCTCTGACTGTTCTTTTGGAACATTACAGCACCGTGGCACTCGCTCTTGCCCCTCAGAACATTCCCATGTTTTACCTCCTCTTCAAGGGATCTGTCTTCAAGCATCATCTGAACATTTTCCAAATCGAGCTTCACTTCCTCCAGCTTCGAGGAAAGTGCATCTATCTGTTCTTGGTAGTCTTCGCTATCTTCACAGTTTTCCAGTAAATAATGAACCTTTTGCTCAATCTCTGATATCATCACCTAGAAGGGACAGCAGTCAGTTATTCATTCTTAGAAGCACAATACTCCTGACAGTGTTCTGAAGTCAATACTCACACTTTTCCATCTGAAAAGAATAGAAACATACAGTAAAGAAGAGAAATAACTGCAACACCCTTAGATATTCTCCTATATAGTCTCTTTCTATTGTGAACAATTAAATAAATCTTATACAGTTAGCCTTAAAACCAACGGTCTCTGCAGGCAGTGACATTAAGATATTACTCAGATAGGGAATAATAAACAAGGAGAGCAGAAATTATAGACTCCATGTAAATGTAACCAAGAAGAAACCACTCCAGTGGGAGAGGAGGAGGCAGTGCACAGACTGGTCACATCACCCGTTGGGAGGACTGATGCTGAATTACCAATATATGGGAATGTGCCATATGTCAGAGTATGTCAAAGTAATCAACTGCTACAAATCACCTGCTTTACATCATACATCCACACCCAGAGACTGCTTCTGCTTTGTGCTCTGTGTATTCTGCCACATAGATCTTCACTAGGTTAGAGTCCCCCCACCAGGTCATGTCTTCACATTGAGCCAGACTGTTCAAAGCCAACAGGAACTCGGCCGCGCTTACAGCTGCCTGAAGCCTGCTTGGTTTTACTGGTTGGAACTTCCCTGTTGGAGCCTATACTGACCAAAACCCTGAATGGGATCCAGACACAGACAGATACTGGTGCATTCAGGGTCTTAATTCCCACAGGGTTCATCACCCATACACTTTGATGAATCATAGCCTAAACCCAAAGGCACTTTGGGATGGACTCTGTTCCTCTTAAAAAAACCCCACCCAAACCCAACACGGGAACAACTGGAAATGTTTCTGAGCAATTTAAAAGGGGGGCATTTTGGTGCTGCTTCCTTTGGAGAGTGAAGTTTGTTGCTGTAGGTAGATCAATGCTTGAAGCAAGCTGGTACACCAGACTGGCACCACAGGGAACTTCCAAGTGCCATGCCTGCACATTTTCTGTCAAGCCGCATGCCAGAGAAAAGCTGCATGACAGAACATCCACCCAGCCACCCAGCCCCTCATGCCAGTCCTGTTTGCCTGCACCTGGCATCTCCAGCGGGTACCACCCACTCTCTCCTTTCCTTCCGCTGCCATCCGGGGCAAGAAGCTGCCCTAGAAATACGGCAGGAGGTCCAAATATGCTCACTGCTCACAGAAGCCAGGGGAAAAGCCCTTATCTTTCTACCTGTGCCAGCAGCCTGTTGCAGAAAGTGCAAAGATTAACTTAGGAGCTCTTATACAAGTCTTTGAAACCCCACTGACAAAAACACAAACTGAACAGGCCAAAGAAAAACCATTCCTCTCTCTCTAGGTGATTTATCATGACTAAGACCAATAAACAAATTGCCTCTTAATAGAGGATTCAAACTATACCGAGTCCTGTTTCTGAAAATAATCCAAAGAGAAGCAAAGCTTTAAAAAGACTCAAGAGCTCTATCTAAATTCCCCAGAGGCATAAAGATCCCAAGTCTAAACACAGGTAATTTAACTAAGCCCTTGGCAAGCTGCACCTAAAGCCAAGTGGCTACCTGCTTTCTGCACACTGTAACAAAGCTGATTAAGAGGGGAGAGGAGAAGCAGTAAACACAGCCTAGCTGCAGATGCACACCCTGGGGAAGGACAACTTGTTTGGATGGCAGCAGCAAACTGATCGCTCTGTCTTACCTGGTAATTTGGAAGCTGCAGCTCCAGCATCCGCTGCATTTCGGGGCTCTGTGAGTCTGACTCCAAAGACACTTTTGTTTTGTCTAACCATTGTTCCAGCTCAGCAACCTGGGTTTGACATATTTGAAGGATCTTTCCTGGCTCAGGCCTACCACCATCCACCCATTCCTCCCAATCTTCTGCTTTCCCTCGAGGGCAGCAGGTGTCGTTGGGAACAGGAGGTGGCTTCTCACTCTGAAGCAAAGAAAATGAAAGAAACATTGTTAAGTGCTTTTTTCCTTTCCTTCTTTCCTTTCCCCTCCCCTTACCAGTGGGAAATGTTTAACTTTCACACACACAGAGTTCCGAAAACACTCTGCCACCATGCTCCCAGATTGAAAAAGGAGGAAAACCAGAACGGGAAACTTGGATCCAGGATCTGGTGTAACAGGTTTCCAGGCAGCAATTTGCATCTGCAGAGGTATACCTGTGCAAAGGAAGTGGGGTGACTCACCATTAACCAGTTCTCCCCTGAGGAGAGATGCTTTTGTGTGAGTTAGATGTAAAAGCAATGCAGTTTAAAGCTGCAAAGCAAGCTGTTGGGCAACACTTACAAACTACTTGCATGTTCAGTTCCAACATTCAAATATACTTTTTTTGTGCTCTGGGTCACAGAGGAAAAAAATGGTGGATTTGTAAGTATGTCTTGTGTAATTCTTCTTACTTGCCCCCCTTGAAGAAGCAATAGTGCACACTTGTATGGTAAGGAGAAGTCTAAAGTGCTTGGAAGGCTGTATAGGTGTGTATAAACCTCCACATATGTAAATACTCATATTAGTAAGTAAATGAAATACACCACCAGAAGAACAAAACTACCTGTAGACTCCCATGGCTCTAGAGCAAGCAAAATGGTGAGTGTATTGCACAAGCTCCATGTTAAAATAAGACTGGGCAGAAAATCAAGGGGCAAAACGTGTTGTTTCAGTTATCAATGTCTTTCTTTGTTAGGTTTTTTTTGCCTCTCAGTATGTGACAGTGCCACTAAACATAGAAAGCAAATCTGAGTATACAGATTCCAGAACAGTCTAAATGTATCTACTGCAGTCTATGTGACTGAAGAAATAAAAATATCAGTTTACTGTCTCCCAGGACATCCTGACAGCAAAGCTGAGTGGGTATGGGATGGATGAGTGGACAGTGAGGTGGGTTGAGAACTGGCTGTGGGACCGAGCTCAGAGGGTGGTGATCAGTGGAGCAGTCTGGCTGGAGACCTGTAACTAGCGGTGTTCCCCAGGGCTGGGTGTTGGGTCCAGTCCTGTTGAACATCTTTACCGATGACCTTGATGAGGGAATAGCATCCACCCTCAGCAAGTGCCGATGATACAGAGCTGAGAGGAGTGCCTGACATGCAGGACACTGCGCTGCCATCCAGAGACCTGGCCAGGCTGGAGAGCTGGGCAGGGAGAGACCAGATGAGATTCAACAGAAGCAAGTGGAGAGTCTTGCACCTGGGGAGGAATAACTGCTGGAATCAGGACAGGCTGGGGGGACCTGCTGGAGAAGAGCTCTGTGGAGAAGGACCTGGGGGTGCTGGTGGATGACAGGTTGGCCATGAGCCAGCAGTGTGCCCTGGTAGCTAAGAGAGCCAATGGGATCCTGGGGTACATCAGGAGGAGCGTGGCCAGCAGGTCAAAGGAGGTGATCCTCCCCCTCTACTCTGCTCTACACCTTAAGTATGGGATGCAGGGGGAAATGGCCAGCCCCTTTTCAGTGGTCTTTGGAGACAGGACAAGGGGCAATGGCTGCAAGTTAGAGTATAGGGAGTTCCACACCAACATGCAGAAGAACTTTTACACAGTGAGGGTGACAGAGCCCTGGGACAGGCTGCCCAGGGGCCTGTGGAGTCTCCTCTGGAGAGATTCAAGACCCGTCTGTGCAATATGAGCTGGGGAGCTGCTTTGGAGGGGGGTTGGACCCAATGATCTCTCAAGGTCCCTTCCAACCCCTACAATTCTATGATTCTATGACTCTATGATACTTCAACCTTCACCTGAAATTTCCAGCTCTAGTTCTGTTTGGTTTATTCCATTCATTTAACTAAAAAACCACTACAGGTGTGTAATACTCTGCAGGACACCCTTTCAAGTGTTTAGTTTACACTTATCACATGCCCTGCCCCTCCCCAGCTGGACATTGCTCTTGTAGGAACCCTGATCCCTGCCCTCTACAGAAAGGGAAACTCAGATATCTAGTCAAATGTCTCCACAAACACCCAATTTGTCCTGTCTGCACTGAAGTCATACAGGTACTGAGCACTGGGGGCTAAGACCGGTCCTTGTGAACAGTTCTTTTCTGCTTGGGTGCAGAAAAGAACCCTGCCTCACAGCCTGACAGCACTCTTTCCCAGATCACACAACTGCCACATCTGGCTCAAGAAACTGCTCCACTGAACTTTTATATCACTGGGTGCAACAGGCCACGGGTGCCCCTGAAGGCAAGACACTGATAAAACACAGTGGTGGCACACAGCAGTGACAGGAGAGCCTGTGTTGTCCTGTAAGGCTTCTGGAAACCCCAAAGTTTCAGCCAGAGGTTAATTCTCTTTAATACAGGTGTCCAAATGCCCATTATCCTCAATGGAGATTTGCTCAGCTCAGCCTAACGCAGACAAGCAGTGGGAGCTCAGCTGAACTGCTCTCTCTGCTTGGTACTGCAGTGCCCACATCTCCTGCAGCTCAAGAGGGAGTTAGACACAGAATTACCACAGACTCACAGGCTGGGTTGGCTTGGCAGAGACTTCAAAGCTCATCTCCTTCCAACACCCGGCCATGGGCAGGGACACCCTCCACTAGCCAAGGCTGCCCATGAAGAGACAGACAGTAGCACAATGTAGCAGAGAGAAGTAGTGCAGAGTATGTTATTTATAATACACTCCCATGATTTAGTAGTTTGCTATGATTTTTAACTACAAATTAAAGGGTAAGCATGATGGAAGGAGTCGGGGGGAATGGGAGACAAAGTAGACCTGGAGGCCTGCTCCTGCCTCAGGCAATGATGGCTTCTGTCTTCTTCCATGCTCTAAACCCAGGAAGACCTGAGGCTGCTCTGCTGCTGGTCTGCAATTTGGGCCTTTCAGGAGCATTCATGTCTACCTCTACATGTTGCTGCCCACTCCTCCCTTAATCTGTCCATACCTTCCACAAAATAGCAACATGCAGGAGTGTCAATCTCCTTAATTTCTTCTTTAAGGGCCACTTAAAAATCCTATAGCTGATGTATGTGTACATCACTTGAACCCCTCCATTCATGCCTGTATAAATTCCAGCATCTTCCTGAAAATGCTCCTTCTTGTTCACTAGAAAACTGCATTTTCAACGAGCAAATCAAAACCTATTTTTAAAGCAGCAATATAAAGAGGCCCACAGAGGTATCCTACCACATAAATACTGCAAGAACCTCCAGCAGCATAGCCATAACAAAACAGGTCCTCTGCCCACTAGGTAGGTTATACAAACACCTCAGTAGGTGACCTTTTTCAGCCTGCTTCAGGCTTCTGAACTCACCGTAGTCTGATTGCCATAACCTGTTCCTGGGCCTTCAGTGCTCTGCAAAGTTTGCATAGATGTTTCCTCACCATGTTTACTGTGTGATTGCATAATCTCATCAGCATCCTGGAAAGAGAGAGGGAGGCAACAGTGAAATTATTTGTATCATTATTGCCTGGTTGTGCTAGAGAAGCTTCCAAGGGCAGCAGCCTTTGGAACAGAAGTTCCCTTATGCCTGTAACATTAACATACAGAAACTAGTGATTACAGCTCTTACATTATTGAGACAACCATCAAGAGCAGTGTAGAACGCTATCAAAATGTCAGTAGACTTGGTGTCTTAGATGCTGATCTCATGTACAAAGAGAACCTCTTCCACAAATCATCCTTCAGCAACATGCACTTTTTACAGCATTTCCAGGAATTAGTGAAAGAAATTGCTGCTACCAAATGTGCATTTCTATCTTTGGGGTTTTTTTCAGGCTACAAGAAATGAATATAGAATCATAGAACTGTTTATGTTGGAGAAGACCCTTAATGTCAGTAATACCAACTGAGAGGTGCAACAAATTTTAAAATGTGCAAGATGTAGGGTGGTATGGAAGGTGGAGGACATGAATAAAGCCATCAAATTCTGTAGTTTTTTAATTCTCTTGCTTTGCAGACTTTAGCAATACCTAGGACTTGCACAGGTCTTTTCCACAAAGATGAGTTCCCACCCCTGTGGAGATAAACCTGAGTGCATTACCTGAACAATGCCATCCGACAAGGTACCAGAAGACCAGGAGGTTGCACTGTCTTCAACGTGCCTTTCATTGTCTCTCTCTGAAGGCCAACAGCTTGCATGTTTCTCTGTGGCTGTACTTCCCTTTGAATGCAATAACAGCTCAGCATCAGCTTGTTCACAGGAAGCTCAGATATTCCTTCAGGCAATGTAAATTACTGCAAACCTTTAGTAACACTTTGCTCTATTTCTGCCTGGTTTATCTATCTTTGTTGTGCTTCCCAAATCTCACCTCTTCCCTTGCTCTATAGTGCTGCTGCAAGATGAATGGAGGCTGAGTGACACTGATAGTTTTCTCTAAAAACCTAATTTTTTTCCACACTATTAAAAAAAAACCCCAAACAACAAAACAAAACCACAACAAAAAACCCCCAAGAAGCAATTTTTCTATCATCCTGTCCCCTAAAAAGTCCTCCATGAAAAGAAAGCTGCACTAATGAAGGTGCAGAATCAGAAACCTTGAAACTGAAGGGTTTGCACCAGTCGTAAGACACCACCTCTATCCAAACTGTTTGGACTTCTTCACACTGTTTAGCCATGGAGCTTTACCCTTGCCTAGCCTAAAGCAACCCCTCCAGTACTGTCTCCTCTTTGCCACATTTCCTTTTGATTCTCATTGCAAGGATGTAGCAAAAAGGCTAATTAATATCCATAGCAAGGGCTTCAGAGAAATTGGGATTCTTCAAAACTTGGGTGAAGCCACAGTCCCTCCCAGGAGATACAGACGTCAGCAGCTGGTCACTGCCAGCCCACGCAGCCTTCAAACTGCTGTGCCAGAGGGTAGCCAGCTCACCTTCTGCACACTCCTCATTTCAGTCAAATACTTCTCATTTAGTCCTCAGGCAGCAGGAAAGTGTGCAGGAAGTTTCATGGATTTTTTTTCTTCTTTGTTCAAAAGCTATTAACTTTGTCATGGGGCTTCCAGCTTTGCTCCTCTGCAGTTCGTCTGGGCATTCAGCCTCCCCACATTCACAGCAGGCTGTTGAGCAGCGTCTCCCATTCTCCCATAAATCTCTCCTATCTTAATTCCCAATAGTCTGACCATGCCCTTTTTTTCTTAAGTTCAACACACAAATCATTTCTTTTAAATTTTAGCACTTCAGAGGCTGTCTAATTCTGCCTGAACCCCAGCCCCACATATTAACACTGGTATTTAGGCCCATATTTTGCTGCTAACTCTTCCATAAGGGGGGGTTTACTGTACAAGCCATCCCACCCAAAGCAGGATCACACATCACACAATGAGTTGCTGTGTAACACCAGCATTATAATATTGGTAGGCTGTCTCGAGCACAGTGTCTTAGCATCCTGGAGAGATAAGAGATATTTTGATTTGCTTGGAAATACTTTGGATTTACACATTTTTCAGAATTTGTCCTTTAAGAAAATCCTGTATCTTACATATCCAGCTATATAAATAAGATGGATAGTGAACTCACCTTGCTGTGGAAAGAAGAGTCTTCTGATTCTTCATCTAAAGAAGGTAAAGGAAACATCATTCCTCTTTTTTTCAACTACAAAAATACACAGAAAGAGACAGACCAATTATTCATGACAAGAACAGTAAAAGCCTTGTCTCTTCTGCCTGTAAACCAAAGGAAAGTTACCACTCAGGGTCCACTTATGGATAAGCACTGAATATCTGTCACTTTACATTAAAGTAATTGAAAGCTGCAGGTACTAAGCACCTCTGAAAGTTGGGACTCTTCTCTATACTCTAATGCTTCAACATCACAGGTATAAATGGGACAAATTTCACTTTTCTCCATGATAATACTTTATCAGAAATCCCAGAACCATTGATTATCAACAAAACTATGCATTGAGCACTTTGCTGCCAATTGCTTGATGCAAACTTCACACTGAAGTTGCTCATGCTAAAAAACAACCAGAGGCACACCTCTCCCCTGCCTCTTACTAGATATGCATCACACTCAGTCCTTCTGGGACCATTCAGAGGCACAAGGGGAGGAAAAGTAGTATTGATTCACAGGTGCAGGGGTGCTGCTGCTCTCTCAACATGCCACTCCTGCTAGAGGAAGAAGAGTTATTTACCTTCCCTCTTCAGCTCTTAGGTTAAAGTGATCAGAATTTGGTGCTCTGCTTACCTGCTGACCAGAAACATCAGTCCCAATCAAGTCACTTCGTGTTAACACAGAGGCTGTGGGTTCATCTCCTGACTCAGGCACGTCTTGCTGTAAGCGCTGGTGAAGCTCAGACATTGAGTTTTTCATCCCAGTGAGGATATCTTCCTTTTTTTGGCACAGCTTTATGATTTCTTCTTTTACAGCTTCCATTTCTCCCTAAGGAGCAACAACATCTGTAAGGATCCATTTTTCTTACCTAACTAAACAGTAATGTAACAGATAATACCAGTGATGCATCTTACTGGGACTGGGGCTATTTGCCCTTTTTCCTTTTTCAGGGCATTGGGACAGTTCCCCATTGCCACTGCAGGAGATGTCCAGACACGTGCAGATTCAGCTCAGGACAGCGCTCACTGCCTGTAATGCAGAGGTTGGTAGTCTGGAAGGAGATGGGAAAGGCTGGATAATTACTTCTAACTAGGTCCTGCATAGCCAAGGGAATATGAGTTTCCTTCAGGACAGGGAATGCAGCTGGGTGACATTACTGTGTGTGTCAGAGCAGGTGATGTTACTTCCAACTACCTTCTCTGGAAACCTGATACAAAAACTTGAGAAGGGCAAAGACAGCAATAAGGGTGGCTCAGGGCTGAGTCCTCTTTGCTGAAGCTGGCCTAAAAGAAGGAAACACAAGCCACTGGGTGGGTTTCAGTGACATGGCTAGGGACAAAACTACCCCATGGCTTTGAATGTAATGTTGGGAGCAATGTCCTCCAACAAAGTACAAGGAAAATATTTAACGTTCTGCAGGGATTCAAAACCAACCCAAGTAACTTTGCATTAACAAATGGGCAAAGAAATCTGTCTTGGTCTTCTCCCTGGCCATGACTATTGCTCTAGCCAGTGTTCTGCCCGCAGAGCTTTCTGGTAGTGCCTTTCCTTACCACCCAGTCTCTAGGTGAGCAAAGAAAGCACAACAAATATCAACGTAAGACAGGGCAAAGAATAAAATGCCCCAGTTACTTAATTACTGAAAGAGCTTAATTACTGAAAGAGCTAAAGCTCTTTGAAGCATTGTTGCTTGTTCAGAAAACGGAAACGTGGCTAAAAATCCCACTGAACACTGGGCTCAGTCCAGCAGAGCAAGCTTTGATGCTAGGCTTGAAATAATAACAGCACTGATTCCACACCATGTTCTATTATGGTGTGAAGAATGCTATCCAAGTAATGATCTGTGACAAATGAAAGCAGTAAGACTGCTGGATCCATCTTGACTACAGCTTCTTCTTCAGCAAATTTTCAAAGGACATGGGAACTCTGCTCAGAGAAGGATTTTTTTTCCTTTTATACACTCAAAACCAACAAGATAAAATCATCCAAAGGTAGGGGAAAGAACAAACAGCCATCCATCAGAGTTTGGCATAATTTTATAAATGTCCACTACAAACAGTATTTCTATTTGTTTCATCACAGGAGGAGAGTTTACAGCCTCAGCTACCAATTCACAAAGTAGCCAAAAACTTTCTCAGAAACCAAATCTTTATTAACATCTGAAGCCCCACAATAAGACAGGTAATGGATTTGCCCATTTCTATTCATAAAATGTTACATATGTGACACAGGTTTTTTTCTAAACCAGGAAGTCCTTTGCTCAAAGACAAAACCACGAAAGAACCAGAAAATGAGTCATGTTTAGTACTAGCCTAAAGCCTCCAACATCTAACCACCTGAGAGCAGAGCAGCTATGTATTTAAGAGCCTACCAAGTGATTAAAATTATTAGGCAAGTACAATGTATGTGTATTAACTTTACTGTGTCTAATGGCAAAAAGCTGAGCATTTCAGAGGCACTTTATAAATAGTTATTAAACTTAATTAGTCATTTCCTGACTTCTGCAGCTCTGTCCTTAGAACACATCTTATTTTTGCATTAAATTATCAATTAATCCATTACAGAAAGCAGTCGACTACAGAGAGACAAGCAACATGTTTATCAGTTGATGAAAACACCATGTGGTGGTAAGGATGAGGAAAGGAGTCTAAAGAATCTAACCCTAACCAGAACCATCACAAGAACCATTGCATGGTCAGAGATCAGAAATGGGCTTAATTCTCACCTTATGCACTATCCCAAGCTACTACCCCAACAACATTAGCAGGATGCTGAGCACAGGCAAGCCATCAGCACTGCATATTGTTTCACCAGAACAGCTGTCAGCTGTCAAAAACAGCACTCTGAGTTTTCTCTAGAAGTTGACAGAGGTATGAATGACACATCAAAGTTGATAAGAAGTATACTATAAAAGATATATCCAACTTTCAAACTGACATCAATTGTAATACCTCTTTGCATATGTCAACTTACGTATGCACAGTCACATTATGGCATTCAATTGCCTGTCTGACTGTGGTGAGAAGCACCCTGCTGTCTCTCAGTGCTCCACATCATCATGATAGGTGTTAGTCAGGACAAGTAACAGACATGAGAGGGAAAACAATGAAACCCACCTCTGGACAATTAGTCTTCTGAGCCAGTGGTTGATCTTCATGTGATATTTCAGCCCAGTGGTCCTTTAAGAATTGTTTCAACTTTTCAATGTCTTGTTCACATTCCTCAGTTTTCTGTAGAGCTTCCTGTGGAATAGTAATCCTCATCAAGAATTTCAAATGAAGTACTACAGTGACAGACTAGTCAGTCATGCAACAAACTTGTACAGAAGAGCACTGAAGCCTCCTTTGCATCTGTAGTTAAATGTAAATGAAACTGTGTTTGTTCTAACTTTGCAGGAGCCTATCCTCACAACGTTTATTATTTGCTTGCTCAAGACAAACAAACTGCTCTATCCAGAAGTCAAATACAGTGGGGTGTCCTGTCTGGGAGCACACCTTTGCTTATTCCAGAGTAGAGTTATGAGTTTGGCAATGAAATGAAAATGGAGCATATTTAATGACATTCACTGCGATTCAGAACAGGGTGGGAAGAAATAAATAAATACAGGGTTTATTTTTAAGTTAGAAAGCGTACCTGGTTTTTATTGGTGCTCAGGTCTTTACTGCCAGCTAGCTCTGCACTGACCCAACCTGAACTGTGCTGTACACCAGGCAGATGCTGCAGCCAACTGCAGTATCTGACGATTTGAATACTTCCTATAAAAACTCCAAGTATTTCAACTTTGTGTGAGCTTCCTCTTTCCTTACAGGATAATGCATTATACCTTACAAACAGCCAAATTCACTTTTACTCATGACACAGTGATGGCAAATACCTCATCAAACCCCATGCTTTGTTGTTCGTGCAGAATTTCTCAGTCAGAGTTTGTCATGGTATCATATATTCCCCACTTTTTAAAAAAAACAAATTGAGGAAGATATTTAATTGTGGCCAGAGGAATCAGAAGAGGGCTGTGTGTCTGTGTGTGTGTGTGTGGTGGGGGGAAGGTGATTCTGTGATACTCCTGCTTGGTTTTAATGAAAAACTAAAAGTCTTTCTAAAAGGGAGATTCTCTTACTAATACCTTCACTTCCTCAAGAATAGGATCGAATGTAAGATAAATTATGCCCAACCTGTGGGACTGAGTCTCTCCCTAGAAGCGTTACCTCTCTTTTGAGTTATTTCTTGCTTACCATTCGCTCTTCGCTTTTCATAGTGTGGTAATACTGGAAGACCTACCCATGGAAAAGGCCCACCTGCCCACAGCACAAGTGCAGGCAGGCATTGTATTTGTTAAGGAAGAGCTTACTAAAACTGAGCACAGTAAATCATCAAATATGCAAATACTGCCACTCTCACACAGAAAACTAGCAGCAGCAGCTGTGGCTTCCACCTCCTCTTCCTGATGACGTTCTTTAGGTAGTGATGGGTGTGGTGCAGGCCATAATAAAAAACAGAGGGCAACATGTGACAGGTATCTAAGCCACCTAAAATCTTGCCCAAAGCAGTTACACTATTACAGGCTTAATTATACGAAAGTTACTAGGGCAATATCCTATTGCATCACTGATAGCAAAATACAGGCAAACGCATCCAAAGACTAAGATTTCAAAACTAATCCCAAGGGAAAAACCCCCACAGCTCTCTATATAATTTGTACAGCAAGCTTGCCTCCCATTTGCTTTCATCTCTATCAGGACACTTACTACCTTTCTAATGAAGCACTCAAAATGCCATCCTTTAATAGCTTTTTGCTTTTTTACATCTTAGCTGGTGCTAGACTTGCATTGTAGTGCTGCTGCTTTCAACCCCCCATGTAGGATGGGGGTTTTTTTTGCACAGTTTGATATCCTTGCTGTCAAGAATTGCAATTTTTCCCATCTCTTTTCTCACAAAGAAATTTCACTCAGCTACAGATTGTTGGATGCTGATAAGATAAAGGCAAGCAAAAAAAAGTTACAGCTGTTTTAAAAAGGAGAAAAGTCTTATCCTTGACCTAACACTCCACATAAAGCAGGTAGAGGTCTCATGATAACACTTTATAATTGCAAAGCACTCTGTTTCTGATGGGTTTGAAGTATTTTGAAAATTCTTGACTATTTAATCTGGTAACTCTCTGAAAAAGGTACATCCATTTTCAGACATAAGAAATTGTATGGACTAAAAAAGGATCATGGGGATCACACGGATTGCACATAGTCATTGCTTTTTTCTGAACTCCAAGCATGCATTGGACATGTAGCATGTTTGAGTTTTTCTCTTGATGTGGTGCTCTGAATTTCACAAACTGAAATTTAAAGATTGACATTGATGTTTTAGCTGCCACTTGTGTCTGCCTGGTCACCAAAATGCCCAGTAAGAGGTTAGATGCTCTAAGCATTCTGCTTTACTGTAGTAAGTTTGGAAAACCAAGTCAACAAAAACACTGTACCATTTTTCTAGGTGCTGCTATCATCCTGCTGGGAAATGGATGGCTTCCATGAGAATTTTCATACCTCTGCTGATTTGGGAAACATGCATAACTGAGCCCCAGATTTCCTCCAAGTGTATCTACACTGGACAATGGAGCATGATGCAGATATCCCTGAATTAAAACCTTCTTAAGCAGGTACAACCACATTGCTCAATAAAGTGCTGCAGAGCACTACTTCAGGTTTCAAGCCAAACCAGCTGTTTCATAACCCTGACTGTCCATGAGTGGCTCACTGACTAGCCAGCATTAACCTCTCCTACAGCCATGTGTGACACTGATGCTGTTATATCACATCTGTGTTCCAAACCTGGTCTGGCCAAGAGCATCTCCCAAGCCTCCTGTCATATCATCACTTACACAGACACATCCCTGCATGGCAGCTTCTGAGGGCAAGAGTTGACCTCTGTCAAAACAATGAATTGACCAAGTGACAGCAGCAGAAAACAGTCACTTTCCTGGCTCACTGATTCAGGAAAAAACTTTCTGCTATTAATTGTCAGCAATTTCTATCTAATGACTGTCAACAAAGAATTTACATTTTCAGGATAAGTTTAAGGACTTGAACATTGCAGATGTGAGCACCTGCATACAACACTGCACTTTAAGTATCAGTTGTACAAACCTGGGTCATAAAGACACTTGGCCTTCATTCTTTCTACAATGTGCTGAAGCACATGGTGTCAGTTGTGACTGAACTGGAATCTGAACTGAATTTCAAGACTATCCAGTGCACCTTTTGTTGCAGTAACAAACTACACAGGAAAAAACCCCAAAATTTAAAAAAATCCCCAAACCTTTATGAAGAAGACATAGCAGGTGTACTGTATGGCTGTAAAACCAATATTGTCTAGTGACCAAAATTATTATAAAATAGAATCACATAGAATGTGTTAAGTTGGAAGGGACCTTAAAAGCTCATCTAGTCCAACCCCCACGCAGTAAGCAAGGACACCTTCAGTAGATCAGGTTGCTCAGAGCCCCATCAAGCCTGACCCTTCAATATCTCCAGGGATGGGGCCTCCAACTACCTCACTGGGCAACTATTCCAGTGATCCACCACCGTCATGTTGAAGGATTTTTTCCTAATATCCAACCTAAATTTTCCCTTTTCTAGTTTAAAACCATTACCCCTTGTCCTAGTGCTATTTGCCCTGGTGAACTGTTCTTCCCCAGCTTTCTCATAGGCACCTTTAAGGTAATGGAAGGCCGCTATAAGGTTCCTCTAGAGCTTTGTCTTCTCCAAGCTGAACAAGCCCAACTCTCCCAGACTGTCTTAATAGGACAGGTGCTTCAGCCCTCTGATCATTTCTGTGGCTGCAACAGGTTCATGTTCCTTCTTGTGTTGAGAGCTCCAAATCTGGACACAGTATTCCAGGTGAGGTCTCCACAGAGCAGAGTAGAGGGGCAGAATCACCCCTCTTAATCTCTTGGACACACTTATATTGATGCAGCCCAGGAATAATAAAGGTGGTTCAGATGACAGTAAAAAGAATGCAAATCACCAATTACCTCCAATAGGTCATTTTGTTCCTTAGTAACCTTTTCTAATTTCTTCAGTTCTCTCAAGAGTTGTTTTGCTCTTTGGAAGACTGAGAAAGGTGGCATTTTTACCCCTGGTAGCTGAAGTGCTTCTTCATAGGACTGTATATGAATAATGGTCTTCTGCATGGGACCAACATGGTCAAGTATAACCTGTGGGGATACAGGATAGATGATGGAAGTGATACCAAGTTGGAAGAATCAACACCGAAAAGGTATACTTCTGTCACGATGTGCCAAGGTTCTCTGTGTTGAGTTTCCTATTTAAGAAGGGAGAACTAACTGGAAATCCAGGGTGAGGTTGTCTAAAGCAGATAAAGAAGATAAAACTCACATTTATCATTCTGCTTTTTCTGTATATACATACCTAAGGTTTGCAAAATGACAAGGGTCACATTCAGACTAATTACAACTGTGACTGTACTTCCTGAAGAGATCTTCCAACATTCCCACCTGAGGGTTTCCACTGAGCAGTTGTCTCGCACCATGCAAGCTGGAATCCTTTCAAATGAATCTAAAGCAGAAAATACTCTCCAGAAGAGCCCCTGAAGACACCCAGCTGCTAATGGATGTTGTTTCTACAGGACCAGTCCAAGGTAAGCCCCCAAGACACACACAACATGGATATCAGGTCCTCTGAACCGATGGCTTTGCTCTACTACTGCACTCTTCTTGGACTGTTAACATAGAAACATGTAGCCAAAAACCATAATGGAAATAATACTTTCAGTCTGACCCAAGAGTTAGAATTTGTGTGATGCTAACATTTTGAAGTCATACTAAAAACTTGTTCATACCAGTTTACAGTCACAAAACAGCCTGATGCTTGTGAAAGCACATTTATGCTAACTTATGTGTAAATATATAGGGGGAAAAAGCTGATATAGGAGTTTTCACAGACCTGTCCATGTTTAAGTTGGTCTTTAAGAGAAAATTCCAACAAATCTTCTGATGACAGGATTGTCTTCATTTTGGCCACATCCTTTTCAAACACTTTCACATGAGATTCAATGGCATCCAATTCCTAGATTTTGGGAACAAAGAGAGTATTTGCAGATAGTACAGATACCAAAGCCAGCTTGCATTTCTCTCTTTCACTTAAATTTAAAAAAAATACTGAAAAAAAAAAGGGTATTATATGCAGGGTAGGTTAATGGATGCTACCAATCAAAAGGCTAGTAATTATAAATTAGGTATCATCATAACTTCTGGAGGAATTCAGTATCTAAAGTCTCCTGGTCTGTTTTAAACCCTTTCCTCTTCCACCCTGTGCTATAGCTCCCCAACCAACTTGGTGGCCTTCCTGAGCTCATTCCAGGTATGTCGATGTCTTTTTTACACTGGGAAACCTAAAACTGGGCAGAGAACCCACGTATGATCTCACAGGTGCCAAAAAGAAAGATCACACCCATGGACCTCCTGACTACACTTCTGCTCAGGCAGCCCAGGATGCTCTTGGCCCTCTTGCTGCAAGGCCATGTTGCTGTGTCACGATCAACTTGTTCACCAGGACCACCAGCAAGGCAGCTAGTTGGCCACCAGCCTGTGCTGGTATCTGGACATGTTCCCTCCTGTGTTTCATTTCCTAAACACTGAGTTACATTGATACTCTTGAACTTTACAGCTTAATTAGATACCAAACACCTTCTGAAGGTTTATTTCCAAACAATTAATTTCTGCACTTGGCACACCTACTAAAACCAGCACACCTTTTTAATATGCAGGCAATATAAGCTCTATTTCATAATGAATGATGAAGCACCCAGACTTACATCAGCCACATGCTGGACCTGTGGAAGAATCTCTGCTATCTCATGCTGTAAAGTTGCTACTTGATCATCTATTTCATGTAGCTGCTGCATTACACTCTCTGTTTCAAAGACTGGTGTTAGCTCCTCCAGCTCCAAGTAAACACTGTGTAAAAGATTTTGCTTTTGCTCTGAATCTTCCAAAGCCATCTGGAGACAAAATAAGAGCTTGGTGATTATGAATGTTTCATAGAGACATCAGACAGCAGATGTAGCAAAACACTCCAGAAAATATCTGACCAGTTATGCATGACAAAAATTCTTCTTTTCTTCTGCAGCTAACTGAATGGGCTTTTGGATTAAATACAGCAAATATCTTCATGAAGAACAGCAAGGGCTGCAAGAAATGCATGCAGTGCACTGAAGGAAAGGACTGAATGGATGTCTGAACTCTAATGCATGCTTTGGGTGCATTTCCCAGTCCACTAGTTTCCTGTCCCAGAACACATAAACCACTCCAAACCACAAACATGGGAGACAATAAGCTTTTGTCACAAAAACATTCCCAGATTCTCCATGTTGTGGCATTGTAATATATCAATCCACAACAGTCAGCCTCTTCTTGTATGGAATTCCTATTAGTTTTAATATGAAAATCTATGTTTAGAGCACCAACTTTCTCTCTTGGTCTAAGGAGTGGATATACAGAAAATTCAAATTTCAAACACAAAATTGCCAGAAATTCTCTTGGCACTTACCTGACTCTGATCTTCCTGTAATATAACAAACATTTGATTCTTAGCAATCAAAATTACCTTCAAGATAGACTGAGAACTGCCTTCAAATCATAATTCACTTCAACACACAGACATCAAAATACCACTTTACCTTTTTGGTTCACATACACACAGCACAGAATCACACCTAGACTAGATCACATAGAAAGAGCCATACATATTCAGACAGCAAAAATTATTATAGCCAGACAGTAGGGTAACAGAAGACAATCACATATTTTTGGAAGATATATATGCTACAGTTCACTGGTTTCATAAGATAGACATATATCCAGCACCAAAAAATACCTATCTATATTTCATGAGTGTCAACTATAACTATTTTTTATTTGAAAGGTTAACTGAAAATGATAAATAATTTATGTCAGTAAGACTTAAGAATGCAAAACTGTGTCTGTACAGAGCAAGCAGTTCTAACAATACCTGCATTAACAATAATCTGCATTAACACTTACCTGAAGGTCATCAGCATGTTTGCACAAGCTTTTTGCAGAGTCACATTGCAAATCTGCTTTTAGCAAGCAGTTGGTGTTTTCTATCCAAACTTTCACATTCTTCAAGAGTTCATCATACTCTTCGACCCTGTTGGCTGCCTAGGAAATGACAAGATTTTATTACAAAGCATAAATGCATTTCTACTCACTGTACAGGACAAACACCTTCATGGAGAAGATTAAAAGAAAACAGGATGCATTTTCATCGAGGTCAGTTAAATTTCTGATCTCTTCTCCCTGGTATCCAGTGATAAGATGTGTGGGAAAAGTTCAAAGCTGTGCCAGGGGAAGTCTAGGCTGGACATCAGGAAGCATTTCTTTACTGAGAAGGTGGTCAAACACCAGAACACGCTTCCCAGAATGGTGGTCGATGCCCCAGGCCTGTCAGTGTTTAAGGGGCATTTGGACAATGCCCTATAACAACAGGCTTTACCTTTTGATCAGCCCTGAGGTGGTCAGGGAGTTGGACTAAATAATTCTTGTTGGTCCTTTCCAACTGAATACTTTCCATTCCATCCCAACCCATCCCATCCCAATCCAGTCCTACCTTATTATAAATTAGTATGGTGAAATAAAAAACATAGTACTACTGAAACAGTTTCATGATTTCAGGCTATCTCCATGACTCAAAGGTAATTTTGGTGCTGACATGCTTACATTTCACGGGCACACTGTCATAATTTATAACTTGAACAGACAGCCCATTAGCAGAGTCATAAAGAACGATCTCCTCACTCATCCAGGGGCATGAATTCCCCATGCCAACCCTGTCAACCACGATGTAGAGCTGGTCCTTTGGGGTAACAGCTACAGGTGATGTTTGACACTCCAGAATCTCTTAGTTACAATAAGTCAACACCACAGGCATTTGACTCTTGACTAATTTGAAAGCCTTGGATAATGCAAAGCCTTTACTTTGCTTTTTATAAGATGTGATTTTTAAAAAAACCTTTTACATTTGCATTTACCTTGTTTAAAATGGCAGTTCTGCGCTCGGCAAGTTGTGAGACCTGTTGGTACTGCTGAAGGGGGGTCACTAAGATATCCATCAGCTCCTGTGCGTGGCAGGAATCCTGCTCTACTATATCATGCACTTCTGCATCCAGCTCATTGAGTTTGTAATGCCAAAGGTCCAACATATCCCAGATTTTCTGCATGTGGAGAGAGGGGAAATGAAATATAAGGTCAGGATTAAAGGTAACAGCAGAGTTATTTGTTCTTCATGTGGGGCATGTGGAATTGCAAAGATTTCAGAACTGATATGATGAGAACAGAGCACTCTGCATCTACTGGTGTGATTCACAGTTGAAAAAAAACATGTATTTTCCTGTGAGAAAGAATTGGTAAATATTCACCAACTAAATGCTTGCTTGTACTTCTCCTTTTACAGACATAAAGTGAATGGAGGGCCACTTTAGGGTCCTGCTAAAGCAGGCTCTGTAGAAACAACCAAAAATCTTTTCACACACACACAAATTTTTTGGCAAGATTACCTTCTGAACTTCTTTGGCTTTTGCAAAGTTTTCACTCTTCTGTTGCAACATCTTTTCAATAGCCTGAAGGCCATTGTTAATAGTTTCTGCTTCTCTTTTCAGCACATACTGAGGAGAGCTCTGCAAGATTTCAAAGCTAACCTGTCAGAGTAAAGAGAAAACGATAGGGGAGTTTACAAAGATCTGTTTGTTTCTGTGCATTGACTCACCAAAAATACTCAAATTTTTTATGGTTTCTGTCTTACAAGTCACTTAAAAACACAGGCCTGGAATTATGTTTGCAGGGAGAAGTGTTAATGTGAGCAGGGTCAATGTTTACAGGTCGTTCCATAATTTCCCAACAGGGTAGGGGAGTTGTAAAGCGATTCAGCCTTGGGTTGCTTTGAGGCCCAGTCTCAGCAGAGACAGCTGTGGCGCTCAGCAGGGAGCAACAGGCAATTCAATATATGAATTTTAGGTGAAGCCATGAAGCCAGGAAGCCAGCCAGCCATTTTATTAGGTGAAATCACACAGATTCTAGACCTTTCTTGCTGCAAACGTGGCAAGCTAAAAAACTGCTAATTGGTTACACACACTGTTCACACCATATTGATTGGTTAGTAATTATAACGAGTTCTGATAAACCTAACTTATAGCTAAATATTCTTAGTTTAATACCTAAAAACATCCACACACCTGCTGTTTTGACCCTCTTGTTATGGTTGGTTCCTGACATGTTCTGTTACTCCCAAATACCTTCCCATAACTGCTTCTTGGTTTAGGGCAGCCTGTACCCCTATCAACAAGGCCGCTGTGTTTTGAGAATGTGATTATTAGGATCCTCTCAGCATGAGGAACTTTTCCTTTCTCATGGGAACAGAAGAATATTGTTAGGGCTTATGTCTTGGGAGAAGAGAGCTAGGCCGCTAGCAGGCCTGCTGTCTTCCCCGACAGACAGCCCCATGGGGAGCTGTGTAGATAGCTCAGTCTTGAGTTGTCCTGCAAAATGAGACTAAATGGATACCGCTGCATAGTTCAACAAACCGAAACATGGGTTGTGCCATGGAATTCATTCAACAAACCATATGCCCAGAGTCCCAGTCAAGCCACTATTCAGCTGTCTAGCAGTAAGATAAAGGCAAGCCAGAGGGTCTCCATTTGGCAATAATGGGCCCAAACAATACAAAGATATGCAACAGATAAGGGGGATCACTGCTAATAGCAAACATGGGAGGTGGCCATGTTTGCTATTAGCCATTGTCCACTAGGACACAGTCTCCTGCTCACTGTCATGTACATCAGACAAAACCTCAACTAAAAACTCCTTGGATTCAGTCTGAGAAGGGGGAGCCCCTTACCCAACTCTGTGAGGAGACTCTTCCCCCTTGGCCAGGATGATGCTGGCTGAGGTAATGTACTGAGAGCCCTTGCCAGAGAGACGGGTAAGTGAATATTTGTTATGCTTTAAGTTTGTAGTCTCGGGTAATTAACTAACACACGTGTAGTATTTAGTGCTCCTGTGATGGTGTGTTCAGTGAACCTGCTACAGTTGTAATAGTGAACCTTGTGAATTGCCTGCGGGCGGTAACACTGAGTGACGTGACTGTTGTGTTGGCAGCAGTGTATTCTGTGACTCTCTTGTGGTTGTGATAAGTGTAGTCGTACTTCTAAACAGCAGCAGTGCATCTCTCCATTGAATCCATGAAACCTGCAGTAGTGACGTACTGAATGCACGTGGTTCAAAAATAAATGATTCTTACTTTTTATCTTTAAAGCCCTGCACTTGAGTGTCTTTCCGTCACAAATTACTAAACACTTGACTATTACTACTATCCTGGAGCACATGAAACATGAAAAATTACTGATGTTTGCATTGCCAGTTTCCAAAATAAGAGAGAAACATGTATGAGTGATGCAACATAGCTGGAAAGGAGAAAGCAGACCAAACACTGACTGCATATCTTTCCTGCATCTGTCAATGCTCTGGCCAACAGGAGCATAGCATTTCAATTATAAGACTTTTTCACATAAAATACTTGGCATCTAAAGGACAATTTATTTTCACTTTTGGGTTAGTAGATTTATAAGGAAGCAGAATGCGACTGAAATACAAGTTAACACATACTGATATCTGGAGTATGGAACCAAACTGATCTACTGTTTCATTAGGATTTCTTTTGTTTCTAAATGCAGTTGAAAAAATTCCAAGATAGTTTATATTGTTTTCCACTCCCTAAATGTGAAAACCAAACATTAGCTACTTTCCTGGACCAGTACTTTCACTCCATCGTGTCATGTGCGCACTGGGATAATATTTTATCTCAGGAAATTAAACAGTAAGCAACAAAAAAACCCAGCCCAAAGAATAAACACAGTCTGACTTCCTTTATCATTCTTTCTCCTACTCAGTTGCTGCTTCTTGAAAGACTGGTTCCAGAAATTACAAAATCAACCAAATTAAAACTAGTAAGCTGTAATGAATATGCCTCATGCAACATAAAATGAATGAATAATCTGATAGACACCAACAAGTAACTAGATTTCAAAGTTGTTTTATAAAACTGCAAAGTTTTATCAAATTAATTGAAATTGGGCCCTACAAATTATCATTAAGCACTATTATTTCTGAAATAAGAGAAGTGAAAGATTTTTTCTTTTAAAAAGTAACATAAATGAATAAATAACAATACTGATGATGATAATTATATCAGGCTAAAATTCGACCCCAAACTTACAGCATTACTCCATTTCCCTTTAATTTTGCTTTCAGTTAACTACTTACAGCCCTTTTAAACAGAAAACACTGCAAAGCGCTGAAACATTGTTTTTTTAGTTATTTAAACACCCTGCCTGTTTTTAAAGGAATGCAAGGGATGGTATAAAGAATCATGCCATGATACCTTACCATTAGTGCAAATTAGATAAAAAAAATCCAGTTTCAAAGTCCTCTTTCAACTCAGCTTTTGAAAACATCTTCTCAATTAAGCTATATGAACTTCCCAAACAACTTTGACTACTATTTCAGTTTAAGAATCAGACTGGAAAAAAGCCAGCATCCATATCATATTCAGGACTCTATTGCTAGTGGCTCTGCCATGTCCTCTTTTAAAATAAAAGGAAAATATTACATTCACTCTGCTTCCTGTAAGGTTATCCTAAAAGGAGACAGTTAACATCTTTCCTCACACATACGTTTTCACCAAGAGGCAAACGCAAATGCAAATGAAAACAATTATTTCAAGTTGAAATTTATAGTTATTCATAAAATATTGCTGTACTTATTTGTACTTCACAGAAAGGTACATATGAAAACTACATCAACAGTTACCTTGTCCTCCAGGTCTTGCAATACCTTCTTGCAGTCCTCCAGCTGTGTTTCGATCTCTGCAGGTACTATTGTATACATTTCAGAATACTTGATCCGAAGTTTCTCCATGATATCCTTCAGAGTTTGACTTTCTTTACCAATCACACTCTGAATCTCCTAAAAAATTAAGAGCAACTTCATCAGTTTTACCCAGTTTACACTGAATACATGTGCATCTCTGTATATGCACATATGCATATACATACATACATACATACAAGCATGCTGTCTTTTATATTGCCTACAATGATTATGGTTGGGAAAAGTTGTTTTTGTGATTCCCAATCTTATTTGACTACCTCTGCAAGCAGATTTACTTTGCAAAATACTCACTCATTTAATCAAACGACGCTTTTCAATCTGCAAGAATTAATTAAAGTTGATACTACTCCATGTCAGGCAACTGACGCACTGATGTTTATTGACAGGTATAGCAATGTAATCATCTGAAGTGCTCCTACGACTAAATGTTAACCTTTGTGCTCTCCCTGTTGCCAAAAGTGCATTCTCTCTTTGAAAGACGTTTAATAGCCAACGTTCACTCCTTCATTATTATAAACAACAGAAAGGCCCCGAAAAGCAACAGGTTTCAAGCTGAAGTGTCTCCTTTCAGGCAATTGTGCAGAGCAGCACAGCAGGCTCCTTTCAAAACAGTAGTTTCCAGTTCTGCATGAAGAATGTCGGTTTTATGAGATAAAAGAAACTTGAACAACTGTCTACAGCCTGTGGCCTAGAAATAAAATCTGATCTAAGTCCTCTTGCAGAAAGAATGAAGAAACTCATTTGTTTTGAAAGTTTTCTAGAATTTCAAGTTGGAAAGTTCTGTTTGCTTGCTTTATAGTTCCTTTTCCCAATGGTCAGCTGTTTGAGAAACTCAAATGTTAACTCAAGTTATTGGAGAAAATGATCTAAAGCTCTGACCAAGCAATGAAAGACATTAACATTCTTTTATTTTTCAATCAGGAGTAATGGCAATCCATTTACTCCCAGTTTTCACTTGGGAATCTTTTCCCTCACACAAATACAATGCACAGAAGAAATAGGTAAAAGCCTGATATTGATTTATTTCCCTGTCATCCCATGGCAACTGGGTCTGATATAAACCTCAAACCCGTGAAACAGCTGTGTGCCTAATTCTGCCATAGAGAAGGCTGCTGTTGTCAAATGGCCCAATTAAAATTGTGCCAATATTTATAGGAGTTTATAGATTCCCTGAAATGAATTTTAAAGAATTGGTTACATTAGTCTCCAAAACAAAGCATGTCTCTGCAAACTGGTTTCTGTATAGAAAAGCATGTTCACATCGTAGAGTACTTAGCTGGAAAGCAGACTGCTCTTCAAAACTGTCCCCCCTTTTTTTTTTCCTGAGGGGACTAGATGATATTACTTCCATTTGCATATTCATCTATGTGGTGAGTTAACTGTGCCTCCCAACTAACCTAGATTTGTCACCTGGAAGTGAAATAGGTACTTCCAGTAAACAAATGCAACTGAGCTCCAAAGAACGCTATGGAGTTTTACAGAAATTAGGTTTTCTTTGGAACTAGGGATGAAATTGCCCTACAGGTTTCAGCTTACTGGTGTTTCCATAAAGGAATTTTTCAATCCTTTCAGGTGAATCCTCTCAAAAGGAACAGGCCTGCTGTGACATACTGCTATAAAGAAGTAATCTGATGGGATTGCTGCTAACATTTCCTTGAGCTGATTGCTGTCAGGAACAGGAACAAGGCCCAAACTCACTTTTGGGTGAGTTTTAGGTGCTCAGACTGACACAGTAGGGATGTGATGGAAGAGACATGCCACCTGCAGTGGCAACGTTTCCTCCTGGACACAGAGTCAGTAAAAGAGCATACCCAACTCTCAATTTTAATTCTAATAATTTTAAATAGAAAACCATCCCTCTCAGACCAATCCACAAAGTTTCACCACAGTAATGCTTGCTTATGGGTTTTCAGAACTTGCTGAAGATGTAAGATAACATTTCTCTCTAGTGCTAACCCAGAGGAAAATGCTGATATCTGCCACCATGGTCTTTGGCTCTCGCACATTTCCTAACCCTTTGTTAGCTTCAAGCATCCACCTTGCAAAGAAAATACATGGTAGGGACCCCCAAGGAGCTTTTATAGAAGACTCAGAAAAAGAAGCCAGATTTATAATGGACCATAGTAGAACAGAGTAAATAAATTATATAGTTATATAGTTAGAAGATAATTCAATTAAATACAATAAAAATAGGTTTTGTTCAAGATTTTGAAAGATAGCAATATAAACATAGTAAGACTAAAATGAAACAAATATATTTAAATTAATATATACATAAGCACACATTCAGGAATTGTTAGGATTAATAGCATTTTGTAATGCCAAGAATTGAAAAGATGATAACAAAAATATACTGAAATCATAGAAATGTATAGACAGAGTTGCTGCAGAGTGGTGGCTGCTACTGGAGATTGTGGTCTTCTTGATCACAATTTGATCTCTTAAGAAGCATTTACCAGGCTAACTCCCTCATGTGGGGACATGAAACCCAGAGGCTGCCCGGGCTAGGTGTGCAGAGGGGATGGGGTGCAGGATGTACACTAAACAGTCCTTCCTAAAAGGCATGCAACTGCCTGTCAATGCAGCTGCAATCTGGGAAGAAGATTTCTATGGCTGCTAACTGCATCACGTAGAGGGAGGGGAATGCAAAACATAGCAGGGCCAGTCATACTGTACTGAGCCAGATTCACTGGAAGTGAACGTGCACATGCATATACCTTCCCACCAATTCTATTTGGAGCACATTCGAGCCCTAGTATAAAAGAGAACATACTTCAAGTGTCCCCACACAATAATAACAGAGCTGTTACCAACCTCCAGTTGTCCTGCCTTTCCAGCAGCATCTTGTAATAACACAGATGCAGCATTCTGTAACGCATTTGTCACAGCACTTATTTCTGCAGTGATCTCATCCCTCTCTTGAATCTCAGCTTGTACAGAATCCTTATGGTCTTGAGTCTTTTCATACAACCTATGAAAGGTTTCCAGCAAGAATACATTGTTAGACTCTACACACTGTTAGACTCTAAACTAAGAGAATGCTTAATACAGATACTTTAAAAATAGATATCCAGAACTGCATTTGTCTGTATTCTTGTATTATTTTCTGTAACTAAATCTCTGAGTTTCTTCTCATTATTGTCTAAGCTTCTTCAAAGATATATCTTCAGATATTGCTAAGCAAGGTATGTTTGGTAGACTAAATCAGATAGTGTGCATATTTAAACAGTGAACAGAGCTCAGGTCCTCAGAGACTGAAAATGTTGGCTGTACAAAAGATGTCCACAAAGAATTCCATGTCAAAAAGCAGTCATGAAGAAGGGCAAATATAATCACAGATTTGCAAAAAATACTTAAGGCAAATTTTAAACACTGGCCTTCACTTAGTAAGGCAAAAGCAGCATCATTGCAAAAAGCACAAGGTCTGTTTTCCTAAGAGTGGAAGACAGACACATCTCCTTCAAGTTCACTGGAGCTTGGAGCCTCCAAAATTGCCCATCCTTCCCTTCTGACTCCTGCTATATTTGAACACAAATTGCAGCCCACGCACCATACAGCCACGCTCAGGTCTTCTCCCTAACTACTGCCTCCCAGTGCCCATGCTGGAGATAGCAGATAAGTTAGATGGAGCACTGGTCTGACCCAGCAGTGCATTTCAGCTTTCAAATATTCTTTAATACCCAATAAAATGCTGTGTTTATAAGTAGTCCTATGTTGTATCCTCAACAGAAATTTCACACCACTTACTTTTTACAACGATCCTGCATTGCCTTTATCTCACATAAGGCAGGAAGGGCAGCTTCTGCCTCAGTGTTTTCAGATGTATTCAGGACGTTTCTTATTCGGTGAAGAAGTAAGAGTAAGAGGAGCTGTTGCTGGTTGATGTTTTCTTCAAATGAGTTCACAAAATCTAGTAATTCTACCAGTTCCTCTCTGGTGGCCTTTTCTTTCTCTTTAAGACCTTCTGGCTGCTCTTCCTGGAGCTTATCAAGAATTATTGTTTCTCGTTCCAGCTAAGTAAACAGAATGTCAAAGCATGAGATAAAGTGCTTTTTTATTCCATCACCCTAAGTTACATTATTCATGTAGTCATACGCATGACTAAGTACTGGGAATTACATAGCCAGAGAGCTTGAACCTCTGAAGTGTGCCAGAACATTAGAGTTTGCTCAAACAAAGCACATAACCACACACAGAGTTGTTCTGGATTGAGAGTTTGCACTATAAATATCCCACATAATTTTTAACTCCAGGTTCAGTTTGACGCAACTGGCTGATCAGTGGGTGGGAGATGTTCTGTGCTGATCTCAGCCCTTTACAAGCCATTTTACTGAGAGCCCCCTGCCTACCACATTCTCCAAAACTTCCAGTTTGCTGAGCAACTCACCTCTTCATTGATGAATTTCCATTCCTGCTTTAGTTCTTCACAGTTAATTTCCAGCCCTTTGGCAGCCTCAAGCAAACCCAGCCAGTTTTCCCACAGCACTGTTACAACCCTGCCCAGTGCTCTGTCACTTCTGTGTAACCTCATCAGCTCTCCAGAGACCTGCCTCAGCTTCACAAGATCTTCTTCAGCCAAGTCAATGTTGGAGACTAGAATCTTATAGGAAAAATAAACAAGTTAATAAATAAAACCAGTATGGTTCAGAAGTGTTAATGAAGCATTCAGTAACATGATTAGGATCCTGGAATAAAATGGCAATCACTCCACTGAGCTGGTTAAATGTGATTGCAATGAGAGAATTCTGTTGGCTAAGACACCAGAAAAAGATGAGGTAAATAAAACAAAATGCCCAGGAAATTAGATTGTTCTTACTTCTTTCTGGTTATTTAGAAGGGAAGAAAAATGAGCAGGAGTTACAGATATATAAAATGACAAGCCAGTTATATGATGAGCACTACAGAAGAGAAGACAGCAGAGAGGCTGATTCTAGCAGAGGTCTGGTGGGGAGGCAGCAAGAGAGTCCTGGGTGGGGGAAAACTGGACATTCTCTGATTTTCACTTCTGAGGGAAAACAACAGCAATGTTAGAAATCTGATCAGGCCTGGTCCTGCAAAGAAGCAAGGAGGGATCTGAACAGAAATGCAATGCTATCTTAAGCACAGATCATGTTTGATTTCTATGGCAATTAAGATGGACTCATTTTACATTGCCTGTTATAATTCAGTCGTTGTACAGGTATGTAAATGTACTCTGGGTTTATATCTACATAAATACAAGATAAAAAATTCAACTTCTTTCTACTATGATATCATATGGTGTACCTAAATCCCATCACAGTTTTTGCACAAGCTTTTCAAGTTCTTCAGAGCCTCTTACCTTGCTTTCTTCTAGGTGCTCCAAAGCTTCTTTATAAGACATAGGTAGTTGAGACAAAGAATGTCTAAGCATCTTTTCCAGTTTCTTCAGATTGTCACACACCTTATCTTTGGTTTCTGTATAGCTTTTGTATTTTTCAAAATACCTGTAGGAAACATTAATAGACCAATTAAAATTTGTTGCTGTTGCTACTCTGTTCACCCATAATTCCCCTTAGAAAAAAACTTTTTAAATCTTCTGAACTAGCAGTCCTTACTATTTTGCAACTTATCTTCAATTAGCATTTATTATACACTTCAGGTCTAATATCTGAGATACTCAGAGATGCAGGTAGAAATGCCCCAGAGGCAAAGACATATATCTATCTCCATATATCATCCATGGAGTTGCTCAAAAGGATTCTATGACTTGATCTAAGTATCCATCCTCCTCAGACATTCCCCAAAATTAGTTCTTACTATGTAATACACATTCTATTTGTCCCTGTGATGCCTGGTCTGTGCAATTCCACTTTCTTGTTTCTGTGTGTTACCATCTATTTTCTGTTAGTGAAGTCTTCAAGGTCATCCAAATCTTTGATTCTAAAAGTAGACTTTCAGTTATGCTCAATTGAACCAACACCGGATCATGAGCAAGCAGTTTAAAAATCCTTTACAAGCTCTGTCTGTGCATGTATCTGAAGGCCCTTCAGATCTCTTCCTTACCTATATCTGACTAGGCTGGATGGGGCTTTGGGTAGCCTGGGCTAGTGAAGGGTGTCCATGCCCACAGCAGGGGGTTGGAATGAGATGATTTTTAAGGACTCTTCCAACCCAAAGCATTTTTTGATTTTATGATCTAAGAAGATCTCTTAAACCTACCTCTGTTCATCAGCTTCCTTTCTCTGAGCCTTCTCCTTCAATGCCAAACTCCTGTTGACTAGTTCTGTTAAACTATTTTCCAGATATATTTTGTCTTCTGGTTTCACTAGGTTTTTCAGCTTGGAGTACAGGTTTTCTATGTCAGCCTTTGCAGAGTTGAACTCTTCCTGTTTCCATTGTGGGGTTTGACAGACCTCCTCTGAGCTACTGAGCTCTGTTGCAGAAGACTGGAGCTGAGCTTCACAGTCCTTGAGAAAACTGTCAGTCTTCTGAATAGCCTTGGTATAAAGCTCACCAGTTTTACATGCCTCCTCCAGAGCACTCTGAAAATGTTAAAAAGACAAAGGAACAATTAAGAAAGACTGCCATGCACCTCTGGATCACCAGATGGTCTCAGAATTTCACATCTTTGAGACCAGTGCTCCCAGAAAGGGCCTGAGGTGAGGGAGCACACACTACATATGCATTCTGCTCCTGAAATACTCATGGAGTAGTGTTTGGATTGACTGCCATTAGCCACAGGAGTAGGGGTTAAGAGGGAACTGTCAATGCTGGTAAATCTCAGTGAAAATGATGGCAGGACACAAGTGCCATTAGATCCCTTATGGACGTGGCAGTATTCATCCTGTTCAGACAAGGAAAGCCCACAGGTTGATGCTTTATTCTGCTCCAGGGAATATCTGCACTATGACTGACCAAACCGCGTCTCGCTGTTCAACAGGGTTCCTGTTCCTGTAGGTATTTATATACAGAAGGATGTGTGACTCTGCCAGCTCTTGGCTTCCCACAGGGCAGAGAAACTTTGGTATTGTGATTCACACATAATACCCAAGCAGTATGATAAAAAATCTGCCAACAGGACCATAAGTCCATGAAGGACATTGAGTTCCTCCTCTGTTATTAGCTACCACCTCCTATTTCCTTGTTCCTATACACTGATCTCCTGGGCAGTCAGGGCCCAGGTCTCCTTCCCCAGGACACAGTTTCAGAATCGCTCAGCTATGAATGTTACCACTCTTTTGGTTTCCAACATAAACGCATTCACTAAGTCTTCCTCCTTGTATTAGCACTGCCCAAAGCAGTCCTTTTCCACCCATTAAGTCTACCTCCAGCCTAATTACATTTCTCAGAAGATTTCCCACTTGCCTTCTGCTTACCAGGTTGAGCAAATTCAATTTTATTAACTGCCTCAACATTCTGCGTCCCCTTAACAGGATCTGTACAGTTTAGGTGGAGCTTTCCTGACAAAGGCATCAAGAATCAGGCTGATCCTCCATCAGTGCCTTATCAATTCCTGATATACCTGTGTTAAAGCCTTGCATCTTGGTTGCCTTTCCTTTGCTTGCCCTTTCTTTGCTTTCCCCTCCTAAGGCCTGATCACAATGGTTTGACCCGTATTTTAGTCTTCTTGATCATTCCCAACTGGTGAACTTTTTCTTTAGAGTAAAACCAAGGAAATTCTGGTTTTTTCATCACTGTCACTGTTGAAAATTTTACATAAAATAAATCCCAAGAATAATCCCAGGAAAATTGCACCAAGCCTCTCTTCACCTCAACACTTCACACATCCTTTCCCTTCCTCCCATTTTAACTTTCTTTTCTTGCACTAATCCCCACTGCTTGATTATAATAAAACTGAATATAACTAATTTCTTTGTATCCCTAGTTTCTCATCATGATTCCATCATATCCACCAATGCAGAGATGATGATGGGTCAATTAAAAGGAGGATATAAGTCATGAAAATATAAATGCTACAGTCATGGACAGTTAATCAAATTACTGGGAAAAGACATATGGCCATTATTTACCTCTACTAAATATACTTACAACACGAGCAGCAATGTCTGTCTTCAGTTGTATTTCATGATCTTTCAGTGTCTCTAATTTTTCTTCTATAGCAGCAGCAAGAGATTTATCATCTTGGTTTTCCTTCTCTTTTTCCATTAAAGGTTTAATAGCAGCAAACTTTGCTTGCATCATATTCTGAATTGCTTCCCATCGCATCTTTTCATATTGCATTATTTTCATGTCCATCAGAAGTGGCTGCTGGACCTGTAATTGAATATCCTTTATAGAGTGCAATATATCTTCTACTTCATTCTGGGTATCTTCCTTATTTACACACTGGAGACCAGAGACCAAGTTTTGAAGAAACTGATTTAATTCCTCAACATCGTTCTCCAGACTCTGCATTTCTTTCCTCTTTGATTCTTTGAATGGTGTATCAAAGATCTCGTTGTTGTTTATTTGATTTGCTACCTCCTGGGTTAAGTACATGATTTGCTGAACTGTCTGAAACAGAATCTGTGCAGATATAAGATTCTTAGCAGAAGAGCTAGAGCTATCATTTAGGATGTTAGCTTCCTTTCTTACAGTAGATGTCACAGTCTGGATTTCATTTAGCAATGCCTGAATCTTATCACATTCTTTAATGACACTATCAAAATGTATTATCTTTCCTTTAATTTTATTTTTGATTTTTAAAAAATTAGTTTGCAATTCATCCAGCTGCAGTGAGTCCCATTGCAGACCTACACATTCAAAGATTTCCTTGTACTTCTTTATTTGTGACAAATTGGACTGAAGAGCTAACACTTTTTCGTTAAGTGCTTTGCATTTATCCTTCACTTCCTGCCTGGCACCTAGTAATTCATCTTCTTCCAGCTTCATTTCACTATAATGCAGATCCTTAAGGTCCTGCTGCAACAAAGTTACTCCTTCAGCAAACTCTCTGTAGACAGTTATTTTTTTTCCTACTTCATCAAGTTTACTCTGAATTTGCCTCTGTGTCTTCCTTGCTCTATTCTTCAGACTTCTTAATTGGTCAAACAAAAATAATTGTTCAGACAAGCTCAGTTCCTCAGCTGTGACCTGGCTCTCTTCACAGTGGGATGAGATAAGCCCTTCTATTTCCTCTATGTCCTTTAAAATCTGGTTTAAAACGGTTTGTTGATTTATTAATTCTGACCATGTGCTGGTTTGGTTCATGTCAGGCCTGGCAAGCATCTCAGCATTTCGAAGCTGACAGTGAACTTTCTCTACTTCTGCAATAAGCCTTTGCCTCTCCTCCAGCTGGAGCTCTAGGTGCTGTAATCTTTGAGCTGATTTTAAAACAAGATCCTTGTAGGAATTCTGCAATGCTTGTAAAAGGAAGGTCATATCAGAGACCTCCTCTGGCTTCAAGCTGGGAATGATGTGTTGGAGCCCATAATCCAGTGATACAATCACAGGCTCTCTGTTTAGCACCTCTGTGCTCATAAGCTGACAACTTCTAATCTGTGATTTAACATCACTGGGGAAAAGTGCTGCTTTCTGATCGAGAGAGGACAGGGAATCTTTGACCCACAGAATGTTTTCTTTCAGCCTCTTCATCACTTCATGTTTCATGAGAGCAGGACCAGTGATCTGAACGCCCTCTTGAGGAGCTTGTTGAACAGATAAAGCTTCCAATTTGCTCTGCAAATCATGTATAGAGTTCTCCAGAGCTACCTTCTCTTGATCACTCCAAATTCTTTTCATCTGCAGTTCAATTCTTCTTTTTAATAGAGAAAGATTATGCTTAATGTCCTGTAGCTTTGTGGTCCAACATACAGGGTATTTGGCTTTTTCTTCAGATGAGGAATGTGACTCTGCTTGCAAATACTGTTCTTGTATCAGCCTCTGAATATCTTGTACTTCATTCATAAGCAGGTTAAATTCATCGATTTCTGCCACAACTTGATCATGTTTCTTTTGCACTGCTTGTTCCATGTGTTGCCACCACTGCTCCAGTTGCCTCATTTGGCTTTCAGTTAACACTTTATCCATGCATGTTAAATGCTGAGATAAACTTTCTTGCTGAGTTTTCAACTGATTTAAGACATCTCTTTCTTTCTGTAAGGACTCTGTGCATGTCTTAATTTTCTCCAGAAGAACTGTGTTATTCATAGGACCTCTGCCAAAAACAAAGGTAGCGTTTTAAAAAAATTAACAATTCTCCTAAGACCTGGACTAGACATATTTTAAAGAGAGAATTTCACTGTTTACAAAATAAGTCACTCTATTTACTTAATCACCCATATCTCTCAATGTTCTCAGAGATTTCCTAACCCCTGCTGCAGGATCATTAATTCTTGCTTATCTGTACAGCATTAGCTATACCTAGGTATCTCTGCAGGAAAGGTATATTACAGAATCACAGAATCACAGAATCTTAGGGGTTGGAAGGGACCTCAAGAGATCTTCGGGTCCAACCCCCCTGCCAAAGCAGGCTCCCTATCTCATATTACATAGATAGGTGTCCAGACGAGACTTGAATATCTCCAGAGAAGGAGACTCCACCACCTCCCTGGGCAGCCTGTCCCAGGGCTCTGTCACCCTCACTGGGAAAAAGTTCTTCCGCATGTTGGTGCGGAACTTCCTGTGCTCCAGCTTACAGCCATTGCCCCTAGTCCTGTCCCCACTGACCACTGAAAAGGGGCTGGCCAATTCCACCTGCAACCCATGTCTAAGATATTTATAAACACTAATTAGGTCCCTCCTAAGTCTTCTTTTTTCCAAGCTGAACAGACCCAGCTCACTCAGCCTTTCCTCATAGGGGAGATGTTCCAGACCCCTGATCAACTTTGTCGCCCTTCTCTGGACTCTCTCCAGAAGGTCCCTGTCTTTTCTATACCAGGGAGCCCAGAACTGGACACAGTATTCCAGGTGAGGCCAATATTCTAGTGTATATTCTCTAAAATTGCACTATAAGTTAATATAGAATGTGTCATTTCCTTAAGGAATACAGCCTCCCTTTAAAGCTTCAATAAGTAAAATTTTAAAACTCAACATTAGTGTTGAGTTATCTCTAAGGGAATTAACAACATCTCATGGTAAATTCTGATTGAAAGATGAAGATGAAACTAAGTTATAACAAAAAGATCAAAAATTCCCATTCATTCAAGATTATTTTGGAGGCGTTTATCTGCTCATCTTTTATTTCCAAGAGTATTTTTAAATTCCCACTTAAAATACGTTTAGCAGCTAGATATTTTCAATCTCTTTGCTGTGCATTATCAATTTTATAAATTATTTTAAAGATGTTTGAATTTTTGTGATATGTTATTGTGACCAATGCCTAGTCGAATGTTTTGAAAAGAACGTGTGTTTAGCACAGCAAGCATTTCTTTATTATGCCTAAAAAATAAGAAGAGTAGACATTGCTAAAGGATAGCACAGAACCACCAGAAATGCTCCTATTTAAGGCTGCTGAAACTCAGAAACCTGTGAGGCTCCTCTTGTTTGCTAGCATTAATGAGATGGCTAATTCTTGTCCAAGTGTTACTGAAGTATGGCACAAAATTCAGTCTAGGACCATATTTGTTCTGCAACCTATTAACAGAAACCCTCAGCTGTACTTACATTTTTATGTTATCTTTCTCTGTTGACAAATTTTTCATTGAGGACTGAACTGCAGAAAGATTTTTCTGGTACTCATTAATTAAAGAGTACTGCTGTTGCTTCACTGCCTTAATAGCATCCAATTCTTGAAGCAGCCTGTCCCAGCAGGGCACTGCAGGCTCTGTGGTTTGCAGCTCTGCTCTGTTTGATCCTGTTGCATCAGGAAATGCCTCTCGACTATGGCACAAAGATTTTGCTTTCCACATTTCCAGTTCAGTTTGTAAATTCTACAATCAAGCCCACCAGAGAGAGAAGATTAAAAGAGAATCTTAGACACTTTCAGCACAAAATACAGTTAAACACTGACATACCCACAAACATATGCTTGTGTAGTCACATGGAAATCAGCACGTCAGCCTGTGCACATCATAGGAGTACACACACATCTACTACTGCACTCTAGAAGAGCAGTGCAAGATGTGGTATTTACCTGGTAGACACACCGACTAATCAAGCAGTCAAACCTTAGATACAATTTTCTTATGCCCAAGTCAATCACAATTCTGTAAGCTTATCACTACATTAACAGTAAGGCTTGGCTTTGCAATACCCTACCTCCAGCTCTTTTAGTTGTTCATTTATGAGCACCATATCCAGTTCAGCCACTTCATTCTTCAGCTCATTGACCTTTTGTTCCTCTTCATGATATTCAGTGTTTACCTGCACACTAGGACACAGTTCCTTCTGGACAACCACTTCTGCGCCTGTGTCCTACAACACAAAACAGGATTCTTATTTTTGAAGCTCCTGAACCAACAAGTTTTCCGACTTCAACACTTTGTTTCACATGTTTAAGCCATGCCTAAATCCTGTTGTGGCTTCCCCCACAGCCTCTGCAAGTCAACCAGGACCCTGAGGCAGGACGTTTAACCTCTCCTCAGACTCGCATTCCATCTTCTCAGCACCTGCCTTGACATACTGCTGTGTACTTCACTAGGACCATCTCTTCAGCTGTTCTTCACCAGGTGACTCATGCACTAAGCAGCTTTGCTGTGACACAAAGCCACAGCTGCTACTGCCATAAATGCTATCCAAAATCAGGGGTAAGACAAGAGTGTTAGGGAGCTATGTCTCAACTGGGGTGGGGAGGAAGGGAATGGGGGGCTCCAGAGCCAGTCCCTGGCACTGGCACTGACTCCCACAATGGACAAGTCACTTGGGAAGTGACCAGCTTTAACAGCCCATCAGCTGAGCTGTGGCCATTGCCCAAGAGGATGCTCTTAGCCAGCCCCAGTTCAGTTGTAAAACATAATCCTCTAAATCACCTTCAGCTATTGCAGACAATGACATAAATTAAATGCCACAGGCTTATCGGGTCACATGGTGGTACCTTAAACATCTTTCTGCATTTCCCTTCCCCCAGTGTCTGTCTGTATCTGATGAAAACTCTGATCTGTTCCACGGACAGAATTCACATGAGTGAATGCAGACAGATGGACAGGTATGACTACACTGTGAGCTTCTCCACGGCACCAACATACATAATGAACAGTGATAAAAACTTCTTGTTTGACAAATGCACTGTATTGATAGTTTTTACTAGCAAGAGGCCAGTTATCCCTGCAGCCATATCACTTGTAAGCTCTCACTGTTGTCTGTCTCTCTCTGGGTCATGAGCTATCCAAAATATACCTGCTTCCAAGTGTGGGAAACGTGTAGCATACTGTAGACATTATTAGAAAAGAATAATTCTATTTATTTGAATTTTCACTCAAAACTGTAGGGGATCACTCATGAAGTAGTCAATCAGAGAATTTTTCCATTCCTCCCTGTACACATCCATAACGGTTGCACCAACTCAGACATCTTAAGAGACTCTGGAGTGCCATAGAACTGAAATAAGAGGAAAAACTCAGCTATCAGAGTGAGGAAGAAATCCACTTTACCAGACTGAAATATAAATGCATCAAAACACAGAGAAAAGTGTCCTGACACTAAGAAAAAACCTCAGGATTGCTGTGTACATGTTTTGTTTGTTTGTACGATGTTCTCAACACGCACCATGGCATCGCCTCCCCGGATACAGAGGCACACAGATACTGTCAATGTTCCCACACAGTGGTTTTAATTTTTCCCACTGTTTTTCAGTCCACTGGATGGTTGGAGGTTCTCTATAATTTTTCCAGGAACTGAGGTTAGACTAACAGAGTTGTAGTTTCCTGGGTCTTCCCTCTTCTTGTAAATTGGAATAATGTTTGATCAGCTTCCAGCCAGAAAGAACCTCCACACACTCCCAAGTCCTTTGGGAGATTTTGTTGGGCTTTCCAATTCTAACAGATGTGTCAGATCTGCCAATGGACAAGCCAGCTGTGGATCTGCCTGTAGATTTAATCTGGCCCCACTCTCAATTTAAGAATGCAGTGACAAAGGGTCAGCAGTCATGGGAAACCAAGGATATAATGCCCTTACTCCTAAGATGAATAGACTTAGTTAGTCATGTACCTGGTTATTTATTCAGCTTGAATTCATTTTCCTTTCTCTATTTTATTTCATTTATTTTCTTATGCTGGATCACCTTTGGACTTCAGTTTTCTGATCTGCCTCCCTTATGATAGCAAAGACTATCAGAGCTAACTATAATAACATGGAAAGAAGTTGTACTGATTAACAATTTAAAGAGAAACTCTAAATATAAAATAGAGACTGATTATGATAGATTTGAAAGCCAATATTGCTCTTATGAACAGACCTACTGAAAAACATGTGGCTAGCACTTTGCATAAAGTTCAGAACTACTATGGACATAAAGCAGAATTATACACAACAGTCTCAATTTTGATGTGTCAGTAATTGCCTCTTCTTTCACAACAGGACTTCAGCTGAAGCCCATGTGGAAACAAAAATTCAGTGACTCTGACAAATGCAGCTTGAAATAACAGAATGTGAGTTACCTCCTCTGCTGAGACAGGGGGATTAGATTCCACATCATCACTGTCAGCTGCTGCAGATTTCAGGACTTGACTCTTCTGGCACACCCTTTGTTGAACCTGCTCCACATCCTCTCTATATGACTGATTCTTGACATCCCTAGGTTTCTCCTTTTGGTGTGAGAAAAATAGAAGAAATAGTAACCAAAAAGCCCTAATCCAACCTGCTGAGCAGTAATTACAGTGCCTGAGATGACAAAGTTAGGAAGCCTGTAATTATAGGTAGATGAGGAAAACCACAATTACACGTCATAATTTATTATGGGCGAAGTTATGGCAAAGGAAACTATTTAGAAGAAGCAGTGCCCCAATTTTATTACTAAGTTTTAGAAAAATTTCAGTTTGCAATTGTTCTTCTTCTGACCTATGCTGTTGTTTCCCTATTCTAAGCATGGACCTTGAATTGTCTACCCCTAGATACAGTCTCGAATGCTTTTTTTTTTTGAGAGGGGTAGCTTTGTCCTGAGGCTCCAATCTTGTACTGCAGACAGAGAGTCTGTGGTTAGACACCCAGCCCATTACCAGGCAAGATATCCCCGTGGGCCTGGGGATTTGCTGTACGTACATGCTGAGGTATTTGCTGACTGCAAGTTCTGCCTGAGTTTGTTTATCATGTGGGGACAGACAAAATAAAACAGCCACCTACACAAAATAAAGAATGGCAAATCCTTACAGCATGACCATGGTGGAGTGCAGAGCACTGGAGACCTGCCATGCTGCAGACACCTGAGCTAGTGGCTGCAAGTCAGATAGGATTCGCACTGAATTAGCCCACCCAGAACCCAGAATGAACAAACTGATCCTAATTCTCAGCAAGTTTATCAGTGCACACAGTGCTCCACCTTGTCACAGCTATGCTGCTTTCAGCTTCTCCCACAGTTTGCTTAAACTGAAGTCTGAGGAGAGTTTGGCTCTGTTTTCTTTGTAACACTCCTTCAGGGAGGGGGCGACAGCAATGAGACCTCTGTTCGCTGTTTCATCTCTAGTAAGAACTCAGCCTCTTCCCCCTCGTTATGGCTCCAGCTCCTAAACATTGCTCTAGTCTGTCAAAATCCCCCTTGTGCCAGGGTGCACCAAACAGGACACTCCACAGCAAAGCAAACATGTAAATAAGAAACCTAAATAAATGAGACTCAAGGAAAATAAAGAGTATTTGAGCAAAATTGCAAGAAGACTTCACAATACATCCAGATGAGTAGGAAGAAAATATCCTTAGCAAACCACTTTGTGGCAGCCTGTAGTGATGAACAAAAAAAGAATTTCCTCCATACTAATTTTCAATGTACAGGAAAGGATTCAGATAGTTAACCTATACAGCACATCAGACAAAAATAGCTCAGTAACTTGAGGGGTTTATTATTTATTTATTAGTAGTATCATCTCCACTGCAACTGAACTGTATACATACACCCTCAAATTTAATCACTCTAGTGTAATCTCTTGTCCAGTTACCTCTGCTGGATGGGTTTCATTTCTTGTTTCATCACCTTCAGTACCAACTCCATCCTGATGCCTTTCTGGTTCTGCTTCACCACCCCAAACCGCACCATCCTGAACATCTTCTTGGACCCTCTCATGTATGTCCATACCTGGGCTCTCTTTATCAGCCTCTCCCTGATTTGAGAAACACAAAATGTTTACAACCAGGGAAAGTCACAGTCCAAATTCTAAGTTTACTAAGGAACATCACACCCCACAAGCTGTCTGTTCTATCTTCAGTTTAGCTTAATGAATGAAGGAAAAGACTGAGGTAACCCAGACCCAGAGTCTCTTGGAAATATCTGCTCAGATCAGTTTTCTGTACTGGCCCTTAATAACTGTGAAACAGTTTCAGGACAAATGAAGCAGGAGTAAGTGCTCACATGATTTTTAATACTGTCAAGTAAGTTTCTGCTTAGACACAATTGCCAACTCTAACTGTTGATCTTCCTTCTTTCTCCAGAAATCCCAGTATGGATGGCTTCCACAATGATATTTTAATGGTCATCTCTCCCAGCTACTGTTATCACTCAGCAAAGTGATGAAAGAGTTCTCAAAACTGATCCCTCAGCTTTGCACAAGGAAAGTCATTCACAGCGAATCATTTACGTTTACCTCACTTTTCTTGAGGTCCTCTGAAGATCAGCAACTCCACATTAGTGAGCCCTCATTATCTACCTTGTGTTTGTAGGTGACAAAATGTGTTGAAATCACAGGTATGTTGCAGGTTTGACATCACACAGAAAGTGGGTACAAGCCCTGGGGGCTTGTAGAGATCCCCACACTGATCTCTTACACACTTCACATGTGCAAGGCTGAGTGGATGATTTGAAAAACAAATTTTATCATTCCTTTGATCAGATAAGGAAAACATGTCTCTGTAAGACTACAAAATTTAAGGAGTTCCATTAAAAAAGTGTAGAAATTGTATTTTAATATTAAATCTCTGAATGGCAAAAATTATTATCTACACAAGCAAATAGGACAACTATTGCTCTGCAGTTCTAAACAAGTCCTACTGGTTTAAAAGAAGCACTCAAAGTTCTTTGGCAGAGGCATATCTGCAAGTTTCTCATCTCTACACCTTCTCCCTTTGTGTCCTGACCAAGTTGCCTGCTCGAATTACTTCCAAGGTAAAGCCACATGCAGGTGCTTAAATGGAAAACTGCAGATTTGCATAGATGTTATTGACTTCTTACAGACTTGTTATAACAAGTTAAGGAAGTTCTTCACTTCTTTGACTTATACACATATTTGCAGAAGGCTTAATTTCAGTGAAATTAATGATGCAATATAGGATGCAATACACAAAAGGCATTTGGCAGGCATTTGTTTCTTCAACCAATCTTCCATTATCGTTACTGTCAACAAATATACTCACATTGGGCATTTCCAAAGGCTCCTTTAACTCCACTGCTGTGGGGCTCTCTTCTGCAGCCACAGGAGTATCAGAAGTCATCTGTGTCTCTCTCTTCAGCATGGTATCTGCCTTATCTTCCATTTGTATCTCATTACCAAGCTCATCTTTTAACACAAGGGCTTCACTGAAAATATTTTCCTCCTTTTGCTTGACATTTTCAAGTCTTTCTTCCAGACTCCTGTGTTCACTCTGAAGTGTTTCAATCTCATCCTTAATAAACTTCAGTCCTGGTGAAGAGGTGTTTTGTTTAACAGTTTCTGCTAAAACCAAAATCTTCTTTAACGTGTCTTCACAACGACTAAGAGGTGCTTCTTGTTCCTTTAAGCATGAAGAAAACATTTTATTGAAAAGTATCTTCACTCAATATACTTAATGCTTACTGCAGAGGGGTTGGACAAGATGATCTCTAAAGGACCCTCCCAACCTTATGTGTTCTATGATTCTATCTAACATCAAGCACTAAAGTCATAAATATTTGTTGTGAACAACAAACTGTGCTGAAAAGTACACTCAGCCCTATTTGCTGCAGCAAGTCAAATCCTAAACCCCTAAGTCCAGTCAGCCATTTTATGAACAGAGAACACCTGAATCTGTAAGCATTACAATGATGATAAAATAACCAGTATGCTGTGAGGTGCATGGTGATCTTACGAAGTTCTGAACAGATAATCCCCTCCCTCTCCTATCCCTTTGTACGTATTAGAGGTACAGCAAATTCTGGAGGAAGGGGAACTGCAATGATCCATATCTGAGCTATGGTTTCAGTAGCTCCCTACGCTCACAGCTACAAGACCGTTACCCATTCTCCCAAATCATGTTTACTTAGGCGTGAAGGACACTTCTTAAAACTGAATTTGCCTACAGACATTTTCCTAAGCCTTCTTCTCTGGCTAATTTAAAGACACCTACTAGCACCAAATTTAACAATCTCTTTCCTCATTATGCCTTGAGAGGAAAAAAACAAAGAGCCCAGCCAGCCAAATTGAAGAAGCCTGTGTGCTTGAGCTAGGACCATTCTACCTTCGGATCAGCTGATAGTAAATAAAGGTCCACTCAGTTCAATCAGAGTCATTTTAGGCCTCCAATTATCTTGACAAAAGTAATACTATTTCTTAACTTTTCGGTTTGACATCATTAGCAGTTCTCTTATAAACACAATGGTCTCTCTACAAGCCCCTGGGGCATGGATTCACTTTCTCCATGATGCAAAACCTACAACATACCTGTGATTTGAACTGGGTTTGCTCAGCTGATGGTTGTTCCATTGCTGGGCCTTCACACTCAGCAAGCTTCTCAGAGACACTTTTCAGCTCAGTGCTCAGGTCTGCTACCATATCCTGAAACTGCTGGTGCTCTTGAACATGACTTTCCAACGTCTGCACTATGGTCTAGAAAACAAGCCCACCATTAGCTCAGACAACTATAACTCATCCATAGATTGTCACAGCTTTTCCAGGACCTCAGAAGCACAAAAAACTTGCTCGTTTCCCATAAAATAACAGCTAACCAAATGTGCACATAAAGTAACTTATTCTCTTCCCAGCACTTTATGGACTCCCACCATGAACATCATCTTCCTTAGTAGCAGGAAGCAAAAGAGTTTGCATTTCATAAGAAAATACTCCTAAAAACGGTATTTTCTATGCAAAATGGAGGAAAAGGTGAGCTGCAGAATGCCCCACAGGGTGCAAATGCAATCTGCACTAAACTGGGTGTGACCAACAACAACCAAGATGCAGGAAAATCCATTCATCCTTCCCCAAGGAAAAAGCCAAACCACAACTACCATGGCTGTTAGATTAGGGGTACAAATGCTTCCTAGTGTAGCTATCTGAATCTGTTTATATACCAGTATAAAATGTTATTCTTCACTATTACCTTGGTCTCAATTGTTTATACATTCATCCCTCTGCAAAGCACAGAAGTGAAAAATTATGTGCTTCTGGTGCTTTTTTTATCCCAGTAAGAGAGGAGTCCCCTGCCCTTCTACAGAGGAACTTTTATTACTCCCAGTTTTAGCCATAGACTTACCAGCCGAATGAAAGTACAGGCAAACAAGGAGAACTACAATCAACAGGCATACCAACAACCTCATAAGGAAAGAGTGCAGTTCCAACCTGTAGCTGGCTGAGCAGATTTTCATGTTGCTGCTTTAATTCTGACCATTCCATCTCTGTGAAGCAAGGATCCCCAGTGTGACTGTGTAGATGGTCTTCCTGGCTTTTCAATTCATTGCATCGAGAAGTTAAGTCTTCTGCTTTCTGCAGGAGGTCAGCATAGTTCCTCAGCTGAGCTTGCTTCTCCTTCAAACCAGGCTGAAGGGCAGACCCTATCTCCTGTTTCTGTTTCTCCAGTTCAGCCAGAGCCAGTCTCAAATCTTCTTTGTTCTGCTTGTATTGCTCCCTGTTGAACTGAAGTTGTTCTTCAGGGCTAAGAAAAAAATACTGCATTTAATTATATTAAGAGAATAATTATTCATTACCTGAAAAATGTCAAACTGTGAACAAGTCAACCATTAGAATGAACTCGAGCACACCAAATTCTTTAGGTTTTTAATTACTGATCAGGATTAGACTGGAATTTTCAAGATGATTAAAATGAAAAAACTGAAGTTACTGCTGCTGAACTGGAGTTGACAAGCAAGTTTTAGAGATACAGACAATAAAACCAGCATATGCAATATGGGTCATGTTAGCACAATCCAATGCCCACTTTCCTGACCCTGACATTTGATTTTGATTTGTGTGCTTTATTAGTGTGCTCACTGATCTGCTGCAGGTGAACAGGTTCCATTTGTCCACAGGAAATATGCAGCTATGATCAGTCAGACAAAAATAACATTTGTATGTTCACACTTAGTGATGAAACTCAGATATTTTCCAGATGGAACTTAAATGCCAACATTTGAAAACATGATCTCACACAAACAAATCCAAAGAAAGTTTGGTTATGATTCCATGAAGTACAGCAGGATAAATAAGGACAAAAGCAAAGCTGAAGTGTTTTGGTTTTGGCCCCTCAAGGTACATATTTTTTTGGCAATGACAAATAAATCATAGCCTCACATATGTTAAGTACTCTTGCTTCAAGTTCCCTATTCCTGCTTCACACTGCTGCCATTACCCTGTTGCATCTGTTACAGGCTGAATCCTGCAAGGTGCTGAAAATCTCTTCAGGCACGCTGAGCAACTCGTCTGCCTTCAATATGCTGTGCTCTGCATTCTGCTGTGTGGGACCTCATATAGCCAAAGCTCTATCTTTCTGAATGCTGTTTTTATTGCTTGTAATAAGAGATGGTAACTGAATATTCTCAAAAATACTTGTTTTTAATAATTCGTTGCCTGGTCATGGTTTTTTTTAAGTATACAGCAGCCCTACTCCAGCTTCCATTGATCTCAACAGCAAAGTTTCCATTGATTTTACTCAAAGTTGATTCAAGGACATTACAGCACACAAATATTTTGGAAGTGTCTGCACATGCAAAATCAGAACTTCACTTTATGTTTACACAACACACTTGGAATCTTCTAACATGTTTTAAGGGATTGATTTGGCTCTCAGGCACAGTTGCCACAGTGCCAGTGACACTAAAATGCCCTTGCTGGGTTAAAGAAAGCCTCTCATAGAGGCAGAATAAACCAGGCTTTAAAAACTCCAAAAATCCCAGCCTTCTGGATTTACCACAAACTCTCTTCTGAAGTAGTAAGAATCTGTGCAAAGGTAGATCCCGCCTCTGCTGGGGGACCGTGCCTGGGGTACAGAGCCCAGATCACACTGCAGAGAAGGGCTACTGCAGTGGTTCTCTCTGCACACCCTCACTGCACTGTCGAATGAGGGCAATGGGTGCATGTGTTTTTGTTTATTTATTTACAAGAGTGACTGAGCTACTTCAGTATCAAAAAGGGAATCTGAGGTGAGCGGGCCAAGCCCATCACTGTCCTTCCACATCCCTTCTAGCTCCTGGCTACACCCAGCTTGACCATTCAATCCAAACTGTGACCTGCCCCTCCCCAGCACTGCAGAAGTACAAGTATCATTCTAGGTAACTTTTCTGTCCCCAAAGAACACAATTTCCATGGAAGTGGTGCAGGAAGAAGAGAAGAAAGTCAATGCAGCAGTAAGTGACCTGTATTGCCTCTTGGGAAATTCCACATTACCTTCTGTATTCCGCGGCTAACCGACAGGTGCTTTCCCACTGGTTCTGGAGCTCAGAAATGGTCTGCTGAAACTCTGGCTTCTTATTTTTCTCATTTCTCATTAAAGCTTCTCCTAGAGCTACCATGCTTTGTATTTTGGCCTCTCCTGCATCTTTGAGAGCTGTGATTTCCTGTATTAAACAAGAAGCAGAAGCAGTATATATACAACTCTGCAGTTACAGAATAAAAGGTATCACCTACTATTTTTTTCATATTTTGTACACTGCTGTTCAAAACAAAAGAACTCTCTCCAATATATCTAGTAACTGATACATAAACAGATACATTATCTATTTTTAGAAAGTCTGGGATAATGAAGCTGAGATTTATTAATGATTATCCACATAATGTGCTTACATACTAAAAAAAATGCTCAAAATTTTAGGAAGAGAGATTTGTCTCAATACTACCCCTTCCAGAGAATGAAACCTGTAAATCCCAGCATCCTCATTTCTGGCTACTCTGTTAGAAGGGCTCCTAAGCAGTCAGAGAGAGGAGAAACCAAAGATGACTTGCAATGGAGCAGCCCAGCAATGGAGCAGCCTAGTGTTAGTGGCCACCTCTGGAGTAGTCTATGATGGAAAAGTGTACAGCCACCAGCATGTAAGGAGTTCAGTGCTGCTCCATCCAGAGGTGCAGCCCAGAATCTCATCTTATATGCATAACAAACTGCAAAAAGAACACAAAACCCCCAAACACCCCCTTCCCAAACAAGCCACAAAACCACAGGCAATCAGCAGAGACAGTATCTTTGAGGAGGTACTGACTTATCAAACATTCCCCTGATATTAATATGAGCTATGAAGCAGAAAAAAAATACATTTAACACAATACCTTTATCTGATTAATCCTTTCATCTGATGGCAGCTCACTTCCCTGTGAATTCAGGTTATTAACAGCCTCCTCGAGCTTCCTGATCCAGCAAGAAACATCCTGGGCCAATTCTTCAAAATTTTGGCCTTCCACTGGAAGTCTCTCAGTCTTTCCTGCCATTTCAGTTGCATGTGTTATAAGGGCCTGATATCTATTAATGAGATCACTGGCTTCTGAAATGGTTTCATCTTCTGTCAGCCCAGCCTCTCTCAAGGAATTTGCTAGCTGAGCCATGGACTCAAATGGTTCCCTGGAAGACAAAAAAAGTTATAAATGTCTATTTGCTGTATCAACGCAGAGAAAATTTCTTTAGAAGACAGTTCTTAGTTAGAAACCAAAGAAAATGAGACCTCTGCATTAACAGTGTTCTATAGAAATTTTCATATTTTGTCTTCTCTTCTTTAATCTCTTCTGTTTTTTCTTCCTGAGCCCTGAGCCAATCCTCCAAGACAGTGCTGCTTTCTTCAAGGCTAAAGGGAGTATGAATACAGACCAGGTCAAAATGAGAGGCATTACAGCAGTGTTTTGCAGAAAAAGAAACAAATATATACATCTGATCAAGCAAAATTTTAAGCACAAGCTAAACTTGAAGTATCTTGGTTCATGTCACTGAAACTATCCATAAGCACATACTCCCATATAATGCTGAGTCTGCTGCGAAGCAAAAAAACACATGAAGGATGCAACAAACGCCTCACTGCCATCTATTCAATTATCATCTTCAATAAAAAGCAGGGTTGTTTGCCATTTGCTATGGCTGTTAATAATGAATAATTTTCTATCACTTGTGATTAAAATGCCAGAAACTACATTAGTTCCCTACCTACTGAGCTGCTGGAGAGCAGCACCAAGTTCCTTTTCCCGTTTCTGACATTTGGAGATCAATCTTTGCAGCTCTGCTTCTTGATCTCTCACACGGCTGTTCAGGTGGTTAATGCTTGCTTTGGGCAAGTAATGCTTCACTTTATTCAATAAAGCTTTAACCTCTTGAATATCTTGGTCTTTGCCTTCAGATGTTAGGAAGTGCTGAGTAAGAGGACAAACACAAGATGCATTTGTCAAATTTGCTGTTGTATGAAAGATAATTATGTTACAAGAGTTTTTCGACTCCTGTTGTCTCCACCAATATTTTCTACAGCAATTCCAGTCTCTGAAAAGGAATAGATGTTAATTTACAGTTTGCTGACAACTCTGCTGTTCGGAGAATAAGAAGAAAGTGAAGTAGATGACTTAAGATTTTCTTCTCTACAGCACAAACACACAGAAGAAACAGGCCAGGAGCAGTCAAACCTAGCACTGGCATGACTGTATCTTCCTGCCACTTAACTGTGACTGCTTCTTGCAGGTGTTGTGGCTTTTCCATCCAATCCAGAAATCTGCCAATTCTGTCTGGCAGAGTGAAAATCTGGCTAGGACAAAGTCAATGACATTTTTTCACATCTGAGTCCAATGGGGATCAGATTTAAATTTGCTCTCTACATATTTGACTTTCTGCACTGCTGCACACTGAAGTGCTTGGTCAAGGTCCATTGACTCTGACTAACCACTGTCCTGTCTCCCATTTGCCCAACTATGTATGAACTTAAACAGTGACACTCCAAGAGTTGTATTTTCATTCCTCTTATTCTCCTAATGCTTTCAATCACATGAAATGTTCTTTCAGACTCAAGTTAAAAAAACACTGTAGGTGAAATCACTCCCAAGAATAGACTCCTGTGTAAAAAAGTAAAACTTCAAGAACAGTCAGCTTCAGAGATTAGAACATTTTAATACTTTTACCTTTAGCTTCTGGAGTCTTTCTTCCAGTATCACTTTTGTTTCTGAGGGGTCAAAGCAGTCCTTCAAAGACAGCTGAGTGCTGCTGAACCAGTCATTAAAATTCTTGCACTGACCTGAAAAAGAAATACATTCCAATTTTCTGCATGAACTGTATTCTGTAAAGGAAAATCCCATTTAACACAAAGATTATAGACAATTTTTAATTACATTTATCAGTGCTACTGTCAAAGGTTTGCTTTTCACTACAGACCATGTGACAGAAAACACTACAGTTCATACTTTTTTTGTTTCACCCAACATTGACAATAAACATGGCTGTTCACTTGGGAGGGACAGTCTGCTGTAAAGAGCACTTTCAGTAAACAAGACTGGATTAGCTAACTGGCAGCTTCTCTCATTTCCACACAAATAAGTATTATTCAAAAACTATTTGAAGATGAGATTACCTTTGAGCCCAATTCTACACCTGCACAATCCTATGCCTGCATAAAACAAAAAGTAACTAATGATGCTATTTATTCTCATAATTAAGATTAATTTTTAAAAAAACCTGAAAAAAATGAGAAAGCTTTACTTCTGTATTTTTAAATTAAAAGTTCTGACATTTGTTCCTGAATTACGCTTCATACTTCCTTTTTTTCTTTTTTTAAAATGCAAAAATAAGAAACAAAATATTTTGGCAGCTTGTTGGAATCACCTTCTCTGGATGTGTTTAAAAAAAGGGTAGATCAGGTACTTAGGGATATGGTTTAGCATAGGGCAGGAATGGTTGGACTTGATGAGCTTAAAGGTCTTTTCGAACCTTGTGATTCTGTGAATCAAAAGCCATTTTTATTCAAATCTTTATCTTGTTCAGAACCCTGAAGCAGTTTGAGATATTGGAGCAGTTACAGACACCAAACCAAAAATGAATCAGTTGCATAACTTTTAAGTGCTTATGATGGTCAATTTAACCTATATAAAGCTATATAAATATGAAATGTGTTTGCTTACGGTTCAAAACACCAATAAAGTGATCTTGAAACACATGTTTCTTCTTATTAAATAAATCAGTGACACATTTAAGTTGGTTATTTAATTCATCAACATCAGGACAATCTGTCTCTTCTTGAAGTAATGTCACATGGTGTTTTTGTTGCAGAATTTTCTGGTGTATCTCCTAAAGTTAAAAGAAGAAAAGACAACTGTTAAAAAGAAAAATCTGAAGTGCAAACAGAATTTCCCTGTGCAGAGCTGCTTTAGTACCAACTGGAGTTTTGCAAAAGGTTTTAATCCTGTCTATGTGTCTTAAATAATTCAAGTATATTGACATTAACAAGGCAATCATTAGGTGGTTAAAAGCACTAAACTCTCCTTGAGCAGCGTGTACACATCCATATGCATACATAAACACACATACATTCACTCATGTAATTTTGGCATTACAGAGAATAGATACATGAAGTGTACAGTAATATGTTCTAGAGCATACAGTACCTAGAAGCTATACTGCCTTGGCTGCCATAGGCACTATTCCATCCCTAAATGCCTTGCTCTGTATGCCAAGTCTTTTTCAAGTGTGTTGAAAGATAACGTAGAGTTAATTAGAAGCTGTATCCTTCTTGCAATGCCTGTGATTTCACTGCCCAAAACACTAGTGGTCTGACACCCAGAAGGCGCATAATCCACTCACTGCTCAACAGGTTTAAATCCTGCCAGCTTAGAACCTCCCAAGCTGGAAGCAGCTCTTTCTTCACCTCTCTCCCTGGCCCATGGAGGATCAAAGGTTGGCTTAAATTGCCTACTGGGAGCTCCCCTTTCAGGCAGGCTCAGGTGGCACAAAGACAATCTCTGTGTATTATACAGTCTTGGAAAAGATACAACACAGTATCTCCACCCTGGCTTCAACGTATCTTGCATGGTATACAGTTGTCATGCCTATCACTAAACATTTCCAGTAGTGCAAGGGTTAACTAAATTCATCTGATAACAGCCAGCAGAAACATTCAGGGTTCTGGCACCTTAAGGAAATATTCAAACCAGGCTCTTCACAGGGGGTTATTTCTGGCTGTTTACAACACATAATGAAGAAACACTTACTAAGACTTATGAACAACACCCTGGGGAGAAATAACAAACAAAATAATGAAAGATACGTAATTAGTGGCATGCTACCTCTAATTTGGTAAAGATCTCTAAGGTGTCAGAAGGAGACAAAGCTTTTAAAAGTGATTCAGTCATTCCAATCTGTGTCTTGGCCAGATCAAGGTCTCCTTTTAGTTCTGCTGTATTCACGCTGAGTTCACTGGTCCCCTGCTTCGTTGACAAGAGCTCTTTGATTAGCTCCATTTTTTGCACAACAGATGATCTGATGACCTTAAAATTGGAAATAAATATATGTAAAAAATTTTATAGGATTGATTTCCTAGAATATTACAGCATTCCATGATAGACATAAAAAGCAATTATATGATCTGATGTCCAGACATTTCAATCACAGCTTGTTCCAGTTTCCTTCCCTCCCACTCCACAAATTGAAAAATAATAGCATTTAAGCCCTGCTTTCCTGAGAAGGAATGATCTCAGTTCATCTTTATTAGCAATGCATTTACTGGTGATGCTGTACTAATAGATTTATTTGTCAGTCTACTTCAGCGTCTACTCTCGGCTGGCCTTACATGTGTTTCAGCTACCAGGACACAGGATGCCAGCTGTCCCTCTAACAGACCTCTCAGCAGTGATCCCACCAGGGCAAATTCCCAACAGCAATAGAAAAAAAAAGGCAAAACCAGAAGAGAAGTGGGGCTCTCTGGCTCAAGACTAGTCACTAAGGAGCAACAGGTCCTTAACCTTATCCTTAAGGCTTCCGCAGATTTGCGTGAGACAGCAAGTCAGTGGGATCATGACCACATGTGAAACACCACCCCAGGGGGCTCAGGGTGCCTGGTGCTCCCAAGGAGCATAGTGTGCACAGTACAAGGTTGCAGAATCCTTTTGTAAGCTCCTTAGATCACTTTAGCCAGCAGAAACCCTTTGAGTTCACTGCCTGCTGAGGATAAACACACAAACAGCCACACCGGGTCAAGCTCAAGGTGCATATGACAGAGACTGGGAGCACATGCTTAGGGAACTGGTATAGGATCAAGGCAGGCTAATGTGGTTTCAAACAGTGGAGAAGGGTTTATTCTTTGCTTTGTGAAGTTAACACAGGAAGATCAAGATTTCCTTGTGATAACCCATCACTGTAAACACCACTCTATGCAAGTATCTAAATACAACCAAGCTATGTTAAGACATATACAGGTAAAGGAAGGGCTTAAAACAGACAGTCAGCAGTCTGAGTTGCTGGGATCCCCAAAAGGATGAGGTCCATTGTCCCTTGTTCCTGGCCACCTGCTAAACACCAGATACCACTGATATCGGCCTTTCAGCAGGCCTGCAAAACAGTTGGGTCAGTTCTAAGTCCCTAAATGGCACAGGGCTGAGCAAGACCTTTGTGTTTAAAATGACAAGTTTGGTTCTAACAGCTTGAGAAAGCCAACACATGAAATTTTACTGCTAATAGCCAACAAAATGCCTCCAATTCTCTTTGGGTAGATTTAAGTCAAACCAAGAAATGAATACTGAAAACATTTTACTAGAAGCAGGACTGTAGTAATGAGTAGAGGTGTATTAGCTGTAAAAGCTTCTTTGTACCTGTAGCTCCAGTGGAGGTTCATTGCTATTCAGAAGCTCTTCTATCTCAGCCACTGTGTTGTCAAATTTCTGGAGTTTCTGCTCCTGGACTCGTAGGCATGCCTAAAGGTGGAAAAACCACATCAGTAACTGTGTTTTTCAGTCATCACGGATTCACCAAGGGGCGATCGTGCTCAACCAATCTTGTAACCTTCTAGAATGTCATCACTGGCTGGGCAGATGGAGGGAGAGCAGTGGATGTCATCTACCTTGACTTCAGCAAGGCTTTTGATACTGTCTCCCATGACATCCTGATAGCAAAGCTAAGATAGGACAGATGAGTGGAAGTCGGTCTGGCTGTCAGACTGAGCTCAGAGGGTGGTGATCAGTGGAGCAGAGTCTGGCTGGAGACCTGTAACTAGCAGTGTTCCCCAGGGCTGGGTGTTGGGTCCAGTCCTGTTTAATATCTTCATTGATGACCTTGATGAGGGAACAGCACCCACCCTCAGCAAGTACCAATGATCCAGAGCTGAGAGGAGTGCCTGACACGCAGGAACACTGCGCTGCCATCCAGAGACCTGGACAGGCTGGAGAGTTGGGCAGGGAGAAATCAAATGAGGTTCAACAAAACCAAGTGTAAAGTCTTGCACCTGGGAAGGAATAACTGCTGGAATCAGTACAGGCTGTGGGATGACCTGCTGGAGAAGAGCTCTGTGGAGAAGAACCCTGGGGTTCCTGGTGGATGACAGGTTGGCCATGGAGCCATGATCCAGGTCGAAGGAGGTGATCCTCCCCCTCTGCTCTGCCCTGGTCAGGCCCCACCTGGAGTATTGTGTCCAGTTCTGGGCTCCCTGGTATAAAAAAATACAGGGATGCGCTGGATAGAGTCCAGAGGAGGCTACAAAGATGATTAAAGGACTGGAGCATCTGCCCTATGAGGAAAGGCTGAGTGAGGTGGGACTGTTCAGCCTGGAGAGAGGAAGACCTTATTCATGTTTATAAATATCTGAAGTGTGGGACACAGGGGGAAATGGCCAGCCCCTTTTCAGTGTCTGTGGAAACAGGAAAAGAGGCGATGACCTCAAGTCAGAGCACAGGAGGTTCCACACCAATATGTGAAAGAACTTTTTCACAGTGAGGGTGAGGGAGCCCTGGGACAGGCTGCCCAGGTGGGTGTGGAGTCTCCTTCTCTGGAGATATTCAAGACCTGTCCGGATGCTGACCTATGCGACCTGTCCTAGGGAACCTGCTTTGGCAGGGGGGTTGGACCCGATGATCTCTCGAGGTCCCTTCCAACACCTATGATGCTGAGATTCTGTTTCCTCCCAAATTAAATTTCCATGTTTCTTTTAGAAAATCATATTACTAATATTCTGCTTCTGCATTTTGGCATCTAGAGCTCCCACAACTGGTCCATCTCCTGATTTTTATTTTATTTTAATAACCGAGTCAATTTTTGTATTACAGGAAAAGCTCTCTGTTTCTCAGGCAAAGCAGCTGTTAATGCAAATTTATCCTTGATTTAACAATCCTAATTATTTAACTTTGAGATTAACATAGTAAATAATCTTAGGTTTGTATTTATTTCTTGCTACTTCTATTAAAAGGTGTTATTATCTAATGTTACAAACGTAAATTCAAGAATTGGCATTCTGATTATCCACTTTAATAATACACAACACATGCTGTGAGAAATTTTCAATGTAAATTCTTTGTATATGAACAGATCTCTATTCATTTGAATGGATCCCAGAACAGGCCAGCAATGTGAAAGTAAAATATTAGCTTCAGCTTATATAACTATCTAAAAATAGTCACATTGTCTCATAATCTCAAATCGATATTCCAAACTCCCATGGGACAATCAATTACTTTGTGGTCTCTGTACAATCTCCAAACCCCACTTCTGTCCTGTGGCCTTTAAGAGTTTCCATTTGCATACTGGCTATAGGGGAAAGCAGAACTTCTCTCCCATTATTTATGCTGAAATTATCTTTAAACAGAGAGTTAAATAATTCATCATGCCATTCTTTTGTGACAGGCTTCTTGAAAGTGCACACAGGAGTGCTCTGCCATGCAGTCACAAAGGACTTAGTACATACTGCAATAGTTAGGTTTTTTTGTAATTAACATCAATGTAGAGATGTTTTGGGATCAGCAACAACAAAAAAATAATGAGAAATTGATAAAAGAACCTGAAACCCTCTGCACTTCAAATAATTTTACAAAAACACCAATTAACTGAGTTCAGTTTTCTCTCCTATTCTGTTTCTATAGTAGCTCATGAGAAACAGTTTCTTCCTCCCTTGCCCTCTCCTCCCCTGTCTTTTGAGAATTATCCTCTTACATGGAAGCAGCAGAACAACCTTAGCACAGCCACCTCCAGCAAAGCCCTCACTAAGCGCCAGCAGAGGCAGGTCAGGGGCATGGCCACGTCATGCAGGGCTTGAGCAGTTTCCAGGTAACAAAATGGCTCTTAAGATGCAGATGCCAGCTGGTGCATTTTTACTGAAGCCCTCAGGGACCTGAACCAGCCCAGGTAAATTCTAACAATACATTGGTAAAGGCAGTAATAATGTGAGAAAATAGAGCAGCGTGTAAACCACTGTTTTACTGGGGAGACTTCTACACAAAGAAACCTTGGCTTTTCACTGCTCTGCAAATTAAAACAAATGAGCAGTGCTAACAGGAGCAGTAATGCTGCAAATAAGCATAATAAAACCAGGGCATCTGTAGTATGGAAACACTGAGAACAAACTGCCTGCAGATGTTCAAACAAGCAGATATGGGATATATTTACGTCTCAACCCCACTCAAACAGGGAATTGTTTTTGTTTAGTAGATACTGGCTACAATGCAGCTAGTCAGTTATGGTCTTGAAGTCAGAAATGAAAATATTTATCCCCATATGTGGGGCTCTTCAACAGCATGGAGCTAGCGCATGTGTTTTTACACTGAATATCAAGAGTTAATGCTATAATCTCTGAAAAAGGGGCACGGGCAGCCCAGGCTTTGCTCATGTCTGCCTGCCTGCAGCCCCCGGGGACCCGTAGCAGCCAGCCACTATTGAGGCTGCATTAAGTTACACAGGGGAGCACACCGGGACAAGGATCACAAGAGCAAGTAAGTCACCTTTGCAACCTCATCTTGAAGTGTATTGTCCAGCCATTTCTAAGGCTCTAGTATCTTCACTGAGAAGCAGTCTTCTAACAAGAAAACTCATCACTAGCCTATACACACTCTTTTCCCTTTCTTCTGTAGGCACGAGGAAATATGTGCACCACTATACTCTGACTCTGAGTCCAGGCCTTCTCTTTGCTGTATGTTTGTACAGCACAAAGGAATGAGGGGACTTTTGGTATCTAAAGCAGCATTTGCAGCGTTGCATTAATTTAAAACAACTTAGTATACATACATGCTAAGTACTTGTTAGTTTCCAAGACCTGTATGCCAATACATTATGCAACACCTTCAGTGAAACTATCCATGCAGGTAAAATTGCAAATGTTACAACTTCCTCTGCTTTTGCAGTGCTGGAATTTCTATGCCAAGTGCATGTTTACAGTCCAAAGTCCTTATCATTGCACTGTTAAGTTAAGGGTAAAACATTTTCATTCAAATTACCTTCAGCTGTGTAAGGTCCTCTTCAGCCAGACAACGGTCTTCCGCGTTTTTAAGTTCTGCGTTTGCCCAAGCATCGATCGTGCCAGATAAATTAAGAAGTTTGTCCCACAAAGCCTGAGCTCTTCCCAAATTATCACAGTAGTTTTCAGTCTTTTCATTGATCTATCATGAGATTTATATACAGAAAACACACACAGATTTCAAAAAAACGTTGAGTTAAACTCTAAAAGCAAAAGCAGCGTAACAAAATCGGAGCGAGATGAAACCACCCACAAAAACAACAAGCACAGCAAGGGGAAAAAAAATCTCATGTGTCTTCACAGTGAACTGGTCAGGGAGAAGATATTTAAATCCCTGCCACACATGTCGCCAAACATACCAATCACAACGGCAGCTTGCTAGTTTTAAGGCAGGTTTAGGAAGGAGCCTTGCTCATTAATGTTTATCTACTCTCAGTAAATACCATCTAATCTCAGTATTGATGCACTGCTTAGATCGACAGAGACAAATATTTCTCACCAAAAGCACCAGCACTGTAATTCTCCAGATTTGTCTCCAAAGTCTAAATCCACAGAAGTTGGTATAGAAGCTTACAGATTCATGCAGAGAGCACAAATATTGCCTTTCTGCATTTCCTAGAATTATTTACTGTCAAGGAGGACCTATGATATAAACTACCTGAGAGATCAGAAACATGATGCCAATAGATGCTCTGCAAGCTTTGCTCTGATAAAACACTTGGATTTATTTCTTAAGAATCTTTGCCATATTGCACTTAATTTATTCAAAATATTACACACGTGTCAGAATCAATTACTATAATGCATAACAGATAAGACCACCCTGATAATTTACTTTTTACATACATCCAGCCATCTGTCCACAATAATGTTAGCCTCATTCTCGAACGGAGGCTCCTCAAAGCTTCTCATTTTATTGAGCTGGAATTGAAGGTTTTTGCAGATCTGATTTATTTTGTCTACATCTTCAGAGTGATCATTAAATTCCTCTTTCGCCTCTTCAATCTGTGAAAAAGACCAAATGGAATTTTACAAACATGTTTACTTATGGCTGTTTATTCAGCAAAACATTTTTTACTGATGTGCTATTCTTTTCAGTTTAGAAAAATAACAGTGTTAGACAAAACAATCTATTTTATATAATATGATGAGACTGGGAACGTATCCTGCATTGTTACATCCCTGTCACACTGATAGAAACATTTCCTTGTTAGAAATCTATATCCTTTTGTTACTGGCTGTGAAACAGCTGAGTGGGTACTATGGATAACGTATTTCTCACTAAGAGAGCCAAAAGCACAGTTTGATTTAAAAGTCATAATCACAAGATCCAAGGGGACTTGAGAACCTTGGTTACAGAAATATTTTTTTTTAAAAAAAAGCACAATGTAACACTTGTCTGAGATACTATGCTAAAAAATAGAACCTGGCATTCTGATCCCCAGGTTTTGAACTACTTTAAAAAAAAAAAAAAGAGCTTAAATGTTACTTAAACACAGCCATTGTCAAACATACCAGTGCCAGGAACTGAAAGGTCCCTTTTTCCTACTTTCTGTTTAAAGGCTAGGCTGCTTCTTTGTGTTTAATTGTAATGTCAGTGTTTACAAACAACATGGAAGCTCGCTGAAAAAGAAACACTGACCTCTAGTGTCAGGCAATTTGTTATTAAAAGCTCTTCCAATTTCCCAGAGACAAGCATTCCATCTTCCCATATAGATGGTGCCAACCACTGATGTAAGGGGAGGGATGGCAGAGCAGCAGTCGCACACCAGAACAAGGCAGAGACCCTCCTCTGTTATTATTATATATAATTATAAATAACACATCAGCAGCATTCAAGGATGTGCCTTGTACTGTGCCGCAGCTATTGCGGACTGCAACTCTGAGAGTGGGATTGAAAACTCAAGCTGAAGAGGGAAGGTTGGTAAGAGTGAGAGGTCTCCATACAAGCAGGGCCCAGAGTATGCAGGCAATCTCCCCTGCAGCAGGAGCCTGAGTGATAGGAGATGCAAGAGATCTCACCTGTGAAATCAAGAAAAGACAAGACCCCACACTTCAGCTGAAGGGGAGGTGGCACACATGGGAACTGTCCCATTGCCTGAGAAACCACTTACATTACTCCCTAGATTTAACCATCCCAGGCACTGTCTGAAAGCAAATGTTCTTGAATGATATGAGCAATGCTTTACCAGAAAGCCTGAAAATGGGATTGGAACAATCAGTTACATAACCCACACAAGAAATGTGAAACCTATCCAGTAAACCTGTCCAGTTACGATGGACACGCTGCTATTTGCTAATCCATTAGTCAAGGACAACTCTGTCCAGTGGTTATACTCATTTAACCAAGAAGAATATAGCTGGCTGTCAAATTTTTGTCTGAAAAAATGATCAACATTAAATAAGGGCCTGTCTGGCAATACCTGCTCACTCAGCCTCATCAGCTGAGAAGATACAGCAGATGTTTAATTGCTATCAAAGACAGTGTGGAGCAAATGTTGGTTACAGAGGTCATGGGTCTTATATAGAAGGTCTCCCTTATTAGAAGGTTTGTAACATAGAGAAGTGAGAGAAGAAATGCCAAACTAGGTTGTGAAGACTTCTAACTGCAAAATAGTTTGGTCAACAAAGTCAGAGTTAGGGCAGAGATTCAGCATGCAGAGGTAACCAACTCAAGGAGATACTGTATCATCAGCTCAGTCAAAATTGTTTTGGCCTCCACAAGTCCACACACAAAGGCAGCAATGCTGGAAATCCTCAAGTGTATTGCAGTGTCAGTGACATCCAGCCAGGTTCACATATTCCCGTCTGGGAAGCAGGATAGATCTGGGACAGCCCAGTCTCTGAGCAGATAGACAATGCTGGCACAGCCTTACAGCTCCTGTTCCTTATCCTGCTTGCTCAGGGTTAGCTGAAGAACTCTGCGCAGCACTGGATGGTGCAGACAAATCCCACAGCCCTGCCAGTGACTCAGTGACACAAGAGAGGATACGGATCTGAATTCTTGGCTGAACACTACAGTGACAGCAGAGAAACAAGCAGCCCCAAAGAGTTGTGTTAACTACTTCTGCTTTAGTAACAAATGAATTTGCTAGTTTGTGTATTTACAAACTGCCCACTGCAAGGTTTGCAACTTCATATAATCCACAGAAATATTCTAAAGGCTGTGGGTGAATCTGGCTGATTTCAATATGTGGTTTTGTTAGGACAGGATTTCATCTTATCCTGATACTAGAACATCATTTTTCTGGGGTTTATTTTTTGGGTTAGGTTTTTGTTGGTTTTTTTTTTTTTTAATCCTTCCTCTTTAACAAGACCTTGATTCACTAAGCAAAGCTTGACATGATCTTAAAACGAAGTTATGGTCCCTAAATGTATTTTGGAAGCCAAAGCGAAAGCAAGGAATTAATATTTACCCTGAAAGCTGGGTGAGCAAGGGCAATGCTACACCTGAATGCTCCAAGAAAAGGCTTTTCTTCCCTTTTCATTAAGTTTTTGTTACTCACCTTTGTTATTAGTCTGTTCAAATTCTCTTTCCCCATGTAAGAAGTTTGCTGTGAAAGCACAATCTCCTGTTTCTGAATGATGCTGGTCAGACTCGTTTTGCAGCTTTGATATTGCTTCAGGAGCTCCAGAGCCCTTGCACACTGCTCCTGGCTATCAAAAAAAGATGTATTATTTATGTCCTAAGCATTAAACATCAGCCTCAACCTCTTGCCTGCTTCCTTCTCCTATATTCAAACATGTGGGGAGTTTGACAACTATGTTTGAAAGAGAGCAAATGGGGGATAAACTGTACCAGTCAGAAACCCTGCAATATTGTGTGATACCTGCTGTGGTATTTGGAGGTTTTGGAATCAGAAAACCTCTTCATCCCATGCCTCTGGTTCACATTTAACCGTGGTGTGACCTGAGCAGTTCAGGTTTATATGATACTCTCCACCTTAAAGGGGAGCTCAGCCACTGGTAAACTGAAATACAATGTGCACCAGCTATCACAACAGCTTGGGTAGTGGACAGGGGGAATAACCACCTCAGCCAAACTTGCAGTGGGTCATGAAAAGAGATTTCTCCTTCTGAGACCTGGAGGCCAGGAGGGTTAACCAGATCTATGTCAGTCCATGCAAATCACAAAGGCACCCTAAAAAAACCCTAAGAGTAAGACCTTGGTCATCAATCATAGCCTTTCCCTTTCAGTCTCTAAGGCTTATCAAACCAAGTTCCTTTAGTCTTTTACTGCACAAGAGACTCTTTTGCCAGCTGTCCTCTTCTATTTGTTTTAGTTTGACTTTTCTTCTTGAATGTGCTGGCATGAAATTCACAGCAAGGGCAGAAAACACATCATTCTCAGCAGCAGACAAGCTTTTCTTTGGCTACCAATTAAGTCCAACACATGACTGCATAATGGCTCAATGACAGGACTGTGCTGTCTTAAAAATATATAAAATTAATGCGCTCTAGCTACAAACTTCTATGTGCAATTCTTGGCTTGATGATAGTTTACAGCCCAAAATAGTAACATCGATAGGACAAGAGGGAATGGATGCAAGTTGTGCCAGGAGAGGTTCAGGTTAGAAATCAGGAGAAATTTCTTCTCTGCAAGAGTGGTCGGGCATTGGAATGGGTTGCCCAGGGAGGTGGTGGAGTCACTGTCCCTCAGGAAAGGGAAAGGTTGGATGAACCACTTAGGGACATGGTTTAGTAAGTAATATAGGTAGTAAGGGAACGGTTGGACTAGGGGATCTTGGAGGTCTTTTCCAACCTTGATGATTATATGATTCTATGATCAGTATTTCATTTACTTTAAAGTATAGTCTAAGGCTTTTTTGCTGTTATATTTCACAAGCTTGGACAATACTACTTCAAAATGTAGCTTTTCTTCTTACCAGTCCACAAGCAAGAGTTTTGTATCCTCCAATAACCTCTCTGTAACTTTGCACTGTTCATTTGCTTCTTCTGCTTTTTCCTCTTCAATCTGTGGGAGCTTATTAGCAATTTCTTGCATAGATTTCATTTCAACAGCAGCACAATCCAATTCCTTTTCCAATTCAATTAATGATTTTACCCTTTATTAGACAAAAAATATGAAATACAGACTTGTATTAAAGTGTTTGATTTTTTCCCCCCAATGTAATTATTAAGTTCTCTAGAAATTCATCATGAGCTGCACATCCTGACTTTATTAAATGGTATCATAAAAAGCCTAATTTGATCTTCAGTTCATGTAATTTGACACAGTCCTTCAGACAAGTTACACTGACCCTTTGAGAAAGTAATCCAAACTCCTAAAGGCTAATATAGTCTGTATGAGCATACTAAAGTATTTTGCATGAAAAGGTAAGCACATTCTGGTTATCTTAAAATATTGTTTAAAAAAGGAAACTATGCCAGCTTAAAAAATGGCCACAGCTTACAAGCTCCCCTCCCTTTTTCCCTTCATATAGACAGCAGTGAATTATTTATTCATCCTTTGCAAGGCTGCAGAGAGCTCCTCTGAAACCATATTTGAGACACACAAATCATGTTAGTGGCTTTGTTGGAATGTGGAAAAATAACACAAGGCTTCAACAGGGGAGAGTTTCAACATCTCCTGTTTCAGTGTTCAGCAAGAAGACCTGTCCGCCTGTTTGACAGTCTTCTTCCTGAAAACTATGAGCATAACAATCAGCCTCCTTCTGTTTTTCTGCATTAGTGCAGCTTTAATACATAGAGGCTTAAAGGAAGAGTTATTTGGGCTGGGAGGTAGACAATAAACCATAGGCTCACAGTTTATTTCAGTGCTCCACAGGCACTTCAAGACACATTCAAGTTTCAGTGTTCCACTGCAAAGGGACCATAGGCCTTCTGAGTTCACCAGTTACGAAATTAGAAGCTTTAAAAATTATTTCACCTTTGCTGAATAGCTGGAATTGTTGGATCCTTCAAGCCTATTTTGTTAATTCTATCACGTAGATCCTGAATGTTTTTGAAGAGTTCACCATTTTTGGTAGCAAAAATCTTGTATAAGTCTCTCTCCTCAGTAAGCATCTGTTCACTTGAGGAATCATAACTAGCACTTAGCTCTTCAGATAAAGTCAGAACAAGGTTTTCACAGCAAGTCTGTCTTCCACATTCAGCATCTTCCAAACAGATATCAACTGTTTTCAAGCGTTCATCCAAACATTTTGCCTCTTCTGCCATATGAGAAACTTCTTGTGCAGTCTCTCTCAATGCATTTCCCTGCATTTCAGGCTGACCTGAGCAACCTGTGAGACATTTGATGGAAGACTGAATCTTCCTCAAGGAGGCCATAAAAGCTTCCAGATCTTTGAGAACTGTCTCACGGATCTGCATTTTATGGCTCATTTCTTCAAGCTGGTTCTGGTAGTAAATCATAATTTTACTTGCAGCTTGCAGATCTATTGGATTAAATTCATCTCTTGCTGAACTATCTAGGCATTCCAACTGTTTGCACACTTCAATCTGATTTAATATGGATCTCTGCAGCTCCTGAAATGGAGAGAACAACCAATGGTGTTAGCAAGTGAAAGAAAAAGTGTATCCTGCATTCCAGCTGAACTTATGACTAAAAACCAAATTATACTCACAACAAAATAAGTCTGCTAAACAGGGCAGTTAAGAAAGAAAACCTTGGGGTTTTTCCTACTGTGGACTTTGGTAGAGGGAAGGAAGATGAATAAAAAAATAAAATAAAATGGTACTCCACAGACAGGGAATATGGTCAGCATTATAGAAAGCTCAAGCCTCTTCCCAGCAATCAGACAAAAAGGAGAGAAAGATGATGAGAGTCCTGGGACCAAAACCAGCAGGCTCTTGCAGTGGGAAATCACTCAGAGCACAGGAGGGCACATAGATGTTTGTTACTCTGCCACCTTTTAAGTTCTTTATGCTTCTGGAGAAAACCTACACACATTTAAAAATCTCTTGGTGAAGCGTGCATGCTATGTGGTTACAGCCCTCAGACAAACAGCATTGTGTCGGTGTTGTGAAACTCCAAATGTACAAAGAGCTAGGAAAAAAAGTGCAGAGCCCTTCCAGCCAAAAAGTCAACTCAGACAGAGAGCCAGCGTGCTCTCTGCCCTACAGCTTGAGACCTAAACCCTACTTAGCTCAAGAGCCAAGGGCAGACAAATGCAAACTTTCAGTTCTCTGTAGCAGTCAGTGTGTTCAGTGTTTATCAAGAACAAAACCTGCATAACAGACAGACCAGAGCCTAGGCAGAAGATACTGACAGCAGTTAACAAGTTATTGCACACATGCAGAGCTTCCAAAACCATCCTAGGGTGTGCTCTGATACCTCAGCAGATGGGATAAGGCAGCTTAGCTTAGATCACAGAATCACAAACTGGTTTGGGCTGGAAGGGGCCCATCTACCTCCAACCCACTGCCACGGGCAGGGGCCCCATTCACTAGCCCAGGGTGCACAAAGCCCCATCCAACCTGGCCTTGAACCCTGCCAGACATCCAGGGGCAGCCACAGCTTCTCTGGGCAGCTTGTGCCAGGGCTTCATCACCCTCACAGAGAAGAATTACTTCCTTACTATGTGCAGTTTTGGGTGCCACTGTACAAGAGGGACATAAATACATTGGAGAGTGCCAAGAGGAGGGCAGTGAGGACAGTGAAGGGTCTGGAGGGGAAGCTTTAGGAGGAGAGGCTTGTACAGCCTAGAGAAGCCTAGTATATGACTCCACAAAGTTTTATAAAGCCAGGTGGGAACAGCATAAACCTGGAAAGGCCTAACCTAAGATGAAGTGTTCACAACTGTTTTTCACGGAAGAGCCTATTGAGGGTCCCAGGTTGGCTCTACAGCAACAGCTACGTTTAAAGCGAAGGGAATAAAAGGTTAATAGATGGTGGAAGGTTTGGCAAGTCCTGTGAGCAGTCCCAAACAAATGGTGAAAATCCTATTAATTGGTCTAGCTCCTAGCCATATTATTCTGGCTAGGGTTAATTTTCCCTTACCTTTAGTTCCCTATAAGCGAGGTCACTATTCATCAAGTTAAACTGCTGGATGTCCTTTTTCTTCAGCCGCTGATCTAGTTCACATAGCAGACCGGATTCATTTTCTATCGGCAAAACAATTTCCAAAGCAGTCCTTAAAGAGTTTGTTCTACAAGAAAGGTAACAAAACATGAACTGGGAAAGCAAGCAAGGCCAGACACACATTTTGCAGCACAAAAAAGCCACAGAGATAATGTATTTGATTGTCTAATCCTCCTTCTGAGGTGAAAGGAGCTTTTCCATTGATTAATATGAAAAGCAGTGTGAATCCCAGCACAATTAACCAAAAGGTTGGAGGAAATAACAGTAAACTTGGGAACACTGGGCAGTGATGTTACAAAGATAGAGCTCTGTAGAGAGCTCTCTGCTTAGAGAGATGCACAGTATGTGCAGCGTATCTATGAACCAAGTATTATTAAGAAAAGGTTAATTTTATTCAATTAAAAGAAAGGTTAAAAATATGCAGGTATTTTCTGTAACACACACTGCTCCCTTCACAATACACACATTAGTTATAATAGCTTAACAGAATTAATCTTTATTTTGTACCTGGTACTTATGATATCCTGAAGCTCTTTCCATTCTCCTTTTAGTTTGCTTCTTGTATCAGAGACAGCAGCCTGCTGCATTTCATCCACAAGATTTTCTAAGGTCAATGAGATGTTTTCCCATTGTATCCAATAAGAATGGATTTCACTCTCTATCACCTAAAAGAGACTCACTGTTAATTGCATTAACATGATGCTGTATTTCTCATTGGACTGGACAGTTCACAGAACTACAGTCACAAGAGTCTCTGCAAATAAAACTGAAAACATCACCTTTTTCTTCAAGACTCCATTTTTAGCTGCATGCAAATCCCTACCAACTTTTTACTATGAGAATTTCCACGTCAGATACATGCCCTGGCTACATTTTATAGAAGGTTCAAATAAATATGGTTCAGCCATTTCTACTACAAGAATGAATGGAAAATCTCTCAACTTAGCTATGCTCAAAAGAACAAAAACCACATGTAAAACTGAACCACATTGTGAAATGATAGATAACCTTTGTACTCCTTTCAAGCAAGGACTTGAAAAATTGCAGTAATAAATTCTCCAGCATCAATTACATGCTTTTTACCATCCCCTTAATGCTCTCACAAACCTAATCAAGTTGTAAGTCCTGGAACAGTTTCATTCTGCACATACACCATTTCATGGTTTAACTTTGATGACTCCTCCAGCCCTGACTGTGGACCATCACTTACCATTCCTCCTGATAAAAAAGCTGTTTGCTGTAGTTGTTTTTCCCATTAAACCTACTTCAGCCTACAGATCACAAACTGAGAATCACCAATCTCTTCTTTCAGCCACACTTGCAGAACTCCACTGCTAGGAATGCAGTCCCATTGAATGCTACACCCTTGATTTCCCTTCCACTTCTAATAAACCTGACTGTAACAATGCTCCTTTTCCCCCGGCAATACACACAACCTGGAGAGGAGAGGACTCTACATGAGAAAATAATGATTTAGGCACCAGGAATGTTTTTAAAAGATGAATACTTACCTGTAGTTCAAGCAGCTTATTCTGAAGGCATGAAGTGCCTTTTATTTCATCAGTAAAGCCAGATGCTACTTTATCTCTGCTGACTTGAAGAAGTTCCTCGAGGTTACTTCTTTGTGTGTTATAGCTAAAGAAAGATGCAATCACCTTCAGAGAGGATTTTACTTCTAATTTAGTGGAACATGGCAGGGCTGGGACTTGCTGACAATAGATTGCCATAACAAATAAGCACAATCTATATACACAAATGTGTATTTTTACCTAAATCTCAAAGAATGGGCATAAATGAGCAACATGTAAAAGAGCTGAGAAATTGCTCACCTGTCTAATTTTCAAGTATGAATGCCTGTCTTCATTCTCTAAATTCAGTTTTATGGATGTAAAAATGTCAGTTCTTTAAAAATTTGTCAGGTTTTGGGGCTTGTTTGGGTTTTTTTGCAATATTTGAATTATTTGTAAGGCATATGCAGATTTTTTACATCCCAAGAAAAAAGCAGAAGAAAAGTTTTTCTGATTCTAAGTGTTCTTGCTACAAAAGTCCAACATTTGAAGCATTAAGCTACTATGGTGCTTACTTGCCTATTACAGAGCAATATTAAGTAAACTGTAGTAGAAAAAGAACTGAGTTCTGTACAGAAAAAGTGCCCCCTATGTTCTATACATTCCATCAATTTGTGAGTGTCTAGCACAGTATCATCTCTTAAAGATACTCTAAAACACACATTATATCCTTTGAAAATTACCTCTCTAATAAAGCTGGTATGGGCAAATCACTGTCTTCCTCATGTTTCTTTGCACAGCTTTCTCCATTGTGATGTTTCACATCAGGTTCCAAAACTGTATCAGTAGCACACCTTGAAGTCTAAGTAAAAATAAAAGAAGGCAGCAGTGACCTCTGCATCATGCTGTGCCAAGACACAGTGAAGTCTAACAGACTTCAATTCAATTCAATTGAACACTTGCAGCCAGGTCATTCACTCCTTTCCACAGACACTGGGCCTCTGACAAGCACAAGCCACTAGTGCAGATTTTTTGCTGTAGCTCCATGGACATCCTTGGATAAGCAGTGTCTTCTGCAGTTTCTGTCAGGCTGCTTGTAACAGATGCCCTCATAAGTCCCTCACTCTTAATTCCAGAATACACTCCTCAGTTTGAGGCTGCCTGATGTTATTTACAAAAATCATACTTTGATATTCCATGATGGAACAGATATTGTATCAGAATCATCACTGCACCAAGGACAGAACCAGTAGCCTTAAAAGAGATCTCCCTTGAAAATAGCCAATGCCTACGTATCTTCAGACTTTATATACATGCAGTGGGTCCCCTCATATAAGTCAGCAGTCTGGAGGCTGTCTGATGAGCTGTTTGCATACTTATCCTACATGAGACATCTGTGGCATCCAAATGACAAACTGTAGTAGCTTGTCTTTCTGAAATTATTTTAAAGAAGTTGCACACACTCTGGTTTTCCCTGTATTTTTCTAAAGCAAATGCCTCCAACTCTTCACTATTTTTCCTCTCTGTGTCCTTCAAAACTTGTTCAAACTACTGGGACACTATGGGGGATATGCACTGGAATGCAGCTTCACACACAGCTCTTCCAGCTGAAACCCACTCTAGCAAAATACAGTGCAAGGTTGGAGACTGAAATGTCCTTGGGATGCCAACTGCATGTTACTATTTAATATTTCCTCAGCCTGTGCTCCCCAGTACAAGAGGGTTTTGACATCTGACCAGAGGCCTGAGGTCCTTCCACAATAAGAATATTTACAGAAATAATCAGGTTTTCCTTTTGCCAATGATCCCCTTAGAAAACAGTGCTCTTCCAGACAGTAAGCATGGACTTCTTACCTCCTGCACAGAAAGGTTATCAATTTGTTGAGAAGAACCAGGTTGTTCTCCATTCTCAGAAGCAACAATGGAGCTCCTATAGTTTAAAAAGAAATTTCAGCTTAAGAACAAAAGGAAAAAAAACCCAGAAATCTTGGCTAATGGTTAAGCACAGAGCAGTTATGAAGGGTAATCAAACATTGTACTTGCTAGTTTATGAAACTCAACACTAAATGTTTAAATGTACAGTTGCCCATAGAAATGTACATAGTAATATACATGGTAGTACATTTATTATCCATATATCCATTTATCCAAATATCCATTCATCCTTATATCTGATTTCTATGAAGCTATAATACATCACATACTCAGTCACCCACTCTTTTACAGATGACTGTCCTTTTCCAGCATGAGACAGCAGGGCTGTAAAAGTATCTGCCACAGTTTGTTGAAGCTTTTCTAGCTTTTGTTCACAGTCTGCAGTCAGTGCCTTTATGCCTGGAACAGTTTCTTCTGATAGTCTTTCCAATGCTTTAAGGTCTTCTAATGATTTGTTAAGTTCCCTCAGGGCACCTTCATGTGAAAAAAAGGCCTAGACAAAGGAAAAAATATAATAGACTCATGCTGAGTCATAAGGATATGCAATTATTCTCAAATATTTTCTCCTTTTTCTGTTGTCTTCTTGGATGACTGCACTTAAAAAATAAGCTGTCAAACCAGGAGAAGAACATACATTTTCCCTCAACTGTTTTTCAAACAGAGCCAGGAAACAAATTAATATTTCTGGCAACATGTTCCTCAACTGCACTCACAAGATTATACTGACTCTTGCTTGATTTTGTAATTCATATGTTACTACAATTTCAGCTACTTTTGGTCCCAAGTCCTGTTCATACTGACACCAGATATATATGTCCCACTGACTACAGAAAAAGTAGAACTGGAAAATTTATTCAAAACATTTTCCATCAATAACTGTACTTTCTAGGGTGAAATCCAGCTATACTAAAACTCTAACAAGAACATGAGCAGAAGGAATACACCTGAGAATGCTTATTTCTCTTTACACCTGCATGTGCAATATTTGCTGAACACAGACCCAAGAGAAGCAAGGACTAAAACCTCTCTGAATTCAATGAAGATCAAAATTTCATCAGGAGTGCTATTTCTTATCCTTGTTAAGTGCTAAACTGGCCACACAAATGCAACTCCAAGTGGAGGATGAAGTAAAATACCAGAAACAATGAAGTGTTCCTGCTTACAGGAAATGTAAGACTCACCATGGCTCACTCTGGCAAGTGACACATTGAAGACTTAAGTCCAACTCTGTGGTTAATTTACATAAAGCACACACACAGAGGTAAAGTGTGGCTATTGCTCTGTGGGAAGGTACTCTCACTCGAAGGCACCTAACATCATCTATGCAACCATAACACATCAAGGGAGTCACAAAACAGAACCATTTCTAATTTTCACACTTTGCACAGATTAATCTGTTTTAACATTTCAAGGCTTTCTTTTAAAAAAATGGAAAAAAGATACCATCCATGTAAGAAAGAGGTAATTCTACCATGCTACCAGGAGGCCAATAACTGCTGTCAAAAAGGTAAAGAAATAATTAGGGTGGTTTCTTTGTTCTGTGTTTACACAGCATAGAGCACAAGGGCCCTGTTCCAGAAACAGAGGCTGCAATAAGGTACCTGAGAAGGAGGAAGAATAATAGACAATGCAATCACAAAGAAAGGAAAGTGTGCAGAAAAGGAATGTAGCAGGTACCTTATGTTCCTTGATGAGTCCTTTGGTTTTATCCATACTTAGGAGTTTCTTCTCTTTGCCTAATTGCTTATTGATTTTTTTTAAAGTTGCATTAAATTTCTTCTTTTCCCTTTCTACTATGAGCTGGACACAGGACACAAGTTCATTATGAACTGCCTGCAAAATTCAAAACACATTATCCCTGTGAGATGGTGAGACAGTAGTACAAAGCAAATAAAATCTTTAGAACATATTGTGACAAAAAAAATGGGTTTTCAAAGATGCCTGGCCTAATGAGGACAATAGATTCACCTTCCTGTATTACCTCACCTCCCATCTTTTCTGAACATCTTCACTCTTTTCTTCCACTACCAGCTTTTTGTGACCAGATGAAATATTTTTCAGTTTCTCAGCTGCTTGTAAAAATCTGTCAAGAACTTTATTGTCCAGAGCATTAAAAGCTTCCTGCAAGAAAAGCATCATAATGAAAAATAAACAGAACTGAATGTAGCTTATTAACCTAATCAAATGACATCAGGAGCATAGAAAAAATTATGCACAAAGCATGTATGCATTGCATGTATGGGCTGTGATGGCCCCTGAATGGGTAAGTATGAGGATATTGCCCATCCTTATGGATCTGCACAGAGGTTATAGGTAGTATCAGTGTATGTGTTTTGAAGAAAAGCAAATGTTTTCTCATATCTCCTCTTTAAGGTCAAATTTGAAGCAAAGAAGAAAGATTAAGGTCCCTGAACTCTACCTCATTTCTAGGGAAGACACATGGCCATACGCTATGCCTGTCAGAGAGTGGGTGAAAGGTCTGTGCCCGTGTGATGGGACCCTATGAGATGGTCTGGAGTGACGCTCTGTGCCGCTCCTGGCACGTGGCCACCCACAACCTGCTGTGCAAGATGAGGCAACACAGATTTTTGGACACTTCAGTTTTTGATACCTCATTTGGGACCTCTTAAAGAGATCCAGATTTTGAGATTGAACACTTTCTTTATCAGTTAGCCACTGGAAAAAAGAGGGGATTCAGTATTTATAATCACATTTTGACAACCTGTCCAGGAATTCAGGCATGTGATTCTTGAGGGGAATCTTAATTAGTAATGAGTAAAAAAAAATATGGTTGGAGTTCAGAACACGATGAGTTCTGATGGCATGATGGAATAATTTAAGACAGGGCACTGAATAAACTGCCATACAGATTTACATTTCTTCATTCAAGCTGTCTGCCAAGTTAATATATGCTAATAGTGCTAAATCAAAAAGCTGCAAAAAGCATTAATAGCTACCAAAAAAATTCTCATCTTTTTTTCACTGAGGTACATCAGTCTTTGAGATACTAAATAGCACTAAGAAATAGTCAAATTCAGCTGACTTAGAAAACAAACCCACCTCATATGTTGAAATACATTTGTCAGGACTTAATTTTTGACTGACAAGTTGCACTGCCTTCGAAATAGAGGCCTCAAGGTCTTTCTGAGACTCTTCAAAATTGAGCAAAACCTCCTTCTCTGAGGGTCTCTTCTCAGATTTGGACAAGATGTTGTTCATGTCACCCATGACAGCCTTGGAAGAAAGAGACTCTTTTCAAAACATGTCTGAGTGTTGCTAATTACATAAAGCTATTGCTTCATAATATCACTCAAGTTTTTCAAGTTGAGATACAGATCTTTGAAATATTCTAGTTCCTGCCCTGGTAAGAGCTTGGGAGACTGATTCCAACAATATAAAACATTTTCTATTTTACACGAGAGACAAGGAGTCTTCCTAACCACATAATGCTAAAATTAGAGATGTCTGTGTGTATAAAGTACAGCAACAATAAAAAAGAAGTACCTCTATTTTGTCTCTGGCTCCTTTAATTCGTGCCTGCAGCCCAGTGGCATGAGAATGCTGTTGGGACACCTGACTTGAAACATTTTGCATCAGGGACTGCAATATCTCTTCTGCTGCCACGAGTTGCTCTTGGCATGAAGTTCCCCTTGCAGCCAAGCTCTGTTTGAACGAAAAATATTAGAAGCCTCTACAATATTTGTTGTCTTTTTGTTTAAGGAACTGAATGAAAAAAACAGCATTGATCATGTATGGCCAACTTTTTGGTCAAGGAAAAATCTTATATTCCAGTTATGATCAGTGTATTTCACTGCAAAATCTCTATGTAGAGAGAAAGAAATCTGCTGCCATCCACAGGGGATTCTGTTTGCTGAAACAGTCATTCTGTCAATGCAATACCTCCCATGGCTTTGCATCAGAGCCAATTAGAAGCATTTTTTTAACATGCTCTCCCATCCAAACAGCTTCACAAGGGAATGTACAAACCACACATTTGGATATGCATCATCTGATCATGAAGTCATCCAAAAGTAAGCACACATCAAGCCTCAGATTTTCTTGTGGTATTCATCACTAAAAGGCAGGAAGCAGCTGGCTATTTTGCATGCAGAAGTAATGTGCCAAATTTGAATATTTATCACGAAATGACATTATTAGAGCTGTTTTGATCTATGAATATTCAACATGTTTTCCTCTTTGAAGTTATCAACTGCCATTCTTCTAATGATAATCAGTGCTTTATTCTGGATCCCAACCTATTGTACCGCAGGTAATAAGTGTCCTGATCTCTCCTACTCATAGACAGGAAGATACAGTGCCACTTTCATTTCTGGAGACTGTATTTCAGGGTGTCTTTTGTTACTTCGCTGTTTTTGACAAACTAGTGTCATGCTGCAAAATAAGGCTTATTTTAAAAACATATGCCCATGATTACAAAAAGACGAATATGTTCTTTTCATAGGCTCACACTCCTAATTCTGTCTGCTAAACTTCCTGCCACAGTGCAGGAAGGCAGAAATCAAAAGTAAACTAATTCTGGTTCACAGTCATTGTAGGTGGATTTCATGTACCAAAGATCTCCATGCAATATTAGCACTTAGACAGAAGAACTCCAATGAAACCTCCTCCTTGTGGTCACCTTCCTACTGTTCAATTACACTGGCCCTGCTGCAGAAATATCAAAGGGCAATGTAACAGCGCTCCAGCTCTCCAGTGCAGAGCTTCACAGCTTTGTCCAGTCTCACCTTCAATGGCAGGCAATGAAAATAAATCAGACTTTGTGCTGAAGATGCTGAAGTTTTTTTATATCTATATCTATCTATATATATATACACACACACATTGGCAGAGACACAAGGGAAGCAATAGAGACTAGTGGAAATAGCAATATATTCATCACTGCTCATTGTGGGTGTTTAGAGCAATTGCCTATAAGATGAGATGCACAGATTACCCAGCCTGCTGCTGAATGTACTTCAAGTATTCCAGTTTTTGACAGGTGAGCCTTGAATACAGCCATGTGGTTGCAAACCTCCTCCCTGTACTGGAGGGTAGATGATGGAGAGCCCTGTATGACCTGGGCAAACTCCCAGCTCAGCACCTTGCCAAGTTTTAGTCTGCTGTGTGATTAATATCACTCAGGAGCAAGGTAAAGGTCAGTGGCACCACAAGCACATTCACACTGATGTTGGAAGATTCATTTATACCTCATCTGGGAGAGATCCTGGAAAAGAACATCAAAACACTAGCATTGCCCTGACTTTTTACCAACATTATAGCATAAAAATCCACATTCGTGTCTGCTTCACTGATGACAGCTCATTTCACTCCAGCCACAAATCAGTGCTGAAAGGCAAGAATCTGATGAACAAGTATTTTAGACAGTGTATTTCCATTTTCACCTGCAAATGTTCCTCAGTCTCAGGTTCCAGAGACCCCTTTTGACCTGTTTCGCTAAGCAGGTGTCCAGTCTCTGCAGCCCAGCTGTCCACGCCTCCAAGGAGCTCTTCAATTTTCTCCAGGCTCCCCAGAAGCTCCTTGGTCTTTTCAGCAGCCTCTGGGCTCCCTTCAACAAGCTATAAATGAAGAGCAGGGTGAGATGTTCGTTCCCATCATCAATTCACTCACAGCCACACTGCTATGTAGAATAACTCCTGGGGTGCAGCATCCCTCCAGCTATGCCAGGGATACTGTGCAAGAGAACAATAGCCGACCAGGGAGCGTGGTAACATCTTAATGGTACTGGCAGTCACAGGTCAGAGCTCAAGCATTTGCCCTTGCCTTTTTAACTAGAATATATATTTTAGCTATAATGTCCAAAGCCATGTCAGAAAAATAACTCCTGAAGTCCTTAAGCCCTTGTAAAGGTGCAAGAGGCCTCTTTAGCTCTGCTTCCTAAATGCCTTTCCTAAAAGCATCTCTTAGGGAGGGTTTTTCTAGGAAACACTGGATTTCCCTCACACTTGGAAACACTTCCTTTGATCTTCTTGCATTCTCCTTGAGCTCAACTCCTACAAAGAGGTTGCAGTTTCCTACCAGCATTCATTGTCAGAACAGTACCTTTAATAAATGTCGGTGAAAGGTTTAATTTTCAAAATTAAAAGCTCTAGTATTCCCAGGCAGAGTGAAAATGTCATTCTTGTGAAAGCATTCTATGAAATGGAATATATGTAAAATTAAGCAGGTTGTATAGGAATTCTCAGCAGCCTAAAAACCTGTCAAGTGAGCTCGTGTAAAGATGCACAACCCTAGAAATATATATGCAGCAATAATTACTTCTACTGGCTGAGGCAGAGATTATGAGATTTAGCAAACGCTCACAAGGTCTTAACAAATTGATTACTTCCATCTCTGGAACTGAATAAAAAGCTTTATTCCTCAATAAGATTTCCTTTTATAAGTGGTTTTAAGATTTCCATCTAAAAAAATGGAATGTTTTCCATTGTGTCATAAAGATAATTTAACAGAGTCACAGAGACTTAAAAATGAGATGCCTCTGTGCAGTCTCTGTTGCTCCTGTTTTAAAACTGGCAATACTGAGTTGACTTAAAGATTTGTTAACCTCTGATTAGCAAGCTGGTAAATTGAGAAAACAGGACTTTGAAGGCTGCATGGCAAGAGTCATATGAAACTAGTAACTCACAAAGTGTGTCCTCTTGATGAACTTAGCCCATCTCTTGTTAAATTTCTTCAGCTCTTTGGCAACATTTGATCCAATCTGCTCTTTGGTGACTTCGATGAGATAGTTTCCAGCTTCATTTAAGGAACCATGAACTGAATTCCACTTTACCAGGATCTCAGTAGGGATCTAGACAGAGGCATTGAAATCATTTAAAACTCTGACAAAAGTTTATTTCCAAAATGTGGAAGAGAAAAGCAGCAACATCCACCACTGCCATGCACAATGGAGGTTTGCACGTATCTCTGTCTGTCTTTACAAAGAGAAATCTAAGCACATACCTCCTTCGGATGCTCATGTCGTTTTTCTTCCAGCCACATCCTTAGTAAGTGGATGTTTTCTGTATAAATACTCCAGGAAGACAGGACTTTCTGTAGAGTGGTATTTACATTGGAAATATAGTCTCTGCACATAGAAATCTTTGACTCCACTGTCTTTAAAAGTTTGCTAATTTCTTGGGGATCTCCAGCTAGGATATCAAATAGGGAATATCATTAAGTATTTGGAAACAGAGAGGTGAATTACACAGAAGCAGTATTTTAAGCAAAAGTGGGAATTAAAACTGGAGACAATACATCAGTTCAAAATAAAGGTCTGCATATCAGTTTATATGGACAAACTTACCTAATTCAGGATTGCTTATGGTTTTGTTTTTCAAATCTTCACAGATGTGAGTAGCAGTTTCTAGTTGTGTTTCAAGTCTCTTTTCTTCAATGAAATTCTGCCCAAAGTGAAAATTAATTGGCATAAGTAACACAAACCCACATAAAACCAGATAGGAAGTGCAGCTTGGTATACTTTTTTTACAGTATGAGCCAATAACCTGCAGGTTAAACTTCAACTGAGCAAAGCTCACCCAGCAACTCACTGGCACCCTTTAGTCTGAAATAGACCTGTTCTTTTTCTCTGCTCATGCAGTGAGTATCATAAATGGGAATATTAATGCCACTGCCTGAGTCACAGCCCTGCATGAGTCAGGACTGACTATTTCAAAACGTTACAGCCACAAGGCAATATTGAGAAAAGCCATCTAGAACAGGTCAGGCAGAATTTAGTCACATAAGTCAAAAAAGCATTGAAACTGAAAGTTAGGTTTCCCTGCCTGCACAGAAATCAACATCCCTAGTTCCTGCCACAGAGCAAGGAAGGTCCAAACTGAGGATAGAAAAGGGAGAGAAGAAATGGGAGCAGAGGAGGAGACCTGTGATTTGCACATTCACAGAAGGAATGGGAGGGTTGATCCTCACCCCAGAGTCCCTGGTCCTACAAATATCTATCAAGCAGGCTACAAAGCAACCTCTACTGTGGCCATGATGGACTTGGGCCACCACATCACCACTCCAAGACTGCGCATCTTAGGACCAGGAGAGCCACCAACAAGCCTTAAATTCCTAGAGAAAGCTCTATATTCTAACAACTTGAGAAAGACCACAAACCACCACTGTAGCAATAACATGGCTGTAAGTATTTATGAAACCAACTCAATCAAGAAGCTCAGCCCAGATTATTAACTCTTTATTCCCATCTCACCACAGGGTAACGTTGATACTACTCAGGAAAACTGATAGTTTATACAACCTCTTGTTGCCACCTTCCACAGTTCTGATGCTGGTGAAATTCCCACTAATTTAATCAGGGATTTTCAGTCTGAAAAGCTTCTGAGAAACTCTTCAGAAACACCACTAAGATGGAATTCAGGGGGAGTCCTATTAACTGGAGCTGGGACAAAACTGATGGCACACACATTTTCATCTCTGCCTCCATTCCAGATGCATCGTTGGCAGTATTTGGGGTAGGGTAATCCATCCCCTCCCACAGGCCTACATGTGGCATCATTTTAATGACTTGAGCCCAGAAGCTGAGCTAAGCACAAAATAGAACAGAACTCTACTCTGCGTTGGTCAGGCCCCACCTGGAATACTGTGTCCAGTTCTGGGCTCCCTGGTATAAAAAAGACAGGGACCTTCTGGAGAGAGTCCAGAGAAGGGCGACAAAGATGATCAGGGGTCTGGAACATCTCCCCTATGAGGAAAGGCTGAGTGAGCTGGGTCTGTTCAGCCTGGAAAAAAGAAGACTTAGGGGGGACCTAATTAGTGTTTACAAATATCTTAGACATGGGTGGCAGGGGGAATTGGCCAGCCCCTTTTCAGTGCTCTGTGGGGACAGGACTAGGGGCAATGGCTGTAAGCTGGAGCATAGGAAGTTCCGCACCAACATGCGAAAGAACTTTTTCACAGTGAGGGTGACAGAGCAGTGGAATAGGCTGCCCAGGGAGGTGGTGGAGTCTCCTTCTCTGGAGATATTCCGGTCTCATCTGGACACCTATCTATGTAATATGAGATAGGGAGCCTGCTCTGGCAGGGGGGTTGGAACAGATGATCTCTTGAGGTCCCTTCCAACCCCTAAGATTCTGTGATTCTGTGATTCTGTGTGAAGAGAACTCCTATTCACTGCCAAACGTAAGGAGGCAAGGGAGCTGGGAAAGCAAGAAGCACCAGCAAAAGGCAGTATTGGCCAACACTGTCAGGAATGACTGTGTTCGAAGACAGCAACTACTGAACTACCCCAGAGAGGTTTGTGTTAGGGTAGGGCTGGTACTGCTAGACCTATAAATAGGATAGAAAGAAAGAAATCTTCCCAACAAAGAACAAAATTGGGAAAGAAAACGATAACCAGTCACAGCTTGCCCTGCTTCTCCACACAGAAGAAAGAACTCACATTCAGAGGAAAATGGCAAGACATGGAAAAAGCTTTTACAGAGGTAGACACCTGTCCTTCTTTGCATATATATCCCAGATCTCCCAAGTGTACTATGCTTCTACCAACTATCATAGGATCTTCAGGTGAGGACAGGGACAACCTTGAATCAAAGAGAGGTTGGGATGAAGAATTATTGTCAGGGTGTGATGTGCATATTTTAAACTTACATTCCAATTTTCCAGCAGTGACTCCACGGACTCTTTTGTCCCATATTTCATGTCCCAGATATTTAGCTTTAATGTCACCTCATTGGCAATAGCTGAGCACAGTCCATAGTGGTATTCAAGAAAGGTGGTGGCGTTTGTGCAACTAATAATGCTGAATCTGCAGACAGTGAAAGTTCCAAAAGTTGACTCAAAATCATTAGATACAGAAGGCATAAGTGTGTAAGGGTTTTAGCCTAAAAACTCAGAATTACATGTATGCAAACATTACTTTTCTACTACAGGAATAAAATTTTAATGTAACAAGTTAATTTTTTCTAAGTAGCAACACTTTTGAGTGAATACTGACTGGCCAATTTATGAAAACCCTTAAATGTCCAGAAAAGGGGCACCTGCCATCTGTATGTAAAAGTGTCTCAGGTTACAGACACCATTCACTGGTCAATTTTGAAAATATCCTCCAACATATAAATGCGGTGCACAACATGTAGATCTCAGTGATTTTCAAAGGTGGAAATGAAAAATTAGAGAATCCATGCAGCCAGGTAAATTTTTACATTCAAAATGTTAATGTTTCCTACCCCTAGTGGCTGTTTGCCATTCACACTAGCAAAGGGCATCTGAGAACTTCCAGTTAATGACCTCTACTTTCTACCCATAATTAGACATTCATTGGGCAAACGAGTGAACCTGCCTGCTCTGTATGACAGTCAGTCTGTGCTTAGGTATCTCTGCAAGGCATGGATAAATCACGTGTGTAAGTCAATAGCGGAGCTAATATACAACACATTCAAAGTAGAGGGAATTTGAGGATCACAACCTTCTTTTCATTTCCTCTATCTTTTCAGGGAAGACTAGTGGCATATTCTTCTCATCTTCATTCTTAAATGATTGAAGGGTGTCCAAATGAGAATCAAAACTCTCCATCAAACCCTGGGGAGAAAAAGACATGGTAAGCCATTCATTTTAATTCTAGAATATTTCACTTGGGAAACTGCAAGTCACCTGCCATTAGGGTGAGAGCTATTAAGTACTAGTCAGCACAAGACAATCTTCCAGTGTCTTTAATCATTAAAGTGCAATGAAAATATTAACCTCAGCCCTTTCTAAAGTGCAGTAGTACATGATTACTCTTACCATTGTGCATCTAGTTAAATATAAAGAATGTGTATCTATATTATTTTTTTTTCACATTTTCACTATCATCTTTATGACAAAAAAGTACATTGTAACAATTAGCAAAGGCTGACAGCAAAGCCTGTTGAAAAAATCTATGTCACATTTTCTTAACACTTCATTTGAATGGTATCTGAAGCCATTAGATGCATATCACATTAACCCTCTGATAGACGGTATCACATAACTGTGGAGTATTTTATGGGCATGTGTCTCATCACCAAATTCTCAATGTAAAAATAAAACTTATGAAATGCACCACACAGAAGATAAGCATATTCATACAGGGCATATAAAGAAATAAAATAAAAGTTCATTTGCAAGGAATTAAACCTGCCACAAAGCATGTTAATGGAAATGGCTGAATCCTGGGACAGCCCCAGACTAGTGCACAGACTTTAAACACATGACTTTACAACCTTCATACCATTCCAGTCAGACAGTTATGAGCATTAATGGGTAATTTCCGGGATCTTAGGAGAAAGTAAAACTTACATTCTAAGACACCACCTTGGCAAGCAAGAGATTTACTACAGGAGATTTACCAAAAGGTCTGACTAGAGGAAGGAGGGGGAAAACGTTCTCAGCAGAATGTCACCCCAGAGATTTGACAGAAATTAAGTATTTTGTGTTTCTTCTTGAAGAACTTAGTGATTTTATTTAAATGTTCGATAGGAAAAAAGAAACTCCTAAACCAACGACGTCTCTGTCTCATTCTTAGAAATGCTTTAAGGTCTCAGGATGAACAACAAAAATCAGATCAAATGTCTACATTCTGGCAAAGCAAAGTTAAAAAGGCATCTCTCATATCAGGAACTGACTAGTAACACTACAAAAAGTGGTGTTATCAAGCCACTTACAAGAACTTCTATTTCCCATTCTTCCAAATTCTCTCTAAAGCCATGTCACAAAAAAAACCATCCAACATCCCACTTGTTCATATAAAAGATCCAGTACAGCTTTCTGGTGATCAACTGGGCATCAATACATCTACCCCTTTTTAACATTTTCCAACTCAAAAGGATGTTTAAACTATTACCAGTGTAAAGATTTCAGAATCAGAATAAATAACTTGAAAGGTACTGAGGTGCCGAAATACCACCCCTTGCTTTGAAGGGAATTGCAGAGTGATTTGGCAAATACTTAACTTTAAACACACAAACTGCATGAACTCACTGGAATGCAACCCCAGCCCAAGTGCTTCTCTGAATAGGTATGCAGAGTGTAGATTTAAAGATAAGGATGCAATTACCCTGTGTTATTACTTAACAAACAAGTTGCAGGAACCACATAAAAAAGAATACCATCATTTACTCATTCAGATAGTACTCAAATTTAATCTCACCACAGTGAAGTCAAAAACCTTCCTTCTAGACCCATGCAGTTATTTAATTAAACCCATCATTGTTCAAAGGTACGTTCAGAAGAGCTTTTCATCTTCAGAAGATAAACATATCCACTTCATTTCCCAAAATGTCAAACAGCAATTTCACAACAAGTGCTAGGTCAGACTGAAGGAGAATGTTCCTTTGTGATCAGCATACCTTAAATATTACAATGACTTCTCTGAAGGCAAACATTGCTTTAAACGGGTCCTGCAAATCAGGCAAATCTTCTGCCTGCAGATGTTCTACCTCCTGAAGCCAGGCCTCAATGCTATCCAGAGGGGAGGGCAACATCTGGTCCAGCCTCATTTTCCATTCGTTAATCTTAAAAAGGAAAACAAGTGATTAAATTTCCCACTATTATTTTCTTGCCCATCCCCAAGACACTGACATATGCTCCATCAGCTGATGCTCTAGATATCCCAGAAAACACACCACCTGTCACCACTGAGAAAAGGAGCTTCCAGTGAAGCCAGCTGCACATCAGCTGCATTTACCTGAGATTCAGATTTGCTCCCCAGTCTGTAATCTCTGTAACACAACAGAGAATTTACTATGCTTGGCTGGTGACCACCTTAAAGCCCAGCAACAGGGAAATCTGCAGTAAATTAGTTCCAAAAGAGAGGGGAAACAGGAATGCTGTGGACAGCTTTCCATCATGGGCTGACAGGGGAACATCTTTTCCATGAAGAGCAATTATCAGCAAGGCTCAACACATCCCAATTGCAGCAGAGGGAGACAACACAGCCAACCTCATTGCAAAGCACTGACCAACCAGATCTCACTATATCTATGGGAAAAAATGTATTAATCCACTTTTCCCAGCTGCATCATTATTCTGAGACATAATTATGTCCCAAAAGAAGCTTTTAAGCATAAATAGGCCAGAAACTTTGATCGGAAGAGTGCTCAAAGATAATCAGATGCAGGCCGTTTTCACAGACATCTCACAGGCCTGAGGCTAAGGACGCTGAGTTTTACACCACTGTGTTTGTCTGGACTCCAGACTCAATATCTCTTTTATCAACCCAAATAGAGTATCACCTCCCCACTTTCTCCTGTGCAAGCTCCTGGGGTACACTTAGGCTTCTTCATCAAACACGCTGGTAAAGAAGTGAGCTAGAAATGCCTCTGACCTGAGAAATCAGTTTATCCCACTCTTCTCTCATCTGCTTCTGGCCTTCGCTCAGCTCAGCTTCACTTCTTTTGGATGACAACACATGTAGAAAGGGTTTTTTTCCTTGGTTAAATGCTTCCATAAATGACATCATTTCCTAGGGATAAAAAGGAAGAGTAATTCATAGAAGACTTCAGACAGAAGCTCATGGAGCCAAGTACTGCCTTTGAACACACTGGTATGACTTCCATTAACATCAAAGGGTGTGATGCACGGAAAGGCAGGATAGCAGGAGAGAGGCGTACTTGTCTCCAGGCAGTATTTTGGTCTGAAATTATAGGTGCAATTCACTAGGAAAATCTGTGTTTAATATAATGTCAGCCCAGTTTGGAAATGGTTCTCCCCTCCCACCAAAAGAAAGGGCAAATTACTCTACTCACAGTCCCCCATGGGACATTTTATTACAAATTTGGCGACAATATAAACCAAAGGAAACGAGTTTTTTACTTCAGGTGCAAGCCAGCATTACTTCAGGTGCAAGCCAGCATTTCAACTACTTCTCTAAAATATTAGTTGGGTAAAACCCTCAGTTATTATTATCACAGAAATGGCAAAGGTGACCCTATAAAAGGCCTATGAGTTTGAATCTTGTTCAAGTCTTCAAGTATGGCAATTGATAAAGACACTACTTTCTCCAAAAACACTTGCTCTGCTCAGAAATCAAGCAGCATATATCCGTTCTCTAACAGAAAGAATTTAATCCTATCCTTCCCTCAACGACTTATCAAACTCATTGTCAGATTTCCAACTCTTATTCAAAAGTTTATTTAACACTTCAGCTTAGGCAACGAAGATGAAAAACTAGGTTTCTGGGAATATTTTTTGTATTTCTTTTCATAGAAACAGTTAAATATGAACTACAACTTACTTTGTACTTGTGGTAGTATGTTTCATTCTCTGTGTCCATCAGCAACTTTGCTAACTTCTTCTCCTGTGCAGCCAACCAACTCACGGCCTCTCTTACTTTTTCCTGATAATTAGAGCAGAAAATTTCCTTTTTCCATTTTGCAAGCCTTGTTTTTAATTTACATTGTGTCATAAAACAACACACATTTAGCATATGATAAAACCCATTCACAGCTTCTGAAAAACAAGTAATAGTTCCTGGGGACGCTAATGAGTTTTGGGTCAGGCACTACTGTAGAGCCAGGCCAAAGCTTTAAACCAGGCACCTAGATATATGAAGGCATCTTAACAGAAGAGCCTGACTGCAGCCCTATTGAAAGGAGAGTATCAGTATGGTGTGTGTGACTAACCAACACATAAACTCTCATGGGAGAACATAGAGAAGAAAAAGTTTGGGTTTCCAACCAGCATGATCTGTGAGTGACAAATTCTGCCCATTTTACATGTGAGCTCTTAAAGTTGGGTTGTTCAATACATTTGTAAATCTATCTGCCTCTACCCCAATATTTACAAACAGACTTCAAAGCACACAGGAGGACAACCAGAATTGACAAAAAAAAGTCCTAACAGATAAATGAAAAAACAAAAAAAAAGACAACCTGCTTAGCAATTCCACCTGTATCATCAAAAATGTATCACTTTGGGTTTTGACTACCGCAGAGATGCATCAGAAGGTTTGAGTCAATTCAGTCCTGGAAGTGGCTGAATCAAAGAATCTCCTATCTAACTGTTAGAAGCTGGGCAAAGAAAGTACCAATATTCTTGGCATGGGCATGCATGATGCACACTCATTTAAAAATGCCTCAGCAATAAGGAAACAGCATGACATACCTGCATGTCTTCTTCAGGCTCACGCAGATTCCTGGAGTATTGCAAAAACTGAGCCACATAAGTCATGATTGATTTTTCATCTGGATTCGTAATGTCAACATCTACAAGAGCCAATACACCATTAACATAATTATGCAGCCTTGTAGGCCTGATCACATAATTACACACTATACTGCAGTTATTAAAACACATTACCATAAACATGTTTATTTTGCAGCAGCTCAGTTAGCATACCATTGACAGAAATTAATATGCAATGAACATTTTTTTCCTTGGGAATATTTTAATATAACAGGATGAACTAATGAAAAAGTTTCTCCCATGAATGGGAAAGTTTCATATCCTTCCCCATGTGTATTGTTCCTGTGTTTGTTGCCAATTCAAAAATCCTACAAGTCCTAAATACAGTCGGTGTTATAAAATAAAGAATCTCAAGTTTGAGCATTACAGTAAATCTCAATGTTCCATTTCAAACTTAAGCACAGTCTTCTTTTTCCTGTATTACAACACATAAAAGATTATATTATTTTCACTCCTGTTAGCAGAGATTAAAAAAAGCAGATCATTTACCTTCAGGTTCAAGAAGGCATGGAATATTCAGCTCTACTTCTGCGATTCTGAAAGCCTCTTTCAGGTTTTCTTTGTTGCTTCTAGTTTTTGCCTTCTCCAAATCAACGAGACCTGGTCGTAAGTTTTGGATGATGGCTAAAAAAGGCAGTCCGCTTCGCCAGCTTGACTTGAAATCTGTCACATCAATAGAGCCATGCCTGTCTCAAAAATGATTAGAAACAAAACATTTTAGTCTGTTTCCACAGATGTCCTAAGCACAAATTCAGAAACAGAATATACATTCAGTAAAAAGGAGCTATAGAGAACCTTGCCACTGAACTTCTGCAGAAGCTGAGTCAGACAACAATACAGCCAGAACTAACATTCGCCACAATTATATACTTTTATACTCTTTTTGCAAAACACCACAATGTTTTTATCTTGTGTTGCATTCTGAAGACAAAGCCTTGCTGATCCAATATCCTTTCTGAACATTGCCTTCGTGCTCAGTATCTATGCCTTCTATGAGATGGAAAAACAAGAAGCAAAGAGATGAAGAACATATAGTTATTTGTCTGTAAGGGCACCAAGTACTGGAATTAGCTCTGGCATTTTACAAAATCCAGATCTTAAGAGTGATCTATTACTGCAGGAAAAATATATACTTTTCTCTTATTTAGCTTAGAGCCTTTAAAACACCTTTGATGAAACAGTGCCTGGACACTGCTGTGAGGTGACAGGCTCTGCAAGCCACAGTAATTCTGTGACAGCTTTCCAGAAACAGCCCATGTATTATGAGCATCTACAGCATAGAAAAGGTGTGAAGTTTCAGGTGATCAAATTTAGCTTCAAAACAATGAGCCAGAACTAAAAAGATTTGTTCTTTTACCAAAAACTATAAGATTCATCGATAACAAAATCATTCAATGCAATCACAGTTCAAAAAGGACACAACAAAATATTGCTGATAAAGAAAAACAAGCAAAATGAAAGAGGAAGATTAAATTGACAGAGTGCTGGTTTTTACATGCCAATCAATCTTGCCCTGATAAAAACAGCTAAAGGGGAAATTTCAGTGCCTGAAAACATTCCTCAGAGCAGAAAACGTCTGATGTGCTGATGAAGGCCTCTATCTCCCACTAACAACACAGAATATTTGCAAGATGTCGATAGAACATAAAGCAATCAAAGAAGAGGAGAGAAAGAGCTGACATTATTGTCAAACATATTTGAAATGTCTTGGAGTAAAGCAGTAGCCCCAGCAGTAGCAAATGTAAAGCCTACCCCTTGCAAGAAATATCTCTAACTGCTCTAAACTGTGTGAAGACTCACATTCAAACCAACAGAGTAATCTGGACATCAAGTACAAGGAAACACATTATTAGAACTGGAGCGTAGGATCTCTAGGATTAGGGTCCTTCTTGGGGATCATGAAGGATTTTGACAGGAAAAACATGAGATGTGGGAATCCTAGAAATCCTGCACTTTCCATTTTAAAAAAAAAAGTAAAAATTTACTAAACTGTGTCAACCACAAGGATTAAAACTAACAAATCATGTAAACATTCCAGTAGACATATCACACAGAAGCCCCTAAAAGAGAAAAGCCAAACAACTCAATTTATATTATGGTATTTTATTAGTAGGATTAGCCTCACTATTGTATTTAAAGGACTCATGTCAAAACATTTAGGGCCTGATTGATGCTAAAAGTCTGGCAACATCATCTGAAATCGAAAGGATTTTCTGCTAAGCTATCACTGAGTCATGTTAAAAAACATGAGGAAAATACCACATTTAGACAAAAGCAGTAAATACAACATGTAACATACTGTTTATAAGATTCAGATGGAACTTACAGTGAACACTGTTCTTTTGCCCACAACAAAAGAGTCTTTGTAGCAGACATCTTCCACCGTTCCTTAATTTTAGCACTTTTTTTAGCTGATTGGCTTGCCTTTGGAGACGACTCAACGGCACTTGAACAACCAAGTGAAGGCTGGTTGTAAGTACAAGCAAGTGTCCTGGCAAGTTCTTCAATCTATCAGAGATGATGGGAGAGTTCAATCAGGCTACAGTGAAAAATTACCAAGACATCAACGCAGAAAACCACAGAGAATTAGAAGGGACTCAACCATGGCTGTAATAGTAGTAACCTGTCCCCACAGTCTTCTTTTTAATCTACTCAACCTGCATTATTTCATGCTGAACTTTCATCTTTAGGTGACTTTTTGGCAAGGAATATTCACCCAAAGACTTCCATGTCATACTGTGGGTACCAGCAATGGCATCAAGGAGCCTTCTCACTCAATATGCTTTTGTGCTCCTCCTACCAGTGAAAGCAGCCCACAGCAGCTGTATTTTCTGTTGTTAGCAGTGCCATGCATTAGGCATGCTATGAGGTGGCCTGCTCGCTCAGGTTGCCAGAAAACCTACTCAACAGACCTCAAAGCAGACCGTTTTCTTAGAGAGCTTGGTTTAAGTAAAAAGACAATGCACAGGCTATGTGCAACACAAGAATCTTCAGCACCAAAGTACCTTTACCAAGAAAAATGTGGACTACAATACTGGTAAATAACTATAACTTTGTTTCTTAGGCTCTCCTAAGGTTCAGTCACCAGCTGACCTCCAGTGCACCTACATCAATTCACTGCTAGGCTCTTGCTAGAAGACAGTTTGGCTCTATCATCCTCTTATGCAGTCCTACAGCATAAGTAAAACAAGGCCCCTCGCTTTCAAACATCCCCATAACCTCATGCCAAGCAAGATGCATGCTCAGTATTTGCTCTATGTGGAACATAATCATTAGAGGCCTTAGACAGAAAGGCAAAGTTTAGTCTATTTTTTAACTGATTACTTAAAAAAAAAGTATTCTCAGTATCTTTCCTTCCTACCATTTGCCACGAGACACTGTTCATTGGGCTGTAACGCCATCACTGTGCTGGTAAAGCAGCTCAGAGACACAGACTCTGGTGCCTGAGCCTTCACTTCAAGATACCAGCTTCCTACTAATTCATCTTGTTTGGCAACCACGTAGGTCAAGACATTTTTGTGCTTTTTCCTTCTACTAAAACTCTCTTACATTGCTGAAATACTTACATGAAAATGAAATATAATTGTCCAAATTAGGCCAAGCACAATGGAAGGGTTTCCTTCAATAATGTCAGCAACATGAATATTTATGAGCTTGAGCTAGGGGGGAAAAAAAAAGGATCATTGTTAACAAAGAAAATGTTCCACCAGCTAAACTGGCTTTAGTTGTGAATTCTGAAGTTAATACTCACTGATCTGCTCTTTAAAAATGTCAAAGCATTTTCTATGTTACTTCTGCACTGGAAGGTATTAAATCCTTTTTCCCGTGGCTGTGAAGCAAAAAGAACTGGTTACATCCTCAGTTGTAAAAATTAATTTTATTATATGTTTTGATAAGGGAAGTCTTGCAAAGATTCCCAAATTACTTTGGATCAACTTATTTCAGTGTGTTTCAGCATCAGAGGCATAAGTTACTTGCAAATAGTTCTATGACTCCAGGGGGATCGGTCATATGGTTATAATTAAGAATATCCAGAAATCTTTGCTGGATTTGAGAAAGGATTGAGGTAATATTTTTATTACTCTGTCTTACCAGATGTTGACCTGAAAGCACTTCCAACAGATCCAAAAGCAAATGTCCTTGCTGTATGTCTGTATACAGGTCTGAGATAACAGAAGGAGGTGTGTGCTGCAAAATAAATTTCAATGTTTGTCACATCTTCTTTTGTCATTTTGAATTCAACACACTACAGAACATTGCAATACTCTGTTGTTAAAAAAAGGTTTAACATCCTTTATTTTTTCAATTAACTGAAATATAAATCTTACATCTAATTAGCCATATCCTGCTACTTCTAACCATTATTATGTTTGTCTTTTATTGCCCCTTGCCCTGCCTCTGTGTTTTGTAAGGATTGTTTTAGGTCTCATTTCCAAGTATTTATACTTTTCAAGGAGGTATGTGACAAAAGACCCCAAAACTTTGAAAAGGGGAAAGTTAAGAAAACTGCTCCATTAACATTTTGACTTCTTAATCAGTGTACCCAAAATACAATTTTTACAATAAACCTGAGTAACTAAACTCTCACTCTTTTTACCCACTTGTGGACAGCACAAACCTAAACTGAGCTCAGCAGCTTCTGCTCAAGGAGGGACCAAAACAGGTTTTGATTTTCTTTTTTCACCTGAGCAAGTCAGAGCCCCAGCACATTGCATGAGCTGCTTTGTGAATGCTTAAAGAGCACCCACACTACTATGTGATTTGTCTTAATACTTACCAGTCACTCAAGTCATTCCATTAAACTCACATTCTTGGATTGCATAATAGAATAATACTTAAGCAAACACAGTAAAACTAGTCATAAATACAGAGCCTCATAAAACTTTGTGTGCCACAACTCAGCACAAGTAAGTTTTACCACATGAGCAAGAAAGATACTGTCATCTACTTACAAACTGCCTCTTAAAAATGTCCTTGGATGATCACCAATACAATGCTGTTACATCTATTAAACAAATGTTTTCCAAGGGCTACTTTTTCCAGCCAGTGCTTAAAAACTTTATATTAATTTTGTTTATTCCTAAAACTTTTAATCTCCATGCAGCATGTGTGAATCCAAAAAGGCAAAAGGCATGTCTTTCCTAAAGAATTCCTGTCTTACCTTTGCTAATATTGAATTTATCCAGGTAGTGAAAGTTTTCTTCTGTCTAAATTCCCGTTGCTCTGAAAAACAGAAAAACAAAATAAAATGGTTAATGGAAAAAATTATATGGTTTCATTTCTCTTTCTCAAAAAGATACATGGCATCCATCTCAAACCTAAAGTCTGTTCTTCCAGATACAATTTAATATTAGTTTTTTCTCAATTCTTGTTTTACTGCTGACATTTTCTTTCTTGCAGAGATGATACTGCAAGGACCTCTGCAACCATCAAGCATACTTCTGCAGGATACAACTGAGCAACTAATGAAGCTATTCTCAAAAGCTCGCCATTGCAAACATCAGTGTGAACACATCATCCTACAGAGCAACATGTCTAGAATAACTTCATCCATTTGTAAATTTTCCTTGAAAGACTCAGAGCAATCATCAGTGCAAGATCCACCTTGAAATTCAGGAAAAGCCACGGACAGAGTTGGGTGATGAGACCAAGGTGGAGGCTGGGATTAGGTGATTAATGCAGATCTGTAGGTGAAGCCACACAATGGGATGTCTTGGCTAAGTGAAGGCTGGGGAGTTATTAGGCTGCCATTGGGGAATATACCCTCTCACAGCATGTTTTTCAGTGCTGGGCCTCCCTAGGGAATGCAGAGCATTAACCTGGCCAAACAGGAGCACACGGAATCTTAAAAAGTAGGGAGGATGTAGGAAGTACTTGTTCTCCAGTAAAAAGCGGTGAAATGGGATTCAAAGCATGATACAGTCACACCTAGATTCAGCTCTTCACTCAGGTCCTGGTATGCAGGGGTGTACTGCCAGAGGCTGTGAAGGGAGGCAGGAAATTGTTCAAGCCTTTGTTTCAAAAATCTGAATATTTAAACTGCTTCTCACCTCAAAGTAGAGCTCAAGAGAGAGGAAAGCCTTCCTCCACAGCCTTTGGGTAGCAGAAATTAAGAATTGTTCCCCCAAAAGGTAAAGCAGACTGAAAGCAGCAGAGGCAGACAGACCAGCTCCCCAGTCCCAGCCCTGGTCATGACCGGTGGATTAGACGACTCTCCAGCCCATGCTCCCTCCCAAAAAAACCACCCCGTTCCCAAGACTCACTACTGCCAAGACCACACATCCCTGTAGCGTGCCTGTATGCAGGGCTGAGGTAACAGCCAAAGGTGCTGGCCCCCAAATTAAAGCCTTTCCAGGGCTCGCTGCTATGCAGGCATGGCTGCCAGCCGCCATCCCAATGGCTCGTGGGAGCAAATGTGAACACAAACTCCTTTTTGTCTCCCTTTCCACACTGATCACCAACATCCCAAAACAACAGGTGAAAAAACAGGCCCTGCAAGGGGCCTGCCAGGAGCTGTGGAAGGCAGTCCTCCCCCTTCCCCATCTGAATAAAAATCCAAAAGGCTGATAGACTAATAACTGAGGTAGGGCAAGATTATACGTCTGGAAGAGTTGATGTTCATCACCCAAACCACCATCTTTGGCCTGCCAGCTGCAGGGGTGGCCTAGCCCTTCCCTCTGGGGGCTGAGGCGGCCTCCAGCCCCTCCGTGCATGGGTACAGGCAGCTGCCCTGGGGTTCTGCCTGCAATACTCCTGCCTTGCACAGCAAGCAGCAAAGCAGCAAAGCCTGAGTAATGGGAGAGGTGCAAAGCAGAAAGAAAGCATCAGGCCTTCTCCTGCTGCATCGTGCGGCAGGAGGGGTTGCTTTGAGCAGCCAGGAGCAGAAGACGGGCCCATGGGTGCTGGGGTCATGGTGACACGGAGATCCTGCATGTGGGGACGCAGCTGAGAGATAGCAGAAGATAGTGTGTGTCCCACACCATGGGCCCAGGGCAGCTCCCTGAGGAGTGGTGGGCAGTGGGGCAGTGTGCATGGCCCAGGCCTGGAGAGAGATAGTGTGTAAGGCAGCTGTGGGGGCACTTGCTGCCCGCTTTCCAACCAGGGTAAATCTGCCCACCCCAGGAGAGGCAGCAAGAGACTCTGAGCAGGCCAATGGCTTGCAAGAAGGAACAACTCTGGAAGACAGGCTGGGAGTGAATGATCTTTTCTGCCTCTGAAAGCATTCTCTTGCACTAAAGATTAATCTGAAGGCAAGTTTGACATCATAAGGCAAGTGCAAGACTACTCAGCAATAGATGTGTATGTTTTTGCAGGCTGGGCAGGATGAAAGATCCAAAAAATATCAAGCCCTTGAGGGAATAAAAAGATCCTGACTGTTCTGCCCATGAAAATGAAAATAGCACTCAGAGGAAAATACCCCACATTTTATTATGCCCTGGGAATCTGGCAAGCACAAACCCCAGTCCTTGGTGGCTTTTCATCATCCAACACAGCCTGAAGGGCTTGCTGCACAGAGCTTCATCATCTCCCAGAACAGAGCAAGCTGATTAAGGATAATGTGGCCTCCTGTTTCTAACCCCCCCATCCGACCCATAGACCTTCTTCTGTGTTACTGGGCGGGTAAGCAGTGAGAAAAACTTCCATGCATTACGTGCGTCGAAAGGGTGTTTTGCATCCTGTAGCTAACACATCTTTCAACAGTCTTTCTCTGATGTGTAATACTACAATCCTGTCAGAGCATGAAACAATTTCCCCTGCTTGCTGGATTGTTTTATGCTTCTTTTTAAGTTTCTCAGAGATTGTGATGAACAGTGTGATAAGGGCAGTCTTGAAGACAGGGACAAAACTGCAATCTCAACATTCTGTTTGGTTTAGGAAACAGACATTAAGTGCAAACATGCCACAGAGACCAATCAACACAGTAATGCTAACAAGGAGGACATAAATAGCATGAAACTGTTGGCTTCGTGTTAGCACAGGACCCAACCACACCCCTTCGTTGAATGGAACCATTCCAATTACTTAATGAGTGATTATTGAGTAGCTGCACTCAATTTTATCAGGCAGGCAAGGCTGGTATTGCTGGCACTTGAAAAGGAATGGAAAGCAAGGCCTGACGCCAGTGACTCTTCCAGTTGTTTGGCTCTTGCCAAACACACACTACTGCTACTAATTTGGAGAACTTGCTCTTGGGGTTGGCTACAGGTTGGTTAGGAGAGGACATTTGGTCTTGTTTTGGTTGAGTCTCTCCACATTAATGTGTAGAAGTATTATGCAATGTGGACTAGATACTGCAAGTGTTGATTCACGTGGGCAGCTCTCAGGCAAATGCCTTGTCTGGCAAAAATACAAGGGTTTATTTCGCTGCAGACATTTAAGCACTGCACACACGTACACCCTCCTGAAGCTACAGCTGCCTAGTGCAACCCACCAGGCTGCCTTCCACACAGCCTCAGCTGCAATGTGACTTATCTTCCTACCCAAATAAATAATAATTATAAAAACCCCAGAACCCTCATTGTGAATCAATAACAGAACTGCATGCCTGCCAATATTTGCCCAGAGTGTAGTGCAGCAGTCCCTCTGTTTCCACCCAGGCCACACCACACACAGCTCAGTACAGCTCTGCTTCTGGCACTGTGGCAGGCAGTTGTACTGCAATTTTCAGGTCGAGTGTGTTTTCCCTCCCAGCTCCCCCCCAACTCTACTGCTCAGAGGCGCTAATGATTTAATCAAGCTCTCAAATTCTTATCTCTACCACGTGGTTAATTAATACGGATTTTTATTTTTATGAGGATGAATGGATTCTTTGTTAGGCCTTTTTATAGGACTCTGTGTGACCTTGGTTTTCTCTTGCCCTAGTTTTCAAAATGTCACTGACCCAGAATAAAAAAGCTATCAGAAAATAATGATCATTTCCTTTACTTTGGGCCAGAACTCACCAAACCAAAAAGCAGATCTGAGAGAACACAATAAGAATCTGCCAATATGAAAACACCCAATATCTATCACATTTCACCCTGTGTTTTAAAGCTAATCTTCAGAACAACTCTTTAGAGAGGAATAACACATAGAAGCAGTGTGTCACGTAGGCTAGCCAAAAATCAATACACACTGCTGGACAATGACTGTTTTATCCAGTAACGAGCTATCAACAAGTGCTACAAACCAGATTAATCATTAAGGGCTGGAGCACAGGAGCATGGCAGGGACCACAGCAGTGCTGAACTCTCTCAAGAGGAAGAGGAGGACTGGAGTGCTGCCAGGATGGTTTTACTCTCAGCCTTCCTTTAACAGTGATACAGAAAAGCCAGACTTAAAATTAATCTCCTCTCCTCCGCTGCCTCCCTTCCCAAGGTCGGAGACAGCAGCTCGCAGGAAAGTATCATCTCCTCCCTCAGCAGGGAGTTGGGGTAAGCAAACCCTGGCAGAACAGATGCAGCCTGCCTGTCCACACTCATCAAACAATGTCACCAGACAGCAAAGAGGTTTCCTTCTATTGCAAGGACCGGTGCATTGCTGCCAGCGAACCATTTACAACTGTGTTGCTTTTTAAAAATTTTAGTTTTAAACAGTCATTTGAAATTAATGAGCACAAGTCTGCCTGTCATCTTCCCATCTCGTTTCACCAGAAGGAATTACCTCTTGTCTATGATATTTTTATATCTTCCTTTCACCATTCAGGTCAGCTGAGGCTATGTCTACAGTAGCAAGCAGTGTAGCTCAAGAGGAACAGAGCAGCAGATGAAAAGAGCTGGTGTTTACGATGTAGTGCACCCAGTGTGTAGGAAAGAAAGGCTGTGTGAGACTAGCTCAGGACTGAATGCTCACAGATAGCCTCAGGACCTCCGTCAGGCATTTATTTCAATTTCATCCAAAATAACCCTTTCCACACTCCCTGACAGCTCAGCAAAATGAGCCAAAGCACAGTCAGATGGGATAACCAGGAGAGCTCCTTCAAGACACCTCTGTGATATGAACTCAAACACCAAGCATGTACATGCTGTATATGACAGAAACTAGCAGAAGAACTGACGAGTCCTTGCCAACCCAGGGTGAGCAATTCACCCAAGAGCCCTTTACATAGTCCCTTCCTTTCCACCCAGTAACAGTTTCATTTTCTGCAGACAGGAAAGCAGGGAGAGAGAGTTATTTCCAGCATTTATGTTCAGCAACATGGTGTTAAGCAATTAAAACCAAACATGGTATCTTTTGTTAAGATGTTTATCCAAAGCCCAATGAAGGTGATGAAAGTATTTCTACAGGAATCAGCCTTTTCGAATCCAAATACTGCATAAATATTAACTAATTAACTACTACCATGTCTGTGTGGCAAGTTGGAACTTTTCCTTCCTACACTATTCCTTTCAAGCGCCTTTTCCTTTGGAAAGTAAATGAATCAATTTACCAGAAGTGTTGCTAACTCAGGAAGCCTGCTCACACTGAGCTCTGCCCTCCCAGCTTTCTTAAACTCTGCTGCTCTTATCACCAGGATCCTGGAGAGCTCGGCTCTGAAAACCCACTCTCCTTAGTGCCCCAACAGCACTGCAGTATTTGGGGTTATAGACAGAGGTTGCAGGTTAAATTCTTAAAGGTACTAAGCCCCATTGTTTAGAGAGCCACATATTTTTAAAGATAAGGGCTTAAGTGTTTTTTCTAAATTTTAAAGGAAAACATAAGTAGCCTTCAGTGCCCTAAACAGGAGTCTCAGAAGCCACCCCCTCCTTAAGTCATTTTAATGTCAGGTTTTAACCAGTTATACTCCCAATAAGGCCTTTAAAAAATTGAAATTTATCTAGCAGGGAACACATTTATACAACTATGCAACCTATCTCTTCGATTAGGCATGCAAAACAGACAAAAATACCCATGACTGATTTTTTTTTATAGGAAGTCTCAGCTGCTCACCCAGGCAGCAAAAATGGCATAAATTTTAGTGCAGCTCCGGTGAGACCTTTTCAATTTGTAAAAGTCACCCTTGAAAAATCATAATAAACATGTAATGAACTTTTTTAATCATTCTGGTTAAAGAAAGTGTAGCTATAATAACATATTGGCCCCAACAGATGAGGCATACAGCTAGAACAAAAAACAGTGTTGGTTAAGAATTAGCAGTCTACCCGGCTTCTGGATGAATTAGTGGGTCTCAGAGAGATATCCTCCTTTACTTAGAGATGAGTGCAATTTGCTACAAGCCACACAACAAAATCTAACTATATATATAACCATATTTTCAGTTTTCCATGAAGAGAAAACATTCTTAAAGTATTACATGCATGAAAATAGCATAATTGATTGTGTTTTAACAGCCATGTTCTTATATGATCATCCTATGGGTTACAGTAATAAACAGTAATATGCTCACAGATTAATAAGCAGAGCCAAAAGTTAGGACCCCTGCAGTTAATTAACTGGTGAAGGAGTAAGTACATGCTCCAAACTCTGAGAGCTAAAAGACACTCTCTTACCTATGAATTAGTTCAGCAAGCTTGGAAAGAAACGGGGAAAAAAGAGTTTTGCTTAGACTTGGATGGAACTCCACCCACAAAATGTTTGCTGTCCTAGAGAACAAATGGGAACGACTTTTGTATAGGAGGGAAAGGGAAGGTTGGATCTTCCCACAGGTAAACAGATTTATACTCCAAAAGCAAAGATTATTCCCTCTCCAGAACAGCACAAACCATGCTCGGTTTCTGCTGTAGCCACCCATCTGCAAGTGACTGCATACTCCCCTTCGCAGCAATCCCACACGCAGGCTCATCAGCAAAGAGTAGTCCTATCTCCAATGGTTCTCAAAACATTGCCATGAAGCCCTTCACGTACGACAAGAGGGGACATGCCTCCCCATTTCAGGTAGCTGAAAACAATTTTGGACCCAAAATGTGCCTCTTTACAGAAGGTCAACTGCCATGGAGCACCCCTCTATGGGGCCAGTCCAAAATGCAGCAGGGAAGCAATGGGAGGAGAAGAAATAGGACAAGGCTCCTGCATTATTCCTCCTGTGCTTATTGCCAGCCCGGCGCAAACTTCTGCCTCCAATAGCTGCAGCAAAAGTGACTTCAGGTTCAAAGATCGTCTATGCTGCAACAGAGCACCTCCCTGGCATGGCAGGAGAATTCCTTCTCTTAAATATTTCCCCATAGGATCCATCCAAAATAGGTCCAGATGCAGGCTTTTCACCTGTGGCTCTGCAAGGACACAACCCAGCTTTGCAGGTACTGTTAAACTGTGTTGCATGAGAAACCTTGGAAAAAGCAGAGAGGTGCTGGAGGAGAGGGCACAGATAATGTTGATCTTCTTGTGATCTAATTTTATTGTAACATCCAGGACAGAGGGAAGGAAAAAAAGAACAGGAAAAAAAGGAACCCAAAAAGATGCCTGATTCATGATATCATGAAATTCCACAGCAATTTCAATTTTCTTGGCAGGGATAAAGGGAGGGGGGGTGATTACTACACATCAGCTTGAAAACTGGAAAAGGTTAAAGAGCAATATATAAATTTGAAAAGATAGATATCTAAGGTTTATATTTAAGGCTTATAGCTTTTTACTTCAGCCTCATGGTTTTGTGACTAGCTTCATCATTTGAAAATATTTGGAGATGGGAACATAAGAAATTATATTGCTTCCGTTTCTTTACCTATTTTCTTCATGTTTTTCAAGCTTCATTAAATCCAATTAAAATATTAGCTGAAAAGACAGACTCACCAAGAGCAAACCTACATTTTTATGTATTTTCCAGTGACTTTCTTTACCTCTGCAGTGCAGACACTGCTTACAGCACAGTACATGAGTATATCATCACCCTGTCAGTACTTGTGGCTGTGATTCCCCCTTCCTTCCTAAATTTGATCACATCCCATCTCTTCAAAGTAGCAAGGGGATTCAGATCAACACATACCATCTTCTAGGATGAACACTATGAAGGAAAGTAAACGTTCATCCTTGAACTATATATTATACAATGCTGGACACACTCTTTGAGGCTGTATCGTAACAATTTGAAAAGCAGATCTGTTGTAGTTTTACATCCATCTTTACTCACCCAAAAAGTGAGCTGCTTTTCTAATAGTTATAAGCAGCCATTTATTGAATCAGATTTATCTTAAGCTTCTCCAGGTAAACCTGAAGCTTTAACATAATCAATGTCTCTGGCCGCTTTGCAAATCTCCTCCCAAGGTTCCTATTATTGGACAAAACCTTCTCCTTGAGTGATACTATTATTCTTATCTCACCTTTGCTGTCACAGATCTGCCAGTAGAGTTACTAATGGTTTCTATATATCGTGTCAGGGAATGTGTCTTTAGTGCTCCATCACAGCTGTGTCATTTGCTTGTTTGACCCAGAGCAGATGCTCCAGTGTCACAGTTCCATACACAGGACATGTCTGTACCATTTGTTACACCTTTCATCATTACAATTGCCTATGTCACTTCTAAGGGATGTCTCCAGATGTTTTACAACAGTCAGGCACATACAGCTTGGTCCCTGGTTTGCAGTGTGTTCATTTCAGCATCATCCAGAAGCTCAAGTTATTAGAGCAAAGAAGAATAGTAATCATTTTAATAAGCAGGGCATTTCCACTGAGATATTGACCAAAACCCTACTGTTATTCAACACCTAAACTGCAATCTGACTTTTCAGAAAATAGAGTATTATTTCAAAACAAAACCCTAATCTAGAACTGCATGTAACTTTATTTCAGTACCCTCCACCTTAAACCTAGATAGTGTTTCCCAAACCCATTTCATGACAACAGCCACCTCACCCTAACTATCCAAGGCTGTTTGGCACAACAAATGTGTCTGACAAGCTGTGCTTGGTGCAATAGTCAGGCTAGCTCCTGTCTGCTAGCAGTCTGTGCTTGCTCTCCTGACAATGTAACACTGGAGCAAAAGGGAAGAAAATCCACCACTAAAGGCGTTTGGCTCTAGACAACGATTAACACTCAGTCATCAAAACAAATGGCTTCAATGGCAATATTAGTGCAAATATGGATTGTAAAAGTGACTTGGCAGAATATTCTTTTGCACCATCTGTTTTAAACATATCTTCTCTCAACTAAGCACCATAGTAATTTCTTTGCAAGTGAGCTAAAAGGAAATAGCTGTGTGGAAACATGACTTTGTCCATCCGCACAAGAACAACCAGGCTCAAACGGGCATTGCTAGTCCTGCTAGCTGGCTGGCCTCCTTGAGAGCTGCCACAGATGAGTTCAGGAACATGTTTAGAAGAAAATCAGCCTTCACAGGAAATTCTTTGAGAAGAAAATTCAACACATGATTAAGGAAAACCCAGAGAGCCTGAGAGGCCAGCTCTGATGCACCGATTCTCACATCACTGTCCAGGTAGCTGCCATTAAAAGGGAACAATTAAAACTCAGCCAGCAAGAGTTTCTTTAACAAGTCCTAACTTGTTGCAAGTGAGGGTGAAAGACTGACCTGCTTAGAAGCCACAAATACTTTCTACTTGTTTTGGCTCTCTTTCTGCATGTGCAGGGGATATAGCAGTAAGAACAGAAAATCAAACCAAACCAATCCAAATAAGTACTATAGTTAAACACCTCATTAAGACAGCCTTATGCAACCACCTAATTGTCAGCAAATTGAAAACCAGGAAGCAAATGGAATGGCATAACTGTTTTCAGACAGGCGGTTCCCTTGAACAGCGTTTACAGTTCCATGTATTCTGAGTAACAGAGAATAAGAACCAGGGAGCACATCTGCACCAAAAAAGGCAACAGCTCTCAAAATACCATGAGAAAGTACTACGAGAGTGGTTATCTTTCGTTTTACTGCTGGAGCGTCTCTCATGAAACACAGAAACATCTGCAAAGAAGCAAAGACACAAACTAACCAGGCTGATCATAACGCCAGTTCTAATGGGTTTCTCAGAATTCCACTCAACTTGTGCACAGTCACAGATTTTTGCCAAAAATCTACATTAAAATGAGTCAGGAATCTACAGTAACTTACCTTGCAACGATAGATAGAGATCATCTATTTCGGAGGAAGCCTGCTCCTCTGTTGAGGGAGATGACTGCTTTGATGCCATATTAAATCCTATGGAGAGTCTTTAATCAATTTCCAAACTGAAATGATAAAAAAATAAAGGGAAGAACATCAGTACAGTTTTAGATTAAAAGTGATGACATCAAAGATGCTCAAGTGTGTGCCGAGACATGTGCTTTGTTTTGGGATTTCTTCCTTTGGGAGGCTGTTTCCTTAGCTCATACAGAATAAAGCCACTGTTCCTACTGTGTGAATCCAAGTTTTGATCCCTTGTCTCTCTACAAGGGCCAGCAGTACTCTACAGCACAAACCATGGATCCCCATGTGTCTTGTCGTGAAAACAAAAGGATTAGGAAAATTCAAAGTTGCTTTCTTTGAGAAAGCTACGTTGGGGAAGGCTCACAGTGCCTTCTGCAGACTTGTTGCTGCCAAATTTCAAAGTTTTTCTTTAAATCCTTGAACTTTTCAGATGGCCATTCCTGTTCAGATAATGATTGCAGAATGGAAACAAATGAGGCAGAATCTGCAAAGATTAAGATGAAATGAAAAAGCTGTGCTTATCATATGAGAATAACCACAACTGCTGTCTCTGTCTGGTACCTTTGTTACTCATTATCCCCATGAAGGACTTTCTTTTTCCAACTCCTCCATTTTCCTCTCCCTGGATACCTCCTCTAACTCTAGTGCAACCCCAGTGAAGGGTATGTTAGACCTTTCTTAAATGTCTAACATTGTTTCTGGTACTGGGGTAGCTGTGTTGTTCAATTCGCTACTGTAGGAAAAACTGGATACTTAGATACAGATTCATTTTTATCAAGAACTTACAAGGTTAATAAATTCATGAAGAAATAAAGCTGAAAATTAAATAAGGGCTCACCTTAAAGAAGCTTTCTTGCCTAAATAACTGTAACCTTTTAATCAGAAGTACTAGGATTTACATACCATATATTAATAACTCATCTACTAAGTATTTGTCAAAGTAAAGAGCGTGAGTAGATGAGTAAGGAAATACAACACAGACATTTTTACCTTTGGTCCCTTGTGCACATGAATCATGAGGCAGCCTTTGTTGACTCCACTACATACGACTTTTCCTCACTCCCTGTCTCACTCACTGCACAGAAAGGACAACATGCCTTTAATGAGGAGCTATTCAGTCTTTGGTTTTCCTCATCCTGAACAATGTGTGTCCTTGTGCTTTATCCAAGAGCTGCTCTGATGACAGGATTATTAAGTCCTCACAAGATTCTCTATGGCACTCATCAACTCTGCAGCTGACATCTTCACAAACATCAACATTCACATTTACAGCATCTAGGTGAGATCAGGGGTTATTGACCACATTTAGAATCACAGAACGGTCTGGGTTGGACGGGACATGTCACGATTATCTAGTCCAATCCCCTGCCATGGGATTTTGTTTTCCTGATGACAAGCAAAGGCACAGTGGGAATACAGGGAGAGGAAAAAGTTGCTAATCTGATTCTGATTTTCCAGAGAAATAAATATTCAGTTCATATGGCCAAAGCATTGATTCCAAGTGCTGCAGTATGCACACAGCATTTCTACAAGTCACCAACAATTTACAACTAAAACTGCAGGCCACTAGCTTCAAGAAAGTCCTAGCTGGGGCAGGTAAAGATGAGAACTATCTAGAAAAGGAAAACATATTTTACAAGGGTTTGGCTTGCTTAGCCTAGCAAAAAGAGGATGAAAAGGGGTTATTAGACCACTGGCAGGCACAAGAACAAGATGATCTAAATAAGCTCTACCTTGAGGTTTGGATGGAAATCAGATTTCTAAATGCTGGATTCTAACAAAGCCTCCCAATACAGACAGCTGGCACAAAGGCTTTATGTGATTTTAAGATTGGAATTGGTCAGAAATTGACAGCATAAAGCAGCTGCCTTTCTTAAAGGACTTCCAACCCTTCAGGTTCTCAGAGGTCCTCTGTTCCTCAGCCAGAAGCATGAGTTTCAAGTCAGACAACAATAAAATACCACAGTTAGCTGCCATTGATAAAACCTGGGGTTTAAGAGCCAGGGCTAGCATCTTCCAGGAACTCAGCAAGAATCCAGTTCTCCCAGCAGCAGCACCACCTATGCCCAAGGTGATGCAATCTTTCCTGGGAAACTCCTTCATTCTTCTCTCAAGACAAAGTAATACAAAACCGAAGTCTAAAAATGCAAATTGTCAGGTTGGCCTTAATAACTTTTGGGTATCACTGTATGTCTTGTATTTAATTTTGTGATTGCTATCTTGAAGGCAACTAAGTTAGCAGCAAGACCCAAATGGGCAGCATGAAAGCAAAATACAAACCACATCACCAGATCTATTGCTTTTTGCTCACAGGATAGAGGGAGAGTTAGCTGTATTCCCTCCACCTTGAATTTTCCAGTGGCCAACTGTAGGTCTTCAGAGATATTTAAAAAATAGTATATATGGACATTGGTGAATCCACACACAAAATCACTAAGCCTGCCTGAATTTGGACCTAAGGTTATAACTCAAATTGGGTGTCCATGTACAGGAAGAGGGATGGGACTAGAAACACACATGTAGACACTGTTGCCACATCAGCATAACCTACAAGTAAAGCACCCCCAAAACTACACAGGTAAGTACGTTCCTGTGGTTCTAGGGCATAACATCACAGGCAATGCATGCTCTTTACTCTTTAACACAAGTTTCTTTTCTTTTTTTTTAATGTTATTTTAAACTAAATACTATTTAAGGATATTCTTTTAGAGGCACAAACATGCAACATAAAATCTAATGAAGTTCAACAAGCCAAGTGCAGGGTTCTGCACCTGGCTTGGGACAAGCCCTGTAATCCATACAGGTTAGGAGATGACTTGCTGGAAAGCAGCCCTGGGGAAAAGGACTTTGGGGTAGTAGTGGATGAAAACGGGGACATGAGCCACCAGTGTGCATCTGCAGCCCAGAAGGCAAACCACATCACAAGAAGTGTGGCCAGCAGATCAAGAGGGGTGATTCTGCCCCTCTGCTCTGCTCTGGGGAGACCTCACCTGGAATACTGTGTCCGGATTTGGAGCTCTCAACACAAGAAGGAACATAGAGCTGTTGCAGTGCGTCCAGAGGACGCCACAAAAATTATTGAAGGGCTTTAGCACCTCTCCTATGAAGATGCTGAGTGAGTTGGGCTTGTTCAGCTTGGAGAAGAGAAGGCTTCAGGGGAACCTTACAGTCGTCTTCCAATACCTGACAGGTACCTGTAAAAGAGCTGGGAAAGAACTGTTCACCGGGGCAAGTAGCACTAGGATGAGGACTAATGGTTTTAAACTAGAAAAGGGGAATTTAGATTGGATATTAGGAAAAAATTCTTCAATATGAGGGTGGTGGATCACTGGAACAGATTGCCCAGAGACATAGCGGACACCCCATCCCTGGACACAATCAAGGTCAGGTTTGATGGGGCTTTGAGTGACCTGATCTAGTGAAGATGTCCCCACTTACTGCAGGGGGGTCGGACTATATGACCTTTAAAGGTCCTTTTCAACCCAATACATTCTATGATTCTGTATGCATAAATGAAAAAAGCATATGTTCCTTTTTTCTTTCAAGGCTAAATTAAGGCCTCCTTCCCAAAAGGACGTAATCTTTTTAAGATATCTTTTTAAAAGACAGAAATCCACCCAACAAATCACAGTGCAGGTTATAAAAATGTGCAGCTCATATAAGGCAATTTTATGCTAAAGTCTTCACATCACTCCATTCATCATCCAACACAGCATCTGCATTTTGCCCTGCCTCTGATTCCTGCCCTACCCCTACAGGAGAGTCCACAGGTGCTTTGGAAGGAGAGACACACATACACACATTCTTGGAAGACATACCTGCAAGGATTAGCACTCTTCAAAAGGTACAAGGGGCAGGTTGTCTGAGAAGGGATTATACAGGGACAATACGCTCATCCCTTTGTCCTCTCCCTTCCCTACCCACTCCCTGAATTTCATTCAAATCAATCTCTGAAGAGTTTAAAACCATCAAGGTGTTGGTAAGATTGCTTAGCAATGCTTTATATAGATGTTAGGAATGATCAGCTTTTCTGCTTTGTATTTAAATTGATTATTTTCTTTCATAAAAACAAACCTGCTGAGTTAAACCAAATCCTTCTTTTCCATGAAATGTTGGACAACTGTGAAATATATACCCTCAGTGTGAAAATAAATCAAATGCTTTCAAGTGACAACAGGCCTTTCAGTGGGGATGAAACCAAAGGTGAAGTAAACGAACTTGTCCTCTCTCTCTCTCTCGAGTCTGACATTAATACAGGAAAACATTTAACTGCTTACACCTTGGGATAACCTGTGAAATAATCTGTGAAGTATCACAGAGCCAGAGAGTTCTTGGGATACTGGGACTTTGTTTCCAATGGACTTGTTTCCTACTGATTAATTTAGTTGAATTACACCAAAGCTGCTGAATGAACTCTTCTTCTCTTCAGTATGGGAGAAGTCACACAAAAATGGTGCGTTACGAATGTCCTTGAAGGAAAACCTTCCCATTGGAAGTTCTCCAAAGCAGTAAATTCTTGACACTTGGGCTAAACCTACAGCTCAGACAGTTCAACAAAAGCTTTTTCTGGAATAAGGGAAGATTGACGTATTCCAGGTCGGGCTTCTGAGCAACCTGACCTAGTGAAAATGTCCCTGCTCTCTGCAGGGGACTGGGCTAGATAACCTTTAAAGGTCCCTTCCAATCTAATATATTCTGTGATTCTAAGACTCAAACCCAGTTTTTACACTAGTGGGTATTAGTAGAGCATTTTGTCCCTTCTCTCTCATCACAGGCACCTAAAAACATAAGTGGCAATTAGATCAGCACAGTCTTATCACTTTAACTTCCTTGGAATCCCTCTTCCTTTCCCAAATTCAGCTGAAATTAGCCAGCAGATTAAAAAATGTACTGGGTATTAACACACATACATAGGCACATCAATAGAGCAAAAATTAAAAGCAGGCAGTAGACTAGAAATCTCAAAGAACTAGAGTGAAAATAATAATTTCAGAGATTTTATCATGAGAATAAACCACATGGACTTAAATACCATGTCTCCAGTGATCCTTAAGTCCCAGTGAGACCTAAGAGATGCTCTTCTTAAGCAGGGTCTTTGTAAGAACATTCTTGGCTCGGAAGCAAGGGAGAAAAAAAGTTTCAGATGGATTTGGGGGATTCATTAGCAGGGATTTCATAGCCTTAACATTGCAGTTTGGATCAAGATGGTTTGCAAACCCAGTCTTTCAGCTGCAGTTATACAGTACACTCCTCTAACTACAGTTAAAATATGAAATGCGTATTTCATTAATTATTTAATGTACATCTCTGTGCACTAATTAGGAAGCAAGGTCATTTCCACCTTGTCCCAGGTAAGACCGTTTGTAGACCCTGAGTTCACAGCTACCTCCTGTGCTGCCCATACAGCGTGCTGCAGCCTTGCTCCACAGATGTCCCCCCAGACCCCTTCCCACGAGCCACTCGTGTAAAGTCAGATGGCATGAAATTAGCTCAAGTGTGCACTCCTCAAAGCTGAAAGCAGCAGACACCTTGCAAACCAGCCCAGCTAGAGTTAGCTGACTGCCACAGCCCACTGCTAGTAAATCCCTGCTTCATCCGTATTGCCTCCGCAGACACATGCCCCCGTATTTTCCCAATTCTGCTGGCTACATGCTTTCCCCTGGTGTTGCAATAGGAATTGCAGACATCTTTGCAAGGCATCTCCAACTGCTTGTTTTTACTTTCCCTCCTTTGAAGTGCCACTGACTATTTATGACCCAATCAGGGACTCAAAAGACTTTCCCTCCACAGAGGCCTCTACATGTAAACTGAGTCTGTTCCTAGCAACAGATGATTACTCATGTACACACCACGTCACCCACAGGAACGGCAGATTTTTATCTCTGGTGAACAAGTCCAAAGGAAGCAGGGATCCACAATCCAGACTCACTGCAGACCCTCTTCCCTTTTGGCTATTAACAAAGATCTCTGGTTATTTTATGTTCAGAGAGAAACAGTAACGCTCAGAAATGCAAGTCTTGAACTCTGCAAAGTCTTGAGGAGCTGCCTTCTTTCAGCAAACTGTCTGCCACAGCCTCCCAAAAGGCAAATCGTTGGGATCCAAACCTATTGTGATCGAGAAAATTATCACAGAAAATCCCTTACACCAAGTTGTTTTGAGTTTTTGCTTTTTACAGTATTTTCCCCCCTCACTTCCAATGTGCTCACACCCCTAAGTCAGAGAAGTTCACACAGCACTTCAGTTTGACCATCCTGCTTTCTCCTCCATACTTCATTTACAATGGTTTCACTATTTTTTCACCCAGTGACAGGGGTGGGGTCTGCTTAAAGCATGATTTTTCAAGATCTTTACACTAAAATGCTCTTTTCTTAAGGTCCTACTCCAGATTGAAGCTCACTCTTTCCACATTTAAAATGCCAACATTGCTCTTGTGTATGATGTCAGATTATATCCAGGTCCACAGCTGGAATGGGATCACACAGCAAACACACTGATCCCCTTTACCTCAAAGCCAGATCCTCACCAAAAATCAGGACAGCACCACTGACAGATCTACCTTGACTTTTCCCACTTGAGGAGCTGAGAACTTCTCCCTGTCTGGCAGAAAAAAATATTTATAAGATGCCATCATCTTATAAATATGTAAAGGGTGAGAGTGAGGAGGGATGGAGCCAGGCTCTTCTCAGTGATGGCCAGCGGATTTTTTGATTTACACATCAGGACAGGGGGCAATGGGTGCAAGCTGGAGCAGAGGAAGTTCCATGTGAATATAAGAAGCTTTTTCACTGTGGGGGTGACAGAGCACAGGGACAGGCTGCCCAGAGAGGTTCTGGAGTCTCCTTCTCTGGAGACATTCAAAACCCACCTGGATGTGTTCCTGTGTGATCTAGTTTGGGTGACCCTGCTCTGGCAGGGGGTTTGGATGATCTTTTGAGGTCCCTTCCAACTCCTAACGTTCTGTGATTCTGTGATCCATTAAGTAATAATGGCACATTCTCTGGACTTTCCTAGGGAAATAAAAGGGCTTCCATTACGTTTCCATCACTTTGAAAGTGATAGAGCAAAGAGGCCATAGCCTGGTCACCCCACCACAGTCAGATGGGCATCTGCCAGTCCTCTAGGAAGTAGTATTAGAGATGTGGCATTAGAGGGACCCCACACTGCCTAGGATAATGCTGAAAGGCTGACTTTGGGTCTGACTGAGCTACCAGTAGCTGGAGATTAAGGAATGAAAAGGGAAAAGCTTAGAAAAGGCTGAACAGCTCTGCTCAGACAGAACCAAGCCCAGAGAGCATCAGCTCTGCAAGAGATACCAAGATGGACACAGGGTTACACCTCATTGTCACGGGAGTACTCTTGCCTCATATGAAATGACATGCTCAAACTGTATGTACAAGTAAGGACTCCTCCAAAGAATAAGAGCTGCAAGACCAAGACATCTCCTATTAGTTTATTTATGACAACCAGCAGCAGTACATTTTTGTTATCCAGGGACTTCCCAGTGATCTATTTATAATTTTTGACAACGTGCCAGGACAAGCATATGAGTACACAAAAGCCACACCACTTTTTAAGGCCAGCAAATGCTGCTGGCTTGTCTTCGATTTACACATCAGTAATATACTTCCTGTTACAGAAGCACAATGCATCTTCTCGTTGCCTTTACCAATTTAAAAATGTGGTTAGGAAAGTGTCTTTCTTGATCTCTTTAGGTTTTTTGGGGGGATGGTAATATATCAGTCACCCTGGCACAATTACACAGTTTGAAAATGGCACTAACTTCATGCTGCTGTTAACACACACAAATGCTTTTATTAACAGAGCTACGCCTTGTTCACACTATCACAAAAGCTGACTTGGGGAGGTACATGATGCATTTATTTGCCCTCAGATTGAGAGCCTATCTCCCAAATGGAATTGCAGTGCTGAAGCACACTAACTGAAGTTGGAGAAAACATTCTGTTTCCAGCTGGTTTCCAAGTTTTCTCACATCATTAATAAAGCCAAGAACTGCTGGGAACTCAAAAATCACAGTTGTTAATGTAAAAAGGGAGAGCAATGAAAGCCTGGAGCCTCAGAAGGCTGATGCCATGCCCCTCAGTCACCCCAGGGTACTCTGCTATGTGGGAAGCCAAAAATACTGCGGTGACTTCATGACTCCATCAATGTCAAGGGTTCGGATGACAATTCAATCTCCCAAATACACAGCCTCTAAGCACATCCCAGCCCAAATCTAACTGTGCGACGCTCAGAAGCCTCTGATTATGTGCAAAAAGCCGTGTAGTTTATAAGGTGTGTTGCTGCTGCTACCCCAAGGACGGAATAGAAAAGCTTTTGCAAAGCAGGGGTGGTTCACATGCTTCCCTGCCGCCCGGTATGCCCGCCACACCACTGCCCCCAAGCCGCTTCCCACAGATAACGGGGCTGCATGGAAGGGTTATCATAAAAACAACATGAGAAACACCAGCTGGCTCACTGTTTGTGCTGCATCTGGGAAGTATATCCAGTGCATAAACACCTCTTCCTACCCGCTTGTGTAGCTGGGAAAGCATGCAGCAAGGCAGCATGCAGCAGCAGCTGTCCCTTCACTCCTGCAAGCCTTTCTCCACACGAAAGCCACTCCTATCTGACCCTCTTGCCCCAGCTAGCTGAGCTCAGGCAAGGCCAGTAGCCAGGCACAGAGCTGAGTGGCCACACTCTGCCTGGCCTTCTTTCAGCAACGGGAAAGGATGCAGCATGGTCACAGCAGTGGTGGGACCACGGCCGCAGGCAGAGCTCTGACCTTTAAGTGTGCGATTCCCATGGAGAAAGCAAAGGGCTGTGCATGGCCCAGAGTAGTCCATCGTCGCTTCCTGGCTCAGACTCAGTTTTACAAGTGGAAGGGAAGGGGGAGGGAATTGCCTGCAATCAGAGTAAGCTTAACCCTCACACACGGCACTGCCTGATCACAACAAACCAGATGACGCTGCCTGCTTTAACCAAGCAAGAAGTATAGCAAGAAGTTCTTTTTCCTTTGCCTGGGACTACAGCTGAAGGTCTCAGGTTAGTCTTTTAACAGAGACGTGCCGTCAGCTTCCCATTAACACTGGAGCCACTTTACCTCATGCAAAAGGTATTTAAAATAGCAGTATTATAATAACTACACCCGCTCCCTGTTAATGACAGGATATTAATGAGAATCCAGCTCCTAGTAATATTCTGCCTTTGAAGGAAAACAAATATTTCCTTTCTACTGCCTTTCTAATTCCCTTTTTCCCCAAATAAAGGAAAGAGTGAGCTGGTTAACAAACAGATTATTCTGTTGAGTGAAGCTCGTTTAAGCAATAAAAGACCTGGACTTTCTCAATTAAATCACAAGGCTGTTCTTGTTCATAAAGATCTTCCTGAAGAACAGTAATCTGCTCCTTCAGGAAATTAAGAAAAGGAAAAGGTAGGGACAGCAGCAATCTAAACACAGGAGTTTTTGCTGAAGCACGGACTTGCTCTGATGGAGCAAAAGCACTGGAAGCAGCGGTGCAATGTTTGCACAACAGACCTCTGCAGACGGAGCCATTGATGGTGTCAGGAAAGGGGAGGAAAATGATATGCAATGTGTATTTGGGAGCCAAAAGAGAAAGGGCATGTCTATCTGCTTTGGCAGTACTCCTGTGAAGATCACGAACTTGTTTTGATCACTAAATATAGCAGAGAAAAGGAATCTGCTGCAAGTAGCTCTCTCCATCAGCACTTGCTGTTTTACACAGGCAAAAGGAAGACACAAAAGAGAGATTTGTCAGACAAACGGCAAATGAATCTTGCCAAAATCTGAAGGGCAGATTACAATTTAAATGATAGGTCCTAGCCTGGCAGCTGTGAATTCATCAGCTTCCCTCTCAAGCATGTCCAATTGAGGCCACAGCAATGCAATGCAAACTGCCACTCCTCCCCCTGCACACCTCTGCTACAACCTGGAGGGCCTGCCTCTCTGAAGAGCAAGTTTCTCACATCTATACTATACTTGCAGCTGAAAATTCTCCTCCAAATGCTAGTCAGGGTGTTGTTTGTTTTTCCACCTTCTGTACCACACACTTCAGGCTTTGCGGGCAAAGCAGCCTTCCCACCAGCGTGGCCTATACGTTTGCATGTCTGTGCTGGGTTTGGGCACATGAAAAGGGCCTTTCCACAGTGGTGTCTCCCACGCTGACTGTGCAGGACTCTGCTGCTGGAGAAAACCAGCCCTTTGCTCAGGCAACTCCTCAGAGCCTATGCCCTGCTCTGCAACATAATGCACTTTTGTTTCCCACTTAAGATAAATACAATGTTTTTGCTTTCAAAGAATTAGTTGCTTTAGTTAAAAAAAACAACAAACAAACCCAACTTCCCCCCCCCCATACAAACCTAAATCTCTGATTTATATCCCAGTTTCAAGCCTGTAGAAAAACCAGGGCAACCGCTGTTATTCCTACCAGTAACATTGCCAGAGAGGACCAAAGAGCCAAACTGCACATAGCCAGCCCAAGCGAAAGAACAGTGCTACGCAGCAACCTGCTAGAAATAAATTGTTCTCACTAAATAAGATAAAATTAAAATAAATTGTAGTTGCAACTGCAAAGCCAAGGAATCTAAATAGAAAACTGCTGAGACTAGAGGATTTCATGCATGTCCCCTTCCGCCCATGTGCAGGATGGCACAGTCTCCTCACCAGTGTCTGAATCACAGGGCTGCCCAGGCCACTTGCTTTCAGTCAGGATTTCTTACACTGGAGACAAAACAGGATGAATGCCTCTGAGCCCTGTACATCTCCCTCGCTGAAAGGCAGCAAATTACTAACACAGAGTTACTTATAGGCAAGTCCAGTCAAGCAACAGAAGCCGCCCGTTGCACAAGCAGAGCTGCAGTACCATTCCCTTCCCAGCCAGGCAGCTGCAGCAAGGCCACGGCCAAGCAGGAGGGGCAGGTCGCAAGCCATGTCTGGTCACCTCAGCCCCTTCCAGCCCACCCAGACATGTTTCTGTGCAGTTTGCAGAGACATGTGTCTCAGAGTCACCTTTCAGGGCAAAACTCCATCAAGGAGCTGGTGTGTGACCACCAAGGCAAGTCCTCGGAACAGGATATGCTTCCATTTCCTTACAATCCCCGTGATGGCTGTCGGTATAGTAAACTCCGGCACTGCGTTTTTGGAGACGCTTTGCAAGAAGAACCACACTCAGAGTCACTTACGAGCCTTTCAAAGGTGAAGCTTTCTCTCACAAACATTATCCATAAACCCATTCCATGTGTACCTATGGACCTGGTAAGGCACGGCTGCTGTGCAGGGACAGCATTTGCTCACACACTGCACAAGTTACTGCTTCCTCCCTTAAGGAACAAGCAGCTGAGGTGCCCCAGGGCACACGACCGGGAAGAAAATTCAGATTTTTCAATCCCCCAGAATGAAGCTGGCTCTGCCGCTGTTACTTCTCTCTTACAACAACAACCTCTGCTTTCTCCATCCCAGGGGTATTTCATCACCAACATCCCACCCAGTTCTGCGAAAGAAACAACACTGCAAACAATCTATCAGACTTTTTTTCTTTAAAAAAACCCCATCAAAACCACAAAACAACCCTAAACCTGTCAGCTTGCTAACTGTGAAACTCCTTGTCACAGTCCAAGTAGTTGTTGAATCAGGATGACAATACCAGGAAATACCTGGAATTGATCTTCAGTACTTATTTTTGGAGACTGGCTTTTCTCCCAACTCTTATTTAATAGTTTGCTCTTTCCCTCTGCTCCCAAGTTGTTCTCTCTAGAAATAAATTGCAATTTGTTTCACCTCTCTGGGAGTTCACCCACAGACTTGCTAAGCAGAACTTCAGGAATCAAATCCTGGCTCAGACAACACATTCTCTCTAATTTGCTGTTATCATCTTCTTTCTCTCGTATCAAAAAAGATAGGAGAATGCTCTGGTACTTGTCTGAAATCAAAAGTGCACAGGATCTATTTAACACGCAGTACCTGCCCATACTTTGTATCTCTGCGATACAAGCAAATCCCTTCAAGAAATCCTGCCCCACTTATTCAGCAAAGGACATCTTTCTGCTGTACACTGGTTCTTCACACAGGAAAAGCTGCATCCCTGTCACACCTGGTTTACCTGCACAGATAAGCTGGGCTTTTTCCAGAGGAGCTAGTGGTTCTTTTTTTCCAGGCCACTAAATAACACAGTGGTGGCTGCAACACTTGAGAGCAGAGTGGGTCACAGCTCCCTGTGCAGCTCCAAAGCTCCCTGAGCTGTGCATTTAGTCATGCTGTGCAGGTTTGAGATACGTCAGATTGCAGAGTTTCCACACATCATCTGAACTCCACTGAATAATCACACGTGCTGTCTTTGCCACCAGTTCTGTGGATACACTGTGATTCTATATGCCTGAACTACGGATTTTTGGGAGAGAAAGGACAGGGAAAGGAGGATGAGTAAGGATGAGCCTTTATCACTGTGCAGATAGTTGTCCCAAAACCAGAAATGAGTACCTACCCGGTGCCGTCCACCACCAAGTGCCAGGCAGCTGGTCTCGCCTCAGGGGAGCTGCAGATTGCAAGGCAGCTGGGAGTAGCAGGGGAAGGAACACACCTCTGGGAGCCTGCAGCCGTCCTCATCGCTTCCACCTCCAACACTAACCTGATGTGCGACCTTGAAAAAGCCACGCTGCAAATCCCCTTTGGCCTCTTATTTATAGCAGAAGACTGACTGGTGCTGCGGGTCCAGCCCGAAGCTTTTCTGAGTCCAATGACTGAGCAGGGGAGGAGGAAGGCTTTGAGCTGGGCATTGCTGTCCGCTCTCTGGTCGCAGGTGAAGCCCTCCAGGCACACCACCTAACACTGTGCAACCCACACGGACACCTTGTCTGGTAGAAACGAGAAGACTAGGAGCCCTCCTAGAATCTCTGCGGGGATGTGAGACACTCTGGCCAAGATTCAGCTCTCCTGACACTGAACAGCTACAAGAGAGATGCCTCCATGCACATTTGTTGTTTAAACATGGCAGAACCAAGGGGGAGAAACAGGCACTTGTAGGGACGTTTGTCCGATGTATTTTTAGATGTCCAATGCAGCATGGATGAATCATGGCCCAAAAGTGTCTGCTCCTCTCTAGTGACTATGAAAGGAGCCTGGAGAACTGTCTCTTGCACAGACAGTTCTGGTGTAGTTTAGCAAGATGAATCTCACCCTTTTAAGCTAGGGGAAAGGAAGCAAGCAAAGAAGAGCCCCCTCGGTTACCCCGAGGTGAGAAAGTGACTCCACCAGGGACAGGAGGTGCAAGCGTTCGGTGCCTCCCTCCCTTGTCAACATCTAGCAGCTACACAATACGCAACCACCTTCACTGGGAGGGCTTGGCTTTGCCAGAAGAGCCTCATTTAGTCACTGAGCTTGAAGCTTTTGCTAAATATTCCTACAACTAAAGCTCTACATTGCTCACTAGACAACAGACCCCAAGAAGCAGGACATGCTGCTGCTTGTGAGCCAGCTTTCATTTCTCTCCCTGCATCATTTAGGTAGTTGTTAACAATGAAACCCCCAATCCAACACAAAACAGAGGTCTCACTAATGCAAACTGAATCAAATCCATTTCCAAAGTGTCTTTACAAGGGCTGCGCAGCCAGTTATACATGGGCTGTTTGCCACAGCCTGACGAGGCAGGTTAAGCCACCTATTCGTTCCTCTCTGCCTTGCCCTTTCACTCCACCATTCACCAACTTCTTGCCTTTCTCCTCCTCCTTCAACCAACAGGCCAGAAGATTAAGAAAGCAAAATTTTTGCTCTAAGCCTCCTCCCTACACTTCCATGAAAGCAATTACAAGTGCTTTGTTTCCATCTTACTTGTCATTTCCTTTGGTAGAACTTGCAGCCTGAGTCTTAAAGTTCAGATGACCCATACCATCCTCTTCTCCCCCATCTCTGGCTACAAACAGCACTGCTTGTATCAAGGTTAGTCAAGTCCTTAAAAGCTTCTGAAGTCAAAATGTATCACTGCATTGTGTCAGGAGTTATCAGCAGGCTGCAAGAAGTTTAGAAAGCAAACATGCCTCCCTTAGAGAGACCAAATTAAGCCGAGTCAAAGCTCTGCCCCATTTCCCCTCCCATGGGAAGATAACAGCCTATTGTGCCCCAGCCCTTTTCCCAAGCACAGTTGAGCTAGCTCCTGCTGAGAAAACTGTGATTTGGGTGATCTACAGAGGCATTCTTCTTCATATCCTCACTAACACAGGGATTCGGTGCAAACCATGATGGTAGCAGGAAGCTGGCCAGTATTCAGAAACACCATTTAGCATTCCATCTCCACTCTGCAATCCCTCCGCAGACAAAACGCTCCAGACATCGGGGGTCTTTCCCCTCCTGACGTTACCCCAAGCCAAAATACATTCATCCTTCACAGTGACTGCTGACACCATTCGTGCCACAGGGGACCCGAGCCAGGGAAGGGTAGGCAGTCAAATCCATGCCCTATAGGTAACATACACTGTATGGTTTTGATCCATGGTCCAGCAGGTATAATCTCCTGCTCCTCCTGGGGAAGCTGCATATCCACATGGGAGAGAGAAGGGTGAACATAGCCTGTCCCTTGTCACGGACGTACCATGGGTACTCCAGACCTATTCAGCCATATCACATGAAGTAAAAAACTCTCCCAGACCCCAGATGGGTCTTGATCCCCTCCACAGAGTCAGATTAACTTCACCTCCCAGGAGCTATGTGGCCACCTCTGTCTCAGTTACAGGAATCTTCCACCCACACCAGCCGGGGACAAAATTCAGGCAAAGGAAGATTAGATGAGAGGTATGAAATGTCACCTTCTCTTTAATCACAGCTTATGGATCCAGCCCTGAAGCATTACTCATACAGAGCTCCACACGTATAATCCCACCACCTAATCTGACTACTTGTTCCAACAGGCACGTTGCTAGGAGTGGGTCCTCACCATCACTGTCTACATCTCCAGCGTTCCTCCGAGACAATGTCCTCTTCCAGATGCCAGCGGAGGCACCTGAAAGTCCCAGCACAGTTCAACATGAACTGCAGGAAAGCTAGGGCAAGCATGGCAGCACCCACAGCTCATTCCTTCAACGTGAGAAACAGCACAGCCCATTGCAACCTCGTAGGTGTTCTCCCACGCCGCTGGATCGTGTTGGGGAAACACTCCAGCTGCGGTGAGCACCACACACGCACCTCTCTGCCCATACACCAAACAAGCATCCCAGCTGGCAGACTTTTAAAGCCAGTATTCTTTGTGCCCCAGGGAAGAAAAGAAATCGGGTAAAGCGGCTGAAAGGCACAGCTCTACTGGGAAGAGTTTGGATCGTCTCTTCGCATCTCTCTGTACAAACCCAGCCATTGAGAGTCCAGATCTACAACAGAGCCACAGTTGCTAAGAAAACAGCGCTGCAAACAGATGTCAGGAGATGATTCACGGAGTAAGGGCATATCCTGTACTACAGATAAACCAGAATGAATGAGGCTCTTTATACCTGATCTTCCAAGCTGTGCTTCTTCATGTCCCCATTGGGATTTCTTCTTTAATTCATTTCTATATTCAGACAGTGAGGAGACCGAGCAGGGCTAAATCCACTGTTTATGGAATTAATTACTGGTAGAGGGGGGTTTTACAACACTTACAATGAACTCAGTAAAAGGGCTAAACTGTGGCCCATTTTTCCCCTAAAACAAAGTATTTTTCTCCTCAAACAAGAAACAACTTTGCCCAAAAAACCTACCAGAAGAAATAACATAAACCCCACCGTTAAAAGTTGCAAAGGAAGGAACAGTAACAATTTTTTTCTTTTGTTACTCTCCCTTATACCATAAAACTTAAAATTAATGGCTAGGGAGATAAAGCATTTTCAGCCTATTAGATCATTAGCCAGTAATGCATGCAGCTTCTTGAATTGCTTCACTGTGTCTCTGCTTAAAATCTCTGCCCAACAAATAAATAAAGAATAGCTAGTGCGCTTCGGGACTGGCTGAGCGCTACAGGCACCGAGAAAGTTCTCCTTGATTTTGATGAACTTTCACTCGATTGAAAATCAGAGAAAAAAGACATGACCAAAAAGTCATGCTCAATTCTCAATAAGGCTATGGTATCAGTGGGACTGGAAATAGAGATTCCTGAGGTTATTTGTAAAAACCTGTTTAAATAAAGGAACTTTGATATATGTTTTTATAGATAACTAGAGTGAAAAAGCAGTTATCATTTGCTGCCCTTCTTTATGATGTTTGAAGCACAAACATCACTTATCCACTTCTGAATAGGTGTTTGTATAGCATCTTGTACAGGGTGGGGCAAACGTTGCCACAGTACACATCAGTGCAGGGCTATGTAGTTACTGCGGTCACCGCTGACTTTTTCTGTCATTCCTCCAAACTCCCGTGTGTCACCGCTCATCCCTCACTGCTTCAACATCCCCATCACCCTCACTAGCAGGTGCCAGGGCTTCTGCTGCTCCATCACCGCATGCTCACTCCACACCACTCCTTCCCCTCCTGCTACAACGCGCCGTCTTCTGCCTTGGAAATCAATTATTTAGGCTGCCCTGATTTCCACACGAGGTGGCTGCGTGTGCGCCTTTGGGGTGATGGATACTGTCATTGTGGGCAGCTTTAACAGCTGGCACCGTGCTGCTTCTCGGAGCTACAGAACCACCCAGAAGTGGCTGGAGCCCGTGACTCAGCTATCCAGGCGCCAGAGGCCACGCGTGCCCCTTCCGCAGGTATTGCGTTTCAAGAGGCGTAGAGCAGACGTGCCCGCCAAGCTACGGCTCAGCGAGCTTGGCCAACAGCCGCGAGAACCAGCCGAGACCCTGCACGCGGCTCTGACGCCTTTGTCCCTCTGTCCTGCGATGGGAGATCGCCCCAAAAGCTGAGAGGGAGGGGAAAAAGGGAATGATGGAGAGTGGGAGAGGACAGATGGGGACATGAGGCATTCTGAGAGAGGGAAGCGGATGATGTGAGGCACACATAGTCGCTGCCTTCATAAGGGTTGTGAGAAGCCCTCAAACAAACTTGCTCAAAGTTTTTGCTCTCGACATTCTGGATAACCCGAGGCGTGTGCACCTGCTGTACCTCCCAACTTCTCCAGCCGCTATCAGGCAAAAAGAGCAGAAAAATGACCCTGCTTTGGAGGGGAAAGGAGGAGGATTGAGGTCAAAGGAGGAGCCGTCTTTTACCTCCACACACACACGGCACCTGACGCAAAGCCAGCGCCAACCTACGGACACCCCTTGTGCCGCATCCCGCGGGCCGCAGCGATAGCCGCCCCAGGAGGAAACGGGAGGCCACCAAGAGTCCTTGAAAGTCGGGAGGGGAGGTAAGGCGGGAGGGAGGATGTAACGCAAGGGAGGGGGAAAAGAAAGGAGCCCACGAGCAGCGGGAAGAACAGAAAGCGGGAGCCCTCAGCAGGCAGCACTTTACCCAGGGCGGCAGCAGCGACCGGGCACTGAGCACAGGGGCCGAAGAAATGCCCGTGCCGCCTCCGGCCCCCGCAGGAAAGTACTTACTCCTTTTCCCGCTGGTGAGAACTTGCTCTGAATAACTACCGAGCATCAGTTTCCAAACACGCAACCCGAGAGATAACGACTTTCTGAGTGATAACCCGCGGCACCCGCACAAGGAGCGGAGTTCGGGGAAGCGCCGCTACCCCCCTGCGCGCTGCCGCCCCTCGGGCTCGCTCCCCGCCGCCTCAGAACAAGGAGGCTCCGGCTCTCAGCCGGACATCGCTGCGGGGCGGGCCGGGCCCGGCCAAGGCGGGAGTTCGCACAAAACGCGGCTCCCGCCGCCCGCCCCTCCGTGCCGGGCCGTGCCCCGCCGAGCTGCCCCCGCCCCGCCGCGCCAACTCCCGCCGCTGCCCCGCGGTTGTGTCTTCCCCGGCAAAGGGGCAGGGAGAGGGGGGGAACCCGCCCCGGGAGCGGGGTCTCTGCGCGCCCCCCGTGTAGCGGCGTCCCGCGGGGGACGCGGGCGGTGCCGAAGGTGAAGCGGCACCGAGGGAACAAAGGCGGCGGCGGCGGGGAACAAAGAGCGGCAGGTACCGCCGCGGCGGAGCAAGGGAGGGGAGCGGGGCCGGGCGGGGCGGCGGCACCGGCGGGGCTGGGGGGGGCTGCGGGGCCGGGTCGGGCAGAGCCGCCGCTCCCCGCACAAAGGCGCAGCCGGGCCGCGCCGCAACTTCCCGCGGGCGGCTCCCGGCGGGGCAGACTCACCGCGGGCGCAGTCCCGGCATCGGCGGCGGCGGGCGCGGGTGGCGGCGGTGCGGGAGGGCGGAGGAGGAGGAGGAGGAGGGACCGGCCGCTCCCCGCCCCGGCCGCTGCCAGCGAGCGAGCGCGCTCCCCGCCTGGGGCGGGAAGGCGGCGCGGCCCCCGCAGCCCGGCCCGGCCGGCGCTCCACCTCCCCCCGGCGCGGCGGGAAGGCCCGGCGTGCCGGGGGTGGGGGGGGCCTCTTCGGGGCCTCTCCGTGCCCCGCAGCCGCGTTTGCCGACGCGTGTGGTGCCTGCCCGGGGCGGGCAGCCGCCTTGCACCCCCCAGGCGGGGCCGGCAGTTCTCTGTCGCCTGAGCCCGGGCTGTACCTCGGCTGTGCGTGTCTCACGGGATGCTCCGGCGAGAACAGGGGGCCGGCCCCCCGCTCCCCACCCGCTCCTGTCCGCGCCGAGCTCCGGGTTTGTGCCTGGGGTTTCCCGGGGTTTCCCGTCGCAGCGGTAAGCGGGACGGCGCTGCTCATCCCGCCCCTCCGGCACAGCCGGGCGAGGCCACCAGCGCTGGGTGTCCCTGGGCTTTGGGTAGAGGGTTGTGCTGGAAACGAGGAAGGACACCCGTGTATTGGTAAGAGCCGTTCTCTGGACTGGGAAGATTTGGGGTTGCAGGTGATATAAAGGAATAAAATGTTGTGTTGTCACAAACCTGCAGCACCCCAAATCAGACTTTAGAAGACGAGGAATACAAGAGGGCAAAAATTGGAGACCTCTCTGGTTCCTACACAGCCTCTCTAGCCCTCCCCAAGCCCAGCTCCCTGCCTCTCTCGATCCCAGGCACCAGCTGCCCTCCCCTCTCATTCAGACCCAGGCTCTTCCCTGGGCTCCAGCATCACCTGGCCCTCCCAGCCAGATCTATGGGGGCCAGTTATGTGAATGTGGAGCAAACTGGGTTTTTTTTTTAAAACTTCAGAGGAAAGATTTTGGAGGGGGGAGAGGCAGGAATTCCTTAGATTTGTTGTATTAGATACTGGATGGCTTTTGGCTGGAGACTGACAAAGTGAGAGAATGTAACTACTGCTTTACACACCCAGAGGTCAACCGGCTATCCAAAGAAAAAATGCAGCTGTCCAGAAGCCACTTCCTGTCAGTGCTGATGCGTGGAGTTTCTCCTCCATCTGTGCTGATAAAGACATCAACCAACTCAAAGTGGAAGCAAGCAGGGTACTGTGTATGAAGACTGCAAAGCCAAATGCACCCACTTAACTCAAGCTTCTCATTATACCCACAGACGTATCTAAAGTTCTGTGAGATTTGGAGCCCTGATTTTCTGTAAGGATTTTTTTCTTTTTCAGGCAAAAGTGACCCCTGCATCTTTCTGAGTGCTGTTTCAGCTGGAGCCCAGAACCGTGATGATTCTCTGGAAGCATCAAAACTGGTTACAACTTGACTGCCCTTCCTTGGCAAACGCCTGCACCAATTCATGCTGTCCTTGCAGCAAATCAACCTGTGAGTGGTGTACTTTTATAACTTGTTTTATTAAGGATTAGTTAGTGTTTGAATAATGACACAGTTGTCTTTGGTGCTCCATGGACACAGCTGAAGGCAAAGGGCTGCACTCAGCCTTACCATGCTGTAGTTTCCTGACTCCCAGCTACTGGAACGTGTATCCTCGCAGGGAAACAAGCATTTCTGAGTGACTGACTTCTGACTGCCAGATTTCAGTCCCCTGTTTAAGTAAGGAGAGAAGCAGCAGCCATAGCAAAGCCAAGCTCTGTTCCGTGACAAATTATTTCATAACCCTTCTCGATCACTTTGCAACTCCTCCACATGCCATCAAATTAATCAGAAAAAGTCTTGTGGAGTCTTGACCTTCCGTGCCCTGGAGAATACCACCACCACCACGCATTACTGCTTCGTGTTCTTTTTGCTGGCTTAACCCTGCCATGAATCACACAGCTCATCCCAGCATACACAGCACTGCAGGCACCTGCCAGGCTTTGTCAAACACAAGCACAGGTCCCAGCCCAAGGTGCTTGTTTTCACTTAAATTATGCATTTCATAACTAGCTTGTAAAGCACTTTGAAGATATGACACTAAGGATTATTAACATTAAATGGAATTACTGGACAGGCATAATGTGAGCAATTAAGTAGTAATACCATTAAAAAAAAAAAAAAGGTTCAGGACACAGAGTAGAATTAAGTCATATATGCCAACTTTATATCCTGATCTTCCAGCTGCTGGTTACTCAGGACAGCCTGACACTCTGACAGTAAGCTTTCATCTCTCTTTTATACGCAGCCTTCCAGCTGGGAACTGCTAAAGCCCTGTACTCAGACTGACGCTTCCACAAGTGGTCAGGTGCTGCCCAGGAAGCTGCCAAGTGACTGTGTGGATCGGCTTTTGTGGCAGGTGAATGGCTGGACGCTGTGTGAGGACAACCCTCACCTGCTGACCATGGGCATCCAAAACGAGCGTCGGGATGGATGCACAGGGTGCTGGGGAAGAGATCTGCAGAGCAGCACTGCTGGCGACAGCTGGCAATGGAGAAGGTAACCAAGCTGGGATGAGAAGCCCTTTCAAATCTCACATGCTTTCTGAATGAGTGTGTAATCAATTCAGCAGTGTGTCTTGCCCCAGCCTTACCACACTGCTCTGAACAGCAAACACACAGAGTTGGATGCTGCAGGATGACTCTTGTGCAGTGCATCCAAGTGTCACACACTTCCAGGTCCCACACAGGTGAATGGGTTGAGCTTCATGGTAGGACAGCCCTTCTGTCGTGCAGAATTTGCTTCCAGTGTTGGCAGGAGATCAGATGCCCTAAGTCCGCTGGATAAAGCGTTAGCTCTGAAGGATAGTGATGGCCATGTAAACGGAATTTGTTCGGATACTCCAAGTCATGTTTGCTCTGAAGTCTGCCAGAACAAACCTTTGGCCTGGTGACCCTCCTGTTCTCTGGCGGGCAGTCCCCTGTGAAGCGCTGGCACGGTGTGTGACTGGAGCTGGGAGCCAGATGAAAATTAGCCCAAAAGAAGAATACTTCGTTTTCATCGGGATTACTCCCAGGATCTGATTGCAGTACGGACACACAGAGGTATGTCAGCACGACTGAGGGGGCAGCAGGATCCAGCACAGAGACGAGAATGCACAGCACAGGCTGGAGCTGGGAACAGGACAATACGGAAAGAGAACAAGGGACCAGCACCGTGCCAGAAACCTTGGCCTCAGTGGTCAGCTGCTCTGTGCGCACCCCATCCCTCACAGGAGAGGACTGGGAAAGGGAAGGGTGAGAATGAAAACTCACCTTTGGACTTTCCTACCTTCCCCGCGGCTGGCGCAGCAATGGTGAGGAAATATGGCTGTGGTTTTTGTGGCTCACTTTGATGGAGCAGTTGGGTTGCACTGGTGCAGCTCTCTCTGCTGTTCTGGTCTCAAGCTGACCAGGAGACTGCTTAAAAAGAAAAGCAGCACCCTCCCCACCTCAGTTATTTTAACCCTGGATCAGATCCCAGGCACAACTCACCTCGGTTGCTCCAAGGTAAAACTGGAGGAAGAGCCTTGGAGTGGGAGAGCATAGCCAGAAGCAGGTGAAGAGGGGTCTGCCTAAATCCTTGTCACCCCTCAAAAAATGCCCATGTCCCCGTGCCTCGGGGAGAGTTTCTCTCCCAGCAACCACAGGCAGCTTGTTTGTCAGAGAGATGAAAAACGAGGAAAGAAAGGTTGAATCCATGTAGGCACGTGCAGCATTCGCATCCTATTTTCCTCTGCAAAACATGGAAGGGAATCTGACTGTAATCATGTTAGAAATGCTCCCTTGTCCCCTCCCATTTAATCTAAACATTTACATGTGACACATCCCTAGTGTGTAAGACAGCAGTCCAGCAGACTGCTTGGGCGTGGCACAGCCTTCAACACACTTTAAAGCTACTCATGCTTAAAGGCTTTGTTAGGCCAGAAGCTAACTTAAGGACAGAGAAGCACAGCTCCAAAAGAGAAAAATAGGTTAATAACACCGAATCTGTAGGAAATCTCCTGGAATAGGTTCGTAATTAGTACATCTACACTTCTCAAAGTAAATAACCTCATGTTTTCTTTGGTTCCCTTTTCTCCTAATTTTTGCCTGTGGACTACAGTTCCTGGCTAAAGACAGAACAAACTGGACTTTTACACTTAGCAGTTGGTGCCTAAGCCTTACAGCAGCATGCAGGAGCCTGCACTGTGCACTTACATCTGCATGTACAGCACTGCACCAGTGTTTGAAGGGGGAAGGTGTTTTAAGGTAACCAACGCTGAACACGCAGTTTGCTGTGAGCTCCCAAATTTCTCAAGAGCAGAGGCACAGGACCCTGTTTATACGGAGGCAGAGCCTGGCTTAGTCTCCAGCAGACAGGCACCTGTGAGCTGAACTGAGCAGGGCTCATTTCCCTCCACTTACAATGCAGGAGCTGAACATAAATAGAAGTTTCCAGTCTGTGTTTTCCCACCTCCCAAAGCACACTGGCTTCTTAAGTTATGGGCGAGGTGGGTTTGTTACCCAACAGATGTGACAAGTCAAAGCTGACTCAGCCCTCAATACCAGCTGAGAGGAGTCCTTGGATCATGGGTGTTACTGAGGTACCTCCAACCTGTCCAAGCCCTGCTTCAGGGATGCTTTTTTGGATCTCACTGACACCCTTCATTCCTGATGGGCTTAACAGACTGGGTTTTAGGAGTCCATTCGACTCCTGATAAGATCAGGTCAAGGTCTTACAGACTTTTAAGAGTCCATCAGACCTGGACCCAATCTCATCAGTAAACTTGGGCAAGGTTTTGGGCTTGAATCCCCTTATCTTAAACCCAAAAATGTATCCACTTTTTTTTCATTTACATTAGTCTAATAAAAAAATGACTACCTCTTCTGTCCATAGGCTGCCGCTGCCACAGCACTTGCACTGCTGGGAATTTGGAAGAGCACTAACGAGCCTGTAACTGAGACCACAGCGTTCCTGTCAGCACTACCTTCATGCTGTAAGGCTGGCCAGTGCCTCCCTGGCACAACAGATCCCACCAGCAGTTTGGCATCTCAGTTTTAGCTCTATTTTTCAGAAATTGGGTGAGTAAAACCTGCCAAGAAACACTGTATTCAAAACTGCAGCACAAGCTTGGGAAACAGTGGTCAAATGCCAGGTCTGGATTCAGAGACCTGTGGACAGATGAGACAAGAACAGCAGCTGGCCAAGCAGCTTCTCTGGAAAATAGCTCCAATGGCCCATCTGCAAGCTCCAGGTGCTCGTAAAGCAAAACTGGGCAGCAGAAGGCACCCAAGGGCTCACACAGTTTTGTCTGACAGCTTCTCTGAGGCTGCAGTAGTTCATGTTCAGCAGTGAATGTTTTCATCCCTTGGCAACCTTTCCCTTCCTTGACACCTCCAGGAAAAGGCCCTTTCTCCTTAGTTTCAGATCTTGGTAGTTCTAGGATGTGCCTGGGTTGCGGACAGCAGAAACAACATCAGCACTTGCCTCCTGCTCATACTATACCGGGCACCCTTCTCACACCTCCATCTTCGGGGTCCGCGCCCTTGAGCAGCTCTCTGGTGGCAGCAGTTTGATTTGCCTCTGCTTCCCCTGCAGCACCTACATGTCTCGGGTGGCTACTGCTCGTTTTCAACCACAATTCAATGGAGAACAAAAAAAGCTCTAGAGAGCAGGAAGTGGGGCTAAGGCTTCTTTGGAAGCAGGATTTAGTAATCCCAGTCACCACCTTTAAAAATCAGTGCCCTTGGGCCCCAGCCAGCCCTCGCTCTGTCAACATCTTTGCTGCCAACTTTACTAACAGTCACACAAATGTAAATCTACTGTGAGAAGAGGATTAAGCCCATTCTGGTTTTACGGCCTATGAAATGTCTACTGCCTTGTTGCCACTGTGCTGTGATACGTAACACAGAGCAGGGAATTAAGGCTCCTATTGCATCTTCAAAAAGTTAAAGACAGAAAAACATAATTCCAGAAACTTTACCAGGCAGAGAAGTGTACATGCATACAAGGTTTCTTTGAAGCCAGAAGCTAATAGCCTGTACCTTGCCAGATGCCAGTTGAAGTACATTAATTTTTTTCCCTGCAAAATAAGATTAGCAACAGCAATTTTCCATGCATTCAAGTTCAGGATTTTGTCTGCAAGGGGATTAAAGCTCAGGAAAACATGAGCCTGCTTGGATACTGCCCTGCTCCGTGTACTGCTCTCACTTGGGATAAGACTTGTGCAGGGGGCTATTTAGGAATCCCACTAAAAGGATTATTTCTTCACTGATGGCTCAGTTCGCTGAGATGTGCAAGAAGAAGGGCTGAGGGAATTAGATTTATGGTTTCTAAAAAATTATAAGTCAGATGGAGGTTCCTCACTCCCTCAGGCTGCTATTCTCATACAAAAGGCTAGAAAGTGGGGTTTTTTACTATAGAATATATGATTGTATTGTAGCTCTTGGGCTGGGGATGCAGTTTGATTCCAGGGTTCTATAACCTTGGAGCATGGCTCAGATCTCTTAGCAGGATTGCAATGCAAACACCACTAAATAAGTGTTTTGGTTATTAACAGTGTAACTCCACTCACTGAGCTGTCAGCAGAAACACAGCCAAGATGAATGCCTGTTTCAATTAAATATAACAGAATTACCTGTATTTCCTCACAAGCCTGAAAATCAGACAATATTCAAAATGTACCTTAGGGCCAGAGATAGAATGAACTTTTTCATTGTCTTTATTATTTCCCAATTTATCCTGGTCTCTAGCTCAGAAGTCTCACTCAGTCCTTACCTGTGTAAAGTTGCTTTTAGTGTGAGACTTTTTGTGCAGCTGGGACCCTTTTGGTCATGGGATAGGCAGGGACTGTAATGAGATATCACACTGACCCTCAGAGGCACAACTGATAGCATTTGCCAAAATAGAAATGGGTCTCCCTGGCAGGTGCTTGCATACGCTCTACCACTTTGCTTCATCTTTCAGCCCTCCCAGTGAAAATCTCTCACAGATCAGAAAGAAAAGCGGCCCGTGGAATTCAGACTGCAGTGACCTCTTGTTTTGGTGTTTCTCGATGTTTGTTTTGGCATGGTGGATATATTTAGTAAACTGTCATCTGTTGTAATTTGTGTGGGGACAGCTCCCATGTTTTGAGAAATGTTTGGTGTCCCTGCATCGCCTGGAGTCCTTAAATTGCTCTTTCATTTACACACTGCTCTATTTTAAAAGCAGTGTTAGGGGCTGTGTCTTCTCCCTCAAACCCACAGTGAGGACCCCGAGCTGCCAGACACTTGTGCAGTGGCACAGCAGGTTTCTAGCTGAGTCCTTTTCTCCTGAGCAAATGGCTTGGCATTTATTTGTAAATAGTTTTGCTGAAACCAAGGGAAATGTGTGCTAAATAAGATACTTTAGTGACAGACTGTCGTGTGAAGCCTGGCGCCAGCCGCCCCGCCCCCTCTTCGCCCCCAGCAGCATCACCCTCCCTGTGACAGGCATGGCTATTTTTGGCAGTGGAAACCCTGGTGCTGGGTACTGGGGGACCTTCTGCTCCACATGAGAATGTGTACCAGCATCCTGTCATGTGTGGGAAGCCACCACCCATGTGTTAGTACTGGTCATGGCTTTGCTCACTCATCCACTGCCCGGGGATGACCACAGAGCAACACTCTGCGTGCAGTTTGCTGAGGAAAAAAACCAAACCTGTTATTTTGTGGGTAGCCCAAACATGGACCTGTCTGCAATCAGCAGTCACTTACCCTCACATCTCAAAGAAAGGGAAGGAAAACAACAAACAGAGCCCATACTGGCACAAAGCTGGGGTTCAATCAGCAGGGTCAGTGCAGTGCTGCTGCCATCCCGACCCAGCCCAAGCCCCTTCAGCATGACCCCTGAGCCCTGGTCTCCCCACGCCTCTTGATAGCTTTGCAACCTGCCATCCCCACCCAGGAGATTCTGTACCCCATGGCCAACCCATCAGGGTGAGCTCACCCACTGCGCTGGCTGCCAGCCCTGGAGAGAAGCCTGGCTGGGAGGCAGTCGGTCTTCAGCCAGCTTTGGGCTGCCTCGGCCTCAGAAAGCAGCAATAACCCCTTGTCCCCTCTGCTGATCAGTGTTACTTCTCTCATTATCACTCCCTAGTTGCTCCCACCATAGGCTTGTCCTGCGGCAAGTCCCAGATCTTTTACCAGGATACATACTACCAAGACAAGGTCTTGGGGTACAGTGGGGATCCGAGCTGCCCCCCTCTAGCTTTACGCACCAGAGGAAGCTGCTGGACATCTCCCAGCTGCCACACAGTGAATCCCTGGGCCATACTCTGTAAAGTAAATGCTTTCTTCAAACTTTAATTTCTGGAGAATATTTACTGATATGCAGGCCTGTGCAATTCCTGTATCATATAGTGCTTGCCTTGGAAAAAGCAAGGTCAAAGCAGCACACCTTGCAGGCATGGCAGAAATTTTGTGATGACTGCAGCTCTTCCAGGGATTGTCATTACTGGGGTCTGTAGTGCATAACATTCAGGACTTCCCTGTGGCAAAGGGGCATATCGCTGCCACCAGCAGAAAAAGGGAGAGGGGAGCCTCTGCACAGCCCTGGAGGTGTCTGCTGTAATGGGTCGCTATGGGTCCCCAGGCAGGAGCTTGTTCCTGCTGGAGGCAGGTGGAGGTTGGACCAGTTCAAGCCTAAGCAGGTCAAACTGCTGCCTGATCTCCTCAGGATGTGGTGGGCAGGGAGCAAAATGGTCCCAGTGAGCAGCAGAGGAAAACAGGAGTTCCCAGCAGAGCAGAAGCTCATGCAGATATGGAGTGGGCCAAAGACAGGGGAAACATGGGCATGAAGAGCGATGAAGTCTTCGCAGAGCCAGGGCTCAGGTGGAGGGTGGGTGATGCCACCTTGCCACTGCTCCAAGAGGCGTTTCTGTCCTTCCCCACCATGTCCTGCTGGATGGGATGGTCTTTGCATCTCCTCCACATCGGGACTGGCCTTTGTGGGAGCCATAAATCCCAGCTTAAATGAGCTGATGCAGTTGCCAAATGGTCTGGAAAAAGGCCTGTAGTTGCTTTTCAGTAGTTGCTTTTTAGTTGGGTTATTGGAGCCAGTGGGGGGGGGGGGCATGGGTTACAGATCAGAGAAGGGAAGAGTGTGCTGGGTGCAAGTTGCAGCTCCTGGCAGCTCTGCCCCATGGGTGCAGCATTTTGTTTAAGCTGATCTAGGTGGAGCAGTCCTGGTAGAGTGATCCCATCCCAAGCCACCCCACCCCAGCTGTGCCCTCTCCTTCTGTCCTACACCAGGTTTAGTGACTGCCAGGCTGAGTCAGTTCAACTAGTAGATCCAACAGAAAACTGCTAGGTACTTTCTGGGATGCTGCTGCTGATCAATATGATCAGCTTACTGAACACATCCATCCCATGGTTATGTCATCACTAGGTGCAATACAAAGGGAGTAATTGTAAGTGTGTGGGTTTAGGAGGTAGCTGAGCCCATTTACCTGCCACAGCACCCAAGGAGCACAGTAGAGTCCCCATTCCACGCCCCATCGCACTTGTGGGCACTGGTACTGACCACATGGCCACATCGCCCTTCAGGGAGCTGAAGCAACCAGCAGCTTGTTGTGAAAAACAAAACCAGCTTCTGGCTGAGCTTGCTGGGTGTCCTGACTCACTGTGCCAGTGATCATTGAAGGGAGGCATCAGGGGAACTGGATTTGCTGGTGGTTTGATGAGCTGAGCCGTACCCTAGAGCTGCCCCTCCAGCATGACCTTGCAGCAGAGTTGGACCATGGCAAGACCTGCAGTGCCAGCAGCGGGCAGGAACTGGTGCTCGCAAGTAGATGTGCAGTGAACTTAGTTTCTGTAGCAAGAGGCAGCACTGGGATCCAGTTGTTTCACTGACCTGGAATGGAAAGCAAAGGTCAGGGTGTCTCCAGGCAAAGCAAAGCAAGCTGCAGGCAGAGGTGCATGAGCTGTCCGCATTTCTATAAGAGAACACACTTTTTAGGACAAAACTCAACTCTTGCTGGTACAAGTGAAGGGAAGCTGAATGTAGGAGAGCACATGCTTGTTGGAGCAATGAAATGACTCATCTGTGAGTACTAGATGGGCCCCTAAGGAAGCCCCGTGTTTGACAGAGATGCTGTTATTCCACTGCCACCATGGACTGAACCAAAACGTGAATCTCTGGAGTTCAAAGTGTTACTCCATGCTGTTTTAATGACAAAATTCACTTCGTAATTTGGCTCTGTCTTCCTTCCTTACTTCAGGCAAGTCCAAAAGCGAAATGGGAATGGGTTAAGAGGCCAGAGCTGAAATGCAAAGAGAAGTTTCTCACCACTGATGTTTAGTTCGTGCCTTTAAACCGTCATTTTCAGTGCTACCAATCCTTCATTTTCATGACAGCTTCGGAGATCCATTATAATTATAATTTAATGAAAAAGCTGAATCCAGAGATGTAGCTGCAAAAGGGTAATTGCCTACTGTGCATTGTATTTAGAAGAGGCAATTAACTGTATATCCCAGGGATGGATTGAAAAGATGAATTTTAACAATGACAGGGTTCAACAATCAAGACATCTTGGTTTAAAAAAAAAAATCTATCTGGTATTTTTATTTTCTTTTTACATTGGGTCTCCATAGTTATTTCCATTTTTAAAGAAAGATTGATTTCAGCGACTGCTAGAATTAATCAGATGTGATTAACCAGGAGGGTACCTGTAGCTTTTACTTATTCAGCTGAGCCAGAGTATTATTTTCATTTATTCAGATTATTTTAATAAAAATATTGGAAATGGTGAATGATGCTTTTTTTTTTTTAACAAGGTTATTTTTCACTTAGGTCAGACTTGATGGAGGTTGGGTTGTGGTTAAAAATGAGTGAACAGGTGCTTCAAAATTTATTTTTGTTGTACAGAATATCTTTCCTGTCCAGAACACATACAGGAAAAGACACAGAACTTTTAATTTAATCAATATAACTAATGTATTTGTTAAATAAAGAAACATTTTCTGTAATTGGATTTGGTCTTTTATTTTCTGGATTTCAAGATTGCAGAAATACCAGTTTTCATCCTTAGCTGCCTAAGGGTGGTAAGGAAAGAAAATAAGTTTTCCTGCTTTTTCAGCTGTCAGTTTGTCCCTTGAGCTACCCGTAACCAGGTGACTGAATAAGTTAAGATATGAAATACTCTTTCTGCTCCTGGTGCTTGAGCCTCAGACCGCAGCACCCTGCCAGGAGATGGGCACCACAACCCTCAGTGATGTTCCAGCTATAAAAAACTGTAGTTGCTGGGGGCAGAGTTAAATGCAAGTAGTCTCACTGTCCTAAGAGTGAATACAGTGAAACAGCTCCAGCGATGTGTGTTTTTTTTGGAGCGTAGTGCCAAGAGCTGGGCCAGGAGGTGGGCTCCCACTGGCATGGGAAATCCTCCTACTGAAGTCAAACGCACTTCGGAGCGAGTCTCCTAGAGAAAGCATTTCGTCCAGGTCCTGTCTGGGAGGGGTGCAAGACCTTAATTAGATGCTGTAATGAGCTCGCCCCACCCCCGAGGTTTGCAGAAGCAGCGCTGACATCTAGCGGGGGGAATCGCAATTAACGCTGCGGGCCGGTCGCTAACAACGATCTGGGAGGGAATTTTCCAACAAGGAATTACCTCCACTTGTTGCTACAGGTTGGAAAGGCACCAACAAAGAGCGTTTTGAAGGTCTTTCCCAACGTTTTGTAGATGTTCCGTGACCCCAGGTCTCTGGGGAGAGCTGGTACCCAGCGCTGAGACCAGCCCTGGTGTTCTTCACTCTTGTAAGCACCATAGAATCAGACTTTATCCCAGCCTTACATCCATGAGTTAAAGCAGCAGAAGGGGATGTTACTGTGGAGCTCAACTCTCTGTTTTGCCCAATTTGGACTACAGAAAGTAATACTACATGCTGATGTCAACATGGAATAGTGGCACATGCTATATATATATATTGCTCCTCTGCCATCGTATCTGACATTAACTGGGAAAACCTGAGACATTGGCATTTTTATGCCTATAGTCTGTGCCTTTGTGCAGTTTTTTTTTCAAGAACAGCTTGTCAGAAGAGAAATTTAAAAAGGAGTTCCCAAGAAACCTGGAAAGGCGATAGCCAGTTTTATAGTCCTGATAAGAAGAAAGATATGGAAGGAAATGATAAGCCTCCCACTGCTCAGGAATGAGGGTGAGACTAAGGTGGGAGAGCCCACAGTGTGGTTGGTACCAGAAGGACTTACTACCACCAAAGCTAGCAAGGAGAGGCTGAAAAACCAGGAGAGAGCTGTACGTTTAAGGCTTCTTTCACTTTTGCGACTCAAAGTGTAGTATGGCTACTCATAAGCATCCTGTTTGGAAAATGCTATTGCATGTCAGGGCAAAGCCTTTAACTGTAGGTGATATTTCCCCTGAGAGCCACTTTTCCTCTGGGAAACATGGAGGCAGAAGCAGTTTCCAGGGGCTGCCCCAGGAGAGGTGACAGCAAGACAGTACTGGGAAAGCTGCCTGATTGTTGGGGAAGGCAGCAGGCCTGCCGGCGGCCTAGCTCTCTTCTCCCAAGATTTAGGCCCTGACAATATTCTTCTATTCCCATGAGACAGGAAATTTACCCCTGCAGAGAAGATCATAATAATCACATTCTCAAAACACAGCGGCCTTGCTGATAAGGGTACAGGCTGCCCTAACCCAAGAAGCAGTTATGGGAAGGGATTTGGGAGTAACAGAACATGTCAGGAACCAACCATAACAAGAGGGTCAAACCAGCCGGTGTGGGGATGCTTTTAGGTATTAAAGATAAACTAAAGATGTTTACTATAAGATAGGTTTATCAGAACTCGTTATAATCACTAACCAATCAATACAGTGTGAACAGTGTGTGTAACCAATTAGCAGTTTTTTAGCTTGCCACATTTGCAGTAAGAAAGGTGTAGAATCTGGGTGATTTCACCTAATCAAATGGCTTCACCTAAAATTCATATCGAATTGCGTGTTGCTCTCTGCCAGATGCCACACCCGATCCCACAAACTGCCCAGGGAACCTGAGAAAACTCTGCTTTTTTGGTCTGGAATTGTGACAGACCTCTACTCAAATGGGGAATATTCTCCAGCAATATGTAAAAGAGAGTACCTGGTTGTCACTGACAAGGAAATTTCTTAAAAAGAAGGGATTCTTATGGCTGTAAAGAAAACTTACAAAATATATCCTGGGTTTGATTTTTTTTTTCACAAAGAAGAAAATTAATCAGGCTTTTAAGCAGTGAGTTCAGTTACACAGAGAGGTAAAGCATTCCTCAGTTCAGGCTTGTTCATTAAAACCCAGCGCTAATAGAGAGCACTGGGACTGTTCAGGATTACTGTAGTGTTCAGCCTAAATCTTAAGGTAAATACTCGGCTCGTGTTTTCTGCTCTGGGAGTGTATTCTCCCTGAATAAAGGGTCTTGTGTCTCACAACATCCCTCTGAGCCGCTGCAGAAAGCTCGCACACTCTGCAAGGCTGCCTGCCTGACCTGGGGAGAGTGGCAGGACTGAGATGCAGAGGGGTGCTGAACCCTCCTCATCCAAGCACGGCAGATGCCCACACAAACACCAGAATGCAGGAGGGCTTTTCTGAAGTAATTCCCACTGCAATAGCTTCTTTTAAAGCAGATTGTCTTCAGAAGCAGATCCCAGCATCACATTCTTGCAGTCATACAACAGTTTTACTCACTTCATTTACATCTCTTTTACTTTTGTTTGCCTTTGCAGTCTGGTGCTTTGTTAGATAGAGCTTTATTGGGACCCTAACCTGAAACTCCACAAAGCCTCACAGACTCATGGCAAAGGTGCAACTGCTAGAAGAGGACAAAAAGCAATCCCTCCCAGCATCGAGCTGGGTTTGAATCACATTATGATAGGGGCTGGAAGGGACCTCTGTAGATCATCAAGTCCAACCCCCTGCCGCAGCAGGGTCACCTTGAGCAGGTTCCACAGGATTGTGTCCAGGTGGGTTTTGAGTATCTCCAGAGATGGAGACTCTCCAACCTCTCTGGACAGCCTGTCCCAGGGCTCTGCCACCCTCCCAGGAAAGAAGTTCCTAATGTTTAGGTGAAACTTCCCATATTCAAGTTTATGCCCATCCCCTCTTGTTCTGCCACTGGGCACCACTGAAAAAAGACTGACTCCATCCTCCTGACACCCACCCCTCAAGTATTTATAAGTATTGATAAGATCCCCCCTTCAGTCTTCTCCAGACTAATCTTTCAAAGGCCTTTAGCTCAGCAGATGCAGTTCTGTCGCTGCACATTCATAAACACGGTGATTTATTTGATGCACAAATCGGCACATTTATGCACTTACTACATGTAGTAAACTTCAGGCCTGGTGTCTATGTACAGATGCATTTATGTAATTAAACATTTAGGTCAAATTAGTTTAATTGCATAGCTTGCTTTGTTAAGCCTCCCATTCTGAAGATGAAATTCATTTACCTAAAGAGGTTCCATCTCCAAAGTCCCCTCATTCACATCTATCCCCTCTACAGCTGAGGGCTTTGCCATAGCCCTTCTTCCTACACCGTGACCCCGTACATTTGGGGGAGGCAGTGACCTGGGCTGCTTAATCCTCAGAGCTGGATGTATGTGCCACAGATAGTCTGCAGTGACATGTGCTTCTTGCACAATCCCACGATTTCTAGCAGATATATAACCCAGCTGTATCTTGGTGAAGAGAGCTAGGCTGCCGTCAGGCCTGCTGTCTTCCCCAACACGGTATGGTGTCTCCTTCTCCATCCCTCCATTCCCACTCAACAACCAGCACAGGCTGAAGAATCCTGTAAGGTCTGGCTATGCAATGTGGGTATCTGCTTACTGTATGAGTTAATCCCTCCATCTTTGCAAAACTCCCCAATCTTTGTGCTAACAGATCAATCTCCAAGTGAGAGAAGACTATGATTTGAGCAGAGCTGCAAAGACCTTGATGTTACAAAACCCAAGCCTCCAGCATCCAGGTTTTTGCTTATTGACTTTTGCAACTATTGATCAACTATTTAGATAAGAACACGTCACCTATTCTATTACTCTTTACAAAGGCTCAAGTTTAATCACTGATGTGCTGAAAGGCGATATGCTGCCATTCCTGCAATAACTCTCCGATGCTTGTGCTGAGGTGAGGGCTCCTGGAGGAACAGGGCTGCTGAAATCATTCACCAGCTCCTCTCAGCCTTTCCTAACAGGCAGACTTCCACGCCCTCATCACACACTATCCCAATCCACCTCACCCAGCAGCTTCTTGCTAAGGGGGTGAACTCTGGGTTTCCAATATTGGATGGCTTTCCTGATTCTTTTCAACAGATGTAGAAATTATCTTCAAAACAGTAACTGTGGGATCCAGAATGGAGATACAGCTTTGAACCAGTGCTCTTCTTTAGCTCTGCAAAGGCATTAGGCTGTTGTGGTTTAAATCCATGTCATAATGAAGATTATTTAAAATAAACAGCACAGATGCTTTATGGGCTTTATTCTCTTTCTGGGCTCTGGGCAGCTGGAGTTACAGCAACTCTTGTGTATATTTGTACAGGTGGAAAAAATATGGGGCAAACTCATTCATGCTCTTTTAATTCTCTGAAATGGCTCTAAATGAGGTGTTATAGTTTACAAAGCACATATAAAACAGGCAGTGATCCAACATAAAGTTTCTTGGTGCTGCTGTCCTTCAGAAAAATTCTTTAATAGGTCTGTGGGTTTCCTGCCTGTGTGCAATACACCTTCCAGGCTCCCATGAGTAATGACAAATAGCCTTTATAGCATGCCACAGCGTGGTGGCCCAGTATGAGAAGATACTTCTCTCTGGAGCTAGAGGCACCTGCTCCTGCTTGGCACCATTCCCCCGTACCACTAGATGGCTTTTCCATCCCGTAGTTTCAGACTTCAATGCAGATGAATCCTTAAATTACTCACACATTTACAGTGAGATCTTTACAGATCCCTCGTCTGTCTTTCTAGTATGATGTTTCAAGTTAGCCACAGCTAGGTACTACCTTACTTCTAGATTTTGAGTATGCCTTCAGATACATTTCTGTACAGATATGAAACTTTGCAGAGTAGTGCATGTGTCTAATTTTATGATACACATTTTTGTAGTTCATCAGAATAAACTGATTAGTACCACAGAAACAGATGTGTATGATTCCATGAAATGCAAAGTCTCACCACGTTCTGAGAACAAGTAATTCCACTTTTGCCTTTTCAGATATTTTACTCTGTTTTTTAGCTTAACTTAAACTTTGTAACTACAGATCTTTACTCACACCTGAACACTGCAAATATCTGGCTACTGATAGTATCTTTGTCAAGTAGTAATCAACATGTCAAATCCTCTCAAAAACGGAAAGCCCCGAGGGACTCACTGACCACAGTACAGAACAGTCTGGAGGGGTGGGGGGAAGAATGAGATTCACAAATCCACAGCCATGTTAATAAAATACAGCCACCTCCCCCAGATTTTCTTTTAAGTTTGGCCATGTTTAGTAGCAAGTATTTTACTGAAAGCACAACGCAGCTGAGTTAGGCAGAGACAGACCTAAGAGATATTAAAAGTTTGGCAGATGAATTTGGGATTTGCATTTTTCATTCATTTCAGAACTTTTTATCCCTTCACATATTTAACTCTTGTTTTCTATGACAAAAATCGCCACATACTGACCAGAGAGAAACTACAGAGCTGTCTCCTGACAAGTACCTTTCAGTGGTATGAAAAGCTGCATCAGTAGCTCTTTCAGGCAGCAGGCAGTGACACATGGGATATGCACACAAATCTTGGGGTGGGGAGGGTAATCCTGCAACTAATTTTCACACATGAGGTAAGATTTCAAAGAAGAGAGCCAGCTACTGGAGAAAGCTCCTGCTTTAGTAAGCAGCAGAGAGACATTTGGACTTGATTCCCGATGTGAAAGCTGGTTCCCACCTTCACATAATCAGCAAAGATGGATCCAGCCTGGCAAGAGGTTGAGCAAACCACACAGAGCTGTTCTGCATTGACACATCACTACTCACTTTTGGTTGCCATGTGCCGATTTGCACCATTTCGATCCAAGTCTCTGCCCTGATTGCAGCAGCCAGCTTTTCACACCAACTGGATATTGGTACTCAGCTTTCCCAGAGGCCCTGGACTATTGGCAGATTTCTGAGGGAAGAGGAGGGTAACAGTCAATTTTATTGGAGCAAACTGGTGCTCAGTAAAACAGGGCAGTAATATAAACTGAATAAATAAAGCAGTCAGGAATACGTGATTGGTTTTTTCATTATACAAGTATCTTTTGAGCAGGCTTTATACAGCATAACTGTCCATGGTATCTTCCCCTCAGACCCAAGTGAGCTCTGCCTGAGCAGCCAACTAAAAGCCATGTTATCACATTAGCCTGCTGTTAATTCAAAGTCAATATACTCTGCTCTCAGGGGCTTTTCTGCTGGTGCTTGGCACTGTGTGCACACAGGCACACAGCTTTTGGTGGGCATGGAGCACAGGCAAGAGCCATCTGCAGTATCTCAGTGCATGCCATGCCAACATACCCAGACCTACCTGGAAGATGCTATGCAGGTGCACATCTTGGCTGACCTTGAAGTTACAGTAATCCTAACTGAAAAAAATTAGCAGTTTTGATTCATCATGCTTGAGTCCTTTCATCACAATCTGTGCCTTTGCTTTGTTTAAAGCACCTGCACAGCATGAAGCAAAGCCCTGTCAGTCAAGGCTGGCAGTATTTCACTTCCAGTGAGTGCTGCATTATGTGGCTTCACCAGTTGAAAGGCACTGGGCGACAGGTAAAGCTCAGGACAACCTCTGATCTCTTGGCTGTCCCTCAAGCTGTATTATCTCTGCAAACATGCACTTCCCCTAATCTCTATTAAAACACAGTTTCATGTCTTTTCACTGGCTTCTTTTAGCTAAACATTTTGCAGCCTCCCCCACTGTACCCACAGTCTGTAAATTTTGTCCTGTGGGGTTTTTTTTAATCAAACTTTGTACTCCTCAGTCAGCTCTGCTCTTTATATAGAAGTTTTTTCAGGTGAATGCTGTCTTTTCTGCTCTCTGCCTTGTGGAGATTTATTCACAGGCCTGAAGAGCTCTTGCAGAAGCAAACTCTGATCCAGCCCTGTACAGTTTTTAAATGCTTCCCTACATGAATTTCTATCATCTCTTTTCATTTCCCTTGCCCCCAAGCCAGAGCAGAGAGCTGCAGCGTGAGAGGAACGAAAGGTGGATCTCCATGCCTGGGCTGCTCCCTGACCTGCTGCTGGCCTGGGTGTGTGAAGGGATTTCGGTATGATGGCTGTCAGCGAGTTCGAGCCCTGGCAGAGAAGGCATCACCCAGCTGGGGATATCAAGGTGACAGCCTGGGGACACTTCAGGAGGCCACTAGATCCTCTCCCAGCCTTGTGCAGTTGCCAGGGCTAGGGCCATCTCCTTCCCAATGGAGGCTGTGGCTCTTGGCCACAGGAAGATTTGATATGCTTTCATAAGGTCAGTATTTCTGTTAATAGATACTCCTCTTGAAAGCTTCTCTCTTGCCATCTTCAGGACACATGCATGCATGCTGTGGTGTGATGTTTTCCACTGTTGTGGTATCATAAGAGAACATATACAGGCCTTTGACATCAATTTTCCAGCACAACAAACAGCTGCTGTTACAATACTGTTCTCTCTATGCTTTTCTTTTGAGTGCAGTTAGACCATATGGGGAAGAGTGTGAAAACAGCTTTTACCAAGTATCAATTTTGTTTTGTCAAGGACACTGCTGGCAGTTTTGAACTCAAATTTTAATTATCTGCAGTAAAGAAATCTGCAGTGGATTCAATGTAATAACATTTTTGTGTATGGGTGCCGAAGTTCCTGCATCCAAAAGACTACCTGGAAATTACTCACAAATGCAGGTATTCACTGATAATAGCTTTTCTGGCACTTTTCATCAGTTGATCTACAATAGAAATCAGCGCCCTTGTTTCCTTGTTGTTGGTACTTAAGCACAGAGAAGAAAAAGGACTTGGTAAGTTTTATGCCTGCTAACAACATAAGTGGCTTGCAGAGGTGTTAAAGTCTTCTGGCTCTTCTTGACTGTAGCAGGAGTTGTGAGAGCCCTGGAGGCCCATTAAGCAACTATCAACCTTGACCTAAATAATTCATTTACATCTCAATCTGTCTTTACAGAGAGCATTTCAACACTAAGAAAGGAAGTTGCATCTTCATTCTATCAGCAGTAGTCCCACAGACTTCTCAAAACTCCTTTCAAACATTTTCTGACCTTGACAAGGTTCAGACACGTTTATCTTTCAGCACTGAGTGCAACCCCCATGACTCCAAAGTGATCTATGAGCACAAGGCATAGAAGACAAGTCCTTGCAGACCAACAGCACTAGGCAGTGTCTTCACTGGAAATAAAACATTTCATGGTCCAGTATTACAAGAAGGGATTTTTATATATATATATATATATATATATATAATTATGTATTTGGGAACATAGTGTGGCTGTTTTAATTTGGAGATCATTTCATACTGAGAATGTACAGAATGTATTGTAAAAAATAACCCTTAAAGTACAAGGTGACATTTTCTAAGCTGTTTTTTTTTAAGTGCCACCCAGGTTCATGCATGAAAAGAGTACTTATACTAGAAACTGAATGTGGCCAAAAAAGCAGCTGAATCCAGAAGTCTATAAATGACTATTTATCCAAACTTTTTAAACTCCAGGTTTTAAACTACTTAAGCCAAAATATATCAATCAAGCCAGACTTGTTGAACTCATGGCTCAGGTTTGGTGATACAGATCATAGAACTTAGCCAGACTTACCCTGAGTCTGATCTCAATTTCAGATTTGTGATTTACTCTGGTTCCAGCTTTTCTTGCAAGTATTTGCATGCCCTAACAAATACAACTGTATTTCAGTTTGTGCACCAACACACTCTGCAACCTCTTTCCCCTACTCCAAGGGATTTGGTGCCTGTGTCCAGGACCAGCTCTGTAACCTGGGACAAGACCACAGGGAAAAGAGCTGTGAGAAGTCTCCTTCTGGCTGGGCTGTGCCTGGCCTTGTGCCCAATCCTGCCCTTGCCTCCTTGACTTGCCCTTCTGGCTCAAACATGGTCCTACCTCCTTGCTGGGGCTTTGCAAGACAACACCCCAACAGATTCTGAGCTTGTATCAGGAGAGCCTGACATGCACTTGTTTCAAAAATCAAACCAGCCTCTTAAGTTACAGAAAAAAATTACCACATATTCTTTAAAAATCTTGGAGACAGTTGTCATTTAGTTAAACAACAGGATCCAACACTTGAGTGAAGTACTATTTGCCAGGGTTTTATTTAAAGTGATATGCAGGATGAATGGTCTCTCACACAGCATCTAGACACCATTTCCTTCTGGGTATAGAATCCTGGTCCCATTTTAGTGAGGGCTTTGCTGGAGGGCAGTGATTTTGTTGAGCTAAGAAGGTTTTCTTATTAAATCTGCACCTGAAATTGGGTTGCTAATTATTGTTATACTGTGTTTGTCTTGTTCTCTCCTTTACTCTTTGGACACAACACAAAGGAAGCTGCTACCAGCAAGAATGCCAAGTCTTGCAGACTCAGAGGCTGGAAATTTCTCTAGCTCAGAAGGGGAAGCTCTATTTACATGCTGGATAATACGCAGAAACCTGTGATTCTATCTTGAAGATTTTAGTTAGACTTAGTTTATGATCTGATTGTGCAAGTTAGATTGGATAATTAATTTTATACTCATCCAAAGACATGTATGTCCTCAAGCAACTATATCTGTCTGTGTCTCCAGTTTCTTAATGAAGTCCAAGTTGACTAGGAAAAATGAGGAGGAAGCCTGTCCTAGGTAGGTCTTACAAGCTATATCCCACAAAGAAATTACTGTACTAAGGGATGATTCTCTCTGGATTGTTTTTGGTTTTTTCCCCAGAACAAACCACATTTTGCCCTTGTTACTGTCATTGTAAGGATTCTGCCAGTGCTTTTCTTTAACTGGCACTTAAAAGGGTGAGAAAATATGGTGAAATATAGTAACGTGGCCCTGGTACTACCACATAACCAGCAGAGTGACCACTCCACTAGTGCTGGTGGAATTAAAGAGTAGGACAGAAGTTGTTGTGCAGTTTGTGGCTGCAGCAGCTCTGCCAGACACACTATGTACACAAAGCCAAAGAGAGTTTCAAGAGCTCTCTCGACTGCACACATGGGTTAAGTAACCACCAAAGAATTGCAGGGAGAAAGCAGACAGAGCTAATAATAATGAGGCATACTAGTGTATATGCATACATATATGTCTGTATCTGGATATACAGAGACAAGCAGCAGGACAGTCGTAAAGCCAAACCACATTACAGAAAGTGAGCTTTTTCAGACTATGAGAAATAAGGAACCATCTGATTAGCCAGAAAAACTGCAAAATTTAAGATGAGGTGAATGTGACAACTCCAACCCCTTCATGAATAGTGTTTTGTCTTCCTCTGTTGTCTGGCTATGCTGGTTCTGAAAGTCCCTTCATCAGCAGTATGTAGTTTCTAGCAGAATAAAGATGCAAAATGAACAATCCTTAGAACACTCAGGCTCTTAACAGACAAACCTATACTGTGAGTTCCTCCAGTCATCTTTGGTTCTAAACAATTAGTTTTTTAAAAAATACAGATCAAAAAGATATGCAGCTTCCCACCACATCCAAAATTAGTAACTTACTCAAAAAATGCTTCTCCTACTATACATCATATTTATTGCCTGCTTTTCAGAAGCCACAGCAGAACACAAGGGTGATGTTTGAAGATGCACAGGCAAACTAAAACAGAAGTCCAGCATCCTAAAGTTATGATTTAAGCATGGTTGCACCACAGCTATGTGCATCAGCAGTCTCATGTTCTTGTCCAACTTCTACCATTTACATACCCTGACTTCAAATCTACAGCTGCTTGACGTGTGTTGTGTTGGCTAATCTCACCAAACTCCAAGGGGAAGACTTAGGGAGCCTCCAGTACAAGCATTTCAACTCCCAGTACCTATTGATTCAGATCACCTAATCAAGTGCTTTTGCCCTTTTCAGCCAAAACAGCTAAACTCCATCAAATCTGGATCTCCTACATCCCAATCACCAAGCTGCAAGTAATGCACTGTCTTGATAGATCACTTTCTAGTCTTTTGTACTTTACAGTCAACAGTCTACATTCAGGAGAAGGAATGGAAGATGCAATGTCCTGGATTTTGATGTAATCTAGTATCTACAGCAGCTTTCTGAGTCATGAGTGGGTTGCATCCCATCAAGCCAAGGTGAAACTGAATTTCCCACTCCCTAGTTGGCTACATTTATTAAGCTATTATGGGAAGGATATGCTTCTTTTCCTTGGGGTTTCTCTATTAACAGTGCTGGACTATGAGGCTTGAGCATGCACAGCAGAGTGGGCTTCTCTGGGGATTCAGGTGGAATACAGGCAGGTCTTTGCTGTTTCTAAACCACAGCAGGACTCAGCCAAGAGCACAGCCCTGCCTGTCGCTGCCACTTGCGCAGTCATGGACGCTTCAGTTTAGTGACCTGGGGACCTGCCAGGACAAATGAGTAGGCAGTAGGAATTTTTACATACCTCTAAGGTCAGAGAGCTGCCACAGCAGAGATTTATAGGTCGTTTTCTTGAACTTGGCCAAATGAATCTACCCAAGTCCCATTTCTGGTGCCTGGAGTAAATACTGTAGAACCTATCCACCATGACCATGCACTTATTTAAGGACTTGGATGTCTGACATATTTTAACTCACCCACCCATATTTTAAGGGTTAATTTACACTTGAGGAAACATCACAGACACCCACATAATTCTGAGCACTTTCTGCCTAATTAAGAAGAGCAGCAACATTCACGCTATCCTGAGAGTGAGAGGTTGCAGAACTACTAGTTACATTCAAAATACTCGTTGTACAGGTTCTGAATTGCCCTGGGATGGATGGGTTGCATTACCTGGAAAAGGGCGCAGCTGTAAGGCAAGCAAGTTGTTCTGAGTATCATCACGTGGGTTGAGCACAACTGGCCTTTCCATGAGACCCGGCCCAGGACTGGGGGTGTGTATCCTGAAGATGGAAGAGACTGAGGGTGGTGGCTCGCTGGCATTTGCAGCAGATTAAAAGGAGAAGGCTCTTGATGATGTTATGGATGTTTGCAATTCACCTGCAACAAACAGGATCATAGTGAGAGCGAATTAATGTTGACTATTACATCTTACAAAAGGCTTAGAAAGGTCCTTCCCAGGAAAGAGCTCTAACCACTACGCATGTACCTCAAAAGTGAGCATCCTATCCTCTAAAAATGTAATATCTATCCAATTATTTATAACAATACTTGTAACTGATGACCATCAGCAGATCCTGTATCACACATAACTCAAGGTATCTCACTTTCAGTCCTGCCTGAGGTGTGGGATGGAATTTCAGAGCCATCCTTGCATTTGGGTTGCTATCTGCCAACTCCAAACAGCTCTGTCATCAGCACATAGACTTCCTAGTCTGTCTGTCAAGGCATCGGTCACTGAATTGCAGACAGAGCATGAGAGCTTAATTTTGGCCTCTAGATTGTAGCCTGAAGGTTAGGAGCTAAAATGAAAGTACTAGAGTACTTAACATGCTCACACACATTTTTTATTGGCTGCAGATCAGATCTTTGTTCTAATACAGATGACCTCATTTGTAGTAAGAGTCATAGATACAAATAGCACTCCTGAAACCCAAGAACATTCATAATTAGTATGAATTATTATTGTATTCCCCTAAATTGTGGCTTTTTCCACCTCTGAATGGAAAATGAACAAATGTTGTCAGACAGAACCCTAGGGAAGCTTCCATTCCTCCTACTCTTAATGATGAGTAACTTGACACACCCTTGAACATGAATTGTCTCCATTTCATAACCTCAGGAATTTGGGATTTTCCAAGAAAAAAGTCCAGTACTAATTAAAAGATGCATATGCACGTGCTAAGGCAAATTCCCACCTGCTGCATCACTTATACTTCACGTCCCGATTCTCTTATCACACCAATCATCTTCCCTAATGATTTATTCAGTGTGTATATGCCTTGCCATTTCCCCCACATCCCCTTTTGAGCCTGATGGTAGGATCTGAACGTGTCTCCCCTTTCATGTTGTAGGATGCCGTGTTAGCAAACCCTCCACTCTTACTATTCAGGTTGATTCTATTATTTTCTTCCCATCAGTGAGGTGTAGGGTGCATTCCTTTAATTAGTTTGAGTAATCAGAATAGATTTAGCCTCTTGAAAGGGCACTTATTTATTTTTTCCTGGTGAAGCTGTAACTCCTGGATGTGATCACCTTGTCTTTGACAGGAGTCCTGGCTGCCCCCCAAACTCTGCAAGCCCCTATGGAGAGAGAGAGGCTTGTTTTCACCCTTGGACTGGTGATACAGTCTTTGAACTGGCCCATCAGCCAGCAGGTTCTGCTGCTGGAGAGCCAGGAGCTAGGATCCCTGCTGCTCTCGGCATGCTCCAACAAGAAGCTCTCTCCTGCCAAGAGTTCTCAGCAGTCGTTTGCCCCTGCAGCACAACTGGCTTGCAGTCACTGACAGAACTCCTACTCTTGCACACAAAATTCAATCTAATATGCAATAGTGGCAGTTGATGCAAGTCACCATGAAAGAACCTACTCCTTTCTTAAAGACAAATATCTTTTAGGGATCTGCAGAAATTATGATAAAAAGCCTTCAAGTATGGTATAACATCACAAGTTCAGATGATGTGTGGAAGATGGAACCCTCTAATTATGGGCTCTAGGTCGATGAACTGTGCACAGGTTTTGTGGGTTTTCTTATACCACCCCTCCTCTGCTGTCTTGCTAGAAATACAATACAGCTATAAAATAATGCAGTGATGGTACTCAAACAGCTGCATGTACCAGGATAGGAACTTGTCTCTTCCATAGGCAAACAGTGTGGATAATAAAGGAGAGCATGGGAACAAAGGCAGTGTCAGCTATTCTGAGCAGATGGGGCAAGGAAATACCTTTCAGAAATAAGACTTTCACACCCACAACTAGGTATTACTAACCCAAGCTTTTGAAAAAGCAGAAATGCAAACCTCCTCCTTTTTTTCTTGTTTATGAAAAAAGAGCAAACAAACCCCACCCACAAAGCAATCAACCTCTCCTCCACCTTCCCAAATTTATTTGCTTTCAATTCTAAATCCTGGGATGAAAAGGCAAAAAGACCAAGGGTTTGTTGCTGCTTTAGGCTTAGCTAGTCTCTTTAAGACACCACAGGAAAAAAAAAAAAAAAACCCAAACCAAAACCTCCATTTTCTCACCATACAAACACCAGATCACAAAATTTAAGTTACAGGAATTTGTCAAAATAGAAAAAATGGAAGTGTGCTGAAACTGCTACCAGACTTGTCTCTCTTTCCCATTTGAAAAATGAAGGGGGTGGCAATTACACATTCCCGTCCTTCATAAAACTTGTTCTGAGGAGCTGCCAATTCATAAGATACTCTCAGGCTACAATTGAGGAGCTATAATATTTTAAGATAGCATAAAAAGTGGAATAATCAAATTTTAACATGATAGAAACACTCCTTAAATAATGTTACCCTATGCGAATTATGTTTGAGATGGCATATGGCATGGTTAACCACATCCATGTAAGTTCACAGAAGAATAAGAAGACCGTAATAACTGCATTCCTAGAATGACCTTAAAGAGCAGACACCATCACTGCAGTCCTTTTTATTACTTATTTTCAACTTTTTAATACTTGTTTGTTCTAATAATTCACAACATCATACACCTTGCATCAGTGCACAGTTACCTAGTCATTACAGTTACCTAATCATTACAGTTCCGTCCGTGCTTTTCCAAGATCATGTGCCAATATAGAAAAAAATAAAATCCAACCCAAGCAGCTGGGCAGATTCAGTGATGATGGGCATTCCTGGCCCTCCTCTAAATGAGACAACAGTATAAGAAGTACGCCTTGTCACATGAGAACATGTGCTGCTGTGTCACCCCATGCTAAAATAGGGACACACCAAAGTCACCTGATTGTACTCCCTTGAAAATCATAGAACACATTAGGTTGGAGGGGACCTTTAAAGGCCATCTAGTCCAACCCCTCTACAGTAATCAAGGACACCTTCACAAGATCAGGTTGCTCAGAGCCCCATCAAGCCTGATCTGCAATATCTCTGGTATGGGGCTTCCACTAAGTCTCTGGGAAACCAGTTCCAGCGATCTACCAGTCTCATACTGAAGAATTTTTTCCTAATATCCAACCTAAATCTCCTCTTTTCTAGTTTAAAAACATTACCCCTTGCCCTGTTGCTACTTGTCCTAGTGAACAGCTCTTCCCCAGCTTTCTTATAGCCCCTTCAGGTACTGGAAAGCCGCTATAAGGTCCCCCTGGAGACTTCTCCAGGCTGAACAATCCCAACTCTCTCAGGTTGGTCTCCAGGTTTGTAACTCTGAAGCAGGACACCCACCGTCTAAACAAAACCTGGATGTTCTGGTTTTGTTGCTGATGGTGCAATTGCTAAGATAATGCTATTTGGGCCTTCATCTTACATCTGCCAATGGACTGGATTTCTGAAGTACTCAGTGACCTTCCCTTACCATACCCAAATGCTACAGCAATTTAATAGTGTGTGAACAGGGATACCAACCTAAAGAATCTAACAGATTTACAAAAGCGAGTAATACAGGGCAGACGTTATAAAACCAATCACTGAATAGAAAGGCACTCTTGCATATGGAGCTTTGAGCATTACCCTGAAGGAAGAAATAAATACATTGCTAGGCTAACTTGAATTCAGGGGATTGCAGCAAGTCATGGAACTAATTTTTATTGCCACTGGTAAAGTTTTTAGCATAGCTATCAGAATACCAACAAGAAAGAGACAAGAACCAAGCCTTTTTCTTTCTGAACTACTTAGCTTTTTTTTACTTCTGAAGAATTACATAGTTGTTAGACCTTATCTAAAAGTGCTACACTCATTCGTTAAACACACCTTTAGTAAAGATAGCTAAAGTTCAATTGAAAAAGCTATCACTGGAATTCATGAGTGGTAACTGGTACAGAGATAAACTACACTGTAATACCTTAAATTGCTTACTAAGAAAAGAAGACTGATGGGGGACCTAATAAATGTTTATAAATATCTTAAGTATGGGGTGCAGGGGGAATTGGCCAGCCCCTTTTCTGTGGTCAGTGGAGACAGGACAAGGGGCAATGGCTGCAAATTGGAGCACAGGAAGTTCCGCACCAACATGGGGAGGAACTTTTTCCCAGTGAGGGTACCAGAGCCCTGGGACAGGCTGCCCAGGGAGGTGGTGGAGTCTCCTTCTCTGGAGATATTCAAGACCTATCTGGACGCCTATATGTGCAGTATGAGCTGGGGAGCTGCTTTGGCAGGGGGGTTGGACCCCATGATCTCTCGAGGTCCCTTCCAACCCCTACAACTCTGTGATTCTGTGAAGAAAGAACGGTGCAGAACTCTGCAATGACCACATTTGTATAAATAAGCTGAAAATCCTTCAGTATGTTTTTTTTCCCACTGCTGTAATGGGACATCAGCACCTACCCAGTGCTTCTTCACTGAGATATTGCAATAGCTCTTACTTAAGAACAAATTAAAGCACTTTCTGTGTTTGCTTTTTTTTTTTTTGCTCGCAGGAATATGTATTAATTGGAAAGAATGTACACTCTCACCTTCTCAAATCTGAGTACTCAATTTACCAATTTCTTTAAAAAGTAATAACAAACCTTGTACAATTAGCATATTTTATTAATTTCTAATCAAAATTGTCTAAAATGAAGCCTTCAGCTGACTGTAGGCACTTTAACGTCATTAAAATGACAAGAAAACTCTAGCAGTGTTAGAATAATTATTTCAACAGGAAACTAGCCAATCAAACCTTTATAGATGCTCCTTTCCAACCATTTTAATTCTCTTCAGAAAATGCTGTCAAACATATTTGTTTTGCACAAAAAAATTACAGATTCAAGCTATTTCAGGTGATGACAGACAAAAAAAAAATCCTACAGTCCTGGAGAACGTCCTACTGCATGCTTCTTTATTTACATTAGGAGAGAAAAACAGCTGCCTGCTGATGACTCAGATAAACTGGTGGCCAATTGTTTAAAGCTGTGCAAGACAGAACCGGTACCTTAAATACACTCAGAAGCCAGCGGTCATCCAAATGGATGCCAAGAAAATGTTCTGCTTCACAAAGGGATTCCTGGTTCTGCTCCTATCACTTGGGCAGGGTGACTACAGCAGCAGCTGTAAAGCGTGATGTATCCGGCGCCTCATTTGCCATCGATTCTCACAGCTGTCTTGTCAAATACTTTACAGGCTGGGGGAATGTGGCTGTGAGTATGCTGCTTTGTCAGGCATGCTTGAAAATGCATGTGTTATGGGTGTCATGCTCAGATGGCACTTTTGTGGTAAGCTGAAATGTATCCAAACCAGCTGTGGGGCCACCTATTGCAGAGAGTAGAAAGAAACACATTTTCTGGCAAAGTTCAGTTACGGGGTGCGATCCTCACTGCTCTTGGGGTGCCTGCTGCAGCGGTTGTTTACTTGAAATGTGCAAAGGTAATTTAAAAGCTACTTCTGAATTCATGTCATGGAATACTCACACTGATGGTTCAAAGTAAAAATAAGCAAGTTTCAACCACACACACGCACACTTCCTGCTTCTTTAAGCTATCAAGTGCGTACCATAAAGACAAGTCGTGATCACTTAATCCCTCATAATCACTGTGATTTCTTTTTCCCTGTACAGTTATTCAGATCTCATTCCAGAATTCATCGCCAAGTTAATTAACAGATTTCAGTTTATTCTGCATCTAAGAGGAGATTGTGGCTTGACTCTGGGAAAACCACAAAAGAAGGTGACAGCTTGTTTTTCAGCTCCTATCTTTGCATTTTCTGCTCAAGAGCCAGGAAAAACGGAAGCATGTAAATTAGGAAGCCCATGTATCATGCGGGATTAGCATCACACATTTCTCAGGAGGCAGAGAAGTGACAGCACACCTTCCATTCTCTAGATAGAAAAACTGATCATGCACCTTCTCAGGGCTGGGATGTTTTTCATGTTTCTCTGGCAAGCCGCTGCTCTGAAATCTTACTTGTATTTCATTCACCCCCGTTTCAGTAACAGCAGCTCCACCAGTGATAATTGTTTATATTAAGATAATGCCCCAAGTGAGGTTAAGACTGTGGGATGCAAACATATGCAACATACAAATTTACATAATGTACAATATAGGAAATCTATCAGGATTCATTTGGTGCACTCTCACTCTCTTAGCCTTGAGGCAATTTTACATAATTGATGTTCACGTGAACTATTTCTTGGAGGATTATTATCTAGTCTTTATAAGAAATTCTCTTGTAAGGATCTATTCCTTCAAAAATAGAGATGGAAATGCAGAGAAATTTTTCACAGTAATCCCAAGAGTATAAATTTAGGAAGCAAAAGGCCAAAACCTTTAGGTATTGTCTTAGTACGTATACTCTACAGCCAAAAGCTTAATTCAGATTGCCTGTAGTAGTATTTCAATGCAAAAAAATAAATAAAAAAAAATCCTAATACTCATAGTTATTGTCTTCTTCTGACACTTGAAATTTAAACCATGATAGTCCCACTAGATTAACCTGACACTACACATATCACAGACCATTGGATTTCAGCCTGTAATCATCCAATAAAGTAAAGCCTAACTTCTGCTCAGCTAAAAAACAATTTTAAGAAATACATATAAACTTCAACAGAAGACATAAACCAAAGGAAAATCCTCAGCTTCTCTTGGGAATGTGTTCTCGTGGTTAACCATGTAAAAATGTGCGTCTTGTTTCCTATTTGAATTTGCCTGGCTTTTGCCTCTGGCCATTACTTCTTATTATGCCTTTCTTCAACAGATTAAAGAGCCCTTTAATATCCTGTATTTTCCCCCAGGAATATCCCTATACACTACAATCAAGTCACCTCCCAATCCTTTTTTAGGTAAAAAGCTCTTAAAACGTCCCAGTGTAATGCATTTTCTCTAACCATCAAAACATCTTGCTTTACTCTTTTACTCTTATCTTCCAACATGGTTATTAAAAATGAAAACCAGAACTGTATGCACCATGCTGTGGATGGCATTGTTGAAGCCAAACATGAGAGGTAAATAATTTTTAAAATTCATTTGTTTATACATTGATTAATCCTTTGCTACTGCAGCAGATCCCTTATCTGATTGATTACTTATTCTGACTCCTAAATCCTCCTCAAAGTCATTACCTTTCCAGGCTCTAGCTTCCTATTCTCCAATTACAGCCTCTACACTTGGTTCTTAAGATAGACAACGTTATAGTTGCCTGGATTAAAATTCACTAAGTTTGAATGGGCTCCTTCTACCAACCATCCTGAACAATGTCCCGTCCTCCTAATTTATGACTCCATTAATCCTGGAGATGAATTTTTGCAGCAGCAGGTTTAGATCTGTTTCCAGATCACTGCTAAGAACGCAGTAAAACACAGAAGCTACTCCGGGAACCTCTTTAGATACCATCTCTTTCAACGAAGTTCTCTTCTTGAGATCTGGCATCAAATTACATTTGCATGGTTCACTGGCACTGCATGTACACAATGTTAATGAGAATACAATGCAGCACTGAGTCAAGTACGTCCTCAATGGTATTAATAGCTGTTTTTACTAAAGCACTGTGTAGACTTGTGTTATATTCATTTATTTTGGCTTTTTATTATTTGATACTCCTCAGACTTTCTATTTTGGTTAGGATAGATGTTAAGCTAACTTGTCAATAAAGTCACATTGCACACCCTTCTCAAAAACAGCATAAAGCAGTGAATTTATCATTTGATTAACCTCCACAAATACACTGGAGTATTAGAAAGTCGAGTATCACTGCAATAGGCAGATGCATCAGACAGCACTGGAGACCACTCACATTTCTCATGGCATTTCCTGGATGAAACCCCAGGAACTGCTGACCTCCAAAGTACCTGACTGAAAATGTTCTAGTCCTGCTGACTAACAAGCTGCGCCCACCCAGCACGGAGGCACAGAACCTCCTCCGGATTGCCGATATCCCCTTCTCTGGCACCTCCCTGAGTAGCTGTCTGCAGGTAACGCACCGCTTGACCAGTCAGACCACAGGGGCTGAATCCAGATCTAGGCCGCTGGGGCTGATCCCGGCAGAGGGCAGGACAGAGGTTGAGGCCCCTGAAGGCCTCGGGGGTGCTGTGCCAGACATGCTGGCTGAGGAGAGGACGGCAGCAGCTCGCACTGAATCACAAGGCAGGGTAACTAACTCGCCGGGAGCCTGTTGCGCCGGCGAACAGGCCGCAGCCGGCGAGAAGGAAGCAACGCGCCCCCTGCGCCCCTGGGAGGGCCGAGGGCTACCGTCCCCCGCACCGGCAGCCAGCGGCCGCCTCCGCGCCTCACGCTCGAGGCCGAGGCACGCCGCCCGTTGCCTCGCGCAATGCCAAGCTCTGATTGGTTATCTCCGCCAGCGGGGGCGGGACCGAGAAAGATACAGAGCCAATCCGCGCCGCGATGAGGTTTTCCTGGGGGGTCCCTGTGTGTGCGAGTGAGGGTTGTGCGCAGGCGCAGCGGTGACGGCGAGGGGCGGTGGCGGACGCGCGCGCGTGAGGGAGCGAGCGCCGGGCGGAGCGGGCGCCGCGGGAGCGCGGGGCCGGAGTCGGAGCAGCGACGGGAGCCGGGCTGAGGCGAGGGCGGCGGCGGCCCGAGCCGGGCGGTGTCCGTCGCTCCGCAACGCCTCGCCCTTGAGCGGGTTTCACCTCGGGGAACGGCTTCCCTCCCCGCGGCGCGCAGGGGAGCCCCCATCCCCTCCGCCGCCCTTGGGGCGAAGCCCCCTCAGCTCCCTGCCCGCCGGCCCGCGCAGCGCCTCGCAGCCCTCAGCCCCGATCCTTGCGGGCCGCCTGGTCCTCCCGCTATGGCTTTCCGTCGGCGCCTGGCTCGGCTAGCCGCCCACCTGCAGGACCCGCGGAAAGTGGCCGCCTTCCAACGGCTCTGCGGAGTGGAGGGGCCTTCGGGCTGGGCCGACGCGGAGCAGCGAGAGGGGGGCCGAGGGCCGGTGGCTAACGGGGGCCCCGCGGCCGCGGAGCGGGCAGCCGAGCAGGGGCATCCCACCGGGAACGGGACCGTGCCTGGCGGGGCGCCCCCCCCGCGGCAGTGGAGGAGGAGGCCGCGCCGCAACTCCCTCACGGAGGAGGACGGCAGCCAGGAGTTCTCCACCCGCAACCGCTTCCTCTACTATCTCTTCAGCCTGGGCACGGAGCTGGGCAACGAGCTCTTCTACATCCTCTTCTTCCCCTTCTGCATATGGAACTTGGACGCTTGGCTCGGCCGGAGGCTTATCATCATCTGGGTGTGGGTGATGTACCTGGGGCAGTGCACCAAGGATGTCATCCGCTGGCCGCGGCCTGCCTCCCCGCCCGTGGTGAAGCTGGAAGTCTTCTACAACTCCGAGTACAGCATGCCTTCCACCCACGCCATGTCGGGCACCGCCATCCCCCTGGCGCTCCTGCTGCTCAGCTACGGCCGCTGGCAGGTAATGCTCATCACCTCCTCTGCCGTATTTTTTCCAGCGCCGACGTGTAAGGCTGCGACAGACTTTATTTCTTCTGTGGAGAGAGAAGGGCAGAGTTTGGGTAAAATACGAAATTCGTGCCTCTTTTTCCTCCTCCCCGCTGTGCGCTCCCCCCTCCACCCCTCTCCAATTACCCCCTCCCCCACCCGCCCCGACTTCCCCCTCTTTATTTTTTTCTATGATCTGAGGGAGTGCTCAGGTAACAAGGCGTTCTAATAATTCTATGCTCTGAATGGAAGTTCTGTTGACTTTATGAACAGCTAGTTCACTATGCATTGAAAGTTTGCTTTAACCGTCTATATTTTATTCCTGTGAGGGTTTTATCGACGTACCTATTGTAGAATGAGTGCTTTGCACAAAGTTTGGATAAGCATCTGATATTTGGACGGGCGTTTGGTTTTCCCGACTGGGAATTTGGCAGAGAGCAAGGAACTAAAGGGCTTCTTCCTGACCCTTCTTTGCTTTGAGTCACTTCGTAGCTTGAGTCCGTTTGTTGCTTTAGCTTTTTTTTTAATGCTATCTTTTAGCTCCATCACATAGAAGTTGGAAATGATTTTTTTTCTATCTTGAGGAGTATGTAGCTTTTCAGGTGATTTTACAGCTATTAATGTGCTAATAATTAGCAGAAGCTGATAACCTCTGATCTTTTCAGTCCCTTCATTTGGCAATATCTTAGGATCTGACTGTTGCACTTCGGGTGAATAGATCAAGTTCTTGTTAATAAGTTGGGTTTATAAATTAAGAAAGCTGTGGCATGTGCTTTGGCACCCGCTGTTAGTGCTATGGACAACAGTAAGAACAGCAAGAAATACTGCACAACATGCCTTAGCTCACAAATCACAGCACCTATTTCAATAGTAAATGAGGGAGAAGGCTTTCCCAGGCAACAAACGTTCATTGTAGGATTTTGAGGGGTCTGGATGTAATGTCCAAGAAGTTACGTAGTAAGTCTTACGTACCGCTAAAGTTTACTAATTTTTACTATAATACCTGCTTATTTAAAGTCAGATGTATGTCATGTTGGTAGAGAGAACTCTTAAGCTTTATGCAGGGGTTAAATTTCTGTCTTTCCAGTTACTGTTAACAACCACCAGCTGTCAGCTGTCAGTGTGATGCTTTGTGCCTTCATCTCAGCATGTAGAATGGGTGCCTGAATGAAGAAAGTTGAAGGTTAGAGATTGTAATTGGCCTCTCTTTAACCAAAGTTCATGGTGTTTACTTCTGCACAGTGTGCCCAGAAGAAAGCTATTAAGGATTCATATTCCTTGCCAGGAAAATGAAGTATCACTCTGCTAGAGTTGTGCAGGCATCAGCTAATGTCGTGTTTTGTGAGTGTTTGAGTTCTTGCTGAGATGCTTAATCTTTTTTTAAAAAAAAACCCACCCTGCAATCTGAATATCTGTTTATTACTTGTTAGCTATGTAGGGCTGATACAGAAATCCAGTTTGTTCTTCAGCAGGCTTCCTTGCATGTGGGAAACTTCGTTCAGTTGTATCAGTCAGTTAGCTTTGCACAGTCTGGTGTCATGTGTACAAGGGAGGACCTGTCTTGATTGCTTTTATAGAACCAGCAAACTGACAATGTGTGAAATGGTATTTTTTTTTTAGTGAGCCAAGTTTAGTCTGTGGTTTGCCAGCTCTGCAACTGCAGTCTGTGAAGCAGTGTTCTAATTGACTAAACATATTCATAATGATGCATATTAAAAATCATTCATCCTTGTTATTATTTTAGAACCATGCTTAAGCAGTGGAGAAGCAAAATGAGTCTTAATTTCAATTTTTTTTCCCACGAAATTGGGTTTGAATAGTAGACCTCTCTGAAATAAATTTCTCCCATTTCAAAATGTTCACTTTAAAACATCAACCTTCTGATCTTTCATTTATTTTCACATATTAATACAAAGGTAAACCGGTGGCATGTTAATATCTTGTAATTTACCTCTAAAGAGGGTTAAGCTTTCATCCAATGCTGCTTATGTTCTCCGTACTTTATCAGTGTTGAAAGACTATAAAATCTATGGGACAACTTTTTGTTGTGCTATTCTGGAAATAGTGGGTGTGTAAAAAAGACTGACCTCAGAACTTCTTGGAAAGCTATTTATGGTAAGGGAGCTTATAATGACTCTGATTTTTATTCTCTGCTTTTTATTACTTTATACATATTTATCATTAGATGCAGGTGGTTAAGCTGGTTGGCAAAAGTTGGGGTACAGTCTTCCTATATGTTCAGCATAAGCAAGCATTATACAGACCCTGATCATAAGTAGTCTGCATTTGAGGATTGTTTATTCAGAAAAATCGTACTGGGAAGTGATACTGAATGTGTGTTTAGGCAGATACAGTCTCTGCTGCGACTTTTGTTCTGGAATAGAGGTAACTTTAATTGAGCTTGTCACAAAACCAAAGACAGCCACTCTAAAAGTTTACTCCAGTGTGAAGGTAATCACTTTCCTGTATAGTTTATTTGGAGTTTGCTTTTACTGGGCTATGACTTCCTACTATTGTGTAGTAGTTCTTTTCTATAAAAAAGGACAGTCTGCGAATTTTTCCCATAGACATACATAGACAACAGAGCAAATCTGATTTTTCTAGGCATGGCCCAAACTGTCCGCTTAAAAATAACAATTTTGAATTCCAGTAGGCTTCCTTTTAACCTGTTGAATTAAGTGTGTGCCTTCCTCACTTTCAATGCCTGTCAGCAATCCTATTGCAGTTGGTTTCCTTTCCTGTAGTATTGAAAAGGATTTTTGGCTGTACATAATAAACTAAAATATGTGCTTACAAACAAAATTGTTCCAGTAAATTATTTTCCACACATGATGTGTTTTAAAGATGGTTGTGGCAAATTTTCACTGTTAGAGGCTTTGGAAACAAAGAATATTCAATGCAACCAACTTTCGGACAGAAACAATTTACATGTGAAGATAATTTTCATAATAGCTGTTTTGTCCATTGTGGAACATAATTTTTCAATGTCTCCTTGTATTGTGAGAGCTTGCCTGAAACTTTTTATTCTACTTGCATAATCTTTATATGTTATTCTTAAACCTCAGCAGGATAAACTGCTCATGTCAAAACCACTTCGGTAACCTTGAAATATAAAGCTCATGCCCAAGGACTCATGAGAATTTTGCAGTGTTACAGATGTTGATATTTTTCTTTTCATCTTTGAAGTTCTGATGCTTTCTGAAAGGAGAGCAAACGCTTAAAAGGCAGTGAGGGTATAGATCTTGATACAGTGTAGGGAAAAAAGTACACCTTTATCCCATGGGGGAAAACCTGCATGCTTTGAAATACTGACAGTTTGAGCTGGGCTGGCATATAGTGTCCTGAACAGGGAGGAAGAGCGAGCATGCTCTGCTTATCACCTACAAATTCTCCAAAGGCCATAGGGTGAGGCTACTAGGAAATGTCTTTTTAATACTTTATTTGGTTACTTTGAACTGTTCAATAGGTATCAACATGTTTTATTAGAAATGGTGCTGGAGTTAGGACAGTACCTGAATGTGCCATAACCTGCTGTTTTCTTTTGGCTGGGGGATCAGTCAAGGAGATAGAAAACAGGCCTTTCTTGCAGAGCTCCTCCAGGATGCAGCCAGTGGTTGTCCTGATTAGGAAGTGATGGGTTCATGCTCCTTCCTGAGCTCTGCATTTATGCACCGAGTCAGGAACTGCTGACACTCACCATAGCCCATTGAACAAACTTTAAGTTGATATTCAGCAGGAGCCCAGAGCCCTCAATGATGAATAGCTGGCTTCTGTGACTACATTAACCAATGTTTGAATGGGCTTATCTTCTGAAGCAGTTTAGATCTCTAAATATGACAGCATTGTCCTCCTGGTGTACTTGTCTGCCCATGTTTTGTAAGCAAATCCTATCATCAGTGACTGTCTTTCCACCCCACTGATGATAATGGTGACCTTAGTAAGCACTGCTGCTAGTTAAACCTGCAGTGGAGTGCATCTGTTCTTAGCTTTGATTTACTTAGTAGTCTCTGTAGTACCAATTGTGTAAGAATATCATGTGGTAGTGTGTCAAGCACCCAGATTTTTTTTTGTCTGCACCAGTGCTTTTACCAACCAAAGCTGATGAATCTAATCAATTGAGATGGCTCTGACAGGATCTTTAGTGGGATTTTGGAAAGGGCTGCCTTGTTGCATGATTCTGACTGAGCACTACTGAGTATTAGCTCTAGAATTGCCTGCCTGCTCTTTCATTTCAAAAGGCTAACTTTCAGTTCCTCATTGGGAACGGGGAATAATTGGTTGTTGGGTGAATAGTCTAATCATGACACTGCTACAGTGAGAATTTTAGAGGAAGCCAGCCAAACCTAGTTTTAAGTGCATGTCTTTTTTGAAAGGCTGGGAATTACCAGTAAGGTTGGAGAAAGAGTAAAACGGGAAGCTGTGTATAGGGGCTTCTCTTACACAAGAAGTCTGTGTATAAAGGCAAGTATAGACTCCTTTCAGAAAGAGATGCCTTGTTTCTGAGAAGCCCAAATGGATTTTGGCTGAAACACTAAAAAGTTGTGAAGAAACTTAGGCAGAGAGATGCATGCTTGTCTTGTCTGCATGCTTTCTTATGTGTATTTCTTAAAATAAACAAGGAAAAACTCTTTGACATGAAAAGCATAGCTGATGAGCGATCTGAAAACCTAGAGTTACACAATGAAGAGCTCTTGAGAGAGTGATGGGAATTTAGAGGGTCAGCAGTACTGGCCTTGCCTTGTGTATTTGACTTGTAAGATCTTCTTTCCCGGGCCATATAATGCCTGCAGTTTATTCATAAAGGAAGCTGGAAAAAGTTGTGTAGCTTGTTTAATTCAGGTGCTCTTTAAAGTTTGAAGAGAGCATAGCCCGGTCTTACAAGTCCCATTGGGGTATCTCTACTAGAGATATGCAGCAGCCTGGCCTGTTAAACTGTGTTGATTTGCATTAAATATATACTTTCAGGTTTGTGTAAGCAAATCTTTAATTAATGTAAAGTATCTTGGGGGGAAATATGTAAAAACAAATGCTGAAAGGTTATATACAGATTTATTTTTTTTATGAAGAAAGGATTCAAAGGAAATAGTTCTCAAGCTATTTTGGTTTTTTTTTTAGAGGATTGCACACATGTAAAGCACTCCTCGTCCTTTACAATAGGGTGTGTTGTTGAAACCTGAAAAAACTTCAGTTTACAGGAAAAATTAGGTGCTTAAGCAGAGCAAGCTGTAGGTGATTCTTGCTGGGTGTGTTCAGGGAGGGTTATTTGGGGTTGTTTTTTGTAGTGATTGCAAGAAAAAGAAGTAACAGGTTCTAATTTCTGTTGTAACTCTTTGACTCCTTTTCATACCATGTGTAGCAGTAAAGTAAACCCTTTAATTCCCTGCAGGGCTGGCATGGGATATGTCAGATTTTTAAGCAAGAGATTCTTGTCATGATGTGTGGCAGACTCAAATTTTTATGCTTTCTGACATTAAAAGCGTGAAATTTGGTTGGTCAGTGGAAGAAAGAAAGAAAGAATTGATAAATGTAGCTTAACCAGTGTTATTTACCACTTGGCCTCTTTTGAAAAGACAGTTTTATCTGTTTATTTTTCCTAAAACGACTCATAAGTGGTCTTTCCTTTTTAACTATCCTCTTCTCTCTTCTGCTCTATCCAGAAAATCGCTACTATGCTGTGTTCTTTGTAGTCATCTGATCAACCACTGCCTCAGAGACATTCTTATGTACACTGACTATAGCTTTTCATATAACTATTGCCAATATGTAGCCCAAATATCAAAAGTGTGATGCTGCAAGTGCTGCTTGGATTCTTTCAGTGAACTGTGGTCCAAAATAATTGTCTCAAAATGAAGCTGAAGTTCTGAGTTGTTATATACTCTTAAAAAAAAAATCACTAATACTGTAGAACACTGAAAACATTAGAAACTTAATTTGGAAAACTACTCCAGTGTAGAATGTGCCTTTAAAAAAGTAAAGAAATTAACTTCTAGAGTGTGTTTTAAGGATGTTCCATTATGAAAGAAGGAATTTTTTGACCTAGGTCAAAGCTTTTGGGACAGATTGCTTCCTTATGAGCATTTTTCAAACAATGGTTATGTTATTAAGACTCTTGGCAAAAAGTCAGATAAAGATGAGGGAGGAGGATTGGCTCTTGAGGAAAATGTTTTCTATGTAACCCAGTCAGAAGCTTGCAAGCCCATTTCAGAGGATGTAATCAAATAAAATGGGGATTTCCCATTAAACCATAGGATATAAACATCTCAAAGATTTACCGGGAGTAGTTTCACTGTTATTTTCCAAATAAAACCAATTTAATTCATTTTATGGCTAAAGCAAGTTTCTGGATATGAGAACAAAATTGAGGCTTGAGAGAAGCTGAGTAGGCTCTTTAATCAGCTTTATTCCTACATTTTTCTTTAACTTAATATTGGAATTTAAGAAACCAGTTAATCTTTTTTTTTTTTTTTTAAATACCATGCCTGGTGGTCTGTTGGTTGGTCACAGACCCTTACCCTGAAGAAGGGTAGACTTAGATTACATAACAGGGGAAAATACTGTGAAGGTGGTGAGGCCCTGGCACAGAGTGTCCAGAGAAGCTGTGGCTGCCTCTGCAACCCTGACAGGGTTCAGGGACAGGTTAGATGTGGCTTTGGGCAACCTGGGCAAGTGGAGTGTCCCTGCCAGTGGCAGAGGGTTGGAGCTGATGGGCTTTGAGGCCCCTTCCAACCCAAACCATTCTATGAATTGATACATGTCAAGACTGAGATACTTTTCTTCATGGATGCCTTCAAAGAAACATTCATTCAAACATTTTAAAGCCAAAATGTCCACAAAGACACATCTATGTGTTGCATTTGTCTCTAGTCTCTGCCTTGCTGTGAATTCCATCTGCCTCCACTTCACCTCCTAATACTGTATTTGTTCTACATTGTTATTCATATTATCAGTGGTGTATTCTGGCCTTTGGAAACAAAAATTTTGCAAGCTGAGTATCATTAATGTGACCTAATATTGAGTGCAAAGTACTTTTCTCAGTGAGGGAAAAATGCCAGGGTAATGTTGGGTTTGAGTCAGCATGTGGTTTTGATCACATATGAGTGTCTTTTTTTTATGTGAGTGTCTTTATTTTTTTCTAAGGTTACGATTTTTCAAATCAAAAGTTGTTGTTTTTCTTTGATTCACAGAAAAGAAAACATTATGCAGCTCAAGAAATGCTCCCCATACTCAGATAATTTATTTTTTGTGGTGGCATGGTAGTAATGGAGGCATAGTGAGTTTTTGAGGAAATACATAAGATGGTCTTACTTGAGGGCGGGGTTTGAGATATCTGTCTCTACAATGGGCTGTTCCTAATATCTTGAGTCTTAAGTGACTCCAGTATTGTCAAGAGTAAAGATACATCAATTCTGTTATCAGGAAAGAACAAGCTGAGAGCATGAAACCAGGCTTTTAGCTGTGCCTCTGCTAGCTGTCATCTCTGACAGTCTTTTTGACCCTCATCTGAAAGGAGGTATGATGCCAGTCTGCCTTCTGATGCCTAAATGAGTAAGAACAGCAATGAAGAGGGCAGAAGTGAACCTGTGATCCTCTGTCTTTTGTGCCTCTCTAGGTGTGATTTGGCATGCTTGGAACCGTGGGACAAATTGCTGGAATTCAGCAGTCTTGCTTTAATCTTTTTTAGAGACTGTCATTGTGTCTGTATGCAGCTATATAGGAAAGCTCTAAAAGTTTTTAATTCCAAGGTAATTGATAATTGTTAATTTTCAAATTTGTATGTATTTGCCAGTATTTTCCAAAATCAGACATAAAATCAAGCATAAAGAAATGAGTGCTTTTATGGGTTTTTTCCACAAATGCTTGAAATTAGTTTATATTAAAGTTTTCACATTAATTTTTACTTAAAATTGGCACATTTTATGGGAAAACATAGTAAAAGCTATTTGGTTCTTTTTTTTTCTTTGAAGATTCATTTGTGACTGGGAGAGAAGCTTTGTGAAATCCGCTACTTGTGAAGCAGGGCTGAGGATAAATGCGAATACCCTTAAGGCACTGAGCTAATAGAAGATGTTCTGGTAGTTGGGGAGATTTCATATACCTTGGCAGTGGGAGGTTATGGATATTTACAACCATGGTATAAGGAATGCATACATGAAAAATACACGCAGCCAGCCACTTTCTAGATGAAATGACATTTAGAAAATGCTTGCTAGTACCTTAATATTTCCTTATTTTCAGAGAATAATTTGGAATTCAATTTATGGTATCAGCGTTTTTATAAGGATCAAGGTGATGCCTCCTGTTGGTGTTACGACTTGGAATGCTGCTGAACAGTCATCTTGCTGAGCTACAAGGTGTGTGGGAGTGTTAATATTCTCTTCTAGTCACCTTGTACAATTATCCCTACATGTGAGGACAAAATATGCAGCTGCATTATCACCCCCGAGGCAGGTCTGAGCAGGTGCTGCCAGTTTGGTGTTCTAGGAATTCTCAAACCTAGCAGCTGCTTTTAAAAGGTCTGAGTGAAAACAGGCCAAGGAGGAGGCAGCATATTGTGCGTAACTTGTATTGAAGCAGAGCTGCTTGTGCTTTATTTCTGCTAATGTCTAAGGAAGCCAGTGAACTACACACCCCCCAAGGGTACATACGTATGGCTTTGTGATGCACCACAGATGGGCTGTGGGACGAAAATCAGATCCATTATGTGGGCAATGCAGAGAGATGTGGATAGAACAAAAGAAACCCCGACAGATGAGGGTTAAAACTTTCTTTTACATGAAATTTTATTCCTGTACTTTATTTTTAATGATGTCTTTACCTGAACTGATAGTTATTTTACTGATAAGTGATCTTCAGACATAAACTGATAGTTGTCCAAATGTGTTGGTGACACAGTGGGAGCATAGAGGAGAATGTTTTGAGTGGGAACTAAGCACATATCAACTGTTGTGTTGTGGAAGAGTATTCCAGAGGAAATTAGTATAATTGTTCCAATTTTCTGCTTTTTTTAATAGTAGACTGGATATACTACAGCTAGGTATATTGTAGTGAGTAAGACCTCTTGAGTAGAAAGAAACTGGGTGTGGGATTTGCGTGATTATTACCATGCCTTAGAAATAACATTAATCAGCATGTGCCTGATCCTGTGGATATATTTGTGGACATGTCATGCTAAAGCTATTTCAATAAGAATAATTTGTCTGGGTTTAAGTTAAAAATTCTTCACTACTGTAAGAATATATGAATTAGTTAACTGTATAATTTTTGTTTGGGATGTGATAGGGAAATGTTTGAGCTCTTGGATACAGATACTTTGCTACAGAGGAACTAAACTAGCTGGTGTTTTCAGATGTTTTAATGGGTATTTATTCTCAATACTACTATAAAACAGAATTCAAGTGAGGTATGACAGAGCCAAACATTCCATAATTTTCTTCTGAGTTGGGAGTTTCTGACAGTTCTCTTCTTTCTCAAGCACCTCTCCCTTCAGAATTCCTAACTGAGAGAAAGCATTTCTCTTCACTTTCAGAATCTGACCTACTCTCCCTAGTGTTTACAACGACTTGCCCAGAACTCTTAAAACAAGAATCCTCGAATCCACCTTTTCTTTCATGCTCTTAGTAGGGTCTTTCTGTTTAGCTGCTCTAACCTCTTGTCCCTCCCGCAGTCCCAGCTTCTTACCCACAGTATCATTAGCTGCTGTAGCTTGCTGAGCCTGGCACTTCATTGGTCTTGCTAAAATTGTTTAGAATGAATCATTAAATACGAAATTTTGTTTAGGTACAGCTTGATGAAGGTAGAAACAAAACCAAATGTCACTACAGGAATTAAACTAAATGTAACACAACTGTCAGCTGGGCATTTAGAATTTATTTCAATGTGAAATCTGTTTATGTGACAATTAAGCTTCGTGACTTTTTGGTGTAATTTTTTTTAGGTTTGTCATGTTAACATGGTCCTGGAGCTAAAAATTCAAGGAATGTTGGAATAATGCAGAAGACTGACAAGCTTCTAAGCCTTTCTATGAAAGGTTTAAGAAAAGATTATCAATTTATTTAGTGATCTTCACAGAGGATTTACAGCTTTGTCCAATAAGATTCAAGATACCTTCTCTAATGTGTTGGATATTTTATCCTTCAGCTTGCCTATAAAAGGAGCAAGGGAAAGGGCAAGAAAATGGCCTGTAATTTTTCTTCTGAGCTTCAAGTACATTGAATATAAATACAAACTGCCTGTTTATATTGAAAATGTTTATCATTGCTTTCATGTAGGAAGTAAAACAATTTTGGAAACGTGCCATTTTGTCTTGTCACTGCTTCTTTTGTAGAACTAATTATTTTTAATACTGAAGAAAGGAAGCTGTATCCTGTCTTGTGCAACTCTTTGCAATATGGTAGTGAGGAAAGTATTTCTTACCACCCTGTAAGATGTGAATTAGCACTTATCCAAAACCTAAAAAAGCTAAAATAATATTTCTATACATGTTGACACATGCCTAGTAAAACAAAGTATTTTGTTCCTGGTAAACAGTCCTTATTAATAAAAAATACTCTACCAAAAGATGGCTTAACTGGAAATAATTATCCAATGGTTTTGTTTAATAAATGTAGATTGCAGTAGGAAATCTTATGAGTTTGTAGAGAACAAAAAAGTTCACTATTCCAGGAGTTTGATACTGATGCTCGGAGACTGCAGAAACTAAAACAGCATGTAGGGAACTGAGTTTATTTGCAAATTGAGTTCTTCCTTTTTGGGTGAAGCTATTAGATTCTGCCTGGGTAATGGCTAACAGTACTTGTACTTTACTTAGCTGTTTCACTCTATGTAACACTGTACCACAGCTTTATAACACAAGGCTTGTCTCTGCCCATGTGGCCGATCTAGGATATGGTAATGTGGCAAGGCTGACTGCTCCATTCTTACTGCTTTGCCTGAAAATCTACAGCTGAGGCTCTGAAATGAGAAGGAAGGGGACAAGGAAGAAGTTGGAAAAGTTGGACTTCATGATTTGACTTTATGAAAAGTGGACTTAATCGGGGTGGTCTAATAGGCTTGGATAGGCTAGGGCAAAGAAAAGGATCAACATAAACTATGTTAATTTGAATTAATTTTAATATTCTTAAAGTGATTTTTTTTTTTTCCATTCCCCCCCCCCTCCAAATTCTAATATAATCTCTCCATTTTTTCCCTACCAGTATCCCCTTATGTTTGGACTGATACTTGCATTCTGCTGGTGTTCTTTGGTTTGCTGTAGTCGAATTTATATGGGAATGCATTCAATTTTGGTAAGAAAATAATCCTACTAAACTTCTATTTTAATGTTGTTCTGATTTCATAAGCTTCCATCACACTTAAAGTTTTACAGTGCAGTGATTGTGTATATAGATTTTTTTTTTTAATATCCTACAATATAGGAACAGAATGTTACGTTTCTTCAGCACAGAAATTGATTCAATAGCTAAAAGTATGTATCAAACTTGCTTTAATTTATATTCTTTCATAATCTTCTTTTATAAACTCAGCCTCCAGTTGAGACTTAGCTGGTGCTTAATAGGAATTTTAGTGCAGAAATTGGTGACCACAGCAAAGCATTGATTAACTTTTCTGCTATAGAGTAGAAATAATGTTGCAGGATGAGAAGGTGGTTAATGTCCACTGTTTTCTACATCAGCTACCCAAAGCATGTGCATTTCAGAGTGTCATATGAAATGCTAGGGTTTCACTTACCAAAATTTTTAAAGAAGCAAATAACAAAGCTGTCATCTGTGAAAAACAGGCTTACTTATTAAAAAGGTTTCAACAAAAATAAGCACGAATGCATGCAAAGTAAAAATGGGAAAACAGGAACCCTACAAAACAGTGATCAGAATGTAAGAGCACTAGTAAGGGTGGCTCATGAGGGTTTTTTGACAATCACTCATTAGAAGGAGAAAAGCTAACAGACAGAAAACAGTAAGCCTGGTCATGAGTATTAAAGCGCACAGATGAACAGTGTAATAGAAATATGAAAATAATGCAGCTCAGAAAAACTGAATGACATTTGCATTAGTGATCAGGAGGCTTCCCAAGTCGGAACTGCTTGTATGGAGGATAACAGGGTGAACTGATCTATCAGCTGACAGCTAATCTCATAGAACAGTCATGCAACGAAGTCATGCTTCATGCACACTGGGCTATTCAGTAGCTTCATATCTGAATTCTCTATAGTATTTGAGCGAATACAATTAATCGTGTTGCCTGTAATGTAAATCAACTGTGGTGTCTAAGATGAGGGCAAGTAGCATGGCAAATATAGAATCATAGAATGCTGAGGGTTGGAAGGGAGTTTAAAGATCTTCAAGTTCCAACCCTCTGCCATAGGCAGGGACACCTCTCACTGGACCAGGCTGCCCAAAGCCCTATCCAACCTGGCCTTGAACACCTCCAGGGAGGGAGCAGCTACATCTCCTCTGGGCACCTTGTGCCAGGGCCTCACTACCTTCACAGTGAGGAATTTGTTCCTAATATCCAATCTAAATCTACCCCCTTCCAATTTAAAACCATTCCCCCTTGTCCTATCACTACATGCCCTTCAAAAAAGACCATCCCCAGCTTTCTTGTAGGTCCCTTCAGGTAATGGGAGAAGGTATATGGCAGAAGGTTGTTGAGGCTGCTTCTGAAATAAGTCTTTCTTATCAGTTAATTGTATTGAATGTTTGATGAAAGCTTTCATTGGTGGAAATGAATAAAAATGATTAATTGAACATGGAACAATACAAAAACTGCTGATGAAAGTCCTGTCTCCTGGCTCCTATAGAAAAGTTGATAAACATGTGAATTAATGTGATCTGGGTTCTAATGCCTGGATTTCTGAAAAGCTTTCAACAAATTCCTTCTTAACAAATAAAGGTGAATAAAGCTGCAGATTGTTCAGTCAGTTGCACAGAATTATCAGTGGTAACTAAAATTGAATGATAAATATAGAAGTAATTAGGTAACCCTTTAATTAAGAAAAGACATACTTAAAACAATAATAAAACTGGAAATCAAGTATAAAGTCCCAGATTTTACATCTTCCTCTCATTTAGTAGATGGACACAATTCTCCATCCCTGAAGTACTGTTAATTCTGAAGCTGGAGCGGAAAGTCTAAGCCACTCTACTGCCTAGCTGCGTGGTCCTCGACTGCATTACCAGCTGTTGCAGCCAGCATGCTGCATGTTGGCACCCAAGCACTTAGATCCAGTGTTAAGATACTCCAGCAAACTATGTTTAGGCAGAACTTCTTTAGCTGGGCTAGCTCTGTGATGAATGTAGGCTGCAATGCCCCAGCCCTGGGCAAGGAAGGACCACTGTAGCCAGCAGATACGTCGATCTGCAACTTTGATCATGGATCACTTAATCATGAATGAAGCTATCATCATTCATGATCTGATGATGATGCAGATCTCCTGTTATTAGGAGATCAAATGCAGTTCCTTATCTTTGATATAAAAAAGATGTAATATTTTAAATGAGAAAAGATGGGAATCAAAAAGTCACTTTTGGCAACAGAGCAACTAGGCTTGTCTCCATGCTGATACAGCTTAATTATTTTTTAAATGGCTGTAACACTGAAACCATATCTCTTTCTCTTCAACAGGATGTTATTGCTGGATTTCTGTATGCTATTCTCATCTTGGTTGTCTTCCATCCAGTCGTGGACCTGATTGATAACTTCAACTTAACTTACAAATACGCACCTTTAATTATCATCAGTCTCCATTTAGCCCTGGGCATCTTCTCTTTCACCTTAGACACCTGGAGCACATCTCGAGGAGACACAGCTCAGATACTGGGCTGTGGTGCTGGAGTAGCCTGTGGCTCTCATGTTAACTACATAATGGGTCTAAAGCTAGATCCTTCTCCCGATACCTTACCTTTATCTCTCTCCTCTCTCACCGTGACTGTGTTTGGAAAAGCCATATTGCGGTTGTTGATTGGAGTAATTGTTCTGTTGCTGACAAAAGTGGCCATGAAAAAAGCCACTATTCCACTGGCATGTAAAATATTTCGCATACCACATGAGGATGTCCGGAAAGCAAGGCAACGCATGGAAGTTGAGCTTCCCTACCGCTATATCACATATGGAATGGTTGGGTTCTCCCTCATGTTTATTGTTCCTTGTCTCTTCCATTTTATTGGTCTTTCTTGATGCAGTTTTGTTTTAAATGGGGAGAAGAAAGCTAGTTGCTTTTTGAAGAGGTGCACTAGTTTGCTAAGGGAAGGCCAGTAAGCTTGGCTTTAGCAGGGTCTTCACTTTAACAGCAGTTATGTAGCAGACAAAGCATTTAAAGAGCTTTGTACATCTCTGGGAATGGTATGGGGCAGAAGTCAACTATCAGTCCATGAGAAGTGCTGAACTCTATAAATGCTATGTCTCTAGACTTATTGCTGTAACAAAGTCTGTGTGTGTGTGATGCAATGAATGTATCTGGAATGTCTGTCACACTTACCTGTGTATACGACCTTTTAACAGGTATGTCTGACAGCTAATCAGAAAGCTCCTTTCATGATCTGTTTCCCATTTCATAGTAATTTATTCAAGCTGTTGGACCATAGACTGCTAAATTGGTTTTCCTCTCTTCTTTCCTGAAGTCCTGCTTCAAGATGTTTCAGCTAATAGGCATTTCTAATGGACCAAACTTGCAATGAGGTTGAATTTCTCTGAAAAACCAGAGCTGTTTTTCTTTAGCCCCCTCTACAGACTAACATGTCTCTATTGGCACTGGTTAATATCACTAGTATATACATGATTCAGGTACTGTGTTTTATGGTTTAATAACTGTGCCTTTCTGTTGCTAAATTAAGAAATGCCATATATACTGTGATGTAAAAAATGCCTAATTTTATTTAAAATCATACCTAATTAGGCAGATATTTTTAAATTATAGATTGTCCACATTGCTGGCATGGTTCAAGTTAACCGGGATATTCACTTTAGCCAAATAAAACTGCATAAATGAAATGACCCAAGAATCATGTCCTTAAGGTCAAGATGTTGTAAATGGACATTAATCCCTTTTGTAAGAATTTTTAATGTGTATTGTAAGTTAGTGGAAGAGGATATATTTTTCTGGAGATTGTTTATACAGTGGACAGATATTCAAAACTAATGAAGCCTATAAACAATAAAGACATCCTATTCAGCAAAGAAATGGGCCTCATTTATTATTCCCAACTAATTTAGGAGGACCATTGTTTTTAGATATTTGCTTAGAAAATATAATCCTTATTCTAGAGAAAAAAAGTATTTTTGTGCATTAACATGCTCTATTTAAAGGCGATAAGGACTTTTACCCCGTTTAGGTGGCTATAAGAAAATATAATGATCAAATTAAAATTTTTAGCATTCTCATAGGCAGACTGTGAGCAGTCAAGACAGTACAGTCAAAGCATAAACAATTTATGCATATCTAAATTTTACTGATTACGTACTTTTCACGATCCTTTTTCCAGCAATGAGTAGAACATGACTCTTCAACACTAACTTCATGTGCCCCTTTTGTGTTTCATTTTGTTTTATGTTTTAATGTGTTGCCAGATCTGTTCTTTCCATGTCAGGAACTGTCGTTCTGCAGCAAGAGTTGACTTGTTCTCAGGCCAGGAAACACATAATTGGGTTTGGAAGTATAGTGATTAGATAGAACACAAAGCTTCCACCTTGTGTAAACAATAGTTGTAGTGGAAAGGGTTTTTTTACATTGGAGCTCATATCTTTAAACTGTTAATATGTAAATTAATAAAACGATCTCTTTCCTCAAAGCAGTCAAATTATGGTACACTGGCATTAGATGATGCAAAGAGCTAACTTCTCTGATGCATTTCTTCAGTGCATTCAGAATGCACCACTATGAATGTATTCAGACTGATGTGTTCAAGAATTGAGAGCGTGTTAAGCAACTTCTGCAGCTGAAAAGACCTTACCTAGTTGAAAATGGTTTGCTGTTTCAGTGCATATTTCTGGATTTGATTTTTTTCTGTCTTTTCCTCTTTTGCAGCTTAATGCTGAATGTGCAGTAAAAGCTAAATTGGTTTCTGAAGTTTTGAGGGAGGGATTTCCACTTACTTGGTTTTGCATGCTATTGGTAGCCATTAAATAAATAGCTGGAGGGAATGTACACAACATGCCTTATGCTCAAAGCCCTGAGCCAGTGGTGTAGTTCCAATTGTACTGAATCTGATGAGAATGATGAGAATAACAGGATAGCTTTCTCTGAAATTTAGAGTATATTCTTAAATACCCTAGCTTTATGGCTTATAGGGAGAAATGTTTAAATTATAGCACATTAGAGACAAGTAAGGAAAACAGATTTTTAAGGAACATATTTGACTTCTAGGAACTCCAAGCTTACAGCATAGGAGTGTTCTTAAAGCTCTCTCTTCTACCTATGCTAGCTCTGTTGTACTATCAATGGAGAATAACATCTACTATGGAAGATGTAGTATGGGTGAAAAAATCATGCAGGTAGGGCTTTCAACAGGCTGAGGAAAAGGGCACTAGTTTCTCATCAACACATATTTTATATTTTTATACATCAGGTAACTTTGAAATGTCATGTTCCATGTGCCATATAGTCTAGTACACAGGAATGTACATCAGAATGCTTATATAGCATCTTTACAACCGGAACTCTGAGACTGCAGCTACTTTACTGAAGTTTACATGAAAGAATTTTTAGTACTCTATTTTGTAATGGGCTAGGCTCAAGAGAGCAGTTTAGCACAAAATATCAAGCAATATGAACACTGTTACAGCATAAAGAAAGAAATGCAAAAATTTAAAAATGCAATTTAAATATTTGTGTATTAGTGGATTTTTGTTTAATAACAAGCTAAGATTCCTTCAAATCTGGCATAACCAAACAGCAGGTAAAACTGGAGCACTTTCTTTGCCCTAGGCTCTTCCTAAAGTTGAACGTGAAAAATGTTTCTAGTATGAGCATCAGCTGGTACCAAATTATATAAAAATAAATTTAACATAGCTTTAAAAGGTAGTTAAAAATCTTTCCAGAAGGACAATACACTTGAAACCTTTTCATAAAGTGGTGCAAAAACATATTGATGTCACTGCTAATGAACTTCCACAGTTCCATGCTGTATAGTTCTAAAGAGAGAAACCATAGAATGCTTAGGGCTGGAAGGGACCCTAAAACTCAACTACCAACCCCCTGCCATGGGCAGGGACACCCTCCACCAGCCCTGGCTGCCCAAAGCCACATCCCAACTGGCCTTGAACACTGCCAGTGATCCAGGGGCAGCCACAGCTTCTCTGGGCACCCTGTGCCAGGGCTTCATCACCCTCACAGGGAGGAACTTCTTCCTAATATCCGATCTAAATCTACGCCCTTCCAATTTCAAAGCACTACTTTGTAGAAGCAGCTATAAATACACATTTCTTGCAAAAAAGCTATGAGTTACATTTTCTTATTTAATTAATTTGAAATAAAACCTGAGAGTAACAGTCACGTAGAGAGTGTAATTTGGCACAAAGTTCTGTTTTCCAAGAGGCTGAAGAGATTCGAATTAGTCTTAAACTGCCTCAAACACAGGAGTGGGACTTTTTCTGACCTGGCCCTCATTCAGAACTAACCCAAGATGGAATTCATGTAAGCTTTAGAATCTGTTATTTTGAAAAAAGTTTGATGTTCCTAAAACAAGCTCTTTCTTTGGCTTCCCATGCCATGAAAGGGGTTGAAGCGTGTCTCTCCTGTGTGATCACATATGAAGCTCTTCAGTCTCTGATCACATTTGCCTTACCACTTACCTTGCAAATTGGGGGGAGGGGGGAAGGAAGTAAAGGGGAAGGTGGAGAAACTAGTTTAAGCTAAACTGGCAAACCAAAGGGAGTTTTAATTTGTGTATTTACTTGGATTTCCTTTGTTAAGCTTTCCTCCTGAAAATGGTGTGTTTCTTTTAAAGTGGCAGTTCTAATTGTGGCACGTGGCTTGTTTATTTTGCTTTCACTAGAACAGTGTTAAATTGTCTGGATTTTAAAAAACCTGTTGTTTTCCTTTGCTACTAGTTTTTATTACTGCTTTTGGTATATAAGTCCATTTCCTGCTTATTTCCCAGGGAGTGTCCTGAACTTTTTGTAAGTAATTGCTACTTATGTGAAGATTGTAATTTTGAACTTGTAAATACTTAAGGGCTGTTAGTGGCTGTTAGCTGCTCAAATACATAAAAACAAACCTTGCATGCTGTAAGTAAACACATCTGTTGTGCTAAAAGTTGCTTCTATTTCAGTATTTGCTTTCTCAATACAAAATTAAGACTTTATCCACACAAAATACGTAAGATACTTAATAATTCAATGGTAGGAAGGGGCATTGCTCTCTAACTCCTGTTAGCTTGACTGGGAGTTGTGCACCCAGTTCCTTCCATGTGTCGTTGAGGATGAACCCGAAGGTCGTGCTCATGCTCTGATGTGTACAGGCATCTGTGTGTGTGAAGGGACTTACCTTGGAAGGTGTAAATGGAACAACTTCGCTTTTGAGGTCTGACAGAATGTTTTTTTAAATCACACTTAGCCCCGGGTTTACAGTAATCTTAAAGGGCTTAACTCAGAAGCTGTTTCTTAGTGGCTGGAATTGGCTGTACACTTGATGCTTCCCCCTCTGTGCCATAATTGTGTTGAATGATGAGATCCCAGAATAATGTCAGGAGATGACAGGAGAATTGATTTCTTGGGTTACTGTGACCCAACTTACTGTAGTCGATTCTTGGGTCTAATGTAGAATGTTCCTAGGTTATACAGTTTATTCCTGTAATTTACAAATAACTTTGAGGAAACTGACTTTTTTGTGGGAGGAAGTCTCATGGAATGACTTAGTGCCAGAACTTTTTATTCTAGTGGGAAGCTGAAGTGGCCTTTCTGTTTCAGCAAAAACATAAAATCCTACTTTAAATTTAACTGTAAATACTCTATTTGTCAAATTGGTAGATTATCTGGGTCAGTAATGTGTTTTTTCCTTCACTTCTTGAAACAAAGGCAAACAAAGCTTAATTTGGAAACAAAATGTGATGATGTGTGGCAGAGAGGATAGAGCTCTTTAGGTGTTCCCTAAAAAGCAACTATCACATGCTGGAATTGAAGGTAACTAACTATGCATTAGAAAAAATTCTTTGCACTCCATTCTGCACCAGAGTTAATTTATTTGCATGTTGGTGAGAGTCTGTTCAATAAAACAAAGCAAAGCAATATCTGCTTGCAGTGTATAATTAGTAATTGCTCCTGTAGGATCACAGAAGAATAGAGGGTACATAGGAGAATACTACCCTGAAAACATTGACTAGTAAATGTAAATAAAAAAGTCCTATCAAGTTGGAGAATTTTAAGTTACTAGACTTTGACTAAATTAGTCACTCAATTTTTCCCGCAACTTTATTTTTGTTAGAAAGTGCAATGAAAGATAAGGGTGACATTCCTGAAATGGAAATTGGATCTTAAAATAATCCTAGATGTCTGGAAAAGATCAGTTCAGTATCTAGCAACCAGAAAAGTAAGAGCAAAGCCTGAGGGGGATATTGTATTAAACTTAATGCACTTAAAAATGATGCCAAAATTTGGCCTATACTTGATTTATATGAAATCTGAAGTACAATATAGATATATATAATATATTACATGTTGGGATTTAATTTTTTATGTACAGAGATTTTCTTGTTACTGCATTCCCTGATAAAAGCAAGTGTTCATAAAATATAAAACAGCTTTGTCTGTGTAAGGGAAGGCTGTATGTTAGTAGTATTTCAGGAAATAATGCAGTTTTAACTCCCAGTCTCTCAACCTCTTGGAGAACTTTATTTATAAAAAAATAAAAGAAAAGAAAAAAAGAGTACTTTCAAAAGCAAGCCCTGAGTTAGCTGAGGATCATATGGAGGTTGCTGTATAATAGTGTACGACTGATGTTTTAAAAATTAATGCATCAGAATTTTTTGTTACATTAACGTTAATGATTTTGTATTCATTGTACCCTTTCTGCAGTTGTCAACTAATATTTAAACTCATCTTGACTGGTAACTGAAGTGTCTAACTTCATCTGCAATGAGTGGGTAATAAACTACTCTGGATTCCAAAGTGTTGTTGTTTTTATTCCTTCCAGTGCCAAGGGACGCTAAGTTGGACACATGAAATAACTGAGCACAAGATAACTTACATTCCTATTATTATATAGCAGTAACTGTTAGAATAATATAGTTTACTGTGTGGTTGAGATGCAAAAGTTTATGAAAAAGAATGAGGAAATCCTGAAACTTATTTTTTTTCTTTTTCCACTGTGTTAATCTGGACTGATAGTGGGTTTTTTATAATAAATAAAACTAGCTATTTATCAAACTGTATGCAAGGATTTAAGTTGTATTTTCCTCTAGCCTTTGTCGTTTGTCACATGTTGATAAATGAATATGGAAGCATGCTCTTACTCTAACTGACAAGAAACTTGTTTCCCAGGAAAATATCCCTGTTGAGGGAAGAAGAAATAGTTTCACAAGTTCTGGAACTATTTGAAGTTTGGGTTTCCAGAGGATATATGATGGCCGCTTTTACTGATGCAGCAGGTTTGGTTTGAGATAGCTCAGTCCTTATTTGAAATCAAAATCCTCATAGAAAAGAACCACGAGTTTGTATCCTGTTTAACTTCTGCTCTCCTCCTGAGTTTGCTTTGAAATCTAGGGCATTTTTCCCTCAGTCTATTGAATATCTATATGCACATAGGCAGTGTTACTGCCTGAGCCTTGCTTCCTTAGTAAACCAGACTAATTGCAGAATACTGTTAACATCAATCACTGTGGATTTTGTTTTACTGTAGTCCCAAGATGCTGTAACTGCTATGTAATACATCAGCACAAGAAAGTATTAGTTCATTTGTAGATCTGTATTAACTTTAAGGAGCCTTAAGTTACTTGAAGTGCAGCAAAAAAATACTAGTCAGCATAACTCTTTCTTCCTCTCTTCCTGCAGTTGTGCAATGCCCAGTGAGGAAGTTTGAGCAGATAAGTAATGTAGCTGAACATTATTGCAGAACACACCAGAAGAGGTGGGAACTGCCCCTTGAAAGGAAGCTGTTACCCAGTAAGTGGATTTGAAATAGTGTACTATTATATGGAGGATTTATATTGAGTTAGTGAGCAAGACTCTATTTTCTACATAAGGTAAGAACTTACACTTTTATGCAAAGCAAATCTCCTATAACTTGCAGAGGTTACTGTATCTTTTATTATTTGTCCTACCAAGGCCTTTTTCTCCTGTGAGAGCTGTCAAAAATGTAAATGACAAGGATGTTAATTCCAGGGACCATAGACATGTGTGATGATGGTTATTTTTGAAAGTTTCATGGTAATTTTGAACATGCTGAGATGATAAAAAAATAAATCACCCAACCCTAAAGAGAATAGAAGGAAAGTACATCATGAAAACATGGACTAATGTAACTGACTCACTCCTCTTTGATGGGAAGATTTTAATTCAGGGTTTCGCTGATGTTTGTAACTGTTTATGGTCTTTCAGGGAAACAAAGGCTTATTATAAGGACCTGTTACCAAGCTCTGGTTCCTTGCTTCATAAAATGGCTCATAAATGCTTGGTCTGTCTGATTCTTCATTCTAAATAAAATAATTTTGAAGGGATTAGGAGTAAGCATTCCTTCTCTTTGATGCATAGCTTATGCATGAATTGAAACCAGAAAGGCATTATTAGAACTCTTTTGATCAGCCCATCCTGACCAAACATAACTGATAACTAAATCTCCCTAGACCTGAGTTAGAGATCTTCTTCAATGGTGGTTTTTTTTGTTCCTCTTTCCCTAAGACTTTTAGATCACAAGAGTGGAGCTGGTACAGAACGGCATAAACCTTAATGGGTACAAGTCATCTTTAATAACCAACATAAGTTTAGCCATGGTTTGATTATAGATTGTCTAATTTGATTAGACTTTTTGCATGCTCGTTACTTTGCAGTAAGTAAAAGCAAGTTCCTGCCCAAAAGCTTAAAACTGCAGTGCACTGGGAATTGCCCCTTCCTCCATTTTCTGTTTCGTAATGGAGCTTGCCCTGTGCTTTAACCTTAGGCTGTGAAGAACAGTTGGATTGTAGACACACTTGCTTTTCTTTTCTGAAGGATTTTATCACTCCTTTAATTGTGAAATATTTACTGCACTCGTTACTGGTCTCCACTTGGGATATTGAGCCATTGACCATAACTCTTTTGAGTGCAACCATCCAACCAATTCCTTAACCGTTGAGTGGTCCGTATGTCAAAACCATGTCTCCAATGGAGAGCCAAGCTTGTCACTTGAGACAGTGTAAAATGCTTTGCATGAGTCAGAGTAGATGTCAGCTGCTCTTCCCTTGCTCACCAATGCCATAACCCTGTCGTAGAAGGACACCAAATTGCTAATTTTAATGCTGTTTGATTGCAGGTAGTTTCAGATTTGAGTCTGTAGATGGATTCAACAGTTCATCTCAGAATCTTTAAAACCAAACCCAGGAAAAGCAAGGTGTGTTTTCTAAAAGTTCCTTTCCTCTAAACATACAAGACTTATTTGTCATGATAGTTGTGGTTTTGCCCCAGCTGAGCACCATGGACTGCTTGCTTGCTCACCCCCCACATGGGGAAGAAAAAAATTCATAAAATAGACAAAACGAAATCATGTGGGTTTGGATAAGGACAGTTAACTGGGACAGCAAAGGGAGGGAGAAATATCAATAACAGGACTTTATAACAAAATGTACAAATACATACTGGTGATACACAGTGCAGTGTCTCACTGAACTGCACAACTAAGATGCTACAGCTCAGAGCTGCCCTGAAGCCAGACCATGCCCAAGCCCTGCATCCTGGAGCTGTGTGCTCCTCCCCCACCAGCCCCTCTGTATGCTTTATGTCCAAACCCAGGACAATAGTTTAGCAAGCATATGCAGAAAGTACTACTTCTGCTTCCCTGTCCATTCAAGACACAGAATTTCCTCTGAATTATTAAATCCCTCACACATTTGATCATCTCTCCTGGTATGCCAGTATCTGTGTTTGGGTAATTCCTGCTGTACAGAATTCAGTCCTGGTGCCTAATCAAGTCCACAACCGCCTTGGGAAGCTGCCAGAAGAGTGCCTGCTCTGAGGAGTTACCTTGCAATTGCTGATCTCACGCTGTTAAGCAAAGGGATGTAATCGTGTTTGCCTCCTGCAGAATGATTACATTTCAGAACATGATGACCTAGATTTCTACTAACCTGCAAAGATTTTAAAACTGGAATTTTAGAGAGGGGGTGTTACCTATGCTTCCCCTGTATCCAGTGGGTACTTTAATAATTAATTTTTAGTGATTTACTGTTTACAGCATTATTTGTGCTCTAATGGCTACTAATTGCTGGGCAGTTATTGCTGTGGACTTAAGTGGATCTGTTGCAGATGCAGGAACTATAAATGAAATAAAGCTATTACTCAAATTGACACTTGCTGTTTTAAGAGACTATTTTCTCTGGGCTGATGTTTATAGGACATAATGCTGTCTCTGTTACTTTTTAATAAGGTTTGGAGGAGTGAAAGCTGCCAATATCTTTAAGACAGTGGTAAAAGTACAAAGTCAACAAGCTTAGTGTTCAGACTGCTTTCATTCCAATGCTAATTAGCACTGCATTGTGCTTGCCTTGCAGAAGCAGTTCTGTTCTTTCCTGATGCGTTGGCCTGGTATTGGTATTGTGTCTAGGCTTCAGGCTGGCTAACCTTGCTAATAGATAGTTGAAAGAAAAATAAAAACTTCTTATGGTCAGGTTTGGCTCTTTCCACTTACAGGTGTGTCCAGGCACCTCTTTAAACATCTGGTTGCTGAGATTTCTTTCTTGTCAGTGAAAATAAATGTCTATTTCAAAATTTATATACAAGACACTTCAGTGGTTATGCAAACAAGTCTCTCTCTGACACAGCAGTTCTGAAGTACAGACCTGGTTTGGTGGCTTGGTGCTTCACTCTCTCCTGAACTTGGGCTTTTAGGGTGGCGAGGTGGGTTTGTAATGGCCCAATTACAGAGCCAAATTCAATGGGAATTAGAAGACCAGACCTTGAAGCAAAAATTAAGATGGTATTGCCCCAAGAAAAAAAGTGTACTACATACGGATTCTGACAAATCTGTGCTCCTAAGAAACTACCCTGCTCCCCAGTCAATAGGTAGCAGAGTTGAGCTGCCAGCACACAGCCCAATTTTCTGCTTTAAACAGGATCAAATAAAAAATCTTAAACTTGACACTCTGTGCAAGTCATGAGAAATTGTGAGCATTGCTACCAATAGCTGCGTTATTAAAATTAAGAATTCCTGCACTGAAGAGATGATGGGGATGGCTCTTGTACTGCAGGCTTTGGAAAGTTAGCTTAGGTACTCTGAAGGCAGCAGCTATTAATTCTGAGTTGACCTCTAAAAAATGGTGTCCTTATCCAACAACTTGACTTTGCAATAAAATATGTTTTAAATGTACTATGTAATTAGACTATATAATTTCATCAGCCTTTGATTTTGGTTTATTAAGTGCTTATTCAGCACCAAGTGGCAATTAAGAATTAAAGCACTTTCAACAAATGCAGGAACTTCATAATCACCAGTCATAATTAATTTGCCTCCTTTTGACACTTTGTGTGAAGTTCTACAGATACAATTGCAAAAAGCAATGGAGAGAAGTTTGCCAACTCTCTCTCCCCAAGAAACAGGTAAGAATTGAAAAGTGAAACAATCCAATGAGCTGTAACTTTTAATATCTTGAAAAATAATCCTCTTTCTCCTGCAAATCACCATACCTTCTACTACTTCGGCTGCAGGAAGCTGCTGATGGAATGATGTTCATTGATCCCTGGTATGTAACACTTCATCTACCTCCACACACAGATGAATTGCAAATTGCTTTGCTGTAAAAGTTGGCATAGGTGGCCAAAATATACTGCTAGGTACATAATCTTGACATACTAGATAGATAGCCAAGTAGTTAGGGTACTTGGCTTGTTCTTTTTACAGAATCATAGAATGCATTAGGTTGGAAGGGGCCTTTAAAGGCCATCTATTCCCAACCCCCTGCAATAAGCAGGGACATCTTCACTAGATCAGGTCACTCAAAGCCCCATCAAGCCTGACCTTGAGTATTTCCAGGGATGGGACCTCCACTATGTCTCTGGGCAACCTGTTCCAGTGATCCACCACCATCATATTAAAGAATTTTTTTTCCTAATATCAACCTAAATTCCCCTTTTCTAGTTTAAAACCATTACCCCTCGTCCTAGTGCTGCTTGCCCTGGTGAACAGTTCTTCCCCAGCTTTCTTACAGGCACCTTTCAGATACTGGAAGGCCACTATAAGGTCTCCCCAGAGCCTTCTCTTCTCCAGGCTGAACAAGCTCTACCTTCTCAGCCTGTCTTCATAGGAGAGGTGCTGTAACCCTCTGATCACTTTTGTGGCCTGTTTATGTTAGGCGTTCCTTGAATAGTTGCAGTTAAAACTGCAACAAGTCAGAATCATCAAGCCTTACAAACAAACCTTGTTTATAAAAGGGCATCTTAAGAGTAACTTCAACTGCATCCAGGTACTCTAAACTTCTTTCTCTGCTTTGAATGCTATATATAAAATGGCTGAAAATAACAGCACTTTGATTCCTCTTCCCTTTTTTCTAACTTAACTCTGCTGGGGAGGGTGGGGGGAAGGAACACTTCTCATTGATCAACATTTGACAGAATTCAATCTAAACAAAAAAAACCCCAAAACCAAAAAGAAAGCAAGGTGCAAAAAAATTTGTGGCACCTTGTGGTTGTGCCCAGAAGTTGGCTATGCTGAGGCACAGCTGTGTCCCAATATATATAATGTGGTGTTATGCAGACACCCAGCAAAAAATGTCTTGCTTTAGAGAAGGTGTGGTTTTAGTACTTTACCTTAGTCCTAGAGTGCATGACACAAACTCAGAGGTGTGTGGACTATTTCACTTTTTTTTAAGGTGGGAATGATAAAGATTCATTTCTAAAAATGTCTTTTAAATTCAGTCTGTCAAGTAACTGTTAAGATTTAGAAGGATCACTGGAGCAACTGCTGTGCAATTATTGTGGTGAACTTTACAGATGTGTTTCTACCTCGCACCCGCTGTGACTCGGCAGCGTTGGTGTGCTCTAGGGAAACTTGTGCTTTCTGTTAATATAGCTGGATTCACCAGGGAGGATTGAATACCAGCTCCCTGGCTGTAAAATTATGTCATTCCAGTTGATCTTGCAGCTGGTTTTACTACGTCAACAATGAACAGAAGGTATTTGTTGAGCATGTGGCAATACCAACTCGGATGAAAAACTACTAACTAGAGTATTTCTCATTGTAGTATTGACATGTAGAATACAGCTTTAAGTGTTATAATGTAGATTGTGTTAAACTCAGTAGTCTTCAATGAAACCACAGACATCCTGTTTTGACATTTTCAGAACAGCCCTTGCCAGTTTGATCAGTGATTAGTTCTGGGTTATGGAGTTCAGCGGGTCCAGACTTCACAACAGCAATGAAAGGCATTTACTGTGGAAACAATAAGCATGTAGTTTGGGTCTGTGCTTTGATGTTGTGTGGTTAGATATTATTCAATCTTCAATGCACTGTGCGGGGAGGGGTGGGGGGAAGCTCCCTAAATAATTAAGAAGTGAAACTAAACAAAAAAGGGCACTCTTTCGTGTCAGTTGGTCTGTCCTCTGTGGTAAGTCCTTTGCTAATGCTTCTGTGAACTGTGTCCACAACTCCTCACAAATAAAAATTCCTATCTAGTCCTTGTAAGCTCTCTAGAGAACAGACTTTAGGCTGAAATCCAGGTGAAGCATCAATGCATCTGTGAAATACAAGTCAAGCTGACTGTCCCGTGGTATCGCAGAGCAATCACCGAGATGGGTAGTCTCTATTCATTGAGAGATTATTATGCTGGTAGGTGTGTAAGTAGCTGCAGTAATAAAAACAATAGTAGTTATGCTGCAGCTTGTAGAATTCATTAAAATTTTGCACACTACCAGTGGCAGGCAACTGAAATTGTCAGTACTTTGGAGTAGCTTTTGATTGACTTTATGCTTTTGCTGCACGTCAGTCAAGGTTGCCATTAACATGAGGTACAAGTGAATCTTTTTGTATGGTTCTGTGATTATTCCTTTAAGGTGATCACCTTTAATTTCAATAAAGGGCTTTTTTATTGTGCTAGATAAATATTTCAAGTGTTTAATTTTAAAAATGGCAGTGGGAGCAGCTGTTGAAAATACTTCCATGTTTAAAAATGCTTCTTGAAATAATGTGCTTATTTATGATATTGGGAATCTAACCCCTATCCTAGAATCATGGAATCAAATAGAATCAAAGACTGGTCTTTGTTGGAAGGGACCTCAAAGCCCCTCTAGTTATACACACACACACACACCCGTGGGACTTAGGGCCTGACCTGCTGGGAAGCAGCTCTGTGGAAAAAGACCTGGGAGTCCTGGTGGACAGCAGGTGAGCCATGACCCAGTAACATGACCTCATGTCCAAGAAAGCCAATGCCATCCTGAGGGGTATCAAGAAAAGTGTGGCCAGTGAGTCAAGGAACATTCTCTTACCCCTCTGTGCACTGATGAGGCCCCATCTGGAATAGTGTGTGCAGTTCTGGGCTGCCTGGTTCAGGAAGGATAGGGAGCTACTGGAGAGGGTACAAAATAGGGCTACAGAGATGATGGACTGGAACATCTCTGTTGGAAAGAGAGGCTGAGGGACTTGGGACTTTTTAGCCTAGAGAAGAGAATGAGGGGACATCCTCCGGCAGCCCAAAGCCCCATCCAACCCGGCCTGTTCAATCGCACGTTAAAAAAAGGAAAAGCGTGCTAGTTCAGACTTTTAATGGTGACAAACTTAAGGATCCGAGGAACCAGCAAGGGGAAGGGAAGGAAACGTCCTTAACCCCCCGACCCCTCCTGTTTGGGTCCCTCCCAGGACATCACGCTGCTTCCCGCCTGCGGCAGCTCCCCAAGGCCCCCCAAGCCCGCCGCTTCCCGCGCTGCCCGCCCGGGGGCTCCACACCCGGCCGCCGACGGGCAGAGGAAGCGAGCTCGGCTCCTGAACCGCCGGTCCAAACGCTGCTCGTGGGCCGCGGAGCGAGTTCTCCCGGTGCCGCTGGGGGGCTCTGAGCTCCGTGGGACATGACGTCATTTTCCTTCCGTGGCTCCCGGGGCCGGCGCCAGCGAGGTGACACAAACCGTGAGGCGCTGCCTGCCGCCCGCAGCCCGGCCTCTGTCCGAAGCTGCAGTCCGCAGCCTGGCACCCGCCCCGGGCCCGCGACGCGATGCCACACGGCGGCGCTGGCAGCTCCGGCCCCTGGCGCCGCGGTCCCTCCCTGTGCCCACCCCCCTCAGCAACACTGGCCCCGCCCCCGCCAGGGCAACGGGGCGGAGGTCTCCGCGCGCCGTCGGTGGGAGCCAGTAAAGCTGCAGCGATTGGAGAACCGGCGCTCCGCTCCTGCAGCCGCCCGCGCCAACCCCCTTCCGCTGCGTCGCTTCCTCTCCCCGCCGCCAACGGAGGGAAGATGGCTGCCGGCTGCGCGGCCGGAGCAGCCAATGAGGTGGCTAGGGATGGCTCCGGGGGCGGGGCGCGCAGGGGGCGGGGGAGCGCGCACGCGGCCGGTTGTCGTGTGATGGTGTGCGGCGGGCAGGGGGCGGCCCTGAGGGGCCGGGGTCGCTGGATGGGCCGGGGCCACTGGAGAGACCGAGCTGGGATGGGGACCGCTAGAGGGACCGGGCCGGTGCAGGGGTGACTGGAGGGGGCGGGACGGGCTGGGACCGCTGGAGGTGCCGAGCTGGGGTAGGGACCGCTGCGGGGGCAGCGACGGGATGCAGACCGCTGGAGGGGCCGGGCCGGGCGGGGGCAGGTGCCGCTGGAGGGGCTGAGCTGGGGTAGGGGCGGCCGCGGGCGTGGAGGAGGGTTCTCTGGGGCAGCCGTGGGCAGGGCAGTGTCCGCCCTGAGTTTAGCTGTGGGGAGGGCAGGGGTGCCTCTGAGCGGGCTCGTCTCGGGGTGTGGGGGGGCTCCTGCGGGTTTGGCGGGGGTTGTGCCTCTGGGGTTTGCGGTGGGGGACTCTGAGCGTTGCCCACGGCTTGTGAATTGGGCTGGGCGAGCAACCACCAGAGGTACCCCTGGGTCGGAGGTCTCTGCTGTTGTAGTGCACTGTGCGGTGGGGAGGGGAAAGGGGTGGCTCCTGACGTTTCGCTCGCTCATCATCGTCTTTTCTTCTTCCATTAGGCTAAACTGAAGCATCTCTTGCTTTGCTGATTGTGGCGCTGTCTGTTCCGGAGAAAGTGTGAATAAAGCCACACGACTTACACTGTGAGTTGATCCTGTTACTTAGTGAAGCCTGGAAGCTTAGAAAGACTAACAGTGCTCTTGAGGCACCCTGAGCAGGGGCTAGAGGGCTGGTGCAGCATTGAGACTGGTCTGGTCCCTGTTTCTAGCTTTGATGCTAGTCCTAGTGATACGGCAAAATGTAATAGGTTTAAACTAAAAGAGGGTGGATTTAGATTAGATATGAGGAAGAAATTCTTCCTTGTGAGGCCCTGGCACAGGCTGCCCAAAGAAGCTGTAGCTGCCCTCGATCCCTGGCAGTGTTTAAGACCAGGTTGTATGGGGCTTTGAGCAGCCTGGGGTAGTGGAGGGTGTCCCTGTCCATGGCAGGGGGTTGGAGTTAGATGTGCTTTGAGGTGCCTTCCAACATAGACGTTGGTTCTATTCTATGATTCTGTGGCATGTCTGGGAGAGTGGGCTAGTGTTTGAGCCTGACATGTGGATTGGGTTAGCACACATTTCTAATCTGGGCAGGCACATCTCATTATAGAGTTGTGACTAACCACTTACGGGCTGCCAGGTTTAAAGATAGGACCTGTGTTGGCAGATAAAATACGCTTATTGATACCCTAGTAAGTACCAGCTGACCTCACCTAAGTTCAGTGAAGATAGTGATCTTTTTTAATAATAGTCTGAAACAAAAAAAAATCAGGAGGAGTGAGGAAGAAGAAATAAAGGCTTTTATTTGGGTTTTTAATTTTTTTTCCCTTGGGAAGAAGTGAAAGGAAACTTGAAAAATGTTTTTGAAGAAGAAAAATACATTTGGAGAATCTGCTGCCAAAGCTGAGATACTTTTATGTCCTTAAACTGTGTTTTATGTAACCAACAGGTATTTCAAAATGAGCTGTGTTCAAGAAGTAACTTTTTCCCAAGGACATGGGGAGTGGAATTGTTAATGCTGTTATAATAAGCACTCACATTGCTTATAACTGAATAATTCCAAATTAATTTTCCTTAGAAATGTGTATTTGTAAGAACACAGAAACATGAGGTCTTCTCTTACTATGCTGGTTTTTGTGTCTGTAAAAACTTTTTTAACCTTTTAATGCCTTTAAAGCAATAATGAATTTTATTTAAGTTTATTTTAAGTGGTTTTACTGGTTGAGAGTAATCGTCAGATTCAGCAACTGTGTGGTAACTCCTGTTGTGGGCAGAACATCTGAAACTATCTCTGTGTGTACCCTGGGGATTGTGTTCTGGGTGATAATTTTACATAATGCTTATCAAAAGTTTACATGTTGGTTCCTAGGGCAGCTGGTTGCATTTTCCTCCAAATGCCTTTTTGCTGGGGCAAGGAACAGCCCTGTAGAGAAGGTGGGCATAGGACTCTAGCATCCTCTGTGTACGTAGGCAGTGATGTGGGACCTGGCCTGTTGGGTTGGGTTTTGGTGGGGGTTTTTGTTTGCTGCAATGGTCTTGAGGGCAAGAATACTTTGCTGGATGGCCTTAGGGTCTGGTCTGTACCTCGTGTAAAATCAGACTGCTGTCATTGTGTGCTGACAGCACTTCCTAGCTGGGTTCTGCAGTTTTGTCATGCTTTTACTGTAGCTGTACAAATAATGTGATTTCTGAGCTTGTCTGAAAAACATCAGAGCAGAAAGAAATTGGCATTACCCTGCTGATCAGCTGTGTTGATGTAAAGTTGCCTGTGCAGGCTTCTGTGGTTTAGTTGTAATTGGTGAATGAAAAGACATCTCCTGTGCGGGTCAGCTTCGCCTGTGCAATGACAAGTTTGTTAGTGGGTTTCACACCAGATAGGGGAGGAAAAAAATGTTGAGACTTAATAGATTGGAGACTCGGTGAGGCCAGGTTTTGGAGATGAGTGACTTGCAGGTAGCTTATGTGCAATGGAGGATGTAAGAAAGGCAGGAACAGAGCATGTCGCTTAAGGGTTGGGAGGTTCAACTTCAGACACACCTTTAGCCAGATCAGCTGTCCACTTCTCCCTTAGCTCTTCCCCTTCTCATGTTCCTGCACTGTCTCTTCCTTTAACAGAAGTGTATTGTCCTTATTTCCTCCTGCCACTTACTTTTTATTCCCCTTTTTTCCCTGCTAAGCTGCTCTCAGGCTGTTCCCTCTTTTCTGCTTGCAGCTGTGAGAGCCCTGGGAAAGGACAGCTCTACTACAGGACTTTGCACCCACAAACCAAGTGCTGTCCCTGCTGGTTCAGCCCTGGCTGAAACCTCTTTGTTATTCTGGGGGGCTGGTGCAGTCAGTAAGTAGAGATGAGATACATTCACTGCAGTCTATAAGGAAGCCTAAAACATTCGGTTTAGGGTTGGGTGGTTAAACAGATGTGGTGCTTGGACATGATCAGCCAGAGTGTGTTGTATCACCTTCTAAAGTAAGCTAATTTTAGAGGGAGAGGGAGGGATTCTGAAAGTGGGAATGGAAGATTCTTGTTTTGGTAGAAAAAGCTTTAGACTGGGAGTGAAGGATGTCTGATGCAGAAATGTTGCCTTAGGTTTAAAGTTCAGTAGTTTGGATGAATTGTATCTAGGATGTATTTTTTGCCTTAGCTGAATCTTTGCTGTAGGTTTTGGCAAAATCTTTCAGTGAGAACAAAGCAGGAGGGTGAGGGTGGATGCCTCACTTGAGAAAGAAAGTAATCCAATCTATAGCACTGAAAAAATCATGCTCAAATTGCAGGAAAAAGTGCTAAGTTACTTCATTAGGCAGTTTGGAAGGTCACAAGTGATCTCTGTCCTGCTTCCAGGCCCTACAGGATACTTGACCATTTTCAACAGTCAGAATATTTTACAAGTAGAGACAGGAAGCTGATGTTGCACAGCCACCTGTTTTATCAAGTTCACATTAACATTTTCTTTAAAACTCTACAACCCAATACGTTTTTATTCAGTTTATGTCAGGTATTACCTAGTCTGATCTCCTTTGCAAGACAAACCATTTGTAGTGTTGTTTATACCCTTTACAGACTATACAGAAATTTGTCTCCCCTTCTCTCTTGTCTGAAGGTTTTTCTGTCAGACTGCTAATATTCTCAGATTTCTGTTACCACTATTTGTACCACACTATTCCTATTTTTGAAAATGTTTGGAGGTGGCCTTAATGGGTAGTTTCAGACTAAAAGTTGCAAAAAATAGAGGAATTAAAATACTTCAAAACCTTGGAGTCCCTGTTATTTTGCTCTTTGAGACTTGTTTGATGACTTCACTGTCATGAAACACTTGCTATTTTTGTCTAAGTTTCTGTTTTTTCAGTTAATATATGCTTAATGAAAAATCAAAACTAAGGGATTCTGGAAACCCTTCTTTTATTATAGCAACTGAATCCTACCTGTGAAAAAACAGGTGCATTAAAACACTTGTAGTTCTTATGTTGGATTTAAACTGATGAAAAAATACCTTTAAAGTGAAACTACCTTTTTGCTATATGTTTGCATATAGTGGCAATTCAGTTGGAAAATACTGAGTGTCTTCCTTGTCATTTCCCTTTACCTTTAGATGGATGAATGAACATATTGTTAATACATGTAGCCACTGCAGATGTTTGGGTTTTTCCACCAGCAGAATCTTCATCTTTTTTTATTTTGCTTTATTTTTTAGCTGATAAATAAATTTTTACTTGCACCTTTTCTGCAGCTAGCCATAACTACTGTGATCTTTCTTTCCCCCCTCCATGCCTGTTATTTTTAATGGGAGGCTGAGTAGTAGTTTTGCCTAGAAATAAAATGTATGTGTGCTGTAACAATTGGTAAGCAGTTACATTGGTGAAACGACAACCCAGCATTTAAGTAAAATTGGCAAATTGCTTGCTGGATGGAGTTACATACTGCCAGTACCTGGAATAGGAAACTTCAGATGCTGATTAGAATCATAGAATCATAGAATGGCAAGGGTTGGAAGGGACCCCAAGGATCATAGAGCTCCAACCCCCCTGCCACAGGCAGGGACACCAACCTCAGGCCTGGAGCTACACAAGGTTGCCCAGGGCCCCATCCAACCTGGCCTTGAACACTTCCAGGGATGGGGCATCCACCACCTCTCTGGGCAGCCTGTTCCAGCCCCTCACCACTCTCTCTGTAAAAAACTTCCCCCTAATATCTAATCTAACCCTTCCCTCCTTTAGCTTTAATCCATCCCCCCTGTCCTGCCATTATCTGCCCTTTTAAAAAGCTGATTCCCTTCCTGTTTATAATCTCCCTTCAGGGACTGGCAGGCGGCAATGAGGTCCCCCCACAGCCTTCTCTTCTCCAGGCTGAACCAGCCCAGCTCCCTCAGCCTCTCTTTGTAGGGCAGGTGCTCCAGCCCTCTAATCATCTGTGTGGCCTCCTCTGACCCCTCTCCAACAGCCCCACATCTTTCTTGTGTTGGGGCCCCAGCTCTGGACACAGGACTCCAGGTGGGGCCTCCCGAGGCAGAGTATAGAGGGACAATCACCTCCCTGTCCCTGCTGGCCACCCCTCTTCTCAAATTACTTTTAAGTAATTTGAGGATCTTTAGGTAATAAGCTCGTGTGTGTGTATGTTGCTATGGGAATGACTGAGTGAACTGGGATTCTTATTATTCCTGTGTGGAATCAGAAGGGACAAGCAGATGGCTGTGAAAGCAAAAATTCTTGTTTAGAAAGGCAGCTCTTTTACCAACAAACCTGACTCACTCAAATTCTGAGGTTAAGTGAAGCTGATTTTTGTTTACTCAGTATCTGTCTATCTAAGGAGGTACCTGACTCAGTTTTGAAAGCGGGGGGGAGGACTAGGTTTAAGGAAAGAGGAATTCAGGTGATTTAATGTCTCGAGTAACTATCCCCATGGATGTGTATTGAATATTCCTGCTTCAGGAGTGTTCATAAGAGCCAAAGGCGAGCGGCGCAGATTGAGAGAGGAAGGGTTTTTCACTTGTTGGGTTTGCTTTGTTTTCTGCTTTCCCCAGGGAAAACGAGTGGTGGGTGTCTCTGGACTTGCATGTCTTTCTGTTTGCTCTCTAAGCATCCAGCAAGTCTCAAGCCAGTTCTTCCTTGCCTGGAAATACAAGTGTTGGTTGTTGCGGTGTTGCAGAGTCTTTTAGATCTGAAGCTCTGAACTGAGATTACAAAAATGAGACTTTAAAAAAGAGCATGTAAATTATTTTTAATCTGTTTGACAGATCAGAAAGGAAAAGTTGTGGCATAGTTGCATTTGTGGGTTGTTTTTTTTTCCTTCTCCAGCTTTTGTTGCTAGAAAGTTCTAAGTGAAGGCTGTGATTTTTTGATTAATAGTCTGATTTGGGGATCTGAGGCTTTTAAAAAGAAGATTAAAAAATGCTGGTACCTTAATAACATTCTTTGCAGCACTTCAGACAGATCTCCTGTGTCTTGCACTCTTAATTAAGTCTTTGTTTCTTTGAGTGCCACTCAGTTGACACCTTATCGTAACCGATCAAAACTAGTGGAGGAATATATAGCTGTAATAAAAGGGGTAAGTGCTCTCCTTTTGAATTGCGTGGTCTAAATCTGTGACTCCAGCTCCTCGACGTGATTGAGCTGCTTGTGAGTGGTGGTCATTAGTGACATCAAGTGGGCTCAGTGCGAAACAACAGCTGCTGTCCCTTGTCACTTCCAACTCACTGAGACATTGCCATAGTGCGTGCATGCTCAGCTATGCTGGTGTCATGTTTGTGTTGCACTGAGAGATGCAGTCACTGCAGGACAAAGTCTTCCATTCTACCTCGCAGAAACTGATAAACATTCTAACTTGAGTGGGAAACATTGCATTTCCCATGCTATTTGGAGTGTACACTTAAATCCTCTTATCCCCAAAATTTGAGGCATGCGGAGAGGAAGCCACTGTAACCCCATGCACAGCATGGGGTACAGCTTAGGGGCTGACCTGCTGGGAAGCAGCTCTGTGGAAAAAGACCTGGGAGTCCTGGTGGACAGCAGGTGAGCCATGACCCAGTAACATGACCTTATGGCCAAGAAAGCCAATGCCATCCTGAGGGGTATCAAGAAAAGTATGGCCAGTGAGTCAAGGAACATTCTCTTACCCCTCTGTGCACTGATGAGGCCCCATCTGGAATATTGTGTGCAGTTCTGGTCTCCCTGGTTCAGGAAGGATAGGGAGCTACTGGAGAGGGTACAAAATAGGGCTACAGAGATGATGGACTGGAACATCTCTGTTAGAAAGAGAGGCTGAGGGACTTGGGACTTTTTAGCCTAGAGAAGAGAATGAGGAGGGATCTTTTCAGTACTTGAGGGGTGGGGTCAGAAGGATGGGGTCAAGTCTTTTTTCAGTGGTGCCCAGTGACAGGGCAAGGGTTATGGGCATAAACTTGAATATGGGAAGTTCCACCTGAACATGAGGAGGAACTTCTTTACTGTGAGGGTGACAGAGCTCTGGGACAGGCTGCCCAGAGAGGTTGTGGAGTCTCCACCTCTGAAGGTACTCAAAACCTGCCTGGATGCTGTCTTGTGCAACCTGCCCTGGGTGATCTTGCTCTGGCAGCAGGACTAGATGATCTCCAGAGGTCCCTTCCCAAACTATGCAGTAGGCGAATGTTGTGTCTTGCTATTGTCTGTCTGGCAAAGTGGTATCTTCCAGAAAAGTGGTGAGTCAGCTTATCTCATAGTTGGTTATTTTTCAGTTTGCCTTCCTATTTGTGTGCTTTGCTGTGCAGTTGTGGGTGCCAGGCTGGTGAGGCTCTAAAAGAAGAGGAAGACAGGCACCAGAAGCTTTTGTCCCTGCTGTTCTAATTGGAAAATATTTTGAAAGATAAACTTTATAATTTCTGCTCAGAATTTTATTTATGGTCACTTTATACTCTTAAAGTGTTGTGCCAGTATTGTTCTTGAGTAGCTCCTCTCCATCCTCAGCATTTGTCCCTTTGATGTATTTGTAGATAGTAATCATATCCCCTCTTAGTCTGTCTTTGCCAAGCTACACAAGACAAAGCATCCCAGATACTTGTAAAATAAACAATCCATTCCCTGGATCAGCTAACCCGTGCTCCTCTGTACTTGGTTATGGTTTAGTTATCAGGAGATTGGCTTCAGCAAAGAGCCTTGCTGTCAACCTGCTATGATCCTGTAAAATATGGATTGACTAAAGCATTGAGAACAAACATGAGCCCTGTTATTGAGATACATAAAGCTCTTGACTTGGCTTTTTATCCTTGTCTTGTTTTGGGACAACACTGTCTGCCAAACATGTTGGAAAAGTCTTTTTGGGTCTCAGGAAAAATAAATTTCCCACCCAGGTCTTAAGGGTGCTGCAAAGCCAGGTAGGTTTTGTTGTGATTTTCCAGCAGGGATTGTCTGTGTAGCTGCATTTAGCTAGTGTTTTGATCAGAAAGTGATATCTCTATAATAGTTTCTTTTGGCCTTCCCTTTTGTTAATCTAGTTTTTATCTCTGAGTCCTGAATCACGCTTGTAACAGAAGTTGAGTGTGAACTTACACTACAGTGTGGTGGAAAATCACTGTGCACTTGGATGCTATAAAAAGGGAGAATGTTTTTTAATATCTGTGAAGCCAGTTCTGAAGTACTGCATGTGGTTCAAGTGCAGAGCTGTCTGGAGGCTCTTGAAAACAAAGAGCTGAAGAGAGTGCCTTGCGTGGGTACAATGTGCACATACTTGATGCCTTAGCATCTTCTATGGAGACTGAAAGGTAAATTCTCTTGAAGGGGACAGAGTCGTTGTAGCTCTAAACCCCTTTATTTCAGCCTCTTCCATCCTGCTGCTGTCACTTAGATGACATCTTTTCCTTTTGTCTGTTACAAAGCATTGAAAATTGAGCTTAGGGCATGATAAGGATTCAGCAGAGCCTCCAGCTGTCGGGCTGTGCACAAAGAGCATGTTTTGGAAACTGATAGTCTGCAAACTGTCATGAGCACGCAAAGGAGCTCCAGTTTCTCCTGCTGCATTGATACTGGAGAGGCTCTGACAAATTACCTTGACGTGGATATGTTCTGGATTAGCTAAATATCAAAACCAAATACTGCATGATGTGGTTGGTGAAGGAACTTTACTGATCTGCATGTTCCCAGGGAAGCAAATGAGAAGCTGTTTCCCCTGCTCTAGGTTTGACAGATGCCTGTGCTTGTGCAGTACATCTGGAACTGCAGAGAATTGCTTAGACAGTGATGTTAGCATGGTGCTAAAAATTGCCAGGAAGGCAAATGTTGTGTTTGGAAAACCCTGGTGCCCCATCCGCACACGTAGGGGAATATCCTCTTATCAGTTCACCAGCAACATCCCTAGTAAAGATGAGACCTGTAGTTGCTGATTTAAGTTGGGTTTTTTTAAGAAAAGAGTCTTGAAAGCATAGTAGTCTTGTGTTTTGAAGAATGAGTTCTGGTAACAAAGTGTAGCTTAAGCTAAATTACTGTTGTGAAAGGATTCCTAAAATATTCTGGTAAATAAAACATTTTATCTCATTATAGGTATTTTGGCACTAGTATGTGGTTGTAGGAGCTTTTTTTCCTGCTGCAGTTAAGTTTCTTTATACCCTTTTATTCTGGTTGCTGCTAAATTTAGGCTGAAATTTCCCAGGCTTCCTGTAGCGCAGAAACAAATTCTGTGGAGGAATTTCAGCAACATTTACTAATGTTTGGAAAGAATCTTCTTAGATACTTCATTTTTTTAAAAATATGAGGTTATTGGTACCAAGTGGCAGTGTCTGCATTGGAGGAAATAAAAGGTATTGTTGCAGGGTCACTAAACTTTTCATGCAGCTGCATGAGTAATGTTTTTTCCCTCTCACAGTAGGATGGATCATTGGGGTTTCCCATTCAAGTGGTGGTTTTGTTCAGCTTAAAATGGCCCTGAAAGTCATCGCTCTTGGACTCCTTTCTCATGATCCCAGACTCAAAAGGACATGGGAGCCCTTTTTGATTGTGGAATTTGCAAATGCATTGCAGTGTTCCTGTGACTTTTGCATTTCATTTTGTAGTGTAGATGTTCAGAACAAGGGTTTTTCTTTTGAAAGGTTGCTGCTGACTGTATTACTAATGTTTGTGTACACAAGTATGAGGAGTTAGGCAAATACTGTCTTTGTTTCACTGATTAAGAAAGTAAAGAGTGAATGTTGCAGCTTGCTTGGCATTACTTAGTAAGCTGTTCTGCCAGAATCAGGACTAGTAAGTGTTTGTAGGCCAGGGTCTTGTTCAGATCCACTCACATGACTAAGCTTTGTTTGTGTCTTCCTTACCAGTGAGGTGATCATCTCAGTGCATAGCTGTATTGCCAAGACAGACAGCCAGCTCTTTGACCTTCTAATGAAAGAAAATGCTGCTAGCCAGAAGGCATTTGAGGTATAGCTCAGAGAAAGGTATGAACCTCTTCTTAGCTGCTCATGGTTATATTCTGGAAATGTGAATGGAGAGAAACTCAGTACTACGAGTAGGAGAATGTTGTACCCTACATGTTTGATTTCCAGCAGTTGTTGGCTGTATGTAATTGAGAGATTGATTAGTTTTGCATCTTCTTTCCTATGTTTGTGGGTACAAAAGGTAATGTTGATATGGTGTCTACAGTGGGAGGTGCTCACAAGAGAAAGGAAATGACTTTTCTGTGGTCTGATCAGATAAGCACAAATGCAGAAGGCTGAGACTTGAATTCTCTTCAGGTTTTGCAGCAGATTGACAGAATGGCCATGGTTACACTACAGACAGACACCAGGACACAAAGGTGCTGTGAGCTATCTAGCATCTCTCAAAGTTGGGAGCATTGATGTTTACATAGCATTTGGACAGCAAAATTTTCTGGAGCTGTTGGGTGCACACATCATCCATCTTTCATTCCTTGAGGGGCTGTTAACCAACATCCTGCATCCCATCTTAGGAGGAGGTGTTTGTTAGAAGAAGCATGAGTGTCACAGATCTGGCTGTGACTTCCCTGGTAGATGCTTACCCTTCCTCAGGAAGGTGATCTGGATGCCTCACCCCATACCTTGTCAGTGCGCTGGACTGGAGTCCGGGTTAGGCACTGTCTCTGCCTGGATGGAGAGGGGAGAAGGGGGGAGCAGTAGGTACAAACCTCATACTTAAACCCCATCTCAGAGACTTGCTCCTATGCAAAAGCCAGGGCCCAGTGCAAGACAGTTTTCCTGGCAGCCCTTGTCTGTTCTGTAGCATCCACCTGAGGATACAAATTTTGTTGTTTACCTGGTCAGAGGCCGTGAGCATTTAGACCAGCTTTCACTGAGGGCTGTTAAATACAGTATTCTTTACAAAAATAAAGGAGAATATATAGAATTTAGATGATAAACATCCTGTATGTTATCTCTTTCTGCAATTTAACCTTTGCCTGGGAATCTTTAAGATCTGTCTTTATAAAATAGGATTGCTTCTGCAGCAGCTTCTGTCAGCTTGATCTGAGAATAGCCATGAGAGTAGAAAGACCATCTCTTATCCTCTTATTACTTTGCAGTCTCCTTTATTGGATGACCACCTTGTCAACACCTGGATGCAGTAACATCCTCTACCTGGCGAGGTCACTACTAGGAAACCTTCCCCTCACAAGAAGCTCCCAATTGGATCCACTTGCTCCTGTCAGAGTGTGGTTTTGGTGACAGGGAGGTTACTTTGCTGCTCCTCATAGTAGCTTGTGTGGGGCTGTGTTTGGATTTGTCTGGAAATCATGTTGATATCCAAGGGAAGTTTTTGTTACTGCAGAGCAGGGCTTATACAGAGACAAGGCCTTTGCTCCTCATCCCACCCCACCAGTGAGCAGGCTGGGGGTGCACAAGCAGTTGGGAGGGGACACAGCCAGGATAGCTGACCCCAAATGACCCAAGGGATATCACACACCATATGGCATCACCCTCAGCATATAGAGCTGGGGGGAGAAGGAGGAAAGGGGAGGGATGTTGAGGGCGATGGCATTTGTCTTCCCAAGTCACTGTAAAGCATGATGGAGCCCTGCTTTCCTGGGCATAGCTGAACACCTGCTTGGCCATGGGAGGTGAAGAATGAGTTCCTGGGTTTGCTTTGCTTGTGTGTGCAGCTTTTGCTTTACCTATTACGCTGTCTTTATCTCAACCCACAAGTGTTCTCACTTTCACTCTTCCCATTCTCTCCCTCATCCCACCAGAAGGGAGTGAGTGAGTGGCTTTGTGCTGCTGGTGCTTAGCTGGCAGCTGGGGTAAAACCACAACAGTCTGTTTTGATGCCCAACACAGGACTCAAAGAGTTCAAGATAGCAACAGGTTTCATTGGAACGTGCTAGATCGAATCTATAGTTCTTACTGCTGTTTAGCTGTTAACTGGCAGGCTCCTGTGCTTGCCATGGCACTTGCCTGCCTTACTGTATAGTATAGTGCTCATTAGTGGCTGCTTCTTGTTTTTTGCAGCTCGCTGTAGTGCTGCACTGCTTATCATCTTACTGGGCTGTGCCTGGGAGCATTTTGATAACAACAGTGGGGATGTGCCTGGGCTGGCAGATGGCCAGGGCAGCACTGCTGTTTCTCTGCTGCTCTACCAGACAGGCTGGAACTGTGGTGTGAACTCAAATTGAAGCCATAGATGAGTTCACCCAGGAGCAGGCACACCTCAAAGGGACCATGGCTGTGGATAAAGTTTTTCTGCTGCAGCTATACCCCTGGAGAGACCATGGCTCATAGATAAGGCACCATGTGGAGCAGGTACACCCCTACCTAAGGCACTGCAGTCTGTGGGAGGGAGTAGTTCATTGCAACGTTTAACTTGATGGTCTGGTCCAAAGGAACTGGGGGGATAAATAGTAAGGGAAAACATTTAAATTGTTTGTAACCAGGGATTTGAATTGCATGTTATGGGAATTACTATAGCAGCAACCACCTGGACAGACTTTACAAGAAGCAGGGCAAGTGCAGCACTAACCCAACCTGAGCTGGCTTTGGTGCCCAGTAACTCCACACAACTGACCACCTCTCATGTCCTGAGTAACCACTGTAACAGATGGAGCCCAAAGTCATGGGCTAAATGAACTCAGCAGGCACTTTACAGACATTTTACAGGCATGGTCCGTAGGCTAGAGGAATGATATCTGTGCATTGTATCAAAGGATGGGAAGGGGGGAGTGGTTAATGAGGATGTATTGGATAGTGTGGGACCTAAGCATGATGTAAATGGTATGGAATAAGGGGTGGAAAATATGCTGGTTTTGGCTGGGGTAGAGTTAATTTTCTTCATAGTAGCTAGTATAGGGCTGTGATCTGGATTTGTGCTGAAAACAGTGAGGTTTATGATTTATGCATTTTAAACTAAGCCTGAGCAAATCCAAAAGTTGTTTTTGTGTTGTGTCTTGGATATCTGCCATAATACTCAGAAAGAGATGTTGTTTCTGTATTGACATGAGCACCTGCTTGTGCTCCCAAAAGGTGGGTACACGAAAGCTGTGGTTTTCCTTTTTTTTAAAAACTACTCAACACCAAAGTGTTGAGTACCTGTGAAGTTTTCCCTTTGTTCTCTCCTAGCTCTGCCTCTTATTTTTTCTTCCCTCTAACCAATACTGTTCTTTAAGGCCATTTCCTTGGTTCTGTCCCACCTACAGCTCTTCTCTCCATCCTGAACAGGATTGTACCCCCAGGGTCTGTACTGGTGGGAGGGTATGAATTGATTTCATGGAGGGTAAATAGTTTGCTAGACCTAGTTTTTTTTGTGCTCTTCCCCCATAGACTTCGTTGCAGCAGTGTTTTATCCTTTTCCTCCTTTCTACTCTCTTGATACAATATTTTTCTCTGTACTGCAAATGCAAAATTACATGGAGCTTTTTTCTTGCTGTGCTTTACATTTGGAAACGAGATGCATCTGATCTGAAAGGATGAAATCATTCTCTTGGCAGTTTCTATCTTGCCTGTGCACTTCAGCGTAGCCTTCTGCACACCTTATTCCCTTCCTGCTTGACAGACCAAATGCCATTCTCTTCGCCTTAAAACAGCTTTGTGGGAATGCTGGGAAAACACCTTCACTCTCTCTGCTTTGGTAAAATAACAAAATCATCTCTAGGAGTTTGTGTCCTGCAGAAATGGTGCGTGCCTGATGGGTGTTTTGTGCTTCCCCTCAGTGCTTGGATCGTTTGGCTGATCCATCTTCTGTTGTGAAGTGGTGCCAGTGAGGAGAGGTCTCTGAAGGCATTTTGCATTAGTGAAGTGCAGCGTGCTAATGTGTTCTCCTCAGCCAACCTTGTGCTCTGCATTTCTTGTTTTAAAATGCAAACCACATGTCATGTTGCATGCATGGATTGCTTTTCACTGCCCAGAGCTCCGGGTTTGCTCTTAGTTTGCTCTTGAACTTTTAGTAGTAGTGAAAATAAAGGGAGGGTCTGTTGGCATTGTTTATAGTAGGAAAGAACAGTACAAGATTTCATCTAATGCTGTTCAAATCCCTTGCTATTTTTGGTATTTGACCTCTGCAGAGAAGATTGCCAAAACTACAGGTTATTTTCATTTTTATTACGTGTTTCTACCCTCCTACTCTAAAGTTACTCTTATGTTACCCACTAAATCTTTTCTCCACGTTTCCCACAGTACTTTTTTGCAGAGAGGTAATTTTACATTTCTGTATGGTGTTGAGCTAACTTTCCCTTTTGGAAATGGGAACTGTGCAATTTGGCAGCATCTTGTTTACACCACTAAAAGGAGAAGGAGAATAACCTATGGATGGTTGGTTTAGCTTTTTTAAAACATGAGCCTGTTGGTTGGAGCTGAGATTATGAGGTTTAGAATAGCACATGAAGAGTGCAGCAGTGTATGCTGAGACCGTGTTGAATGTTCAGTGTGTGTAGGGAGGTGCTTACCTTTCCTTTCTCTGTCAGTGGAAAGGCTGCTTTCAGCACCCCTGGCTGTTTGTTGTGTGGCTGTTTCTGCTCACCATTACTTAGAAACATGTAACAAAGGCCTCTGAAAATCCTATCCTTTCTCTTTGGCATCCCTTCTGCTTTGTGCCTTCTGTTCTAGAAATCAAACTTCTTTCTGTTTTTAAAAGATCCTTATAGGATGCCCAAGGAGATCAAAATAGTTTTGGTTATTTCAGAGTACTGTATTTATTCTGAGTTCCCAAATAATGAGTTTTGAGTGTCCTTCAAGTAGTTTGTTGTTTCTGGTAGTTGTGATATCCAGAAGACTTGCAGGGGTTGCATGTAACTGTGAAGTTAATTCATAGAAGAGATCACGTGGATGTGGTTCTAGATGACTATGTACACCACCACAGATGTTTCAGGGATAATTTGTAACAGGTGACTGTACTTTGTTCAGGGGGCACAGATGTGAGTGTAAGATTGATGTTATGTACAAGGAATGGTGGTTGCTAATGATGGGACTGGACTTCTCTTCCTAACACAAATGACCAGCCACAGCCAGAACACCTTGTGGTGGTTTGACCCTGGCTGGAGGTCAGAGCCCACCAAAGTCGCTCTATCACTCCCCTTTTCAGATGGGCAGAGGAGAAAATATATATTGAGAGGCCCAGGAGTGGAGATAAGGACAGAGAGAGATCATTCCGTAATCAGCATCACAGCAAAACAGACTCAGCACAGAATGCCTCTCAGTCTCTCAGGCCCAAACTGGCCTGGTCCTCCATGGGGTCACAAGCCTTCGCCCCCCAGCAAACATGCTCCAGTGCAGATCTCTGTCTCATCTCTGTGTCTCTGTCTCTCTCCATGGGCTTCAAGCACTGGCAGGGGCTTGCTCCAATGCAGGTCACAGCATCTCTTGTATGTGTCCCCCTGCTCCAGCGTGGGGCCTCTCCACTGGCTGCAGGTGGGGTCTTTGCCTTTTCCATGGTCTGCGGGGGGACACCCACTCCACATGGGTTTCTCCACTGGCTGCAGGGGCACCTCCTTCCTCCCCTTCACTGGCCCAGGTGTCTGCACAGTTCTTTACATCTTCTCACTGCCTTCTCTGGGGGCAAAATGTGTTTGCTTCCATTTTTTTCTTCTTAAATGTGATTCCCAGAGGTGCTGTGACCATCACTGATGCGCTCAGCCTTGGTCAGCAACGACTCTGGACTTGAGCTGGCTGGTGTTTGCTCTCTGGGGTCTGCAGAGAGCTTCTGTCTGCTTCTTGCAGAAGCCACCCCTACAGCCCCCCATCCTCCACCAGAACCCAGCAACACAAAACTACAACACACCTTCAGCCAGGTACTCACGTGTCGTAAGTGGTGTTTTCCTGGATCCTTTACATCACCTGGTTTTTATCTGTGTGGAGACTGTAGATCTGGACGGACTGTGGGCCGCTGTGAGGTGGAGTAAGTGAGGAGCCTGAGTTTAATTAACTGCTGCACGTTCTGAGCGAAGGATGTACCTTGGGGAAAGAAGTTTTGGCCAGTGCACTCTATGGTTTCTTCTGAGATTCGAATGGTTCAAGGGCAAGTTGTGTGTGCCCTTCAAAGTCTGTGTTGTCAGACAATTGTCACATTAACATGAGCTGTTTTCCTCATTGATCATCACAACTGGCTATTGTGCTATATCCATATTGTGTCCTGTTTCAAAGATCCCAACTTTGTTGGTGGATTTGTGGCAGAAACAAAACAGAAACCTGTGTTGTTGTAGTTAAGAAGTGCTAGACTTAAACTGCTCCACTTCTGCGTTGCAGAGCACCATGTGCTTTGTAGGTGGCTGCAGTCCAGTGCTTAGTTATCTTCTATTGTGTTTGGAAGACCATTGTTTCCTATTTGTCTCATAAATTTAACACAGATCCTATTCCTGCCATTTAAACTTTCCCATCAAAATACAACACCGACTTCCCCTCCTGAAAAGGAAGGGCTGGCCGCTACACCCTGAAGTTCAAGCATGAATTGTTTATATAACCTTCAATCACAATTTCATAACAGTTGCAAGAGTTTCTTACTAGGGCAGACATTTTACTGAGGTTTTGAGTGAAAACCTGGTTGCCATCAGATGCAATTTTAAGGCTTCTTAGTTGTTGCAGTAGAAATAGAATTGAAAACTGTACCCTCCAGCTTCCCCATGATACAAATTGCACGTCTATCTGGAATTACAGAATAGTTCTACCTATGTCATTTGGGAGTAAAAGCTTAAAAGCTATCTTGGCTAATTTTATTTCCCAGAAAATATTATTAAATCTGAATGAACGGGCTTTTGCAGACTCTGGCTTTTTACAACTTCTGGGTGCTTGTGGAGTCCCTCACCCTCCCCTCCCCAGCAGTGAAAGCTCTGACATGAGTGTTGTAGAAACTGCTCGTTGAATAATCCTCTCTATCAAAGTTAGTAATATTTAAACAACTGCAGCTTGCTTTCCATATGGATGACATTTGTCAGGAAGATGTCTGTCAAAGTTTACTTGGCCTTCGGTGTATAAAAAGTCTGAATATTTAGAGCTTGAAATTCAGGTCAGTCTGGAAAACTACATTTTTCTTACAAAAAGTTTATGGACAGAATCACTACAGGGTGGCTGGTTTAGGAAAACTTTCTCCACCTGCGAGTGTGTGGTTTTTGAAACAGCATTTAAATAGGAGCTTCCATAATTCTTCAATAATTTGGATTAGGTAAATTCTTCAATAATTTGGATTAAGTAAAAGTTGTCCTTATTAATGTCATTAAAATATTTCTTAAATTTTTAATTTGCATGGAAGTTAAATAGTTTTCTATTTGAGCAGTGTAACGAGATGTGTTTGAGAACTGCTGTCTTTAATAGTTCTAGTAAAACCTTGTTCCATTTCAGGACATACCCAGGAAAGTAAGGAAGGAGCGAGGTCTGTGGGTAGGCTTGTACCCAGAAAACACGCTGGACTTCTTCTCTTCAGAGGGGAAAGGAGTTTCCACAGGATGTCTGCGTTTTATGGCAAAAATTACTTGTGGATGTGCCCTGGAAGGTTGCTTTGATGTAGAAGATTAACCTGGGGACCTCATTGTCAGGATATTACTGAGGCAAATAGCTTAGTGAGATTATTTGTGACTTGGGAATTAAGCTTTTATGAGTGTGCCTACTTAAGCTGTTTTTTTAAGAATTTGCTCGTTTGTCACATGGCATCATGACTATTTGTATATACCAAATAGGAGGGGGAAAAGCAAACCCCTGAAGCTGCAAACACCACCAAGAAGAGAAAATAAGCAGAATGGAGCTTTGTTGTAGCAACTTTACCTTTGTTGCTAGTCTCTTGTCTGCCATTAAAATAATTACCCTAAAATGAGTAATAGATGGAAACCTGCTGATTCCTTCCCTTGAAGCCCAGCCTGAAGAATTTGCAGAAAAACTTACAGGACAGCTGGGAAGGCATGAGAATATTTTATTGTGTTCTGGGTCTTGCCTGATTTTTGGTCCATTTTTGTTTGGAAGTTTTCCAAAAAGGCTCCTTTTTGAAGGAGCTCTTTACCCAGGTGGCCAAGAAGGCCAATGGCATCTTGGCTTGTATCAGAAATAGTAGCCAGCAGATCCAGGGAAGGGATTGTGCCCCTGTACTCGGCATTGGTGAGGCTGCACCTTCAGTGTTGTGTTCAGGTTTGGGCCCCTCAATGTAGGAAAGACCTTGAGGTCCCCGAATGTGCCCAGAGAAGGGTGAACAGGCTGGTGAAGGGGCTGGAGAGCAAACATTATGAGGAGCAGCTGAGGGAGCTGGGGTTGTTTAGCCTGGAGAAGAGGAGGCTGAGTGGGGACCTTATCACCACCTACACTGACCTGATAGGAGGTTGTAGAGAGGTGGGCGATGGTCTCTTCACCCAAGCGACAGGTGATAGTAGGAGGGGGAATGGGCTCAAGCTGCACCAGGGCAGGTTTAGATCAGACACTGGGAAAAAATTCTTCACTGAAAGGCTTATCAGGCACTGGAACAGGCTGCTCATGAAGGAGGGGGTTGAGTCACTGACCCTGGGTGTATTTAAAAGATGGATAGATGAGGTGCTCAGAGATATGGTTTAGTAGAGGACAGGTATGGTTGGACTTGATGATCTTGAAGGTCTTTTCCAACCTTGTGATTCTGTGATTCTTTCGTGTGGGCATCAGCTAGGATTGGGTGCTGGCCTAGTCCTTAAAAGAAAGGAGGGGATGTTTGACTACTGCTTTACCCTGATTTGCATTACCTGCAAGATCTGTACTGCTGAGAAGTCACTGGAGAGTTGACCCCCTAGAACCTCCTGGGATTTCCTCAAAGTTTGGGTGTTTTTTGACACAGAAGAGTGGTCTAATTGAACGGGCAATTTCCCAGAAGTCATTCATGTGGTTGGCCATGCTTACTTTATGTACCCTCACCAACACCTTTCTTTTAAAAATTGTTATAGTTTGGGAACTCACTAAAATGATGAATTATTTATGATGGCAAATACCTCATTTACATTTCATATATCACATAAATTTGTGTACATGTCTGAAATAGTATGGGTTTTTAGGGGGGTCAGTACTTCCAGAGAAGAATTACCACTGAAGGGATGCTTTCTATCAGTTGCACTAAGAGCTGTGGTGTTTGGTTTTATATGAGACACAAAAACCCACTTAAGTTGTTAGGACTATTGATGAAAAAGCCAAAGGTGCTGAATTCCAGTGATGTCATGTAGCCTGTTTAGGTGGTCCATGGTATGCTGACAGGTGTTTACATGTCATTGGGCACCTAAATACTCGAAAAATTGCCTCATCTGGCCGTTTCAGCCCATAGTTCTACATAATTTTGGTCTTGTCCTCTGCCTACCCTTTGCATGTTCCCCAGGGGAAAAGTTCACCAAAAAAATCCCCTGACATTGTTCTGATGCAGCCATTTGTGGGCTGTGCCCACTCCTGGCAGCTTGTTAGAACAAACATTACTCCTCCTTAGGTTGTAGTGATGACATAGTTTTCTTCCAGCTTGAGGAAAACATCGCTTTACTATTTACGTTATAAAAATAATAAAGCATATTTAGCTAAGTGACTTTCACGGGATTCACAGACAGACTCTTTAATCTTTTAAGGGGATTATATGATGTAGTCACAAGAGACTGAACTCCTTAACTCAGGGAGCCCTTTCCGGTTCTCTGTAAATGAAGTTGTAGTGGGTAGGACATCAGGGTAATTTAATTTTGACTTGATGCGCTATCTCTGTGCAAGATGCTTTTGCATGTGTATTCTTAAAGCTAATTTTGTAATGCTATAATTAGAACTCACCTCAGATTTCATTTATTACAGGTTTCTGGCTGTGTTAGGGACGGCGTTTGAGATGACTGCAGTGGAGAAGATAGAGGAGCAGCTTGCTAGTCTGCGCATAGCAAAACGTTCTACGCTAAGTGAGGAACCTGCTTACTTACTGGATATAGATGTTTCCAGACCTGCTCAGTCAGAAAGCAGCCGTTTTGTGGCAGTTTCATGTTCCAATAAGTCAATTAGAGTATATAACAGGGAAACATTAAACTTCCTGCGGGAGTACAGTGACCGTCCTGGGATACTTAACGGAGTCAGATTTGCACACAGGTGTGACAGCATAGTGTTTTCAGCGTGCAGTGATGGTACGGTAAAATGTTGGGACATTCGTTTAGCAACTCAGAAAGCTGTGCAGGTGTTTAGTGGCTATCCTTCCAACGTCTTCATTAGCTTTGATATCAACTGCAGTGACCTCATCGTTTGTGCTGGAACAGAAAAAGTTGAAAACGACACATTTCTGGTGTTTTGGGATGCAAGAGGCATTACAGACTGTGCCAGCACAACTAAAGAACCCCTGGGAGTCTATTCTGAAAGTCATAATGATGATGTCACTAGAATCTGTTTTCATCCCATCGAACCCAGTTTGATACTTTCTGGGTCAACTGATGGGTTGGTTAACATGTTTGACATTAACAAGGATAACGAAGATGATGCTTTAATAACAACTTGCAATTCAGATTCATCGGTAAGTTTTATTGGCTGGTCTGGGAAAGATTATAAGCAGGTCTACTGCGTGACCCACGATGAGGGATTTTGTTGGTGGGACATTGCTCAGTTAGATACTGAGGACCCAATAACATTACTGCACATTCTGGATGTCAGAGACTCAGTCTGTGTTGGAAACAACAGATTGCATTACCTGGTAGGTGGCTTGTACCATGAAAAGGCAGATAAACTCTTTCTTATTGGGGGAACATCAACAGGCAACATTCACCTCATCAGCTGCAGTAGGGATGGACTGAGCCTGGCGGGTACCCTCTGCGGAGGGCATGCTGCCACAGTGCGCTCCTTCTGCTGGAACCTGACAGATGAGTCTCTGCTGACGGGCGGAGAGGATGCTCAGCTGTTGCTATGGAAACCCGGAGCTGTGGAAAGGTCCCTAGCAAAGAAAGCGTCTATGAAGATTGCTTCTTCTGTGCAGAACAGAGTAAGAGTTCACAACAGCTCCCTCAAAAGCAGGAAAAAGTAAAATTCTGCAAGTGGGAATCTCTGCTGTGTAGAGTTTCCCTGTATGTTTAATCTCCTGGGCAACACTTAGCTCTGCTTTATTTGGTGGTAAAGAGCTGCAATGCTTGAATTCTACCAAAGAATGTATTTCAGTCTTCAGAAAAACACCTTTTTAAAAAAAAGTTGTTAATATGAATCAGGAAAGACTAAATGTTTGCTCTCATTCTTGAACAAAGCATCTTAAATAATATTACATGAAAATATTTCCATAGTTGTTTGTCTCAGCCAGTGTTTTTAATGCATAATAGGCCGGTGGCTTGCCTAATTTGTTACCTTCCTACTGAAATTCCCTAGCATGTTTTAAATGCTCTTGTATTTCATGCCTTATTTTGCTTTCTTTTCAGAGAACTTAATGAAATTACTCAATATATTAAAAGATTTTATATCACATCTTAATGCCTGAGGGAATTACTTCTTGATGAAGCAGGGAACGTCATTCCTGTTTGCGCTGTCCTGTCACTGGGTTCTAACAGGCTCATAAAGAAGCAGTTCGTAGAGCCATATTTTTCATAGCAAAGATATGAATGTATTCAACCAACAGGAACACATGAATAATCCAAGCAGCTAATCATCAAGTGTATGAGAATAGTTAAACTCTCATTATTTAGGGCATATTTCCTGCATGAAAATACCCGAGAACCTTGCAAACAGCTTCATTCTCTTGTGGTAAGTGTGTCTTGGGGGGTGTACCTGGAAGACTGGGGTGATCTTTGGTGAGTCAGAGTAATCGATAGGTAGAAATACAAGCAGTGGCACTGAAAAACCCAAACCCTGCACTGGAAATAAGCTAGTATCATGTTGTAAGTGGGAATGTTAAGACTGCTTCCCGAGGCTGCAGCTGTGGAGTAACAGACCAATGTGAGGAGACTTAAACCTTTTGAAGTTTTGTGTGTGTCCTTTAAGAAAGGTCTCTCTTTGCAGGGAAGGTTTTCTGCTAGCTCTCAGGACAGCTTTGTTTCAGTCTTCCATCAAATACCTATTAAGTGGTGCAAAAATTGGCCTGCACTGAAACGGTTGAGTCTTTACGCTTGCTCTGCTCTGCTGGCAGATGACAACCGGTGCATCTGGCTTTGCACACACGATTACCTTCAGCCTTCTGAGGGCTGCTGCACTCAAACGGTGCTCGGTAGTTACGCTGTAGTTAACATAGGTGGACTGCAGCTGGAAACGGCACAAGAGTATTGAAGAATTGCTTTGTTAGAGAGTCGGCACAGGAATTGGGAGGGGTTGGGTTTATTTTCTGGGGGTGAAGGTGGATAGGTAATTCCTTCAGAACAGGTTTTGAATGTCAAGTTTAGAGGATTAGCCTGGGGTTCGGAAATGGTTTCTGAAGCACAGAAGGTACCTGTAGTATATGGTTACAGCTGTGCTGAGGATGTCTCAATCATCTCTGAAAGGAATCCTATTCAACCAGGAGTATCAGATTGCTATGTGGTAAGTTTACTAACTGTCAGTCTCCTTCAGCCCCAACTGTGCATCCATAGTTGGTTTGGGTATGCCTTTCGGTGATAATTAAGATGATTCACTTGCTTGTTTTTACTGCCAATTATTTAAAAGTTCAGTTTAAAGTTCAGCCTCAATTTTAAAATCACATTGCTCTGGTTTATTTTCCTTTTTGCTCACTTGTGTTCAGTCCCAAGTTCTGCCCGACATCCTTTTCTGTTGCTTTGCAAATGGTTTTGTGCTATTCTGAGATGATTCAGGCAGCAACTGTCATGGCTCTGGCACCCCTGGCTCACGGGCCCCAAGTCATTATTGACTGCCTGTTTCTGTGGAATTCTCAGGCTTGGAATCGAGTTGACCAAAAGCTTTGGACCCCTCTGAATTCACCATAATGCCCTCATGAGCCTGATTTGGTTCAGTACTGGTAGCTGGGTGTGGTGAACCAAAGGATTGTTTTGAGACCACTGCAACTAAGTTGTATAACTTGCTTTATAGGTATTTATCTGCTCTGTTCCTGGTGGAGCCAGGTCAGTGTGCCTGTCTGAAACTGGATTTCTTGAAGCAGGTTTTGTGGGCTGCATACAGAAATGCTTGGTGAGGGAGCTTCTGGTTCCTTCTGCTCGCTTTCACGTGTCTGTTGAGCGAGATGCTGCTGTGCTCTGCCAGTCATCGCTGAATTAAAGCAGCAGAGGTGGGAGTTCTGGTACTGAAGTGTTTGAAGTATTTAACCTGTAGCTGTTATCTTGTTTCTGATTGAGACTGATGCATAACAAATCGATACCCACCACGGTTCAAGCCATGATTTTCCCTGAAAAGTTAGCTTCTCTCTGTTATGTACATAATTTAAACAGCAATGGGAAGGGGAAAATGGATGCACGTATCTTAAAATTCTGCAAAAGCACAGCAGCTGTCAGGAGACTTGGGCCTGTGTTGCCTCTGAAAATGCTAAATTATTTTCTTTTTCTTTTGTGTTGACTTAATTTCAGGTTAATATCCATAAAACAAACATAGATGGAAACCACATGTGAACAAATAATTAGCATTGCTTAACTTTTGTCGGCTGCAAATGCTATTTCATAGACCACAGAACACAGGTGGAATAGGAATGTAATCATATAAATAATAATAGGACTTGAAATTAGGCAGGTTAACTTGTCTGACTGTATGGAATCTCTTCGGTTGGTTTTAATGCCTGTAAGTTGGCTTCAGCAGAGTTAAGAAACATATTTGACCTTTAGAAAACTTATGTAATTGAAACTGTGTGCAAATAGCAGGCGTGCAGACAGCGGCGCCGTGTGAATTGTTTAACCCCAGGGGAAGAAGCTTTAATTCTGGCAACGGTATCGGCCCCACCTGGAGTATTGTGTCCAGTTCTGGGTTCCCTGGTATAAAAAAGGGATTTCCTTGAGAGAGTCCAGAGGAGGGCTACAAAGATCATTAAGGGCCTGGAGCATCTCCCCTATGAGGAGAGGCTGAGTGAGCTGAGACTGTTCAGCCTGGAGAAAAGAAGACTAAGGGGGGACCTTACTAATGTTTATAAGTATCTTAAGTATGGGGTGTAGGGGGAATTGGCCAGCCCCTTTTCAGTGGTCAGTGGGGACAGGACAAGGGGCAATGGCTGCAAATTGGAGCACAGGAAGTTCCGCACTAACATGTGGAAGAACTTTTACCCAGTGAGGGTGAGGGAGCCCTGGGACAGGCTGCCCAAGGCGTGTGGAGTCTCCTTCTCTGGAGAGATTCAAGACTTGTCTGGATGCCGACCTGTGTAATTTGAGCTGGAGAGCTGCTTTGGCAGGGTGGTTGGACTCAATGATCTCTGAAGGTCCCTTCCAACCCCTGTGATTCTATGAGTCTGTGATCGTGTTTTTTCCCAGTAAATGACAAATGGAAATCCAAATCAAGTGCAAAAAAAGTGTCCATCTTTATTCAGAGATGGTAGTAAACCTGTTGTACAGTACTTCTGAGCAGCAGGGAGAATATCTTGCCATGAACATGTGAAAATGACCTTGCTTGCATTTGGCATGTTCCTAAATTTCCCCTCTGTTTCTCTTTTTTCTCTGTAAGTAAACCCCCACGCTTGCACGCTCGCTGTCATCGTGTTTAAGGTGAGCTCCTGTTGAACATAAGGTTGCTGCCTCCTGAAGAATTGTTTCACTGTTTCACCTCGTGCCGGCTAGAGACATACCAGGGTGACATCCCACAGTCATTGGGAAATCTTAGCAATTCCTTCAGTAGAGTGTATTTTATTGATTTATGATAGAGAGCATTTTACCCCCCACTTTGGGGTTGGGTGGCAATTAGTTGATAAATCTAAACGAAGGTGTCAACTCAGTTTCACCCAGAAATGAATTAACCTGGTCAGAAGCCATCCAAACTGTTCTATGATTCTACAGTAGGATTCCATGATTTTTGGGCTGAATTGTTTGTTGCCTGGATCCTGTGCATTCAGATGGCCATAATGGCCTATCAGCACTAAAATCCTAATTAGCAAAGAAGGTGCTGACACAGCAAAATGTTTTAAAGACATAAAGTTCCAGCTTTATACTGTGGTTTTCAATGTGTTCTCTTGAGCAGTGATCTTATGTAGCCCTGTAGGTCATGCTATGAAGTGAGTTGGGCTTGTTCAGCCTAGAGAAGAGAAGGCTGCGGGGAGGACCTCATTGCAGCCTGCCAGTACCTGAAGGGAGCAGAGACACAGGAGGGGATTCAACTTTTTAAAAGGGCAGGACAAGGGGGAATGGATTAAAGCTAAAGGAAGGAAGGTTTAGATTAGATTTTAGGGGGAGTTTTTTTACAGAGAGAGTGGTGAGGTGCTGGAACAGGCTGCCCAGAGAGGTGGGGGGGATGCCCTTTCTCTGGAGGTGTTCAAGGCCAGGTTGGATGGGGCAAGCTTGTGTAGATCCAGGCCTGGAGGTTGGTGGCCCTGCCTGTGGCAGGGTGTTTGGAACTCTGATCCTTGGGGTCCCTTCCAACCCATACCATTCTATGATACATCTTGTCATGCAAAGTGCCAACTCAAAAATGGGCTTTTAAAGGCGTTGGAGGCCACGCACCTACACACGTAGCTGACTCTTGGCTGTGTGGCAAGGCATCCTGTCTGTTGGGATGGAGCCCAGCCATGGGTGCTGGGGTGTCCCCATAGATGGAGTTAACTGCAGTGTTGTTTTTTCAGCAAAGTTTTTATACTCATGAAAGAATTTGATGTTTTTGGCTGGCCTCCTAATGCTTGTCCACACTTGCTGTGGTTAATTAGGAATTACTGCTCGCTGTCTCTTTGAAATCTGCTTTTTGTCATCTTCCTTTGTCTTTTTGGGGTGATGATGAGTTGTGCCTTCCTGTCTGCTTTTCTGGCAGGGGGTGGGTCCTGTCTGTTTCCCTGTGAGCTCTCCTGTGATGAGGCTGCTGGCTGTGGCCCTTCTTGTTACACTAGCCAGGGTGGGAAGTGTGAGAGGGAACCCTCTGATGGCAAGATCTGCCCAGGGAAGCTCCTCAATTGAGAAGTCAGACCCTCTACCTTGGAAATTCCCATAATGGCTTGTTCTGGAGCTTGATGGTGGCAGGATTGGACCTTAAATCAATTATGCAAGGCATAAACACTCTTCAAGCATAAAAGCCAGTTCCTGTTTGTCTGCAAGGTGAAGAATTTGGCAGCGAAGCGTGCAAGAGAGGCAGAAGGTGTTTGCTCACAGCTGCTGAACTTCTGCTAGCCGTGAGGAGAGTGGCTGGTCCAACCAGTCCCCTTGCCTCTGCCCTGCAGCAGGGACCTGGGCATTCGGGGGCTTCGTGTGTCATGGGAAAAAGGAAGGCCAGAGTCAGTGTGGAGGAGACAGCTAAAGGTAGCAACTCCATTTTGAGCTTCAAGTGATCTGTTGGTGCTCAGTTCTGTGGTTTCTTACCAGAATTATTTGCAGATAACCTAACAGGTAGTTGTGAGGATCTTTGGTAGCGTCTTGGCTTCCATTTCCTTTTTCCTCACCAGTTTGCAAATGGGCACAGTTATGTTGGTGGAGCAGAGTGGGGTTAACCTCAGTTACTGCTGCTGCTTGGCTGCAGCTTGCTGTTGTGGCCTTCTGTCCTGCTGGGACTTCAACACGTGTACTTTCAAGCCTGGTGTCCTCGTGCTTTCGGATACTTTGAAATCTGTATTTTAAAAGTTTCTGCAATCTGAGTGACAGAAAATACTGTTCTGTCTTCTCCTGCTGCAATCCTGGCACCCATATTTTTATGGCAATGATGACATTTTCAATTCAACATCCATTTCAGTCTTATTCTCTCATGCTCTGAATGAAGATTTGATGCTGCCAAAATCCCATGAAGGTGGTACTTGAGCAGCCGGTTGCCACAGGAGCTCAGAGCTGGCAGTGGGGATGCCAGGAGGAGTTCAAGGGAGGTCGCTGTGCTAATTGAACATGGTCTTTTGGGGAGATGTAACAAAGGAAGGACCAGGGAACTTGCCACATGCAGGAGATCACTGAAGGACAGTTGCACCCCAGGTAGCACACCTGGTATTATGTAATCCTAGCAAGTAGATTAGACTAAAGCTGAAGCACAAGTTCCAGCCCCACACATCACTTTTCTGGATGCTTTTAATAAAGGAATTCTTAATTGCTGTCAGAGCAGAGTACAGTGTGAGTACAGTGTATGCCACGCTCACTGCTGTAGGTCCAGACTGAAAACTGCTACATGCACAGAGAGGAGGTTAAATACCTGGAATTGGCCATCTGAACTTTTCCTGGGACTGGGAGCGATGCCTGTGAGCCAAACACAGTGGTGCTGATGTGCTGCTTTGATTTCAGTGCCGCGTACACGAAGGCAGAAACTGAAACCAGGGAAGTGTCTGGAACACCACCTCAAACTGCAAGCACTCCTGCCAGAGCTCACTCTGTGCTGCTGGATGTAAAGTTTGCATTCCGCTTCACCTCTTAGAAAAAAGGTATTTCTCTCCTTACACGCTTTTGTTTCTGCTTTTAAGAAGCAAGGGAGGGGAGAAGGATGGACCCTGGGCTGGAAAGTCTGGTTCTGCTGATGTTCTGTCAGCAGGTGCCTTGGAAGGATGTTTCTGCCTTCAAATCTTGTAACAGTTCAAGATGTTTCTGGGGCATCTCTCTCCTCCCTGAGAGCTTGCAACACTCCCCAAGGTGCTGCTGAGGATACAAGTTGACCTGCAGGTCTTGAGAGACAGCAATGCTGAGATGCCTTGATGATGGGAACTTTTGGAGATCTCAGGTGTTCATAGAATCATAGAATGGTTTGGGCTAGAAGAGACCTTAAAGATCATCAAGTTCCAACCCCTCTGCCATGGGGAGGGACACCTCACACTGGACAAAGGCCCCTGTTTTAAAATTCTTTTACTTGGACAGCTAGAGAATGCATTGTGTCACTTCTCTAACAGTAGCTTGGCATCATTTGAAGCAGGAACCTCAGGGCCTCACTGTAACAATTCCCTTGGTGAAATGACTCAATGTAGGACTGGCAAAGAGAAATCAGTTGAAACAGGGGTGTCCTTGCATAGGTACAGCATTTTTTCTAAGGTTTGTGTAGCTGTATAATTCACAGAATCACAAGGTTGGATAAGACCTTTGACCTTGGAGTCCAACCATACCTGTCCTCTACTAAACTATATCCTTCAGCACCTCATCTATCCATCTTTTAAATACATCCAGAGTCAGTGACTCAACCCCCTCCCTGGGCAGCCTGTTCCAATGCCTGATAAGCCTTTCAGTGAAGAATCTTTTCCCAATGTCTAATCTAAACCTGCCCTGGTGCAGCTTGAGCCCATTCCCCCTCATCCTATCACCTATCACTTCGGTGAAGAGACCAACACCCACCTCTCTGCACCCTTCTTTCAGGTAATTGTAGGCAGTGATAAGGTCCCCACTCAGCCTCCTCTTCTCCAGGCTAAACATCCCCAGCTCCCTCAGCTGCTCCTCATAAGGTTTGCTCTCCAGCCCCTTCACCAGCCTTGTTGCCCTTCTCTGGACACACTCTAGGGCTTCAATATCTTACAGTGAGGGGCCAAAAACTGAACCCAGCACTGGAGTTGTGGCCTCACCAATGCTGGGTACAGGGGCACAATCCCTTCCCTGGACTTGCAGTAGGAGCACCCAGGAACAGCCTTGTGTTTGTGATCTCCACTGAAGCTGTGCGTGGTATCGGTGACATGGGAATGCAACAGTCACGTGAACAGGCGAGCACTTGGGTGAGGACAAGCGGTTGTATGTTTCTGCATTAGATCTTTTTTGGCACAAACTAAGTGGGGAACAATTCCAGTCATTATGCCAGTCCACAAGGACAACAGTGTCTTGAATCAACTAGGGGGGTGTCTGTGCTTTGCACCCCAAAGATCAAACTCTAGCTGAGACCAGGATGAGATAACCTAATGTTTATTAGAAGGAAATGAGCATTTTATAAAACAATAATGCTTTTCTAAATGAGAACATATAATGATGCCTGGGTCTGAGGGAATACCCCTAGATAGCAAACTCTGAACGAGGTAGCAATAAAAGATCTTGGGTTGTCTTCTACACATGTATGGTATAGAGTGACAAGACGATTAGACGATTGTTGGCATTGATTCTTTTAGCTAGGTTGAGTTTATTTAGTCCAAATTGGTGCAAGTAGTAGCAAGTATGAAAGTGATTAAGGAATGGAATGGGAGCACGCAGGCATCCCACCACAGGCCAAGGAACGAATGGTGGCATTTTGTGAAAACCTCCTGGCTAAAATAAGCCCCAAACCACATTTATTTTTATTAGTATTATTATTCTAACATTTCTCTTGCGGTTTATTGCCAGGATGCCTAGACAGTGAGTGAACTGCAACTCTTAGTTGTTAGGAACTAGCTTCTCTTCCCTTTATGTATTTGCCTGTATTTGCCTCATGTTTCCCAGTTTTCACCTTCCTTTTGTTCCAGATGTTCTAAGCCCAGATGTTTCCCAAATTGTATTTTATTTGAGCATTTGCTCCCATTTCTTTTCTGAGCTGTTTGAATGCCCCAAGACTGCATTCACATGGGGTGGAACTGGAGTATTTGTGGTTTCTCATAGGGATGTGTAGTATATTAGACACATTTGCTGATCACTCGATTTATTAGCATGGCAAAGTTAGCACATGGAGAGTTACCTAGTTATCCATTAACAAGGCAGTTTTAATTGTCCTGATGATACTCCTTAAATACACCCCAAAAAAAGTCTAGAGACTTCATTACAGCTGATAATTTCTGTAGGTGTGGATGTCTTTAAAAGAGTTCAGCTTCTGAAACAATTCTGAAATGCTCCAGAGTATCTTGCAAACGAAAGGCCAGTGTTTCTCAGATGGCTCTAGAAAGGAATTCGGTAGATATAGAAATCAGTAGAGGTATTTGTAGGGCTCCAGGGACGTTTTTGCACATAATGCTACAGTGAGTTAACAGAGGAGACGACCTTCCTTCTGTCTGCAAAATAGAAAAGCCCTCAGGCTCTTCATGTTTTCCCCACAGTGCCACGTGAGTTAAGCTACTATGCAGGTTCTTCTGTCAGTTGCAGGTTTCCATGCGTGCCATGGTGGTGAACCCTCCTACGAAACCTGGAAGAAAGGCCATGGGCTCACATGGGTGCAAATGAGCCCATTCACTGGGTCAGAACACAAGGTATAGGAGGATGGGGTGCATTTGTGGAGCCTGCCTCTAAGCAGAAAATCTGAGGAACGGTTCCTGCTGTGCTTGTGTCTCATCATTCCAATCATCTTCATATTTTTTTTCTTTTTTTAAATTGGTTTAACTTACTGTGCAATCCAGGGTCATCCTCCTACAAAAGAGTTAGTGCAGCTCTATGAACCCCCTACATCTGCTCCCTGCCTGGCTCATCTTCATCTCACATCATTCTGTTCTTTAGGCAAAGGTGAACCGGACACTTCCCAGGCTGATTTCCAACTGTCTGGCTCACCAGCACAGGGACAGCACCAAGGAAACAGGAAAGCAGAGTTTTAAAGTAAATGTTTTTGATCTCCAAACTGCAGGAATGTTACTGAGTGTGTGTGCTCCAACAGCTCCTTGCCAGCCTTTGTGCAGCATATTGAAGGAAGAGAGGAGAGCGCAGAGCGTCGCACCGCGTGCCTTGTTACCCAGCAGAATGTGCAGAGGGGTCTCATGCATGGGTGCACAGGCACGTGGAGGAGCTTCGGATCGCTTACAGATGTGCTCAGCTATCGGAAGGGTTTAAATATGGTTGATATTAAAGCAACAGTGTAAGCAGAACAGTCTAAATATACACCTGGAATAGTAAACTGTTGCTAATCTGAAAGGAAATGATGTTCTGCCACTCAAAGATTATGTTTTCCCAGATTTTAGACAGGATTTAAGTGCTGGGGTTGGGTTTTTCTCCAATTATTTCCAATATAACTAAAATAAAGCAGCTAATTTTAAAGATACATCACCTAGTTATTCTCAAGGAGTGAAATTCAGACTCCTCAAGGTAAGAGCCAAGCGGAATTCAGACTTCAAGTAGTGCAGCTTTTTTAAGCAGGGGATGTGCATTCTGTTCCTGCAAGATGGTTTCTTCATTATACATTTCATGAGCAGAATGGTCTTGAAAACCATTGTATCAGCTTTTAGAGAAGGACACAGGACAACATTTATCTTTAGAGTCCCTAAGAAGCTCCTCAGGAAGTGCTGCTGGCTGACTTTGGTGTCCCTACCCGCTCTTTCTGTGGTTCCCAGTGCAGATACCCAGCTCTGTACATGCTGTATGTGGTGCTGTATGGATAAACGGTGAATTCTCCCACCACAGAGATGATTGTTTAAGCGTGTCAGACAGTGGGTGCTGTATTTGTCATTGTACAGACAGGGAAATCGAGGCAAATGGCTGCCCACTTGCACTAAGAAATCTGCGCCAGAGCCAGATCAGAGCCGAGATCTCCTGCTTCTCTCCTGTACCACACAAGACTGCTGCTGCTGTGGCCTTGTCTGAAGCTGATAACGTTATCAGCAGAGGTAATTGTGTTAATTTAATGCCTTGAAGCCACTGTCAATGTCCAAATCCCCAGAGGACAGAGAGATGATGAGCATGAGGGAATAAGCCCCCCATGAAGGGGAAAGAAAAGGTGAGATGATGCCAGCTAGCCAGGCCATGGCTGTAAAACCAGAAAACCCTTCCCAAACTCCTGGCCAATTCTTGTCAAGCTTTTGTGGACTTTGATGGAGGGGAAGGTGTGCATGGCTTTAAAGAATTCTCCAAGGACAACAAAGTCATGGGTTTGTGGCTGCTTTTAATGGCTTTAAGTTGGAGCACAGGGAGTTCTGCAGCAATACGCGGAAGAACTATTTCACAGTGAGGGTGAGGGAGCCCTGGGACAGGCTGCCCAGGGAGGTGGTGGAGTCTCCATCTCTGGAGATATTCAAGACCTGTCTGGACACCAACCTGTGCAATATGAGCTGGGGAGCTGCTTTGGCAGGGGGTTGGACCCGATGGTCTCTGGAGGTCCCTTCCAACCCCTATGATTCTGTGATTCCCAAGAACCCCTGGGTGGCAGCAGTGGGGGGAAAAAGAAACTGTTCATTTGAAAGTCAGATGGAGAGGTGACTCCCACTAGGTGTGAGGCAGGAGTAAAGCTGGTGTAACCCGTGTGGCCTGTCCATGATCCATCAAGGCTGAACTGCAAACCCCAGGGCTTCTGGAGGGATGGCAAAGTGACATTTGAATCCTATTTACCTAGAGAGACATTGAGAGATTGTGTGGCTCCAAAGTGTGCTGGAGATGCAGGGATGCCTCTGTAGGGTGTAAGACTGCAGTGCTGTGAGTGACTGATGGGTAACGATGAACCTTCAAAGGACCTGATGGGGAGCCACTTGGTTCAAAGTCAAGAGAATGGTGGACAGGGCGTGCAAGAGAGCAGCAGAGCAGTGGGTGGCAGCCAGTGGTGAAGGCAGTAGGCACAAGGAGGAGGAGGAGGGAGTGGTGCTGTTGGGGAAATCGGCTGAGATGTCACCAGTGGTGTTTTATGATGATGCCCTGCAATGTGATCCCTGTTTACATTGTAACAGATCCTTTTAGCAAACGCAGTGGTGGGATTCCTGCCAGCTCCGTTCAACCACCTTTGTCTTCCTTGCTAACGAGTGCTCATGGAAGGCGAGCAGAGACAAGCCACCACCTGTGCCAGTGGGACCGGCAGCCGTGCCTGCGCGCGGGGGAAGCAGGGCTGAAGCTTGTGCTTAGCTCAGCCTCTCTCCCTGGGTAAGGCTTGCTGCCAGGCTCTGCCCATGCACCTCCTCACGCTTCACACCCGCGGGCACGTGTCATGTTACGGGAGCGCAGGCTGTCCCAGCAAAGCATTGCAGAGCCCGCTCCTGCTTCCCCACTGCCCAGCCACACACCTTCCAGGCCATGTCGCCAGTGTTGTGAGTCACCCATTTTCCAGAGATTTGCATTTGGGGAACCCCAAAGTGGGATGTGCTTGAAGAAAACTCAGGGCGACATGGCAGGGCCTGTGTGGCTGCTGCATGGCTTTGTTTACTGGCTGAAGTCGCTAACTGCTGAGCATGGCTCAGCAGCAGGTGGTTTGGGTTGAGTGCGAGAGGCAGAAACCTCTTCAGTCTGAGTGATGCTAGAGAGGAAAGTCCAGGCTGCATTGCTGAGAAGCCCTGAGAGAATGTTGAGTGGAGGCTCTTCACCATGGCTGAAGCTACAGCAACCTTGTTGGGTTTTTACTTGGGTGAAGTAAGAGGGGAGAGCACCAGCAGTGAGGCAGAGGCCTGGATAAGAAGGAGAAGGTGTGAACCGTGACGCACGCCGAGGCTGCTACCTTCTGAGCTCCATTGTAACCAGCTGATGCACCTGCTGTGTTCCCACGTGGGTTTTATACACAGTGGTGGCACTTATCCCAGGCGTGTGTGGCATCAACAGCACGCAGTGCTGCAGGAGCCAGGGCTGCGAGTTGGGTAGGACGAGATGATAAACCAAGTTTGCCTCATTTCCCTTCAGCCTGACAAACCCCCAGAGCTCTCCCACAGGCCTGTTTGGTTACTACCAGTTTAGTATCATATTCAATGCACTAAAGGTGCTGACAATCCCTTCAAAATCATTCTTAGAAAACAAGACACATCTTAAATGTCTGTGATCATTCATGGCCTCCATCCCAGGAAGGATAAAGACAATTTTGAGCACGTGTTCAGGCTTTCCCCAAGAACTGGAGAATGCACTGAAGCCTATGAAACAAACCCTGATTAGATTTATTTTTCTGAAAAAAATCCAAACTTGGAAGTGAAGTTGCATATCGCATCTGTTCCCCTTTGCACGCTCAGGTAACGTGTGGGAGGACACCTCCTCACACCACAGCAGCCCTCACCTCCTGAGATGCTCTCCGGTGGAGTGAGGGCAAATTGTACAAGCTGTCCTGGCATAACACTACCTCTGAATGCTCTGTCGTATTTATATGTTACACTGTACTGTATTTAGATGCTAGAATGTTTTGCCATAAAATTATACCCTGGAGGGGTTGGGGAATACCATTTGCCTGCCAGTGCAATTCCAAGGGCTTCGGTCACCATCAGCAGTGCCTGGACCGCACGGGCACCTTGCTGAAGTGACTGGCAGAAGGAGGTGGTGGTGATGTTACTACACAATTTGCACCATGAACCCGCCTCAGACTGGGCTTATGGAAATGGATTCCCTTAGACCTGGGGTGCTGGAAAGGAAATGATGAGTTTTTCCAGAAATAAAACAGGGTTGGTCAAGCTGGCAGCTCTTGCAGTGAGACACAAAGACTTTTGACTCAAAAAAACCCAAAACACCCCATCCCAAGCCCCAACACCAGTTTACCGTGAAGGTTACGCTCTGATTTTGAGGGCACTTTTTGTGTTCTGGAAGTGGGGCAGTGGTACCAGTGGCTGGATTTTGCACTTCCAGACTGTAAAAGTAATTTACCTAACATATTTTCCATCTGGGACTAAGAATTTCCCCGTTTCTTCCTGTCCTTACTTAACTCAGCCTGACCCAGATCTCAGCTTAGCTCCAGAGGACAAGTTTTTCATTAATTTCAACATTGTCTAAATGTTTGGAGTAAAGATTTGTATTTCAGTGTCTTTCCTGGTATTTGTTCCACCCTTGTTTCGTTCTTACTGAAGTCTTTGCGTTTGTTGCTTTCACCAGAAGGAAACAAGGACTAAGGGCCAGTATCGTTACGTTCCTGCAAGCTGTGAATCGTTAGCTGGCTCCAGACGTGCACGCAGTGACGCAGCCTGCCTTAGGAATGGAGACAACAGGTAGAACTCTAAAATAGTTGAGATTTCCCTAACTTACAGTGCTTTAACTCAATCTAATGCATCTGGTATATCACTGGAATCCACCTAGATACGGAAAATGTCCAGTGTTAAATGTGCAGAACTTGGACTTCAGAGATGTTTAAGATTTCTTTTGGAACTGAGGCTTCTATCAATGTGTTAGAATTAATGGTAAAATTAACCCACAGCCAAAAATATAAGTTTCAGATCCTGTGATGCACCTCTGAAAGCTGCTGGGTTTAGGTTGGGTGGGATGACCACACTGAGTGGGAGTCCTAAACTCATCAATGTTTCCCTTGCAGGGGTCCTAATGTAGAGAAGAACCCCAAGCGACCACCCCCCTCTCCTGCAGCTCATCGTGGCCAACGTGTGTGCATGACAGTTATAGAATTATTTTGCAGGTAACATTGACATGACAAGAAGGTGACAGGCGGCGCGTCGGGGTGTAGGGTGTCTGCACTGTTCCCAGGGGTACGTGCTGCTTTGGGCCCTTCGGTTTAAATATGATCCCTCAGCAAGCACTAGCCCAGCTCCACAGCCTCTCCTCTGTGAAGCTCAATAGTCCTGCACCTCTCCAGGGAAGGAGAGAGAAGGTTGTGAAGAGGCTGCTCATCCCTCCCTGAACTGCCTGTGAGCACGGCACACTCTGCTCTTCAGTTAATGACCACGTGTAGGGATAAGATTTGGTAATAACGAGCTTTTATTACGATACTCAACATGTGACAGACAGGAAGAATGGCTGGGAGCTGAAACTGGACACCAGTCAAATTAAAAATAAGGTACCTGGTAATGGCAGAGGCCAAAATTAGCTATTGCTTACACCTCTGCAAGGCCATTGTGCTGGAAATACTAAAATTAAGACTGGATTTTCTTTACAAGAAATGACAAGTGCTCATTTCCTCCAGCATCATGTTTAAAAAAATGATAAATACTTCCTTTTTTCTGTTCCTCTACCTCATTCCACTGACAAAAGGCAGGAGAATGGGTCTGATCACTCTTTAGCTGGGAGTATTGATGTTCACTGGACTTTTCTCCCTTCTCTCCCCCCCCAGTTAAGAAATGGTCGTTCCTGTTAATTCAGGTTAATAATTCCCTCAAAGGCACCATGCCCTCTGCGCTCCCAGAAATTCTCAGCTTGCTTTAATTTGGAAGATTAAATGTTTGAACTTCAAACACTTAAAAAGATGAAACCATCACCCATACAACGCCTGTGCCCACCTGACCTTTCTAAATCTGGCTCTGAGGTGACACTTGAGCCCTCAGCAACACTGGATTGTTTCAGGACTGTGTGGATAGGGTCTATGGTGCAGGTGCAGCTCTAGGAGCGCAGAGTCACACTTGTTTAGCACTTTTGTCATAGTTTTGGAGTATTTTTCATTATAAAACTACAGGCCAGAGCTGCTCTGCACAAAGGAAGGAGCTGAAAGAGCGAGTGGCTTTTGCAACCAGTTCCCTACTCCCTTGGTGGCCTTGATAGCGGCATGTCGTGAGAACGTGAAGAGCTCTGAGTGGATGCTGGGAGGATTTGGTGAGAACCAAGAGAGTAACTTGTGTGAAGAGGTAGTAGAGCAACTACCAAAGCAATTGCTGAGGAAGATGCCATAACTTTCAGTAGAGAAAGTTTGTTCTCAGTTTTGGAGGGCAAATCGTATGAAGAACAGCTGAGGGAGCTCTGAATGTTTAGCCTGGAGAAGAGGAAGCTGAGGGGAGACCTTATCACCACCTACAACTACCTGAAGGGAGGCTGTAGAGAGGTAGGGGATAGTCTCTTCAGCCAAGTAAGAGGAGATAGGAGAAGGGGAAATGGCCTCAAGCTGTGCCAGGGCAGGTTCAGATAAGATACTAGAAAAAAAATTTTTACTGAAAGAGTTGTCAGGGCCTGGAACAGGCTGCCCAGGGAGGGGCTTGAGTCACCTTCCCTGGATGTGTTTAAAAAAAGGGTAGATAAGGTACTTAGGGATATGGTTTAGTGTAAGACAGGAACGGTTGGACTTGATGATCTTAAAGGTCTTTTCCAACCTTGTGATTCTGGGAGAATCTCCACAGGCAGGACAGTGTGACCCTAAGTAAGAAACCTCCAGGTTTCACCTTCTGGAGCAGAACCAGGTGATCCACCTGGAGAAGGAAGAAGAAACATTATTATTCAAGCAACTGCTCCAGAGATGTCTGACCATTACTGCCTTCTGCTGCTCATGGCCACACTGGGAGAGGCTCAGCACTTGAGGAATTGATAGAAAGGTAACGCATTGAGTCTGGCTTTCAGAAGATGTCTGTCTGTGCTCTTGGTGTAATTTTTCCACCTGTTTAGCTCAGGTGTATCATTTTTTTACTATTTTCAGGGAAAGCTCTCAAAGCTGCAGTAACTTTGTGCATCCCAGGACATGGGGAGGAACAGAAGCTTGTAAAAGAAGGTGAGAGGACGATCTTTCCTCCTTTGATGCATTAAATCCACTGAAGGGGTTTTACCTTGGCTTTCTAACAAAGGGGAGAGCAGCAGAACGAAGAGATATTCAGGTATGTACTTCAATTTATCTCATAACTATATTTAAAAGGTGTTAAAGAATAACAAAGTTATGGGAGAACATGATCCTGAGAAAAGAAAGAAACAGGAAGTGATTCCCAGGAAGAGGAGAACTACAAGGTGAGAGGAACGTGCCTGCTAATTCATGTTCCATGCAGGGCAGGCATGGGGCAGTGTGGGCTCACTTCTATGTTTGGCTATGGTATTTTTGACCCCAATTCCTCACAAGTTAAGAACCACAAAGAAACAGCTCTGGCTAAGCTAAAAAAGGGTGGAGAGATTGCTGGCATTTCTAGAGGAGAGGTATTTTTCACTTACAGGGAAGGTTTGAGAATTCAGCTCACGCCACTGTTGGCCCCAGTTCCTTTCTCTTGTTTATATTTTGAATTTTCAAGTCACATACTGCATTATGCCAAGTGACAGAAGGGAAAATGTCTGTGTGGAGCAGAGTCGTGCTCCCACAGGGAATTGGCTTCCCTGGCATACCAGTGTTTTCAGACACTAGTGACCCTCAGAGTGAGAAATGGAAAGAGGAATGATGAGCCAGATTTTCAGACAGGCACGCACAATTAAACACATTTGAATGTCCCTTATTTACGCTTGTAAGGAGTTATTTGTATTTCTCTCCTGAACAGTTGGAGCCTACCATAACCTTCTTTAATAGCCCTGTGGGTTGCTGCCCTCTTCTAGGCCTTGATTAGCATGTCCTTGCTTTCATCCTCTCTAGCAGCCCCTGGCTGGGTGGAATAGATTTTGGCCAGCTGAGAGGCATACACAGTCACTGTAAGTTAACAGGGGAAAAGCATGAGCCAGGTGTAGGACATACATATAATGCAGGATGTGTGTATGAGTGTGGAGTGAGGCTGAGTTTGTTTGCTGAAGGCTTCTGGCAGCATGTGCTTCAGGCTGGGAGTACGATCAGTATTTTCATGTGAAGCTTCTCTCCCACTTAAAACTTGCAAGGCTGTGCACGTGGCTCACTGCTGCTCAATGCAGCATCAGCAGAAGTCGTAGGTGCTCTTGTGACCTGGCTTACACTTGAATCCAGCTTCTGGGTGAGGAAGAACTGATTTTGATGCCTTCTGTGACCACTGATAGAATTCATGTTTTCACTCAAGAACATTGTGCCTGAACCATTAATTGTTTTATACAGGTGGAAAAGTTGGTCTTGTTTGATAGTACCCAGGTTTCCAGAGTTGACCCCAGGCCAGAGGGGAAGTCTACATGTGTCTTCCTGTTGCAGGGAAAAAGGCTCAGGGATGCTTTTGTTGAGTTCAAAAAAACTCAGTGCAAAAGCTGAAGGGGCATGGGCTGTGGTAAAACCCTGCCCAAAATATAAGGCAAGAAGCAGATACAACGTTGTGGTTCCTTGCTTATTTAAAAACACCTTCAAGGTGGTCAGTAGAAGCAGCCTGACAATCTTTCTTCTGGGTTAAAGAACCAAAGAAGGGGCATATTGCAATTAGCAAAACATATTAAGTTACTGGCAGACTTCAATGCGTGCACCTGATTTCAGTGCCCACCTTTCTGTGGGTAGGATGCATGGTAAGATAAAGCAAATGCAAACTCCTCTCTGTATAACAGAAGATGTTGATAGGTTGGGTTTTTGTTTTTTTTCCTGTAATATTGATTTTTCTGAGCACAACCTTTTTTAAAAAAGCCATCACCTCAAGAAACTCCTCAGCTGTGTACACCAGTCAATGACACTTAGTCCCATTAGTGGGAAAATGGACATAACCACCCAGGGAGTTTCTCTTCAAGGAAACAGCAGCAGCTGTTGGAAGACAGGCTGAACGGAGCCTCGTCGCCTACTCAAGCTAGTTAGAGATTTTCACCAACAGTGCATTCTGTTTAACCACAGGAAAACTACTCCAGGAGAATGTTCCCATTATGAGGAGTTATAAAAAAAAACCCAACCCTCATTGAGACCAGAATGCTGGTGAGAGACCTGCAATGCCTGGTTTTACAGTCCTGTCCTCCTGGGTTGCTCTGAAATAACGACACAGTGAATTGAAAGGCAAGATGGCTAATGATAAAGGGATAGAGTGTGATGGGCATGGGACAAAATATCTTGAAATAAGATGAAATTTGGCTTAACAATCATTAGCTCATTTAAAAAAATAATTGGAAAGGAAATTGGAAACATAAATAACTTTGAGGAAATAGTAAAGATGGGTTTTGGAGTGTGAACAGTCTGTTTAACGCACATTCAAGAGCCACTGAGAGCTTTCTGTGTTGGTATGATGGGAAAAGATAGCCCATGATATCTGCCTATTGTGTATTAGGTCTTCATGAATCAAGATTGGTTCTGGCTGATGAAGGGACACAAGGATAGCTCTGCTAAAACTAGCTTGCACTCAGCTATTTTGGTGAAGAGTATATTTGGAGGAGGCTCATCAGACATTTTGTAATTCTTCAGATTTACTTCCTAAACAAATGCCATGATTTCTAGGGCCTCCAAATACAACAGATGTGTAGCCCACTGAAGATCATCCATGCAAAATGTTAGCACACAAGTTCCAGAAAGACATAAGGTGGAGTTTCAAAAGCTTTTTCTTTTGCTGCTTAACACTCTGACATGCAGTGGAAAGTGGGCACAGGGGGTGAGAGCAAGCCTTGTATTCAGTGGAGAAAAGTCTAAGACAAGAAAAGATGAAGCCCAATCCTCAACTGCCGTTCTCTCATGACAGAACAGATACAACACTTCTTTTAGGGCTTCATAGAGACTGCTTGTCAGACCTTGCAGCCAATGTAGCTCCTTTGTTGCTTCTTTTTAGGAAAAAAAAAAAAAAAGAAAGCAGATGGGAATGTGCCCCTGAGTGCACACCTGAGCAGGGTCAAGTCCCAAGCTGGTGTTGCTGCTAATTCACCCCAGCATTGAAGTGCCCTCGATTCTGGAGATGGGTTGTGCTGCTGCAGGGAAACCAGGCTCAGACATACACGTATGGTCCATGTCTCCTCAGTGTTGGCTGAAGGAGAGAAAACACACACCATTTCCTGCAGCCTGACAGTATCCTAAGCAGGGACTGGCTCTGAACATTAAGGTGACATACAGTCAGAAATGACCACTGACCTCCAAAAAACAGGCACACAAAGTTCTAACAATCAGCAGTTGCACAAAGGACCTTTAAAGACCTACATATGGAAGCTGTTACAAGTCCTCCTGCAGCTTGGGGTGGATCAGCAATATAAGGTGTGTCCCGCTGCACATACAGCCCAAAAAGCAAGTGGGGCTGTGCTATGAGGGGTTGCTGCGTAGGACTCATTTGGCCTAAACTGCTTTGCTGCTAGATCAATGTTCCCACCTGCAAGAAGTATCCTGGGTTTGGATGCCAGAAATAAGTCTGTTGCAAGGGAAATGTGAGCCATCTTATTCAGCAGAGTTTGTAAAAGTAGCAGCCATCTGTTGGGGTTTATAGGAGGCTGAGAAACACAGGATGTTTACTTTTATTCGGATGTGCAGTGGATATGCCTTGTATGAGCAGACTTGTTGCGATACTAATAGAACAACTGGGACATTAAGCTCAAGAGAAAAGCTTGCTCTGTGTAGTAAAACTGAACTCGAGCACGATAGAAAACATTACAGATACATACGCACCTACATGTAGTCATTGAAGTGAAGGTCAGCAAAAACCAGGCTGGACAGAAACTCGGAGCAACTAAACCCACTGCCTTTGGAGGTGCTGCGTGGAAACCACTCCCACGCAAGAGAATCTGTGTAAGGTAAGGTGAGGGAGGGTCCAGTTTCAGAATAAACCTACATAGCAAAACGATGAGCTGAGACTAATTCAGCTGAACTCTCCAAAAGGGGATTTGGTGTTACTGACAGAACTAGAACAGGGGTGTGTGCAGCGCGGCTCGAAGAGGAGACAGAGGCGTTCCCTGATCACTGACGGCAATCACCAAGACCGTGGAAGACACTTGAGAGGGAAGGGGGCTCAGGTGTCTTAGTCTACAGGAAAATGTCATCCTCCATGTGAATAGCTCGGTGCTGAGCACCGTGGGGGAAACATTCCCCTGAGAGTTCGCTCAGAGGAGGCAAGCAGAATTCTGCAAATGCGAACAAATCCAAGAAGTAACCCAAGATGCAGATGGAGACACTGGCAAACAGCATTAGCAACAGCTAAGGTTGTTTTTGCCAACAAAGGAAAAAGTTAAGTATAGTAAATCAAATAAAATTAAACATGTAGCAGCAATAGATGTCCTACTTTTCCCTGCAAATGTCTTTTACCATTCTTTTCCCCAGCAGGTAATGAGTATTTTTGTAAATATGAGTTGATAGCGTACTACCTCACTTATATTCCTTTCCAATGGCTTGAATAAGCAGGTTATCGTTTCAGATGGCAAATATTTTTGCAACTAAAATGAAATGTTCTGCATAGATGGCGTTCTGGTCAAAATACCCTCTAGCAGGACCAACAGGAGATGGTGATTTTCTTGAAGAAGCAATTTGAAGAGGCTGACAGGCACTGGGGCCGTCTGCGCGCTCTGGCACGAGTTTCTGTTTTAATTCTGTCAATTTGTTAAAAGCAAAGCAGGGAGTTGTAGTGGGGAACAGGAGGGAAGTTAAATTGCTCACGTACATGGATCAAAACAGTTTGCTAATTGCAATGCTACCAGGAATTATGGAAAAAAAATATCTCTGAAGCATATTCACTGCTGTTTGTTAAATGGTGGTGTGCAACTTACTACAACATCCCAAGGAAAAATAGCTGGATCACACTGGGAGAAGGCCTGAGGTGGGTTCCGGGGGGGGGTGGGGTTACATTTGATGGGATATCTTATCAGTTTGGATGTCAAGGAATGAAAGTCTAGATCAAAAATAGTGTACTTTGGAGGAAAGTCTGGTAACACAGGAAGGATGTTTTACGTAAAAATGAAGAAAAATAATTTCCATATTTTCCAGGATGTGGCTTACATAATATTTTAAGATACGAAACTAAGCTGCAGTGAGTTTTCAAGAAAGGAACTCAAGACCACAGTATGAATTTGACACAGGTAGCAACCAATGTGAAGAAGAAAACCCCATATTTTCAAACTGTACTTGAGCAGGCATTGAGCAGTGTAGCCCAGGAGTGTCTCACACTCAAACTACCAGACGGTGATAAAATTCCAAGGACTAAGCTCTACAAAGATCACAGGACTAAACCAATTGTCCTAACAGCCCACCATTAAAGCCCAGTAACTGCAAAACAGGAGAATTATTCTAAAAGAAACATGGAAGGCAGAGCTTGTTTGAAGGGCTCTCGTTAGCCATTTGTGTGCTAAAAGCTGTTTGATACCAGAACTGCATTGCCTAGGCTATTTCTGATGGTTGGCTTCAAGACGTGAAGTACAAATGCACACCTACAGAACTGCAGTTAGAGGTGAACCTGCTCAGAGGTAGGAGCTCACAGTTACACTAGGACTAAACACGACTCACAAGTGCCCAATCCCGTTAAGTATTTATTTATTTATTCGAGATGTGCGAACAGTCTCTGTGATCTGATTATTTTTTATCTGTATTTGAGCTGAAATGGCTCAAGTGGGAGCCACAATTCCTTTGAATGTGCTAAATATAGTGTCAGATGAATTTTCCAGAGGTGTCTGCTGCTGCTGCTTGGTGCCTTAGCAAATCATGGCTTTAACTCCTCCTTGCGTCTTCTTAAAAAGGAAAATCTCAACTCTATTCTTGATCCTCTCCCATTCCAGTCTTGGATATTGATTCTTGCTGTAAATTCTTCTGGGACTCACTTGACATTGAATAATGTTGAAAATTCTCTAAGTTTGGGGACTGGACATCATGGCAAAGGAGCCACTCAGTAAAGATAATATGCCAAATCTTATAACATCACAGATTTTATATTGGCTCAAATTCTTCTATATTTACTGAGTTATCTTACCCTAAATCTGGTGTCTAGACTTTTCTACAGAACAGATTTTTTTGAAGCTGATAGTGGTGCATTTTTACTTTGTGGCACACACGTTTCTAAACTCATTAATGTGTTGTATATGTAATGTATGTCACAGTTATGGTAGCCTGTTAAAGTAAAAGGACAATTTAATCTCCTTGGTGCCCTTGGGAATCAGGGTTTTAAAATTTTGTTTTATTTGAACCTGTTCATGCCTTCCTGTACTTTTCCTTGTCTTGTGTAGGACAAGAAGGCTTGTGATATTCCATCTCGACAGGTAACACAAGAATAATACAGAGCAGTTGTGAAAAATAAGTCGCTCATTCACCCATCTCTGTCCATTCCATCAAAGATCTTGACAGATCTCTATTATAAATTCAGCCTCAAGTTTTTTTTCTTCTGGGCTCAAGATTCACAGAGTATTAATCCTCTCCTTGCACAGGAGCTGTACCAAAACATCTTATTTCTTGGCTTTCTCTACATTCTCTTTTCTAAATACAGCCTGTACCATATAACAGAGTTAAAGATAAGGAAGGATTCACGGTGCATTTGTACAAAGGTGTAGTGATGTTTCCTGCTTTATTCGCTATTCCTTTCCAAACCACAGCATTCTCATCTCTTTTTGTCATCAAGTACTGGAGAAGCTGTAATGCCATTCCTTCTCAGTGTTACCTAAAAACCAGTTCTATCAGTGTGCTTCTTTAAGTGAGGCATTCGTGTCTCTTCAACCAGGTTTTCATACTTCCAGCACTTGCACCGTTTTTGTTCTCATTCCACTTATCTATTTGTGTGTGGCCTGCTTACTCAGGAGATTGTTTAGGTGGTTCTTTGCTCTGTCTAAATCTAATCCATTTCTTTTCCTAGGATTTGCAGCTTTTAGATTTCAACTCTGGTTCCTGTCTCACTAGGCATTACAGGGTATCTGTAATTCCTGTCGCTGGCTCACTAAAGGACTAGAAGCCTCCTTATTCACATAAATTTCTCAGTGGTGAAATTATCCAATTTAACCCTGACAATGGATCTGGGAATATTTTAGAAAATGCTTTAATAACCTTTCTTTTCCTGTCCCTATTTCAGCAGTATTCATGCAGATTCCAGTGCTTCCCTATAGGAACATCTCTACCGCTGTCTCCACCAGCCAGGGAACAGACAGCAGCACTGCCTGGCTTGTGCCACACTGCCTACAGCTAAGCCCTGCTCACAGTGGAGGCAGAGGGGAGTACTTTGGTTTGTTCAGCGTGAGAACACTCTTGCTCATGCAGCAGACTCCCAGGAGGATTTGTGTCTGGACCTGCGACTAACAGCCACTTCTTTCCAAGTAGCTTTGCTCCTGACAGCTCTTTAACAAAAAGCTCTATGGAAGTGCCCTCGGCACCTCGACAGCCCTTCCTCTGCCCAGCTTCATACTGCAAGCTTGGGAATCCATTAGGACTTACATTTTAAACTCATTTAGGTGCTGAAAGACTGCCTCCCATGTTAAGCATCCCCTGCAACGCTGAGCTGAGCTACAGACTACACAACGCTTTGCCATAGTTTAGAATCATAGAATGGCAAGGGTTGGAAGGGACCCCAAGGATCATAAAGCTCCAACCCCCCTGCCACAGGCAGGGCCACCAACCTCAGGCCTGGATCTACACAAGGTTGCCCAGGGCCCCATCCAACCTGGCCTTGAACACTTCCAGGGATGGGGTATCTACCACCTCTCTGGGCAGCCTGTTCCAGGACCTCACCACTCTTTCTGTAAAAAACTTCCCCCTAATATCTAATCTAAACCTTCCCTCCTTTAGCTTTAATCCATCCCCCTTGTCCTACCATTATCTGCCCTTTTAAAAAGTTGAATCCCCTCCTGTTTGTATGCTCCCTTCAGGGACTGGCAGGCAGCAGTGAGGTCCCCCCACAGCCTTCTCTTCTCCAGGCTGAACAGGCCCAGCTCCCTCAGCCTCTCTTTGTAGGGCAGGTGCTCCAGCCCTCTAATCATCTTTGTGGCTCCTCTGACCCCTCTCCAACAGTTCTACATCTTTCTTGTATTGGGGGCCCCAGCTCTGGACACAGGACTCCAGGTGGGGCCACGAGGGCAGAGTAAAGAGGGACAATCACCTCCCTGTCCCTGCTGCCACCCCTTTTCTGATGGAGCCCAGGATACCATTGGCCTTGCGAGCTGCAAGAGCAATATTAGAAAGCTTTCAATTTAAAAGTATCTAATAGGTTAAAGCTGTACTGTGAGATAATGACGATAAAGTTAAAAACCAATACAGCATGAATACTTGCTGCTGCTTTTTTGTAACAAAGAGCACGAGGCACCTTTCTCACAGCCTACTCTGTCCTCAGGGTCTCTGTACTTGGGGAAAATCTCAAGTGTTTTATCAACTGCTGGTCTAACCATTGGAGGTACTCCAACCTTGGAGGTACTTCACTGGCGATGTGGGAAGCGCTGTGAGAGCAGCAGTTCATACACTTAAAAGTGTTGCTGGACACCTCAGCCACCCCCTGGTGATTTACCAATTTCATTTGTTCATTTTGGGGTGGGATGATGTAGGATGCTCTGCCACAGTAGAGGGTGCTTATCTGAAGAGGATGACTTTATACCAAAAGATCTAACAGCGTATACATTGGCTTATAACACATTAAATGCAGAGATAAGGGAAATGAGGAGACACGATCACAAAGGGACGACAGGGAAGCAAACCTTGTTTCACTTGGGACTCAGACATACCCTGTGGCACAGGGGTACTGTCTTGCCAGGTGCCAGAGGCAGCTGCTGCCCAGGAGAGACAGGGCGGGGGGAGCACTGGAACCTCTAGAGGCGGTTGGGGAGTGACAGTTGGAGAGGGGAGGTTGGCTGAGGAACACACCACAAAGCCCAGAGAAGGCAGAGGTAAACAGGCAGTGAAGGAAAGGTAACAAAAAAAATCTAGGCTTAAAGGAGTGCCCGGGGCCTGGAGGTAAGAGATGCTGGGGGAGGGGAACAAAAAAGTGAATTGGGCAATAAGTGAAACCAGCACTGTGCTAGCAGAGAGTTAGCCAGCTGCAGAGGCGAGCAAGCTCCTACTTATCTTGCCATGTTGACTACTGCAACAGACTTCAAATGACACAGTGTCTATAAACAGAGAGAAAGAATTAATTCCCATTTGGGTGGTTGTGTCTATGACCCTAAATCCTTACACCACCCCCCCAACCTCCCCCTCCCCCAGCAGGAATTCAGCTCCTGAGGGCACCGACAGTGTTATCGCATAGCTGATACAAGGAGGAGTGGCAGGCAGAAAGTCCACTTGCTTATTATTACAGACCCTTGGTGCTGCAATTGCAAACACTGTCCCAAAGCTGGACATACTGTTCCTTCCCAAAATGTAAAACATATGAATCAGAAGTCAACTGCAGGGTGAACAGACTATGTAGAATGTCTTCACGTTACACGTGAGTTTGATTCAAATGTAAACAAACAAAAATCAACCTCAGATTGTGCTGTTCCAATCAAATTGGTGGCACAGGATGATCACTTTGATGCAGTATTCCACTGTGTTCATTTTGGCTAAAAGATGTACCAGAAAATCCTTGTTCACGTGCTGATTTGCCTCTTCAAACAGCACTTCTGCTTCCTCCAGAACACTCTTTGGTCTTTTTCCTGCTGGTCTGAATAATTAGTTCTCTGGGGAGATCAAGTCTGTTCTTGCTTACTAGTACTAGAACAGGGAATATCTGAACTAATCCCATGGTACCCCTGAAAATGCTTCTTTTGACATGTAGGAGATCCTTTATGTGACCCTTACTGTAGACAAATACGTCAGACATGCTACGTGAAACATTTACCAGGTCCAGCTATATCCATTTATGTTTATCGCTCAATGGAGCAGGACTTCCACAGCGGTATCTATGTGGCAATCCTGGCTGATAAGCTGCTACCTAAAGAGCAGAATGCCAGTGTGGATGTGAGCTCCATACTCCTGCCAGGGTGGCCATAACAGATGGTTTATAGTGGAACTTCAGTCACACAAAAAAAGAACATGAAGCGGCACAAATCTGAGTCACTGGTACAAAAACTCTGCTTTGGAGGACCCTTGACTACTGTTCTGACTGAGAAAGAGCTGCCCTGAAAATTCCTTTCTAAGCTACTTTTAAAAATCCCTTCTGTGGGACAGTAAGGCTTTTCAAAAGGATAGGCTTGTCTTCTGCCTTCAACAGCAGTGGGAAAACTGATCAAAAGAGCTTCTTAATGCCTCTGCACCTTCAGGAAGGGCTGCAGGTACTGAATACATGCATATTTTTATATATATATATATATATATCTGCCTACACCCTTGTATGTGAGATGATGGTCATGTGAACTTTATCTGATGAGAGTTAATTTTTATTCTTGAAAATTTATATATACATCTGTACAAACAAAAATATACACAGATACACATCGATATAAACCAGTGTAGTATTTATTTCTTCTCCATCTCTGCTTGGGATTCAATTCACATAACCATTTTTAAAGTAGTCATTTTTACAAAATACAGACTAAACTGTCAACAGGAGAAGGACAAGCAACAGTGCCCCTTTGAAATGTTAGCAGTTCTACGTTTCACTGTGGTCTTAAATCTCCTCACAGATGGAGACATCACAGACTGAAGTGGAAAAAAGAAAGCACCCTGGAAATGAAAGGGAAGCCAACTTTGTAAACTCCACTGGTCAAGTGATAAAGAAAAGGTAAGATTTCTGTTTATTAACTGGTAAAACCTGCTTTTTTCTTCAATTGTTAATATACAAACATCACCTGATATAAAACACATCGTAAAAATGCTTTGCGCAATCAAAATGGACAAAACATAACCCCAGGAATCAGTTTTTATCATGTAAGAAACAAACTGGCTGAAGCCAGTATTTACCAGCTTGTCTGAAGAGCTAATTCTATAGCTATTACACAAAGACAGAATGAGAAGTAAAAAAGTCCCTGTGCATAGGAGAGTGGGCTTGGACAGGGGTCTTTATATTCCTTCTATGGCAGTTATTTTAATAAATACCCACAGCACTTGCTTCCTTTTCAGATTTTTAGCCTTTTACAAAGATGGATTTCATTTCATCCTGGGAAGACCAAAGTACAGCCGCATGAAATGAGATGATCAACTTCACCTGAAAGGCCAGTCTAAGCCATCAGACTGTGCTAGAACATCCCCTTTGCAGAGTATACTATCAATGACTTCATGAGCTGCTCACTGCACTGTTCAGTCCGTATCAAAAGCAGATTTATTCACTGTCCGGTGCACTGAGAATTAAAGTATGTCACTGACAAACACAATGTTACAATTAAGTACGTGTATTCACTGTCCGGTGCACTGAGAATTAAAGTATGTCACTGACAAACACAATGTTACAATTAAGTACGTGTAACAAAGCAAAACCTGTGCATCTGTAGGTTCTGTCCATTGTTGGGGGGAGGGAGTGGGGGCAACACGAAGTTACAGTTTTTGCCAAATTTTACCTTATACTGGTATAAAAAAAAAAAATCCCTGATCTACATTCTTTGTTATCAAACCTTGCTTGCATTTAGATTATTTTAGCTGGTTTATTTTAAGTTGGTTTAAGTGCCTTTAAAGTGTTTACAAATATGTACAAATCTCTCTTCTAAATCTGCAGTTACATAACCATTCTGTAACTGTGGCACAGTTCAATCTTAGTTAAGTTTTATTTTTAAATACAACTCTTCCAAGAAATGTAATTGATTTACAAAGGATGACAAATTCTACAGTTTTCTGGCTTAAAATAAGATTGAATTTCATTTTAGATGTCTTGTCTGCGTGACTCTCCCTCTGTCCAGCAGTAAAAACTAAAGGATTGGATTAGGGTGTTGTAATAAATAAATTCTCTAGTATTGGGGGTTGGACCCGATGATTTCTCAAGGTCCTTTCCAACCCTTATGATTCTATGATTCTATCATTACTGTCTACTTGAGGGAGAAATAACTGGCTTGGTAAGTCAGCAGAAATTGATGCAAGGGTGAAACAGATCAGCGAAACTGTGAATAGATCGTACCAACTCAAAAGTATTTGTACTGGCACGTGTAAAGAGGAATGTAGCCTGTGACAGGCGTGACAGCAGATGCTGGCATAGTTGAGGCCTTAACTGTAGTGCTGTGCCCAGTCTTGGGTGCTGCAGTTCAAAAAAATGTGAATGATTTTGGAACACCAAAGGAGAGGTGTAAAGGTTTGAGAGGTTTAAAACTGTGACGCAGAAGGAAGGACTGAAATGAAGTGGAATTGTCTAGTCTATAGATAAAAAAAAAATAGGAGGGACATACTTCTGAAGATATGGAAGACACATACTGAAAGATGAGAGGCAACACTGTTCATGTCCACTACAGTTGTATTTGAGTTGCACTGCGCTTCTATTTTAACTGGTGTTCCAGGTTCCTCAATGTGAGCTGGACCAGGGAACTTGTGTGGCTGAAAATCACAGAATCACAGAATCACAGAATCTTAGGGGTTGGAAGGGACCTCAAGAGATCTTCGGGTCCAACCCCCCTGCCAAAGCAGGCTCCCTATCTCATATTACATAGATAGGCGTCCAGACGAGACTTGAATATCTCCAGAGAAGGAGACTCCACCACCTCCCTGGGCAGCCTATTCCACTGCTCTGTCACCCTCACTGTGAAAAAGTTCTTCCGCACGTTGGTGCGGAACTTCCTGTGCTCCAGCTTACAGCCATTGCCCCTAGTCCTGTCCCCACTGACCACTGAAAAGGGGCTGGCCAATTCCCCCTGCCACCCATGTCTAAGATACTTGTAAACACTAATTAGGTCCCCCCTAAGTCTTCTTTTTTCCAGGCTGAACAGACCCAGCTCACTCAACCTTTCCTCATAGGGGAGATGTTCCAGACCCCTAATCATCTTTGTCGCCCTTCTCTGGACTCTCTCCAGAAGGTCCCTGTCTTTTCTATACCAGGGAGCCCAGAACTGGACACAGTATTCCAGGTGGGGCCTGACCAATGCAGAGTAGAGGGGGAGGATCACCTCCTTCGACCTGCTGGACACACTCTTCCTGATGCATCCCAGGATCCCATTGGCTCTCTTGGCCACCAGGGCACACTGCTGGCTCATAGCCAACCTGTCATCAACCAGGACCCCTAGGTCCTTCTCCATAGAGCTCTTCTCCAACAGGTCATCCCCCAACATTTGAGAGTAGTTTTACAACAGCTCAAATCACTGTAAATTGAGCCTGCCACAGTCCCACCTCCTCCGTTATGCCAACACTGGTACTCACATTGAGTCAAGAAGCCAAGCAGGAGACAAACTAGGTATCCTGTGTAGGATTAGAAGTGTTCAGAGGATTCAGGCACTCACAACCTGCACAAGCAGGGGGGATGTGACTGACTCATCAAAGCAAACAGCTATTGAGCTCATTTCCTTAAAAAAATGACTGTACCTCAGACCATTTTGGTCCTGTCAACACAGGAGGGCTGCTGCTCCTATCAGTCCTTATTTTTTCCTGCCAGAAACACAGGAGAAACACTGCATAGTATTTCCAACATAACAGTCACATCAAAACCATTACTTGTATTTAGGGGGAGGAACCCAACAGCCTCCACCAAACACCAAGTCATCAGGTAAATAAATTCACACAAAATTTCCATCACTTAACAACACTGTCTACAAGCACTCGTCGTGCTGGCAGCTATACATATAAATACGCCTTAGGAAAAAAAAAAGAAAAAAGGGCAAACTGATTCACAGAGCAATCATACACTGGCTAAAGAAACCCAAGGGTGAGTGAGTGAGTGAGTGAGGGGCGCAGAAACCCTGCCGCCGAGAAGGCGGGCAACACAGCGCTTCCCGGTTCTCCTTAGGGAGCTACACAGGGAAAATGCCGGCCGTGCCTGAAGCCGTTCGGTCCCTCCGGCGGCCCCGCGGCCCCTCGCACAACCAGGCCAGCCCCACGGCAGCCCGAAGACAGGCCCCTCTCGCTCGCAGCCCTCCCCGGGAAGGGGGCTCTGAGCCCCCTCAGAGGGCCCGGTGCGCCGGAGTAGGGGCTTTACCTCAGCATTGCCGGGTATTTTTACCTCAGCCGACGGGCATCGCTCTGGCGGCGGCCGGTGCTCATCCACCTCCCCGCCCCGGCGCGCAGAGGGACGAGAAGGGCGATAGCGATGATGACGAACCGCTCATCGCCGCCGCCGCCGCTGCACCGCCCCGGCCGGCACCGCCTCCTTCCCCGGCAGCGCTCCCCTTTCCCGGCTGTCCCGGCGGCGGCGGCGGGCGCCAATGAGGCGGCGCGTCCCGGCGGCAGGCTCCAGTGGGCGGGCGCGGGGGGCGGGCCGCGGGCCGGGGGGCGGTGGCAGCACGCTCGGTTGTGAGTGAGTGAGTGTGTGTGAGTGAGTGCCATGGCCGGAGCCCGCTGAGAGTGACAATAGGAGCGAGCCGGAGCGCGACCCTGACGCCCACCGGGACCCCCCCCTCTCACCTGAGCCGGCCGCCGGCGGAAGAGGCCTTCCCTCCCCTCGCAGCACCGCCGCGCCGCCCGCCCGGCCTGCCCCCCCCTCCCCAGCCGCCCGCACCGCGCCCGCCGCTCCCCCTCGGCTCGGCCCGCACTCGGCTCCCCCCGCGCCCCCCCCCGCCTCCTCAGGGCCCCTCCGCAGGGCTCCGCCGGGAATGTGAGTGAGGCAGCAGCCATCGCAGGCAGGGGGCCGCGCCGAGTGCATGGGACTGAGCGGAGCCCGAGCAGCCGCCCGCTCCTGAACCCGCCGCCAACGCCGCCCTGCGCTGGGGAGGCCGCCAACGCCGCCGAGGCCTACAGGCTCCTGCGCCGCCGCCGCCGCCGCGGCAGGGACCGAGCCCGGCGCGTACCACACTCGGGCCACCGCCGCCAGGCATCGGCCGCGCACCGCCAAGCCCGGCTTACGCCGCCGCCGCCTCCCTCCCGTCTCCGGCTTCTCTACCAGGAGGGTCAAGGTAACTCCATCCCTCCGTCCCTCCGCGCCGGCCCGCGGGGGAGCGGCGAGGCGGCGGCGGTGCGGGGAGGAGGCGCGGGCGGGCCGAGGTGGAAGGAAGGGGGGGGCCCGGGCGTCGGTGAGGAGGCGCGGGGGGCTGCGGGGAGGACATGTTCCAGCTGCGGTGCTCCGCGGCTCCCTTCTGGAAATGACAGCCGATAGCAGCAGGCGGGAGGCAGCTAATTACACCTCTGCTTCCCCGGGCGCGGAGCGAGCCCCTGGCTCCCTTCCCCGGTGATATCCGTCGGTATTTTCACGTCCACTCGCCTCTCCGTGAATTACACCCCCCCCCCCCTCCTCCTCCTCCCCCCCCGGGGACCAGCAGATCTGATGTGCGTGGCTTCGTATTTACCAAAATACTTCGGGAATAAAATAAGATCCCCTGCTGAAAGAAGCAAGAAGCCGTGGCCGGGGTTGCAGCTTTCCCACTCGCACACAATAAATAATCTCGGCCTTTATTATTTTTTTTAATTTTTTCTCTCTTCCCTTCCCACCCTGCTCGTTGAAACAGTGCGTCTCGCTGTGATAGTGTATTCAGAGGAGCTAATGTTCATTTGGAGGGATGAAAAAAAAAGATCAGTGTTTACTGTAAGGTTGTTAGGCTGGATGTAGTCTTGTTGAATTAGAATTAGATTTTAATAATTTATAAAGCAGGTTAGGGAAACTGTTACTAAATTTACAGCGGAGAAGTGTCAGTAAAGCTTCTTGCTGACACAATGATCCTGCAGTTTAAGTGATCTACTTTAGTCACTGTCCATTATTTTTTTTTTTAATTTTAATTTTTTTTTTTTGGCAATTTAATTTTGAGAGAGCGTGCAAACATTTCTGCAGAAATGGTTACACTTTAATGGTGCACGTGATGGGGAGGTGAATCCTTTTTTGATGAGATGAAATAGGGCCACCCAGTTCAGGTTTTTAAGAATGTATTTTTGCTGATATTTCCAGAATTTGGTTTATGTAACAGGTAACTTTGTATGGTTTTTTTTTTTTTTGCCAGACTGCTGAAATCTTAGAAGTGGGTTGCTAAAGTACAGGCCATTCTATTTCAGTTTATCTGACTTTTTTTTCTTTATTAATACTGTCTGGGGCCTTAATGCCCTGGTGATGGTGGCATTTCCTCCGCCTCCCAGATGATAAACAAGACCGGTTTAAGGTGCAGGTTCATGTTGCTGTAGCATATTATATTTAGAAAGCATAAGTTGGTAGTGAAAGAATACCTCAGGAGAAATCAAAAAGATGGAATAAGGTTTTTTCATTACTGTAACACCAGCTGCAGAGTTCAGCTTTTGAGTGCTGCACATGCTTCCTCAAAGAAGCTGTGGAGTGTATACTTCCATTTTTGATAGATTTAGTGCATGTATATGTAAATTTGCATGAAATAGTTCTTATCTTTCGGAACTTGTTTACACTGTTGCAGTTAATCTAAAGCTTTTCTTACAGAAGACAAACCCAAATAATGTCTGTTTCGATGGATTTAATAATTTATGAAGCATATGAGTAACCAAATATTTTAACGAAATAAGTACTTGAAAGTGTTCTCTATATTGTGGAATCAACTTCTTTTAGCATACGAGTCACTTTGGTAATTGAAGTCAACAGACATTGAGGATGAGTAATGCTTTCCAAGGACATGTTCTAAGACCCTGATCCTGCAAATGCTTCTGCCGATGCTTAACTTTGCACGAGTGTGTCGCCTTACTGAAATCAACAGAGCTGCTCTTGTTGATGATTTTGTTATTAATGCAAATCGTTCTGTTGATTTCAGTAGAGGTGCACATGCTGGTGAAGTTAACTGTACACAGAGCTGCTTGAAATATGTAGGCCTAAATTCCTCCTATCTCATTTCCTTTAAGCATGGATCATTTATTTCACCAAGGTGCCATGGGCCTTTTTAAGAGACAGGACAAGACCAGTAAATACAGTGGCTGGATGGTTCAATTCACTGTTTAAATGTTTCTTTTTGTTATTTTTTTAATAGTATGGAATCAGCTATAGCAGTAATACTAAGGCAAGTTTTAGAGGAAGAAGTAATGCTTATGTCTTAGACCATCTGATGGAGTTGGGAAACAAACTTTTGCTTGCAGAAACCTTTTTTGGCTCTCTGCCTCTCCCTGCAAACCTCGCCTGGCTTATGCCCTTAGAACAGTTATGGCTACCACGCTGCTGCTCTTGCTGAAATGCCAGAATGTGGAATAACTGTACCCAGAGGCTCACAAGAACAAAATTGAGAGTTTCTAAAATGGAGAATAAAGAAGTAATATGTAAAATTTGTCAATGTTAGCAAAACTGTCAGGCATAGCAGTACTTTCTGCTTTACTTTCTTATATTTCTGTAAAATTTTGTTTGTAGGTAAGGCAAATAAGCGGATTTTTATTTTCTTCTGTCCTATTTATTTTGTCCAATGCATACTGATTACTTCAATGCCAAAAGCCTGTTTGTATGTACCCTTTCGTGCACCTATTCTTTAGCATGCGTGGTGCCTTGCAGAATGGCTTGAAATTACTTCATCTCCAAAAAGATATGGTTTAAAGCTACAACCCTGTGTCAGGTCTACAGGTGCACGAAACTCATTTAGGTAGTGATGTCAGCCTCCAGTCTGAATTTTTCCTGTTGCAGGATTTTTGGCAAATGAGAAACACAGATTAAAAAAGTGAGCAAGAAGAATTATTTCACTGTTCCATGAAGTTTATTCCATACAATTTGGACATATGTTGGTGGGTTAGCTCTCTTAACACTTTATTTGGGTTAGTTGTCATCAGGACGGTGGTGCAGAAAGGGGAAGATTTTTGGAAAACTTAGGTTAATCTTTACTCATTTCATCCATTTGGGATATATTTGTAACATTTGTTTTCCTTCAGTAGGGATATGTCCTCAGCACCAACTACTCCTCCATCAGTGGATAAAGTAGACGGATTTTCTCGGAAGTCCGTCAGAAAAGCCAGACAGAAGAGGTCACAAAGCTCCTCCCAGTTTAGGTCTCAGGGCAAGCCTATCGAGTTAACTCCCCTGCCTCTGCTAAAAGGTAAGATGATGAATGTTTTTTAATAAATAAAACAATTTTGCTCTACAGTCGGCTTCCAAACGCCAGAAATTGTAGGGAAATTTTTGCTGGCAATGAGAAACATTTCGTGCCAGAAATTTATGTATTTAAGCTCTACAAAATATTTTATCTGTGACTTGAGGGTGTGGTAATTGTTTGCAATACTTTTGAAAGTTTTAAATGGTGATGTTAACCTGTACCATGACTTGAATTTTAAAGGCACTCAGACTATGCATGAGCTGTCAGTCCTCAACAGTTGACCTAAATGAACAATCACTCTGTTAAGGGTAAACTGACCTGTGAGCAGAAGGGAAACTCTTTTCTGGGATCTTTCCTTGCAACACGCAGGTCTGCAACCTATGACACTGGTGCCAAATGCAGGCCCCGGGTATGTTTTAGAGGCCCTAGAGTGAGGCTTTAGTGGGGACATGGGACCCCTTCTCATAGCAGTTGTGAATGGGTAGCTCCCAGCTCTGGCTTCTGCTGGGTTTTGAAATCAAAAGGTCCCATGAGCTGCAGCATCTCGAGTGGAAAGATGCTGCCAATCGGGTCTTAGGCAAGACATTGCTGCTTTGAGAGCCTGCATATCCCAGCTCTGGTTGAGTTTCTGCCGGCAGTTTAACCTCTAATTTGGAAAAAGAAAAAGTTCTGATCCAGCATACTGCTTTTGAAAGGATGCCAATATCTCTGTAATATCTTGAATGCTTCCCCTAAATCCCAGTTGTCAGTGAATTTCAGTACGAATCCAGAGGCCAACAGTACCTCTCAGAATTACATCTGTCTGGTGAGGAAGGGGGGAGTCACCTTCCAGAAGTGTTTCTTTTACACTGAATTCTCAAATGGTTCATTTAGTTTTGTGATTTTTTTTTTTTCATTGCCTTTTTTTTTTTTTTTCCCCTGTTACAAGTAGGCTGATAGTTCTGGAATATAGTAAAATTAATAAGTTTCATATTGTTCTCTCCTGTTTTTGCTTTGTGGGCAGATACATTTCTCCCATTCCCTCCCCTACCTGTTTGACAAATTTATTAATCAGAGTATTGATATATGGAATAAATGTGTAACTGCACTTTGGTTTAATTCTTAACCTCACTTCTTCATAAGAAGAGAGAAGTTGCAAAAAAACCCCTCTGAACCAACCCAGGCAAAAAAATCCCATCTTAATGTGTGTCTCTTAATTTAGCCATAATTAGGATTCTGGGATTAGTTTTAGTTGTTGGTAAAATATTTGGTATTTCTTTCTGTGGGATACAGGTAAGACTGCAGAAATGGCTGTACTGGGTTAAAAGAGAGGTACATCCAGCCCTACTGTGTTGTGCCTGACCATGACTGGCCTTGAAGCATGGAGGGGAGTGGAAGAGGGGGGTGGGTGTGGGTCGGCCTGGAGTGATGCTGTACGAGAATACTCCTCCCCCTACAGCATTTCTCAATTCAGGGTCTGTTGAAACCAGTGGATCTGTTACAATAATGGTACTGCAATGTGTATTTTATGATTTTTTCCCTCATTTTGTGACAGTATGATAAAGAAACAGAAACTCCCTTAAAATAGTTTGAAAGCCCAGTTTTATACTTTTTGCAGGTCATTTATGATATGCAGGTAATGTCCTTTGAAAATACTAATTGCTACGCTTTAGGAGGTGAATGGAGTTTATCCTTTGGTTTAAATGGCTAGGTTACTGGAAAGCTCTGAGATGTGCATTTGTATAAATGAAGAGATGGATGTTACAAGTTCTTTCTGTTCTGCAGTCCCACTCAGGGAACAAACCAGGCATGTGTGCAAGCGTAAGGAAAACACTGCCTTTGTCTGAGGACCTGGCCTTGCAGCAACACAGGCATATGCAGGTGCTTAATTTGACTACTGTAGCTAGTCCCATGGATTGAGATATAAAACTATAATAAGATAAAACAAACAGATGGGGAGCAGAGAGTGTTGGTGAGACAGTTATGATTAGTGTCATAATGAGTTACAGTGGTCCAGCTTCAAATTAAGAATCTGATCCTGTGAGTTAGTTTTCCCTCTTTGACTTAATGCGGATTCCCAGAGGCGCAGGGATCTACCTGTGCAGATTAATTTGCAGGATTTGGGTCTAACAGTGTATGTGAAACAGTAGTGGTGCTGGTCCTTACTTAAGGGATGTTGGCAGTTAAAAATTGTGCTACTGTTTGGAAATGTTCTTGACCAACGTCAATATTTGTAACACTACAGATTATTAAATCTGAAAGATGTGAGGAAACAATTTGCTCCTGTATTTTTCATAATTTTTTTCTTGGCCAATTGCTTGGAAGTCCTAATTTTTTAAACTCTTAGGTTTACACTTATCTTCAAGCAAGTGACTAGTCCTGTTACTTCAGTCTAGTATCCACATGAGTTCTCATTTTATCCTTACTGTTTGGGTCTTTCAAACCAAAACAGAGAAGAGATTTCAGCAAACTAGCTTTTCAAGTCTAGGAATAATGAAATCAGTTTGGAGATCCACAGTTGCTAACTTTATTTAAACTTCTTGTTTTAGGTAAATTTCAAGTGTAATTAAACCTCTTTAGAAGTGTTTCATTACAGGGTAGACCTTGAATTCAATCTTAGACATTGTTGATATTCATAATGGAGGGGCTTTGCTGACAAACACATACTCTCAGTGCTCCCTTTTTTTTTAATACCTATATTGCATCTTGACATTTGCAGGCTGCCTTCTTTCAAACAGCACTTTTATAGACTTCAGTGTCTTCTTTGATTACAAGAATCATGTATGCAGAAAACTAGATAAATGCTTAGTCCATTCTTTGCAAGTTTTTATACTCAGCCTGTCACCATAATGATTTGAGCACCTTCCAGTAGTGTATTAAGTGACGTGACTACACATCTGTCACATCTTATCTTCTCTCGTTCCTTTCCCTAGGGGCAGAGTCATATATAGTGAAATGGCTTGTTTTGGTAGTGTTTTAATGCAGTCTGTTGCTTTCTGTGAACATACATGCCTGTGTTGCAGAAACAGATAGATAAGTCAGTGGTGGTGTTGTTCATTTGGTAATAAAAACATTTCAGGAAAGAAAAATAGAAGAGACAGTATGTTTTCATGCTACATACAAGTCTGAAAGATAACCTGCTATTCAGGCAGTGTAATAAGAACTGGAATTGTCAGTATTGCTTATTCCAGGAAAAAAAGTAGAGAGAAATGAAGTTGTTAGTGTTTTTCTTGCCTTGTTTTGTTTTGAATGTGTGTATCTATCTTTTTGTAAACAAACATTTAATGTATTTAGAGAGATGTGCCTTCCGAGGCTCTGCTGGGCTGAGTTTAGCCTTTCAAAAGCCACAAGCTAAAAAGCTGCTCTGTTTGCCTACAGTAAAGACTTCACTTTTCTGATAATTTAACTGCTTTTTTTATTAACTTGGGACTAAATCTAATTTGGAGTTACCCTTTTGAATATGACTGATATCCAGTATCACACTTCTAAACCAGCCTTTTCTCCTTTGCTTCGAGTGTGACAAGGAGGAGAGAAACAAGAGTTGTATATGGGAGTTGCGATGCAGTTGCCCTGCATTTTCAGTATGTGACTCTTGGATGTGTTCTCTTTCAGTCCCCCATGCATTTCTAAAGGTTTGTGTGCTCTTGCCTGGTGTATCTTGTGGTGCATTATGGCTTTTGATTTTTTGCTTTCTTTTTCGAGAGGCTATTGGTATGAAGGCTGGCAGGGCCCCTAGATAACTGGATTGTGGCAGAACAGTCCTGTTGAAGGGCCCTTTCTGGGGAATGAGCGCTTCCACTTCTGCATCTCAGTCAAACCCATCCTGAATTTGTTATCCAGCTTTGTGGCACGCCTCAAATCTGGCCTGTTCTGTAGGGGAAGTAGCACCGTGTGTGCCTTGGATAGGTGTATTATTTATTGGAAGGATATTTTACTTTCACTTTGTGTAGATACTCTTTTTACTTAGAAGTCTCTAGAGGTTGATTGGTGGGAATGCAATGTTAGAAAGCGCTTGGTTGGAAAAAAAAGTATATTGTAGTTCTGGTCATGTGAAAACACCAATTTCAATATAACCTTTAGAAGGGGAAGGGGGAGTTAATTTGTCAGTATCTGCAGAGGTAGGTGAGTGTCCAGAAGATGAAGACATACATACAGATGACTAGAAAGATCATGCGCTTTATGAATACGTTTAACATCTTGAGAAATAGGATGGAAAACTCCCATGTAAATCACAGCAGTCTTCCCATCCCCCTTGCCCACATTAAAAATACATTAGTTAGTTAAAGCAAACCATCCAAAAGTAAGATGGTTAAATTTTAAATCCATCTATCCCATTTTTGTAACTTTGAGATGTGACTGTTTTGCCTATCATTTGCCCACATTTTTTAGTGATCTAATATAGTTAGTGTAGTTTGCTTTCAAGTTTTTCAAAACCATTGTATATTTTTGTTGAAAACAGCTCAAAGTATGATTTTTATTTTTAGATGATTTTTCTTCCTTAAAATAGGCACTCAGAACAGAAGTTCTCTGTCAACAATACCCATTGCTTTCCTACCTCAATATTATGAAATTTATTGAGCTTCCAGTGCATTTATCAGATAGTTTCCATGGCATTAAAGAATTGCTGGAGTGGCAACAAAAGAGCATTGCATAGTCGGAAAGGGAAAATCTCTTTTTTACTTACTGTTTGCTTTTGATCATTATATTATTTCCCTATAGTTGAAATTTTATTATGAGCTTTTCTTTTGAATCCTATCTATAGGTCAAATGCTGAATTTCCTAAATAGTGAAAAAAATCCTACCAACTCTTAAGAGCCTTTGGACTGAGTGAGAACTGCAAGATGTATGTGCACCTTCTTTTAAAAATACAGTTACTTTTGATTTTTTTTTGAGAACCTATTTATCATTAAAAAGTGTGAGGATTTGGTTTTTTTCAGGCCTACAAATACCATCTTCAGAATAGTGTGAAATAGTTCTGATTTGAGTTGTAGAAGATAGTTTCTGTTTTCTGTTGACTTCCTTGGGGGTTGGCTGCTTGTCTTTTCTGTAATATTCTCCATTTGTGACATTTGGAATGCTTCACTGTTACAGTAAACTGTTAATAATATACCTAAGCTGAATACTTATAATTCATAAACAGGAGTTTAGAGACATAGTAGTTATGACCTCTCAAAAATTCACTTTGTTTTCATATTTAAAAATAGAACTTGGTACAACTAATTCATGGTGTGGAAGAAACCCAGGAAATAGTTTTGTGCTGTACTTAATCAATGGTGAATCAAACATCCATCCTGGAATTACTTTTAGGAATTTTGTGCCCATTCTGGTTGGAATAAATCTGGACATTAAGGGCGATCTCTGTATAAGATTTGGATACCTCCTTGTCTTAACAGAGTATTAGTGAAACAGCAGTTGGTGAGAAATTCTGTCAGCTGAGCCCCGGTCCTCTAATGTTTCCATTCAGTTGTCTCTATTTCTGAGTCTCTTAGGACTGTTGATTTTCCTATAGCCACGGTGGTGGGCTTTTTGGGAGGTGTGGGGTTATGTTTTGTTTAGCTTTGTAACCCAAAGCCTTAAGTGTAATTGTTCTGCATTTTCTCAGTTCAGCCTCTGGAAATGTTACATACTGATCATTCCCACTTCTTCCTTTTTAAAACTTATTTGATTTATTTTTAAAGTGAAGTAACTTGTAATCACTGTAAAATGTATTCCTGTATTCTTCACAAGACTAAATCTAAAATCTTGACCATTTTCTGCAGGAATATTTAGACTTTATCATGGCCAGAAACTTTTGTGTTTGGTCTTTATTTGTACAGTATTATTTATTTCTCTAATAATAATAATACAGTTTTCTGTGCCCATGTGTAACCCACTGGGTCTGTAATAGAAGCTCCTTTATAAGTATGTAAGTACCTCCTTTCCTTTCCCAAAGTACCTTTGGCAAATGCAAGTTCTGATTTAGCCATGCTGTTATTTCTATATAGTATACATGATTATTGAAGTATAGTGCTGCCTTTATAATTGATTATGATATGGAACTTCATATTTTGGAAAGGTACATTTTCCATATCTCTGGAATTACGTGTATATTTTTAAACTGTGTATATTTAATGTGCATAATATGTGCCTGTGTATTAAAAATGAGTTCTATATTTAATGTCATACAGAATTTTTCAGTTTTGAGCTTATTTAGTTCTCTATGTTGCTTTTCAAATGCAATGGTTACAACGGGATGCTGCTTCTGTTCATTGATAAAGCTTTTGTAGTAAGGAAGCAGTCCCTCCACATTCATCTCTTGCAAGCTACTGCCTCCCTGAGAAAAGAGCGCTTCCATTTATGCTTTCTGGGGAGTGGGAGGAGGACAGAAACCTATTTTTAGATACAGGGTAACTTCCTTTCACCTACAGTTTTTTCCTTCAAGTTATTGCTGTTTCTGTGGTTCAATCAGGCAAAAATCCTTAGAAGTAACAGAGCAGAGGACTCACTGAGTTCAGTGAGTTTTGGTAGGGTTGGGCATTTCGGATTAGTGATGGGACTGTGTGCTCTTGCTACTGTCTGATTCATAAATATCTGCCAAATGAACACACATCGCTTCAGGAAAGGTAAAGGAAAATCTGTTAGAAAAATACCTGCCTTCTTTCAGAAGGATATGGCAAGGATATCTTGGTTTGAAACCTAGCTAGTTGTGTAAAGTTTTGTTCCAGGTGCAGTTCTATGAGGGCTTTTTCTGTCAGCAAAGCTTCTTTGAGAAGTTCCCAAGCACATGCCACAGTGTACTACTGCCTGTCATCCGTGCTGAGAGAAGTGTCTGTGGGGCTGCACTGTAAACCAGATTGTTTAAAACATTCCATCCCCTTCCCTTTGATTTTTTTTTTTTTTTAAACCTTCATATTTTTAGGCATGTGCTTGACCCTGTATCCTCTCAAACAGTTAATACAGCAGAAATGAAATTGTGGTGAATTCTTACATAGTGTTAGTAGCTTCTGATCCTGTGGTTTTCCGCTTTTAAAAAAAGAAGTAAAAAAGGGCTGCAGTTACGGTCTGAGGTTCTTCATCAAGCATTTTCAGAAGATAAGGGAGCTGTCCAAAGAACCAGTGTAAATATTTCTGTACCCTTAGTTGTTGCACTTGATTGATCAAAACAGACTTGAAGGCAAACCATAGGGGAATATGTTTTGATCCGGAGTAATAATGATTTACAGTAATGGAGGTTTTTCACCGGCAGGTGTTCCTGATCAATAGTGATGTGTGTATAATTTTGAAAATTTATGTATTCTTAGATTTGTTTAATATACCAATGTATTTTGTCAGTGTATGTCTCGTGAACTCAGCTGGATTTCTTGAAAACAAAGTATGTAATATAGTAATTTTATTTATAACAAATATGTAAATATGTAATATAATAATTTTAAACACTGTAACATCTTATGATGTTTTTATTAATTTTTATTTTAAAAGGATCATTGTTTTGCATGCCTGCCCTTTATTAATTGTTATCACTATTTTGTCCTTTCTGATCTGTATGACAGGTTCTTAACTGTGGTATTTTCCTTGCATGTAAAGTACACAGTCCTTCCCTTAGCACCTTCGAGAGTCTGGGACAGAGAAGGAACACAATATAACAGAGCTCATGTACCTGGTTAAATGGGTAGAAGGCAAGAGGGTGAAATGGATCCTTTCTGGGCAGCTTCCTAAAAGAAAAAAATAGAAGAGTGTATTGCTGTAAAGTCTGTTGAACATCACTGGATGCATTGCCAGCCCTTCTGTAACTGTAGCTTCTTGTGTTCCCTCATCCAAAGAGCTTGTTCTCGTAATTTAATGTTGGGTTTCAGAACCAACCGAGTTATGAGAGAGGTGGAGGGAAGCAGTTTGTTACTCTGATTATAAAAGTTTGTGTGTAATGAGGCTGGGGTTTTTTTGAAGATTTTTAGGAATCTAAATGTGTATCTGCTGCAAAACTTCAGTCACAGACACCCTACCTTGATGGGTATTTTGCAGAAGCTAAAATAAATCACCAGTGGCATCTCAGGATGATGAATAAATGCAGATAACTGTATATGTACTGGTTAGAGTATAATTTTAGGACTTAACCATTAATTCCTACTGGTGGGTCAAGAACTCAGATACAGTATTTTTTACTCAGGAAAAATCAGATACCTTCATGAAGAATAAGGTTAAGCTGAAATTGTGTGTTGTCTGGAGAAGTACTTTACTGTCAAGTTTTGACTAAAACAATGAAATAAATGCAACTTGCAGTTATCCATTTTATGCTTTCCATTGTGAATAGTGCCTAGGTATAAATACCGTTTGTGAAGTGGGAGAGAAGTGTTTCGGTATTCTTTTATCATAAGGTTAAGAAGATCTGTCATTAGAATTCTATTTTTTAATGGGTTTCTAACTCTTTTTGAAGAGCATGAGAGAAAAAGGCCATTAAGAAGAAATAACAGTGATTTGTGTTGGATGTGGTCTGTAGGTTTCTGTGGGATTCCTGTAAGATTTTCAGGAATTTTGGGGGATATATCGTGTGAGATCTCTTATTTTTTCACCATACTTGTGATATCTACCTTACCTGAGCTATCCTTTTTCGTGGTAGGGGGATTTCTGTGCCTGTTTGCAGTGTCATGAGCTTAATCAAATATTACTGTTACTTTCTTCTGTGCTTGTACCAAACTTGAATTGGCAAGTTTTTAAATGCAGGTGGCAGTAAATTTCTTGTTTTCAAGGTTTTGTATATGGATTATGTTGCAAAGGAAGGCTATTGTAAACCAGAAATTGAGGAAAGGGTGATTCCAGATTTGAAAGGAATTAAGTATTCTGATTTTTCTTTTATGTTACCCAGTAGGATGTAATGCAAATGCATAAGCTTCCATTAGTTCTCTTTGCAGGTTCAGCTCATCTGCTCTCCACTTTCATGTTCCAACAGCAGGGCACAGATGTTCTATGCAGACTGGTTTTAAATAAGAAAATATATAATGAGTGTTTTTTGACTCTTAAGTTTTGAACAGTTAACCTTGGGTGTTTATAGAGAATGCATTTCCCCTGTGTGTGGAAACAAAGGTGCAAGAGATGGTGATTATAGCTGAAGCAGTACTTGAATCATCATACAGCACAAAACTTAGTCAGTGTTACCAAGGGAGAATAAATTTGGCAGCTTGCTATCTTTGGTGTTCTCAAATAACATTTTGGGGATAGCTTTTTGAAGAAGTTGAGGTGGTAGTGTGTTGCTAGTCATCTTTGGTTCTCCTTCACTGTCCCTTTATTCCACCCAGCCTATACTTCTTCCTTCATTGCTGCCTTCCTTACTCCCACTTCCTACTTCTTCCTGTAACCTCTGACGGATACAATTCACTTAGTATTCCACAAGAGGGTGATAAAACTCACTCGTACATGTGAAAACAAGCACTCTTGGTGGAGCAGGTTGCAGAGGTTATTGAAAATCTCAATAAAATTAGGTATATTTATGAAGAAAAAAAATAGGTTCATCTTCTTAAGCTCCATCAGTGTGTTACAGTGGTGGTTTGTCTGCCCTTCTGGAGACAAGACTAGACGTGTCAGAATGAGATCCACCCTGTGAAGAGCATGCCAGCCTCATCCTGCCTCTGTTGCAGTAATCAGACCTCACTGCAAGACAGTCTTCCCTTTCTGTTACTCATGCAGTAATTTGAACAGTCTCTTGATTATTTTTGTTTTTCATTTTTCTCCCTTCTGCTTATTATTAGAAGAAATGGGACCTCCTTCCCCACCAATGCTAAGGAACTGAAGTGGCTGAAATTTCTACTCATCTTTAAAAAGTGCAGAAAGGGTGAAAAGGCAAGAGAGAGAAAACAGCCACTACTGTGATCCAGAGAGGATCCTAGTGGAAATCTGCATCTGCTTTTAGCAAAACCTAGACTTAACAGGTATTTTACTGAAGATTAAAAGTCACTCCTAGTTTCTCTTTCTAGCTCTAGGAAGGATGATAGAGAGAAGTGGTTTTTAATCCTTCTGAGAATACTGGGTAGCTCCAGAATTGCCTATTTTAAGTGACTGAGTTTGTGGCTGAAGTTTTGGCCATGGGGTTTGGCTCTTGGAAAAGTGGTGCAATTGTCTCAGGGTATGTAAGAGACAGTGTATCAATGTGGCTGTTAGCCCATATTTTGGATGCCATGAGCACAAGGAAAAAATAAAAGTGCCTGTTGCTATAAACTACTTTAGAATATCATCTGAGCTGCCTGATTAAATCTTGTTAGCCACAAGTAAAAACAACTGCAGCGAGTCCTCTAGTATTAGAGAAAGGAGTAAATGGGGTTATACTGTGGGTTAGGCATAAGCTAGGCAGTGAAAAGGCTCCTGCAAAAATTCTAGGCACTTCATTGTGATGAGTCAAAAGGAGTCCTGGCAAGGAAGGAGAAAGGAACAAAATGCTTGAGGTTATGTTTACTCCATCCTTCCATTAACTGTGAAATTTCAGGTCAGGGAGTGAAATTTCTCAGTCTTCCTTAATTTCAGGAAAAACAAACAAATGCCACAAATAATAAATACAAAAGATGCAGTCTTTTGAGAAAAAGACAACCACAGGCTTGGTGATCTCAATATTTTGTCTCCTAATAGCAGGAAATTACAAAGGCAGGAGAAGCATTTTGAATTTCCCAGGACAAATCTCTTCCTCTTCAGGTTTTTTCAGTGCCCTGTTATCCCCAAGTTACCCCATAATGTGCACAATCCTATTCAACAAACAGCATTTGGAGCACATTGATTCTTGGGCATGAAAGGCCAAGTTTAAGGTTTTGTTCAGATATCTCTAAATCTCAAGTGGGATAGATTCTTCCAGCTAACACACTTGAGGGGGACACTCACCCCAAAGCAGCCCCTCTACAAAAGAAAACATAACCCCTGTGCAACCCAGATAATTCTTAGAATTTCTGTATGTGCTTTTGGGCTGGTTCTGAGAGAGTATAAGGGAATTAGAGAGGTTATAATTGATATTAGCAATGTAAAATTATTTTTCTTAGGTTCTTCAGGGTATTCTCCTAATGAGAGTGCTGTAGTATCTAGAAACAGAAGTATCTAGAACAGAAGTGGCTGGAAACAGGTTCTGAAGTATCTCTAAGCAAATTACTTTTATTTCCTGGTTAGTAAGAAACAGTCATTCCTTTTTATAGAAACTTTCTTAATCAAGGAATTTTGCGGAGAGGAAGGTTGACCTTCAGAATAGATTCTGAGGTGACCTCATTTGACATGAGTGCATCGTTGCTCTCCTCTTGTTTGGCAGAGCTGATGGTAGCATGAACAGGCATTGTTGCATCACAGCAAAAATTCATTTGAGAGCCAACATCTTCAAAGTTATTTCAGTTGTGGTGAAATGTGCCAAAACTTCATGGTCAATAAAAATCAAATGGTTTGAAAATGAACATATTTGTTTTTTGGGTAAGTATTACACTTCTGGATTAAAAAAACCCATGTTAGTTCAAATCTAAGAGAAAACTCTACAATACATAATATACAAGAGTAAATAACAGATTTTTTTTTTGTTACAATTCATCTTTTTAGACAAAGCAATTCAAATTGATAGTATTTTTGCCCATGTAGTTTTAGATGTCTCCAGCAACAGGACCTGACTTGTGCACAGAGCTGCAGGAAAGATAACTGAATAGAGTGCCCACTCGTTTGTGCTTCATTGTGGGAGAGCAGTCAGAGGGGTGAAAGGGAAGTCACTCAGCTTTCCCCTCCCTTCCTAGACTCAGTGGCTAGGTGAACAGTGCCTTGCTCACTTTTGAGCTTGTACCACATTTGTGGTTGATACAGCTTTTTTGCATTGTTGTTTCCCAGGCTTCTTGTCCATATTGAATATCTATATTTGGGATTGTATTTTCCCCAGATGTATTAGTTGGGGTTTTTTTTCCAAACCAAATTTCACTTGATTTTTTGGCCACGTAAGGAATTTACTTAGGTTCCTTTGTATTATTTCTGACTTTACTGCTGCTCAAAGTTCCCTATTTAATATCCTCAGAAGATGTTATCTCTATGCTATTTTAATCATATAGATCATTAAGGAAGTTATTAATGTCTGGACTAAATTGATTCTTATATCTCACTGGCACTTCTTTCCCGTTGGATACTTTGAGCTTTTTATCCTTTCTAGACTTTTCAGCAGCATTGTGTTTCTCAGACTTTCCTATTAAAAAAACCAAACCAAAACAAAAAAACATTGGAATCAGTTTTAAATGTAGGATTTTTGGGGAAAACAGGAGTGTGATTCATGCTGGTGTAGAGTAAACTTTGTAAATCCAATCACAATCAAAATTGAAGTTGTATTATAATAATTATGTATATATCTTCACATCGATTTCAGTCTGCTGTCTTTGTACATTAATTTGTACAGTAGTAGTTCAAAAATGATAAATTATTAAGTAAATATTTTCCTAGTGGAATGTGCTTTCTATTTTTGTATATCATCTAGAGAACAGAATGTGATTCCTTTCTGTAGGGTCAGCTGTTTGAAATACTTGCCTGTGTTTGTTCTAACTGCATAATCTATAATCCTCAATATGTCTTTAATCCACTTTATCGCTTACAGAACTGCGTCTTTGGAATAGGGAAGAATATAGTGTGGTAGATAAAATTTAAGGGTATAAATTAGAGAAGTTTATATCCATTTCTGAGGGTCAGTATTAGTAGGTTTTTGGCAAATGCTAGATAGAGGAAATGACTAGTTAAGAAAAATAAATACTATTTACTCATATTTTCATTTTTATGGAATGAGCAAGTAATAGGTTTTACAGTATTTCATGTCCTAGAATGCTTAGGGCTGGAAGGGACCTTAAACATCATCTAGTCTCAACCCCTTGCCATGGGTAGGAACACCCTCCACTAGCCCAGGCTGCCCAAAGCCCCATCCAGCCTGGTCTTGAACACTGCCAGGGATCCAGGGGCAGCGACAGCTTCTCTGGGCACCCTGTGCCAGGTCCTGTAAACATGATACAGTTCTGAGGGAATTTACCACCTGGCTGATCTTAAACATCTCCTGCAATGTTAAGGGGAAGGAAAAGACTTAATTTTCTTTGATTCTTTATTTTTATCAGCTGAATTTGATTCAAACTTAAACATATTTACCGTTCTTTGTGTGGCTAAGGTAGAACCCAGAGTGCAGGTTTCTTTGTATTCACCACTGGAGTTTGAGTGGCTGCCATTAACCTGGAACTAGTTGAACCATGGGCCCAAGGAGGGGGCTGTGTGTGCATGCACACACGTGTCTAGAAGTCTGCTCATGGAAGAATGTGTCCTGGAGTTGCTTAGTGGTGCTCTTGACAATCTGCTGGGCTGGTTTTGTTAAGGATTGGAGAGACCTTCTGCTGTGATTGCTTTGGTAGAATAATGGAGGAGAAAAACTTTAGAAGAAATTGCCTGCAGCCTTTGTGTGTTAATAGGCAAAATGTGACCCTTCAACAGGATGATCGGTGCTGCTGGCAGCGTCTATTTTGTTGGATTTGATAAACTTTCCATTTTCCAAGTAGGAGAATAGGGGTAGACCAGTCATTGACAGTCAGCTATCAAAATTCCACATTTTTTTTTTTTTAAATGAACCCAAACAGACTTAATTTAAACCGCCACTATTTTTGTTGGAAATTTCCAGTATTTTATTAGGTGAGCACTCAAGTGTTAGATGCAAATGCTGCTGGATTTCCCCCTCACCCCACCCTAAGAGTTGCTGTTTCTTTTGTATGTTTTCCTAACTGATAGCAATTGGAGGTGGTTAAATAAAACAAGTTGTCAAAGGTCAGATTTCTGTTTGTCTATTACTAAGGCATTAGGTACCATTTGTCAGGGGACGATAGATTTCTCATATCATGTAGTGACAAATAATATGATCTGACAAGGTCTTTGCATTTGGGGGGGTGGGGGTAGTGATCATGTTAAATGGTAAACATGCCTAGCACAGTTTTTGTTAATGAAGCCACACTACATAAGCAGGCTTGGGTTCAAACACCACCAATACTAATATTTTTTTTTTTTTTAAAGTAGTTGGTGTTATACAAATATTCCTTGTTTCATATTTTAGAAGACAAAGATCCACAATGTTAAGTAAACCTGGTGTATCAGTCCTAATGTTTGTTGTTCTTGCAAATGATTAGGAATGTGCATAACACTGAAAACCCCACGTTCTTATAATACTAAACAGAATTAACGTGGGATTTCTTCATTCTACATTTGTGAAACTTCTGTGAGTTCAGTGAGGAGTTGTGAATTGCACACATAAATTAGCTTTCATTTTCTTTAGATTTCCTTTACAGGGGGAAAAAAAAAGATACAATGTAAAGCTGCCTGGTCCTTGTCTGCTACTTGCCCTTAGAAATGATTCCATCTAATCCATTTCCTGGAAGGGGTGGGAACCAGCTCTCAGGGCAGCAGGTGAATCTGGACACTGAAATGCCTGTCTTACACCTGCATATGTCATTGCAACAGCAGCATGTGGCAGTAGGGAGGGAGGGCCTGCATTTTATTTTTACAGTGAGGAAATAAGTGGGAATTTGTATTTTTTTTTTTCCTTTTTAGACAGCGGGAAGTTTTCTACCAGCTTCACTGCTTAAATTCATATTGTGCTTCCTGTGCTGCCATGCCATTTTCAGTAAAAGAGCAGTTGCATGGAGACAAAGAGGCTGCTGATTTTAAGACTCAATAGAGAAGTCTGTTAGGCTTCAACTGTGGGAGGATACTAAATGTAGCGAAGAGGTTGGCAGATGCTACCTGGACCAAAACTACTTGAAAATATAAGGCAGCTGTTTAGTAGGTTTGCCTAAAAAACATTTAATGACTGGAAGAATTGAGGGGAAAAATATGACAAGAGGAGGTTTGGTTTAAAAATGTACCTACTGACTAGATGTAATTTTCTGTTAGTGTTGAATTTAAAAAAAAAAAAAGAGGTAGAGTTCAGGCACAAATATTTTGCAAGTGTTGATGTGAGGAGAAAAAAATCCAGCCCAAGCCCTTCGTTGTCTTCCTACCTGTCTTACAATTTTTTGGTAAATTATGTCAGTTTCTGCAATGTTTTGGCTTTAATTTCCAAAGGGCATAATACTGTTTGTGATTATGTAAGTTAAGCTGAAAGCTGTGGACTGTTGTCTTCTGAAGTTTTCAGGAAAGCTTGGTGTATCTGCTGCTGTTAATGTCTTTCTAAGCTGTACTGCCATGAAAATTTACTGAAAGGATTTGTTTTGTGCTGCAACTGTTGAGAGCTCCATAAGGAGGCCAGAAGCAAGGTGATGGGATTGGGCCTGAATTTCCAACTGGTGCATGCAGAGCTCAGTGTATGGCTGAAGAGGAGAAGCTTGCTTCATCTGTACCTTCCTCATCCCTGCATTGGCTTCTGCTGCAGTTTGGACAGTCCTGGGACCTGTCCTTCCTGGTTTCTTGCCTTGTTGCAGAGCCAGATTTTAAACACTCTTTAGCAATATCATTTCTGACCTGTGAGATGCCATGCGGGACACACAAAATGAGCTACCCCAGCATTTCTGGTTTGTTTTGCCTTTTCATGGGTGGGGATGGGAGATGACAAAGTTGCGTGAAGCTGTTGTGCTGCATGCCTGAAGGTAGAGAAAAGGCCTGAGGAAGCCATGGCTCAGGACTGGGGTAGTTAACTTAAGAGGGGAGTATGAACTTGTAATTCATTTCTAAGTGCGGTTCCCTTTATGACCTGTCCCATGGGGAGAGTTGATGACAGGATCTCTGTGCTGGGTCATTAAATAGTTAACATCAATGGAGATACTCGCGCTTCTGAAGCTGAGATTTGCACACGTCTGGGTATAAGCGTTTCCCGTAGAGCACATTTGATACTTAGCCTGGAAAAAAGTCAAAAGAATCATAGAATCACAGAATCTTAGGGGTTAGAAGGGACTTCAAGAAAACATCAGGTCCAGCCCCCCTGCCAAAGCAGCTCCATAGCTCATACTGCACAGATAGGCATCCAGACAGGTCTTGAATATCTCCAGAGATGGAGACTCCACAACCTCCCTGGGCAGCCTGTCCCAGTGCTCTGTCACCCTCACTGGGAAAAAGTTCCTCCCCATGTTGGTGCGGAACTTCCTGTACTCTAACTTGCAGCCATTGCCCCTTGTCCTGTCTCCACAGACCACTGAAAAGGGGCTGGCCATTTCCCCCTGCATCAATACTTAAGATATTTATAAACATTAATAAGGTTCCCCCTTAGTCTTGTTTCCTCTAGGCTGAACAGTCCTAGAGAAGAGGTGTTTTGTACCTTTGGAATGGGTCTATAATTTTGTGTGCCTAAAGCACAATGGAAACTCTGGGAAAAGCCCCAACCTTTTCAGTGTGTCCCACCTATAGCTCTTCACAGAGCCACACAAATAATATTGAAAAGAACAAGGCTCTGTTGGTTGACTCTAAATGGAAAATGCAGTTTTCTATGGCCTAATTATTTCAGAAATGAGCATTTCATTGTATGCAAATTTAAAACCTAAGAGATTTCTGCAAAATATCTGAAAGAAAAAATACTCTTTTAAAAGAGCGGCTAAGGTATAGCAAGAGCTTTATCACAGAGTCTCTGTTGATCTATCAGTTTTGCTTCATATAGAAATGGGTTTTCAATTTTCATAAATATGTTCTTTGTTGGTTGCTTACTGGTCTGTTACTACACTATACAGTAACATGGCTAAATTCTCTGTACGCACAGTTTCATAAATTTTAAATTTTTCTTGTAGAATTTTTAGAAAAAATATGTTGGAAATAGTGTGCTTTTGCCTGGGTGAAGTCTCTGCTTTAGAACTTGTCTGGTGGTTTCTGTGCCCTGGATCAGCCTTTTGCCTTGTCCATGAATACCAGCCCAAATTTGGCAGAGTTCTGGGACAGCAGGAGATTATTTTGTGTATGACAGCTAGATAAGGTTACCATCATTAAGAATAATCAAGCATTTTTAGCTTCTCTTATTAACCAGAGTGTGCATGTGTCATCCTCACAGAACAAATGAGGGTGACTTGTTTCCTTTTAGGTGTGACAGAGGGATCTTGCTTCTGTTGGTGGCACTGGTAGGATGCATCGTAAGGTCTGGGATTTGGCATGCTTGAAGAAGCTGTAGGTGAATGAGAGACATGTAGACTGCGTAAATGATTGAAGATCCAGGGAAAATGCTTTATGCAATACAATTAAAAAAAAAAATCTGTTTGAATAGCTTATTAAAACTCTTAGAGCAGATACTGCCATAGTGTCTTAGAGGGAAAAAGTTGGTCAGATACAGGAATTTACAATGTTGACTGTAAAGCCAGAACTTAGGCATGCATTTTTAATAATGAGAAAAAATATGTGCTGGCAGGAGCTGTTTAAAGTCATGTTAGATTCTCTGCTTGTTTGCTCCCAAAACAAGAGTCTTGACTTTTCTAAAAGTTATAGTTTCGTTGAATGCAAGTTACCAGACCTAATTCATGGAGGGTTCATTAAGGAACATTAGGGACTGTTTCATTTAGGTTAGACCATCTGCTCTGGAAGCCCCTTCCAGCTTGCATTTTTCTAGATCTGCAGTTGTTAAGACCCCAGCCATTCCAGAAGCTTTGAAGGAAGGACAGTAAGGGATTTGGGAAGAAAAGCGAGGCTTTCATGAGTTAGATTAGTCGGATATTTCCTTGGAGGAATTAGGCTTTGTTGTTTCCTCTGCTCTGTTTATCTTGGGTGATGCTCTGCTAGGTGTTCAGAACTGCTTGCTCTCTTTGCTGTGCAGCCTTGAGACACTGGGTCGTGATTTACAGAATGGATGATGACTCAAAATGCAAGTGAACTTGGTCGGTACTAGTCCTGAATACTACACAACACTATATAAGCATTCAGAAAAATCAGAATGTCTCAAATTAGGCATTGGAAATGAATGGCTGCTTTTAATCTAGATCTTTTTTATTTCTCAGTGTTCTTTAACATTAATACCTTGTGAGTAATAGAGCTTAAAAATGACAGTCTTTAAAAATGTTGTTCTTGTTTGGTTTGAGGAAAACAGGAGATAAAAATCAAATGTGACATTATACAAACTCTTTAAGATTCACTGCTTTTATTACAGCTAAATAACTGAAAGATTGCTCTAATCTTATTTTAATAGAAATAAATCTGATTGAATTATTTTTAATTTTCTTTTGAAAAAAACAGACTGTCACAAATGTTTTTGCCAGTCTTGATTAAAGGTAATGATGCAGCATAGTGAAGTTCAGGTATCATCCAGACTGGAGCTCTGTCAGCCACTTCATTGGTTCATCTTGAGTTTGAAGTCCCTTTCATCTCAATCATTTTTTTTTAAGTAATAAAACTTTAAAACTAATTATTCTGGTTTAAAATTAATTATAACAACTCATAATTTCAGTATGCAAAGGTAATTTTTCTTCCCAAGAGTAGTGTGCTCTGTTTTTAATATTTTTTCCCTGAAATCCAGAGTTGATTTTGTTGCTACACCAGATTTGTTTCTTCTCACCAACACTATTTTAGAAAGCCTCACCAAGTTCAAGTAGGGCTGGAGATTTAAAACAATTATAAAATGCAATCCAGCTTAAGTTCTTCTGTTTTCTCACTTCCATCTGCCTTCCCTGAGCACAGCTATCACTGCATGCCCTTTCTCCCCTCCTCCTTTACTGCTGGGAAGAACACTGGTACTGTGTTTTTGTGATCTTCATTGTCAACTGAAAACAGCTCAGTGGCAAATGCCTTGTACGTTTGCTTGGTGTTCCCTTCGTTGGGTCAGAATTTAGGGAATATTGAACAACTTCTCCCAGTGCTGTGAAAGGGTATTTTATAGAGCCAAAAAAATCCCTCTCTGTGCAGACTTGTGGTATATTTTTTTCCTCCAATTTTGTGGTGTAACGTACAGTAATTTACCATGATGTGTTACATATCCTTACACTAACTTTTGCCCTTCTCAGTAACTTGCCTTCCCATTTCCAAACCCACGTCTTCAAAATAGTCAAGCAGATCATTGAAGGTAAAAGGGTAGAGCTGCTGTACCTGTGTGGAACCTCAGATGTTTCATGATGTGATTTAACAAAAAAAAAAAAAAGAAAAAAAAGGGGGTGGGGGGAGGTTTCATGTTTGTTTTATACAGGCTCCTTAAAACTTGCTTTTTGATTTATATTTTTATGAATCTGAGGAAATGAAAACCACAGTATGCTGATGAACCCAAAATTTGTGGAGATTTGATATACACTTCAATACAGGCAGTGAATTGCTGAAATGAAAGCTGTTCAGGGTATCTTGTTGAAAACTGATTATGCTCTCATTCTCTGCAAATAAAGGATTGTCATTTGAGCCTGCCTTTTTAAAACAAGAGATTCCCCACACGTTGTTTCAAGGCAGAGTTTGAAAAAGGAAGTAATTTGCAAATGTTGAAATAGAGTTCAGTGTCAAAGCAACCAAAGAATAAAATTGCTCAAAATAAATAGTTGCTCTTATTTTGAAAGCATGTCAGAGTGGAGGAACTTTCTTAATACAGAGTTGCTATTGGCTGCACAACCCCCTTTCTGTTTCAGCAGCTAATGATAAATAGGAATATTAATAATACAATTCATGCCTTGTCATATTTTGCTGCTTAATCATCTTGTTTGGCACTCCCCTGGTCGTGTTGTGCATGGCCATAATTCAGCAATGAAAGCTCACTCGGGCACTGGTATTACAGTCCAGTAATCAAAGAGGCTGGCATTATGCAGATAATGAAAGGACTGGCCAGCGTGTGTTTATCCACCAAAACTGGAGTGAAGTTAGAGACAGTAAACAGCCGGGGAGCTGCCTTCCGCGCCGGGCGATGGCCGTCACGTCTACGTCACGGCTGCTTTAAAGCTCCAGGGTGGGTAAGCAGAAACCGAGAGCGCTCCGGGGTTCAGAGCCATGTGTCAGCACTGTTACTTGGAGTTTCCGCCATGAAAAACTTCAGCTTTTACAAGTCTTCAGTAACGCCTTTTGTATCCTGTTGCTGCTGTCAGAAGTCGTATTTCAAGGAGGTTGCTAACGCTTTCTTAGAAAATACTTGATTTAAAAGCAAACAGCTCCTGGATATTAACATAGGTTAGAAAGATAAAGGAGGACTATAGCATGAATCTGAATGCAAATAAAATAGAAGAACATTCTTTTTCTTTGGTTTGCCTTTTTTCTTCTAATTTGTGGATACCAAGTACAGTTTTAAGATCTAAACCTTACATTTTCTCAGAGGCTGGCACTGAACCTTGTGGTCCAAAGTATTGATATCTTTGTCTGGCTAACTTTAAAAAAAATTTTTTGGAGTAAAAATTTAATTAGCTGTTTTTAACTTGGTGATAGAAAGCAATTGTTTGCTCAGTTCTGAAGGTGGTTGTAATTGGGGCCACTGTAATGGATGAAATGAGAGGATAAAAGGAAGTATCTAAAACAAAAGGGGAAAATAAGTTTGGTTGGGTTTTGGTTGTGTTTTTGTTCAGTTGTTTTTTGTCTGCTTGATTTTTGTTTTTAAAACTCAAGAAACCTTTTCCTGGCTTGGTTTTTAAATGGTGCTTCATCTTTAAGTAGTGTAGGTCCTTCCAAGATACCCATGTTTTTTTTGTGGAGTGGTTTCCATACTCTTGTCAATGCATGAATAACAAATAATAGAATGGGTGGGGAGGAAGTTGATTGTAATTTGACTTAAAAGCATGAATGTTTTGACCTCAACGATTGGCAGTCTTGAAAAGAATGATTTGCTGTGCTGTTGTTTAGCGTTAATCACCATCCAGTTATGAATATAATTTACTCGTTAGACAAGGGAATTAGACTATAGACTAGCATTGAACCTTTAAATGTACCTTTAGTAAGCTCTGAGGTTAAAGGAAGTATGTTCCTCAGAGTGCAACATTTATGGAAGGGAGCAATACTGATACTGTGGATCTAATGAAGGTAAGGTTCTTCAAGTTGGAGATGTCTGTAAAAATAGGAACATTTTCTTTTTTATTGTAGTTTCTTGTATACTTAAAAGATGGATTTAATGAGATACTATTTTTAGTGACTATTCATGAAGTTTTCATGAATAATCAAAGGATAAGGTGTTGTGGTTTTTTTGTTATTTGCTCTTTCTAGTTGTTTATGTTTTCCATTCTAAGTTTTGAGTAGGATGCTTTGAGTTTGGTTTATAACTTGAAATTGCTTTCTTTAGCAGCTGTAAACTTATCATCGACAGAGAATTTAAAAAAATTCATCTGTGCATGATGTAGCAAAGCAGTGGTCACAGAGGAGAACTGATCCTTGTTTTTTTTAAATTATACTTTTATTTGGCTTATATTTACAGATGTATGGTGAGCTTTATGAGACAGCTAGTGGAAATTAGATCAATTTATAACCTGATCCTATATTCAGAGTTCTTTCAACCTGGAGGGCCCTGAAGTCTGAGGAAGCGTAGGATCAGTCTCCGTGTTGTCTGTTTTTTCTTGTGTTTCTGATTAAGACTGTTTTTTGTGTCACTCAGAAACAAGTGTAATTTGATTATATTAGCACTTTGCCTGATTAAGGATTTCAGGATTGCTGAATTCATTATGTGAAAGGTTGGCATGTAAAGGGACATGTGTACTAATGTCTGGCTAATGTTAATGTGGTAATATTAAGGCAAGGGCTGATGTCTTGTGTGCAAGGATGTTAAGAGGGACTGTATTTGTGTTTTAATTCAAAAGAGAGATTGCAGTATATTTTATTTTTGCACATCTTTTTGTTGAAGTTAAGACAAGTTTTGAAGTTATCATTGAACATGCCAGGGCCTGAGTTGGTTCTACAGTTGGGCGCTGGAGAATTATGTGCAGAATAAAGGTAAAATTGACTTTTAAAACCAAGTTAGAATTCCAGTTTTCCAAGTTTATATGTGAAAGTTATAAATCCAAGCTTTGTACCAGTCATCTGTTCTTAAAATTTCCATAGGAAAAAATACCATGTGTGTTTGGTTTAAGAAAGGAATCCAACATTGTTTATTAGGCATAATAAAAAAGAAGCTTAATTTTAAAATACCAGTCCAGCCAGAATTTTGTACACCTCCTGTTAGTCTGTGTATTGTACTCCTTAGACATTCAGAAACCGTTAGGAGTTTCAGTTACTGTAGTTCAGACATCCTGGTCATCAGATTTTGGGTTTTTTGGGGTTTGTTTTGGTTTGGTTTTTTTTGAAACCCCTAAATATTTCCAAATAGTTCTGCAATTCTTCTTCCTACAGATTTCAGTGAGTTCATAATTAAGAAAAAGAAGCCACCTTTAAAAAATAATATTGTTTAGATGCAGAAATCCAGAAACATAAAATCACAGAATCGTGGGGTTTGGAAGGGACCTCAAGAGATCGAGTTCAACCCCCTGCCAAAGCAGGTTCCCTAGGACAGGTCACACAGGTTGGCGTCCGGACAGGTCTTGAATATCTCCAGAGATGGAGACTCCACACCTCCCTGGGCAGCCTGTCCCAGGGCTCCCTCACCCTTAGTGTGAAAAAGCTCTTCCACAAAAGTAGGTGATGATTGTTGTCTTAGACCCACACAAAAAGTGAAGGGTTAACGGCAGCTTGCTACGTTGTGACAAGAAAAGGCAGGATGATCAGGGAAGAGGAAAAACCAAGAGAAGTTGCTGCTCAGTGACAGAATGAGGAAGCAGAGAGGAACCGGACAGACCTGTTGTATTGGAGAACTGGGGTGGGGGAGAAATGGAGCTCCCTAATATCCCAACACGGTACCGAGGAATGGAGAGGGATCTGCTTGAGCTGGTTTCTTCTGCAAGTGAGAGGAGGGACATGTTGCTGCAGCCATGCTTCTGTATCTGAGCATGTTCTCATAGCTAAACCGCTTTTCTCCCAACTTTTTCAACTCTGAGCACTTTGCATCATTGGAAGAGCAAGCAAATTCAAGGATCACTTAGTATGCTGTTAGTTGGAGATAGTGAGGATGTGGAGAAATAGTAGTGAAATTTTATTCCTGAAGAGGTGAGATACATTGTACGACGATACAATTTTGTTTGCCTTACAAGTACTTGAGTCAAAAGTACTGAAACATAAATTTGCATCCCTCTGTGAGCTGAATTTTTTAATAATTTGATTTTTTCAGGTTATCTGAGCTATTAAAGGGAGGGCCAGGGGTAAATACTTGCACCATGAGTGCCCTAAGGTGGTGCCGATGCCTCAAGGAAGGATTATCTCATAGTGGGAAGAGTAGTGCCCAAAGCAGAAGAACCTGCCGTTTTCCTCTTCATTGCTCAAACAGCCTTTTTTCATTTCCTCTGCCTCGTTGTATCCTGATCGAAACCTCACATTAGGCCAAGGAAACCTGTGTATAAAGCTGTGTGCAGTAAAGAGGACAAACTGGACTGCTCTCTATGCCTTACCTGAGGGAGGACAAAAACTCAGGAGAGCTCATCAGCTCTGGTAGGCCTGGTTGAGTGCAGGAGATGATGCTGAAACGGCAGAAAAGCTCCACCTGCAAGTCCAAGCCAGAGGGAATCATGCTGGGTGGATGTGTGCCATAGAAAGTCTGCAGTGTCCTCTCCTGGGACTGAGCCAAGCCCAGGGTGCTTGGACTGACTGGAGCCAAGTACCACCAGAGATCCCTTGAGTCTCTAGGTTTGTGTCAGATTACCGTAGCTCTGAGGCTGACTCGCCTGCCACATCTTCCTCAGAGACTGGAGGAGAAGAGCCTTCTCTAAAATGATAAATAGCTGACAGGCCTCAGTCTGTGCAAAAGGTACTTTGGCTTTGCATTAACATCCAATGGACAATGTGAGTATGTAACTGGGAATAACCACGCCCTGTCCCAACACAGTTTGGGTCCACAGCTAGAAACATTTTTTCACACGAGGTTTGGGAGTTGGAGAAAGAGTGAGAGGGATGCTCTGGAGCTCTGTTCTAGGACTCATGCTGTCTGATGTTCCTGTGATGTGCTCCTGGGGCCTGGGGCTGTTGTCCCTCTGTTCAATCCTCACTCCCTCCAGACACTGAATGTCCCTCAAAGTCCTTTGCTGGGAAGCAAGGATTCCTCATTGTTTTGAGGCACTGTGCATTCAAAGGCAAATAGATGTGCATGCCTTTTCTATAATATAGTTAATGTGAGTTCTTGCTGGATTACTTGTGTCCTCAATCTGGACCAAAGTTGTACACAGCCATAGCCATACAGAACTGTTTCAAAAATAACCCAAACCAAACTAAAATGAGTGGGAAATAGGGATGTGCAGGGCTCGTGGTGATGGTGGTTTGCAGGGCAAGGATTTTGCAGTCTGCAGTACATGTTAATTCTTTTGTTAGAATCACATTTAAAGCAGATCTTGTTTGCCTTCAGTTCAAGTGAAAAGAAGTTCCTTTCTCAGCAAAACAAACCATCATAGATGCATTCAGTTTCTCATTTGCAGAATAAATTATTTCAAGTTCTCTTGGGTCCACATGGAAAAAGTACTCCACTGTTTTACCGGATGCTGTGTTCTCCAAAACATCCCAATTTTTTAAAATGTCTGTTTCTAAATTATCCACAGCTGAAGGCCCTTCCCTTTGCTCTTGGCAGCCTCTGCAGTCTTTATGGGGTGGAACAGGATCTTTCTTTCGTCCTAGGAAATAGTATTAATCCTGCCAGTATTTAACTGAATCCAGGATTACTAATCTACTGAAAAGCTCTGCTTTTAGTTTTTACAGATGATGTTCAGCACATCTGATAGTTGCAGTCATGTTGTCAAAAAAACACATGCTGTGTTTGTCTGGAATAACCTCAGAATTTCTAGAAGGGATTCATTATGTTAGTATTAAATGATTGCAGTCTTCGTTAGTAAAAATGAGTCAAGTTCTCTTAATAAAATGGTAATTTTCTCATTTATGTTCTGTATTTCTGAAGTAATGGCTTTTAAATGCTCAGCATTTAAATTTGCCTTTCTAGTGGAATAATAAAATATTACAATGACTCAAAAGCAATTTAGAATGAATTTAGATCATTTAGTTAGTTACTTTTCCCAATGTTTTCCTAGAAAAAGCTGCCTAACTAGTTTGCTTTGTGATCTGTTTTCTGTTTGTACCAATTTAGTCGACAACTGTGCAGAAGCCGAGTAGATGGGAGGAATTTCCAGGATACTTCAAATTACCTTTTCATTAGCAAAGTGATTAAGAAGCAAGCAGGTCTCCTTGAGTTGCCTGAAACATCATTTTGTAGCTGTGAAGCCAGCTGTTCTATGCCATTTATATAAGAAATGGAGAAACACCTGCTTCAGAATGGGTCGCTTATGTGGGTGTATTGTCATGACTTGTTTCACTCTTCAAAAATGTATCTCTGTGTGGGTTTTCTGCCTTTCTTCTTTTTTTCTTTTTAGTAGATGCTTGCAAGTTTACAGATTTGTCTAGATAACGTGGAAAAAAAGACAAGGCTGGTGAATATGTAGAGTACAGTTCTATAGTGTTGCAGTAACCTCTTGTTTTATGTGGTGCTTCCTTACAGGATTTCGAACCGGGCTGCAAAAAAGTCATTGCTAAAATCTGCTTAATTAGTTGCATGGGAACAAATTTACTGGAAGCTTCCTCTTTTGAATTAGTGCAAGCGTGAGGCATAGAGATTCCTCAGTGCAGCAGCTCAGAAAGAGTTACTCAACTAGGTTACTTTTCCAGTTGTGACTAAGGGGCCAATTAGCAGCATCCGGAATGAGACGGCAGCGCCTAGGTAAAAATAGATGGCATTTGGAGAAGCTGGGGGCTGTTTTGGAGAAGGTCTTCAGCTGCAGACTGAGAGAAGCAAGACAAAGAGGCGCTCTTCAGAAAGGAGTATTACAGACATGATAGTGAGAAACTCCATGAACAGGCAAAGGTAGGAGCAGCACAGAGAAATGCCAAGAACTGATATCGGATTGGACTCTCAAACTGAAGGACCTCTGCTGCCGAAGGAATGTCTGAGCTGGGTTCTTCACTCCCTTCTGACAAGAGAGATAATGCTAGCATTGATATGAAAATGAAACAAGCTGTAACATCCTCTGAAAATGACAGGAACCAGAAGAGTGGGAGTAAAACTCGCTAGATTGTTAGGTCTCATGTTAATAAGGATTGGTACTTGAATGTCTCTGTCAGAGGAAGGAGTAAGGTGCACAGAAGTGCTGCTTCAGTAGGTTTGCTTGAAGGTGATTAGTTGACTTACGGCCAGAGTCCCTGAGACCAAATAACTGAGTAATATGCAAGGTACAGGGAGGAGAACTTGATGGCATGGGGTTGTATTTTGCTTTCTAACCTTTACGGTTACAACTTCATCAGGTGACCACAACAGTTTTGACAGTCCTCTGTAATTTCTGTAGGATACTGAAGCCACTGGATTAGTATCGTTAAAAACTCTTTTGTTGTTCATTGACCTACTTCGACTGCATGTTAGCGATTGGATTGGGAAAGGGCCATCTGTATAGTGCCCACTGATACAACCTGAATGTGAAGACATTGTAGGATGCTGTCTGCCTTCTCTTGATAAACTTCAGTTCAGTGGAGGTAGTTACTTAAAATACTGATTTTTACTGTAAATATCATGCTCTACTTGTCATTTAATAATGTATTAGTGAATTTGATACATCGTGAAAAATGAAGCAACAAAAGCTGCATCTGAAGTCCTATCTTTAAATAAACAAATGATGTAAGTTAAGAGTTCCTACTAGTGGTCTAGTCGTAAGCCTGTTAACTTCTTATAAAGTATGGGCAAGCTAGAGAATGTATGGTCTGTGTATTCATACAGTCAGATACAAAGCGGGCTTGCTGTGCTACACGTGCTTCTTTGAGCAGTGATGAAAACGCCTTTTAGAAGTTACACTAGCTCACCGATTGTGTGTTTGGATCACCTCATTTATGAAGAAGAGTTTGCAGACTGAGGTCTGTATGGATAAATCTGCAAAATACACAATATTCCTACTGAGTTTTTCTCTGTTAATTTTTTGTGGAACACATAACGGATGAGATTGCTCTTCCTTTTCTTGATTAGTAAGTGATGAGCTTTCTGCCAATTAGAACCAAGGTGTAATCGCAGTTCTTACGAACCAACATAATGCTCCCATTGACTTCAGATTGCCAGGGTGCCAACTGAAGATAAGTTTACAACCATAGTACAAATGAGGATAAATATTGCTGGCAATCTAATTTCAGTTTATCATCTTGAGTAGAGAAGCACCTTAACTAATGAGTAGTTTGCAAGAACTAGTGAGGGTAGCAGTTGATGATGAGGAGTGTTGTTTGGTAACCGCAGAGGAAACTTTTTAATTACATTTAATGCCTAAACTGTTACTTCTGGTTAATATTTGTAACCATCTAAACTAACAAAGTTTTGCAAAGTGACTTGATATGAAGCAGAGGGATACCTCTGGTTACATTAGGTGCATGACACAACTTTGTCCCTGCCCTGTAGTTGCCAGTTTTCTCAAACTTGAATTTTAAGAATATAATACAAAACACTATTTGCAATGGGTCAAATACATTTTTTTTTTAAAGGCAATACACTGTTGTCAAATGGTGGTTGTATTGCAGAGAGGCTAAGTAATTACACAAGAATTTAACTACAGGTGTCAAGGCCCAGCAATAATCAGCTAAATTTGCTTGTTTGGTAGCAGGTGGCATTTCTGAGGGGCAGACCCCCCTATGGTTGGTATGCATGCATGCAGGTAAATATATTCTGCCAAAAGAAAATTGCATTTTTTTATTTATTCAGTATTTCTGGAAGAGGTCAGAGGTAAAGATGATAGGAGAAAACAGCCGTGCACATAATGGTAATGCGAGGCTATGATAAGGGTTGTTCTTGAGACAATTACAAATATACAGAAACAAGGTCTTTGCTCTTATGAACCTTGTGTGGGAGAGAGAAAATGTCTACCCCATTTAGGATTCAAGCAGAAACAAAATGTTCTTTTTGTTGGATCCTGTTGTTTAAAAGATTCTGTTGAATTCTGTTGTTTGAAAGATAGCAAAGTGGCCTCTGTCAGTCAGATTTCCAAGTGTTAGCAAAAATACTCAGGGTGTAACAGAGAAGTGGACTCTAAAGGTGAATGAATGTGTTTGAATGTTTGACTGATCTGTGCCATGCTTTGATGGAGAAGATCATATTTTAAAGGAATAGCTGGTACTTTTATATAGGCATGTGTAATGATAATACAAAGAACATAAAATATCCAACATAACGCACACTAACTTGACAGGTTATAGAGGAGTAGTATATAAATGTCATGTTTTCCCCCTTTATTGGTGAATTTTCCAGAGCCCGAATAATCTGAAGATCTCTGGGAGAGCTCTACAGTAGTTACAAAAGCAAAATAAAATAGAGTTACTTATTTATTTATTTGCTGTCATTTAAGATAGATATACTAGGCTTGGCAATATGAGAAAGGGCGTTCCCTTAACTAACCGCTTGACTAATTTGAGTTACTGTCATAAGGTATTGAATAACATAGTCTGAGCCTTACAGATGACCCTATCTGGTTGAGCCTAAGCACTCAGTGGCCTTATGCAAGGAAAATATCTTGAAGGAAGGAATGATGTGGTAACCTCCTCTCTTGACAAATAAACCCTGTGTATTGCTGGTGGAGGTGAAGTCCTCACGTAGCATCTTTTGAGTGATGCTTACTAGTTTCAAAGTTGGCAAGGAGGTGGTGTCGTGTCAGTGTGTGGATCAGGTTGTGCCTTCAGGTTTCCCTGTGCTTTCTCATGGCTTGGCTGGCACATCGGTGGTTTATGTTCCTGTGCTCAGGAAATGCAGATGAGCAGTGAGTGCAGTGGCTGGTGTTCCTGAAGGATATGCCCCTGCAAATGTATCTCCCCCTGCAACCCCAGCTTCTGTTGGGCATAACACTGAATTCAGCTTGAGGTGTTGATTCTGATCTTGGAGGATCTTAGAAGACTAGATGAATAATGAAGGCCAAACCCAGTAATTTTGTTCTTTTGTTATGCTGGAGCTTGTGCAGTAAAGAGGAAACGTGAGTAAGAAGTTGGGCTTTCCAGGGGGTCTGTTTGGGAACTATAGAATGAACTGCCAGTTTGCTTCCACATCTTCCATCATAACTTTGTTTATTAAATCTTGTCTTTTTTCTTATGCCAGCATAGTATCTTACACCTGTGAGATTCCATAAAATTCTTACTCCTTTACACACGTTGCTCCCTCTATGGAAAGACTGAAAGAGCAAACACATGATGGACAGTCAGATTGTGAGTGCATTACTGGAAAATGTTGGGAGATTACTGTGGTAAATTAGCATAGAGCAGAATATGTTCTTGACTAAATTTATACTACTGAGTGAGAAGGGAATGGAAGTTATATTTTCAGGGTTCAATTAAACTCTTCTAAATGCATAAACAGGGTTAGAGAAATCTATATTGTATATGCATGTATATTATTTAAAGTTAATAAATATAAATATTTTTAAATATAAGTCTGAGCTCTTAGGCAGTGGGTTGTGTATGTAGAATAGCTGTCACTTAATTACTTCTTTCACTAGAGAATGAGGTACTCCTGTGACTTCTGGGATAAATTAGTGGGTCTGTATCAAGCAGTGGAGCAATCCTGGCACTTGTTCTGAGCCCATTTGGATGAGAACTATGTTTTGGGCTTCCTGTGCAAATGTCTAAGTTGTTTCTGAATAAATTTCATAGGGCAACTCTGTATTTGAGCAAAATGAATAATACATATTTTATTTGGACCCATGGCAGTTTCAGAGCACTTATTGAGCAAGGTATAATTTTTGCACTCGTAGAGGAAGTATATGTAGCTGCATAATTTTATCATTATTTCATTATGTACTTAATGCATCAAACAAGTAAATTCCAATGCAAATCCTAAATTGCCTTATAACTGCAGTTAGAGTGGAAGGTAAGATTGCTGCGATATGTTTGCGTCGTTGTATTTAATGATCATTACAGAGCAACAGCTTCTCATGTCATGCAGGGGAAAAAAATGTGATCTGATAAGAATCTTATCAAAAGGAAGACAATAATCCTCTTAAGGATGCCTCTGTCTCGGGTCAGCAGGCCAGTGTGGCTTTTTTGGGAAGGTGTCTCTTAGTAGTCTGACACTTGTAAACAGTTTTCCAGTTTTTAGATTTTTTTTTGCCATCTAAGGAATCTGGAAACCATGAAATGTTCCTTAAAAATTGCTAGTCTGGGCATTTTCTGGTATTTGTCTTTAATTTACAACACACACAAATATTTGCACATAATGTAACAACAAAGTTGAAGCTGCAGCGTAAACCATCATTCTCTGTAAAATGAACAGAAGCAAAGTACAGGGTAGAAGTGATACAGCATAGCGTGGCAAAGTTGAAATAGTGAGCTGAGACTTGTATCTTTATTGACAGCTGGAATTCCAGTGCTCTGCTAATAACTTAGGAAGGTATGGAGGATGGCAGGGTTCTAGAGACTAGCTAGGCAATTAAAAATACACTGAAAAACAGCCCGAAGGATGATTGTTAGTGACTTTAAAGGAGAGGAAGGCAGCAGCAGTAGGTTGACCCTGTGGAGCACTATGTTACCGTTGTTTCATTTTGCTCTGCACCTGTAATTTGAGAAATGACCTGGAAAGTGAGATGTCTTTGTTTACACGATGTTCCTGTCTTCATTATACGTGTTTAAGGTAGAGGAGCTTAGCAAGCAGGTAAGTTATTTTGGATTTGCATTTGTTCTACCTGTAGCTTTTGCTATTCAAATGTCTGCAGAAGGACCTGGCTTTAATTCTGGTGTACAGCTCCTCCTGGTAACTGAAGGCATTACAAGCTAGAGTTGAGCAAAGGTGTTAGGAGTTAATACTCACTAATCCTGGAGTCTCAAAAGACCCAACTGCAAAATTGTGTTTGTAATGGAGCATGACATTAAAATTCAGAGATCTTTAAGTTTGTAGATATTTTGGTTCTTAAACTAAGGATGTTCTAACACAGCTCTGGAAGCCCCAAAACGTGGGCTGATTGTACTGGGGTTTAGAGTTGTCACCCAGCATATATTTGTTGTTTGTTTTTTTTTTTTACACACCTAGCTAAATTAACAGGTTAATATCATAAAACTCCCCACAAAACACCAACCAACAAAGAAAAATAGACTAAACCACCATATAACCTGTATGTGGACATAAGCTTCAGTTTATACGAATGTAAAAAGTACAAGTAAAGCAGTTTCTGGTTCTTGGGGTTATTTGAAGAACATTTAAAATCCATCTTCTTTTTTTTTTCTTTCTTTTCCCTGGGAGAAGATCTAACTATTCAGCAAGCCTAGTGACTTCGTGTCTTCTTCCCCTCATGCCCAAGAAGGCCAGTGGTACCTGGTGTGCATTAAGAGTTGTGTGGCCAGCAGGTTGAAGGGGGTTCTCCCCCTCATTGGTGAAGCCACATGTGGAGTATTGTGTCCAGTTCTGGACTCCCCAGGTCAAGAAAGGATGGGAACTACTGGACAGAGTCCAGTGGAGGGCTACAGAGATGATGAGGGGACTGGAGCATCTCTTGTATGAGTAAAGTCAGAGAGCTGGGGCTGTTTGGCCTGGAAAAGACTGTTTAATGTACATAAATACCTGGAGGATGGATGCCCAGAGGAAGGGATGAGACTCCTCAGTGGTGCCCAGTGACAAGTGTAGGGGCAATGGGCACAAACTGGAACACAGGAAGTTCCACCTGAAAACAAGGAGAAACAGGGTGATGGAGCACCAGGACAGGTTGCCCAGAGAGTTTCTGGAGACTCCTTCTCTAGAGGGAGAGATTCAAGACCTGCCTAGACACTGTCCTGAGCAACCTGCTCTAGGTGATCCTGCTTTAGCAGGGGGTTGAATTAAGTGATCTCTAGAGGTGCTTTCCAGCCCCTATCTTTCTGGGATTCTGTGAATGAAGGTTAGGTTGTACTTTGAAAGTGCAGTTCAGTAAGAGCCCATTTAACCTACTTACTTTTAGCATAAGCCTTTTGTGCCAGTATGAAAGAAACTTGAGTCCATCCAGGAAAATTGGCCACAGTAACTTTCAGTGTTTCAGCAAAGTATTTTTGTCATCTTTTGGGATTTTATGCCACGTATTCAGTTTAGGAAATTGAAATAACACTTCTGTGTATTTTTGCCAGCCTTTTTGCTTCTCTTAAAAAAGAAAATCATTAATCATTGCTTTTGAAGTATTTGTAAAAATATGGTGGGAGGGGGGAGAATTGGAATGTACAAAACCCGTGATCAACTTGGGACTGAAAAATAAATGTTAATTTGATGTCTAGGCAAACTCATCAGAAATAATGTAATGGCATATATTAAAGATGTCACAGTATAAGGCTGCTAAAGTCAACTCTAGCCTCTAACCACTCATTCTTGTTTTGCTTAAACACTTTGAGCTCCTATTTTTTCCTTTTAAAATATTCTGATACTCTTACTGTGTTACCTATTTCCCCAAACGCTTTTTCCTTTCTGTCTTTTCCAAGTCTCTTGCTCATGCTCTATCTCATTCTTCTTCTTTCTTTTAATCCTTAATGTTGTTTCTCTGCCTTTATTAGCTTTCCACTCTGTCCACTTCTCATAATATTCACAGCTACTTTGTCATTCTTCCTTCTCTTCTGAAATTTCTAGGTATTCTCATCAAGTTGATTTTCTCTAAAACCAACTTTTTTCTAAAGATGATTTTCTAAAATCATCAGTTTTTCTCTAAAATTTATATAATTTGAATCCTCTCTACCTTCTCTGATAGCTTCTTTGGCCTGGATTATTTTTGACTTGGATGTACTTCTAGATAGAACAGGTAAACTTTGACTGTCTTGAGTTACTCCCTTTGTCTAAATTCTTCCCATTCCTCAAAGAACTAATGAGGGGTTGAAAAATGTCAGCTTACCTAAGGAGGAGGCATTACTGCTCGATTATTAAAAGGCATAGTTACTACTATGTGGTGATTATTGCTAATACCATGAGAGACACTATATACTGCTAAACATCTCATGGGACTCAATTTTTGTGCGACCTTGAACAGTGATTAGTGTTCCCAAATACCCTGGTAGTTTTGTCTTCTATTAGTTGCCCGTGAACTCTGCCTATGCACTTTTTTTCCTTGATTTATTATTAGTATCTGAGATGTTTGATATAACTGTTTCATAATAGATCCATCACATTAGGTTAGTGATGTGTAAAAGTACCTAAACTTTTATCATTTAGGACACCCTGGAAGCTCTCTGCTCGCTTCAGGGTGATGCATCATTGATGTTAATATGTATTCATGTAGTGCTTTTGCAACAAGTATGGATGTAATAGTATTTTACTATGGCGCATCAGTAGCTTTGACAACCAAGCTTGTGGTCTTGGTCCACTTCCAAGTTGGAAGATGTCCACAGCACAGACACCATTGGTATAGTCAGCGGTGGGATGAGCAAGTGCTGGTCACAGATTGACATGCATAGCCTAAGGGAATCTTCACTGAAACCTTGACTGCCATGGCTCTGGATTGAGCTGTACAGGTGACAGTTAGGATGCTTAACCTGTTGCCTGCTCCCTGACTCCTGTGGAAGTAGGTATAAAAAAAATTCATAGAAGTTTCATGAGTTTTAAAAATACGTGGTTTCTAAAAGCACACTTTACTGAAATTCTGTTTATTGTCAGTCTTTCTAATTCTTGGTCTCATGATGAAAGAAACTGCAGCGCTTCATCTATGTGTTCTTTTAAGGGGCTGGAGCTTTTAAGATTTTTCTGGGAAATGACTGGGGAGTATTTGCAAGCAGTAGACAGTAGCAAGCAGTAGAGGGATTCACAGTACCCAGGATCCCTATGAAACTAGCCAGGAAACTCCCACTTGGTAAGAGCTTGTTCAGTTTGATGAGAAACTTAGAGAAATAATTCTTAACTTTGGGATTGATTATCTGAAGAGACACTAATCATCAGGAAAAGTTGTGGAGTTATGTCCTGTGTTGCACTTCTGATTTTGAACGTGCTGGAAATAGTATGTTGTGCTTTCCTCTTTGTGCATGTTCACTCATGAAAGTCAGCTGGAGTTTGTCCCACTGCATTTATTGCTGTGTGAGTAATGGTGGTACTGGTTAGACTTCATATGTCTGGAGCACAATGCCTAGCTGCTGCCCTGCCTGTGTAATTATTAAGTATAGAGAATGGGTTGGGAAAACAGCTTTGAAATAAAGCACCTGTTATAAATGAATGATTGCTGACTTCACAAAGCTTACCTAGTATTGACAGCCAGTCAGGGAATTAAATGAATGCAATCAGGACAGTGATTACTTTTCTCAAGAAGAGTGTGTAAGAAAGAGAGGGCAAACATTTGTACTTCTTGGCATCTTAACACCAATATTCAACTGTGAGAAGTGTTTTATAGAAATGTGGCTCGTTACCTTCTAGGGTAGATGTATGAGAGGACCTTGAGTTAGTGAAAGCTTTAGACTGGGTATCATCTAGACCTTCTCTTGAAGTGAACATCTCAAAGGAGACCAAAAGGCTTTCAAATTTTAATTTGCGAGTCTTACTTGGTTTAAAACTAGAAAGGTCTTACAAAATAGAAACTTCATAGTGACTTGTGAAGGATAAATGTAGACATAAAGAGCTTCATGCAGAACTGCCCACTTTGTGCACGTAGGTCATTGCTGTGGGTTGGCTATGTTTAACTTGGTGGCTTGGTGAGTGGCAGTGGAGCAGGAGCAGTTTGTTTGGTATTTCAGAGCTTTTCTTGTCACAAGGAGATTTTACTTTGCAAGAAAAAACATAGTCCTAGCTTTGTTTCATAACTGGAAGATAACAGAAACTGAAGAAAAATAGGGAACTAAATTGCCTTTAGGTTGGTAGGGAAAGAATATAGGAAAGAATCTCAGTGGGCAGAGGCGAGTGAATACAGAGTTCTCAGGTAATTGGAAATTATAAGGAAGTTCCTAAAATTAATGTGAGTGTTACTCACATAAAGTTACCATTAATCTCTCTGTCTCCTATTCTGGACACACTTTGGTTTTAATATGTGTTTTTATTTTTCATGCTTCATGTGGTGTTTGCTTTCACTGTTGTACAAGACGATGCTAGTTCTTTATGCAAACATTTTCAAGCTAATTAATAACAGTAATACTGTGATTATATTCTGGAAGTGATAGTTATTTTGAGGGCATTTCAATTTTGATAGTAAATGTTCTGTAAGTGGGTACAGAGTATCATGTGTGAGCCTAGTTTGGCTTAATATTTGATATGTGAAACAAACAGCGTCATTGTATTATTCTAGTTCTAGGCCCTGTACTGTCTTGTGCCTGCAATTCCATGACTTTTCCTTACAGTTGCTGTGCTGGTTTAAACAGCTCAGTCCTTTCCATCTTCACTTCCAGGCATTGTCCCTTTCACTGCAAAACCCCAGGCTGATGTGGATCGGAGAACTGATCCTGGTTTTCAGTATTTCCTCCTCCTTGACTTTTCACTGTGAGAGAAAAACCACAGCTTGGTTCTCTGGATGAAATTTTGCTGGTCTGGTGCATAGTTTTAGTTTTCCATGATCCAAAATGGATTACTTGTAAATTGTTTTAATTAAAATACGAATGTAATATAAACATGAATATTTTTATGTATATATGTATGATACACCTATATATTTTTATATATACTTGCAGTAAAAAGTATGCTGTCAGATTTTTATGCCTTTATTTGGTTAAAGGATGCAGAAGGCAAATGCTGCAAAGATAACTGATGAGAAGGGAAAGGATGGGATGGGCAGATTAGAATATTTGGAAAAAAGGCTATTAGGAGAGAAACTGAATTGCTTTGGCCATTTTAAAATTAGTATTTCAGCCCTTGTAATAACTGTTGGTCCATCTATAGAAAAAATTACAGTACTTTCTGTCAATCTTTCTAATAACTTTATAAAACACTTGATATTGCTAAAAGCTCTGATTCTGTCTTGAATATCCTTGTTAGAAATGTATTAGTACTTCTTTCACTAGGCCAGCTACCTTTGAAGCTGTGAATACTCAGTGCATTTCTAAGGCTCTGTGCAGTTTGGAGTTGCTAAGAGAAAACTGATAAACCTTCAAGTTTTGCTTGTAGCAAAGACATTCTGAAAATGAGGGGAGTTCTCCCAGTCATCCTGACAGAAGCTTATCTTTCTTTACATTTTGGTTTTAATAAATGTATACTCTCCTGTGCATTGGACATAAATAACACATGCCACTTAGTAGGGCTATAGAGTTATTAAAGTGTTACAGGTATTTACACAGTGGTTAGAACCATTGCTCAGTTTTCAGTTCTTTCAACTTAAAGCAGATACAATGGTAACATTATGGGTTATTAAATTTTGGGGCCTAAACGTTTGGCTGCACGTTAACACAAGATTAAAACATTGCAGAATTCATTGAGTTATCCATCTGCTGAGGAGAAAAAATGATTTGCTGTTTCTCATCAGCTACCAGGGAATGGCATGTTTCCTTTCAAGTCTTTGAATTAAAGACTTCAGCTCAATAGGTCTTTACCCCAAGTAATCAGCATATTCCCTGCTCCAGATAGTGGCATGAGTGTGGCTGGGGAAGCCCATTCTTTCTGATCTTTAGGAAAAGTTTGTACAGCTGGGAAAGGGGCAGTAGAGGGTTAAGGTTAACACCAAAAAACCCTCAACAAACCTAACCAAAACCTAACAGCCCAGAACAACTAAAGGCATAGCCTCTCTGAGAAGGCTGGGACATTGGAATACTGATTTTGATTGATTTCTGCTGCCATTTCCTTTTGCTGTGCATGTTAGGACCCTTGAAATTTATCATTACATCCTTTTCATGTTTCCAAGTAAAAGAAAAACCCTGGTCATTAGGTGTTGCCCTGTTCCCAGGGCACCCCCAGTCCCCAAGAACAACGAGAAATGCTATAGTGCGAAACTTCTTCCAATTTTATTTCGTAGTGTGAACAGCAACTTGCTTAATTTAAAAAAAAAAGCAGATATGACTAGAACAATTGGTTTGTGGGGTTTTCTTTTGTGTTACTTTGGGTGGGTTTTTTTGTGGAGTTTACTTGTTTGTGGGATTTTCAGTTGGGTTTGTTGGTTTCAGGTATTTTGTTTTGAGTTTGCCCCTATAGTTCACAGGGTTTATTGCCATAGAAAAGCTGACATTAATTTCATGTGGTGTTCTAGAGTGGCTTTTCTTGAGAAGAACTTAATTATATTTTTCATTTTGTTCCCACACCTCCAGATACTTAACTGGAAGAAAAAGGAAAACAAGCTTTTTATTAGTTATTTTAATGCTTTAGTAATTTTTTAATTTTTGTGTAATACATACCCTGCCTTAAAATGAATGTAATCTTGAGTCACATGACTGGTTATAACTTGTGCTGAATTGTATCTTAATGGATTCCCATTCGATTTCAGCCTGTGTTTTTCTTTGACTATCATATCCTTGTTGGTCAGAGTGTGCAAGCCATGTAGAACAATGCAACTGAAACACCATTGTTTTCCTGTAACATCATAGACTTTGTTGATATTGTTTGCATGTTGTCAAGTCCTGTGGTGGATTATAGATAACATACAAAAGAGTAGAAGAAGTTAGAATTTAAAATAATGCTTTTGAAAAGTAACTGACTATATTTCTATTTTCTTTTTTTCTTTCTTTTTTTTTTTTTTTAAGGTCTGTCTTTTAGGAGAAATTGTTAATCAGTGAATTCCTTGCTAAAAACAGTGAATTCTAAAGTCCATTCACCTTTTTTGTATTATTTGAAGGCAAGTAGCCAAGAAAGCAGTCATACATCCTTTGCTTCCCCAGGCCCTTTATCTCCTGTAAGGCTGTAACCTTAGAAAGGATGGTAATAGAAGTCGTCTTTTTTGTAATGGCTGAAGGCTAATGAGTTTCTCTGACTCCTTGGCTTATCTTAGGTTTCAGCACTGCCTGCTGCAAGGCATCTGTACTCATGTGAGAGACCTGGCCAGTGGAACCAACCGTTTTAGGGTGACCTGGTTTTGGGACCTTCAGCTCTCCTGAGGTGTTCGGGGGGGTGGAGCTGGGGGAAGGGGGATTCTTCTCCCACATAAGTCTTCTTGTTGGGTTGCTGCAGGACCACGTTTCTTACATCTTCTGTGCCATGGATGAATATAGCCTTTGGGAACATGGGATGAACAATTCTGATGATACAGAGTGTGCTGTCATAACTCTACTGCTTCCACCCCTCTTAATTTCCTTTGGACGCAGCTGATGTAGAGCTTACCCAAGTCTAATGAACATGAGGTTGGTGTGTGCTGCCTGATAACATCACTTAAACTTTACCAAGATCCTGGTGGTTCTTCATGGGATGCAGTTTACTAACCTATTGAGTCCTGCCACATGCTGCAGTGCTGTAAGCACAAAGAAGGTTGAATAAGCTGTTGTAATTTACTGTGCCAGGTCAGAAAGCATCTTTATTTGTACTGCAATCTGTATTTATTCTTTTCAGTGTTTAAGCAATGCAGAGAGTGAAATGCCTTGGGGTCCTTGCATTTCTGTTGGTACTTTTTAAAGCTATGCAGCTATATAGGATGACCACCTAATATTTTACAGGTCTTTTCAACTTGAAACCGTTAACTGTTGTGTATGTGGTTTTAATTAAAACAGATTCATGGTACTTAGTCCTTAAAACTGCTATACAATTACTAAAGGCTTTCAGTGTTTACCAAGTATTACTTAACTTGATATACTCTTGTGTCAACAAGAAGAAATACCATTTAAGTTGGCTTTTTACTGGTGTGTCTAAGTTTCAAAAAATAAAAATCAGTTCTTTACTATTAAGATCTGTCTAGTTGAGGAATGAAGAAAACAGATAAAATAGTAAGTAGTGGGTTCTGCGTGCTTTATTGGTCAAGTACACACTTATTTTGTGTGACACTTTTCCTATTGATGCATGTTATGTGTTCATAATACAGTGGAAAAAATCCCAACTGTGTTTCAGTACAATGGATTTTGCTGTGAAAAGTGTCAACAGGGGGTAGTGATTGAATCTTAAAACTTGTTTGCAGAATTACAGTCTTACTGTGTATTCCTATACATATTCATGTATATTCATATGGAGTTACAAATTACGCAGTGTTTTTAGAAATATAAATTAATCAAGCTTGATCTGCTTGACAGTTCTTTCATCCTTTGGAGTGGAAGTTAACAATGGTGAATGTCAGCTTCCAGTGAAAGTAAAGTAGGGGTGTATCATAGAATGAAGTCTTGAGTGCTGTTGTGCTTGCATTCTCTGCTGCATCCTGGACTTTCTTGGTGAACTTTATTGTCTTAATAGCAGGTGATTAAATTTCTTCTACAACATGTTGTTCAAGATCTCAAGCACACAATAGTAATACAGTTCCTACAAGGAGTTGGTTTGTTAATTTGAGCTCTGTTTTACGAAAATTGTTTGAATTCCCTTGTAATTGATCTTCAAAAAGAAATCCTGTTTTGTATAATAAGATGCCAGACTCACAAAAATTTCCTTTCTTGTTTCATAGACGTTCCATCTTCAGAGCAGCCTGAACTGTTCCTAAAGAAACTTCAACAGTGCTGTGTTATTTTTGACTTCATGGACACGCTTTCAGACCTTAAAATGAAAGAATACAAGCGCTCCACTCTTAATGAACTGGTGGACTACATTACAATAAGCAGAGGCTGTTTGACAGAGCAGACTTACCCTGAAGTAGTTAGAATGGTGAGTTCCTTCTTTCTCATGGTCTCTTTAAACCGACTTGCAGTTCCAGTTACTCATTGTGGGCGAAATTGAACCCTGGAGTAGGTGGATTAAATGAGGCCTTTGGTTTGTATTTTCTACTAGACATCACTTGGGGATAATTCTCCAAAGACAAAAATATTAATTTTTATATATACTTAATTAAAGTCAACTAGATGATGGTTATTATACTGTCAGAAATGTATGAAAGGAAGCCTGTATTGTTTCCTGATGGAGAAAGCCAGCAGCCATAAAATCAGAGTCCCTCACATTTCCCCCCACCTACCCTCCCTCCCCTCACTTCCCCCACCCCATATAAATAATGGATTAATTTTTGCAAGTTTCTTATCTTTCTTTGAATTTTATCCAAGTTCTTGAGTTTGTACTTTAGGCAGAGATAGCTTAATGTATGCACAGATAATGATTTTTAAGTAATAAATCTAAAACTGTTGTATAGGATCAGCATGAAAATTTCCTGGTTTTATTATGTGGTTTCATAGCAGCTGCCATTAGAGTGAGCAAGATCACTCAACAATAGTCATACCTTGTGTATATAAATTATCAAATAATAGTGTTTTCAGTGTAAAAATGGAAGTGGTACCAGATGCTATCTATATGGTGAAGAATATTCATTGTGATTGGCAAAATCAATCATTACTTTAAAATGTTTATTCTGTACTGCCATACTGAACACTTATAACCTGTTATATAAATGAGAAGGCAATTAGTTAAGTATAATTTGGTGGCGATGATTTCCTAATGGTGCTGTCTTATCATGGAATCTGCTGACTAAATGCTCTAAGAAGAAAAACATGAATAGATTTTGCATTATGTTATATTTCTTTTCTGACACACAGAAACATGCTGTGTTCCTTGCCTGTAATATTTAAAAATAGCTGTAAATTCTGAAAGAATCATCGAGCAGTTAATAGTGGAGAAAAAAACCCCAACAAACCAACAACCAGAATTAAGGGTGTATGGAAAAAATCTTAATCTGGCTTCTCTGTGTGTATGCATTGTTGGGAAGCCTGCAGCTATGTGATCAGATTCTCCCCCTTCTCCCTCGCCCTTCCTTTCTCCCTTCTGCAATGGACCAATCTTTGGGATGAACTGCTTTTCAGTCTGTGGGTTATTTGTTCAGCATGTGGTCTAATGCATCATTGAGATACTGGCCTGAATACAGAATTACTAGTTCTTTGCTGAATTCTTCTGCTGGTGCTGCACTGTAGTATCTAAACAGTTTGCAGATGTTGGTTTAATATTACTTCATGTGATGAACAATTTATATCATACCTTTGTATAGACAGAACACTGGTAACATGGGTAACTTCAATAAAATTGGGTACTTGTTCTGTGTGTAGAAGATGCCTGCAAACTCACCTCCTGGGAGAATTTGGTTTGGTTTTAGGGTTGGGGTTTTTTTGGTTGGTTGGGTTTTGATTGGGGGTTTTTTTTTAGCATTTCTATAATTGTGGTTCTAGTCTCGCAGAGACGTCAGTTATAGTTGTTTACTGCGACAACATTTGTAGAACAAAGGCTTTGCAAGTTTGTGTTACCTTAGGTTGGCCCCCAAAGAAAGAAAAAGAATTTAATCTGTAACTGCTCATAAAGTTAATTTTGAATCATAAATCATAACCTATGAAGCAAGCTGAACTTGGACTGTAGAAAAGTCTCAAAACCCCTTTGTTAGCATATCCTACTGCCTCTGCAGTCACTTACATTGATTCACAAAAAAGTTTATCTGAAGGAAGTGATGCATAGAATCATGGAATGCTTTGGGTTGGAAGGGACCTAAAAGATCATCTAGTTCCAGCCCCCTGACATCGGCAGGGACACCCTTCACTTTGTTGCCCAAAGCCCCATCCAACCCGTTCTTAAATACCTCCAGGGATGGGGCTTCTACAACGTAATTGCCTAAATAGTTTGAAAAGCATGGTTTTAAACAGTTTTCTTAAATTTAGTTTGTAACTAGGTTATGGAGGAGTCACTTGAGGAGTCACAGTCTTAGAGCATGGATTTTTTTTCCAGATATTTGCCAATGGAGCTTCAGGAATTCTAGTTTCAGTGTAGCTCTTTTTTTTTTAATGGAAACCTGGTCTTTTCTCCAGTGTTCCCCTGATCCTATCATTGCATCTTAGTTTCTTTTTCATTGCATTTTGGCTCCAGTGCTGAACTGAATCTACTTTTCCTCTGCAGTGCTAGGGTACTTAAGTAGGGGAGGTCCTGTGCCTGGCTACACAGTGGCCTCTGCCCAAACCTGGATTTGTTACAAGTAAAAAATGCCCAAGTAATTGGGGAAGTGGAAGTGGTTTTTTTCCTAAAGAATTCCCTGAGAAAGTTGTAATATTTTAATTTTGTAGGAAACTCTATCCTGCGACAAGCAGCTGTGCTTTCTTGAAGGTGCAGGCTATCAGAAAGAAAGTTTCAAATTCAGAAAGCAGTCATGCCCAAAGTGTGCCTGTGTCAGCCAGCAGTGTTCTTGGTGTATGTGCTCCTGGAAAAACACTGGTGGTTGTATTCTGTGTGCGCAGGGGGCTGTGCTCTGCTATTGAATTTATGTGAGTGAATCCATAGCAAATGCGTGAACGATTTCTGTCAATCATGCCAACAAATGGTAATGCTGTGTTTCTGCTGATCCTCACCATCAGGGCTTTTGTGGGCTGCAGGTATTTTGTATTTTACAGATAAGCTATCTGGTAAAAGTGCTATTTTTCCTCTGGGTCTTTGCCTATAAAAGCAAGACATCTCCATCACTTTGAGCGCAGTTATACAGGCCCTAGAGGGAGAGGTAGGATTCCTAATATTGTGTAAAATAAGTTTTCAGCACATATTGCTTGGTGAATAGATGGCATTAGTCACTTCGTGCTGAAGCATCATGTTTGGTGTAACTTGTTCTGTGCAATAAGTGCACGTTCTTGTCTCATGCAGAATTGTGCTCATAAAGATACACGGAGACAGACTTAACTGCACACAGTTGGCTTCATGGTGCAACTGCCACCTTTATCTACTTTGGAGGGTTTTCATCTAGGTCTCCAACTGTGCTCACAAAGGAGCTGTCATGCTGACAATCTCTGACCTGTCAAGAGGGTGAAGAAAACAGCACTATCTATGTCCTGACCAAATTAGTGTCCCCATTGACTGCCTGCTGCCACAATTGTCAAGGGAGTGTTCTGATTGAAAGACTGCTATCTTAAAACTGATCAAAATGGAGCACAAGTGTTCTGTGTCCCTTTGGAAGGGCTTTGTTATGTTTAGTGTTTATGAATCCAGGAGTTAATATTTCCTGCTCGGCCCTTTGGGCTACTCTTAAGTTGGAGGTGAAGGGAAGTCTTGTAAACGGGGAAAAGAAAGAAGCTGTTTGTGAGTTTTGGCATCAATTAAGAGCAGAAAAGAAGGCACACCAGTCTGAAGCTGATATTTTAAAAGCTGCTAATATTTCTAAAGAAGGATTAATGGCTCAAGTGTGTCCTTAATTATCTTAAATGTCCAAAGAAAGTAGTATCTGTGGAAGAGCCTTTTTTTTTGTTTTTGCATATTAGTGTTATCTGTTCATAAGCCAAAAAGAGTTTATCTTTGCAGATGAGTAAATATATAGTAAAAGGTTGTAAAATTCTTCAGAAAGTCTCAGATTTTGAATTATTTCTAAAATGTGCTTCTGTTATGATCTGAAGGTTTGAAAAACAGTCATTTGTGGTATTCAGCATAACAACTCCTGGATATTTTTACTGCCAGTCATCCTAAATTCATGCCATTAAAACCTTAATCCCTAATTGTAATATCACAGATTTTCATGTTCACTTGAGCCTATGATATGATGTTGTATATTGCTAAATGTGAAATCACTTGGCTACTTGTCAGCCTGGCTGCACATCCACCTCTTTAAGCCACTCCCTTTAGCTTGATACATACGGAAGTGTTTGGCATGCTCCTGGTTATTAAACAAATAGAATTGGATTTACTAGTGGCCGCCAAAGCAAGCTCGCAGCGGCCTCGTTGCTGTCATCAATATCAGTTGATGGGAAGAGCAGTTGGGATTTGTGTTAATGGCCATAAGCTGGACAGATTTATTCAGGAGGGTATTGCTCAGTGTGCTTTCCCTGCAGTTTGATGTGTTGTTCAGAACAGCATATGACATTCTTTAGAACTAGGCTAGTTTTAGGGAAAAAAGGCCCTTGCCAATTAAACCAGCCTCTGCTAAGAAGGAAATGCCAGTAATATGACTTTATGAGCCAATAATTGGACACTTAATCTAAAATTTGTTCCTGTCCTCCACAAAATGTGGAGGCTTAAACTAATGATGCTGATTTTGCTGGTAGATTAAGCAGTGGTAGTTGAATGAAATAAATGTTTGTTATTTTCTGTGGTATCCTAAAGGGTGTATGTAGTAGAGCCTTTTGTGTGTTCTGGGTATTAAGACATAGGAATCAATTTCTTTAATTTAAAAAGTTGGATGGGAAAGAATTGACAAGCTGTTAAACCGGGAAATCTGGATGAATCCCTTTGTTGGCGAGCAACATTTCAGCTCTGCCACTTGCTTCTTCAGAAAACTGTAAACCCAACCCTGATGCTGTTTATGCAACATCTGTGGACAGCTGCCAGCCCATAAGAGATGGCTAATGAAAGTTTTTTGAGATTCACCTTTTTGAATGGAATAGCATTGCTTTATTCTCCTCTCTATCTGCAGAAATGCCTTTGCCTTCCTGTTGGCGTCCTTACTCTTTCTGTAATGACGAATCAAGTAAAATAATCTCTATAGCCAAAGTAAAACATCATACCAAGATATCTTGTGGTTCAGAAGCTGTGTTGAGCAAGGCAGAGAAATAAACTTGTTAAATGAACACCCAAATACCAAAATTGCATTTTAAAGGTCAGATTCTGTCCATCACGTCCCATCCCGTCCTCCCCCCCCTTCTTTTTCTCATTTCTACTGACATAAATCTAGAGGAATTGCATTGCTTTTTCTGCAGGTTTGCCTCAACAGATGTGAGGGCAGGGTCTGATCAAGAGTCTGTTTGTGACAGACCTGTTAAACATAAAGAATATCTTGTTAAGCCATGATTTTTTTAGCATGTTAAGGAACCTATTTTTAGGAAGCGTTCTAGCTGTTAGACTTCATAGGCATTATGAATTTCTTTATTTTCCGTAGCTTTAGCTATAGCTTATGACTAAGTATGACACCCTGCTTCCTAAATGTTCATCCTCTTCAGAGTTTTCTGTGTTAAGATGTTCTTGGATAGAGATTTTTATGTAAGTCTACCTATATTCAATTCACTCTTACCTTTTTGATTTAGCAAAAACTCAATGCATGTGTTCTCCTAATAGATTGAAAAAATACAACAGTGAACATCATTTTCAGTTTAAGGGAAATAAATGAAATCACATATTCTTACAAAAATTCACAAATAATTTCTGTCTTCTAATACAAATTTTATGTAACTCAAGGAATTCTGTAAAATATTCACAATTAATCGTAAACTGGATTTGAATCAATAGAAGTTGAGCAGTTTGTTTTGAAACTATCTGAAATGCTGAAAGAAGATGTAGTGTCCTTTGATCCCCCGAATGGACTTTGATTAAAAATTGTCATGTAAATGCAGCCATGATGGAATGAGCATGCTATTAAAGCTTAAAAAAATACAGATAGAAATCACATTATATTTTAAAATTTGCTCTTGTTTCTTTAATGTGAGGGTTATCAATCTTGTAGAAGCAAGAAAAGAATCTAACTTCATTGGGTTTTATGCATTGTTTCAGAAATCTTCTGTTAGATACTTTTTTGTTATTCACATTCTTTCTATACCTAGTTTGCACAAAAACCACAATGCTTATTAAGAGGCTCTGATGTTCTGTACTCCTCTCAAAAAATCAGTTGGAGGCAGCTCCTCTTGCAATAGTTGTCCCTAATAATTTTTCCCGACAGTATGTAATTACATTTACCCGTATCCATTATTCCTCCAGTTGGTTACATAGGCCTTTCATTTGTCAGACTTTATCTGCATAATTGTACAATAGTACAGCGACTAGGTCTAAAGCAAAGAAATAAACTGGAAAAACACTTTTGTTCCAAGAAGTACTTCTGTTGACTGCAGCTATTTTTTTTTTTTATTTTTTTAAAGCAGTGTACACCCCCACCCCCTATTTTGGCTGTGTCATCTTCTTAAATACCTTTTGAACATTGTGTCTGTAGATAAGCACAATGTGAATCTTCTGGGAGATGGTTTTCTTGGGTTTTGAATTTTTGTTTTGTTAGAGTCTAAAACGTGTGAGTTTTGTAATGCTGTCTAGAGGTCAAGTTCCTATATTGGCAGGCTTTCACTTGATTTGATGCCTGCTCTAGAGATGAGGGACTCTTTCTGCTGGTACTGCGTGCTTTAATTTGTCCAAGATCTTTTAGTTACTGTGATGATACTTTTTTTAGATTGTATTGTATAGAACTAGCTGGGCACTCACTAAATAAATAACTCTTCCACTGGATCATCTCAAAATGTAGCTCCACAGAGATAGCGCTTAGTAGTAGGGTACTGTGTGATGCTTTAGGTCTAGGTGACCTAGAGTGGAATTTCAGAGCTCCAGTTTCCAGCAGCGAGAAGCTGTCCCCAGGGATGCTGCTGGGGATGGCTCTGTGCTGACACTCCAACTCAGATTATGGTGCACTCGTGGAGTGCTCTCTCATTGACTCCAATTTAATGCTGTGATAGAAAAGTCTTAGGGTTTGTGAATTCAATTCCTTTTGGAAAAAATGTCCACTCTAGGAGGGTACCTAATGCTTTCCTACTTGCTAATGGGTTTTGGTGCAAGAGGTCACTAAAAGAAGCACCTCTCTCCAGACATACAGTGTGGGCATTGCAGCTGAGCTCCAGCTCTTCTGTTCTACAGACCGGTGCCTATTGCACTTCCTCTGCCCACAGAAGCCTAGCCTAAGGATCTCAATTTTGCTGCTTGCTCATCTCTCTGGATGGAAGCTGCTACCACCACTGAAGTGGGTGATGGTAAGCAAACAAGTTTAGGAGCCCTGATCAAGCGCTAAATTCTTGCAGGTTATGGATGGAATTTTTGGAACACTTAAAGGTAAAGAAAAGATGAGAGAGACTGTTTTCTGTTGCCCTGTGATCTGGATTTTTGACTGTGTTCGCAGTCCAATGTAGTTCATTGTAATGCAGCCAAGTCAAAAGTAATGATGCTGGGGAAAAAGAAGACATACAATATTAAACCTTGAAAGACTGAATACGTGAGCAGTGGTGCAGAAAAGAACCTTAGCATTGTGTCTTGACTCTCTTGAATATGAGTTTTTGATACAGTACCCTGTTCAAAGAAGTGAATGTTGATGAATTCAAATGGCAACATGCAGAAAAACAGGGAGATGGTCTGGCTTTTTAAACATAGCACAGGTAGGAGCTCAAAGGAAGGAAGCGAAAGTAATCACGGGATTAAAAATAAACAAAGAAACCAACAACTGTCTGGGTTCAGAGCACTGTGTTTCCATTTAGCATCACAGAGGTTGAGAGGTATCACGCCTATATAAAAATATCTGTATATAAATAGATGCATACTGCATATGCAAATACATATACAGGTGTAGAATAGATCTGGCAGTTTAGTGAGAACCAACAGGGAATCGGGCAGATTCAACTTTGAAATCAGCAGCAGTGCTGTAGTTAAATAAGTAGTAAAACTTCAGGAGAAAAGAGCTGGTGGAATCATTTATAATTTTTTAAGATAAAATTAGATATTACTTTTTGTAAGATGTACTTTAGTCAAACTCCTGGGAACAATTCAATGGGTTATATATAGAGATTATAGCTGAGTGACTGCAATAGTCACTTCAGGTTCTAAAATAAAGTAAATCCATAAACAATATGTAAAATAGCCACATATGAAGATACATTTTGGAAGGACAAATGCAGTGTCTGTTCCAGGGGCTGTTGTTACTTTGCATTATGGCTTAATTACATTTTATTGTTGCTGTGTGTTGTTCATATGCAAGGTAGTTTAAGCATTATGTATGTCCTGATACTCTGTTTCAATTTCATACATACATAGGGTTTACTTGGATGGGTCCACATGCTGGCAATAGTAGAACAGGTGTTCCTTGTGAGCTTGTTGGGTATTCATTTCCCCAGTTTTTATATAGCTAATGTATTAAATTTCCCTCCATGTATGTTTGTTTTCATTTCAGGTTCCATTCAGGGGAACTATTACAGATAAAAATCTTTGTTTCAAACAGCAGAGTGCTGAGCTGAAATTGAATTTGTGAAGTGTTTCTGTTACAACATCATCATTTTCATAGCGCTCTGGTGAGGGACAAAGAGAGGACTTCTCAAAACATTTATTCCTGTCTTCAGATTTCAGCATCTTATTCTTTTTCTTTTCTAAAAGTTACTTCAAATATGGTGATAATATCAGAACTTCCTTGACGCTTCCTTTTAGCTGTATGTCCATAGCTTCCTAGTTCTTCATTGCCAGGGTCCAGTCATCAGATCTGTTTAAAAATTGCAGCTCATTCTTAGTGGGGTAGCAGAGCAGCTTTCCCTATTGCCTGGAAAAGTTTTTGATTCATTTCTGGCTAGAGTTGTGCCTGACTGACACATTGACATAGAACTTTGAGGTTTCTGGGCATCTCCAATTTAAAATAAATCACTTTGGCATTTCCAGCTTGATCTTGGATAGGTTTTACTGATTTGATACATTGGTTTCTGGCGCTTGGGTGCTGAACTTCTCTAGACTTGTTTTGGTGTGTGCTTCTGAAAGGGACAGTCATGGGAAACAGTGTGCAGATATCTTTGAGGATGTAATAAGGGAGATCTGTCATGATACGACTTTCTAGAATATTAGAGTTCTGGTTTGCTTTACAACAATATCATCTGGGCTTGGAGGCATTCCTAATCGGTGGAAGAGGGAAGTCAGTATTGATCAATAGTCATTTGTGTTGGCTATGGGAGAGAAACCATCAGGGACTGTATATGCAGGCTGGCAGGGATGTCCTTTGGCTTGATGATCCAGCTGAGGTCAGAAGAGAAATGATTCAGCTATCCAGCTGAAGGAATTCTGGCATGCTGCTTGGGCCCAGGGATAAATACTAAATAGCTACCTTATGCCTATCTGACAAAAATTACTCTTTGCAGATTTGATGTAGCATATTCCTGTCTTCGTGTGGTGGCTGTCAAAGTCTCCAGCATACAGCTGGGCTGTTCATGCATGGAAGAACTTGTTGCCTTGGGTTCTTCCTTAGAGGCTTATAAACATTAGCCACCCAGAGGCTACTGATTTAGATAAGCGTGCTATAAATTGACACTGCATGTAAATGAGCTATCATGCTGTGTTGTGGTGATTAATGTAACTGTAATGGCAGACATTATCTTTTAAAATTATGATAACCTGGGGAAATCACTTAAAGATAACCTGTTCTGTCTGTTCTTCTTGGGTGAGTATCTACATTTTGGCTCCATATAGCTTGTCATTACTACTAATGCAAAAAAGGTAATTAAGAGAGCAAACTGTATACTAGGACCAGAGGACCATATTCTTAACTTGGCACTGCATTTACTCCTGCACGCTAATTTTCTTATGCAAAAAAAACTGCTTTTGAGTTGCCTTGAGACTGGCTTTTTTGCTTTTTGGTTTTTTTTAATAGGCTTTCTCCAGAAATCATACTGGTTTTGTATTGCTCGAGATCCAGGTGTCAGTGTTGGTACTTAAGTAATTGTTGCTGAACCTTCATTATTTCTGTCACACTGTTGAGGCCCTGGCACTTACTGGTTGAGGCTTGCTTTGAGTTAATTTAAATCTTGGAGGAATTTGCCTCAGTTTAGCTTTTCATTCTGAAAGAATGTACTTTTCCATGCAGGTTTTGCTTCTGCCGTAATTCAGTATTTGTTCCAACTTCTAAACACAACAGCTCTTGCATTTTCTCAGCTCTGTTGGTACAGGTTTCATTAATTTATGTATAGTTGAATTTGCAGAAAAAATATTTCTTACTTAAAGCAGGAAAAAAAGAGAAAAGCTGCAGAATGCCTTTGGTTTTGCTAGTTCTCTACTTTGGTCCAAATCCTGAGAAAGCTGGGATTTCTGAATATGAAGCATTAACTAAAAATGCTTCAGTAAGTATTTATTGCAGAATCCCAGATGTTTGAATCCAAGGCACCAATAAGTACATTTTCCCTCTATTTATTCGGGGATCCTTGGTGCTGTGTACCCTCTTTTGCCCTGTGCTCTAACACAGAAACAACTCTGTCCAGCTAGTTTTGACCACTTTCCTCCTCTCCTTGCTTTTTCATATCACAGATAGCAGAAGGAAGGAGCTCAGGAATCCTTGAGGGAACACAAACTACTATATGTGTATTCCTCTAATAGTTACTTGGCTTCTCATGAGGCTGCAAAAGTTGTTACCTGAAGGGGCTCTTGGGGGAAGTGGCTGAGTCCAGGAATGAGGAGAGAACTCTTTCTCCATTCTGCATCCTGATAAAGACCAGTAATCTCATGGCAGGTATGCCTCCATGCAGGCACCTGTCAGCACAGGTCTACGAAGTGCTGTATCACTGTTAAGGTTGAAAGCCATGAGGCTTGCAAACACGAGGTTTATATATACAGTGAAGGCTTTTGTAGAAGTGTGTGCTCCTGGAACTGTAGGGAAATACACCCTCGTGTGGCAGGAAGGAAAAAATCCTGGCAGAAACCCGTGTGACCTCTTTTTCTTTTTTCCCCTTCCTATGCCCACTGGTTTGTCTTACTACTTTGCCTCTTTGGACTTTCCCTGGTGTGAACCATATGTACTTTCCTTACAGCTTTCTGTTGTTTCATCTTTTTGTTTAAGCAGTACCTGGATCTGCTCTGTTTGTCTTGCAGATTCCAGAAGTTCAGTCTGTTTCTCTCTGGTTTTAGCAGTATTTGAATTTTAATTAAACTCTTGGCTTTAAAGTGCTGTTTCTCATTAAATTGCCAACATCTTGAAAATATGCCTTACAGACTGATTTTAAAACATTTATAGGGGTAAAAAGCTGGAAAAATAAATAAGCATGTTGAAGAACATGCTGGTTTTGTTTCTTAAATAGCTTGGTTTGAACTACTATGAAGGGGTCACGTATAGACGGGATTAGGAGATAACATGCTGCTTTTGCCAGCTGTTTGATTAACCAGCTTAGAGATGGGTCAAATGAAGTAGCAGAGTGCAAAGAAGGCACAACATCACCTTCAAAGTGCAAAAAAGTCCCTGCAGCATGTTTGCAGTTTATCAGATTTGCTGCATAATAAGCTGTACACTCCATTCAGCACCATAATTAACCCAGGAAAGCACTCTGGTTCAGTCTTTGCTGATAGCATGAACCTCACAAAGCCAAGCAGTCTCAGCAAAATACCTCTAAATAAGATTAAGCAAAGCAAACCAACCATGAAATAAAATGCAGGCTAAGTGTGGAGCAAATACTATTTGTTGCTTGCATTTAGTACCAAGTTCCATACTTGGCATGAGGTGTCCAGGCATATAACCATTGTGTGAATAGCACTGCAACTTTTAATGAGCGTTGACAGGTGAGACCTTCAACAGATACCATTAATGTTTTCCCTGTTGAAAGGAAAATAACCAAACGTTGTATGAAAACACTTGTAAATGCTTGTTGATGACATTTTCTGTGACTCATGGACAGCCATGGCTCTCTGCCACTTGGTGCCCAGTGGGATTGGGAATTGCATGTTTGTGGGCTCGTCTGGAACTTGGGCAGAGATGGTGGCAAATTGGACAATGCTGGGATATCAGTGGAAAGAAGAAACAAAAAGACCTAGGGAAAGGAAAGCAAGGCTGGAGGCAGGTTTGTAAAGTTACAGGTTCCTTAGACCTGCAGTGTTGCTAAAAAACTGTGTCTGGCAGAGAGAAATGCCTTTTATGTGGTTGAGTAGGTATAGACCTACAGAGTCCTGAAATCTGTCTCCTGTTTGGAAAATCAGATCTCATCATTCTTCTTTTTGCCTTCCAGGTATCTTGCAATATCTTCAGAACTCTCCCACCTAGTGACAGCAATGAATTTGATCCAGAAGAAGATGAGCCCACTTTGGAGGCATCATGGCCACACTTACAGGTTTTTGATCATTTACCTTATAGAAATGCTTGTCATTGGTTAATGTATCTAATAATTTTCTCTGTTTATTTTTTTATCTTGTGAATCAGAACCAGTGTGAGACACCACCATTTATTAATATGGTTCCTGGCTGTAATATAGTACCCTCAGAGATATGAGAGTAGGTTCTGACACTGCAAAATGTAAAAGCTTTCTTGAAAAATTGCATTCATAGTTTCCCTCAAATTCCTGTTTTCTTCCACTGACTTAGAAACTATTTTACTTTTCAAACTGCAGTATTGCACAAGTGTTTTTCAGCACCTTCAGCAAGAGCACTGTGGGGATGGTACTGCTCCAGTTTTGCTTTACTGAGGGTGGTTACAATTTGTATCAGAGTACACAGGTGTTGGCAGCTGATCAGAAAAATGAAGGAGAAGCTACTTCCCTATCTAAGTCTTCTTTTCCCCAGGCTGAGGTTTGCTTTCAGGGGTTTTTAGCAGGATGTGTGCTCACTGCTGTGTATCATCCCTTCTTATGTACCTCGAGTATCAACACAAGGTGTTTGGCACAAAGAGCATAAACTAATCTTGGAGAAATCATCATTGAGACTAATGCAGTAAATTCCTGTGTAAAAAATAGGCGTGTGGATCTTGTCTGTGTGAGGGCAGTGGCTTACACCACTAGTAAATTTAGAAGTTTGATGGAGTAATGGTTTGTGGAGCCTGGGAGTTCCAGAGAGCAAAGGAGCTGATCTCAGTTTTAAATGGGGATTTTATTTGATGATTGCATGCATGGTCCTTGCCTGTGAGCAGGCTGTTTCACTCTTTTGTGCTCTCAGATTTAGAGTCTGTTGAAATGCAGGTCTCATCCCTCATTTATATTTAATTTTCACAAAAATTAAGAGTCTTAAAAGCTTCAAGACAGCTCTGAACAGCTCTGCCTGCCTGGAAGCAGGACAGGCATACACGTCTGTTATCTTATGTTCATTGACACTAGTGCTGGAGTTTTAAAAGGCAATAGTACTTCCATGGAAACAATGGAATTTCTTTGCCATTGTCAGGAAGACATGCAACAAAGTATTTGTCAGGAGTTGATGGGATTGATGCCCTGATGATTTAATATTAGTTATGTAAGCTGTCACTTTTTCCATGTCATTTAAAAAAAAATCTTCCTTGCCCTTTTAAATTTCTTATTGCTTCCTTTTAGAAGTCAGAGAACATTGACATAATGCAGCAGCAGCGGTATTGTAGTATATTGGTATTTGCATGGAAAAGTTTTAAAAATTACTTTAAAATATAACTTTTAGCTTCCTTTCTCCTCTCAGTATCAATATTCATACTCAATGGGAGTCAGAAAGGGAAAACATTTCAATGGCTGGTCTTCCTGGAAAGGTTCAGCAAAGAGAATTGCTAGCTGGTAGCTGATTTGATCAGTGACAGGTCAGAGTTGCTGTCTTACGAGGCCAGAACAGTCCCATTTCAATTCATTGCTCTCTTGTTTGGTTTTTATACTCTTCTTTTCGTCCACTAAATGAAGAGTCTGTTGTTGTCCCACTGAATATTTAGGCAGAGATGGAATTGCATGAAAGTAAGAAGGTTTTCTCCAGCCCTGAGGCTAGTCTTTATACTAAGTTAGGAATTTCTGAATAAATTCTGGTTTGTATTCTTCTGTGTTTCAAGTTGTACTGGAATGCTACTCTAAGCAGTTTCTACTTTCATTTAAATATTTCCAACTGTTTCTCTAACCCTTTCAGAATTGTAATGTCTGTGCTTGGTGTGACTTCAGCAGTTCAGGGGGCAGTTTAAATGTGCTTTCCAATTACTCTAGAAAGCTTTACAAGTTGATAACAAGCATTACAAGATGTCAGTGCCTGTTCTTGGTGATTAAATGTCTTTGACTGGAGTTAAATAAGAAAACCTTACTTAAAAAGCCCATGTAATTAATTGTAACTTTAAAGTAGCAATTTGGTAAAGAAGAGAAATCTTTTTCATCTTTCTAACCTTTTCCTCTGTGGAAAAAGAAGTACTTTCTAAGCAAAAGAATTTAAGGAAATACTTATAACTATAAAGTAGAATCAAATCATAAATCATATCCCTTTTTGGTGTTTTTTTTTTCTTTTGCAGCTTGTATATGAGTTTTTCATACGATTTTTGGAAAGCCAAGAATTTCAGCCCAGCATTGCCAAAAAGTACATAGATCAGAAATTTGTATTGCAGGTAAGCAGATCTGGTTTTGGTTTTGGTGGCTTGTTTTCTCTTTTAAGGCTTCATTTTGCTTTTGAAAAAACTTTCTTCAAACATACTAGAATTTTTTCTGCAACAGAAAAAAAGGCTAAATAAGCATATACAATGGAACTTTTCAGTCTACAGTGGTAGGGAAATGTGTCTGTGTTTTTATATGTCAGTCTGTGTTTCTATAGATACATACAATAGTTGTTTTGACTCTAATTTTGATACCTTAATCAAAATATTTGACTTACTGGTTATGAGAGGAAGCTGGAACAATAACCATTGAAAAAATCAAAGGTTTACTATCAAGGAGTCTAAAAACGCTGTTACCTGGAGTGACTACTACTTAAGACACATTAAAACTGGCATTTAATATTGTTAAAATATTTCTGTTGGAAGGGGATAATATTTCTCCCTTCTATCTCTGCTGGAGAGCTGGCAACAAGGGCAGAAGTTCATTAGCAAACCTATTTCGGCACAGCACTGAAAACTGGTTGGGGAGGAAGTCATCAAAAGGCCATGTGAAGTTCAAACTCTATTAAAAGCATGGAAGAAGAAGTAGCACCAATAGTAATATTGGCAAAGAATGGGTAGGGTTTTTTTGTAGTTTGCTTGCCATTGTTGTTGATAAATGGCAGAGATGGTCTCTGTCACTTATTCAGCTGGTGGCCACGTTATTTCACACATATTTTGTCTCTTTTCTCTTTGTGTACAAGCCAGGCTTCTTCTGTGCTTTGTTACTTCACTTTAACAAAATACAGTAGTTGGGCTTCTCTACTGAGGAATTTTTGTCCAGGATTTAACAGATGCCAGAATGGAGATGGCTCAAGGAAGATGTTTTCTGGGATAAGCCAGGAAACTCCACAGATAGATCTTTTGTCTTCAACTTTCAAGAAAAAGCTTGCCTTGTGTTTTCTGTTCCCATTGTGAATTCTTGTATAACTGCAAACTCAGAAAGATCTTCGTGTTTAGTGCTGACTGTAGCTTGCTTTTGAAATCAGGGAAATTTAGAAAGATTCCTTCTTAGTTAGAGAAGGGAGTTTCCTTGTGGTCTGAGACCTTAAACTACAAGTGGCAGGAGACATGTAGCATTTCTGAAGACCTTTCCCTCACCCCTTTGTTACATCTTCCCCCTGTAGTGCTAAGGCAATAAAAGTAGTGCTTTTACTCTTTTGTATGTTTTTCATATGAGGAATACCTGAAATACATAGACATGAGCAATCTCTGTCCTTAAGTTCAAATGTTCCCTCAGTAAGTTTGTGGGAGGGAAGTGTCAATCTGGCTGAGGGTAGGGAGGCTCTTAAGAGGGATCTGGACAGGCTTGATCAATGGGCTCAGATCAATGGAATGAGGTTCAATAATGCCAAGTGCATAGTCCTGTCCTTGGAACATAATAACCCCGTGCAGCACTACAGGCTTGGGGGAGACTGGCTAGAAAGCTGCTTGGCAGAGAAGGACCTAGGGATGATGGTTGACTGCAGACTGAGTATGAGCCAGCAGTGTGCTCAGTTGGCCAAGAAGGCCAACGTCATCTTGGCTTGTATCAGAAATAGTGTGGCCAGCAGGTCTAGGGAAGGGGTTGTGCTGCTGTACTCTGCATCGGTGAGGCTGCACCTTGAGTGCTGGGTTCAGTTTTGGGCCTGGCACTACAGGAAAGACACTGAGGTCCCGGAGTGTGCCCAGAGAAGGGAAGTCAGGCTGGTGAACCGGCTGGAGAGCAAACCTTACAAGGAGAGGCTGAGTGAGTTGGGGTTGTTCAGCCTGGAGGAGGCTGAAGGGGGACCTTGTTGCCACCTACAATCACTTGAACGGAGGTTGTAGAGAGATGGGTGTTGATCTCTTCACCCAAGCAACAGGTGATGGCACAAAGGGGAATGGTCTCAAGCTGTGCCAGGGCGGGTTTGGATTAGACATTAGGAAAAAATTCTTCACAGAAATGGTTGTCAGGTGTTGGAACAGGCTGGCCAGGGAGGGGATTGAGTCACCAGCCCTGGATGTATTTAAGGGGTGGGTAGATGAGGTGCTCAGGGATATGGTTTAGCATAGGACAGGAACAGTTGGACTTGATCTCAGAGGTCTTTTCCAACCTTGTAATTCTGTGATTCAAAGAAGGGACTTCAGTTTCCTTAATATCACAAAATACCCTTCACCCTACAAAAGTCATGGGTTATACTTAACGTTTTTATGTTTCCCATCTGCTGAACACAAAAGCATTTTTCATCTGGATCAAACATCTATGGGGGAGCCTTCTTTTTGTTCATCTAAATATCAATTCGAACAATTTGATCATCCAGTACCTGGCTTTGGGGGGTAATCAGTCTTGCAGGTTTTTCCAGATTGATTTTATTTTTGTTGGATATAGCAGGACTGCATTAGAAGGAATGCTTGTGTTCTTCAAAATATAGAGAAAATAATTCCTAAATGCTACTCTTAAGTGCTGCTGAACTTGGTCATGACTAGTGGCATCCCACTTGTGCCCTTTCCAGGCATTCAGACCTGCTACAATTTAGCACAGGAGAATGGGTCTAAAACAAGGAATTTATTTTTTTTTAAACCCTGTTTGTCTTTAATAAATCTAAATGAAGAGTGGGAGCTCCTAAAAGAGGAGCTTTTATCTGAAAATGTATTATAGGATGAGTTGAAAATAAAAATTCAGAAGTTCTTTTCACATGTCAGGTGATGTGTTTTTACACCTTCGTCTGCACAGTGTCCATTTAAAATTCACAGCTTTCTAGAAAAATTTCTGTTGACCCTTATATATGCACATGCAGGTTGATATATTTCGATGTGTCTAAGTGTTTGTGTTCAGGCTGTAGGAAGAGGTGTGTCCTTCTACACCTGATTCTATCTCTTGTGTTTCTAGAGTAACTCCTAAGAATCTGTGACTAGAGATCACTTATATTGGAAATTAATTTGGGACTTGAGAACATTTAAGCATCTTTGGTGGTTCGTGACACAAGTGTGACAGTCTTTGAAATCAGCTTGCTTTCTAAATTAATTTGTTTTTTTTTTTTTTTAAATTGAGGAACTTTAATGAAGTATTTCTTGGCAGTAAAAAAAAAAGGATTCTTTTAATGGGCATTTTTCAATCTTTCTCTTGTTTGCTTGCTTTTTGCTCTTCTGCATATCGATGTGGTTCTGGCTTTTCAGCTGTACATTTTGATAAAATGCTGTACTTAAGCGTAACTGTTGATTTCTAAAGCCTGCTTATATACAGTCTGAAATGGTTGGCAATGGTTGCTAAGAGACATACTAGTCAAATATATCCACAAGTGTCTGTGTTATGTAGGTTGCTATTTTGGTAAATTTGTTTCCCTTTTCTCTGTATGTTTAGTGTCAGAATAGTCACCTAAATCATAAAAGTCTTGCAGTTTATCCATAAAAATAAGACTTTAGTGTTGAAACCTGATAACAAATTGGACATATCAAACTAATTGTCTTTTTTTTCAAACAAGAGTGATTCTTAGCACAGCGATGTTTCCACAGAGGATCTGTAGAACAGAATTGGAAATATAAATATTTTGCTCCTAAAAGCAATCCAATAAGAAAATTAAAACCATAATTGTTTCCAGCTGTTTGCTGTCTTTGGGTGAAATTTGCTATTTGGGGAAGGAGGAGGTGGCTATTTGTTTAACTGGTAGAACTAATTGAGCAAAGCTATGTGTTTATAACCTCTGGAGTGCAGCTGACAAACCTTATCCTTTCCTTGTGAATTTCCCACCACAGATTCTTACTGCAAAGAAAAGGTAGTGGCATCTCATTACAAGCTCCAGGAACCTCCATAATAATGAAGAGGAGGATGGATGTTAGAAAAATCTCAGATAGCTTAACAATTTTTAATCTCTTTCTGTCTTTTTTTCACCTCCTCAAAGTTGTGTAGCAGTTTCACAGAGATCAGGTAATATGCCTAAACACTGACAAACCTACTTACAATAGGTGTTAGAATTTGTTTTGTTTCCTACTGTTCCTGCAGTAATTTTCTGCCAGCATCTTAAATATTTGTTAGACCTCTTTGGCAAACCCTCTTCATTTCTCTTGCAAGATTGGTACTTTTGGAGTTATTTTCTTTCCCATGCAAGAGAGACACTGCTTAAAATTACTTCCTCCAACTTGTTTTCTGTCCATTTGTGGAGGATTGGGTTTTTGGGGCAGTAAGGGGGTGTGTTGCTTTTTATTTGTCAGTTTGGCTGGGTTTTTTCCTAAATAAAGTTTACTCCAAAGTTTATTCCGAGTGTCTGCATGCCACAGTGTCAAAAAAGATGAAGGGGTGGGGGGGGAAGCTCATCTTTTCATGGTTGAGGATGCAAGGAAGTCGACTAAAGATCTACAGGTGATACTCTTGTTGCTCATTTAATGCCTTTAACTCCTCAACTTTGGTGTTTAGGGATTTATTTTGTACAGTACAACACACTGGATGACATTCTCTTTTGACTGCCACATAATCATTTTCTTCTTTAAAAAATCTTGTTTAAGAGTTATTTTTTTAAAGGTGGATTTTATGTTCCTTTCTGTTGACTGTTTTCATGTGGCTTGGTCTTGGTTTGTGGTTGTTTGTTGTTTTTTTTTTAAAACTGAAGTTACCATTCTCTTGAGGATTAATTCCCCCGGATGATTTGTGTGGATTGGTGGAGACCGTGTGTAATACTAGATCAAGTGCTGGTGTAGACGTCACTGTTGAGTCTTCCCACAGCATGAAGGCCATGCAATCACCACGAATGCTTAAGAACTCATAATATTGATTACAAGCAATTAGAAAAAGGTGACCTTGACACAATACTGTGGGAACAAAATAGTAGAGCAAATGAGGATCTTTTAGTTCTGCAGAGTGAAGGAGTGGTGGATGTTAGGAGGCAGACTGTCCTGTTTTGTAGATATGGCAGCATCTAAGAATCTCTTTTATTTATCTTTGAGGAGAAGGAAGGTCATTTTTTTGGAGCCAGTTAATCAAAATTTATTAGTTGTTTCCAAAGTTTTGTTACAGCAGAAGTGGCAATGAATAAACTGCATTAATAATTATGTTTCTTGGTGTTGCAGGGGGTTTACAACAGGCTTTTTAATTCCGTATTTCTACACCTTGTGAAACATGGATTTCACATGTGCTTTCATGAATTTAACTTCTATTTACAAGTCTGTGTGTCATAGTTGTCAAGTGTCTACTGGTTCAGATCTCTTTTATTTGTTTTTTTTTCCCCTTTAAACACAGCTGTTGGAGCTGTTTGACAGCGAAGACCCTCGAGAACGAGACTACCTAAAAACCGTCTTGCACAGAATTTATGGCAAGTTTCTGGGTCTTAGAGCATTTATCCGAAAACAGATTAATAATATTTTTCTACGGTAAGTTGTGGGCAAAGGTACTTTTCACTTGGGAACATTTTGGAAACTGATACGTTATTTAAATGTAACTTTATGGTTTTTTTTAGATTTGTTTATGAAACTGAACACTTCAATGGCGTAGCTGAACTGTTGGAAATTTTAGGAAGGTAAATGAGTCTTTATTATCTATCTCAAACTTCCCTTCTGGACACATTGGAATAGTGTTAGATTGGGAAAAAGTATTACTGTAAATCCTGATTCTGAAAATAGATGTGTACACATGCATCTTTAAGCCCATGTGCAAATCTCTGTCACATCTTGGCCAAGGGTATATAAGCAGATGCAAGAAAAAGCCCAAAGTGTTGGACTGATTTTTCTGTGTATGTGTGTGTTAAATGCACTCCAACCTTACACACTGCAGTAATTGTATGTATTCTTCAGCATGCTAACAGTGTGAATATTCTGAGTAAATCTAATTGTGGTATGTTAATTACTCAAGAACACTTGGCTTACATGAATTTACAGACTACATTAGACAAGGGCTCATCTGTTTGGCAACAGGTTTGTGCAGCTGTTTCTATCTTTATTCCAAACAGAACAGAATTTTGCAACATACATATATATATATATATATATGTACACTGGACTGCTAATATAAAGCAGGACAAAAGTCAGCTCCTGTCATGCCATTTGTACGTGGGTTCTGACTGTTATTTTATTCTAGAAAGTGCTTGTTCAGACCTCAAGAATATTTTCTGTGATGGTAACACTAACAAATATTTCTCTTTTAATTTCTAGTATTATCAATGGTTTTGCTTTACCTCTTAAGGCAGAGCATAAGCAGTTTCTGGTGAAGGTGCTGATTCCTTTACATACTGTCAGGAGTTTATCACTCTTCCATGCACAGGTAGAAATTATACAAATATTTGCTGTTCAGTTGGAATTTTTTAAAAATCATTGCTTTGGAAATTTAATTGTGTAGCACATAAAAGGTGGGGGGAAGTTTTGAAATGTGGAACAAATGTCATAGGGCTTGTTTAGTATTCTTTGTGTGATAAATGTTTTGCTTCTGTTCTGATTAGATAATTAAAAGTGTAATGTACCTCATTCATATTTTGAGGATTTTGTTTAGTAGTCAGACTCTCTTTTAGGTTTCCTCTGCTGTTTCCTCACTCTCTCAAGTTTGCTTTGATGTTTGGGTTTCCTTGGTTTAGCACTGTTGAGGCTCTTCTTCACTCTGGCAACTCCAAATACTGATAACCACAATTCTGCATCATCTTTAACATTCTCCCTCATGGATTCCTTAATGCTGCATTTATGCTTTCATAATATATGCCTTTATACATGCAGCTTTCATGATGTCGTTTTCCCTTTGATAAGGGTTTACCTTGTTGCCTTTCTTACTGATGTTCAGATAGTGAAGTCTTTCTTAGGCTGATAAAGATGACATTCCTAAATATGTTATTCCAGGTTTTAGCTATATCAGTTCATCTTTGAAGAGTTCATGATTTTTGCCAACATATATAAAGTATTTAAAGATGTAGTTTCAGAGGGTAACAGAAGCTTCAAAGTGTTGAGTGGATGAATCTATTTAGAATTCAGACTTGTTATTGTCTGTGCAACTTTGTCACTCTTTTGGTAATATGTTCTGTTGTTTCTTATGAACTGAATTTGAGTGGATTTGCACAGCACAAACTATGCATCTTAGCTTCGATGCAGGTTGAGGAAGCTCTGTAGCATCTTACCTTGAGCATTTTTTAAAAATTGTTTCTTTGAGGTTTCTTTATAGAAATGTTCTAACTTTGTTTTCTTAAACCTTTACCTCTTCACAGCTGGCATATTGCATAGTACAGTTTCTGGAGAAAGACCCCTCACTCACAGAACCAGTAAATATTTCTTTTATACTGTTTGGGAGGTTTTTTTGTGCATCATAAACTAACCTTGTTGAGAGAAAAATAAAAAAATCTAACTTTTTTTCTCCTTTCTAATTTAGGTCATTAGAGGTTTAATGAAATTCTGGCCAAAAACCTGCAGTCAGAAAGAGGTAAGTGATATACTTGTGTTAACAAAACATAAGAGTTTGTTTATAATATAATAGTCAGGAAATCTTTAGATTCCAGGCAGGTAGCATATACTGTGGTGGATCTTGCTATTAATTCTTATAGGTGACTTCCCATCCTTGAATTCTGGGTATTTTGGACAGCATTGTCTATGAAGAGCAAAGTTTGATAACCATTGCTTCTAGTTACCAAACAAGAAAGAGCTTTTCTGCAGAGAATTTCTGTATGGCTTACAACAGAGAAAGTAAACAGTTGAGGATAGATTAGAAAACACTGTTAGATTTGGAATTGTTTACCTGTGAGGCTAGTATTTATCCAAGGAGGATGAAGGATATTTTATTGCCTGGCATTTAACTACTAAAAATGTAAAAGATGCAATTAGACATTTGCATTTTTATTTCAAATTCTTGATGCAAATTTGAGTTTCCCTGATGAGATTTCATGACACAGTAAAACCATTATTTTGAGTATTACTTCTAAAAATGAGGTAACAATCAGAGGCTCTCCATAATTAGCAAAGTTTAAGCCTTGGTCAAATGCTTTGTGTATATGAGGCCTGTTTTTCAGCATGGATAGACTGGTGTAATTCTGAGCTTTGTTAGAAAGGACTACTTCAAGACCAGATTTGCACGAGCTACTCCTCCTTTTAAGAGACTGAAACTTCTAAGGGTTGAAGTGATCAACTTTTTTGAGAGAGGGTCATGCTGAGCTTGCGAGGCTTTCATTTCTCCCTCAAGGGGTGGAATTTGAGGGTTACCAGCCTTTTTGCTGATCAAGATGAGTATTCAGGTTTTATACTCAATGCTTCCTTTGTTGTTTTTAGGTCATGTTCCTAGGAGAGCTGGAGGAAATCTTGGATGTAATCGAACCATCACAATTCGTCAAAATCCAGGAACCCTTGTTTAAACAAATTGCCAAGTGTGTCTCTAGCCCACACTTTCAGGTCAGTGATAGATCCTCTTGTACAGGAATGTAGAGTCCCCATCTCAAATATAACACCCCTCCAAACACAGATACTGTTTTGTTATATGGCTTTAAATACCTGCCTTACGGATTTCTGTGGAAAGAGGGTATGCTGCAGTGGAATTTCAGTTCTGAGCTTCATGGATAACTTGTTAGATGTATCTGGTGTTAGAAGACAGAACTCGCTGTTATGAGCCACAAAAGGCCTTAAACTGTATCCAAGCAGACTTCAAGCCCTTCTCACTGTATTATTTGTGGCCTGTAGTGTCTCCACAACTTAAGCTAGGTGACCTGTCCTGGCACAAAGGCAAATGTGACTGTTTAGACTTTTGAAGCATCCAGCTCTGGTGTCCCCAGTACAAGACAGATGTGGAACGTTTGGAGCAAGTCCAGAGGCGGCCACAAAAATGATCCAAGGGCTGGAGGACCTCTCCTGTGAAGACAGGCTGAGAGAGTTGGGTTGTTCAGCCTGAAGAAGAGAAGGCTCTGGGGAGATGGGGAGACCTTACAGCGGCTTTCCACTACCTGAAGGGGCTACAGGAAAGCTGGAGAGGGACTGGTTACAAGGGCAGGGAGTGACAGGACAAGGGGGAAAGGGCTTAAGGTGAAACAGGGTAGATTCAGATTATTTGGAAGAAATTCTTTACTGAATTGCCCAGAGAAGCTGTGGCTGCCCTGGATCCCTGGCAGGGTTCAAGGCCAGGCTGGAGGGGGCTTTGGGCAGCCTGGGCTAGTGGAGGTTGTCCCTGCCCATGGCAGGGGGTTGGAGCTAGATGAGCTTTGAGGTCCCTTCCAACCCAACCCAGTCCGTGATGCTGTGATTGAACCTATTTTAGATGCCATCCCCCCATCTCCTCCCCAGGGTGATTATCATCATTGGTACCTGTGCCACACTTAAGATGTTACCCCACTACTGTGCCTTTCCCTGTCTTCTTCCTCTTGTATCCTAGCATCGCTCTCTTCCTTCCAACTGCAGTTGCAGGATTGAGTTGAGGGAGAGGGGAGTCTGTCTGCTCTCCCTTTCCCTCTACATCTGCAGCATTAATGCAATGTCTGCACCTGGTCTTCAGTGAGTGGCAACATAGCAGCAGGGGAAGGAGAGAGTGGATGCTTTGGGATCCGAATTACAGGATAAAATCTTAATTCCATTAATGTGTGTTATGCTGCTGGTTTAAAGTAGAGCTTTAATTGCAAAGTTAATGATTCCTGTTAATTCATCTTTGTGAAATTTCTTAGTGATTTGTTTTTCCTCTAGAAAATTACAAAATTATAGGTATCTGAATTCCTGTTTTTTTTTTTTCCTTTGACTCAAAGGTGGCTGAGAGAGCGCTGTATTATTGGAATAATGAATACATCATGAGTTTGATAGAGGAGAATTCAAATGTTATACTTCCCATCATGTTTTCCAGCCTTTACAGGATTTCTAAAGAACACTGGAATCCGTAAGTGTCTTGCCATTTGACATACCACTGTTTAACTAGGGAGTGTCTCCTGAAGAACATCTGGACGGCAGAGATCCAGATTCAAAGCTGGCATTAGCAGGTGCTACTCTGTTAATGCCAATATAAATTAGTCTGTACTTGAGCTTGTCTCAGAATGTTTTTAATTATCTGGTATGTGTACAAAAATCAGTACCTTACAGGATAAAAATAGATCTCACAAGTTGGAATAAAGAAAAATTAGATGTTACATTGTTATTGAAGAAAGTATTGCTCATCGAGCATTTCTCCCACACATTTTTTTTATAAACTGGTTAATGTCTTAAGCCTGATTGTAAATTGTCTAGAAGAGAATACTGCTTGGCCTTAGGAAAGCTTTGTGGCAGTACCATAGAAGGTACTGATGCTTCTGGTATCATTGCATTTTCTTGAACATCTGTGAAGCATATAGATATCAGTATATTCTTAGGATGGCTTGGTTTTTCTGAATCTATTTAAATGCATCAGTTCTCTCTTAAACATGGTGGTAAAGTAGTTGCTTCATATTGATACCCTGTTAATTTGGAATTTTTATTTTTTGAACTCAGTGACCTGGTAGAAAGTGTTTTGATAGAAAATGCAGTTAGATGCCATGTATTCTACACTAGTTGAGAAGTTTTTCTGTGTCAAGGAGGTTACCATTTAGTAAACCCAGTATTTTTCATGATCTCTCCAAAGGCCCCAGTTATTTTAAGACCTTACTGTAAAGTATTTGTAAAATATTTCACTTTCTGAAACATCAGTGTGGTCTGTATCTAGCCTAACCTCGAGTCTGTGTGCTTTCCTGGCAAATAGGATTGCTACTGGAAAGGTTCTGTAACTCATGACAAAAAGACACTTTCCATGGCATAGTAACATGTTACCAGTCTCCCACCTACCTGTGCTCCTGCTCAGCCGTTTATACTGGGCACTGGGATACTTCTGGTTATGAGAGTGTTCTAGTATCCCACTTCTCAGAGTCTTCATACCCTCAGGAATGTTAGACCTTTGACAAGCCAGGTTAACACACATAAAATAAAGAAGGTGTTTAAAGATTTATTTTTTTTTTAAATTTATAAGAACATTTTTTAATGCAGGCAACCAAAATGGAAGCTTTATTGACAGAGGTGAATGATAGACAGTGGGAAATGGCACATGGTTTGTCTGCTGCATAGGTTAGCTCCAGTGGTTCCAGGCAGCACCTGTAATGGTCTTTCCCTGCCCACTTTTCAGTTGTTTTGGTTTTTTCCTTTATGTCCAATTCAGCCCAAAAGGAGTTTTGACTTCTAGATAATTAGACTGTCGGCAAATCCATCATACTAGACCTAAAGTAAATTTTAGGGTAGTTATCCAGTCAGATGGTAGAAAAGAGTAAACTGATTCTACCTTTTCTGAACCTTTGTGGGACAAAATGCCTTTGAAGCCTTTTAAAAATTACTATCTATGATTTCTTCCTCTATAAACAGATCATCCTTGTCATATTTGAATTTGAGTTGCTTAATTGCATAAAACAAGTAGTGCTGTGGTGACTCTTGGGTAAGGTGAGGAAGACACATATGCCAAGTAGACATACATTTATGTCTATAGGTATATAAACACTATATATATGTGTGTATACACATAGGGTTTTGCACAGATACTGCGGCACTGATTTAAAGAGCTTTTAGGTTTCTGTAGTAGTTTTTTGGTGTACCAAAGTGAAAATGAATATCAAATATATGGGTACAAGGAAACTGCTCTTGAAATGCAAGCTTGTATTTTGCATAGAAGTACCAAATATTTAGCTTCATAGAAAAATGATGAGGAAATCTGGATCATTCCCGTGATGATTTGATTCCCTGGAGTTGTATTCAGAATTGCTCCACAGGATGAGGGAAGAGTCTGTAGTTATATCTAATAGCTTTGTGTTGTTACCTTTACCCTGGAGTTTTGGTTTGTTCCATTTAAATAGTCAGTAGAGACATGAAAGCCAAATTCTCACCTTTAAATATGTTAATCAAAAGTAGTTTCACTGATATCAAAGAATTTACATTATTGTACTTCTGAGAGCAGAATTGATCACAGAAATGCTGGTAAGAAAAGACTTTTTAATTTCACATTTCAATTCAACTGAAATTAACAGACTCCTTTTTTTCTTCTTTTTTTTTTTTTCCCAATGTTTCACAGGGCTATTGTGGCTTTAGTATACAATGTGTTGAAGGCATTTATGGAAATGAACAGCACCATGTTTGACGAGCTGACAGCCACTTACAAGTCAGATCGTCAGCGGTAACTTTTTAAAGCTTTTTTTGTCAGCTGTGCATAAGGCCTGCTGTTTAGTCTTTCCCTTACACCCTGATGCAATTGTGTAATCTCACACATAATAGACAGACTGCCTCCTTTCCCCTCCTGTGTCCTCTTTAGCCTTCTCTTTTCAAGATGTAAGGTAATACCATGCGCAGGTTGTTCTTTACTCCTTATGAAATACAGTACCCACTGCGTTGCTTGGGAGTTGCAATCCTCGTGGGATTACATTTGACTCTTCATTCCAAAACACTGAAATGTATCAAGATCTTCAATGATAAAAGAAAAACAAAGGTTTGGAGAGAACAATTTGCTTAAAGACTAAAAAAAAATAAATCTCACTGAGGTTTGGAAAGAGACATGAGGGAAAACCTGAAGATTTGATTTCTCAAACGACTGTAGGCTAGGCGTAGTCTTAAAACACAGAGACACCTCTCAACTCTTTCATTTTTTATTCAGAGATTTTGCTGTATCTTGATCCTTTTAATGTGCAGGATCAATTAGATACACCACTCTCCTCCTATTTCCCTTAGTCTTCATTTTCCAATCATAGTGCAGCATTTTTTGCAAACCCAATGTGTCAGTTCATTAAAAACAACAACACCCGAACACCCCCTCCTCCCCCCCCCCCTCCCTCCCCCCCAAAAAAAGGAGGAAACTTCAGGAACTCTGAGCAGTTTGCAACTTCATTTAAGTAGTTTCCACAACTCAGGGTTCTCCCATGCAAAGCAAAGGGTACTGTATGTTATCAGACCTCTTTAGGGTAGCAGTCTCTAAAGGGTCTTGGGGGCCATGTTTCTTGAATTGTGTGGCTGGAGTCACACTGTCCTTTTGTTTGCTTTCTTGTTGTATAATAGAAAGTTTTATGCATTAAAAAAAATAAATCAAGAATTAGCATGTTACCTCATTAATACAGGATTTTGCTGTTAGACACTTAGATCTATACTTGAGCTAAAATGCCAGATGAATTCTAGGTAAGTGTTGATGAATAAGGCTCAGTCTGCTAGTCTGAAACGACACTGCCTGGTTTCCTGGCAGGAAAGGTAGAAAAATCTTAGGACTGGTTGTGTAATCCAGCATTTACTGAGGGACCTCAGTGACTTAAATCAATGTATGGTTGTCCTTTGCCCCTCAGGATGAGGGACTCTGTTCTTAACAGGACCTGACACTGCAGTAGTATGTCCGGTGTCTGGATAATGCGTGAAGTTTTGTGACTGAACCACACAAAGAATTTTTCTAATGACTTAGTATCTGCTGTCAAGGCTGAAGCCAACCATTTCACCATTTTCATTTAATATTGCAATTTTAAAACATGTAAATGCCTAAATGTATGAACTGGGATATTTACCTTCAAGTTTACAGAAAGTCTTTACCATCTTAATAAAACCACATTTCAAAAGCGTAGCTTTGATGCCACCTAAAGCTTGAAGAGAAATACATTTGAGATTAATGACTATGATAGGTTGAATAAGTAAGTTGGGTGAGGTGATCATCCTCCAATAGTCTTTTAGGTAAGCAGGTATATATTTCAGAGTGATTAGAAGATAAATATCTGGTAAGTAGCCTGAAAATGTCAGGCTATTTCACTTATTCTAATGATGAATTTAAAATACTTTAATACTTTCTAGTTACAGTGGACTTTTTTTCATAACTGTTCTTCAGGAATTTATCTGAATGTTGTTTGTATTTTTCATACATGTTTAAACTGTTCTTGGGAAATTAAAATTTCAAATAAATGAGGCAGATGTTTACACTTTGAATCAAGATGTGTAGGAAAATTTCTTATCCACTGAAATATTTTTCAAGAATTCTCTGACATGACTGGCAAAGAATCTGTATCTCTAGAAATGTAAGATTTCCATTTCATCTGAACCTACAGGGTGATTTAATAGACACTGAAAGCATTTTCTACCTTGCAGTGTCAAGGTTTGTTCTAAGCAGGCTATAGCAGAGACAAGAAATTTAGAAAGCAAATAATGCAGCCAAAGTAAATGTTAGCTGCTTAATTTTATCAAATCAGCCATTAAATCTTGTTAAAGCAAATGCTGTGTAGATCTCCTAGTAGGCATTTGGAAAGGAAAAAGAGGTAAAACACTGAACAAAAGACACATCCTGGAACTTGACTTTTCTGTTGGTTGCTGCCTAAGCTTTATGAAAGCCACCAGTCAATGTAAGTCAGAACAGTCAGTGTAAAAGAATAAGGGAATGCTTGTTCTAGTAAGTGACTGATATTTATAAGATTAAAAATTGCTTTGCTTAAATGAATAAGCTTGAAAATAATTACTTTCAATTCAGTCCTGAAAATTTTAGAATCATGAGATATCTGTTCCACAATAAGAGTCCACTGGATTTTTTTCTTTTGGTAAGGCAAATTAGTGTCCATGAACACTGTCACTAGGTTCAGCTTGTGTTTTCTGTTCTCTTCCTACTGCCTAGAGATAGGGAGACAGGTATATAGGTAACAAAACCAACCAAAACCCCCAAAACCCAAAAATTGAAATATATGTTAGGAATATTGTGGTTGTGTTGAAGAAAATTAGCTCTGCTAATTAATGTCAACCAAATTTTAAATATAAATATTCTACAGTCTTCTCTCCTGCTAACTCTTTGTTTTATTTCATCTGTCAGTGAGAAGAAGAAAGAGAAAGAGCGTGAAGAACTGTGGAAAAAACTGGAGGATTTGGAATTAAAGAGAGGTCTTAGACGTGATGGAATAATTCCCACTTAACAAAAAAACAAAACAGCATTATTAACCTGTGGAGTCACACATTTATGTAGTAGAAGATGGAGCAACAGTTTTCTGTATTGTGCAACTTTACAGTAGATTTCACATTTGTTTCATTATTACAACAGCACTGTATATACCTGTCTCTAAGTAAAGGAAAAAAAAAAAAAGGACTTTAATCCAAAGTTTGGACAGCAGATGGACTTCTCAGAACTTTGCAAACATAATCATTGTTTTAACCCTTCTTTAAAACCAGTCTTCAAAGATCTGTTGATGAAAATTGCAATGTCAAATTCCATTGTCAGGACCTGTTCCTTATTTATCGTTAGCAGAGAGTATAATACAACTTTCAAATGTGAACAATCTTAAAATTTAGCTTGTCTTTCTGCTAAACTGTTAAGTGTATTTATAGTAAAAGAGAAAAAAGACTGTCATTTCCTTATGAGTTTGTGTAACATCCTCCTTCTCTGGATAACTTTACTGTAATTTGACTTTTTTTCCTTTTGCACATCTTCATAAGTTGAATGTCCATTCAGATCAGGGCCATGAAAAACATGGGTCCTGAATAAAAGTTTTGTTTACTGGTGTGAGCATTTTTTTAGTACCAGGCTGTCTCTGGTGCTTCCTTAATTTGAACATTAGGAGTTAAAAAAACAAGTAGGTGATAAACATAGTGGGAAAGGGAGTTTTGGATTCATGCACCTATTTATTGCAAATCCAAATTAGTGTCCACAATCCTTTAAAAATGGGCAGTGGAACACCCTGGACTTCAGTACCTAACCAGTATTAGTGATACAGCATTGGGCACGCATACCGGAGTTGTTTTAGAAATACTAATGGCTAAATTATTACAGTATGTTTTTATTAGACCAGTTTGAAAGAATAAAGACAAACACTAAACAGTGCAAGCATGAAATTGATCTCCAGGGGTCCTGGATTTAATTGGAAGTTGAGCTGAGATAGCAGTTTGGGCTGTTTGGAGTTGTTGCCTTACTTTTTAATATGTATTTATAAAGTGTTCCAGCAAAAGAGGATGTAGCCTCTAAGAAACATACTGTAAGTGTTTTTGTGGTTCTAGTACTATTACTCATCACAGTACCAGCCCTATGGTCTTAGCTGGAAAGGATTCTGGATAATATACTTCTGCATTCTCATCTGGATGCTCATTCCTAACTACTGTATTTGTTACCAAAAGTGGTTCTACAAATGCTACTGAAAAAAATTCTGGAAATCCTAATGTTCTGAGTATTAATAATAAAGTTTAAAATGCTTTTATATCAAAGGTGCATTGTGACCAAATTGTTTAAAATGAAAGAAAAAACCCAACAAACCAACAACCTACAAAAACAAAGAAGAGGGCTGTATTATAAGTATACATTATTGGCTATCTGCTTTGTATTTGAAAGTGGAATCTTACATCTTTGGTAGGTAAAATGCTGATAAGACTTATGTACAGTATATATTTAGCTAATGCAGTTGCATTATTATATACCGAAAGGTATGTGTTTCAGGATTTTTCTCCAGGATGCTTTTGAACTGTTATAGACATATGACAACAGTGAATTGATAATCCTAAACCATCAATCCAGCAGTATTTACAGTATAAAACTGAATTGGTGTTCATGAGTCTTTGTGATAGTTGCAAACATGAATTTATGACCTGTTGCCATTGATAGAAATACAGTATAAATACAAGCTTGTATATTTTTCTTCCTACCATTTAAATATACAGTAGGATTTGAAGTTTTCTTGTTTTCAGGCACGGAAAAGAGGTAAAAAAAAAAGGAAAAAAAGAATTCCCTCCTAGACTACTGACTGTTTCAGGATTATCAGGTCACAGTTTGTACTCCTGGGTCTGCGCACACAAATGTTGTAAACGCAACGATTTTGTAAAAACTTGACACTGTTAATTCTGGAAAAGGTGGAACTAGTCATATGCAGCACCAAACACAGCGTGGTTTAATGGGATTAACATGAGCTTCTTTTAAGAACACTGACTGGGACGCAATGTAAATTAGGCAGTTACTGTCTTAGTTGAACCATTTTATTTTAAAGTGCTGAAGCAAAGGTGCAAGCTGAAATACTGAAGATTAAATAAATTTATAACAAATCATGTCCCTTAGCCCGTTGATTTTGACAGTCTTTTATTTCTGTTACCAACAAATACTTGCTAGTGTGATTTCTGCGTGAAATGCTTCACGAGAGGGTGGACTTAAACTCATGCTCAAAGATTGTGTCCAATTGTGAAAAACTGAGATAGAATGGAGAAAAAAAAGATTTCATGTTTTCCACTCGGTGGAGTAAAACTCAACAATGTGAAATTAGAAAAAGCACCTTGTCCTGTACTTAGAGTTTAGGTGAGTGTTGTTTGTTCATGACTATTTTTGGTTTTGACATGACATTCTGGTATTGATCATACAAAACTGATGAGAACCTGATGGGTTGCAATATTTTGTTACCTCTGATGTTACCTCTGATGTGGGGATAGTGGGGAGTATCTAAAGTTTATAGATGATTTATCACTTCCGAGAAGGAATGTTTCTTTAAAGCGAATGAGATGATGTGATATTAGTCACTTGACTCTAAAAGGCTGGCATGACACTAGGTTGCACTGTGCGATGCACGTGAAGAAGCACTTGCCACAATGATACGACCGTAACCCCCGGGATCCACTGTTTGCCGCAATCCAAGCGCGATGTCCTGCCACTCTGCAGAGCTCCTGTTGCTATCGCTGGAGTTGTAGGCAAAGAAGAAGGCAGCATATGGGCCCAAGTGTGATCAGTGCGTCTATTTAATTATGCTTTCATTTGCTTCTTGAGTTCCAAAAACTACCTTTATTTGTGTAAATGTCTTTATTAACTGCTCGTGCGGCAGTTGTTGGGTGGTCGCTCGTGTCCTGTACCATATTGGTTTCAGGAGAAAGGATCGAATGCTCTCTGGTAAAAGGGAAGAGCTGCGTTTTCAATACTAGGGCATTACATCAGGTCATGGGGATATAACAACTGTAAAAGTAAAGTTCCTCTCATATTCTTTAAATTGAGCACACATTGCTTTCCTCATCTTGCAAGTCTCCCTTATTGTTTTCATTTCATTGCTTTTGAGTGTTTTTTGTCTCTCTTCCAAAGGTTGGAGTGCTTGACATAAAAGTATTCTAATGCCATTGGAACGTTCGCTAGCAGGGTTACAGTAAATTTAATCTTGGTTTTGTTAGCGTAAATAAAAGGATTTAAATTTTTTTTTTAAATCTCCTCCTATATATGGAAAAATGGAGAGTGTTAGAGCCAAGAACTGCTCGAGTAAGAAACGCAGCAGCTGTACTTACATTTTACGCACCTAAGTACAGCCTTAGGCTCTCTCACCCTGTGGAAAGGAAAATATATTAGGCACTTTAAAAACCTCTTTATTGTATAGTGAGGAGGGCAGAGACTAGATTCTCCTCCCTCCTTCCCCAAATAAAATCAAAATAATTTGCTTTTAGCTGTGTCTCGGAAAAGAAAGACGGCCTTTTCTCTTAGCTGTGTAACAAGAGCATCCCAAGGCAGTTGCCCTAAAACAACTCAAAGGTGACAAATGTGCATGATTGAAGAATGTGTTTAGTTCCATGTGGCTTTTTGATTTTTGGCTCCCCTGCTCCCCTTCGCAGCTCTGTAGTGAGCCACAAGTTAGTTTTTCTAGCTGATGCGTGCGGCAGATTTTTGTATAGCCCAGATTTTTGTTTTGCAGTCTCCGAAACAGCATCTTGAAACAGAATAGAGCTGATTTTGATTGGAAACTTTTACCCAAGTGTGGCTTCCTGTCCACAGAAGCACACACTTTTTATCATGACCTCTCTGAATACAAGTTTTTGTTATTTGGATCACTGTAAATACGTTGTATTCATAACCTCATGTACTGATGAGGAGTTTTCAAATATAAATAGTACCGATACATTTCTTGTTGTTGTCCTATTTTTGATTGTAGTATAGCGAATGACCTGTCATGCTTTTTGTTTCAAGGTTAGCGTTAGATTCATAGATCTTAATATTTTAGCATTTCATTGTTTAAGCAGGAGAGGGCAGCAGAAGTTCATTTTTCCCCATAGGAATGCTCTGGTCCATTACTGTTTTTAAACTTAGATGCATTTAACTATCTGTGGGTAAGGGGGAAAAATGAAACATTTTTTATATATATTAAAAGGTGCATATGAAAATATATAGACTGGTCCAACCAGACTTGTGAAAAATGTCTTCTTCTCTACATCGAAGTAATAATGAAAAAGAGAAATACCTTCCACCTCTGGATAGTACAAGCAGGTCTTAAGCTCTTGGATTCAAATGTCATCCTTTGGAAATAGTTTACTTTCTTAAAAATGGTATCAAAGAAACTCGAACTCAATGGTGCTCCCAGCTAGAAATGTGTAATCCTCCTCTTTTGCACATGCTCAAGAGGCTCTGTACTGTGGGTGCATCTAAATAAAGAAGCAATGAAGTGTTTTCCAGGTGCTTGGCTTTTTTTTCATCTTCTCCCCTCTAAACTTCACGTACCTTTTCATCAGCAAACCTCTAGCCATCAGGTACCCTGTGGCATCTATCAGATGTAAGGTGCTTGGCTAAGTTAAAAATACCACAACACTTAGGTGGTATAATTTTTAAGTTCCTGCCAGAATTACCATGGTAAACACTCTGTTTCCATTAAGTTTGTGTTTTTTAAAGGTCCTTGTGATGGTGAGCATCCTCGTGCTGTTTGCAACCACCCCTGTGAGGGAGGTGAAGCGCAATGGGTAGAGAAAGAGATGTTAGATCCACCCAGCGTACAAAGACTGCAGCTGGTGAAGGAGCGCTCTCTTGTAGCATCATCATTCTGCTGGTTTGGTGGTCCTGCTTCTCTGCCATGCAGTTTGGAGTGAGGACATGCTTGGGAAAGCCCCTCTGGAGAGAGCCAAGGGCAGAGCCTGGTAAGGGTTGGGTACTGAGGATCAGCTAGCAGAAGCACAGTAGGTATGGGTGCTGTAATAAAACTGGAGACAAGATGTGTTAAATACTGCTTTTAAGGTAGTTTCCTATGTGAATTATTCCATTAACCTAATTCCTTACCAAAAAAAATTAAAAATCCATTTTGATTTTTTTTTCCAAATTAAATTGTCAGCAGCTGGTCTGGCGTGCCATTGTTGGAAGAGCTCATGGTCACAAATCTCTTTAAATGTCCATAAGGAGACCCTCAGATCATTTAACTGTGATCTGAATCGTGTCTCTTGCTGCACGGCAAGTGTTTTCCAAACAAGTTAAAAAATGAGAACAGGCAGTTGTCATCCTACCCTTCAGGGCAGGATTTGTCTTCAGTTCTTGCAAGTTAGAAAACAACTTTAAAAGGGTTGGAATGAAAAGCTTCAATTAGTTTCCTGCATTTTGTAATGATAACTGCTTGGCTAATTTTTCATCTTTGTCTTTCCTTCTCAGGAATGTTTTAGTTCCTCATGTAATAGCAGAATTTATCCTGCGTGAAGTTGGTCCCAGATCACAAGCGTGTGGCCTACAGAAGCAGGTTTGTGTGCAGATGAGGGCTGTGCCCGAGTCTGTGTCCAGTCATCATTTCAGCATACAGTAAAGCAACAGCTTGTATTAAGCTGGTAGCTGATACACGGGCTTGTCTTGCGGTTTCAGAGCTATCTGTGGTTTTAAAGGTTAAATGCTGAAGCCAAAGTGAGTATCCTGAGCTTGTCAGTAAATACCTTGGAAGAAAGTGTACTCACTTGCTGTGAGTAGTGACTGCAGGCTTTTCTGGAAGTCTCCACCACATGATAATCGCTATATTGAAACATTTTTACTTTTCTGGGACAGTTTTTTGTTTGGTTTGGGGTTTTTTTTGTGTGTATGTGTCTGTTCAGTACTCTTTCACCCCTGAAATGACTAAAGGTGTGAGAAGTTGGGGATCGCTGAGGAAGGATGGAAAGCTTGTCTTACATTTAAAGAAATTTGTAGTTTGTATTGCCAGACAGTGGCTTTGATGCACACTTGCCTTTCCCTGAAGGTCTTCCAAAAGGAGTTCCTTTCCCTTTTCCTTTCCTCTTTCCCCTTTCCCCCTTTTCCTTTCCTTCTTAATAGAAAGGGACATTCTCTACAGCTTCTGAACCTCATTTTCAAAATTCTTACTTTGTCACCATCTGGGACAAGTGTCTGTGTGTGAAGGCTCTGCACTGCATGGGCAGAGAAAGCCACAAGCCATTTATAGACCATCTGACTGGTGCAGTGGTGCGCTGAGGGTACATACACATGCCAACCTGCAGCCGAAGCAGAGCGAAGCTCAGGCATAATTGCCCTGACAGCAAGGAAGGAGAGATGTGTTTGCTCAAGGATTTGTGCAGACCTCCAGCAACCAAAGGCAGAGGTTGCCTGCAGACCCCTTCTGAATTGAGCAGGCACAGGTCAGTTTTGAATCTTTACTTCCTGGTGAAGCAGACGTGGTGGTCTGGCTCCATCAGCAAAGAGTCCAGCTACATTTTAGGCATCTTTTAGTGTTAATTCTGTGAAATGCACTGAGTAGGACTGCAGCTTACGCTCGTCTGTCATCCCTGTGACTGCGTGATGACTCCCATGCGTTCTCCAGAGATTACTTTGGCTGTGCAGATAATGTGTGTAAGTGGAAAATAGCTGTGTGCTTCACTATTTTAAACCAAAACGGGCGGCTGCATTACACAGCTACATTTCAGCATCTTGGAGGCAGCAGCAGGCTGAAGCAAGCAGTTGACAGATCTGAGGGTAAACCTAAACTTGGCAAAACACCCCCCTCATTTCTGGAGCAAGGAAATGTGGGAATGAGTGGTAATTAGTTTATTAGTCCACAGGCTATTTCACAAACACAAAGGCATATCATTGCTATTTGCTGTCCGTGACACTCATCAGGCAGTAATTGTTCACATAGTGATGAGGCACTAGATTTCGAATGTCAATTCTGGCCAGACAACAACTTCTCTTGGGGATATGAAGGAAAGAATATTTCCCCCTGGAGTGTGGTGCCTTACGCCTCCCCCCCTTCCCCCTCCTGCTGCTGACTGATGCCAGCTTCCTGCAACAAGGCTCCGCAAATGCCAGTGTGAAGGGCTGGAATTGACTGGCTTTAAGCAAAACTTGCTGGTCCAGTCAAAATTGTCAGGAGGGGGATGGGATCGATGATGATGGACGGGTGGATATTTTACCCTTATCCAAGCAAATGGATTTCCATGTGGTTTTTTGAGAGGTCCCATGGAGCCCTGCTTTCACCCCACCTCACAACGTAACTCTGCTTTAGCAGAAACAGTTGAAACTTTTTTTCAGATGAAGTTCTGTTTCTATAATGACCTTCCATCTATTAGCCCCCTCCCCCCCTAAAATTTCCAATGTAAATCACTAAGAGCTCCCTTCCCTGTTTCAAATCCTACTGCCATCTATCTGACTATTCAGAGTTTGTTGGTAAAATACTTTGAAAAAGTTAAAATCTATAAATTTCCTCCGATATTTAGAAATGCTTCTGCAGTCAGTGCAGCAGAGCATCTCAAGATACAGGAGGTAAGGGTTTGATTTAACACCCTAATGTAAGATGACCCCCAAATTATTTTTCTCCCTGTCCCTCTTTCTTCCCCTGCCTGACCTCTCTCTCTCTTTTGCTCTAGAGTTAATTCTGCTGATGGTGAATTCAAATATGTGCAAGTCAGAAATTGAAGGGGAGAAAAAAGAAGCTGTTTCCAAGAGCTCTGCTTCCAGAGAAGATCCACGTAAGTCCCTCTTACAGCACAACCTCCAGCACTCCTCCCTCATGGCCCCATCTTTATGTTGAAAATGAAGTCCAGATATCCCCCAAAGCTCCTGTCTGTGATCGATACCTGCAAAGATCACGTCCTCACAGGCAGTGTAAGCCTTTTATTCTTCTGTTCATACAGTTTACACAGGCCAACCATGTATGAGAATCCTTCCTGGCTTGCAGGTTTTTGTCAGAATCTGTGAGAGCTGGGGTGGCATTTTAGTCCACAGGTTTTCAACTTTTTTTAACTCCTTTTTTATCTGAATTTTCATACTTTTTTGTTGGTTTTTTTTTGTTTTTTGCAGAATGTGTTAGTAACTTTCTCTGCAGTCCAAATGTTTAGTAAGAAAGATCAAGCAGTTCCATGAGCAGCACAGCTACCAACGCTTGGCTTCCCGTGTCTCTCTGGTAGGTACAGCGTGCAGGAACCACATCTGAGGCACTGACTCCTCTGATGCACGGTTGAACTTCACTGGGACAGAAGGTGTGGAAAGGAGAGGAGAGCTGCCAGCAGTCAGGTGCATGTGGCATGATTACACAGAACTCATTTCCTCAGGAAACTTTAAGGGCATAGAAGGTACCTTGCCTGGATTAGGAGAAGTGCTATTCCAACAGCAGCTTATCCCCAGTTTACATCAGATGCCTCAACTTGTTTGACCAAACCAAGATGGGGCCTTGACATTCACACACAGCAGCACCCTATCTTGCAGAAGATGCCAGATAGGTTAGCACCCACTCTGCCCTTTAGTTTATTAATTTAGTGTCTAGGGAATAACTACATTAGACTGTTAAAACAGCTCCCCCCCTTTTTTTGTTTCCTTCTCTTTTAATCAAATGTATTTATATCCCTGCTAAATCATAGAATCATAGAATGATAGAATGGCAAGGTTTGGAAGGGACCCCAAGGATCATAGAGCTCCAACCCCCCTGCCACAGGCAGGGACACCAACCTCAGGCCTGGAGCTACACAAGGTTGCCCAGGGCCCCATCCAACCTGGCCTTGAACACCCCCAGGGATGGGGCATCCACCACCTCTCTGGGCAGCCTGTTCCAGCCCCTCACCACTCTTTCTGTAAAAAACTTCCCCCTAATATCCAATCTAAACCTTCCCTCCTTTAGCTTTAATCCATTCCCCCTTGTCCTGCCATTATCTGCCCTTTTAAAAAGTTGAATCCCTTCCTGTTTATAAGCTCCCTTCAGGTACTGGAAGGCTGCAATGAGGTCCCCCCCCAGCCTTCTCAATCCAACATCTGATCTGCTTTCACTTTTGCTGTTCTAATTTACCGAACCAGTTTCAAGTCGTTGGCAATGAAACATATGCAGTATACAGCTTAATGGAATAACATCCAACCTATTATTGGGTTTGAAATCTTATAATTAAATGTAAATGCTTGTAATGCTTAGAACCTATAAATAAGCCATTTAATGTCATACTGGTATTTTCTTTTGATTTGGCTTCAATTAGTCACTGACGTAAAATATCCTGGTTTGGTTGTATCATTATTGCAGCAGGGAGCACGAGCATGAAATCCAGCCCTGCAATAATCAGTCACAGCTCAACTTCCAATGCTGAAGTTGTTGCTTCTGCCTAAGTTTGATTTCGTGGGATGACTCTTTAACCAGTCCTCATTCGTTATGGGAGGATAGTTGCAAGGCAGAACTGGGAAAAGTATTATATCTTAGTGGTTTGCTGGACAGAAAAATCAGGTGAAAGGGAAGTATTTCCCTTGCAACAATCTTCCCTAGTGCCCAGGGTGTGCAGAATGGCAGGTAAGGCTTAGGAGCAGTGATTTCAAGCTTGCTATGGAAACACTAGCAGGCCATTAAAAGTGCCTGACCTTACTTCCCTATGGCTTTTCTCCATCTCTGCTGATTGACTTGGCAGTGGTTGGAGTCCCCAAAAACATAGCTTTGAAATGTATTTTCCTTTCCTGTAACACTGACTTGTTTTCCATGCGTTTGCATTCTGTCATTCCCATCCATTATCCTGCTCGGTGTGCTCATGATAAACATTTTCCAAGCAAAGATTTCCTGCCTGGAAATGCATCTTTGCAGAGTTGGGGTGGTTATCTTTTTGCCTATGAATCAAGGTCTGGCCAGGTGGAGAGAAGGTGAGGAGGAGCAGGTTTCTGGCATCCCTGTGCCTGTGGGATGGGAGTGGGAGTGATGCAGAGAGGACACACATGCTCTGTGTGGGTATGATTCCTCCCTGCCTGGGTCTTGAGGTAAGAGGGCCATGGAGTAACCCTCATCCACACCCCTGCACTCCCCAATCCTTAGGATTCCCATCTTAAAATACACTTCTGTGAGTGCCTCGGTGAGTGGACACCTCCTGATCCCTCCTTGCCCCAACCTGGCACATGCCCTCTCCCACTCACAGTTTTTCTTTTCTTGCTCTTATCAGAGACCATCTTTCATTAATCCTATCTTATCCTAAACTCCTTCTGCTCCCTCAAGGAGCAGAGTTATTCCTTACTCCTTATTGCCAAATCCATGGTAGCCCTGGACTGCACAGTTCTGACCTGGAGCTCACGTTGGAGTCAGTTGTTTTGTTTGAGCCTGCTCTCTTGCCCTCAACAGCTCAAACCCTCCTTAGCCAGAAGAAAGATCCTCTCTGCTGGCACAAGGATGTGAAAGAAAGGATATAGCAAGTCAGTAATGACCCAAAATCAATCTGACGCTTATGGGGGGGAATGTGTGGGAAAAAGGTGAGTGTGAGTCCAGGGCAGAATTTGTCCCTGGTGCAGGAGAGGACTCTGGTTTAACCTCAAAAATAAAGCCCTTTTTTTCTATCCACAGCTGAGTTTTTAAAAAAGAAGAGTATTGTAGTATTTTTACCTTGGGGGCACTCGTACTTGCTTGAATGATGGAAACCTTCCCTCTTCTAAGTACAGAAAAATGATGAGACAGATTAAGTGCAGCTCTTCTGTAAACTGCAGGACTTAATTCTCTTCCTGCCAGAGTCAGTGATGGAAGTCCTGTTACTGTCACCAAAAGTAAAATAAAGATCTGTGAGGAGATTGGACAAATCTGCTGTGTCTACATGGGAAACTGGTAAGTACAAACAGGAGTGCTGTGGACTAATCTCCTCTTCCTGCAGTAAATTTATCCTATTAATATCATCTACTCTTTTCCATATATTGGCTGGATGACCTCTAGAAAGCTTTTAGGGATATAAGCTTGGGAGAGAACATGCGATCCTGGTTTGCTTCCTGTGTGTCTCACAACGATGCACCCATCAGCTCTGGAGAAAGGCTGAATAAATTTATGCTGTGAGCGTTATTTGTGAGCAGTACGTGAGCATGCAGTTAAGCACTTAAGAACATCCAATAAAACCCAACCCCTTGGTGTTGAGACAGTTTTTCTATGGTTGTCTAGACACAGCGTCTGCATACAAAAGAATCTGGCTGTGAACAGGGCACCGTTGTCCACAAGATGATGTTCTGCTCCTGGGGAAATGGAAAGGTGGTTTGTTGGGTTCTTTTGCTGTCAAAGGCAGGGAACTACCTGTTCCTGGGGCAGTTGTTGTTTAATGACTGATATTTCTAAGATACTGCTTTTCCTCCTCTCCTTTAGTATCACTCATCTAAAACATACTGTTGAGAAAAACCTGCTTACCTAGTCTCTGATGTGAGGAACAATGGAAATTAAGCTGTGTGTCTTCATTTTCTTTGTCTGGAGAATGCCAGATGCATACAGGAGGGGTATTCTGTACAGGCTACAATGAAAATCAGTATGATGCTGAGAAGTAAAAGGTGTGCTGCCTGTTTTGACACCCTGTAATAGAAGTGGACTGATGTTCTGTAGGCCATGAAAGAAGGTAGCTTGACCCACAGCTGCAGAGGAGAGGGGGCACAAGGAAATGATGTGGGTTTGGAATGAAGTTTTGTAATTGGGAGTGCTACAATGAAGTGAAAACAAAGATCATGCAAAATTCACTCCAATGTTTATATTCCTTCAGGGATGATTAGATGTTTAGGAAAGTAAGGAAGCAAGTCACTTTTGTACATGCCAAATCTGCCTGCATCCAGGAAAACGCTTCACTCCAATCGGTGTGTCAGGGTAGGGTTGTCATAGTCATGTCAGAGGCTGAGTCTTGTGCTCCAGCTGCCTATGCTGTTCTGGTGGTTGGACACTGTGAATTTGTCTCACAGACTAGCAATTTCTTGGGTATGGGTGAGCACTTCGGCGATGCCAGGCTGCTGCATCTGACATCTCCCCAGGAACAGCCCTAATGAAATGTCATGTCTTGTCATGTGATAGGCATTTGGAAGGAAAGGCACCCTGAGAAGTTACCTGTCCTTGTAGGCACCTCCTTTCAGCTGGCCTCTGTGTGGGCTTGGAGAAGTTGGGGTCCTTCTTTTTGGTGCTGAAGACAAGGTAACAGAAGGAGCTCTGTTTAGTGCCTGCTGTCATTCCCTACTTTCATGTGCCCAACAGGTTAGGCAAAGGGGAGATTTGGAATAAAACCATGAGCCTTCTTCAGGCACGTATGAGGATCCTCATTCAGTGCCCAATGGCTTCATTGATACAATCCAAAGCAGGGTTCCCTGGGCCATGGCTTGAAGTTCCTGCTTTTCTATGATATGAAGACTCCTTCTCATTCCAGCCTAGAGTCCACTGCCTGCTTCTGTGTATTAGAAGGAGATTTGTGCAGCCCTTTGCCTCAAACCAAAACCCTGCAGGAACACAGTCCTGCATGTGTACTCAAACAACCAAGCTCCAGGGAGGGAAGAACAAATCAGCCAGCTTTAATCATTCTGCTGACACTGTGGCTTCTTGGATTTAGAAAAGAAAAAAAAAGAGAACTAAAAAGGAAGAGGTGTTTTCTCAGTTGCCAAAGACTGAAGCTATGATACACAGAAGCTGTCATTGTCACCCATCTCTTTAGAGACACATCGGTAGTTCCACATCAGCTCTCCACACAGTGCAGAGGGTATCACCCAAAGCAGAAAAACTGATGGCTTGGTTTTGTACTAGTACCTAGTCCTTTTCAGCAACTTTTCAGGAGAGTGTATGACCCCTGCATGGTGCTGGAAGACCATGGGTTCAGAAATTCAGTTCATACAACTGGAGCCAGCGGGATGTCTGATCCCCTCATACAGTCATCACTGACACTAATTAAAGGGTCTAACCTTAACTTTAATTTTCTAGTCTTATGTCTAGGGTCAAACCCAGTATTTTATTATCTTTTCAGCTAAATCTGTGAGTCATTTGTAATGCCTTTTGCTTGTAAAGCAACATCTGTATGTTGTATTCTTTACATATTGAAGGTTTTGAGAGTCTTTTACTATTTCAAGTTGAGTGGGAATCCCCAGGGTACAGTTTGGCACACTACTCTGAAAACATACCTTTTGGTTGTTTCACTGCTGGGTTTCAACTTCAATGCCTGATCAAGGAGTTAAACAGCTGGATTTCAGCATCTGTTTGCCACATGCCAGCTGCTGGTAAAGCAAGAAATTATTGTACTGGGCCATGATTTACATATTTGACCTTTGAGCATAAGAGGATATAGTTGACATTATCAGACTCAAATACAGTACAAAGCCCTGTGAGGTATGAAACTTGTCTTGTTAGACTGCTGGATCTTTATAAATTAATCTCTGGTTTGAAAGTGTCTTTAAATGACAAAAGCATTTTGTTTTTATCAGGGTCTATCTGTCTAACCTAATTAAAGTAGACATAGCTTACAAAGACTGCTGAAGATAAAGCATGCTTGAAGAAAAGCAGAGGTGTGTGGCGGTAGCATCATGAAATTGTATTTGTGGCATTCTTGCAGTTAATTTGTCGATTAATCCATATGTAGAAGACTCCAGGCTCTGACCTGAACTTTCAGCTCAAGTAGAGAATCGTGATCTGTGATCATTACTGTGATATCAGAATTTGTAAACAAGTTACAAACGACAATGAGTGATGTGTTCCAAATGACAGAGAACTGTTCCCCTCTGGGGCAGAGCCATGTTTCAGAAAGCCCCATGTATATCCACGTACTTCCATGGTTGGGGCTGGTGTTGGCCTTTCACAGGTCATAGCACTTGTGATAGCGCAAATGATTTGCTGTGCAGTAGGGTGACTGCTGTTTGCTGGGTTTATAATACTAGTTTTGAGGTGGATTGTGACTAAGAGATGATATTCAGGATTGTTTTCTGACAGTTATAAAAAAGGAGGTGCTATAAGCACTCTTAGCATGGCCTCTGAACTCTTCTTTCACAAGGAACGTGCTTGTCTCTCTCTGTTCATGCTACAGCAAAATTAAAACAGAGCACCCCACACAAAGGACACAGGCATGATTGCAATGAGACAGTTAGAGTGATGTGGTCATGGCAGCAATGCTCATAAATAAAGGGAGGAGCTTTGTCATCTATTGCTCTTCTCATCTTTCTCCCCTGCTAATTCTTCAGTTACTGACAAGTTGGTGGGCTGAGATAGACAGCAGTAAACTGGCAACTCTATGGTCACCTAAGCTGTCTTTGTGTAGTCGTAGACTTTGTTTCTCAGAGGCCTGCTGGAACCTATTTTTCTTTATGACCATGTGTGTCTCTGAGCTCTGGTGACATGGGATGGCTCTGCATCCCCAAGGAGCTTGTGAAAATCAGTGGGAACGGGGTGATGAAAAACTGAACTTAAATAGTCTGAGGATTTGAAGTGTTGACTGAGATCCACATTTCCCCAGAGGGTAAAAAGAGTTTAAGCTGGAAGATTTGGTTCTGTCTGCTGCTGAAACTTCTTGTCGGTTAACTGTCTGGGTCTATGCTGTGCTGAGATTTTGTTTGGCCAAATGCCTCTCTGGGGTTTGGGTCTCTCATCATATTTGCTTTCCTGGCTGGATTTCGATTAGTTTGGAAGTTCTATGAGTTTGTTCTAACTGGTTTCACAGGAAGAAACGGTAGGGGGTTTTTTTCAGGAGATTTAATTTCCAGCTTTGTCTAATTTTTAAACTTCACTCACCACCAAGGCAATGTTGGAAATGGGATGTTAGCAATGGTGGTGATGCATGTCGAAACAAGGTGTCTTTTTTCCAGGGCACTGGACATGAATAATAGGGAAATTAATGAACTAAGATAATGTATCTTAGAACTTCTGTAGTTTTCATTAAGAAGCTTCATCTTCAATTTCTGAGCCCAGATGAGAGGATCAATGGAGCTGTGTCATTGACTGCTAGTCAGTCTTATAAACCTAAAATGTCCTTTCAAAAGACCATTATAGAAGAGCTACGTGGTGCAGGAGTGATTTCCTGTCAGTCACATAGAGATTACATAGCACCTATATTTGTGGGAGAACCTTTTTCACATTGCAATGAACTCAGAGCAGATCTCCAGGCTAATTACCTAATGTACAATTAGAGAGCCCAGTTCTCACACAGAATGTAAATGTTTAGACAACTCCATTGGATTCCAGTTCTTGAATTAACACTGGGATGGATGTGATCAGCATCATCACCATAAAAGAACAGTTTAAGAGGCAAGAAAATGTGGCCACAGTAGGAGATGGTTTGAAGGTGCACATGCTGTCAGAGGGTGTTGTGAAAGCCAAGGAGCATGTTAACCACAGGTATGCAATGTACAGAGTCAGTTATCCAGTGCAGGTTTGATAAAGGAGAAAAGAAAGTGCTGGAGGAAAGAGCTGCAGTGTTTAAAGCTTCTATTCCAGATCCTTTAAAAGTGAAATACAGTACTAACCATCTCAAGTTAAATGTCTCCTGTTCTGCTGATGACAGCATTTCTGTCCAGCTTGTCTAACAAATGTGTAAGACACATCAGTCAACAGTCTGTTCACCTTAATTCTTCTAATTTCTGTTAACACCCTTGGCTGCTTATACCGCATTTGGCAGGCTGATAGTGCTCAGGGCTTTTTCAGGTGTGTCGCAGTCTTGTGGCTGGGTTCTGGTGGAGAACAAGGGGCTGCAGGGGTGGCTCCTGCAGGAAGCAGCCAGAAGCTCTCTGCAGGCCCCAGAGAGCAAACACCAGCTGGCTCAAGGCCGGAGTCGTTGCTGACCAAAGCCCTTTGACTGTAGATTTTATCACCTTTCTCTGTGTGATCTCTCTTATGTCCAGCACATTAAATATCTCCTGTCCAGTCACTGGTTTGGCTTGCCTGAATGGCTACCAGATTTCTTTGGCCTGCCAGCTGCCTATGTGTTTTAACACGGTTTTGTCCTTTGGTCTGTCTCATTTGATAGCACATCTCAGTTCCTTTTTCCAAGTCGAACTTCTAGTCCATTAAGTCTCTGTTCTTAAATGTATCTCTTCCCCTCTTTCTACAGTCTTCTTCCTCCAACTTTTTTGTTCAGTAGTGTTTCCTCAGCTATCTGAGGTCCTCTTCCCTCCATACTCTCTTCCATTGCTTTACTTGCAAGATGACTCAAGGAGAGCATTTGTAAGACCTCCACAAATTGTTTTTCAGTTCCTTCTCCAACTTGGCAATGCCCTTGATGTCCACAAGAAGCAGGTGAACTGAGCTGACATGGAAATGTTTTTTACAATTTATCCATCCCTCCTCAACTTTTGAGAAATTTTACTTCTGCTAGAAACACACAGAAATCTGGGGCAAAACCTAGAAGTTTTTGTAATGCCAGGTTGAAAATAAACAATCCCATGGTTTCAATCTGAAACCAGAAGTTTGGCACCTAATACAAAAAGTGATAATTTTTCCTTGGAAAACAGAGTGGTTGTTTTTTTTTTAAACTTTATTTCAAAATAGTGGTGATATTTTTTTAACCTACTCCAAATGCAACACAAAATATGAACATAATCACTGTCAGCACTGCTTCGCTTGTGTATGCGCTCTCACCTTTCCCTCCCACTACTAGTTTCTATCTCTGAGTTGTGAATTAATCAGGATACAGATGGATTGCTCATAGTACCTAGAATACCACGAGTCCTATTGAAACATAAACAGTCCTTACAGATGGTTAATACTAGGAAAAATACACTAGGATATGTTGGATGTTGAGGAGCTCATCATTGGACCTGATGATCTCTTGAGGTCCCTTCCAACCTCTATGATTCTGTGATTTCTGTGATTGAAGGACAAGGATGAAATAAAAAATTTCCTGCAGGGCTGAGACTTTGGGTGTGCATGTTAGTTACGCTGTTTGGGTAATCTAAATTTTGCTGTTTTGTGAGGTGTTGAAGTGAATAGCACCTGGCATTGCTCTATTTTCTGTGTGTGTGGGAAAGGAAATAGGGAAAGACCCCACAAAGCTGCATTCAGAAGGCATGAAGAGCCTGTGCTTGTCCAAGGCCTCTTGCAGCTATGGAGTCCCCCATGATTTAGGCTGAGAGCCCAGAGGTCTTTTGAACAAGGTTGTTTTTTGGAAAGCTTCTTAGAGTCCATGGGCTGTGTATTGGGACCTTGACCCAGCACAAGTCATTAAGGGGCCAGTTCAGGAGCAAAGCATTCTCCTTGCTGGCAAAACCATCTGGGAATGCACCTGGGAATGGTGCTGTCCCACCAAGCGCAACTGGAGTTACTGGTAGTCCAATGTGGGTTATCAGAATTTGCTGAGAAGTCCCAAGCCCTCTCAGGGTTTGCTGGGAATTGCTTGGATTGAGTCCTTCATAATCACTGATGTTACACACGGTGGTGGGATGCAGCAGGCTCCCCTGGCAGCTCTGAGGCAAAGCATCTGAGATTCACTGGAGCTTGGCTGAGGAGCACACAAGGCCATGAGTTACCAGTGCTCATAACCCTGAAACATTGAACATCACACTCAATGTCTGTGTTCTGCCTGTCCAGAATTGAAAGGAAAAGGCACACCAGCCTGAACAGATGAGTGGATGTACAATCCTCATGAGATGTGCTCCCCTGGTTAACCTCTTTCTGTCTCCTGTGTGTCTCAAAAAAGGAACAGGCAGGTACACGTTAGACATATATAGATAATGCTTCTAATGATGAATACATCACCTTTTATTTCAAATAAATTTAAAAGATCCAGGGAAGGAAAAAATATGCAGCTTTTAAATTTCTGATATAGACTGAAGGCTGGGTGTACCTGTAGGTGGTATATTTATTAATTAAATTTTAAAAACCCAACAAAAACAAACCCACAAAACAGCAATCCTACAAAACTCTGCTGGGAAAAAGCCAACACTCATGCTTTTCAGGAGACACTATACAAATCCTTTGGAAATTGGTGTCTGTCTCACGAATAGACAGGATTTTCAAAAGAGAAGATGAGTGGGGTCAGTTTGCAATCTGTCCTTTGTTTTACTGTATGAGGTTATTCAGTGACAAGCAGAGACAAGAGCACAGAGTCTCAGTTAGCTTACGTCAGTGAAACCAAACTGAATTACACAAACTGAAAGTCCAGCACCTGTTTTTCCAATTCACAGGAGAAGAAGGATCTCTCAAAGCTGGTTGATCTGCCATCTGGCACAGATTTCTTGTACCTGTCACTAATCTTGGGCTGCTTTTTGATGGCACATTTCCAGAATCAAATAAAGGGACCTTACAACCAATATGTTCACTTTTACCCGCTGTCTCTTCAAATTGGGAACTGGACATTTTTTAACAAGCCTGTAAAGGCTTCCTTTCTGGCTTTATTTTTGGTCAGTGGAAATTACAGCAAAAAAAGTTTTAGGGTTTTTTTTGTGAAAAGTTGCAGATATTTTTAGGCCAGCGGTAAGACTTTGGCTTTTCCTCTGGACTTCCCTGTGGTCTGATCTGGCTTTGAATCTCCTGCTTTTCCCCATTGGTTTCAGTGGGATAAAAAGGTGTCCAGAACATGTCTGGTGACCATGTCTGTGGAGACAATCACAATACTGCCATTCAGTATTTATCCTTCAATGCCTCAATGGCTCTTCACTTGAAGCTGGAGTCTGCTTTACCAATAGCAAGACTGTGAATAATAATGAGGAAGAATATTGGAAATTATCTTAAACATCCCCTTCCTCCCAATTTCAGCTTCAAATTTCAGCTTTCAGTTTTCAGATTTTTTCAGTTTCAGTAATCACTGTGTCCTAGCTGATAAGAGATGGATTTTGTCAACATCAACAGATGCTGTTTCGGGTTGGGTTTTTTTTTTTGTTTGGTTTGGTTTTTTCCTCTAAAACATTGTAGGATGAAGTTTATTTAAATCAGGGTTTTCTCTGTGTTTTCTATTCTCAGGATTGGGTTGTATTGCTGTAGCTGCCTTTAAGAGCAGCACCCCGGCTGTTGGTTCATCATCACAGACACTTACTGTGTCTTCTTTGGATGTCCCTTGGTATTAGCAGTTAGCACTGGGAATCGCAGAATCACAGAACGTTAGGAGTTGGAAGGGACTTCAAAAGATCATCCAGTCCAACCCCTCTGCCAGAGCAGGATCACCCAGACTAAATCACACAGGAACACACCAAGGTAGGTTTGAATGTCTCCAGAGGAGCCTGCACAACCTCTCTGGGCAGCCTGTCCCAGTGCTCCATCACCCTCACAGTGCAAATGTTCCTCCTTATATTCACATGCAACTTCCTATGCTCCAGCTCACACCCATTGCCCCTTGTCCTGTCGCTGGCCATCACTGAGAAGAGCCTGGCTCCATCCTCCTGTCTCTTGTCCTTTACATATTTATCAACATTAATGAGGTCCCCCTCAATCTCCTCTTCTCCAAGCTAAAGAGGCCCAGCTGCCTCAGCCTGTCCTCATAAGGAAGGTGTTCCTCTCCTTTAATCATCTTGGTGGTCCTGTACTGGGCTCTTTCAAGGAGTTCTGTGTCCTTCTTGAACTGAGTGGCCCAGAACTGGACACAATATTCCAGGTATGGTCTCACCAGGGTGGAGTAGAGGGGCAGAAGGACCTCTCTTGACCTACTAACCACACCCCTTCTAATGCACCCCAAGTTGCCATTGGCATCCTTAGCCATGAGGGCACATTGCTGGCTCATGGTCATCCTGCTGTCCACCAGGACCCCCAGGTCCCTCTCACGCTGCTCTCCAACGGACCAGTCCCCAAATTGCAGCACCCTTGTGACTGGCTCTGAAATTACCATTACCCCCCTGCTTAGCAAGCTGCCCCTGAAGGGAAATTTCTGTCCAGTCTTGAGCGGGTGGTGGGTAAGGGAGGTGACTTTCCTGATGTCATGGTGTGACCTCATGGCTGCCCTTCTCTCATCTGCTCAACTTATGAACTCACTGACCAGCAAGTTTTTCATGGTGCCAAGGTTCCAAGCTATTCCTTGGAATAGCTGAAGTTTATCACAGAATCACAGGGGTTGGAAGGGACCTCCAGAACTCTTTGGGTCCACCCCCCCTGCCAAAGCAGCTCCCTAGCTCATACTGCACAGATAGGTGTTCAGATGAGTCTTGAATATCTCCAGAGAAGGAGACTCCACCACCTCCCTGGGCAGCCTGTCCCAGGGCTCTGGCACCCTCACTGGGAAAAAGTTCCTCCACATGTTGGTGTGGAACTTCCTGTGCTCCAACTTGCAGCCATTGCCCCTTGTCCTGTCCCCACAGACACTGAAAAGGGGCTGGCCATTTCCCCCTGCACCCCATACTTAAGATATTGATAAACACTGATTAGGTCCTCCCTCAGTCTTCTTTTCTCAAGGCTGAACAGCCCCAGCTCTCTCAGCCTTTCCTTGTAGGGTAGATGTTCCAGGCCCTTCATCATCTTCGTAGCCCTTCTCTGCACGAAGGCAATGGACACGATTTCCAAATTTCCTCCACACAGTGGTGCTCACCTGTGTGACAGCTGCCTGGCTTATCAAGACATTTGGTTTTCTTGCAAACTCACACCTCGTCTCCACATCACTTGCCCTTGCTTGCACAAAGCAATTGAGTATAAAAAAAGCCTTATGGAGTTGATGAAAATTCAGGGGGTTTGTTCACACAAATATTTGCATTTCTCTTCAGGGTGTTTACTCAAGGGCTTGCTAAGTAGGGGGGGTAATGATTATTTCAGAGCCAGTCTCCAATCTCCTCACAAAGGTGTTGCAATTCCACAATGGAAAAGAAGATCCATTTTGCCCTAGTGCATGCTCGTTATTTCACTCACCAAGACACTCCTTTTGTTTCAGGGCTGATGCTATGAAACAATAGCTTTTATGCTAATTGCTGCTGGAAAGGAAAAGCTTGCTTTGCAGTCAACGACTTCGATGCCTTGGGTAGTTCAAGTAAGGATCTGCCTTGATTGACAAGACCCTTTCTATAAATTTGTGCAATTAAGCAACTCAGCAGCAGCTGCAAGGGAGATCTACTGAGCACAGCGCTGACAAAGATTGCTGTGCAGGTCTCCTACTGCTCACTCTGACGTCCTGAAACACCAGCTGCAATTCAGAACTGCAAAAGGAGATCTGACTCCAACAAGTTAGGTGAGTGTGCTTCTGTGTTTGCTTCACATCATGTCTCTGGCTTGGGAATAAAGCAGGAAAGTTTTGCAAAGAAGAAGTGTTCAGTTTATTCTGGAGTTTGTTGCTTTTATTCTCAGATGTCTGCTTTTCAAACTAAGGAATTCTAGCTCTTTTTCTTTTCTCCATTGAAGCTTATGTATAAACCTACTCATTTAATCACACGTAGGACCGTAGTGTGTAGATGGCCACATATATGAAGGGCTCACTGCAACAAATTTCATGTCCTGATCTAAAACTCTGATTTAGGAAATTTGAAGCATTTGGTGTAATGGGAGCCTCGAGACTCAAATGGCAAATGGCAGACTGAGCTCATTCAACTGACATCTGCCCAGCTGAGGACACAGGCCAATGCACACAGGTCTATGTCCCCTCCATCTCACAAGTTCCATTCACCAGCTTAGTAGCCTGCATTGAATCCGAGCTGGCTGGTAGGACATTGTATGCAAGAGGGACAACCAACAATTAATAGCATTTACCTCTCTGGCTGCAGCCCGGGAGGGGACTAACACAAGACCAGTGCTCAGGGTAATGGTAATGGCAACTCCAGTAACACTTTAGGAAGGTGTGGATCTCTCTCCAGAGAATATAGTACAAATTCAGGGATGCTTGGCTCCCAAAATGTAAGTTGGATAAAACCAGGATCAAATGTGCTTGTCAAAGTGCTGGTATTACCTGCAGATCTCACCTTGCTGAACACATGGAGCTGCAACCATGCTGTGTCCTCCCCGTGCAGCAAAGTGGGGAACCTGCCACCTCCCATAGGTGTGGATGACAAATGGATGGATGGATGGAATCCAACAACATGTGTGTGCACTGAGAGAGCAACCAAAGGCCTACCCAACCGTTGGCCTGATACAAACCCAGGCCACCCATCTAGGATGGAAGGAGGGCATTTCCTGCAAAGTAAACTTGCAATATGGAGATCACAGTGGGTCTTAGGCACTGATGGGTGGCTTTATCTCTTCCAGGAAAACCCCACTGCTCTGCAGGGAAAGTCTCCATGTTGCTACTTTTGTGTTAGACCTTTTCACTTAGACTTTCCTCTTCTGGGAGTAGGTGACCCCTCATTCATACATCAGCCCATCTTCTCTTGGGCTGAATGAGGACAGGGAAGAGTGTGTCTGAGAGGAGGAAGGGGCATTGAGCTCTGGAGCTGAGCCTGTGCATTTGTACTTCTGACTGCGCTGCCTTTCCCAACTCTCTGCTTCTCTCTCTCCTGCCTCAGCATGAAGCTCCACTGCATGATCCAGGATGCTCTGCTTCTCCTGGTGCTGGCAGGCTGTGTCGGCGTGCTTGAGACCTCCGCCATCGACTTGCGCACCTTCACTGGCTGCGCTGTGCGTGAGTTCACCTTCCTGGCCAAGAAACCTGGCTGCAAGGGGCTACGGGTGACAACAGACGCGTGCTGGGGACGCTGCAAGACCTGGGAGGTGAGGCTGTGCCTGGGGCTGAAGGTGGCTGGGTGCACCAACATCCCTGGGTGGTGCTACGAAAAACCTTCAGAACCACCTCCAAAATGAAATAACTTGTGGCTATCTAGGAAACAGTCAAGGGTTGTGTCCTGCTCCATGACCCCATCGGCAACAGAGCACTTTGCTGTAAGTTGTTTCCTCCCCCCTTCCACTGCCATGAAGGGGGATGCACATCATATGATGATACTAATGAAGCTTCTTACAGCTTAACCACTTAAGGAGAGGAGACATTTATTACTTTACTGGAAAAAAAAATCCTTTGAGATTAAGATGGAGCTCCCAATTGATGGGTAATATATTTTGTTCTAAAAAGCAAATCCCAAAGATAATGTCTGTTTCTAATTTGGTCCTGTTTTAAGTCACAACCTTGTATAAATATGAAGTAGTTATAATTTGGGGAGGTACAGGGGAAGAAAGATAGCTAAAGTGCATCTACACACAGTTCAGAGAACTGTTTCTCACTCTCTTTGCACTTCTGCCACTGGAAGGCTCAAGGGACCAACCAAGTTTAATTAATCAGGGAAGTTGGGAGTGATTCCAGAGGGATTTTGTCCACATGAACATAAGGGCTCTGTATAAAGGAGCAGGGGAGGAGCCAGGATTTGCATGCCCTTTTTCACTGCTTGCTGGGACAAGGGGAAGGGTCACCAGTGGCTAGATTTCCCCAGCCGGATAAGATTCCTTCAAAGGACATCTTGTCACCTGGTTATCACCTTGTGACATCCTACTCCCAAGCTCCTCTGGCAGCACAGACCTTGCAGACTCTCTTACTGTTCTACAACACCTCTGGGATGTAGTTAAGCTGAATGCATCTGGCTGTAGGCTCAACAGCTACTAGAAAGTACCATGATGTAGTTGGATGGGGGGGTAATGAGAGGGAGGGCATCTGGATATCTTCTCGCTGAGACGTTGTTCTTTACCATGCCATCATTCTCAGTCCCCAGGGCAGGGTCTTTACAAAGCACAGAGGGAAAGAAAGAAAACATCAGAATGCCTCCTGGCTGTGTTACCTTATGCCGTTTCCCACCTGTGCAAGGGAGGAGGTTACAGTGGGCTCCCATTCTTGTTTGTGCTGCCTCTTCTCAGACACTTTGGAAAATGCACATTCCTGTCAAGGAAAAACACCTTTCTCAGCATAAGCAATGCCACTGGGATACCACAGGCTTTCAGGGGCTCCTGTTGTCTCTTGATGGCTGAGGTCTCTGGAGAAACAGATTTTCTAATGAGGAACTGCTGACTTCTACGTTGGCTGCCGTGCAGAGAGCATCCCCAGCACACTACGTGCACTGGGCTTTGGGAACATGCAGCCTGGCTGGGAATATGGGTCTGGCTGAGAAAAAAGCATCAATTTGGCACCTGGGTGCACCTCTACTCTTAGGCAACTTGTGCACATGGAAGGGTTCCCAGCAGAATGTGTTTTCTTTGCTGGAAAATAAATCCTTTTGGAAGAAAGCAGCTGCTTTTGGCAAACACACCCCTTTGGTTGAAACACTAGCATTCTGCTGAAACCCAGCTTTTTGGATAGGCTTTTGTCTTCCTTCAAGCAGCTTTAATTGGAGCTTTATGCTTTAAACAAACAGAAATATGTGCTCACCTCCACTCCCCTCCATGGCAGAGCTCCAGGAGGCAGGTGTTGAAGGATGCAAGCTAAAAATTATTTCCATGGCCCCTTCCACCTGATCCAGTGGCTCCCCTATTTACACTAAATCCTTTGGGGGGAAATTGGGACTCCAGGTGTTTGTCTTGCTTCTTGGCCAACATTTTTCCCTCACAGAAGCCAGTGCTGGAACCACCTTACATTGAGTCTTACCACCGTATTTGCACCTACAACGAGACCAAGATGATGATGGTGAAGCTGCCCAAGTGTGCTCCTGACGTGGATCCCTTCTACACCTATCCCGTGGCCATCCGCTGCGACTGCGACATCTGCTCTACTACGACGACTGAATGTGAGACCGCCTGAGCTCTCCTTTCCCAGGTCAAATTCTTCCCTGGCTTCATTCTCCTGGCACCTCCAGCATTACAGAGGGTGTAAGTCAGTCCAGAATTTGAGCATCACCTTGTAATGCTCCTAATCATTGACCTTTCTGGGCAGATGAGGTTTAATCCCCCCTCCCTATACTGTTCAAAGCCTTTTTGCTGTAGAAGTGTAGCAGACAGCTTTAGAACAGCACATCCTGTGGGGGAAAAAAAAAATTAAAATAGGATATTTTTCCCTTCCTTAGAGGCTTTTCTTCACATGCAAAGTGCACATGGACTAAACTGTCACTGGGGGTGGAAACAGGCCACAGAGGCATTGCAGCCTGTGTCACAGCCACTTTACTCAGGTCAGGTTTTAGCTCCTTCCCAGCAATGTAAATGCAATTACCAACGCTGCCACCTCACCCTCCCCCCAGCCCATTAGTTCTTTTTACCCTGAGGTCTATCGGGAGTAACAGGCAAAGAACAGGGCTTAAGGCCAATGGAATGGAAATGGGTATCCAAGTTGCTACCTCAAATTAGGGTGAATGCATACTCAGCTCTGACTCAGCAAAGTACTTAAGCTCGTGATTGAGTGTCTTGCTTAATATCAGTGCACAGTTAAGCACATATTTCAGTGATTTGCTTAATTGGAGCTATTCTGTAAAAAAAAAAAAAAAAAAAGCCTCACAAGAGACAATTCCTCGAAAAAACATGTGAAATCTGTAAAACCAAAAGTGTAGATCTTCCCATCTGCTTTTGTCCAGGGATAGGAGGAGAACTGACTTCACATAAAATCATCAAGACTCTGCAGAGCCCAAGGAGTCTCTCCTGACAATTTCCAGAGTTAGAGGGCCCAAGCCAAAACAGAACAATCATGGTTTGGTTTCAGAAACTCCCTGGCAGAGGTGGTGGGAAAGAGTGGGCTATGAAGGGTGTTCGCACACTTTTCTGTGCTGCTCAGTTCCATGGAGACCTGATGTGCACACAGCCGGGGGAAGATGTGCACACAACCAGCCATGCTCACAGGTAAGCAGCAGGGTGGCCATCAGCATGGTCAATGTGGGCGAGACAAACCCAGGACAGGAAAGAGAGCAGACATGCCAAAGGATGGTTCACACCTCCTCAGACCAGCTATTTACAAACTAGGACGCTCCTGGGAGCTGCTGCAGCATCCCCTCATGACCACAGCCATGTAAGGGCCTTTGTCCTCTGGTTCTCACCTGGAGGAGGGCAGATGCACGTTCAACCCTCATTCCTCCCCTGAACAAAATGGGAAATTACATGAAAGCAGGAAAATTGTCCAAGTGAGAGGGGCTCACAGGAGCTTACAAAACAAAGACACCTCCTCAGGTAGCCACTAGGAGAGAATTGCTGCTGAGTAATATCTGCACCTGGCCTTCCCTCCAGTTACTGTGCCTTGTCTTCTGGATACAGTCGCCTTTGTTTCCAGGGTGCATGTTTGAAACTTCCCCAATGGTCCTGTCTGCATCGAGGCAGGTTTAATTTCAACTGCAGTGTATTAGTTGCTGTCACCTTTGGTTTTGTCTGTGGAATTGTAAAAGCTGCACTGTGGTTGACTAGGAAGGGGGTGATTTTTTTCACCTTGCCTTCTGTAATTCTGTCTAGAGGGAGACTGCTGGGTCAAATGGCAGCAGGAGCAGTTTGATGATGATGATGAGGTTAATGGCCTTTAAAATGTCCATGTGTTTTGTTTCAAATGGCATCTTGGCATCTATCTAATCATGTTATTGTTCTAACTGGCATCACAACTCTTATGGGAAAGCTGCAAATTATTTTGTGTCCTAAATAAACCTCAAAATTGTATTATGAAAGCAATTGAAAGCAACATATCCCTCTTTATTTATGCATAGAGGTTTCTTATGTTTCTTATGCCAGAGCTGTGAACACCTGCAAAACATCTCCTTGATGCTGATGTGAAGTAATTTCCTTCACTGGATTTCTCTCATGGAGTCTGGCTGTGCTGTCATCTCAGGGCTAGAAGTAGGGTTAGAAAGTGGGAAACTTCCTTCCTTTGCAGCCAACAGGAAATATGGGCTGTACCCAGATATGGTGAGACAGTGAGAACCTCAGCAAATGGTCAGAAGGAAACTCTGCTGGATGTGAAGGAGTGTTTTGACTCTTGTGGTAGCAGCCAGACCGGGAGGTGGAAGAGGAAGAGTAGGAAGGATGTATTGACTGAAACCAAGTTAACACCTCTAGATGGTCTTTTAAGGAGGACAGCAAAAGTGAATGGTGATGTTGTGGATGACAAAAGTACAGGTAACACCAGAGCCCACCAACCCAATTGACCAGTGTACCTCCCTCTTCGTTCAGCTCTGCTGGGTTCCCACAAGTGGGCACACTACAGTGAGTTTCAAAGAGCCAATTTTATTCCTGCTGCTGGTAATTGCAAATCTGGGGTTCTTTCCTTGGGCTTCTTACACTACTAGGTCTTGATTCTGTTGAATTCCTACTGATTTTGATACTTGTGACCAGCTGTCTTGGCTTTCACATCCTTTACTGGAGCAGCTGGGATGTTTTGTCCTGTTCAGAATTCGCAGGCAGACAAAGTAGCCCACACAATTCAGAGCATGAGAAGCCCCTTCCTAGGCCATCTTCATCTCCCTGGGGACATTTTAATGGTCCTGAAAGCCACACATTTAAATCTCACCTTCTCATCCATCCAAAGCAGCTAAACAGTCTCTGTCTGCTGCAGAACTTTGCAAGGAGTGTTTGTCATGGGGGCTGTCACATCTCACGTATTATCTCTCCCATGAAAACCCGTAGTGGTTTTTTTTTGCTGTAGCACATTGGTTGTTCCCTTCACCTGGACACTGACCACCATCATCAAACAAAAGCCTCACAGACTGCATCATGGACATCATAAAAGTGTCATTTGCCACTGCACACTTAATCTGGCAGGACTTTCACAACCTAAAAGCAAGGGAAGGATACCTAAAAAGGGAAGGAACCTAAAAGCAAGGGAGAAGCATACTTGCAGAGTGAGGGAGCAAAGCATGACTAGAGAGATGCTCCTCTGTAAAGCCTCAGTGTTGAACCATTCACAGTCCTGCAGCCCCAGCTTGAAATAACAGCTGTGGTGAAAGACTGTGAGAAGGGAGGTGTACATATCTACCTGCTCAGAAAGAAGAAGGTGCAGTTATGGAGAAGGTGTTGCTGTGTAACCTGGGCACTGTACTTGGCTCTGCCAAAGACAAGCCAAGTGAAGAGGAGGAAATTGGTGGATTTTGTTGTGCCTCAGTTTCTCTTCTGGAAACTGTAAGTGTTGATAGAGCTGACATTTTCTTCTCCCTGTCATGTTATGGAGTGTATGGGCTCTAAGGTTCCTTGTGGTGAGTCATATCCTCAGCACTCGATCTCTCACGTTGCTTGTTGCTCTTTTAACCTGAACTGCAGTAGTCATGGTCCTGCAGCGCTGTGATTTCTGACAATACTTTCCTGTTATGTGACGGTTGCAAAAGTCCACTGGGCCTTGAAGTTCAGCTTCCCTCGCTCCTGTGCTGTAGCTGGTGTGCCCAGCCAGCCTGACCACATCAGATATCAACGTATTTTACCCTGTCTTCAAACCTGTGTTACTGTGAGAGGGAGGGCAGGAAGCCTGCCTCCCTGGAGGCATTTCCTGCATTGACTGGATTTCTTTCTGTGGGAGGGGACAGGCAGCTCCCTCCTGCTCTCATTGTACTCACATGAAAACATAGGAACCGCCACCCCGGGTCGGAGCAAAGGGCTGTCTCACCCAATATCCTGCTGCTGACAGTAGCCAGCAGCGGATGCTCTGAGAAATGTGAAAGCATCAGGGCTGTATTGAGATATCCTTCCCCAGCTATATCCACCCAGCTTCAGCAGGCAGCAGTTTAGGAAGTTGCTGCTCTGGAGGTCACGTTTGGCACCTTGTTGTTAACCCCAGATGTGCAGGTCCTCCACACTGCTTCTTCCTGGACAAAGTCTGGCTGTGGAAAGTCTGGTGGCCAATACCAGTTTCCTCTAGGAGCAGGTAAATCAAATATATTCCAGACCATATGCTGTGCCCTCTTGAATGATCCGGACTCCTCTGAGGATGTGTCCACTTGGAGCAGATAGGGATTTGGGCTGCAGTGCCTTTTTATTAGGAATAGATTTTGCTATGCTCTGTCTTGGCTCTGTGAGTGAGTGCACCAGACAGGGGATGAGTGAGCCTGCTGAGATTCACAAGCCCAGGGACACAAAAAGAGCCTTTCTCTGGTGAAACTTGCTTTAGCCCAATCAGTATTAGGGACGTTGTTGAGGAGTGGTGGGGTTTATTTTCTTAATTTGAAGACCAGACTAGCTGGTCAGTAGGATTGTTTATGGGTTTAAAACCAATAGTAATGAAAAGCTGTGTAACAAAGGCACTATCTTTTATGTATTTAATTATAAACAAGATCCACACCTCTGCACTGAATCCCTGGAAGACTGGAGCGAGTCATCTTGATTCCAGTCCAGCGTTTAAGGACTGTCTTTCCTCCTTTAAGCTTTTCATTTTATCTCCTGCCTCTCCTTGCCCTATCTCCTGGACTGAAGGTTACACAGCTCATCATCTTCCTTGCCATCAGCAAGGGCTTCTTGGAGGATTTTTTTACCTGTGTTAGTTTTGTCAGTGAGTAACAACCTCCCCTCAAAACTTCTAAACCCCCAGGCTAACTCTTGTCTTAGCTGCTTTACCAAGAGAGCTCCAGAGCCTGCTAGGCTGCCACACGCTGTTATCTCTCCAGAACTTCCTAAATACTCACTCAAGGGAGGGAAAATATCCCATGATCCTGTGATATTACAGCAGAGACCACAGGCAATAATGACAAGAATGCCTTATTAAAATTTTAAAAAAGGAAATTCTATTTAAAAGAGCAAGACAACCACCTTAATATTGGCTGAGGACAGGAGACTAAATATCTCCAGGCCAGTCACTGAGGGGTACCCTGGAACCAGAGTGAGCTGAAGGCTGAGTGCCTGCAGAGAGCCAGTCCTGCAGGTCCCACCTCTCAACCTTCCCATGCTTCCAGGCTGCAGACAATTTGGTTAAGCAGTGGTTTCCCAAGAGGAACAGGCCCGAGAGGAGCAAACCTCTGTGGTGTCACCTCCTGTTTGACTTTCCACAGATGATGCTGGAAGCTGCAGACAGTGCCAGGACCACCCAAAAGCAGCCCAAATAAACACAGCAACACACCTTCTCAAAATGATGCTGCCAAAATACTTAGTAATACATTTATTTTGTTAAAATAAACTATGTACAATAGACGATATTAATATGCAGTTACAATATACAATAATTACATGTTTAAAAGAGGATAAGCAAAAGAGTACAGGATCATGTGCTGTAAATAGGAAACTAATACTGTCTACATGATTTTTAAACTATGCAGAACATAATTGCTGGAAAACTGAATTTCCTTGGTTTGAAACTGTATTGCTTTGACATGAATTGCATAGATTTGGTTAATCTTGGAAAAAACATCTATCACTCAAAAGTCAGACATAATATTTTAATACTCATCCTTTGGTTTTACCAGCCCCATTCTCCAGTGATATTGCACACAGCAGCTCTTAAGAGAGAAAGATTCAGTTGCTCACATCAAGTAAAGACTCTTTTCCATAACTTACTAAGAACTGACTGATGAAGTGTTAGGTCCTGATTTGTGCTGAGGTCATTAAATCTGCTTTGCAAACTCAATTAGAATAACTCCTTTCACTGTTATTTTTAGTATTGCTTAAGTACTATGCAAAAAGGAAAGGAAAGATATTTTGTTGTCTTTGCGTTCTCAGGGGAGTGGAAAATCCCTCTGCAGTGAAATGCTCATATTTGACAAGTGCATCAACATCATAACAGATTAAACTGGATTCAGTTGCCCTTGCACTAGAGGACAGTTCAGGTCCAACTCCCTGCTCATCTCTGCAGCCTTCTTTGAAGCCCTCCCAGTCTCAAGGTGCTGTTGAGCCTCAGGTAACCCGATGCGGCTCCACGGAGGCATCTCTGGGCCCTTTCGCCAGGGTCACCCCATACTCGCTGAGGCAGCATGGACACCATGCTATGCTTTGCTCTGTAGCATTTCCCACCTGGCAACCTGGACTCACCACCTTAGATCACTTCTGCTCATGAGTGAAGAAGACTTTGCTGGTGTCTTTCCCCTCTCACATAGCTTTATGGTATTGCTTATTAGTGAATTAATATTTACAGGTTTGGGGAAAGTTTGGGCTCCTTTACTCCACACTGACAAGGCAGTTCAGTGCTTGCCTGCTCTGTAATGCAGTAAGAGCAGCTGCCTATTTTGGGGAAAAGTGTTGGGCAAGACAATATGACAGTCATACTATGGATATGGCCTACACCCAAACTACTTTGACAGACATCAGACAAAAATTTCTAAATGTTATCAGTACAAATGACTACTGTGTTGGAAGCTCTGGAAACTGTAGACTGGTGACAACTGTTTACTGTGAATTCATTAACCTCTGATCAAAGTCAAAATTCACCAGCATTGATATCAGTGAGAGTTTAACCTGATCTTTGGCAAAACCAAATGCAAAATTAAATCTGGCATCATGAATGGGATGAGGTGAAGTTAAATGACAGCAATGAGTGGAGTGACAACGTCCGCAAAGATTCCCATTTGCCTTGAATATTACACTGTTAAGGTAATCCTCTTCACCTTCAGTCTCAGTCGTGGTTGAAACAAGGAGTTGTAAATCCAATCTCTGAAGCTAAAGCTAAAGATCAGATCAGCAAAGTCTCCAGATGCCTAACTTTTTTTGGGAGTCCACAACCAGCAGCCAAAAGGTATAAAATATTCTTGGACCTGGCTCAGTGTATCTGTGTGCTCAAAGTTTGGTCAGCCACAATAAAGGGGAGAAAAGGAGGAAACGTAATGTCTCTCAAATGCTTTCCACATTAGTCATGTGTGGACCCCATTGAAAAGTTCCATTGTCTTTATGAGAATTGAAACGAAGCCAAAGTACAGCATCTTTGAAAATCCCACTCTAAAAGAATAGTTAGAAGAAGCAGCCAAACCCCGCATTACAGTCTGCACATTGTGCAAGGGGGTGGGGATCAAAAAGCTCAAAGTTGCAACACTTCTTCAAAGTTAAAGAGATTTTTCACAATTGACAGCAATTCATATGACTTTTGCCTGTTGTATGGGTTTGGGAGCTCATTTTCCTCTTACAGTAAGGTTCTGACTCTTGTTTTTGTGTGTTCTGGTGGGGTTCCTGGAACTGCCCAGGAAAAAAATAGACTCTAGTTCATGTGTTTCTGAAGCTTCAACTGAAACAAAAGAGAATTCCAAGATTATTTTTTCATCCTAGTTATGGGTGCTTCCTTAACATCTTATAATGAATTTTAATTTTTGTTAGGATCAAACTGACTAATTGTGGCTTGGGGCCCTGATTTTACAACTCTCCCCCAAAGCAGAAGTGTAGATGCTATTCTGTTGCATTCATTACATGTAATTGGTGGTTTTATCCCAACTTTTTGATGCAGAAATATTTCTATTAATGTTTTGTTTTGATAGGTGAAGACAGCTGAGATCACAAGCCACTACTGCTATCAGTGGGAGGCTTTTTCCTGCTTTCAGATGGTCTTTATTCAGTAAGAGGAAAATAAACATTTATAGTAGAGATTTGTCTTGATTTTTATGTAGAGCTGAAATGTGTCTAGAAGTTAACTGATGTAGCTTGCTCCATGCTCACCTCCTGTCACAGCAGATGCTCCTCCAGAACCAAGAAAACATTCTGTTATTTCCAGATATATATTTTTTTAATGTAGGATAGAGCACATTACATATCCCCCTAGGGAAAAGGAAAATACAGGGAGAAAGGCATGTGCAGCCAGATTCCTGCATTCTACCTGTTTATTGAACAAATGGTCCCTGGGCCAACATGAGCATATGTCAGTTGCTTTGCTGGGGAAGAAAAATGTGCTTTCAGACAGATTGATGCCACTGCAATTTATCTTTAATCCAGATGAAGTTTCAGTATGGTGAATCAAGAGGTATTTGCTGTGCCACTTGGGAAAAAAGCAGCTACAGGAAAGGTCATGGGCTGTAAGCAAGCTATGTAAGTGAGCAGGTGCCTCTCATGTCTGAATTAGGGGGACATTTTGGTAAGGACACAGAAGCTTGCATGGTGAAAATACACCTGCTAGATCATTGGTGTAATTGGCCACTGCATCACTTGCTGTGTATGAGGTTGGCTGGAAATCATTTGCAAGAACTTCTGCAGCCTTTTCCAGGGTTCATGAATTGGGTCTCTGGAGTCTTGGGACAGTATCCTGGGTGGAAGCTTGACAGCCTGTCAACAGGAAGTGAAGTCCATACACCCTTGTCAACAGACTGTCACCGGTAGTGAAATGTTTGTTCCCTGTTGCTCTCTGGTTGCTACAGTCATTTTTGCTGTGTTTAATTCTGTGTTTATTTTGATCTGAAGTAGTGCTTTGAAAGAGAAAAAAGGTGAGAAATTACAGTAACAGCTGCTGAAATGATTGTTTTGATTGTCATGCCAGGCTTGGAGTGAATTCTGCAGTTCCCACCAGCAAGAAGATGATCTGCATCAGGACTGGTGCATGTGGAAGTTGAGGGAAAGATTCGCATCAAGGCAATGCAAGGCAAGAGCTTGTAGTTGGTTGTTCTTCATAAGATACATACTACTGCAACTAGATATTTATGGGGCAGAGAGAGAGAAGGTCTGGGAGCATTTGGCACATAGGTTAACTGAGAGAAGCTCATCTTGAGTAATGCTCCCCACCACTCCTGGAGGATATAAGTACATGGGGCTTACACCCAGCTGAACAGATTCTCTTGAATGGATCTGTATGGAGCTAGAGCCTTGTTTCTGCATTCTCCCCAGCTTCTCTGAGCTCTGGGAGGCATAGGACAAGCTGTGGAAGTCTTTGTGGGACCTCCTTCAGGTGGTGCTGGAAGTGGTGATGTAGCACAGCATTGCCTCAATTCCACTAGCCTGGTGTGTTAGCAGCACTCTGAAGGGCAGAGGCATCTGTAGGTTGACTTATTGCGATAACAGCTCTCTGATGTCTTGAAACATTCTATTTCTAATACTCAATATGTCTCCTGTCTCCTTGCAGGCGTTTGCATGAAAACCCTTTGGGGACTCTGGAACTACCACTTCAGGGTAACAACTCCTGGTGGAACATTAAGGTTTCAGAACAGGCCAAAGGAGATAGGTTTTACAGGACCTAACAGATTTCATCTAAGTTGTGAGTTCTTTTGGAATGATAGCAGAATATTAGCAAAGGCAGCTCGGACAGGAAAGGTTTTGACACCAGTTGCATTAAGAGGACATTGTCAAATAGGTTCCTGGGTGGTTTATAGTCTTTACAACTGTCTCAACCGTGTTCCTTTGGAGGTCAGATTGGGGTCTGATTTCTAGATTGTCTTACAGTGGGAAAACCCATCTCTTTTCACCTGGCAATCCTGTATCGATTTTCTTGTTACTAATGCTGCTTGAAAATAACTTGAAGTTTATATCTGTTGCCTTATGCCTGTGCTTGCACTGTGTCTGGTGTTTTGATATTTCTGAAAATAAGCTTTGCTGCCTGTTCACAAGCCATCTGTTGGCTTTTAGAAAAGGTATTAGGTATGACTTGCCAGATAGTCAATGAGACTCCTTGCATCTGCCTACAATCCCTTTCTAAAGTCTATTGTCCTGTGCTTATTCCTGCCTCCCCAAAATAACAGTGTAACAGGGCAGATCCTTGAGTAAGTGCCACATAACCTAACACAGGAATAATGTTTATGGGACCTGCATTAGCCATGGTTATTTTAAAAACATATATTTGTGTTGGAAGAGAAATTAAAACCAAATGGAGTGTGGAGACCATTTCTCAGTGAATTGTGACCACCCTCCCTCTCTTGCAGATCCCAGATGTCAAATCTTGGTCACAATCAGCTTGAAAAACTTGAAATTTTACTGCCTCACAAACCTAGTGTGCTTGGGTTTGCAAGTCCAAATAAAACCTTGGTTAGCCTTAACTTTTTTTTTTTGTATGTGCATTAATACTGTGCAGTGATCTGTGCAGGGTGCTGCAGTTTAATACGTTAGAACAGCAGCATTTTAGCTTCTACATCACCATGTGCTTTTCAGTTAATTTTCCTCAAACCTCTGCAATTACATGAATGCTACAACTTTTACTTGATTTTTTATTTGATATGCCTATCCTATGCCATCCCATTAGCATTAATAGATACGCCTGATACTCAGTGACACACACAAACACTTGATTATTTCTGGCTTTCCCTGATGCAGGCTGGGAATGCTATATTGCACTTTCCCAGCGTGCTCATTATTTTATGATAAGCTCAGCTGTCAGCCTGGATTGCTGTTTCCTCTGTATTTTGTGAAGCTCTAAGAATATCTGGCAGCTCCGACCTGAGTGTTGGCATTGCGCTTCAGCTAAAACAGACGTCACTTACTTTAACCAGAGACTTGTATATAGGCTCGTGCTCTGCAGCAACCTACATGAGCTAAACCAAAGTAATCATCCTAGTTCATCTCCACTGAAGTAAACAGCATCACAGTGAAGCTCTCTTTGCTCTGAAATCTGTTGAAAGCTTTTTTTCTCTGTTTCAGTGGCCTTCTAGTCATGTTGTAAGCTAACTGACATTCCCATAACATTTATTAATTTACCCCACTCCTGGTTTTCCTTATAGTTCTCTTATATCTCTTGACATGCTATAGTTTGACTGATTGCCAGTGTCCCAGCTGCGTGAATACTCACTGCTCTGCCTGGGGATGGCAACAAGCCTCTGTGGCACGACAGGAACTCCATCACCCGGCTTCAGCACTGTCCTCACTCTGAGCTGTGCCATTGAAGCAAACGGCTGGGACATAGTAAACCCAGATATATAATATGCATAGAGTACCAGCAGTGAGGAAACCTTTGTTTCTCTGCCTTCGATTTAGCACAGCTTTGTTTTCATCCGTGCTTGTGTGCAGAGGGTAAGAGACAGTGAGTGAAAGCCTGATGGGTAGCAGCAACACGGTGTCTGCCTTGACTTAATCGCTTTTGTTGGAGAAAACTGTTGATTTCTACCTGGAAACGTTTTGGGGTGTTGGATCAGGTTTCTGTACGTTCCCATGGTAAATAAAATCTGAGCTAAAGGAGGAGCTTGGATCCATCAGCTGCAGTGGCTGAAAGGCTGGGCACTGCATGGTGCCCGTTCCAATCTCCTCAGCAGGGGTGCAGTTCCTATAGTCCCACTGAAGTTGCGAATTGCTCTGAGGAAGAACGGCTCTACAGTTCACCACTAATCACCAGAGGTTTTCTGGTTGCATTTGTGTACAGTGCTTCTGTAGAGGAGCCAGCTGGTGATCCCCTGCCCTGGGGTGAGGGCATGTGTCCCTGGGCTGGAAGGCTGCACTGCTTCCACTTCTGGAAATGCTGGCTGCAGATACTGCTTTTGCATCAAGTTACATCAGAGGTGTTATTGCTGGAGCTGTGATTTTCTGCTTGGGGAATGAAATCCATAACAAGGCAGTCTCATGGCATCTCCAGGCTACCTGAAGGCAGCTGCAAGTATCAAGACGCCCTTCGCGTTCAGCTCTGAGCGTCTGTTGTTGCTATGATGTGTGGAAGTGTAGGCTCCCTGGAGAGGCTTTAGGGAAAAAGCACGCTTTTTTCAACAGCAAAGAGAGCTGTCAGGCAGCTTCCCTTAAGGTCTGGACTTCCTGTCTCTCTGCTCTTAGCTGCAGCCCATCGTCTGTGACTGGTGTGAATGTTCACTCCCCAGGACTGCAGCCATGCTGCAACTCAAACAGCATTCACCGTAATGAAGATGGAAAAACAGGAGCAAAGAACAAAGTAATGAATGGGAGGAGGGAGACTTCCATAAATCAACATGTTTACAACTCCAATGAGCTTTTTTACATGAGATACTCCTTTAAAAAATAATCTTAAGGCAATTGGGTCACCTTAAAGCACTTGAAGTTAGCATGACCTTTGGCTTTCTGGTTTTTGCTATTTTTGTCTGCTGGGTGAGATGTAGAAATCCAACTGATCTAATAAGGTAAATTTTCAGTTGCCATGGCAATATGTCTTGTTCATGTTCTCAGTTTGGGAGATTGTTCCACGCTGCTATTTCATGTCCAGGGCAATATTCTTTGGTGGCAGAATTTCTTTGTTTCAGTACATTAATGCTACAACTCTCTTCTTCCTTTCCCAGATTATGGAAACATGGCTCAGCCTGAACATTCCCCTGTAAAAATACAGTTATTTGCATTTTTTTGTTGTAAGAACATTCCTTAAGTCTGGAGGTAAATGTTGATCCATTTTGATTGATAGCTTGGGTGCAGAAACATACTGACACTGTGAAGTTTCACCATTAAATGAAACCAACCTGGAATCACTCCACATTTGATTCCATGTAGTCTGAACAAGCTAAAGTATATCCTGAACTAGCAAGTCTTATAAAAGAAAGGTAATTGAAAAGTACATACTACCTATAGTGTATATCTTACATATTAGATTTCTACAGATCTCCATGTGCTTTCAGTCAATTCAGAGTCCATTCCGAAGTACTACAAATTCCTAATTTGGATCAATTCTTGCCTAGGACCACAAGTGCACTTTCTCTCATTGCTTTTACCATGTTTAGCTCTTTGTTATTCCACATGCCACCTTCACCTTATTCCTAAGGTGAAGAGTAAAGCAGGAGCAGGTTTCTGTTGGCTCAGCACAGTCTGGAGTAATAGGCACAGACTGCATACAACTCTGGAGGGTCAGGAAAGCACATAGACATGAGTTGGCCTAGTGTGATACAGCTTGGAGGTTTCACAGAACGGAAGGCTCCTATATTTGGGTAAGAAGGACCCCTTTCTGGTCATGTTCCCCATTTCAGTTGCATGTGACCTTCATTGCCTTTCTAACCTGCTTGGTTTCATGGAACTTGTCTTGTTTTTCTTTCCAAGTGACCTCACACAAGGGTGCAGCAGCTGTGGCACTTTGCACAACGCTTCTTCTTCTTCTTGGGGTGGAAAATGGTCAGGATTGCTTCATCGAAGACAGTCTTAAGGCCTTTCTGAGTGAGGGCTGAGCACTCCAGGTAGCACTGTGCTCCAATCTGAATGAGAAGAGAAAAATTGTGAATACATTTTTTTGGGGGTAGGTGCCGATCTCCTCTCTTTGGTGATCAGTGATGGAACCTGAAGGAATAGTATGAAGCTGTGACAGAGGAGGTTTAGGTTGGATGTCAGGAAGAGGTTCTTTACTAAGAGGATGGTTGGGCACTGGAACAGGCTCCCCAGGGAAGTCATCACTGCACCGAGCTTGGCTGAGGTCAAGAAGTGTCTGGATGATGCCCTCAGTCCCGTGCTCTGACTTGGCTGGCCATGTGTGGAGCCAGGAGTTGGACTTGATGACCCTTATGGGTTCTTTCCAACTCAGAAGATTCTAGGATTCTATGATTCTGTACCTGCTTTTGGGAGAGACAGAGCAACCCTGTTCTAGCATCCTTCTATGTGCATATGCATACTGCCACAGAGAGAAGCTCAGACCTTTAGAAAAGGGGTCAGGTCATTGCTCTGTTTTCTATTTAGCTGCCTATGGGGTTAAGGGACAAGCTCAGGTGGTCATCCTGAGCAAGCGACCAGGCGTGCTAATGCATATTCTCAGTGGCCTGCAAGGGCCAGAGTCTGTAACATCTCAGGTGGAAATGGCTGGGGTTTGCACACCTGCATTTCAAGGCTTGGGGAGGTCTTTTATCCCTCTACCTCCCTGGGAGAAAGGTTTAATAGCACAGAAACTTTGGGAGATCCTTGTCTCCTGCAAGAAGTGCAATGGGTAAGTGAGAATCAAGCTGTGTTTCTGTAAGGGACAGGGACGAGTTGGGAAGGAGGTGACTGCAGAGAGTTGTTTGCCACGTGCTCCTCCTAACAGAAGCCTGAACAAGAAACACTTGACTTAGGTAAAGTAGGCAGTAAAATCTGTTTTGCTGTCCATTGCCACCTCCTGCCCTGTGTCCCGTGCTGCTTTGCTGAGAGCTCAATTGGAGAGCGTGGAAAAGCAGCAGGCTCAAGAACCACAACCTGTGTCTGGCTCCGGCCTGTTTGAGCAGAGACTTCAATCTCTGGCTGGAATCAACCAACGTGCCCCTGGAGGAGCTCACCTCGAATGAAACAAACCCAATGGAAAGCATATCATGGCACCTCAGGAAAAGCTATTACCTCCTTTGCTAGCTTCACTCCATGCTCGTAGGTGAGTGGTTTCTCCTTCATGTAAAGCAGCCGAGCCAGAGTTTTGGGATCATCCCGGAGATCAATCTAACAGAAAATTCACAAACACTGTGCTCAGTACCACCTTGCTGTAGTTCTTGAGATAGATATTCATAGCTTTATGAATCCACCGTCATGTCCTTGCATAAAGGCATCTGTCCTCTAGGCCTCAGATACTCCGTAAACTCATTGCACATGTATTTTCCTTTCTATTTCCTCGTCTTTTTCTTTTCTTTCTTTCTGTTTAACCATGAATTCATTCTCACTGGTGGGTTATAGGGCCACAGCTCAAACAGCTGCAGTACAGTCAGGCTCTCAAAGGCTTTCACAATGTGGTTTGGAAAGTGTTGGCGGAAGCCTGAGCCCCATTGGAAGGGGAGGCTGTTGTGACCCTGCACTGCATCACCTGAAAAACATCCTGACAGTCCAGACAGAAGCAGCTCAGCCTGATTGACTTGAAACTAAATCCTTTATTTCCAAGGAAAACATCAAAGTGAACCCATCCATTTTCTGAATGTGTGATCCAAAGGGTAATATTTTTGTCTTAAAATGGGTGGTTTAGATTGTTCCAGTGTGGAAAACAAAGCCAGTGTTTGAAGGATTGGGCTTTTCTATGGCATGAAGATTTTGGTTTTGACTAGAATTTGATTTGTTTCTCCAACTTTGCTTAGGTTACTCTCTGGTGTTCAGACATTTTCCAGATGTTTGTATCCCTACTTCTCACAGTCTCTAGCCACTCTGTGTCTTGGAAGCAAACTTGTCTTTAAGACATTTTTTATTTGATCGATAGATTCATAGTTTTCAAGGCCAAAATAAAGTGGCTCGATCGTTCAGTCTAACATCCACTATAACAGAAGCAGGATGGTGAGTCACTAATTGCAATGTTGCTGTTAAAGCATGAAGGAGGTTATTTCCTTTTCAGGTCTCTAAGTAAGTAATTCGATTAATTATTCCCATTCTTAAAATTTAGTTTGAAGTTTAGCTGCTGCTTCTAACCACAGATTTTGACGGGGTTTTTTTCCCCCTGACTAAAGGCTGGTCAGAAGTTTTTTCTCTCTTTAGGTATTTATGCCTCGATATCACCTTTACATACATTTGAATATAACATTGGGATGAATTCTGCCAGTTCTGACTAGCATGATGGGACATCTGCATGCTGGTTTCCATTCCCAGTCCCTGAGTTTTCCTCTAATGGGAAAATCTGACTGCATGTCACATAAGAAGTTAAATAGGAAACCTCTCCAGCCAGCCCTGGGTTGCAGTAGGAGCCCCCTCACTCTGAAGACCCCTGTGATGTCTGACAGTGCAACTGCAGAGCATTACCTGTGTTCCTATGAGGACGTAAGGCACATTGGGCATGCAGACTTTCAGTTCAGGCACCCACTCCTCCTGGACGTTGTGGTACGAGGCAGGATTCACCACAGAGAAACAGATCAAGAACACGTCCGTGTTGGGGTAGGACAGGGGTCTCAGCTGGTTGTAGTCCTCCTACCAGAGGGAAAACAGCAAATGTGTTATAGGGTGCTGTTTTGTCAGCATCTTTACCCAAAAGAGCTGCTGCATTTTGTGTGTTATCCGTGGTGATGCTGGTGTAGAGGGCAATGCTAAACAGCAGCTGTCACTGGTGGAATAACAAAATTTGATCCTGTGGCTGTGTGTACTGGCCTCAACCCTCCAGTGATGCGATACCATCCTGGGAAGTATTATTTGACTGTCACTGCTAACTAATATTTGATGATGACACACACCTCTAGCAACTTTTCTGTTAATATTATGGATTTTCTATTCCCCAATAAGCATTTTAGATATGACCACATACAAAAAATGTAATGCCATCACAGTAACGTACGGTATGCACTACTGTGTCAGTCAGCAGTAGATACTCATCTTGAAAGCACAAAGCAGATCAAATCCAGGCTGCAGTGGCTGGGTACATCATTGAGGGAGTGATTTAGTGTTTCCACAGACCCTGGACTGGGGATAGAGAGATGTCTTCTCATTGTGAAGAAGGCAAATTTTCCAACAGCTCAAAGTGCATCTGTGTTATGTCGTGAACTGGCTTTCATAGCTGAGTTTCAAGGAAGAATTTAGATCTGTTTTCAGGCTTGAGATGTTGAGAGCAAGCAGAGGTTTTTTCAAGCCATGTAGAAGGGATATACTGGCTCTTTCTGATAGTGAGAGCATATGGAACTGTGTCTGGTTGGGACTTTTCAACGATACCCGTTAGGAAATTTCAGGGTAATGAAACAGATGCTTAGAAGGGATGCACATGTCCTGAAGATTTTTTGGTTGGGTCCAGAATTAAAAATATTGGAAAGGAACACCAAGTTAGAGTGTGGGAAATGGTAGTACATGTTGCTGTCAAATCTGACTGAGGCTGAGGGCTTTAGTTTACAGTTATTCTGGGCAAGCCTCAAATCTGTGCAGTCTGATCTTTTCTTGGTTACAACTGTCTGAAACTTAATTTGGTGCAGTTCTACTTTGCAGGTACTGAAATAGTTAATAACACAATGAAAAGGAAAAAAAACCAACCAAACCCACAAGTTATCCAGGTGTTGTTGGTAAGACTTGAGAACATTTATTTGAGTTAGATGAATCCTGCATTAGGGGAAGGAGCAATGCAGCTGCTGCCTGTCCTGCTCAGGAACTGATGCAGGACTGCATCATTCTGTGCCCAGATCAGGTAATGTGTTAATTCAGTCTTGTTTCTGTCTTGCTTTGGTTGGGTCAACAAATGAGAGAGCTTAATTATGAGTTAAGACTGGTAAATCTTCTTTCTGAAGTCTTTTGTTCCTGAGTGTGCAGAGCTAAGATGAACCAGACTACTTCTGAATTTACACTAATTTCCAAACCCTCACCCCAATGGATTATTTAAAAACAGTCTGCTCCAACCTTTTCTAAACAAAACTCCTTAATTATTTATTCTGAAAGGAAGTACCAGGCCAAATTTAGCTCTGTCTCATTAAAAAGAAGCTTCAAGAAACATCCCAAAAAACAAACAAAATGTTTTGTCTAACTCAATGTTCATTGTCCCAAACCCACTTCAACAGGGAGGGTGAGTTCCCAGTTAACACTTCCAGCCCCAGAGCCACAGTATTTGGGGTAAAGCCAGAGTATTTTCCAACTGACCTGTGTGTTTTCAGTGTCATGGGAAGTACTGATCTGAAAAAAAAATTTCCATGACAAGAGGAGATGTTTAGACACACCAACCCAAGAAAGAGTGGCTTCTCCACATACAGGGAATGGCAGAAAGAAAACTCAGAGGCATTTGTGGGATGATCAGCAATACAGGCCATGAAGAAGCAAAGCAATTGGGAGGAGATTTATACGAGGCTGTGGAGATGACATCCAGGCAACTTGAGGTAAAGTGGATGTCAGCACAGCGGGAGAAGAGGAGCAAGAGCATTACAAAGACAGCAGAGCTTCCAGGCGATGCTGGGGATGCGGGAGGCCTGGCCTGCTTGTGGGACATCATTTTAACCCAGAATCTCAAACCTGATGACTTCGCTGAGGTTATGCCATGGTCAGTAAGGGCTGACAGCGGGTGCTTGGCAAAGACCTTGTCTGTGGTTAACTGCCTCCGAAAGCAGCCACGCGGTGGCAGCAAATCCTTGAGGAATCGTGATTTGGGAATTTTTTTTTTTTTTGAGAGCGAAATTGGCGAAATATAACCAGTTTCAATATTCCAGACGTGCCTGTTTAGAGGGGCTGGAACTTACTGTACCATTAAAATTACAAACTAAAAGGCATGAGCACTCTGCCTCGCAGTGACAGCTACAGGAGTGTTTCATCTGGTGTTGCTTGTTCCTTTGTAGCTCCTCGAAAATTCTTTTACAGGAGGAGCTCTCCGGATCTGTGTTAGCAGCACAAAACATTATATAAACCCTGAGGAGGGACAACCACGTAGCAGAGGTCTTGTCTTCTGGCAGGGCACACGGGAGCTTGCATGGATGTGTTAAAGTGCCAATGTCATGGGTATGAATTGATCTGGGCGCCTGCACATGCCTGTGTCTGAGGGCTGGCAGGAGCCTGCAAACCACGTCAGACCCTGCCTCTGTTTGTGCCCTCCAGGAGAGGGCTATAAAGCCCTGCAATGGCCTGTTATGAGCTCCATCAGTGTCATATCTCATTCAAAGATAGTTGAAATCAAGCAAATAAATAATGTAAAAAAGGGACTGGACATTTGTGTGGGTATGGGGCACATCCAGAGGTGTGGCAGGAGTGTTTGGGAAGGGACGTGAGTCCTCATGGGATTGGGCTGTAGCTGATCATGAATTTGTTTCACTAGCTTCATTTTGCTGCCAGCTATTTAGGGAGCGCAAGACTTCCAGTTACACTGCCTGGCCACTGGTTTGGCATGGAAATGCAGCAGGAGGCCTGGCCTTGGTGAGTTATGTGCCTATGACTGTTTAGGGCCGAGAGGCACAGACTGCTGTTGCTCCCTTCCTGCTCTCTCACCACTGATCTCTTCCAGCCTTGCAGCCCTCGGGCCCAGAACATACAGCAAAAGTTGCTTTTCTTTGATGTAGCTGCTGTGCTGATCTCAGGTACACTCCCTGCCACGTCAGCCCATTACAGCACCTCACACCTGAGTCCAGCCTGGGGGAAAAAAGAGCACTGCTTTTTTTTCCTGCTAGGACTGTTTGCGCCAGGGATGCAGAAAACCAGATACCCCAGATGTGGGGTCTCTGCCAGCTCTCCTTTTAGGCTGACAGAGGGTCCTGCTGCAGGAGTACATTTTCCAATTGTTATTTCATTAGCATATGTTTTATAGTGTTGTACTGTTGAGTGCTATTTTTGGCTATGACTTCACACTGATGCCTTTGGAAAGCCACACAACACAAGGAGAAGGAGGGAGGGAACAACCCAGATGATCTGTCCTTGTAGCTTGAGTGTGTGGGAAGTATAATCCTCTCAGCCTCCAAAGAGATACAATCTAATCATCAAGAAGTGATTCATGCTCGGAGTTTTGACTAGATGGCCATGTCCTCTGGACCAAGGTCTGAAAGGGAAATGAGCCTGATGAGCTGGAAATGGTGCCTGGAGGCAGGTGGTGCTCTGGCTAGATGCAGAAGATGGCAAAATTGTAGAGGGGTGAAGTTTGTCAGAGGCAGATTTGCGTTACTACTGGCTCAGGAGGACAAATAAAAGGATGTATTCTGAGGAAATGGCTAGCAGGTGGAACTATCAGCCCTACAAGAGAAGTAGAAATATTAAGGCAGTGAATAAGATCTGACTGAGAACTGAATATAACTCCAGTCTCCTTTGCAAAGGATGGATTGTGACAGCCATGCTCTGAGCTCTGCATTTCTGAGGACAGAGTAGAAAATTGAACAGGCATTGAACATGGGACAAGGAATTGGGTCATATTTTGGGACTGGCTTTTGGATCATCTCTTTGTACTGTGTAAACAGTAGGATGGGTGGACTGTGACACCAAGCTAGCTATGAAGTGACAGTTGCTTCCTACAGACATGTGGTAGGAATAAAATATGATAGGGAAAAAAAAAGCAACCCCAAAGCATGAAAGCCCCAATCCTGCTGAAAGCAGGGTTTGCTGGCAGTGACAGTCTGTCCTGTTGTGGGTTTTGACCTCTCTGCGTACTGCTGCAAAGTCTACTCTGTAATAGGTTGTCTCTGCAGCCAGGAGAGTCTCCTTCTGCATTGTTTATACATTTCATAACAGTCAAACATGGCCAAACCCCCGCCCCCAGCCAAGAGGTGCTCCCAAAAGCGAAGCCCTGCATCCAGGGCTGCTGGGTCCCAGGGAGTAAAGCAGGTTCCCAAAGCTCCTTTTCTCTCCGGCTGCCTCCAGTGACAGCACGTCCTCAGCTGCCCAGTGCCAGCGCTGCCTGGGGGAGCTGGTGGATGTGGGTTCCAGCCCTCCCAGGCAGGGGGAGAGCTTGGGCCTGTTTCTTCCCCTCTCGGCAGGAGATTTTCTGCAGAGTTTCTGTGTGGATGGTGGTCATTTCTTTACTCTGCCAGTTGCTGGCATATGGAGGTAGGGGAGGGAAATGTCACCATGAAAATGTCTTGCTCCCTGTACCCTTTTCTGCCCTTTTTCTGACACAGCGAGGCACTGATAATTACTCTCTTCCTCTCCAGGGGGTGAAATCAGCCCACAGACCAGAGATTTTTGGCAAACTTTCAGAGCAAGCACACCACATCAAACAGTGGGAAGAGTAAAAGCATTATATACGTAAGTAAGCATGAGATGCAGACTCTCTTGTAATACACAACCTTATCCTGGGGGAAGGATGCAAGGATGGGTGCCAGTCTGTCCGGGTTACCACTTAAAAAGGTCAGTAGCTGGTGTCTGATATGCTGGTGCTGTATTCTACTATTTTTCTGATCTTAAAACAGGAATTCTTTGCTGTATCTTCGATGCCACCATGTGGTAAAGGTAAGAAAACACTGACTTTATGTAAAACATCGTATTTGCAGTAGGTGGTGGGATATATGGGAGCCTGACCAGCCAAATCAGGCTTAATTTTTTTGCTTAGACAAAATGCAGTCTTAGGGATGAGTTTGTGTATATTGCTGAACCAGAATTAAATCTCGGTGTAGAAAACAAGAAGTTGTTAATATTTTAAAAAAAAACCCCAAACTTTCAGAAACATAATGAACAACAAACTCCAGCATATGGTAGTAACAAACCAACCATGGGAAAGGAAACGTAGAAATGTTTCATAGTAATTTACCTGCCCTGCAGTGTCGTAAAGTCCCAGCAAGTGTTGTTGTCCTCCCACAGTCACAGTTACTGGAAGAAAGAAACAAGATATATTGTTTATGCACAAGCCAGTGGCCTCATTTTTATGTGGTTTACTCTGATCATTCCAGTACACCCCTGTGCTAGGCACATAAGCACGTACCTTAAAATATGGATCCTAAACCAAGCACATAGACTCAAGCCAAAGGCAGCCTAAAGTCACAAGAGAAGTAAATGCTTTATGCCAAGTTCTTATTTTTTTCAGACAGATGAGGGGCACACACTTTTGCTATTGAGGACCCAGAAACATTTACTTCTGTCTCTGCAGCCACCAGCTGACCCCATGAGCTGGTAGGATTTGAAAGCACAGGATTCCTTCCTCCCCACCCTGAGCACTGGGGTAGTTTTGTCATGGATCATTGTAGTGGATGCTCCAAAGGATGGAATGAAGCACTGATGTTTGTAGGGATGCTGAACAGATTCTGTGACAAATGAAGGAAAACATGGCTTAGTTTATTGATCACACTCAGCCCCATTACTCCTTTAGCAAAACTCCTTTTGAACTTCATTTTGAGCCCACTGACATTGATGAAAAGGGTTTTTTATTGCTTTTGGATGAACTCCTTTATTAGCTGATCTCAGTAATCAGTGTTATTTTGTATAAAGGGTATGATCTGTGTTAATGACATTTAGTTAACCAGTTAAGCTGCTTAAATCATTACTACTCAACTGAAAAGATGGGGGGGGAGGAATTAATTTCCACTCGTTAGACAGCAAGAAGACTAAACATTCTTCAGGAAGGCAGCTTGTTTTAAAGCATGAGGGCAAATGGCTGGAATGAACACAGAGCTATGGCTGGGGCAGGGGGTGGGGGTCAGACTGGTGCCCCTTGGCTGATCACAACTTGCCATTAATGAGGACTGGGGAAGATTGATAGTTACTTGGCAAAGAGGAGGCTTGAAAAACTTCACAGAGGTTCTTGCTGATTCTTTTTCCAGTGTTAAGGCTTTTACAGGAGAAAAGCACCTACCAGTTTATAGAAGTTAATAGCTCCTGCACTGGGGAAAAATGTCCTGCTTGAAATCTTTTAGACTTGAAGTCTCTGACAGTGTGGCTGGACAGATTGATTGTTCAGCAGCTTTACTTGCTTGCAAAGCAACACGGTAATTTTGCTAGCACATAAACAGAGCAAGACTGACATCCTGAAAGTACAAAGGCTCAGTGAGGACCAGACTTGCTGATGAGAGCAGGATGGGCTGTGCTCACCCACTGCTGGGGCTGCCGTGTGATGTGCAGGGAGGGAAAGAAAGAAGAGATGAGAAAGGGGCTGGGAGCCTTCCTTCTGCTTCTCAGCTCAGGAGGTAGCTCATACACAGTGCAGCTCCTGGGGCAGTCAAAATGGGGCTAGCTATTGAGCATGGATATCCATAGGTGGAAGAACCCAGAAAAAAAGGTACCAGGGTGGGGAGATGGGTACCAACTGGAGACTGCCCAGATGATCCATCCCCTTCCTTCAACCTGACTTTGGTAAACTAATTTGAATGAAATCTACCCAGAGCCCAGATTTTCAACTTCTTGTGGTGTAGGGACTCTCAAATTGTCCCAGTAGAGCTATGAGCTGTATAAGCCTACTGACAATACACTTGCTTTTCTTAGCTCCTTTCACAGAAGCAGTGGGGCCACAGGTGATCCTGCACAGCTTACCGGAGGCAGCTGGGAGGTGTGAAGTTTTGACCAGTTGCAACCTTGGTGAGCCTTCAACCTGCCCCTGTGCCAACCATTGCAGGAGCCAGACCTCTTCTGCTGATTTTACTCTGCTCCAGGACCAACTATGGAATATGTAACCTTGCCTCTGAAGGCAATTTTCCAGCTGCAGTGTATGGGCCACTCAGTGCTCAGGTGCCAAGGTGGTGTTTGGGACTGCACGTGAGCATCAGTTGCTCTGGCAGTCCTTGCATAGAGTCTGCAGAGCACCTCCAAAGCAGGATGCTCATATGGCACCTGTGTGGCCACGGGGTGCATGCAGGTGCAAGTGATGTAATGAGTATGATGAAGAGACATTTGCCATATGTCAGTGCTGACATAGCTATCCAGCTTTGCCTCTCATGCCAGGTAACCCTGAGCTGGGCCCTGCTTGCAGAAGATCAGCCCAGGAATTCAGAATTTTAAAAACTTAGAAATCACACTAAAATTTACTGTCCAGGCTCAGGCTGCTCTGATGTTTTGCTGGCCCATCTCTTTGTGACATCTGACTGACAGAGCTCTTATGGAGCTATATTGGCAAAAGACCCTGGTGCAGATACAAACCACTGTCAAGTTCCAGTGGTTAATGTGGTTTGAAGACAAGCTGTTTGGATAGAGGTCCAGTCCATCTCCAGTGCACTACGCTTTGCCAGAAGGATATGCTGTAACAGCTCCTAAGCCGTTATCTGTGCTTTGTGGTCCATGAAGTCACAGTGAATATATTGCAACAGGTCTGTGGAACCACACACTGAACAGTTATTAATAGTCTGTGCAGTTCAGTTTGGCTCTTGGCAACCTCTGGGAAATGCCAAGGGGGAATAAAGAGGCTGCCTGTGTCCTACCATTACTCTTCCCATACACAAGGGCTAAGAAATGCAAGGATGTTTGGAAAAATACACCCTCAAGACTACCCAGCTTACACATCACATTTTAATTCTCCTTATACCATCCTGCCTTCTATATGCCCTGTTGTGAATTTCCACATGGCATCAGTAATTTCTTTTGCTATTATTCTCCTTATCAGACTTTGTATTTTGCTGCTTCTTGTCCGTTCTAATCTATCACATCAGTAGATACCCTTGCCCACTTCACCTCTCCAAGCTTACAGCTACCACCCCAGCAAAATGTCTTGTTGGCTGAGCTTCAGCAACAGGGAAACTGTTGTCTTTGGGCTCCTGGTTCTGACTGGAGTGGGGACCAAATGGTTCACACTGACAATTCAAATAATCACTGGTTCTTGAAACAGTGATGTCTAGATTAATGTACTGATGCTGAAATTTCCACCACACTTTCATGCAGGCAAAACAGATGTCAAAATAAATGGCTTTTGCCTGTGAAAATATCATGTTATTTTCATACTGAGTGTATCAGTCTGCCTTTGTCAGGCTGTTCAGTGTGTCCACTTGGTAGGCTGCATTTATGAGCTGAGATTGCTTTGCTAGATTTGTAGGCCTTACTTTTGGCTTTATCTGAATTTACTTTCACTTATCCTGTTACTATTATTTCCTGTGCTGTCAGTGACCAAGCCTATGGGAAGCCAACACAGAATTCCTTCCCAGTCACTGGGGGCAATGCAGGCTCCTTTACGGGCTCGTGAACTCGGCTTTATGAGCCGTCCTGGAGTAACAAGATAAATCTGAAGTCTCCTTGCCATTTACTGGCCATATTGATATATTGATTAAGCACTGAAATGGCACGGCCTTTCATACAGAATGCAGTGGGGACTGCAATGAAGTGTGACTGAATACTTGCACAGTCCTGGTTCTTATTTGGCTCCAGTCTGGGTTTCATCAGACTATATGATGGAGCAGACATTTTCCTCCTTTCCCTGGGTGGCTTTAACTAAGTGCAGGATGTGTAAAATACTGCTTTTAAATCATAAATTAGCCTGGCATTTCTTGCTACAGTTTGAGTAACTATTTTGGATCACCAGCCCTCTGTTGCAGGTCTAATGGGAGTTTTGCTAATGGGCTTCAACACAGAGCTCTGAAACTTGCTGTCCTGCTTGAAGGCCATAGCAGAAAAGCAAATGGGTTTATTAAAGCTAAATGGGTTTACTGTGTGGGCTGGATCTGGTGTGTGGACCATGAGGTGGTCTGAGCTGTGAGCTAATTAACTTGTGTTCCTGGGGATAATATGACAATTGTTTGTTGTTATTGTTTGTTATTATTGTTCCTTAGGTCACCCCATATCCACCTGTCTTTGCCAAACTCTTCCTGTGATGTATTTCCTTTGTTCATAGCAAAGCCCTGATGACTTTGTGGGACTGAATTTTGCCTTGGAAGAGCCCTCCAGCCACAACATTCATGGTCTGCACTGACAGAAAGGGGACATAAACTGTCTGCTGCCCTCACAGAACCTCTTTTCCTTGATTAATAGCTCAAAGCAACATGTGAGGCTCTGGTATGACACCAAACATGGATGCAATAGCTCAGACTCATTTAGCTATTGTACAGGAGTGTGGATGTGCACATCATGGGGAATTTTTCCGTGTCTGTGAAAGCACTTACTGAACCAAATGACTGTGAAACCACTAGCTAGAATATACACAATAACTTAGGCAATGTCTAATGTGATACCACATGGGAGAAGTCATCTATTTATTCTAGTGCTTTCCCGCCAACAAATTAAGGTCCAGCTGCTTTGGAGAGAGATGCCAGGAGCATGACAGCAAGCAGAGATGGTATCACCTGCCTGGATGGAAAGGTTTTCTCATTTTTTTGGGGTAAGTTATTCTGTGTTAAGCCTCAAACTTTCACAGGAGCCATCTTCACATCTTGTGTGTGTTATCACGTTATTGAACTATTAAGTTTGTGCATTTGTCCATTCACTATGGTTATATGTACCAGATGCAAGTTACTTAGCATAGACTAATGTCCACCAGTATAAGAACAACTGCAATTCTGGTTGACCTACTGGCAGTAGAAATGTCCAAGATCTCTTTCTTTTCCACCTGGGAAAGCGGGTAAAATCAGGAAGATGGAGAAAAACCCAATTCTTTGGTTAGGTGCAGTGGAGTTTAGATGGAAGTTTTGTGTTCTTACTACTCTAAGGGAGGTAGTCACTTGACCAAATGTTTTATTTCCAGTCAGAAAGCTCTTTACATGTGTGCCTTATAGATTTCCTTTCACTTCCAAAGGGGCTTTTCCATACAAGCCTCACTCAAGAGCTATCAATAGTCTTTTAAACTCTTGGCTTCACCTTGTGTCCAGTCTCAGAACGCTACTTCAAACCAAACTTCTGTCCTCCTGCATGTATTTGTCAGGTAAAGCTTTATATTAAACTATAACTGGTTCTGGTCAGTGTTAAATACAGATCAGATACTAAGGAGGGAGAATAACAATGAGAATAAACTAAGCAATACTTTTGTCTTTAAAAGACACAAGTGTATACACACATGTGGTATATTAAAATATACCACACTAGACTAGAGCAGCAGCCAGGGAGCTGAGAACTGAATCTCCATTTTCTCAGGTATTTTGGTGTATAAAGATACACCTTCTCCCTTGTGAATATGCCCTAAATCTGCTGCAACACCAACCTACAAGTCAAAACATTTTCAGCAACACCAGAACCTTTAATTTCCCATTTCCTCTCTGCTCTTTACCAGAATAATAGTCAAGTCATTTTTATAAAGAATAAAGTCCACCTGCAATTAAGAGCTTATTTTGGGGGTGGGGTGGGGTGGGTTTGCATGCATTTGAGCTTTAAGATGAACTTCTCTGAAGAGGAAACCAATCAATGGTTTCCCTAGAGGATTTTACTCCCTCTCTGATGATAATCATCTTTGGAAGGCATGACTCAAGGCCAGACCATATCTTCAAGAGCAAATGCATTGTTGGTGGAATACCAATGGCAGCAAATGGCAGGATATCTCAGGGAATCTCAATTTCCTTCCTCTAGCACCTTTCAGTCTGATTTCTGTGAAGTTATCAGTATATGGTGTGTTCTCTAGAAACTGATATCTCTGGGGATACTGAGGGTATCTTTGCCTGCTGGGTAACCTTTGCCTTTCTTCCTGAATGTAGTTTTATGAAAGCTTTCACAATGAATTGGGAATCTCTCTCCTCTTCACAGATGTCTGCTGCTCTCCAGGGCTTACCCCAGGCAGGACAGGACTCTTTTTCTAAGAGTCTGAGGAAAAGTGATTTTAAAATTACCATGTAGCTCCTAAATAAGGATCTTTATGGCTGCAACGTGAAGATCCCTGTTATGTAGGGACTGAAACTCAAATATGTCTCAAAGAAATTTAGGTCTTTGGATCCCTTTGGTTCTCATAACTGTCAGGCTTCTAAGTAACTGAATTGAAGCACCGTATTCCAGGCTTTAAGAAATAGCAGCTTTGAATATTCAATAGGAAAACGAGGTAAATGAGGGCAATGCATTCTTCTAAGTGTTTCAAACACATTCATGAATTCTATTTGGGGTCGTGTTTGTGTTCAGAAATATCTTTAGCTGACCCAGGTGAATAAAATAGAGATAGGGTTGCCAAGGATTAACCTTTCATGTGCTGCTTTGATTTTAGTTGGGTCATTTTGTAGAGAACTTCATTTTAGCAGCTGTGGACATATCTACAGGAGATGTTACACAGCCACTGCTGAAACTGGGATCATTCAGGAAATCTGCCAATGAAAGCCCTAGGGATGCTACAATCTGGCACTCACCAAAGCAAGCCAGTCAAAGAAAAAAAGAGTAAGAAAGACACAAATGACATGTCCTCATCCTTTAGGCTAAGAATGACAACTCAGATGAGCTCTATTGACTGTCGCTTTAGCTAGGTTATCCTTTTAGCTTTCCTCCTTGGAAATGTTCCCATTGCTGAATGCAATACAACAACGTTGTGTGGCCAACATTCCCAGGGCAGATAAGAGCTGGTGTCACCAGATCCTTGGCTCACCCACAGTCTGCCAGTGCTCCATGACTGAAACTTGGGCTATTCTTCACTTCCACACATGAGGGTGAGCTCCCAGGAAATCAAGTCACACATTGCTCATGACATGTTTCCCCATTTCCTCCTTGATGTCAAACAAGATCTGATTACAGCCAAATTAATTTGCTACCTCAGACTTATCCTGCAGCTTAATGATATTTTTTTTGAATGAAAAATCAAAAGTGTGCTATTTTCCCCTGTAATTGGCCTAAATACCTCACTTTAGATGTAAATTGTACTAAATACCTTTCTTAATTGCTCCTGTAATCATCTAGCACTAGCTTAAACAGGCCTGATCGCCTGTATTTTTTCAAAGGAAGGGCTCTGAGTAAACCTCACTACTTCCTGTCACCTCATCAATGGATGAGATCTATGTTCTGCTGAGCAAATACTTTTGCCCATCTGATATTTACAATATCTGAAAAACATTTCCAGTCTGCTCCCTGTGGTGGGAGCACAGAGAGGCCTCCAGGGCTGGGATTCAGCTGATTTCCCTCAGTGTAGCTCTGGGTCTAATGAGGTGGTGAGGAATTCACTGCTTTGTCTTTAGGCCACAGACATTTAGTGATTTTAAAGCCAGATAGGATTCATAGCATCATTTATTCTGCTCTAAATAGCTTATCTAGTGTCTTCCTACAAGGCTTTTTTTCTTGTAGCTCTTTTCCAAATTCTTTTTCAAGCAGTTGCTAGGACTAGAACGTGTGGTCTAGCAATGGTTTCATTAACAATCTAGCCAGAGGTAACATGACTTTCCTATTTCTACCTGCCATCCCTCAACAGCTGATCTAAAGCTTGCATTGGTTGATTATTCTTGTTATTTAATGAGTCTTGCAGTTCTTTATGCTTTTCTTAAGGCCAAAGTCAAGTCATTCTTGGCTTTTGTATTTGTAAGCCTTGTTACATCCTTTTTAACTCCATGGTTGCATGGAAAACCTGGAGATTAACTTAGATAAATGCCTGCTGAAAGCATCTCACAAAAGGAGAGGCAAGCTGACATGTGCCTCCAATGATCTCACAGTATGGGAGTCAATGCTGAAGACCTTTAGAAGTCTGGGACTGACTATGCAGAGACAAGCTTTTTCAGCAGGACCTTTCAGGAACTTCTGGGAGCATCAGAGAAAAGATATCTAAATGCTTTTCAAAAACTCCTTTCCAGACATCTCTCCACTGCCTCTAGGGATTGCTTTTCACCTTGTATTCCTGTTTCTTGCATGTGGGGAGGGGCACTCTCTGTTCTCTGCCCCACCACTACAGGTTTGAAGATTCCAGTGGGATTGGTGTGAAAATTCCCACCCCCAACTCATATTGCAACCACAGTGGGGGAGCAGGCTGACACCAAATGACAGCTCTGTCATCCCATTCTGCAATGGGAATAGATTAATCTAGACAGTGTCATCCTATAGCAAGATTCATGACTTGTAGTATGTGGTTCTTTAGCATCTTGTTGGGAAAAAGGCTACAGGACTTCACAGCTGGGTATTTGCTACACAGCGACAGCAAGCAGATGTACCAGTCCACCTATCATTTTTATTCAAGCAGCTGGTATGAAATGCTGTAAATCTTTCAAAAAGCATTGAGAAGTAAGACTTCAGTGTTGTCCAGCTTACATGACAAAGAACACAAAAGCAGTGGAGGTAGATTCAGAAGATCAAGCAGAATGGATCTGGTCCAGAAATGGATGAAAGAGAATTAAAATTCCCAATGCTTTCAGAACAAGCACGGCAGTAAAACATGAGCCAGCTTCTTCCCAGCCTGGGACATTACTTATTTATAGAGTGCATGAATGAAGTTGATTTATTAGAAGCATTGACCTCATTGTTTGTAAAATCAGTGCTGGAGGATTTCCCCTACAACTCAGTGAGTTATTGCTGTGTTAATCAATCCTTGAACAAATTTAGCTTCACTGATAGCAGAATCCAAAGAAACCTTGGGGTTTCTGTTTGCAAGAAAAGCTATGCCCATTTTCTCCAGTAATACAGTCCTGAGAGAGCTCTTGGGACCTCAGTGTTGTGCAAAGCTCTGCTAGATGGAAAAGGCTAACTTGATTATAGTGCTTGGGGAATTGAAGAACAATTGACATTGTGTCTAAGGGAGTGTTTTGTTAGATTTTATTCTGTCTTAAATGGAGGGCTGTGCGCTGCAGCAGCCTGGGAGGTGCTTCCTGAGTATTTCAGCTCACTGTGCACTATCAGCTGTCCCCATGGAAGGCAGTTCTGCTCCTGAGTTAGAAACTAATAATAACTGCCTAGGTAAATGCACTAAATTTGCAGGCAAATAGACTCTGATGCCTGCATTTCAGTGCTATTCTAATTGAGGGTCTTTTTACTGAAAGTAATAGCAATAAATCCAGGATAGAGGACACAAATGTAGCATTAAGTAGTATAACTAGGCAGAACTTGAACATATTATTAAAAATATTATGTTTGTTCATAAAAAATGAACAATAGTAGATATCCTCTCAACCCTGATGGAGAGGAAGTGCTCTTCCTGAGATCGTGTGATCGCTTGTGGCATTGAGACGAATGAAAGAACAAATATTTGGCTGTGGCTGCATTGTGAACCCATCCAAAAAATGGAAGGCAGAATGTAGAATATTCTCTATATCAGTACCTTATCTCTTCTAATATTTTTAAAGCTTCCATTACCATAGCACAGTATCAAGGAATATATGTTTATTTAGAGCTAGGCTCAAGTCAACAGCAAAGTTGGTAGAGATTATTAAAGAATAACTGAAATTGGAACAATCTTATTAACATTTTAACCAGATGCACTGGCATTTTCAGTTTAAAACCAGTAAAGTCAGTCAAGGCTGTTTAAATCAACTGTTTATGGGAACCCAGTTCTCCAAAGGATGTATTTGGAATGCTAAGGTCAAGGTAAGTGGATCAAGGAGTGTGAAATTTAGTCCAGGGACAAAGAGTGGGAATAAAAGGAGCCTTTGACCATTTGCCTAGCTCCTCTTTTCTGTCTGTGTAAGGCAACAAGTCATTCCTCTAACTGTGACTGAGTGCTGGGAAAAAGATGATCTCCAAACTTACGTCAAACATCTGGTTGTCAAGGGAACATGAGACTTGGTAAATAGCATCAGAATAAGTGGAAGATTAGTGGCAAAATGAGACAAATCTCACTGAAATGTGTCCAGGCAATCCACAGGGTGTTTCACAAAACAACTCCAGTCTATGGGAGGCTCTCTGTATGGTTATGGGGAAGTAAGGCAGCTTTTTGCTACTTCTCTTCTTGCACTACTTGAGGATCAGAGCTAGGGGTTGAGTTTTTTTTGCCTGGAAGAGAGAGGAAAGCAGTCTTAAGAAGCAGTGCTGGCTAACAACACTGGCTCTTTTCTGTAACAGTGTCTTCCTAAAAACTGTGGTGATCTTCCTTGCTCTGGGTTAGGTGGAAGTGAGAACAGGTAATGCTGATGAAAAGGCATGAGTGGTTGTCCTCACTACAGGCTGTTTCTTCAGATGATGGAGGCCCTATATCACAGTGACTTATACTGGCAGAAGACCCTATGCTCTGAAGTTGACAGAGGACCCGGATACTTGAAGAGAAAGAGACCTCAGGCATTGTAATCTTCAGCACCTATGACTTGAGTGGATTTAATTCTTTGAGGATTCTGAGACTGAAAAATTGGGGACCTTCTGTTTCTCATGTTCCTGAAGAGTTCCTAAGGGGCCTCTTGGGAAGATGGCCTGTGCTGGCCATGCTGGTTCTCAGTATTGCACCGCATTAATCATTGTTGGTAACTGTGGAAGAACAGCCAAAGATGAGTGGGGTTCATGCTAAGGTGGACTTGTCCTGCATGCTGCGTCAGGGTTGGGGAAAGATATTACCCCAGCAGCATCATCAGTACTACAGCTTGCAGCATGCTTCAGCACATCCTTCAGCTGCTGGATGTGATTTAGGGGAAAAATGGCTTCTCTGTTTACCAACATGTTCAGCAAAAAGTTTCAGATGCCAAAGCAAGAAAGGAAGAAAAAATTATCTATGGTAGAAAAAAAGAAAAGCAGAAACCAAGGAAAGGGACAGGACTGTGTTTTCCATCAGAGCCTGATATTAGGGGAAATAAGATTGATGCTCAGGAATATAAGCCAGGAGTCAGTCACTTGTTTGGCTGCCATCTATGCAAAGAGCCTGAGTTTCCTGTTCCTTACCTTCACGCTGACTGAATCTGCCCTGAACCAGCTGCTCTGCCTAATGCAAAGATGTGGCTAGTGATGGGCTGAGGTGCCGCATTCAGTTACAGACCTTTGGGGCGTGTGTGTGTCCACACCAGGCAATGCCGTGCACATTTGAGCAAGAAACCTGCAACCAGACCTGCTCTCTGGCTCAGCAAGCAGAGTGGTGCCTCAGGCATCATCCCAGGGTTATGGTAGTGTAGCTTAAAATAGCATCTGATTCTCTGAGCTGCTGAGGCAGGGGCACCTTTGGTACATTGAGTTGTATCTAGCTGTCTCCAGTGTAATGCATTACATGGCATGATAAGGTAAGGGTAGGAGTTCAGGAGCATTAGGTTTGCCCAAACTCCAGCACTTCCATAGCTGACATTACATACCATTGGTCCCGTTTGGGCAGGGGAAAGATTAAATGACACGTTGAGGCCCCTTCCAACACCAGACTCTCTGATGCTTTGTCTGCATCTTCTTCAAGTTTGACCTTAATGCTGGCTTTTCCCATGCATGTTTCCCCACGAAGCACACTTTGAAAGGGCTTTAAAACAAAGTTCCTGCCCCCAAGGAGGACCAGGAGAGAAACTTCGCTTTGCATTTCCCAGAAAACAGAATCAGGCCCACTGTACGTAGCACCAGCTTGCAGAGACTAGCCAAACATTTGTGCAGCAGCTCTAAACCTATGTGACTTAGGAAGCAGAAACATTAAACATCGTAAGCAAAAATCTTGGAAATACTAAAACTTTCTGATAAGAAAATCTGAAGGTAGGTGTTGTGTTTTTTTTTTTTTTCTTGGCTACCATGAAGGTTTTAAACACTGTTAATTCTTTCTCTATGTCCTGCTGTGAAGCCTTTCCCTTTCCTCTCCAGTGTGGCAGCTGCTGCAGACAGTGAATGGATTGTAATGCTGAGAAAGCAACAAGTGCAGATGGATGAAATGCCTGGTCCTTACTGATGGATGAAATGCCTGGTCCTTACTCTGCCTGTTTGTGTGTGCACCAGTGAAAGGGAGAGATGGTGAGTGCAAACCTGCTGCCCTTGTCCTTTATTCACGTGTGATGGCACTCATGTGGTGGAGTGTGATCCAGCCCCCGTGATCTAAGAAGGGTTCTTCCTATCACCAGGGATGATTTGGTGGCCTTTTCAGAACAGACTGAACTTGCAGGAGAGCAAGAGGCTGCAGGTTGGCTACAGTCCACCCAGGATATACAGAAGTGGTGCTGAAGTGCCTGGTTGATCTGAGAGAGGATTTTTTCCTTTGGAAAGAAAAAAAAAAGTCCTGTATATAACTGGACAGGATTTTTCTGCTAGAAAATGTGATTTCTACAGAATTAGAAATTTCCATGGGAAGCTGTCCCTTTTAACAGAAGATTTTGGGTGTTTCCACTAGGAGAAAAGAGATGACGTGAAATAGCTGACCCTGATCTGAACTGCTCCCTTTGTCAGAAAGGCCTGAACCAGTTTGTGTAAAGCTATTTCCATGCCATAGCAGGAATGTGTTCTGTGAGAAGTGACTCCTGCACAGGGAGGAGTAAACCCCAGGGGAATCTAGCCACGCACACTAGGACCCAGGGAGGCTCTGTGGGTGTTGTGGCAGCCAGTGGCGATGGGCAGTGCCACCTGGATAGGGAGTGTGATAAAACACATGCACCTTGATTTGCTTCTCAGCTGCTGTGGTGGGCTTTTGATGATAGTGGAAATGGCATTTGATATGAAGTCCAAAATCTTTAGATTGTTACAAATGCATTAAAGCTAAGGATGCTGCAGATAGCTGTGACCACAGAATCACAGAATTGCAGGGGTTGGAAGGGACCTCGAGAGATCATCGGGTCCAACCCCCCTGCCAAAGCAGCTCCCCAGCTCATATTGCACAGATAGGTGTCCAGATGGGTCTTGAATATCTCCAGAGAAGGAGACTCCACCACCTCCCTGGGCAGCCTGTCCCAGGGCTCTGGCACCCTCACTGGGAAAAAGTTCCTCCACATGTTGGTGCAGAACTTCCTGTGCTCCAATTTGCAGCCATTGCCCCTTGTCCTGTCTCCACTGACCACAGAAAAGGGGCTGGCTGATTCCCCCTGCACCCCGTACTTAAGATATTTATAAACATTGATTAGGTCCCCCCTCAGTCTTCTTTTCTCCAGGCTGAACAGCCCCAGCTCTCTCAGCCTTTCCTCATAGGATCATCTTCATAGCCTTCATCATCTTCGCAGCCCTTCTCTGGACTCTCTCAAGGAGATCCCTGTCTTTTTTATACCAGGGAGCCCAGAACTGGACACAACACTCCAGGTGGGGCCTGACCAGGGCAGAGTAGAGGGGGAGGATCACTTCCTTAGACCTGCTGGCCACACTCCTCCTGATGCCCCCCAGGATCCCATTGTCTCTCTCAGCCCCCAGGACACACTGCTGGCTCATAGCCAACCTGTCGTCAACCAGGACCCCCAGATCCTTCTCCACAGAGCTCTTCTCCAGCAGGTCACCCCCAGCCTGTACTGATACATGCAGTTGTTCCTCCCCAGGTGCAAGACTTTACACTTGAAGTCTTGTTTTAGATGTTTTCATGTGAGCTAGTTACTTCCAGTGGATCCATCAGCAAGATTGGTCTTATGAAAATGTTGCACTTTTATCCTCATGTACCCTGAAAATGAACTTTGAAAATGTGTAGCTTTTCCAAGCGACAGGAATCTATAATGGTTTTCTGCTGTAACCAAAGCTCTTTAAACTTCTCTTAGGTTAAGACTAATTAATTTAACTTTTTTGTTAATCATTCCATGCTTGAATATGATTTTTGAATCAAATTAAATGTTCTAATTAATTTGAATTTCCAGGAATTTTTACACTCCCTGTTAGCTATAACTCCACTTAGACTGTATTTACTCTTGAAAAGATTTATTAGTTTTCATTCACCTCTTCTTCCACCTTTTGAACATCAGAGGCAACTCTGCTGAGCTCAGAGGAATTACTTTTGGTTGGGAGAAACATCAATCAAAGTGTCTTGTAGCTGGAAAAAAAAGCGAATTAGTTTTGAAACGAGCAGTGTACATTGTTATGTAAATTGCTGTAAAAATGTTTTGATCTTAAAAAGCAATGGTCACTAGTTGCAGAAGAGCAGAAATTTATGATTCAGTGATTATTTTTATAGCATTTCCTTTCTCCCCCTGAGCGAGGAAGTAATATAGTCAGCAAAATATTGGAGAGCAGCTTATACCTCAATTAAAAAAAATCAAAATATTAGGCAACCTGAAATTTGGCATCTCTGCAAATCATTCTTTCACCCGGCAGAAACACTACTTGTTTTCCACCTGGCTTTATTTAAGGTTGTATTTGCTTAATGATAGACTGAAAAGAGATGTTAGGAAGAGGCATTCTGACAGACCATTTCAAACGTCATGCCCAGTAATTTTTTCTATTTCACACTGCTGCCCCAAGATCCGAGCAGTCCACCCCTCCTTGTTTTCTGAAGCTTTCATCTGTATTAGCGAATGTTGACACACTCCTTCAGCTACATGAAAGTGCCATTAATGGGGATTGCATCTGACTTCAGAGCAGAGGGGCTTTGAAGAAAAATCACAGAAAGTCGCAAGTAAAGGAGACATAAAGTAGAAAATCCACAAGCTACTTCCTGCAACTGATTACCAAGTATGATGGGAATTGCACCTTTGATTTGAGTTACAGGTTAGCACAGCACACGGATTTTAAGCAGCATATTTTACACAGTCAGATACATGAAAAGCCTTGTTTGTAAGGAAGACATTGTTCTCCGTTTCTATTTTTACAACAGAAACACCTCAGATTATGATTCCATTGTACTAGGCCGGTGCAAACAGGCGGGTAGAGGCCAGCCCAGCTCTTCAGAGCAAACATGCCAACAATGAAGGTGGAGAACGAAAATTTCCTGTCTTGAGGCAAGAGAAACTAGGTGCACAGAGGAGACACAGATCTTCAGGGCCTCACTGGTCAGTCAGGGGGAGCTGGGGTACAAAACCTCAAGCCTTAGTCTGTGGTTTTGTCCCTAAACAGACAAGATTTTGAGCTTAGCCATCATTGCAGGCAGCACATTGTCTGGGTAAAGCTCAGATCCTGGACATCACATTCTGCTCATCCCTGTGGGACAGTCCTGGGTCCTTTGCTCTTGAAGGAGCATGGAGCAGCAGAGAACAGGGCATGTTGCCCACTCACACTTTTGGAAAGCAAGAGCACCTGCAATATTTTATTTCAGCTGATTTCCCTGACAACAAGATTAGAGTGGTGAAACATTGCTGCCACTGGAAATTGATTTTGAACATCAGTAAGGCAAGTGCTCACCTCGGCCGCAGATGCCTGGCAGGGATTGTTTCTCTTTAGTGGATGAGTTTTCAGGCACGCTGTAATTTTCCATTGATTTTTAATGAAACACTGCCGATGCTTGTATGAAAAGGCACCTTAGGGTCTTGTGATGATTTTGTCCGGAGACAAACTCATCAGGTAATGTTTTTTCCTGGTTCCTGTCCTGTCAGAATAATGTGTCTGACAGATGCCTTGAAACTCATTCAGAATCCACAAAGAGTCAAGCAGCCAGATTAGGTAAAACAGATATTAACTCAGACACCTCTAAACTCAGCTGACATGGACTCTTCCATGTGGTGGAAAGTGGAGTCATGGAAAAAAAACAAACCACCTCTTTTCTTGTGCATTTCCTAGAATCGCAGAATCACAGAAAGGTTTGGGCTGGAAGGGACCTCAAAGTTCATCTAGTTCCAACCCGCCCTGGGCAGGGACACCTTCCAATAACCCAAGTTGCCCAAAGCCCCATCCAACCTGGCCTTGAACACTGCCACATCTTCTTTGGGCAACCTCTTTCAGTGCTTCACAATCCTCACAGTAAAGGATTTCTTCCTCATATCTAATATAAATCTCCCGTCCTTTACCTTAAAGCCATTCCCCCTTGTCCTGTCACTCTATGCCCTTGTAACCAGTCCCTCTCCAGCTTTCCTGTAGCCCCTTCAAGTACTAGAAGGCTGCTGTAAGGTCTCCCTGGAACCTTCTTTTCTTCAGGCTGAACAGCCCCAACTGTCTCAGCCTCTCTTCACAGGGAGGTGCTCCGCCCCTTTGATCATTTTTGTGGCTTCCTCTGGACTCCAACAGGTCCACATATTTCTTCTACTGGGGACTCCAGATTTGGTCATGCAAGTGGGGTCTCACCAGAGCAGAGTAGGGGGAAGAATCACCTCCCTTGAACTGCTGGCCATGTTTATAATGCATCCCAGGATGCAGTTGGCTTTGTGGGCTGCAAGTGCACACTGCTATATTATGTTGACCTTCTCATCCACCAACAGCTCTGAGTCCTACTCTCAGAGCTGCACTCAATCCATTCTTCACCCAGCCTGTAGTTGTGCTTGGGATTGCCCTGACCCATGTGAATGACTGCACTTGGCCTTGTTGAGCTTCACAAGGCTCACACAGGGTCATCTCTCCAGCCTGTCAGGGTCCCTCTGGATGGCATACTTGGTGGTGGTGTCAAGCGGTTCACTCAATCCCACTGTCCATGTCACCAACAAAGATATTAAACAGGATGGTCCCAATGTCAACCCCTGAGGAACACCACTTGTCACTGGTCTCCACTTCAACATTTTTGGCAGTTTAAAAGGGTTTTGAACATCTTTGTACATCCTTATGGGGCAGATTTAGAAAACATTGATAAACCATCAACTCTGCTTTGGTGTCACAAAAATGGAACAAACCAAAGAGCATGCAGCATTTCAGCCCAAGCCCAGCAAAGATGTGGTGGATGTTTGAAAGGCAGCAGCAAACCAGGTTGGCTAATGTCTGAACATGTGCAAATCCATGTGCTCATTTCCTACAGCAGCAGATAGCTCTGTTTTACCTCACCCTAAATGTCCTCGTGGTAAAAGCAGGTTAAAAAAAAAGGCAGGTAAAATCCAGCTGTGTGATTCTTGGGTGGGTTTAACCACTTTGCTCTTCTCATGCTGGCAGTGTGAGCAAGTTCTGGGGCCAAGCAGTCGTTGAGCAAAGCTATGAGGGAGGGAGTTCATGGATGCACAAGTGATAGTGGTACCAGGGCTCTCCTGTACCAACCCTAGGCTTGATATCTGAGGTCTTTACAGCTGCCACAGACTGGCAGTACTAAGGCTATCTCTTTGGCTGCTTTCAAACCTATCCATATGAGGAAAGCTGTCACCAAGCTGCACTGTGAGAGAAATGCAAGGGGGAGGTTGATGCTGATTTAAATCCTCTCTGGTGCTGCCTGCATGAGGTGGAGGAATCACCCTGTACACTCTGGGATGTGTAAATCTGTCTGCCCAGCTGCCTGCTGATGCAATCTGTTGCTCTGCTCTGCAATTAGTGACCACATCACGTGCTCAATTATGGCTTTTGGCAAAACAAAGTGAAAGGAAAGAGGAAGCAAGCATGGACCATAGAGCTTTGCCCCAAAATCCGAAGACCCTGTTAAAAGAAAACCCAACACATCATTTTTGTTTTAATTGCTAATATTCTTAGTGCTTCTCTTTTTTCCTTCTGTCTATATTTTTCTGTTCTTGTTTCAACCTGATGTTTGTCACAGGGAGGCTGGGTTAGAGATTTCTACTCTATGGTACCAATGGTAGAATAAACTCAGTTGCTTTCACCTAGCGCACTTTCTCTGTCTTCTGTCTTTCTCTCTGATCTCAGGGTTATCCAGAGCTCCTGCAATCACAGGACAAAAACAGCTCACAAAATAGCACTGACATTTTGGGTGCAGATTTTACGCAACCAGGCAGGGAGCAGATGCAAGGAAAGGGTTGTGCAATCTCCACCACATGGGAACAGGGAGCAGGAAAGCGAAGAAGGTGCTGCTGAGTGCATTTATTCCAGGCTCAGCTCTCTGTCCCCTCTTCCAGCCCTCACAGCAGCCTTGCCATCAGCCAGAGCCCCTCTGTGGGTCAGGTAAACAAGCTCTGCCCATACCTGAACTGACCCAGCGCCGCCCAACTCCAAACACTTTACTGTGTTATTACTGTGTCTTGGGTGGGTTGAGCCACTTTGCTCTGCATCTTTTGCTCATGCTGGCAGTGTGAGCAAGCTCTGGGGGCCAAGCACTGGTTTAGCAAAGGTGTGAGGGAGGGAGTTCATGGTTGCACAAGTCATAGAGGTGCCAAGCCCTTTCAAGAGCCCACCACACAGTGCGGAGCAGAGAAGACCCTCTCCTCGTGCAGCAAGGCAGCAGCAAGCTCTGTGTCTGCACATGCAGCATTTGCTTTCGTGTGACATGCTCCTCTGCCAAGTGTCATTTTCCACAGATGCTGGCTGAGATCAGTCTGCACCTGCACATGTGTGTAACCGAGGCCGCGATAGCTGGTTTGTTTGAACAACTGTGGTTTCAGCTCTAAGCTCCGTTTTTATTCCCCACCCCCTACATGCTTACAGCTCCCATTTCTAATAATTTGATCTCCTGCATATTCTGATTCTGTGCTGCAATAGATGCTCTGCAATTACTGCCCTCTCCTACAGTACAATGTGAACTTGCTGTTCATCTCCTTCCCCTCTGGCATACAGCCACTTTGTGTGTTGTTTGTTTTCAAAGCATTTATCATCATATACAAAAAGTGAGCTGTAATATCTGGGAGCTATACCTACATTATTAAATAACACTGAGAATACTCATGGAGAGCAGGGCTTTCTCCAGCTCGACACACATAATTTTATTCCAAAGTGATAGTGTTGATTTTCATTTTGCTATGGGTCTTAGAGGGATGCTAGAGCAAATGGCAAACTCTTTCAAGGCAAGATTGAAACTCTTCCTGGTCTTCTTGGAGAAAGACCATTTAGAGACAGACATCTGGGAGTGAATTCCTGGGTTTTTTCATCACTGGGGTCAATGGAAATGGGTTGATCTATTTACATAGTCAATATGTAAACTGACTAGTGGTGGCTGTGGAAGGTAATTGCTTAGGTGGCTGTTGAAATAAGTAAGGATTAGGGACCTTTTGTAAATCAAGAACCAGGATTTGAAGGGGGATGGAAAAGAGAGAGGTAATACTGGAGCCTTCTTGCATTGCAGAATTTTCTCCTGCTAGTTGGTGTAACTGCACCACATGACAACCCTATAAAAGCAGCATGAGGAGCATGATTCACAAGGAGCACTGGAAATCCCTCTGCCTGAACCCAACAGAGGCAGCAGCTATGTGGCAGAGGTATGTGACACAGCAGCCTGGCATGGGAGGAGGATGGATGGAGCTGTCTCTCTAGCTGAGATGCATAGAGCTATTTTTGGCACTTTAACTGCATGGTCAGGGATGTGTCTGGACTGGTGCAAACCAGCACACTTCACTGCAGAGGCTCTTAGGGCAAATGCTACCACTCAGCATATATTCTTGAATCATTTCCCTCTTAAATTGCCATACTTCTGTCTTTCCTAGCTGTTTTTAATCCTGTCTGTAGCCCACATGCTGTGAGATGTCTGAGACAGATGTCTGCTTGTACTACCAGGAAGGATGGAACTACATCTCTCCCCAACTACTGGAATATTGGTACACCTCCTGCTATCCCAAAGAGTTATGCAAAAGTTCGCCCTGGCAAGCAAGACTCTGGTGCTGCTCTGTGTGCCTGGACAGTCTGGTACGGCATTCTGGTCCTGGTTCCTACACATTCAACTTTTAAGAAACTCTCACTGTGATGCCTTTCTCCCTGCCTAATGTAAAAAGGTAATGTGCCTCTAATCTGGTTATTAGATGATCATCCAGCTCCACAGGTAAATGAAGAGTCAGAAGCATAATTTAATACTTGAACTTTGCTGCTGGCCCCTGCCTGTGCTGGTGCTTGCAGGGAATCCAAAGCAGCTGCTCGGAAAGGAGCTGCGATGTGTCTGCACGAGCCAGAGGCCAATTGTTTCTCTGAGTTGGTGGCATTTTTTTCTTCCAGGAATTTTGCTGCATTGTGACTTAAAGGTCATCTTTCTCTTGGCCAGGGAGAGAGGCTGACCCTGGTCCCCCCCACTGCTCTGGGGTCTTTGCTCAAAGGGACTGATACCATGACGTGGGTACAGAGGTGGAGGGGACGACACTTCTGCTGGATTTATTCCCAGTTCAAAACATTACCTGGAAAGGCCTGACAAATCCCTTCCGAGGAGGTTTCTCCTCAAATGTTGGTGTCTCATTTCCCCCCATTAAATTCCCCAAGGGGTCATCATCAGCATTAATCTTGCTCTGGTGGCTCATGCTGCCCTGGCCTGCACCCCTCCCCAGTGGGGAGAGACTTCCTGCGTCTGACTCAGTCCGGCGGGACCGGAGGGAGCAGATGGAAACAGAAATGGACTCTGCTCACGCATCACATCCTCCCTGCATGCACCAACATAGAGCAAAGCTCTGCTCTGCCTCACCATGCCACACTGATCTACGTGTGGTGGCAGCCCAGCCTCTTTCAAAAACGGCTCCTTGGTGCTGGCTTGCAGCACCCAGGCCTGTGTTTAGGGAACAGCGGGCTAACTCCCAGCACAGGGATCTGTTGGACTCATATTACAGTGCTTAGGAAATACCCATAAAATATCAGCTCATTAGACACACTCGGTAATGGAGGTATATCAACAATGAGTCAGAGTTGCTGTTTGTCATTGCAGCTTGCGGGTGAAGCGCTCTGAGTAACTGCACGGCTTCCTCGGCTGCGCTGTGTACAGTGGGGAGAGAAAAACAGGGAGGTGGTTAATGGGCCTACAGCTCTGTCTAATGTGGTCCATTTCAAGTAATGTGGTACCCAGAGTGCCAAAACTAACTCAGTAAATAAATGGTGAAAAAAACCCCTTTCCATGTATCTTATAATGGCTTTTTGTAACATATTCTTTTAAAAGAACGGCCATTTCTTATGAAATTTCCTTTTAAATGAAAGCCTAGAAAAGGGAGTGTTGGATTTGAAAGGTGAAACTGGTTACTTTTCTCCATAGATTGACAAAGAAGAGTTTTAGGTGTTTCTTTGGAAAATACTGAACTGAATCAAATTACAGGGGGAAAACAAGCCTGGCTTTAATTCCTCCCGTTGAGAGTTACAGCTAGCACAATTTCTTTAATCCACACCACAGAAGGAAGTAAGAGCATCTTCTGGCCCTGGGTGTAAGATGTAGAATGTTTCCCCCCGCCCCCTGCCATGACACTGGCTGTGGGTGCGGTCCAAATCCAGTTCATTAGCAAACTGCTTCTGTGGGCAGAAACTTTCTTCAGAAGAAGGTTATTACACTTAGGAACATGCAAACAACTGACACTTCTGCTGACAGGGGAGTTAAAAAGACAGGCATGTGCTTTCCTTGCACAAGACTGAAGAGATGATAGCATTTATCCATGTGGGTATGGCACTCACATCTCTGGGTACATGTGGTGATGCTACAGTCTTTACAGTTGCGTGACTGGCCATGTTGTACTGTCTGTATAAAGATCTTTTGTCCCTTTAAATGTCTCTTACTATCAAATCACAGAAAATCTTAGAAGCCAGTGTTGACATTAATGCAAACATATCTAAAAAAAAATTCTGGTAAGGTTCCACCGATAAACACTTTGGCCATAATCCTGCTTTTGGACGTGTGTGGGCAGCTGTGTGTATTCCTGCAGAGCCTCTCTGACTGCTGGGAGAGGACACATGTTCTTAGGACAGCTATTTGCCTTGATTTTTTTTCTGGACAAGGTCTTAGTGACAGGTTTTGAAATGCAACCGAATGATTGAAGAGCACAAGTCCAGTGGTTCTTACTGAGAACTGTACTTCATAAGTGGCTTGGGCTGTTTTTAAACTCTGTCATCACTTTATTGTTAAAGAAGTATTGGCAAAATATTTCTAATTTTCCATTTTTTTCCCCAAAACATTCACACTCTTCCATCCCACTATATCCTACCTTGTTAACAATCCCCAAGGCCTGAATTTTGCCCTCAGCTATTCATGTAAACCCCTCACCTTCAACCAACTAGACACAACCAGATGAAGTATTAGCTTTGCAAACCATGGGGTTTTCATAGGTGTGTTGCATATGTAGTGAATCTTGGAGGATGCAAATTAAAATAAATAATCTAAAACCAAAATTATGTTTAACTGAATCTCGAATTTCATATGAAACTTTTTAATGGCCAACCAAGCATTAAAATAACAGTTGAACACTTGGTTTCAAATATTAGGACCTGTGGTGTGTGTACCCAAGTTGTTTATTCAGCACTAATGAGAACTGAGTGAACACAGTTCTGTCAAGGTTTGTGACTAAATTTTAAGTGAGAACACAGAACTTCTGCCTTTCTTAAAGACGCTGATGCTAGAAAATTCCCTAGAAGTTTGTTCTGATGAAAAAGCTGTTTGTCCTGCTCTCAGTGACACATGTAGGAGCTGTGGTCTCAAGAGACGTCTGTTTGTAAAAGACCTCTTCCCTTTCAGCTTTCCAAGGTATTTCTCCAACATGAGATTTGAAAATCTTAAATGTCAGCAAACAGTGGGAGAATCTGTTAAGCACACTCAGCCTCTAAGTAAATTGTCTTTTTTCCATGAATGTGTAAGCTTAAAAATGTAGAAATTCCATCAACTTTGCTACCAAATTTAGTGTTTCCAAGCCCACTCTTCTCCTGTTGTAGTGACTTTTCCATATATGCCCAGCGCACCCAGCCTATCACTCAGGTTATGTTTACTGTTCTTTGATGCCTCAGCATTTCTGAAGTCTCTCTTGGGCTGGATCCCAGTGACTCAATGGAAAAGCCTCGTTGACTATATTGGAATCAGGAACTGACTTTTAAGACTCCCTTCCTAGTCTGAACTTGACACTGACTGTAATTGACCATGGATGCAACTAGAAGTGTGATAACAGCCTAGAAATGAGCGTTAACCATCACCCTTAAAAGTCAAATAAGCGTGCAAAGTGGGTGTGCTTGTACACCCCCTCCACACTCCATTGTGCTCTGGTTTCACAGACCCCTCTCTAAGATAGTAATGATACTTTGTACAGAAGGTCTAAGAGATTCTGCTTTGAATATGAAAAGAAACTATGAGCTTTGTCGGTGTGTTAAACTGGTGAGGTCAGACTACCAGAAGAGAAAACTCGTTTGGAGTTCAGTCCTGCTAATAAACTGCAGCAACTTTACACTCATTAGGTACCAGCCTGATAAGGCTGATACTCCTTCTGTGTGATACAGAAATCACCTCTCAAGCAGCATATGGCTAGTGTGATCCAACACCAAATGACAGACAAAGTTTAGGGCGCTGCTTTGAACTCTGGGTTCACCAGGGCACAGTTTGCCCTCACTCTGAAGGCAAGCTCACAGGCTGCACGTAATGATGAATAAAGATGACTGCTGTTAATCTTGCTGGCTGGAATACGCTCCTGGCTTCAGCCCAGGCACAAGAGAGGTTGCTCATCTGATATATATGGCTGAAGAAAGTAGGGGAAAGGAAAAATAAATGTTTCAGGAAGAAGCTTTCAGAAGTACTAAGCGCTGGAGAAAGTAAAGACTCATTTTTACTTCAGAAAAGAGACAAATCTGGACCCTGTGCTGTACACAGATGTGTGCGTATTGCATCTGAAATATAATGGGGAGTCCGTCTGCTGAGCGTAGCAAGGCTGAACTTTGCACGACATGAAAACCAGCCAGTGCCTCCACTGTATACAGCATGCTCAGGAAAATGGCTCTGTTGTACCCAACTTTCCATGTTTTTTTTTAAAAAAAAAGACTTCATTGTCCTTGCCATGCACAGCCCGAATGCAAATTCATAAATATGGTCAATATGGCTGTCTTGCTTCCACAAGTTTTTTCTTACAGTCCCTACTAACTAAAATGTTAAGTCCTTCATTGAAATTCCACCTCCAGTAGTACTGCCCTCCATCAGCTGTCTGCAGGAAAACAGAGTGAGCGATGACAGCAAAAGCATTGTGATGAGCTTTTCTATGCCCTCCTGGTGTTTTCTGAAAATTTTCCATTATTTTGGCTAAGAGGTCAGTGCTTCTCTGGAAACTCAGTTGTGCTTTTGATTTTCTGTTATCAAGCAAAACATAACATCATTTAAAACTACTGAAATCAGAAACCAGTCCTTGCAGAGCTTGGGAAGGGCTTGCTTTAATAATATTTTTTTAATGACTCTGTGACTCAAGCAGCACTGAGTTACCATGCCCATCTGGCCATATATATTTAGATATAAATAATTTTTCACAATGGATAAGGTTTGCACATAATTTTTCAAGAAGGGGTGGAAGCTGTCGTAGGTTACTTGTCCTCCTCTCTCTCTCCTCCCAGTCTCTTTAGGTTTAACTATTATCTTTTGTCTTTGTTCCTTTGACTAATAACGAAAGCAAATGCTTTTGGTGTTGAGTAAGCTCTCAGCTCAAAAATGTGGCTCTCTAAAGAGAATGATGTGGGGCTGGTTTATAACTTCAGGCATGTCTGTGAGAAGGGGTAGAGTAAAAATGGGGTCCCAGGAAGACCCCTGACCACATCTTCACCTGCCTGTTTACTGCAAGCCGTTGGAAACAAAAAGACAGAGGGACTGGGAAGGGACATTTTAATCTCCCAGATGTGTTGACAATTCAGTGTCAAAATATTCTGCATGCATGCAACATCTCATGAAGATACGAATGTTGTATTTCCTCCTAAACATGGCAAAACAGGCTCTGCTGTAGATGTCCTCTGATTTTGTTGCTGACCTTACAGGGACTCATTTGCACCAATAATTAGTGTTGTAAAATCCCTGGGTTTTAAATAGGCTCACCCACACTGACATACACATAAAGACTTTCAGACAGACTTTGCAGACTCACAGCACTCTTTCCTCATCTTCACCAGCACTGATAACCACACTTTCCATGCTCACTGCTGTTATTGCCTTGGTCACCAAGACTTTCCAATGAGGTGGCTTTGACCCATTCTCTGACTGTAAGACCCCCCTCACAGACTGAAGAGATCCACCTCCCCCAGGTTTGATTTTGGTAGGATTGCTCCTGGTTTCCACAGCTTGAAGCAGGCAGTGATGTTTTGTAGTTCTGAAATTGATTGAGAGGAGGAGGAGGAGGGAAGAAGAAAACACAAAAGCAGAGGGGGAGGAGGTAGGCAATACAGCAGACAATGTGGACTGTTTCCTAGCATCATTTAAGGGCTGCTTTGAATGGCTGCAAAATGACACCAGAAGTTTTACAAAGGCAGAATATGTGTTTCAATGTATAATTATATGATTACAGTGTAGTGATATGGATAATTATCACCGTTTTGAAAACCCCTTTAATCCTCTCTCTTTTTTTTTTTCTTTTTTTCTTTTTTGCATTACAGCTATTTCATGCATCCACAACAGGATTTGGAAATTTTGGAAATTACTTGTTTTCTTTTGCTTTGTTTTTATTTTTACTTTATTTTTCTGAAAATTTTGCATCAATCTTCACAGGTGCATATTTGTTGAGAACAGCTCTCAGGCAAATAGTACAGCTGAACTCCAAAACAGCTTCATGCCAGATCCTGATGCATGAACCAACCATGAACACAACCGCAGTGCCAGGACTGCCAAACACTGGCCCACATGATGAAGGCTGTCCAGATCTGGCCTGGCACACATAATTTCTTTCAATGAGTGGCAATCTCTCATCTGATCCACATGGACATTTTGTGAAGCAAGGTCCTAAATTTCAAGCTTTTTAACTTGCACATATGTTCCTGCCACCCACTGGGGACTAGTAAGATTCCAGTTAGAACAGGCACTCTTGATTTTGCTTGCCTTGTACTGGGAGATATATGAGTGTGCTTGTTTATGTGAGACTTGGGAGAACAAAGGCTAATTAAATCCCACCCTTCCAATAGGATATATATTTTTTCAACCCTGAAGCGAATTTTCTAAGTCTGTGTGTTTTGGCATTTAAACTCAATAGCCTGCAGGCATCAACCACGTCAGCAAAGAAATGGAAAGCTCATTATTGCACTATTAGAAGGTTTAAAACTTAAAACCAGAGTCTATAATAAGAGCAAATGGGATATCAAAGACATGCCCTTCTACTTGAGCCTTTCCCTACATTCAGGCTGGAGGGATGCTGTGAAGGCTGTGGTACTGTGCCTGAGCATTCTCCAAACAGCACAGCATGCTGAGGGTATGATGGCTTTTTTCTTTGGATATTATTGTAGATTCTTATTTGACCAGATGAACACCATGAAAACAGCTAGAATGACTTTTGGAGGTAAAGAAGCGCTGTTGGGTCATGTGGATGAGCGTTCAGTGCCTGCCCAGGCTTGCTCTGAGCAGTGTATCTGCCATGGCTGTGCCACATGAACTTCACAGGGTAGTTTATTCGCTTTTACAACTGCCCTGCAAATTGTGGTGTGTGTTTCACCAAAAAAACATGTTCTAAATTTTGGGCTGTTGGAGGTCACTTAGGTTATCCTGTATATATGGACTCCTGAAAAAAGGGTTCTCTTTCTCTGCCCTGAGCTTCCTGTTTTCCGTTCTTCACCAGTCCCTCTGGATTGTTATCTTGCCGCTCTGCTTTATATCTTTTTCCACACAGCTCTCAGTCTTGATGTTTGCAATACTGGAAGCGTTTTCCTACAGACCTTATTTTCTAAACCTTCTATTATTTTTGTGACCTTCTGGGAGACATTCGCCATTTCAGAGGCATTCTTTGGAAGGCTGATTCAGAGCAAAATGATTCCAACCTGATCTTACAGGATGTGTGTTTTCCATCATGGTACCTAGCCTTTTTAGTCCTGCAGTGCCCTTCCTCGTGCTCAGGTGGGTGCTGCGAGCAGCCCCAGTTTGCACCCACCTGAGCTCGGTGCTTTCTTAGAGGCATGCAGGTTCAGAATCAGATGGGGATGAGTGAGGATGCTGCCACCAAAAGCAAAATGCCTCTGACTGCCCTTCAACTCCTTCTGCAAAAGCAACAGTTTGAAGGCTTTATCTGCATGTGTATTGATGGGGAAAGTCTTTACACAGTGTTTCCTAAGAGGAAAAAAGTCTGCTCAGAGCAGATCTTTTGGGGGATTCGAAGTTCCCTTGCAGAATGTGGCCCTGAGCCAAAAGTGTCAGGTGCAGCTGATCCCAGTAAAGCTCGGGGCTTATGAGGGGCAGAGTCGATCGAGGAGGGTGGAAGGATGTCTGGCTAGAAGCTGAGCCAAGGCAGGCTGGAGGCTTAGAGCACTGTCTTATCTGCACTGATTTCTTTGATGTGTAATGGTTGCTGAGGTGTGCAGCAGGTGGTCAGGGGCTTTGCTGGTTAAACACAAACCGCAGGTATGAAACTGGAATTACAGAAGGAAAACTTATTTTTCAGCTACTGGGCCTGGATACATGGGAACCTCCAATGTTTTACCGGATTTCTGTGTGCTCCAGATGAGTGTACCGATGCTGTCCTTTAAAAGGCAAGCCTCAGGTGCATGGTTGGCTGGTGCAACTCACAAAGCGCTGCCACAGGTGAAAAATGTGGTTGGGCCTTAGAACACTTCTAGAGTAAGCATCAGCAGTCCATGCACCTTTACTTTGGATACATGGCAGTTGTGCTTAAAAACATGTTAGTCCCAGTGAGAGAGGCTGTGGGTCAAGGTACTGTTTCCCAGGGTTTGTCTTGAACCCTGTGGATGTTTTTTAGGAATTGCCATGTGCCCTCCTGCAGTTCCCAGGTTAGGTCTGGTGGGGCCACTCGTCCCAGATGGTGTCTGAGAGTACAATGCTGGATTGTTAAAACTGAAACCTGATGGTACCAAACAGCTCAGGTATTTTGCATCATCTGTTAAATACCAGGAATTTATTTGCTTTTCTTTTCCACCCAACCACCAAAGAAAACTTGTATCTAAACTTTCAGCCCATGATAGTCTTGGTGGGCAAATCCTGAGTAGTTTGTGCAAAACCAAAGGAGGAGAATGATCATTTCCACTCCCTGTAGTCTGACAAACAAAAAGGTTTGGATCACTTCAACGGGCCCTGATGAAACACAAGAACAGCATCATTTCATCTGTGCCTGAGTGCTTCAGCACAGACACAACATTGAATTGATGGCAAAAGTGTGTGGCAGCAATTACTGCCATGAGAGTTGCTCTGGAAGGAAACACAAAAAATTCATTTAACTCCCTCACTCAGCACTGTAAGTTAATTTGGACATGCTATATTCCCAACACAGTTATAAATTTAAAAATAAGCACAGCCAGGGCTGTAGCTGAAGAGGGACTGGATGGTGCAACAGATGAAAATGTGCTCCAGAATATCCTGAAGTGTAGTTTACAAAAAGCTGCCTTTTAAATCTTATGCCTACAATCTATTTCTTTCTGGAACAAAATATGGCACTTCCAGCCTACAATATGAAGTGAGTCATAATATTGCCATTCTGCTCCCAGCACAATTGGAACATACCTATGGTATGAAGTGGGAGAAATATTTGGCCAAGAAAAAAGCTCCAGACTTTTTTAATATACTGTCAAGACATGCTTAATAAATGGAGAGGAGTATTTTCAGATTGTGTAATTCTGACTTTCCTCGTTCTGGGTTTGTTTCAGCAAAACAGGCAAGCATGTGCTTATCTGCAATTAGTGTTTAAGCCCAGATGTCTGTGAATGTACTTATGGGAAGGGCTTTCCTAAGGGCTGGGCTTCCTCACCATATATGGAAGCAACATATGCTTACACCTGCATAGGGGCTCAATGAAGACTTGCAGGCAGGTGTGGAGGGTGGGTGCTGGTGGCAGAAAGCATGTGAGCTTGCCATGGTCGTCCTATAGTTCTGCTGTTTTCCTCGGGGCAGATTTCAGTGGTCTCTGACATCGCTCGTGTGGGCACGGACTCAGCCAGGCTGTGAGAAACAGCCTGGAGAGGAGTAAACAGAAAGCCTGGCTGCCCAGTTGGAAAGGCTTTGGGGCAGAGGATGAAATCCCCATCCCAGCCCTGACAACAGGCATGTTGCCTTCAGCAGACCAGATTTCAATCTGTGTATATGAACAGATGCTGAAACAAGGAGAGACACAATCATGGTGCATATGGCTGGCTGGGAAGTGTTTTGGCAAAGGAAATAGGGCTTAAACCTTGAACTCTTCCAGGTGAAAAATAAAGGCAGCAGCACCTCGTGTGCACATGGAATGGCAGGTGGGGTGGCTTGTGGTAAAGCTTTGGTCCATGACACACATGATTTGGCCTTGATTCCTGCCTCACAGCCATGTGACCCTCCCGATGCCAGTTTCCATCCAAATGAAATGTGAGTATTGACAAAAACATGCTTTTATATAAAACCTGTGAGCTCTCATGTATTACTGTGCTTATATGAGATGTTGTTCCTGGGTTGAACTTAATGTTTACTTAATATACCCTTCTCCTTGATATTAAATACTGCTACTATTAACTGCTGTGATGCCTGCTGCCAGCAGGGCTTTAATGATCAAGATCATCTAAAATAACAGTGGTTTGTTTTGTTTTTAAGTATTCAGTAGTGTGTGATGAATTGTTTACCATTAGGCAGTATATGCATTAATATGCTGTGCTCATATATGAAGTGTGTTTTTTAACCAAACAGCCCAGAAATATCTCTTGCTCTTGGTAATAAGAGCTCACAGAATCAGAGAGCTGATGAACATTTGAACCCTCCAGAGTGTGAAATGATAATAATGGCCAGCTGGTGCAATTTCAGCTGGGAAAGCAGTGAGCAAATGGCAAAGATATGAGACTGAATGCTTGTTTATACCGCACCACTGTGGACTACCAAAAAACCTGGTTTGGATTGGTTTTAAGAGGGTTCCAGAGCAAAGGGGTTTCTCAAAACCCTGCCCTTTCTGAACAGCAACATTCTGCTGTATGCACAGGATCTTTGGACTTTGAGTTTGGGAGCAGATGCTGGAAAACAGATGGCTTGACCACTGCTGAGACCCTCTGGAGAAGCTGAGAAAACCATCAGGAGATGTATGCCTATACATCTCTTCAAACTCCTTTCCTTTTGTTAAAATGCTAAATTGTTACTGCTATGTTTGTAATGGCAGCTTGGGTGGGGGGAGGATCTGAGCAGATGCCCTGTTGTTTAAGAAAGAGATTGATAAAGTCGGACACTTTGCAGGATATACCTGGCCAATGATGGGTTGCTATCCAGAAAGCCAATGCTAAAGTAATCTGGGGGCTGACTACAGGAAAAATAGATGTCTTCTTATAATGTCTACTTACAATCAGAGGAAAACACGGGACAAGTTGATTTGATCCTGTGTATAATTTTATCATCATAACCTTAATATTTGCTTTGTAATTGTTTAAGAAGGTGAAACAATACTTTCAAGACTAGTCTCAGGGCTGTATCCTTTTGAACAGCCCTTCAGCCTGTGTTGCCATATATGTCTACATTCACTCACTTCCTAAAAGCTCTTTCCTTACCAAAAGATACATGGATGATAGCAAACTACAGAGTTTTTTCCTAGCAAAGTTGCTTTCCTTCATAAACATTTTTCTCTGGAGTTTTTACCACCCGTGTTCCATCAGATATATTCATCTCCATAGGCTTACTTCTTCCTAGTTTAAGATCTGTTTTCTTTTAAGCCAGCTACATGTCTGGGAAATATACATTCTGGTGTTCCAAGAGGGCAGAGGGAGGTATTTCTAGAAATAGCAAGATGACAAACAAACAAAAACAAATTCTAGTCTTGGCTACCTTACTGTAAACTCAGACCATAGATTTTTTTTTTTTTTTTAAAATTTATTTTCTCTTCAGAACTGAGGTTTCCCATCTGTCAATGGGTGGATATAAATCCCAGCAGATGTTGAATAGACATCTGGAGTGTATCCATTGCACTCCCAGTCTCAGTGATCATCACCCAGCTAGCATATGTTTTTTCTGAGATAAGGAAATTCGTGGCCTTCCCTCCAAATGGATGATTGCAAAACTTGCGACATGTTTAACATCTCTTCTACAGCACTATGAGTCTTGATACCAAAGTTCCTACTTAGAGCTTGTGTTTCCATAGCCAAAGGTTTAATGGGCAGCTGAAAGAGCTATTTTAGAAACCAATGGGTTTGGTGCTGAGGGATGGAATGGCTGCTGTCCTGCCTACAAGACCATGGTCAGTGGTGGAATTGGGAACCTTCAGCAGCCCAGGAAGCTGAACAAGGGCCTTTGAACCTCTAGGGACTCAAAATGAGGGGAGGAGATTTTCCAAAATGCTTATTTTCAAATTTAACTTGAATGGGGTCCCCAGATCTACAAGGTGGCTTCGAAAACTACAACCTAAGTTTGCATAAGTGATTGAGAGAGAGAGAGATATTTTCCATCCTCTCACATCTGACCACAGCCTGAGGTGCCCAGACAAGAGTCTTCCATCCAGCTACATTTTTTTCTACCCCAGGAACATCTCCATTGTACAGCATGAATGCCATGGTCCAGGTTCCTTCTGGGCTTTGCATGTTTTCTCAAGTTGGTGTCCATCTTGCCTGATCTGCCCTGCCTTTCTGGTTCCTGTTACTGGTTTCTCTTATTGTTGCAGATGAGCTCTAGCTTTTACCAGGATTATGGTGGAGTTGCCTTTCTCTGAGCAGATATACGGGAAATTTTCCAATACTTGGTGTCCTGCCCTGTGCTGAGATAGCATCTGTATTCATTCCCCTGTTAATGATCCTCTTTTTCTTCTCTATATATGATTAAAAAACATGGAGAGAAATAAAGCTCGTTTACTAGCCCCTGTAATTAACAGGGGTTGCATCTGTGAAATGGTGAGTGTCATAAGGACTGTTGTCTTTGCTTAGCAACAGGCATCTGTGCAAATGGTTTGGAGGAAAATTCCCTGAAGTGGAAACTATAGGCAATTCTAAGTTCTTATATTAATTAATACAGCAAAGAAAAAAATTAGGAAAAAAAATTCACCATACATATGGCTTCTTTGTAATCTAATAAATCTTTCTTTGACAAAAATATATCATGCAATTATTAGTATATGAACATGTCCTTTCGTCTCCTGCAAATATATAAGGGGAAAACTGATACTTTCTTCTTGAGTAATTATCTGTGGTGTGTCATAAATATCTTCATTTTCATTTCCTGGGAGCTCAGCAGTTTGCACGGACATTCATTAGGGAAATGATGTGCTTCTTTATTTTATTTATTTATTTGTTGGCCTTTCATTGTATGCCACATATTCCTTCACTTCAAGGGTTTCGCAACTTGGATTTGCTTGGCCTCAGCTCTGTGAGTCTTCCAAAACCAGCTGAACCCATCAGGTTGTGTGAGTGTAGATCATCCTGAAAAGGATTGCCTAAAAATCTATTATTTCCTCTGTTTTCATTATCAAAATTTCCTCATACTGAAAATCAGACTAAAAACTGTGTTGTGACAATAGGCATGAATATTTACAGCTAATAGAGAATACTTAATTTTAGGTGTCCAGCATGCTCACTGGGAAATGAAGCCAGTCTCTTTCAGATTACTCTTCCAGCTCTTCTAAGGAAGAAAATCCATTGGGCACCATCAGCGGTGCCTTCTCATTACCTCTGATGGCTCCATTTTTATTCTTGCTACACTGCAAAGGGTTATCCATATGGGAAACCTGAAATTCAGTGGTCCTCAGAGACCCCAAGTTAACTTCCTTAGGTCAGATATAATTCATAGTAAGACAGGATTTTGAGTCCTGCTGTTGAGAAGCTCCTGGGAAGGGACAGACCCTTCTGGATAATGAAACAAATCCTTTCTGCCTCGTAGCAGTGGCTTTGTTTGTTGATGTGACAGGTCATTGCAATGCAATTACATGGGGGATCCTGAAAGTGAGCTAACAATGAGTGATCTCAGAAACTGGAATATAGCTTGAATTTCAAGCTCAAACTAATTGCAGACAACCTAACTTCCCTAACTATGATGGTGTCCTTCCTAACATAATATGGCATGAGTTCCCTGTCAGGTCCTTTACTGTGTATTTCCTCCATAATCCACAAGTAATGCCACTGGAATGGGGCCAAAGACATCACAGCCAAGTCCTTGTCCCAGTGGAACTAACTCTGAGGACCTTTCAGAGTGCTTGGGCTAATTTGCTAACTTTCTTTTTCTGGTAATCAAACCTATGTGGTGTTATTAATTAGAAATGTGGATTTATTAGACAGTAACATGATGACAAAAGCCATCAAAGGAGAAGAAAAAAAAACCCACCCTGCAGGTAACTCATACCAGAGAAAGACACAATGAATAACACTTGGTTCAAAGACTGTTTTGTCTTCTCTTAAGAGCTTGCCTGGTGTTGCCATTAGGTTTGCCAAGGCTTGCAAAGATTGCCAACCTCTCCCCAGAACTGCTGCAGCTCTTGACCTTGACAGAGTGTGAGCTCCATAACTGAGCTCATGAGACATCTTCCTTGGAAATCTTTGTCCTTGTGGCACAAGCATTTCTTTCAAAGGAAGTAAGTCTGCCTTTGAATAATAATGATTACAATGCAATAACTGCAAAATGGATAATAGCAGTAACCAACTAGAACTGGCCAGGGAGATGATAATTCAGTTTTGTGACAACTTCTGAGGTTTTACAATTTGTTTTCATTTTACAATGGAATGAAAACAAGACCTTCATATATTATGTTTTCAATTTAGATCTTTCTTGCTGTACTGTCAGTAATAAGCAGAGGGTCCTGGACCGCAAGAGTTTGTCCTTCCAAGTATTTAAAAAATGCTTCAACTTACATGAATCAGCATTTTCTTCTGGTGGGGTTGTTCATCAAAAATGCTCTGGCCAGAACTTTTGCTAACCCCAAGAGTTCAAAATCATGAGTCATATCCCCCAAAACTTAGATGTTACAAATCACTTGTCTTATGGTTTATAGGTTGTGTTCTGGACTGTCTTCTTTTAATATACCTTTCCCCTCCATCCTCTAAGGATGTACCTTTGTTTCCCACCTTCCTCCACTTCCCTGCTACTTTCTTGGGCTTTTTTTGGTTTTGTTTCTCACACAGCTCCTTGCATCTTTTGACTTCTTTTAGCTTACACAGAAGAAGCAATGCTGAGATAATGCTTTTATGGTATGCTGTGGCAGTGGTTTGCCGGGAAAGAGGTGACTGCTGGATGGTCTCTGGAATGGATAGTGGTCACTGCGGGGTGGTCCCACTACTGTTCTGCAAAGCTCTGTCTGGCTGCTTGGTGGTTTTCACTCATCTTGGATGGCATTTTCCATCAGGCAGAGCTGACATCTGTCCGAAGGCAAGAACATCTGCTCTCATGCCGTAGCTGTCTGCAGCCCTTGCCAGCTCGTCAGCCCTTGAGGAAATCAGAAGAGCCACACAGTAATAATTATCACTCAGTATTTGTGGGGCAGCCGCTATGTGTGCAATGTCTGTGGTTTGGTTTTGGACCCAACTGGCTCAGAGATGACTCTGCAAGACCCACATTTAGTTCTGGGCAGCTGCATGCTCCGTGCTGCATCCAGACATGCTTTGGAAAGACAAACTATCTTTTTTCTCTAACATTTCAGGTGGGAAGACCCTATTCCTTGAGAAAAAAGCAATGTGGAAAATAAATACCAAGAAAAGGAGAAACAGATAGGATATTGGGAAAAATTTCTTCACCAACAGAATGGTGAAGAATTGGAACAGGCTGCCCAGGGAGATGGTGGAATCACCAACTCTGGAGCTGTTCAAATAACAGATAGATGTGGTGCTTCAGGAGATGGTTTAGAGGTTACGGTGATGTAGCGCTGAAGGTTAGACTTGATAATCTTGAAGGCTTTTTCCAACTGTGATGATTCTACAATTCTATGGAGTGAATTGCACAAAGGGATGGAAGGACTTATTGTGATGGAAAGTAGAAGGTGTTCTCTAGTCATGGGGTCACTGTATGAATCGCCTCCTGCACCTCGCCATGACATACCGAGAATGCTCTCAGCCACAGACAAGGTTCCCCTACGTGCTTGGGGGTTTGCACGCCATTGGGCACAGTCTCAAAATACAGTTTTCCTTGCAAAATTACCACATGAGTTGGTTGTTGCTTTTTTTTTTTTTTAAATTCCTTGTGTTCATGCATTTAAATAGAGGAAAGGGGAGAGAAATCCAGTGGGGAGCAGCATATGTAGACAACACAAATTATTCCTGTTCCACCATTTTCCTGGCATAGATTTTCTTGGTCAAACGTTACTTCAAATTGGGGACCTCATTCTGTATTTGCACCACTCCCCATTGCTTCTTCCTTCCTTGGAAGCATCAGGAGGGACTCAGGATATTGCTACAAGCAGCTATTTACCAGAAAAGAAATAAATTGGGCAATATGCTTCAGATAATGGAAGAATGAATTATTTCACCATTTTAGCAGTTTCCAAGGAGGGAAAGCAGAGGGAGAAAATGCACTTAACACTAAAATATTAAAATAACAAGAACCACAGCAGCCTCACGCCTCTGGACTTGAACCAAACCCAATTATTTAGGTAAACTTCTAGCAGATCTCAAAGTGCCGCACTCCATCACAGAATATTTCTAAGTATGGCAAGGGAACTTCTCTGTATTAATGATATCATGAACTGGCTCAGGTAATTTAGAGTTCTTCTGTAAGGCCTGGTTCCTGGCAGATTAGCTGAATATTTTTTGGAATAAGAACTCCCTTTTTAATGTTGAGTTTGATCCTGTGTTCATGGATGGGATTCCTGGAAAATTACTTGCTCAAAGCTGCATTTCACGTTTATTTTTTAATGAGAGATGTTAATTGCTTGTATTCCTGGAAGAGGCTTAAAGGATTTTGAGGAGTAACTAGAAGGCAATGAGATGATTTTTGAGATGTCCTGGGTACATCCATATAACAAAGAAAGTAGCCCTATGAAGGTAAAGGGTATTTTTAGGAACTTAAATAAGAGTATACAAATGCCCTCATAGATTTTGTTAATGTTAATGCCAAAAAAATGGGATTTAAAAAAGAAATAACAATTATATAGTATTCTTTGTGTTTTTATGTAGCTGAAAAGCTTTATGTGTAGTTAACAGTAACCAAAAATAAAGATACAATTACAAAATGCCTCTCTAGAAATAAATACCTGTCTGTAGGTAGCTTGCAATCTATTTGTAGATGGACCACGAGTCCTCAGTGAAGTTCTGTGTCTATGTGGAGCCATTTGGGAAGCAGGATCACACAAGTCAACCTGTCAATAGCAGCGCTCTCATCCAAGCTTGAATGGACAACAGGAGTCCTGAGCTTCCATAAGGTATTACTTGATATATATAGGGCGTAAAATAGATGGTCTCAGGAGACATTTTCAGTGTGAGTTTTTTTCCAGAGCCTCACCTTTTAAATGAAAAATCAGGTCTCTGCATTTCTGCTGCTAACAGACAGGTTCTCAAGTCACTGGGCCCCCCAAATTAGAGAAAGACATTGACTCCACAACTAGTTATTGGAGGAAAACACAATGAGGTAAGCTAACCAGTTCTGAAACAGAGCTGGGGAGATTGCTGAGAAACTGAGTGCCCAAGTTAGCCTACCAGGACAGAGCTGCTCAAAGCATCTGGATGCCTGCCCACACTAGAGCTGGAGCATGAGACAGTTTGTGAACTTAAAACACATTTTTCAACCTTATGGGATTTTCCTTATGGACTGTTCTCAGCAAAGCAGCATTATTATTGTAAATAGATGCTCTTTTTGTCCCATCTCCCAGGGGATAAAAATTAATGTTATGTTTGAACATGTATGTTTTCCCACTCATTGCTGAAGCTGTTCTTTTCCTTAAAGTCTGCAGAAAGCCAAGCATTAGCAGATACTGTTAATATCATTACTTCAAAGTTATGGCTGGATGTCTGAGCCAGAAAGTTTTTAATAAGAGACGTGGCCTCCATCCCCCCAGAATTGGAAAGTAGTTTCAGTGAGTCATCCCAGGCATCCTCCCGCACTGTGGCAAGACCTTTCTGACCAGCCCCTCTGCACAGTCCTCTTTAACTCTTTCAGATGCCTAAGAGCTGGCTCCCATGCTCATTGCTGGGACTGCTGTTTCCACGGTACGTACAGTCCTGAACGAGGAGTGAGGATCCTGGTACATCATTGTCCTGCTCTTCCCCTACCGCTCCCAAGCCATCACCCTCCTGCCTGTGCCTCCTGTGCCACTGTGCTTGGGAATATTACAGCTGTTCACTTCCCTCATTTGGGAGTTTTCTTCTATTTTTTCCCCAGTGCTTCTCCTGTCAGTGAATGCTTTTTTCCAGCCTTCTCTTCCCTTGAGATGGTTGGTGTGTTTCATATTTATGCATTCATTGCTGTGGCAGTCCCCAGGGGAGAAAGGCAACCCTGGGACAACCCCACTGCTGGATTTGCTGGTGCCCTAGGTGCATATTAAGTCTGGGAAACTGTGTTAGCTGAAATATCAAACTCATGGTGTTTCAGGCCTTCCCCTCCCCTCTGATTCTGAATACAACACTGGTTATGGCGACTAGCTGGGGACACCACTTGCCAGCAAGTGTCACTGGGTGCAGATGGCACTGAGTCCCCCATGATCCTGTTGAGCCACCTTACCTACTCTCACATGATGACTTTCCATGTCCACAGTATCTGTTTAAGAAGACAGATTTGCTCTGGGTCATAAATCTAAGAATCTGCATGCTACAGAACAAATACTAAGGAAAAAACATCACTGTATGATGAGACCTACATCTGTTTCTGCCAAAGGTGGTAGCAATCACAGGATTTTATCATTGGATCCTCCCGCATGCTACATTCACCTGGCTGCGTCCTCACTGCTGACACATGATGTATGGTGCTTGGGACTGCAGTGAGGCGTAATGATTCATTCTCAGATCTGGGAGAGCATTCCTGTCTGCCTGGGTACATGGGAAAGTCATTGGCTGATGAATGGTGCTTGAGCATTTCAGCACATGTAGACGTTGCATGGAAGGTCTAGTCCCCACACTCAGCCAAGGTTGTTGGTAGACTGGCTTATCTTGGGGGAGAGACTTTTGAATTTGAATGCAAACAATGCTTAATAATAAAGAAATAGCCTTTTTTCTTTTTTAGCTTTTAATTATTAGATGTTATTTTAAAAAACCATTTTCCCTGATCTTATTTGGGTGAAAAAAGAGAGATGAATACAAGTTCATAAATCCAGTCTAGAATTCATTCATTCAATGTTTGTTGGGATGACAATTCATAATGCTTTCATTCTTCAGTAACTTATTCCATGACTTAGTTGGAAGGCCCATAGCTTGGGATACAAGAACAATATATCTGACAAGAGACTGGTGAGTGATCACTCTTAAAAGCAGACTAGAAATATAATAACTTGGATTTTTTTAATTGCAAAGATAAATAATAATTTGACAGGAGATGTCATTACTGTTTAATGACTTTGTCTGAACAGAACAATTGAAGGAAATATGTTTGCTCTTCCTCATCCCTTGCCATTTCCATGATATCATTAGGTCTGGCCATAACAACTGGAAAGTTAGAACATGGGAAAGCACTGCCTGCAGGGCAAAATATACACAGTGATGCATGGTAGCAATGATGTGTATCACTAGTACGGACATCAAGGTATTGAGGTTTATCAAGAGAACTGAAAATGAGAAGGAAGTTGTGGTGGAGGTATTTTGCTTTGACTAAATTGGTAACTAAGCCACTGTAATGATGACTTTGTACAAACACTGCCATATCCTGCAGAAATGAAGGAGTTTGTACATGTCTAGGAATTTATGTTGCTTAGACTTCTTTGCTAAATCTGTGGTTTTGCTTCCTACATGTGGAGCATCTGTTGTTGAAAAGCATTTGCCTGCTGTCAACATGCCCCTGGTCTGGTAACGCCTAAGTGGCTTTTCCCCTGGTGTGGATGGCTGACCACATGCACTGAATCAGCTATTGATTTTGAGATAGTGGGTGCAATTGTTTGTTCAGGCTGTAGAGACTGTACTTCAAGGGCCAGAGGCCACAACTGCAGTTTTGGTTTCCTCAGCCGATGTCACCTCCTGCAGTGTTACAATAATTAGAAGGGGAAGAAAAGACCAAGACTTGACTATCTTGGAGCAGTGGAGAAGAAAAGCATCATTTTCTCATAGCTTTTTTTTGTTAACCTCTTTCATGCTCCAGACAAATCCCTCCACGTCTCTCTGTGCAATCCATTGCTGCACAAGCAAAATTTCAGAATCTGCCCATCAGATTCAGAAGAATCATTCCAGAAAGTGCCTTTCTAAAGCTCTGAGTGCTGGATTGGGCCAAACTCATAACCTAAGGAGTCAAGTCTTCATCTCTGATGTAGCAGTGAGCAGATTTAAGATGATTTGCCATTCATCAGACCAAATTTAGGTTTTATCCAAGCCTCTAGCAGAAGGTGGTGTTAGCTCACATTACATTATCTCTTGCAGAAATCTTTTTCATTAGCTCATTCTAGCACTCAGTCTCCCTGATACTGTTTTGAACCTCTCTTTTTCCAGATCTTGTTAAAATTTCGTCCTCATTAAGTTCTGTACAGTGGTAAGCTCTGAAGGTTAATCACGTACCATTCAAAGAAATATATATATATATATTTAAACCATTTGACTTTCTTGTATTTCCAACCCATTCCCTCAGGACTGTGGTTGACCTTAAAAAAGCCCCATCATTCTACTTCCAAACCACCAATACACATTCAAATAGTCTAACTCCTGGCTTAGTATTTTTTGTGTTTCCTACTGCCCTTGAAACACACATAGCTAATACAGAATAGTAGATGGAGGGGTTTAGGTGGAATTTAGGGTGGATAAGTCTGGATAAAGTACCGTAGCTGTTTCATCTATTCCTCTAATTCCTGGCACCTTACTGAGGCATGTTGCAGTTTGGTTATCCTCTAAATCTAGTAAATGTTATCCATGATGCAGTGTTGTCCCCTGCTGTGCTTGACACACAAGGAGATCCATTGACTGCTGATGCTGGATGAAGAAATCAGTTCTCTGCATTTGACTGCAGGAGCTTCTGGGCTGTCAGTTGATTCCTGGGTGATCAGCAAGATGCTGGTGGGTACAGGAGGGATTAGGGCAGAGCTCTTTTGTGTCTCTTCATAGCATAAAGCTTTTGTCAGTGCAAAATTAAACCAGGAACGGCAACGGTACAAAGAGGAGCTGTGTAACAGAGCCAGAGGCAAAGGTAGGAAGCAGCTTAGGTGCTGCAAGCTCCTCCCCAGCCACATCTGCATTTCAGTAGTGCCAGGGACAACCAGGACTTTGTCACCACAGTGTTTGGAGGACTGCTGAGGAAACCATCTGCCCTGAGTAAATAGGATTACAAAGCATGCACACACCTCTCTCTCCATGGGCTTCAAGTGGGTTGTACACCCACAGGACAATACAGGGATGTGCGTGAGGAAGAGAGATATGAGCGATGGTTATCTCAAGTCTTTACATACCGTAAAATATCTTCAGGAGGAAAAGGCTGTATGATGCTTGGGGGTGTATACAGTGCCTGTTTCATCTGAACGTGGAATGACCATATTGTCTCCTGCAAAAAGCACCTGTTTGGTGTAACAGTTGTCTAGGCTTCCTGGATATGAAAAACCCTAAGGATCACTAGATCCCCTCTTGCTCCTGTGACACAGGACACAGAATTAAACCTTGTGTGTGGAGCCTAAGAATCAGTGGTTCTGTAAAATTTATCTTCAAAAAAGCTGGCCATGAAATCCTTTGAATTGTACTTGTGGTGCCAGGCACGAAAACCTGGTGAACTGCACAACAGAAACTAGTTGTGCTGTATGTTAAATGTTTTATTGAGACCCCTGGTTTATTCTGGGTGATATCAGGGAAGATTGGCAGAGAAGTCCTTTTAGGTTCTAAGAGAAAAATAAACATATCTATTCTGTGGCTTCTAGCCTAAAGAGCCTGATCTTAAAAGAGTCAATGCTTTCTTGTCTCAAGTATAAAGTTCAAATCTGTGTGATCAAAATTGGATGAACATTAAAAGGAAAAAAACCCAACCCACTGCAAACATCCATGCAAATAAACATCACAGTTCTCTTTCAGTACTATTTATAACTCTTTCAGTTTAATGACCTCAAACATTGCATGAAGGGTTTCTCTAATGTGCTACCAAGACTGCTTATAGAAGACAACTGTCTCAAGAATGTGGTAGTGTGAAGACTCCCACGGCAGCACCCATGCAGAAATTGCAAATCTCCTTAGGCAGCCTCTTCCTATCTAAAGACACTTCGACATGGGAAAAAGTGATGGTGTGGGGTGTAACTCACTGCTCATACACCATAGCAAGCAGAGATGGGTTGAAACCAGTGTGGATTAGCAATCAATTACAAATAACTAGCATGTCAAAAGTGTGTACAGATGCACTCTTGTGCCTGTAGCTGGAGAAACTTGGGACTTTACTGCTCACATCTGTTTTCTGCCATATCTTTGCTGGTGGTTGCTTCCTTATGTGGAGAGGCTGCAAGGCAAAGCTGCTTGCTGCATGGCCTGTTGTCAGTGTCAGGGTGGTCCCAGTCTTCCTTAGGTGCTCCTGCCTGCCCCAGGATTGAGAGTGGCCAGCCATGGGCAGCCCCATGATAGGTGACAGCCCACTTCCAACTGATCTTTTTTATGGGAGGACATGAGGAACAGGGATTTGCGTCAGTACTGTGGCATACGGACAGGATATAATAGATTTATGGATTTTCACAGGTATAAGCTGACTGCTCTGGGCAAAAGCAGTTGTACTGGTCCTATGCTAATAAAAATGCCAGATCAGAAGACTCTCCCTCCCCGCATGGCTTGCTTGGCCAGCAAAGTTGAGATCACTATTCTGGGAGACCAGTGAGAGCTCTAGCCTGAAGTGCAAAGTCAGACAGATTAGATTGAATCATCACTAAAGAACAAAAAAACGTGTCTCATAACAGTAATTAATAGCAGTTGTCTCCTATATTGCTTTTAATTTACAGAGCTTCAGTCATGGCTGAACTATTCTGTATGCTATTCGTTAGCTGATCATGTGCCACTGCTAATTTTTTTCAAATGGATTCACTATTTATAAATGTTCACCAGTTTGTGCCGACACATGAGGGGAGGGAGGGACATTTTTACACTGCCTATGTCTCTAGCACAGATGCTTTGCAGTTCCCTTTTAGGGGCTGACCTCTCTATTGTTTATCAAAGGTGCAACTTTGACTACTAAAGTATGTATAATATTCACCTATGTAGCTTGGCTCGACTAGACAGTTTAAGACTTATCACCCTCTTCTCTATAGACTTCAACTATCTAATGAGTCCTTTCACTTTTTTCTGCACAGTGGGCTAAGTAAGTTGCATGGAACTGGCACTACTCAATCACTGAAGTTTTTGACATCGAAAACCAAATACACTTCTAGAATAGAGTAGAATAGCATAGAGTAGAATAGAATCGAAGAATAGAATCGGATAGTTCTACTTGGAAGGGACCTACAACAATCCTCTAGTCCAAATGCCTGACTACTTCAGGGCTGGCCAAAAGTTAAAGAATGTTGTTGAGAGCCTTTTGCAAATGCCTCTAACACACTGACACTCGGGGCATCAACCACCTCTCTGGGAAGCCTGCATAGAAATTTTAGAGAGAATAAATTTCATGCTTAAAATTGCTGGGTTTTTAGGGCTCGTGAATATCAACAGGATGCTCGGTGGCTGCCTAAGTAACAAATATCAGGCATCTCCCTTCTGTCTTTCACAGAGCAAACCAGTTAATTTTATTAAGTGTTACTATTAAACCAACTCCAGTAGTAGGTGAATGGAATTTTTTTTGTTGGTACAACCTCAGCCCTAATTAAACATTTATAACCTCACATATTTAGACACAATACAAGTCACCCTGGCTGAGAGACCTTTGCTCATGGAAAAATCAGCATTTGATGTTCAAAAGACGGAATGGAACCAGCATGTTAAGCATCTACTCACTATCCAAACAGTCCCTATTGTTACAGTTATTGCCAGTAATATCCTGTTTGTCACTGGGATAACACTTTGGTTCGCCTGCCCTAGAAATAGCCATATACCTCATGGCTAAACTCTTTCAGTGTGGAGCTTGGAATTTCACCAAAGGTATGGAAACATACTCAGGGATCTGGCCTCCAGTAAAACCTCTTCAAAATGCCTTGAGATAGAACCAGACTCATAAACTTTCACACATCCAACAAAAAACCCCAACTTCATATGCAAATAACAGATTTGCCTTCCCCAACTCTCTGGCATTACTGCTGACCCTTCTCTACATCCATCACATCCCAACTCTGGCAAAGGGCCCTGAACAATTCATATTTGTGGACTGTGGGTAAAATCTGTGGCAGAATATTACTAATGTAAGGGTAATAACTGGTTTGGACCTTTGAACAGCACAGCTGCATACATGGTAAAACACCAGCAGCCTTTCATCCTGGGCATTGCTGTATCTGAGCTGTAAACGCTGTGTGAGGTATCTGCAGGAAGCCGGTTCATTCCCAGGGTGAAATCTATGTATTGCCTTTGATTCTCTTAGAAGCAGGTTAGACCCAAATTTTATAAAGTGGTTTCAAGCCCTTTCATGCAAAAGGCACTGAATAAGCACCATGCGGAGTTAATACTGTTGGAGCTCAGCCCTTTGAAATGCTGGTTGCTTCCTCTGAGCCACCCTTGTCGGTATGGTCACCCACTTCACCCGTGCCATGAAAACCTGCCCAGGGAAGGAACTAAAATGGTGCAATGCAGCAGGGCAAGTAAACATTGCTGGTGTTGCGGGCCCATGAATGGTTAACACATTGGCCACGGCAGTGGTGCATCTGGAGCTCTTCCCAACGCTGGGCTGGATAGTATCACTGTCTCCCCTGAGTCGCTGCAGTGAGAAACTTCTCTGAGATCACCTCTGGAATCCTCGATTTTTAATGCTTCCCCCCCCCCCCCCCCCTACTTTTTCCATTAGAAAGAAGGAAATTGGTAAATGCTGTGGGACTCACAACCAGGTTGTGACCTGCTGAGGCAAGAGGAAGCTCTTGCTAACACATCACCACTGACTGTAACACCTGGGTTAAAAAAACCTTCCATGGAAATTGTAGCTTCGCAAAAAATCTGCAGCAATTAATTGCTTTTGAGCATGACTTTTTTGAGCATTAATTTTGAGCAGAGGATAGCTGAATCAAATGGTTTCAGCTTGTTTGGGAAAGTTGAAATAGTTGGTTTTGGCAGAGCAAGGGCAGGGGCAGACAAACCAGTTCCCTGGGGTAAATTCAAATGCAATTTTCCAGAACCTCAACCATCCTATGGGATCTGCCTGTGTGCAAAGCCCCTCTGTGTGCCATGGTGCCTGTGGTACCATCATGCCTATGGTATGGCTGTGCCACCACTCCTCTTGGATGGGACTGCCACACAGAGAGATGCAGAAAGGGCTGATGTCAGAGTGTCCTAAAGGCTGTGAGCTCAGGGGTAAGTTTGCTCCAGGTGAGCTCTTTTCTCTCTCAGTTCCCACAGTATTTAACATACATTTATGTTCTACTTTATGCCATGTAACACTTTTATATTATATGAGTGTGTGTGGATTTTTTTTCCAGCAGACTGCTTCAGAAGTTATTTCTGCTGCTCCACCCCATGTGCAGTTTTGTAGTGGTCTTATAAATGATGAGTTTACTCAAAAACCTGAAATTCTATTTTTGATCAATGCTAGTTTTGACCACTGCCACTGGACGGGGTTTGTCTCAGAATAGCATGTTAATATACAGAGCTATTTTTTCTCCTTATCTTTCTGGACTTCCTCATTGAAAACATTCTTAGCTTATGTGCTGCGATGGTTAAGATGACAAATAAGAATAGCTGGAGTTATTTTAGAGGTTTAAATCTTCAAACTCTGATAATGAAGCTCGATTTAAAAGTGCATGCATACTTCTTTTAGCTGGCACCCTAAGGAAATGAGAGTTACACAAGAGTTACACTCTGTATCTTCCCATCCTTCTCGCAGCCCTTCTCTCCCTCTGTAACTTTTGAGCCCACTGGCAATTTCTGCCACTTCACTGACAGAGAGGAAAGGAAATCAAAGCAAGTCCCTGCAAGTCACCTGCAGCTGAGTAGGAAAGAGAAACTCGGCGCAGTGCCCCCTGCCAAGTGCCAGCCTGCCTGGCTGGCATCAGTGCCTATGTGTGTGCACAGTCCCCGTGCACACACGTGTGCCCCCACACTCACACCAAGACCACCCAGCCCACAGGATAATGCATGTGTGACCTGGTACTGGCTAACATTTGTGTTTTCCCATATGCAGAGGTATTTGCAGGGCATGGGAGAGAGAGAAGGGCAGTGGGTACTGGGACTGGCGTGCTGCTGGGGTGTGAGGCATTAAGGTTCAAGCAGATCTCAGCTTGTCATGGAGAGTGGGTGCTGTTGCAATATAAGACATAAATTCATGCAGCTAGGCTTCCTTAGGGGTTTTGGCTCATGGAAGTACTTACTTCCAGCACGTAATATTCTTATATCTTTGGGTAAAGGATTTTTTCTAAACTGGTCATTTAATCTGCCTGGTGGGAAGGGTAGAGGAAAGAGAGTGTTGCTTGCATTAGAAGTGATGCTGCCCACTCTTGTGGAGGAAAAGGTCTTCACATTTCCATGGATCAGATTCTGCAATTACACAGCTTTCTTGTTCGGCCAGTTCATCTGCTAAACCTGACACAGAGCCAGACAGAAAACAGAGATTTTCCCATTACAGAATACCAAATCTATGATAAGCCACGCCATGAAAATTCAGTTTTTAAGGAGGTGGGGAGAGAATGAGGGAAACTCCAACTTCTGCTGCAAGATAAGCAATGAGTTTTGCAGTGCTTCTGCAATCTGGTTTTCAGGGATCTCATAAACAACAACAACCATAAGCCAAAAGAGCAGTGAGAGGAGAAAAACCAGCAGAATTTGGGATAGGAAAAGTAAAGCAGAGGTTTGAGCAACAGGTTTAGCCCATCTTGCTATCTGCATAACTTTGGGCACAACTGTGTGAAGTAAGTAACCTCTGCAGAAAGAGGCCTGTGAATATTGTACTTAATCTGTGGGTCTGTTTTGCGTGGTGAATATCATCCATGACCTTGATTATGCTCATATTTTCTTCTTATACTACAGGTTCCCTTATTATAAAGTACTTCAACCACTACTTCTGCTTTTCCTACCATCAATTTATGGTATTAAAATGTATTTATAGAGCGAGCAACAAATGTGTGTGAAAGAAGAGTTATATTCTGACAGAGCTGAAAGAGACTCTGCTGGTTTTCACAAAGATTACTCCTTAAATTGGATACAAATACTGTAGTTTATGCATTGCTTGCCAAGATCACTGATAGCATGTATTTTTGTGTGTATGTGTGCGTATATATATATATAGTTTTCATCATAACTGCAGCATGCAAAGTTCAGAACTTCAGAATTTCATAAACAAAGCAAGAATACAAATCGATAGAGGCTAAATTATATTTGTTGTCCCAAAAATCTGGAGGATTTAATTACAACCCTAATGCTGCTTATTTGCCAAGACCAAAATAAAAACTGGAAGCAAACAAATAAATTCTCTGGTTAAATCCTGCACTGCCCCAATTGTATGAGCTGCCATCTAAGCTGCCTGGCTAACATCCAGGCCCAAATCACATTCCCGGACAAGAAGTAACCCATGCATCTCCTTTGAACCGCACTCTCCTCTCCTTGATCTCGTTTTCCCTCCCACCTGGCCCTCCTGCAGCTCTAAATTAAATCACTTTCAAAGCGCTTTCTTACCTGCATAGTGGTCAAACACAGTGGGCACGTACTCCTCTGGGAAGGCATCATTGGCATAACTCATCAGCAAACAGGTTTTCCCAACCGCACCATCCCCGACCACCACGCATTTTAACATCTTCTTCGTGTTATTGCTGCTCCCGTCAGTGCAGTTGTCATCTTCTTCCTTGCAGTTCATTCTTGCTGCTGCTGCCGCTGCTCTTGCTGCTTCCAGGACTTCCAAGTGCACATGAAGGAAAAATGAAGTGCGATTGTATTGACTTTTCCTGAGTTTAAGGGTGGGGGGTGGGGGGTGGGGGGGAGCAAATCTCAAACTCAGGAAATCATATTAATGTTTCCAGGCTGTCACAGCCGCTTCTAACAATTACCAGATCAGTCAAGAGAATCATCGAGGTGAATAAATTAAATATACAGAGAGGAATATCATAAAAAGAAAGCGATCCGTCCTTCCTCGTTCGCCCCAGTCAGGAAATCCTCATCCTGCCCCAGAGTTCTCAGTATTTATTGCGACTTAAAAAATATCAGCAGCCTGTGGCTTTGATTCGCTTCTCCCTTCCTCCAGCTTGGCTGCAGGAATCAGGGATTCCTGTTAAATCCACTCCATTTTCCATTTCATTTCTAACATGGAGGAGAGCCTGGAGGTTTTTAATGGAGTTTTTCCTTTCTTTCTCCAGCTTGCTGTGTGTCAGGAAATCATGGGTTTCCTGCTGAATTCCATATTAGGATCAGTGGGCTTGTGAAGGGCTGCAAACAATGGGAGCTCTGTGTGTATTTGTACTTTGGAGGAACTCTGCCAGGACGTGGAGAAAGAAAAACACTAGAGGTCTCTCTGCAGACCGAAGTTTTTAGGTTTCCTGCTCCATCCCGCGCCCGAGCTGCAAGAGACAGAGAGGAAGATTTTGGAGAGGCTGCGAAAGACGTGGTTGTTGGATCTACATGGCCAGGCAGGGTACCGGGAGGTAGCGAGCTGTGCTGGTGTCTCGGGGTCGAGATGTCTCTGATCTCAGGATAGGTATTTTCTTCCATTTGGGAGGGTAAGGGTTGAGGGGGGAGGGAGGAGGAGGAAAGGCAGACAGCAGCTGTAGTGGGTTGGCAGGGTTTAATGTCAACTTTCTGTGTCTATAGATCTCTAAAGAACTTTGTTAGAAAGAATAAATAATTGATTTTTCAATTCAGGCACTCAGAAAAGTTTCTCTTGCATTTCCCCTCATCCATCCAAAAAAAAAATATTTTTTTTCTGTCCTAGTATAAATACATATAGCTATAGAAATATATATAAATAAAAAATATATAAGCGTGGACAGAGAGAAAAAAGTGGAATTAAGAATTGCAGGACTTAAAAAATAAAATTAAAAAAAATACAATCACTGCATAACAGTCTGTGGAAAATCAGCTTTAAAGGGCATGATTCATTCCTCTTTGTCTGTTTTGTTCTGGTGTTTCACAGGCCTCCTAAGTCTTCTCTCTGTTTAAACATGTAACAGTCTATATACACATGAAGGGCCAAACTAACTCCTTGTACCTTCCACAGGAAAGATTTTGCCATCTCCAGCAGAAACAAGCCAGGCATTACCAAAAACCCCAGCCCAGCATCCCAGCACATCCTGCTGGCTGCATTTCCTCCCCACGAGACTAAGGCTTTGAAAGAGGGAAACAACTGGGGAAGCACACTGGTGGTACACACTTCCCCCACCTTGCTCATGCCTGGCGAGAAAGAAATGCCCCAAAGCACACACAGGCTTGGAGCACAACTGTAAGTGTAAAGACCAACACCGCCTTACAAAGGAGCTGTCTTAGCCCCAAGGTGCATGAGTAAAGACAAACTCAACTGTAATGAAGAACCTCCTTAGCTCCATATATTCTTCAATGTTTGCAGTGAAGGGACTCAGAAGGCCATTTAACAGTCTTCTCTGGACTGGCTGAGCCTCATGTCTGTGATAGATCTTCAGTGACCAAACTCCCCTAAGCAGTGGTAAATGGATAAAGCTTGTGAACATGATTGAACAAGGTTTTTCTGCTTAGCTGGACAACCCCAGGTCTCTGTTTGCTGTCTCTTATCAGGACTCTCAGTCATCCAGTAATTTATGTATCATGTATCATGCCCCATGTTCTTCATCTTCTTTGTGTCCTACTCCCTGTTGACAACAGTAGTAGGCAATATTAGGCCCAGCATCATGCCTGCTGTAACAAGGTCATCACTAAAGAGTTTCCCCAATTAGGAGTTCAGGTGGCATCCTCTTAGCTTCAAAACTATATCCCAAAGCTGAGGTTTATCCAACAAAACTTGCAAAGTCTGGGCACTTAAACCCCAATTCCCCAAGCACTTATTCTGCTGATCATTTCCACCATCAACACCCCAGCTGGATCATCCTGAGGGGCATCGTGTGCCCAAGTACTTAATCTGCTGATCATTTCCACTAGCAGCACCAGAGCTGGGTCATCCTGGGGGGCATCATGTAGTACAGGGTTTTGTTCTTTAATCTTCTTTCTTGTTGCAGTCGGGGAGAACTCCAAGCTTATGCTTCTGTTTGGTTATTACATAGCTGAGTAGGAGCACTGATACCCCCTATGCCTTTGCTTACCAAAAATACATGAGTAAGTGTATGCTGTTGCAAGGTAACAGCAGAGCCTGAGAAAGAAAACATCCCAATAATTCATGGTTTCCTATTGCATCTACTGGACAAAAGCAACAGCTATCTCACTTCCCATTTTACAGAGTCATAATCTATCTGCAAGCTTTTCAACATCAGACACACCATATTTAAGCCAAGCCTTAATGATGGGCCAGATTTAAGCTTGCAACAAAATCCTCATGGTTCTTTCCTCCATGCCCAGCAGAGCTGTGATGCTTTGACCATAAAGCTGGGCAAGTGTCAGCAGGACTGTGCCCACCTCATTTTTACTTGCAAGAGGTTAGACAACAAAATTCCCTTACTGTTTCTGTAAAGGCTTGAATATACTTTATTGTCCTCTCCACCTTTTTTTTTTTTTAAAGGGTCTCTCAAAATTATTTAAAAGGGTTAGCTATCAAGTGGCTGAACTGGAGGAACTTTACAGACTCTTCCAATTCTAATCTCTGATGTACGCAAAGTTTTGTGGGCAAAGAGTTTTAGTTAAGACACATCAATAAAAGAATGTACATCCTGTAGCATGCATAATGGCAGTGTACCTACACTGTTAGAATCTATCTAAAGGCTTGCCTGGAAGAGGCCATCAGGATGAGTTCATGTTGAAGGTGAGGAAGGCAGCATCTTGCCTGTGCAACTTCAGCACTGCAGTTTTGCTTTACCTGTATGGGTGATACATCCAGCTGTAGAGGAGTTAAGATAAACTTATAAAGTTGGACCTGTAGGTGTTGCACTTGGGCCGGAAGAATCCCAGACATAGATACAGACTGGGAGAGTAGCCCTGCTGAGAAGGACCTGGGTGTCACAGTGGATGAGAAACTTAACATGAGCCAGCAGTGTGCTCTTGCAGCTCACAAGGCCAATGGGATCCTGGGCTCCATCAGAAGAGGGGTGGCCAGCAGGGACAGGGAGGTGATTGTCCCTCTCTACTCTGCCCTCGTGAGGCAGAGTCCTGTGTCCTGGAGTCCTGTGTCCAGATCTGGGACCCCCAAAACAAGAAAGACGTGGAACTGTTGGAGAGGGTTCAGAGGAGCCACAAAGATGATGAGAGGGCTGGAGCACCTGCCCTACAAAGAGAGGCTGAGGAAGCTGGGCTGGTTCAGCCTGGAGAAGAGAAGGCTGTGGGGGGACCTCATTGCAGCCTTCCAGTACCTGAAGGGAGCATACAAACAGGAGGGGAATCAACTTTTTAAAAGGACAGATAATGGCAGGACAAGGGGGAATGGTTTAATGCTAAAGGAGGGAAGGTTTAGATTGGATATCAGGTGGAAGTTTTTTACAGAGAGTGGTGAGGTCCTGGAACAGGCTGCCCAGAGAAGTAGTGGATGCCCCATCCCTGGAAGTGTTCAAGTCCAGGTTGGATGGGGCCCAGGACAACCTTGTGTAGATCCAGGCCTGAAGTTGGTGGCCCTGCCTGTGGCAGGGGGGTTGGAGTTCTATGATCCTTGGGGTCCCTTCCAACCCTTGCCATTCTATGATTCTATGATTCTAGACTAAAAAAGATGTTTTCTTTAATCTCATTGCTTTAACATCACACAACATAATTCAGATCAGCTGGACCAAAACATCTGAAGAGCTGGTTTAATTACAACAAAGTGTAATCACATCATTATACACTCAGGACACTGAGACATTAACACCTCTGCTACTCTGGGGTTGTACCTTTTACTTGCAAAGTTAGCCCTGAATCTGCTGTGTGAATTAACAGCCAGTCCTGTCATCTGGCAGTCTAGCAAAGTTTGAGACAATCCTGTTACATTCTACAGAAGATTTCTAAACCTGCAAATTGCAAGTGGCAAACCTTAGGTTAAGCTGACCTTTCTTGTTCTGCAAGTTTCAGCTCCCCTAAGACTGTTTCTCCAAAGCAAAGCTGTCTATGAGTCCCAGTGTGGAAATCACAGGGTTAATGGTAATGATTAAGAAAGCTCAGAAGGTCTGGTGATTCAATCTGGATCTAGGGCTTTGTTTTGCTCTTTCAGTGATCACGTTAGAAATGATCAGATTTGCTCTCAAGATCTCAGTGTTTTTCATCTCACAAATCCAATAAGAGCAGGCTGGTTTCAAGCCATGAAATTTGGAAAGGTGAGGCTGAAGTAAATAAAGTGAGCCCAACTAATCTGAACACTTGGAAAGCTTGTTTAAGTACACTTGCTTCTCTGATACCCAACCCAGTCTGTCTCATACCAATTTTCAAGCTTCTACTCAAGACCACCTGGCAAGCAGGGAGGCTAAAAGAGACCATAATGGATATGGGCAAGTGCTATTAACACTGTGGGGTGAAGATACCACCTGAGGGACTTTCTAGCAAATTTTCTCAAGCAAAGAGCCCTGCTCTAGGTGAAGTGCCTCTGACCTTTTGTTAATTAACAAATTAACTGATAGCAGATCTATTCCTGGGACTGCAGAACATGTCTAACTATCCCACTTCTGTGCGGAAGCATCAGCTTCATCTTCATGAGCACAGGCCTGACAGGGCTGTCCCTGGAGCTGCTTCCTTTGAGATTAGTGAGTTCAAGGCTAGTGTAAGACATTTTAGTGAGAAGATCTGTAACAGCTGAAGGACTTCCAAATCTCTTGATTAGCTCTGCAACGAGCAATAAATTTGCCAATTAATGCTGTTCTGTATTTCTCTGCAGGCTTGCAGGGGGAGGGTGATGATGATGGGTGGATATAAGGTGATGAGGTTGTATTGTGATGTTTCTGCTTTCTTTGTACACTCTCAGAACAGTTTGGGTTGGAAGGGTCTTTTAAAATGTAACCTATTTCAATCCTCTTGCAATAAGCAGGGGTATCTTCAACTAGGTGAAGTTGCTCAGAGTCCTGTCTAACCTGACCTTGAAGATTTCCAGTGATGGGTTATCTACTACCTCTCTGAGTTTCTCTTCTCCTGGTCAACCTGATCACTGCCATGTTTTTTCCCAGTGTCTTCTGTGGTGCAGTATTCTTCTTTATATGTTTAAAACTTGAAAGTCAGTAGAATTTTGTCCATTAACTGTTTTCCTCACCAGACCTGGCTGTCTGGCCCTCACTTTTCCTTAGGCTTTACTCTCCTTTGTCATCTGTTGACCTAAACTGAACTGATCTGTGTCTACATTCTCACCCATAAGAGGCAGTTCCTTGGGATGGAAGGTTTTGAAGGTGAGTTGCACTATCATGAAACTTTTGTCTCCACCTCTTGCTGCTAGAAACAACCTTGTCCAGCCTCCTTCTTTCCACCTATCAGAACTGATGTGGGAATAAGCTTTTTGGCACTGCTACTGAACTGTAAATTGACTTCAGGCAAATTTTCTCACATTTTTTTCTTATCCTTTGTCTAATCTGTTTAGATTTCTGAGGTTTTTTTAGGACAGGGTTTGGGTCTATATTGGAATGAATGTAGCAGAACTGTATAAAGTGCTGTTCAAAGCTAAGTTTCCATGGCCATCAGATTCAGGACCTTTCCTGGGCTTTGAAATGGTAAGAGACAGACTCTTAGAGTTAAATAAATTTGAGACTTCAAGACATCCCTACAGTTACCTCAGGGGAGCCTCCTGGATCCCTTGTCCTAGATAGAGCAGCCTTGGGGTTATTCCTCTTTGTTCTTAGGCTTCCTGTATGAGCCTCCACATTGTGCTGAGAATAATTAAAAATGAGGTCTCCTTCCATTCATCAGCCTCCCACCCCAGTGAAGTGGTCATTAAGACCTCAAGTGAATTTGTTATATTGAAAAGCAGACGTAGCAACTGAAGGAGGGAATATAAGTTGACAGCAACTATGGGAGGGGTGGAAGTGCTCTGTGTGAAGCCTTTTTAGACATGGCTTGCTGAAAGGCAGGTACTGAGGCTCAACTTTGAGGCTTGTGACAGCAAGCCTCTCCAGAGCCGTCACATGCCATCACTCATGCTGCCATTATCACCAACCACCATGGTTGTCCATGTTTCATACTGCTGCCATGGATATAATTAGTTTCATTAGGTTTTCCTTTGGAAAGATGATCTTATAAAACAAAGTACTTTGGGGAGATAAGATGAAACAAAGGATGATTCCTGTCTTGTCCATCAGAGTATCCTCTTGCTCCCAGAGACAGCTGCTATACAATGACAACTGCAAATGGTGCATTTGTGTGTTTGTAAGTGAGGATGGCTGTTTTCAACTAGGAGAGATGGTGATTAGCTTGTTACCCTACAGTTCATTCTGCATGACTGTCTGTGTAGGTAACGCTGTGTTGCTTACCTGTCCAAACAGCTGGTGGTACTTGTTCAGGGTCTGTATTTCCAGCTGTTCTGTTCATATGTATTTGTATTTGGGCTTAAAAGATAATTTTTCATTGGAGGTGTGAAAGTTCCCTCTGAATGATGGAATTTTTGCACCTGGCATGTAGTCTGGTTCAACCTTCAGTTTGCATCAAGGTTCTCATTTTCTTCCAGAAAATTGCTGGCTGTAGCGTTTGACTTCTTTTCTTTCTAGTTTTGTTCTTGCATGGCTGTCTCATTATACACTTTTTCTCCTTTCTTTCCCCTCTGCCTTCCCTTTTCCCCTCAGAGCTGATGTCTGACAAAAGTTGTTTACCCCTTTTCCTGTGACAGGGGAGAGAAGTGGACTTAGGTAAGTGTTCAGCCTGGGATTAGCATAGCAGGAAAAAAAATACCACTTTAGGCAATTTCTTCCTCCCTACCTGCAGTGTTTTCCATAGAGGATTTTTTTCTAAATCACATTTATTGTAGGATGAGCACTACAGCAGGAGGTTAAACAAGGGGGAACCTGATCTATGCCTCTTCTGCATCTTGAAATGACATTTGCCTCTGCAGATGGTGGACTGCTGGGAAGGTAAAAGGGCTGCAATCAGGAAATCAAGCTGCACTGAGGGCATCCAAATTGTGACCAATTAGCACCGTACGTGTTTCCACTCAGTGAAGTCATTAAAGGAACAAATTTATTTTGCTCACCTCTGAAGAAAGAGGGACATAATCTGCAGTTTCTTTAAAAGCAGAGAAACTTCCCCAAGTTAAATGTGACCAAATGTAATGTCTCCAATGGAGGGAAAAAGTTCATGTCTAGAAACATGCCAGTTGGAATCTGTAGGTTTTCAGCTTCCCCTTTTCAGGCCAAATTGTCAAGCTGGCTTTATCGCTGAAATGAACATGCAGCTGATTCATAAAACATTCATGCAGAGGTTTTACTTTCTTGGAATGAAGGGAGAGAGCTGCTTCCAGGGAGGGAACGTGCTTCATGTGATCTTTCTGCCTCTGCTCAAAAATAAGCAGAAGGCTGGCACTGTCTCCACATTCCAGGAGCGGAGAGATGGGAGGAGGACCAAGGTGGAAAGCAAAAGGTTGTCAAGATTGTGAAGGGTAGTGTTTATTCTGCTGTCTCCTTGCTGAGCCTATTCTCAGCAAAGCCTTGTGGCAAAGGCACTGCAATGAGGACCATGAGCACTTTCTTTCCAAGCCTGCTGCTCAGGCTTCCACAAGTGGAGTAGGTTTGGGAAATGCCCTTATCTCACATGTAAAGTGGGAATGAGGAATGCTTCTTTACTGTGCTTTTATTCTGCTAACTTTCAGGGCAGGGACCAGCTCCTTCAGAGTTTGAAGGGTGTGGCAGGTCCATGACAAAGCTAAACCAACTGGCTAACTTGGCACCGAGTTAGGTCTAACCTCATAGTGAGCTTGTTAAAGGAGAAAATGTGTACCAAACTCTTCCTTTTTTTTTTCTCATCCTGATGGTTTTCTGCTGGCTGAACTCCCCCAACCCAGTATAGGGATGTCTTGGCTTTTCACCAGTGACAGAGTTAAGGAAAGAGTGCTGGCAGAAGCAGGTTACTTTGCTCCTTTTGTAGCAATTGGAGGTTTTAATTTCATTGCCAAATGATCCTCTGGCTTTAAAGGTGTCTGGCTGTGAAGGTAAAACAAGTGAGGAATGTGGCCACCCTACCTAGGTTGCTGAAATGTATGCCCAAAATTGCATGAGGCCCAAGGTTCGAACATTAAGGCAATACCTTAGGTTATCCAAGTACCTGAACATGCAATGGAAGGGGAGGGGGCAGAGTTGTAAAAATAGTCAATGTCTTGATTTGCTACTCACAAGTAATTTTTGCAGCCACAGTAAATGCAAAGGACTCTTTGTCAGCTAACCACTGGGAGAGGTCAGGGCATGCGTGTGGCACAGAGAGGTTGTGGAGTGTCCATTCTTCTGGACATAGTCTTGGACAACTGGCTCTGGGAGGCCCTGCTTGAGTAGGAGAGTTGGACAAGACTGCCTCCAGAAGTCCCTGCCAACCTCAGGTACTCTGTGATTCTGTGGTCAGATGCACAACATAGCTTGACCTTTTCCTCTGTCCCAGTGTACAATGAAGTACCATGCATATGTACTTTGTATGCCTCTTCCCATATGTACCTCTGAGGACCTTCACTGCAGCATATTTCAAGAACTTATACAGAAGCCTCTACTCACAAAGGAAATTGTGACTTTTCTGTCATTAGGACTTCATGAGTACCATTATTTCTGTCTGAACCAAGTATGATGTAGACTACAACTACAGTGAATAATATGGGGATCAGTTCCCAGAGAACTATTCTTATCTGGGCTTGACTCAACATCATTTCTTTGCTGTATCCAGGACATATTTGGTAGTAGTCAGATACAGGTGGTTGTTAGAGCAAATGTCTAGGAGGCAATCTCCTCCTTAGCGCTCTGATACACACCCTGCAGTCATCAGACCTGGCATTTGGCTTGTGTTGGGATGAACTCCACATTTTCCAATATGCAGACAAGCATATAACTTCTCTCCTGTGGAAGTGGCCTTAGGGTGGAGGCCTCTGTGCACCCTCTCCAGAGAGGATCAATACAGTATGGAGATGAACAGACATCTGAAAACAAGTGGGCTTATTAAACATGTGAAGCAAAACATTAGAGGAAGTAACTTGAAAACAGCAAGCAGCTGTTAAGCATCTGTAATTTAAACTTCAAATTCTTTGGACTTTTTTCATCAGTGACAAGAGCTGAACAGCCCCAGTTTATGTGCTGTAACTAATGCAGGTGATCTGGAAACACAGCCTGATCCTAGTAGGCATCATCCAGCAGGGTTTTTTCTTGGAAAAGCTTTTCCCGAAGCCCTGGGCTGGCTGTGTTCATCTAAGCCCTGTGACCACGTTGCACTGGCTTTTGTCAGCAGACCTGGCTGTGAAGCCTTCCTTTTGTCACAGGCTGACTTCTTCCACTCAGGCATCCCCACAGCCTGAGAGCATGCTGCTGCAGGAACCACTCTGTAATCATTCCATCCAGAGCAGTTCATCTTTAATGCCCTGGCCACAGAGCTTGTGATGATGGTGAAGTACAGCCAAGCTCCTATGTATAGTCCTGAGCCCAGCAGCCTTCATCATCATCATCATCTGAGCAGAGAGCCCCAGCTGGCAGGTGCTGTTTAGGTATACAAGAGCAAAGGAATCTGATAGCTTCCAAAAGCATTTCAATCCTTTCTGTCTTCTCTGCAGGTTTATCAGCCATATCTCAGCCCTATTTGAGAAATGAAAAGCACTGGAGTCCTGGAAGATGTCACATCTTTCCCTCTGTCACAGGTGAGAGCCCTCTCCTTGGGTGGCAAATAAACATCAGGAATAAGATGATGTATTTCAGCCTGTTACCATTACACTGTTTGAACTGCTCCAGTGATGATCTTTTTTCTTTTTAATTCTTGCTGTAGATCATCTTCACCCTCTTTCAAAATGGCCATTGATAAAGTTTGCTGTGTTAGTTACTGGATAAATAAGATGAAAATCACCAGTTAAAGTAATAATAGTGGCGTGGTGTTTATAATACTTTCTCCTTTTTCTTAGGTGCTTGAGCACTGTTGATTTTTTTTTTTTTACCAGGTTGGAAGTGCAACTTAGATTTCCACTACACATTTCAATACCTCTTTCAATTTCATGTAGACCATCTTGGGACATATTTTGATTATTGGTGAAACAAAAAAAAACCCAACCAACCCAACAAAACAAAAGAAAGAGTAAACTTACTTTATATGTTTTGCCAGAGAAGGAACTGCCAAGCTCCTCAGAAAATCTGTCCCCATGATATTTCCCAACTTTTTTGACAAGGTTCAGTTATTCCTTTTCCAAATTTGCACTGAGGTAAGGGGGATTGGAAAACAGTCTACTGGGAAATCATGCAAGAGTGGGTTCATGTGACAGATCTTTCTGCGACTTGTCACGCCGCGAATAGCAGAGCAACAGCCTTTCAGCACTCACCCATGTCAGCGCCTGCCTTGCTTTTGATGGAACTGGGGTGAGCGTGTGCTTGTGGAAACAAGGAAAAAGTTAGCAAACTTTTTTTTTTAATCTCAGCAAAAGGTCTGGTTTGTGTCCTTCTTCAATGTTCGTGCAATAATTTAATTGTCCTCCTTTTTTTTGTGGCCCCTGCTCCAATTGCTCTGTGCTGGCATGCAGGATTTGCAGATCCCAGTGGAAACATGTCCCTGTCACATTAACCCCAGTACAAAGGTACAGAGGCACTCAGCAGCCTCAGCCTCGCAGCATCTGCAGTCTAAAGGTGGAAGTGGCAGTAAGGGAGCCAGGAGGGAAAGGGTTGTCCAGCTGATGTGTGAGGCAGTGGTGTTGCTAGAAATAGCACCCCATGCCCTTGACCCGTGAATCAGTGGTTATCTCCTGCAAAGCTAAATGCCTTCCACTCACGTGCCATGCCTACAGCAGGTTGCTCTGAATGCAAGGCTGGGGCCAGACTAGCTGTTTATAGGACCTTCCTGCTGTGGGACATGTCATGCTGTGGTATTTGTGGAGGACTGAGGGTAAGGTGTTGAAACTGTCACCCAGGTGCCACTTAGCTGCAGGACACACAACCCGTGGGCTCAGGCTGGGACTCCACCAAGTCTCTCTGTAACAGCAGAGATGTTTGCTTGGAAGCATCACTTGGAAACTATATTCCTTCTCCCAACCCAGCTGTATCAAAATCTGTGTAGACATAAGCAATGAAAATCAGATGACAGGAGCCTTGCCCTACTTCAGTTCTTTCCCCTATCATTGCCTGTCCCTGTTGCCACTGTCCCTGTTGCCACCGTCCCTGATGAGACCATCCCTGTTGCCTTGAATTTATATTTGAAGGTGCTGCATCACATGGTTCACACCAGCTGCAGCCTTTTTGCCCCAAGAGGAAAAAGTCAAAGTCTGGACACTTCCCTGTGACTGAATTTCCATAGCTAGCAAGTCCCTTGGCTTCCAGCCAACACAAATCAGTTTGGGAACCAACAGATAGGTAAATTTGGGGTTTTGAGAAGAGTGGATTCAACATGGTCTTGAAACCCAAGAGGATATGACAATGGCTGGACAAGGGGGAATGGATTAAAACTAAAGGAAGGAAGGTTTAGATTAGATATTAGGGGGAAGTTTTTTACAGAAAGAGTGGTGAGGGGCTGGAACAGGCTGCCCAGAGAATTAGTGGATGCCCCGTCCCTGGAAGTGTTCAAGGCCAGGTTGGATGGGGCCCTGGGCAACCTTCTGTAGATCCAGGCCTGAGGTTGGTGGTCCTGCCTGTGGCAGGGGGGTTGGAGCTTTATGATCCTTGGGGTCCGTTCCAACCCATGCCATTCTATGATTCTATATATCTATGAGAACTTTTCAAGCACACAGCCGCATCATACTTCTCCTGGCTTCCAGAGTGTGGAAACTACATTTATGTCTGAGCAGGATGGATCTGATCGAGCAAGCAACTTCATGTAACTGTAAGGTTACCTCTTGCAATAGGCAGCTGCTCACAGCTGTTCTTTCCCACTGTGCATACAAACAGTTTTGTTTTTATGATGCAGGGGGGGAACTTGGGCTTTCAAACTCTAACAAGCTATTTGCTTCGCCTTCTCCATCTCTTCAGGCAGCTGACCTCTGCATCCAGCTGCGAAGGCATTTTTTGGTTTAAGAGTACCATTGAGCAGAGTGCCAGCAGGTGATATCCCAGCCTCTCCTGCCGCTCTGTAATTAGCAGTCCCAAACATGGAGCGGTGTCTGACCCTTTCACGGTTTTTGCTAAGGCTTTTATTAATTTGACACTAGTTTTCATAGCAACTCACCAGGGAGCTGTAACAAACATTCAGCTGTACCTGACAGAAAATGGTGGGCTTATCTGCTCAAAAGGTTATACTGAGCGTCAGAGGCCAACTGCGGTTTGAATCCTGGGGAACGCTCCAACTGTTTGATGGAAAAAACATGGAGAATTAAAGTAGCAACATTACAATTTAAAAGCAGTATTTGTGTCACCTTGAGCTACTGAGCTCTGTTATTGTCATCTATCAAACCTCCTACCCTCTGGGGAGCAGGCAGGTAGGAGACTTTTAACGGCTCTAATGTCACTGTTCCTGAGGGGACACCTCTTTGTCGCCTGTAAACTAATGTAAAATGAAGGGATGCTTCATTCATTAGCTGATGGAAATTTTTTTTCCATCTTCTGAAATAAGCTTTTCCATTGTTTTGATGAAAAACTGTTTTCAGTGCTCTTACGATCCCTTTGCTCCCACTGTCACGCTGTTGCATAGTAATGCTTGGACACCTCAAATTGTCTTTCATTTTTTTGACCAGACACTGTGATGATGACCACGGTATATACAAGTTTGGGTATTGCCCTTTTTGGTAGGCTCAAACTTTTGGTGTCCTGGGGTGTTTTGCCTCTAGGTCCTTTATCCTAATGCAATTTGGTGGCAGTGGTCACCTATTGTATGCTCTATATGTATGGGGGGGATATCCTTTCATCCTTTCCTTGACGAACCTAAAATGCTTTCTCAGAAGATACTTTATTCATAAGGAGTCTCTTGACTTTACCCCAAATTCCAGTCACGATCTGGTTGCTATAATGAAGGATGCCACCCTTCTCATATTGATTCTTCGCTCCTCAGTAATTTGCTGCCTCTTCTGTCTTTTCTCTTCTTGTTTCCCAGTTTGTGAACACCTCCTTCATCTGTTTTCCCTCTGCTGTAGAAGGGGGTGTTATTCAGCATGAAAGCATCCTTCTGTGCTGTCTAGTGGCTCATCCAACAGTGGATACTGTAGATAGTTTGGCAATTAATTTCATGCATCCTATGCAAGGCTCATTTCTCCCACCCACCTGCTGATGGTGGCTTTAAGGTAGTTGTTGTACTACCTGTATTTTCACCTGTTCTTGGCTCACACCTTTCTGCTTTTGCCTAGGATTTTCTCCTCTGGCATAAATTAAACCCACTATTTCTTTTAGCCTCAGGCCATTGCTCCATGGTGTTTATTTTCTGAGTCTTAAATAAAACCTTGCGGGTTTCCTCAAAGCTTTGGATGCATGGGGTGGTTAGGAGACATGCCATGCCAGTGGGCAGTGTGTTTAAGAAGCAGTGTAGTTAGTAATGCTGCATTTCCCCTGTGAAGACTTAACGGTGGTGGCCCCAAATCTGCATCCTTTATTATTATTATTACTGTTGAACCAATAAATCTTTTATTTAAATACTCTTGAAAACTCATTAGTTTCTGTCTTGGATCCACTTAAAATGTTGGTGAAGCTTCTATAAAATGGCTTGCAGTTGGGACAGGAGTGCCTTTCTCTCTCGCACCCTGGGGGTACAACATGTGTGTTGTGTGTGCCTGCTAACTTTGAGTGGTCTTACAGTGGTTGCCAGCTCCCTAACATCTGCTGCTAACTCTGGTGAGCAGGAAAATAGGCCCATGCTGCTGTTCCTCTCCGGTTGCTTCAATTTGCAGGGAGGTGTAACTTGAGGGACTGCACCTTACATTCATTTGCAAAGTAAAATCATTCCTAAATATAGGCAAGTTTGGGATGAAGTGGGACACAAAGAAGACCCAGACATCATAAAGCAGCAATCTGTGTCCAAATCATACCCTGATGCAGTTGCACAGCTGCCAGCAGAGAGGGGTGGCCAGCCATATAGACAACAGTTGCATTGCCAAGGAGCGGAATTACAGAGCCAGATGTTCCACTTGGAAGTACATTATGCTGAACTTGGCAGATGAGTGTGATAGCTGCCAAGTACATCTCTTATTTGGTTATAGGTAATGATCCCTCTATGAGGGAATGCAGAGGGAAAAGACCACACAGAATATCCTCATCAAAACGTTATAGATGAAACATGAAATTCTGGATCAAAAAAGATTTGGAAGTTCCATGGCAACCTTCACATCTTGTTTGAAGGATGATGTTGTTTACTACCAGGCATGAAGTGAGAAACTTACAGTAACTGGAGCCAAGTGCTTTCAAGGTATTTGTTACTGAAAGGTGACGAAGAGGCTGATACAGTTTTTATAGTAATCACACTTGTTTGTGGGCGCTGTTGTAGTTCTCAGCTAAGACTGCAAGTGAGAAGGAGAACGCCTGATTCTGTCTCTAAAGTAAATACCAGGAGTTCGGGTTTCTGAGGACATGTTTGTGCTGCAGCCATGTCTGCAACGCAGGCTGGTAGAGAGAGACCCAGTCTTGCTTTAAACTAACCGGCTGGGTGTGAGTAGAGACTGGCCACTGTGGTGCAGAGCATCCTCACCATCTCACTGCATGCGTTACTTATCTTCATGGGAAAATTTGAAGCCTGTATTGCTGTCTTGAGCTAACATTGCTAGGGACCATGGTACTCTGCAATGGCAGCATGGATGCACATAGGCCCAGATTCATGCCAGCTAGTGGGATGCAATTCATAAAACTGCCTGACTTGGGGGTCTGTGGTGCTGACAATGGAGAATGACTGATACCTCCTTAGGATAATCCACCCCTCCGAAGACCCCAGACACCCTTGTAAATACTTATCTAGTGAGAGCTTAGCTGAACAGATCTTTGGAAATAGGTAATATTAGCATCTCTGAGATAAGTGGAGAGATAATTCATGTCTTGTCTCTTCATCTTTCTTAAACATTCTGAATATGATCCTTCTGGGTCTCTCAAGTTGCAAACTCAATTTTTTCTTGAACTAGCTTCTATTTAATGACCAAAGAAAGTAACAATAGCCCAAATCCCTCTACCAGATAAATCTCTCAGAATTTATCCCTAAAAATTACTTTGGTCCAACATTTCCCATGCATAATATTAAACTTACTCCTGCACCTTCAACAAAATTAAGATTTGATATCTCAAGGATTGCAACAGAGCTCAGAAAAGCTACAGGTCGTATGTTAAACTTGCAGATCATGCTGAAGGATTTCTGGTCACATCTAGATTGTGGCCTTCATCTCTCCTCTGCAGCTGACGGAAGGAAAAGTTCAGGTTAATAACTGTGGGATCAGAGTGAGAACGCACTGTGCGGCTCACGCGTTTTCCAGGGACCGAGGGACAGCAAGTTTCTCTCCCCATCTAGTGGTCATTAAGAGACTTTTAATGCAGCAGTAGCCTAAACAGGGTGTTCTAACAGCCCTCTGCGAGTGATGCATTTTGCATTTTTCCCATGCCAGGAAAGGGAGAAGGTGGTTGCTCCCTTTGCTGTAGCTCACCTAGCTGGGATGAAAGCAGAGAGGAAGATTTCTGGAGAGCTCCCTTTGTTTCAAATACACTCTTAGTCAAAATATGGTGAGTGCAAGAAGCTGAACTGATGGTAAGAAATGATTGTTACAAACGATTGGACAGGGTCTGCTAATTTTTCTTTCCCTTGTAATCCTCCTTCTGTGGGTTTTGTGGTAAGCAAGAGCAAGTTTGGAATGTGACAGGAACAGAAACATCTTCATTGCGCCGCAGCTTGTTTGGCCTGGCTGTGGTTAATTCTTTCTACAAACAATGTGACATTGGGCAAGGGAAGAACATGAAATTAAAATCAATACAAGTGTTAGGCAAAGCTGGTACTGACTTACTTAAATTTGAATACAGGAGCTAGGGGAGTAAGTAGTGAAGGCAAAGAGAGTTGTTTGAATTCTTCCCATTCCAGTGCCGGAAGGTGTTATCAGTAACATGGGAAAAATATGTATGAAGCAAAAATGTGGTTGTAGTATTAATACAAGGGATTCTACTACCTTCCTGAGACTACTGATGTAAACACAGCCTGCAGGACTGTTCAATGGGGAGTGGTCCTTTTTGGGAAAGCATTGGGGTTGCTTTTGCTACTCCCTTTTTAGAGTGGGTCAGGAAAGACAGCAAAGATCAGCTCCAGTGCAACCATGGATGATTCCCTGCCTTAGTGCTAGGTCATCACTCATCATGGTTTCCAGAGCTTTGTTGTAGTTTTATTATTCTCTAACTGTGAAATGAGGGGTGTTCTTTCTGTGAGTGAAAATTTAATTATACTTTCCAGCTTTCATTTTCAAAGAGTGCAACTGCATCAGAAGTGCTCGCTGAGGCTTTTTATCTGCAGGACAGCTTGGGCATCCTTCCCTCCAGCTAGACGCACACAGGAGAGACCCAGAGGCTGAGTCTTCTTGTCCTGCACATGGGGCTGGGGCAGGAATCCCAGCTCATGCTACTGTTGTTTCCCCCAACAGTTAAACTTCCCAGAGGACCCTTGTAGAAAAAACCTGGAGTTTAAGGCTGTGCTGAGCTTTTTATCCCTGAATCGTAGCCCAAGTCACCCATAGGGGCACTGGGTGGAGAAGGGACTCAGAGGTGGCTTACTTATGGTGTTGCTCTACCATCTTGCCTGAGGAATCTGTTTCAGCCCTTGCTGTTGAGCCTTCTCCACCTGCATGCTAATGAAGTGAGATTTAACTGAGATTTGAACTGCAGATTAAGACAAGCTTCCCTGGAGAGGAAACAAATGGTCCCCATTGCCATGGACTTCCCATTGACTGCCTCATCTGACTGAGGGGCTACTTTTAGGGGTTTTTTTAGTAAATCCCTAAAATAGGAGGGGAATCTGGAGGCCATGAGGCAGGCACCATGGGAATGGATCACATTGTCCTGTGGCTCAGATAAGAAGCAGAAAAAAAGTCTGGCAGAGGCTTTCCACATGACATCACCTTTCTGAAAGGTATGGTGGGATGAGTGTGGGATGGAAGAAGTGTGAGTTAAATTTCTTCCTTGTATCAAACCTAGTTATTATTTTCTCCATTTGACTCTACAGAGACCTTTCATGCTGTGCCTTACAGTGGTATAATAAAGCAGATGGAGAGAAATGTGTGTCTTCCCTCTAGCTCTCTTATCAATACCTCTGTACAACAGTAAATAACAGGAAAATGGAGCTTGCTTGTCAATGTTGCCAGCTGTTGTTGCTTTCTTTAAACATACAGTCATGTATTTATTGGTGACTTTTCTGAAATAAATATGTCCCATGTCAGCATAGGACAGAGCTGTGGACATATTGTCTTACGCAAATAAGATCCTAGTGACAGCCAATGTTAGATATCTTGGAGATTTTTATTTTTATTTTCAGTAGCAGTTTCCTTTACAGAGGGTGCCAGAGAAGCTAGTTAACGGCAGACTAGGTCAGTAATTAAGCTCAAATTAGGTTAGGTTGATAGCTAACCCTAAATTAGATCTTTCCACATGGAAGGTAGATTTACAGAGGTATGTAGTTGGTGATGCGCCATTGGTCTGGCATAGCTCTGTAAGCATGGTTGTGGAGTGCATCACCTGTCCTATCCACATCACGTTTCCTGCCCCTGTGTACTCACAGCAAGTTCTGGTGTGTCTTTGGGCCCTGCTTGACCAGACATCACACTTGGCACCTCCTTGGTGAGTACAGCCTTCTTAATTGAGCCCACCTGCACATTTCTGAAGTTTTGCTTTCCAGCCTTAACATGATTAATGGAAATACTGAATACAATTGAGCAGGAAGGACTACTTTGAGAGCCCAGTGGCAAGATGTGTGTTTGAGGGCAACTTGCTGGGGCATGGTTTTGCAGCCAGGTGCTCCTAGAAACCATGTTTGCCCAGTTTCTTATGACTGAAATCAAGGCATCCAACATCCACAATCTACCCTCTCCCAGTTATCCTGTCAAAGAGGGAAATGAGTTTGGCGTTGGTACAGTGTGTTCTGACGCACCCACTCTAGCTTTTTTTAATCACTGTATTGTTCTCCTGGTGTTTATAAATGGCTTGTTTAATAATTTGCGCTAGTGTCTTTCCAGACTGACAGCTTTATGGCTCCCCGGATTCTCATTTCCCACCTTTAAAAGGGAGAGGTACTCTGTTTACCCTCCTGGTATGCAGCACAAGTGATTTCATGCGAAGAAACAGCAAAATGATATTGCATTATGACAACAATTCTGAGTCATCCTGAGGATTAATCAGAAACAAAGGCAGCGAACGTTTGTGACAATAAGCAGCAGGGAGAGGCCGTGCAGGTAGTGTTGTCCCACCTTTGCAGAGGGTACGTGGCAGTGGCTGTCAGATGAGAATTGCAGATGCTAGAGTATTGCTGGTATCCAAATGTTTGGCTACTTGGTTCCTTGTATTTTGATGTTTTGGAAGTGCAATGTTGACTTGGTGCACAGCTATCCATCTCCCAGCATGTAAAAACCAAGCTTTCCTTTTCCAGCACCCACTGATGGCCTTGAAAGAATTGAAACACCATGTACAATGTATAGCTTCGATCATATCCACATTAATCCCTGGTGCTCAAAAAAAGGAAAAGAACCCTGTAGTTTAATATAAAATGAATTAACTTCCCAAAGAGTTTATTTTAAAAAACGTAGATTATTTTTCTCTGGCATTGCTTTATTGACCTGTTTCTGCAGATTAGGCACAGGGACATGATGCTTATATAAAATTTCTCAATAAACTATGGTAGGCACAAACATCCCTTAAGAAAACTATTCTGTTCTTGCTGCTGTGAACTACATCATTTTTATTATTCAGAACATAACACAAGGCAAAAGAGCAGAGAATCCAGACAATACCTGTATCATTAATAACTTTATAATTTTCCCTTTGCCTGTCTTTGCATTTAAGAAAGAAAATGTTTAAATCCAAGTGTACTGGTGCTAGTTTGGATCTGTGTTTTATAGTGCCTGTTTCTTACAGCTTAGAAAAGAAAAGTTCAGGGAAATACCTTCATTGTGATGGTAATAAACTTAGTTTCCAACACCCTTGATATGTAACATCCCATGAAATATTTGTTCATTTGACACTGAACAGGCACTGTGATGGTATTGTGGGGATTCAGTGTAGGATTGTAGCTCAACTTTATCCCCTTGCTATGTAACTGTAGGCCCTGAGCATGGGCACACAAGTCCATACACTAAAAAAATCAAAGGGCTGACTGAATTCCTGAAGGTGGGAGCATATTTGAGTGTTTGCAGAATCAATCCCTTTATTTGGTGTTGTCCTTTTAGGTTAAAACATTCCCACCAGCGTTGTTAACTACAGTACACACTGCAGTGTTGTGTTACTGCCTACCTAGTGAAGAAAGGCATTGAAAAGACATAGCTATTTCTAATGATCAGTTTTATCTGTATATAGAAAGCAATCACAGAAGAAATCTTCTTTCCCTTAGTAGAAGCTGGATTCCCTTTTTCTTACTGTAGCAATCAGAAAGCAACTACCTGCTTTCATACTAATTAACTGAAGAATATAACATTATTTGCTATTCCGTGATGGGCTGCTGTTTTGTATGACAGAGTATGCTCTTGGCATAGCCCCTAGAAAGGCTGTGCAAGGTTTGTGTCTGTCATATTCTTATTGTTGCTTGTACATCTGCCCTCCTGTGTCATGTATGGAAGAGTATTTAGGGACAGGTCCCTACCTGGTTTAAAGTGGTCTGGTGAGCTGAAGCTGTGCTGAAGTTGGTAATGCAAGGTGGTTTATGCAAGTTGAAGATCTGTCTCTCTCCTCACACATCTACTCCCAAGCACTGAGCACTTCCACCATGATGGTAGTCACCTGTGCCGCCTCCCCTTGGCAACCCTTCCTGTGTCAGTCTCCTCAGCACTACCTGCATCCCACCAGTCCACTTTGTGATGCCTCTGCTTTGGACTTAAGGCATGAGCAGACATTAGCTGCTGTATGCAGAGCTCCTCTCCTGAGAGCTGCCAGCAGGAGCATTTCAGGGGTTTTTGGGCCAGCTCACCTGCATAGATGGAGGTGTAGAACTTACAATAACGAGTGCAAATGTATACTGAGGGATGATCAAATCTTCTTTTAATCAAATCTTTCTTTTAATCAAATCTTTCTTTTAAATCTGCCTTCACCTTTTTTCCTTCGCACCATTAGTTTTAAGTAACCTTTGGTGATGGCATTTAGCTTAATTTCCCACTGAAGTATTTCTCACTCTACAGGCAAAAGCATTTTAAAATCATTGTTTTTTTCTCAGTACAAAAGCAGCTGCATCATGTTCCCAAGTCAGATATCCTTATTACTTAAAACAGATCCCCTCTTCATTCCTTCAGTATTTTGTCAGCAGAAATCAAGTCAGCAGAAAAATGGGGTAGTCACAAAGCCCAGTTCCAAATATTTCCATTACTGAGAGCTCTCTGTCAAGTGTCTGCAGACAAACTGAACAGGAACTGCAGTCAAGTTCATGGAGTTTCAGAGACAATAAAAGAGAGGCTCACAGGAGAGCCTGCAGCTCAGTTATGTAGGTATGCCCCCTTTTCCCCTTAAAAAGTACTTAGAAGTAGAAGATATGACTGTAGGGTCATTAGAAGTCTTGAGAAAGGAGATTTCTTTGGAAAAACCTATCAGGACACTGATAGGCAATAAATAGTTGGAGGTCAGCCACAAAATATACACACCTTGGTTCTTGGGGAAGCAACCTAAGGGTAAACCCCCAAAAATCAATTCTCTGCTTTAAGTGGGAGCAAGGTTACTGACCTCAGCTCTCTTATGTCCTGTTGTTCCCTGGTAATGGAGAAGCAGGGTAGGTCCCCGTGGTTAGGGATGACTGTGATCATAGCAGGCTCTATTTCAGCTTTTAACAAACCATAGCTGTGAAGATATCTTGCAAGATGTACACTGTCATGTCTTTCCTTTCTTTTGTGGCTGCTGAAATGGCCCTGCCTGAGGAAGTAATGTCTTGCATCTTGAAAGAGTATCTAAATAAAAGTGAGGTACCGGAGGGCAGTAGTAGCAATGTTGTGGCACTGGCACTACTGGGATTTTAGGAATAACCTGAAGGTATTGAACTGCCCTTGGTGCAGACACTCCTCTTTGTGGTACCTGAGCTTACTCATTTAGGGGTGCAACACCTCTCAAAGGACTCAAGAAAGCATGTGTCATTGATAGCATGAAACATCAAATAAATAACAGAAATCAGTCATGAAGGTTTATTTGAAGAATTGACCACTCAAAAAGAGCAGAGACTGAGGAAATGATGCTTTATGAAACAAGATCTTGAAAAAGCTGGAATATCTGTAATCATTCCTACATGAGTGAGAATCTCTGCCTCTAAGTCAATGAATGGTCTAGTGTTGGACCTAGTAGGGCTAGATGGATGGTTGGACTCAATGATCTTGAAGGTCTTTTCCAACCAAAACCATTCTATGATTCTATGAAAAAGATGGGAGGAAAAGGTGGGGTTTTTTTTCTCTTGGTTAATTAGTTGGTTTGCCTTACCCCAGAGTTAAGGGATGTTGATAGTTGAGCAGTCAGGCCATCTATAATCCAGGCTGGCAAGTTGCTGGCCCTCTGAAGCTGGCTCAGGAAGGTGCGTATGTGGTACCTACATCCATAGAAGAAACCGAAGGGACATTTAGCTCTGGCTTTGTGGAGATAGAGACACACACAGCCCCACAATAACCTACAAAGGATGTGAAAGCTGAAGCCTTCTCTGTAGCCAGGGGATGGAAATCCATTAGATACCCTCTGAAGGCAGCCAGCAAGTTGTCTGCTGGAACTAAAGCTTTGTTTGCTTTTTGCTCCCTTTGAAAGAGTTGATATCACTGTGGAGAACAAGAGGGAGTGCGGGATAGGAGAAAATTTAAAGGGAAATTCTAGGAAAAATTCAAATGCTAAAGGGTGCTGCCTGGGCCAGAAGGTGTTTAAAAAAGGGAAAGGGGAAATGTATCTAAGAAAATAAATTTGAGAGGGAGTATTAAACTGACCCAGGGTGTCATTTCACTGCCTTTTTTTTGTGTTGCTCCTGGGATGAATTTGGCTCAAATTCCATAAATGTCAAAAACAGGTCAAAAGATAATTATGTTATTTGTACAGAGTCTTGCTCGTGGTGGTTGCTGTTCCCAGATAAGACTCCTGGGTGGTTTAGTAATACAAGTAATGAAGACTAATAATGCAGGTAAATTGTTTTGCATCTGATGTAGAAGACTATTTTTAAAGCTGTAATGATGTAACTGGGAAATCTGTGCTCATTTTAAAGTTCCAGAGAGTTTTAGAGTTAACTCTGATTTTCTGAAAAAAATGCCTCTGATGCAGCATCTTTAAAACATCTGGATTTAAATTGTGTGTGCCTTGTCACTTATGATGAGCAAGATATGTAGTTTCCTCTACTCTTCTAGGAAACGTGATTTACAGTTTTATACTGTATATATGCATGAGGAATAGCGAAATTAGAGACCAAATTAAGTCAGGAATAAGAAAGCTCGCGTGCTGTGCATGGACAGGTTTCCAGATTCTGTTAATTACTTTACACTGAAGGGAATGACCACTTTAGTGGTGAAATCATTGCCTTGCATGCTGTTTGGCAAGTCTCCTAACAACCAGTTCATACGAATGAAGTGAACTCTTGACACCACCCTGTCCACCAATGACTGTACAGTGGGATTTTTCCCTGTTTTCTACATGTACATCGTGTTCTTGGCTAGTGCTTTGGGTCTTGGTAAGATTCAGCCTGAATTTCCCTTCAGCTTACTGAGTTTAGATAGATAGTTCCCCTGGGAAGAGGGAGGCAGGCAAGCAGAAAAGATGAGACTGCAAAGCAACACACCCTCATCTTCCTTCCTTCAGGCTTTTTTCAGGGATTTGGTATCAGGGAACACTCCCACGTTTCCATTAAAGAACAGTGTTTTTTCAGCACTTTTCATATGCAGATTCCTATAGTCTTTTCTGTGAAAATGCATGCACTGATGATAGCCTTGTTCTCAAAAACTAATCTGTAGGCCCTGGGCAGCAGACTGAAAGCCACCAGCCAGAGTGTATCACATAAAACATTGCTTGAAGCAGCCGACACAGTGTCTGTTGTCTGATGTCCTTCCCATCTCTGTGCACCTTGCAGTGGTACTGCAAATCAACCAACTACAGCCTATGTATAAATCGTGCTCTTGGCCTCTCATTGGGTAGGAAAAGTATGAGCAGAGTAGTCCTTGGTTTAGGTTGGCTTTTTTTGAGCATATGCATGGGTGGTGGTTTAACCTGGCCAGCAGCTAAATCAACCACACAGCCATTCGCTCACTCTCCCCACTCCCAGTGGGATGGAGGAGAGAATAAAAAGGAAAGAAAAAAGGTAAAACTTGGGTGAAATAAAGACAGTTTAATAGGACAATAAATGATCACAATGATAAGAAGATATGAAACAAGTGATGCATAACACAGTTTCTCACTGCCCAAAGCCAATGTTCAGTTAGTTCCTGAGTTGCCCCACCACCCAGCCAACCCCCTGGTTACATATGGAACATGATGTCATACAGTATGGAATATCACTTTGGCCAGTTTGGGTCAGCTGTCCTGGCCATGTCCCCTCCCAGTCTTTCGGTTGCCCCCCCATCTTCTTGTTTTCAGGGCAGTGTGAGAAGCTGAAAAGTCCTTGACTGCTTGGCAACAGCTAAACATCAGTGTTTTATCAACATGATTCTCCTCCTAAATCCCAAATACAGCACTACACCAGCTGTAAGGAAGACCATTAACTCTATCCCAGCTGAAACCAGGACAACATGTGAGGCCTTTATGGAAAGTTTTTCTCCAGTAGCCAGTAGCATGTGTGTGTGATATGCATCCAGGAAAGGACTTGCAACAGATTTCCTGGCGCTTTTGTTTGTGGACCCAAAACACCCTAGCCATTGAAAGAAGGGTTTGGTGGGAACTCTGCAAAATTCCTGGATGCCTTTTTTACTTCCTGACATCAGTTTACAGGAACGGTCACCACGGCCCTATGTAATATTAGGAAGCTGTGTTGATTAGTATGAGATACCTCTGTGTTACTTCCATTTTAATTTCCATGCCCAGCAGAAATATGGAACAAATTATTGCAAGGAGACTAGTAAACTCCTATAGTGTAGGAGAACCTCAACCAGTAGGTCACAGAGCTTTTAAAGCCAAAGTTGTGATGATCAGAAGGTAAAACCTCAGGTGGAATAACAAGGAAAAATTCCTGATGGTGTGTTGTACCAGGCCTTTGAACAATCCATGTAAGAAGTGTCAAAAGTTCAGTAAAAAGGATTATTTGATCCTGGGCAAGGGGAACCTCAGGGACCAGCTGGGTACACCGGGATGTAACATGGCTCATGCCCCTTTCCAGTGTATCTGATTCAGTTTGTGAACAATGACTTCTGAACATCTTAATCTTTCCTTAACTCTGGTTATTGTTAAATTATTTCTCCTCTGTCATTTCTCCAGGGAAATGTTAAATTATTCTTTTTTTTGCCCATCTGTCTACTGGTGTTTATCTCTTCCTGGAAGAAATCCAAGTTTAGTAATTAAGGCACTGGGAACAGTAAGAGGTTTGATCAGTAGATAAAACGTAATTATAACAGATCTGTGAGTCTCTCTGCAGTAAATATTTTAACACCTTGGGCCAAATCCTCCATTAACATAAACAGAGTTATTGGAGATCACACTGTCTTATACCAACTGGGGCTCTGTGTAAAACTGCACAGACAGCTTCACTGTGGCTGTATGGGAAACCTTAGAAAAAAATGTGCCTTAGGAAGATGATGAGGTGCAATAGTTGGTGCTCCACAGGCTGTTTGGATGAAATGTGTGTGGGGTTTGCATCCTGTGACATATGCTTGCTTATCTTCTTCCCATGGCTGTTTTTGGACGTGCTGAAGATAAGGTAAAATTTTCAGAACGTATCTCTCCAGGTGCAGTGGTGAGTAAGTTAAGTGGTAGGATTACATACATCGATTAGACAAGTTTATTGTGTGCTTAGGTGAAGGAAATATTTCACAGACAAAAATCACAAAAAGATTGTTTTGGAGAACAGTGATAAATTGGCTCAGAATCCCCCAAATGTCACCATTTCTAGCTATCTTGTTTACATTTCTGATGAAGTCTGGAGCAGGTTTCCATGCCATGGGTAGTGGTAGTCACTCTTTCTGGCTTTCCTGACCTCATAAAATGCTCTAATGGGGCATTGGCCATGTCCCCTAAGGTCTTTCTCAGCCATGAGCCCTGGGAAAACCTGAGGTCAAGTATTATCTATTGCAAAGCACCAGATGTTGTCCTGCTGACTCCTCACCCCTATGGTGTGGATCAAAGGCTGTAGAGGGACATGCAGGAAGGTGACCTGCCCTGGACATGGAAAGAGAAGGACTTTTGGATGGAATAACACCCCTGCAAGGGTGGAAAATTTTCCAAGGAGGTTATATAAATGAGCCATATCACACACAGTTTGAGAAGCTGTCTCCATCCTCGACTATGTTGAGAGTCCTTTCAGCTAGTCAAGACTTACTTCCTAAAGGATTTAAATGTTTTACTGCTGAAAAAATAAAGGAAGTTTGTGAGAAGGATGAGCCATGCTGCTGTCAGCGTAAGTAAAGCTTGTTGTCCCTCCCTGCTCTATGGTAACTGCTGCTGCCAGGTAGAGAAGCTGGAACTTTTCCACCTGAGAGATCTTCACTGAAGGAAGGGAGCCAAGGGATTAGCTTTCTACCTTGTCACAGATGGCCTTTATGAGACTCAGGATCATCCTCAGAAGTAGTGATTGGGTCTTACACAAAAATGACCCTTCAAATCATTGAAAAATTAACTTGCTCCAGTCCTTCCTCAAGAAATTGTTTGCAGAAATGGCCTGATGAATATTTTGGAGGGTGCTCTATATCTGATTGCATTTCACTCCATAGGGGTTGTTCAGAAACTGAAAGACATCAAAAGCGAGACAAAAGAGAATAATAGAATCATAGAATCATGAAGTGGTTAGATTTGGAAGGGACCTTCAGGATCATCCAGTCCCAAGCCCCTGCCATGGGTAAGGACACCTTCCTCTAGCCCAGGCTGCCCAAAGCCCCATCTAATCTGGTCTTGAACACTGCCAGGTGTCCAGGGGCAGCCACAGCTTCTCTGGGCACCCTGTGCCAGGGCCTCATAGCCCTCACAGGGAAGAATTTCTTCCTTATATCTAATCTAAATCTACCCTCTTTTAGTTTATCACTCTCTGCCCTTTTAACCAGTCCCTCTTCATCTTTCTTGTAGCCACTTCAGGTACTGGCAGGCTTCAATTAAGACTCCCTGGAACCTCCTCTTCTCCAGCCTGAAGGAGCCCAACTTTCACAGCCTGTCTTCATAGGAGAGATGCTGTAGTCCTTTGATCATCTTCATGACCTCCTATGGATTCACTCCAATAGCTCCATGTGTTTCTTATGCTGGGGACTCCAAAGCTGGATGCAGTACTCCAGGTGGGGAACAAAGATAAAAAACAAAGATGAAAATCAAGAAGGAAGTGAATTTTAAGGCCGTGGAAGCCCAATGGCAATTCCTGCTTACCGCAATCACTCGGCATAGGTCCTGCAAGAGGGCTTGTGCAGCAAAGGCAGCAGCAGCTGGAAACAGACAGCTTATGGCATAATAAAAGAAACTAATTCCTCAATGTGTCTTGCTTCAAAAGCAGAACCAATAACTTAATGTCTTCCAAATAATGACGTCTCGGCTAACACAATAGAGATTTTAAAGATAGCATTGGATAAGAATGTAACATCATTATGGTATGAAGAAAAATAGTGTTCTTAACATGGTACATCCTGGCTTGATCCTTTAACAGACAGAGGTTCCAGTGAGCTGAGGGTGAAAGTTGAGTCTATAACTCTCCTTTTATTAAGATACAATAATATAATATAACGTAATACAATATCAAAAATCTTACTTCTGTTCTCCAAAACCAGGGTCCAAGGCTCAGCTGGCCCTTCTGGGTGGCCTCTTTCCTTATGTGGAATTGATATGAAAACTCTTACCTCAAGTTTATGTCTGCACTGTGTGTGTGATCAAAGAATAAACTGCAATGCTCTTTAAAGTCATTGGAAAGCTGTATGTCTGTAACAGAAGTATTTCAGTATGATCCTGAGATGCCAAAAGCATCGTTTCCCTTCAAGATTTGCCAATTCATTTGAAACAAAATGTAAAGGATGCATCTGTGCAAAGGCTTGGAGTTATACAGCTGCAAAGGGGGGAAACCAGTTGTTTATTCCTTCAGAAGTATTGCATTTGCAGAAGTAAACAATGCACAGATTGAAAGGATGTATCCCATACCATACAGAAATGGCTGTCTGTGTCTAGCTATGAGTACTTGTACAGGAAAAGCTGTGGTTGGTTCCAACCATAAGCTTTTGGAAGCAATAATGAGAAAAGCTTGTGGCAGCATCAGCACATCTATAAACCACAGTGATGTTCCTGTAGAAGTATGCTACTGTGGTTAAGTACAGATCAAGAGAAAATATACTCCATACAGAGTTCCTGATCAGATGGTTTCTGGCAGGGAAAAACAATTATAAGGAGGTATTTTTGGAGGAGGAGCACCTCTCCTATGAAGACAGTCTGAGAGAGCTGGAACTAGATGATCATTAAGGTTGCTTCCAAACCAAACCATGTTTTGATTCTATTATTTTTTTCAGGCCTAAATTAACTTTGTTTGGACTGAGCAGCGTTTATGAGGTAAGAAATGTAGACTCCCCAACCGTGACAGATGCTCAGCTGCCCTTAGCCGTTTCAGTGGTTCAGTGGCTGCCCCAGGAGGAGTCAGCAGTGGTTACCTGAGTTTTGGGTATGCACACAGAATTTGTTCATTTTGGGAAAACATGTTTTGGCAACAGTGAAGATGGATCAGGAAGCATGAAGTGACATTATATCTCTGACATCCTTCATTTCTGTGGGATATTTTAATCCTCTAAGACAGAGCTTGGTAGTGCTGATTGAAATGACATGCTTATTTTGTTTTGGTTTTGTTTTTTTTAACTAAATAAAAGAACAAACTGTCTGCAATCAGAATTTTCATTTGAGGAAGTTTTAGGTTGTTTTCCCCATTAAGCTCTATTATTGGAAATTGCTGGTAGGAGCTATAGAAAAGGGGTCCTGTTATTTATACCTTGTTATTTATGTGTTTAAGAGTTATCTCTGAGAAATGCTTATTGTTAAGCATGGTTCATTTTTGGTTTGTTTTCCTGGAAGCCAAGTGCATCAATAATGAGATTTATTATCTTTTTTTTTTTCTTTTCTTTTCTTAGTTTCAGTCTTGATGGCAGCTGCTGCCCTCAGATTAGCTATTAAAAATAAACAAGACTTTTGGCTCAATGTTCAAACAGCAGCTAGACAAACTCATGGAAGAGGAACCTGCCTGTAGATACTAAATGCAGAAAACACCTGTATCTTAGGAAGCTCCTGAACTGCAAAATATCACAGCTTTAGAAAGTAAGCTGGGACTATATTTTCATGTGCCTACTATGGTTTTATATTCCCTCTCATCCACCTGTTCTTGGCCAGTGGTGGAAAGAGGACTTTAGGTCTTTCATCTGAGACAGACTTTCAGCTTTTTGTTCTCATGTCATAAAAACACAACATTTTGCTGCATCCAAGATGTTACTCAGCAACAACACACCTGATTTTTGGAGCTGCTTTGGGTCCACACATCATGACAGGAAATAAAACTGCTTGCCAAGCTCGTTGATATTCTAATCTGCATGTCAAAGGTGGGATGTGAAACACAAGAATAGAGTGTATTGATGTGGGAAGAGGTGATGCAGTTAGGTACAGCCCTATGTAACTCTGGAAACTCACTTTTTGAATGTAACCATTAAAAATTAAAAAGGCATGTCATAAAACCTCATGAAAATCCCTTTAAAAGCTTAATGCTGGCTCATATATTTCATTAAATAACAACCAGAGCAGTAAAACATTTGTGGTCGGTTCTGGTCATATGAGCTCATTTGTGGCTTGACTTTCCCTTGATGAAATTCCTTCCAAAAGCTGCTCTCAAAGACCGAAAAAAACAATGGGTTAGTTTCATATATCAGATTTAATCGTCATTTTTTCACTGCTGCCATGAATCAGAGACATCCCTGTATCCTTCTCCTCAATGTCAGGTGTCATTCTGGCATGCACCATGTTTGGACCAGGAGAGCAGCAGTGCAGGGGAAAGTTTAATTAAATGGTTCAGACAGCAACAGCACTTACATGGGGTCATCTGGCTATGTAAGTATTGGAAAACTCCCTATTAGAAGTACTCAGTGATCCTCCAAGAGGTTGTGGCCCCCAGCTGAGGAAATGTGTCAATACTTCTCCAGCTCCTTGGCACAGTCACTGTCAGGACAAACATCTGCTCCACTGGTAGTGCTTTAATAGGGGTTTGGGTTGGCTAAAGAAGTACCCACCTGTTTTTTAGTCTCTGCAGATGGTTAAATAATCCTGTTTAATGGTATCAAGAGGCTCTTACCCTTACCAGTTGCTATTTGGATTAGCCCTGTTCGCATTGATGGAACTGGAGTGATGTATTTGCATGCTGTCATGTGTTAGCCTGACTGGAAAAACATCCCAGCTGTCTAAATGAACCTACACATCATTCTGTTTTGCTTTGGGTTGTTTTTCTAAATTTTATAGTCAAAAGTTCAAGTTTGATAAGCAAAAAACCACATTTTATCAAATCACCTTTCAACAAAGTAAACTACAACTTAAAAATACATGTTGCCTTATCAAATGTCTTCAGTTACTTTGAATGGGGCTGTGGCCTGAGGAATCCCAGAAGGATGTAAAATAAAGTTGCACCTGTTTTTCACCAGCACCCTCCAAGAAAATGTACCAATTTTTCGATTATTTATTAAGGTATTCAGGGTTCTCGTGTAGAGATCCTGTCAGCAAGAAGCAGCACTCTGCCTCTGCCAGCCCAGACAGAATAGTATGCTGTCTTTGACACACTGGTCCCCCAGAGCCTGGGAAAGCAGTAGGAAATATGAGATGTCCTGCAGGAATGTGGAAGACATCATGTGTCTTTGGAGCTTGGTGAATTTCTGCCAAAATTTACTTATGTTCCAGATTCACAGTAATTCCTCAAAATCTGCCATTTGAGAGGCTCTGAGCTAAGAAAACTGGAGGAAATTGAAAAATCAGCATAGACCATCTTTGCATACAGGGTCTGAATTATTTGGGGCCTTCTAGCTGAAGAGAAAATGCTTCAGATGTTGCTGTGAACCTAGTGAAAATGTCTCTGCGATGCAAAGCAGCTGTGGAGAGCTAACAACAGTAAGTAAACTGTGTTAACAAGGGAATAGGGAGTAATACAGAAAGTCTGGGGGCTTGACGAGTTAATCAAAGCTGGGCAGGAGTTTAAGAGTCCTCAGAAGGATATAAACCAGAGCTGCTCAAGTGATCTCTACCAAGAGGCGCTGGATAGATATAAATATTGTAAGCAGTTGGGTTACTTCACTCAGGGATGGTAGTTTATGTGTGAGTGCTGGGGAGAGGGAGGAGAAGTGTATTTGCAGCACCAAAAAGAGACAAAGGGTGATGGTCTGGTCTTGTGTATGAACTGGAGCTCCTGTATAGAAGAGGAGGAGGAGGGATTAGGTGAGGTGGGGAGATTTATGGGTGTGAAATGTAATTTGGGAAAATGAAGAGGAGGTGTAGGGATGTCTTCTTAGAGAAGAGGTAAGAGAAATGAGGTGAAGAGGTTTCTGGAGGCGTGGAGGGAGCAAAAAGAAGCAGATGTGATGATAGGCTAGCAGAGGAGGAGGCGGCAGTGGCCTTGGTTGGGCTTGGAGACTGAGAAAGCAGAGAATACATGTCACAGCCAGTCCTTCTCCAACAATAAATAACATTAGTGGGCCTTGCTCCCATCTTGGCAGCTGGGGAAGTAGGATAAAGGAGCATCACACTCAAAACCTTAGCACAGCCTTGCAGCCGCAAAGAAACATTTTCAGGATTGTAGGAGGGGAAGAGAGGAGGAAGGGCAGGTGAGCATGCCAAGTGGGTGGCAGAGACCCAGATCATGAAGCTAGTGTGACAAACACCATGAGAACTGGGAGCCTCTCAGGTCTGGGGTGTTACAGTGTGGTTATTTCCTTTTATCTCCAAGGGATATTACACAGGGTCTGGGTTTCTGGGGTTATTACCATGAACAGGTCTTGAGAACATAAAGGTGACTTGGAACTGCAGGATTTGAGAAAGAAATTAAGTAGGCAGAGTAAATGAGAACATAGAGGAAAACTGAAATAAAAGGAATTGGAGCTAACACTTTCTACATTGAATCTTCTATTTTAATGAATAAGGTTTACTAACCCCACCCCATGAGACTGCATGGGGTGGGGTTAGTAAATCTTATTCATTAAAAGCAGTGGTATGTTATTTGCTTTTCAATTAGGTGGTGTAAATCAGTCTTCCAAGCAAAGGCAATGGCATAACTGGAGCCACGCTTGCTTGTGCTGTGGTTAAAATTGCTCTAATCTCTTTTAAGGGTGTTCCTCAGTGATGTGGCTTCTTGCTGATCTGATTATGCCAGCTCACCAACGAATGTGGTGTACTTACATTTCTCAAATGCATAATGCATTTTCCTCCTGGAAGAGGGAGGTGCAGGACTTAAGTCCAAAAACTGCTTAAGATGCGAGGGTTCAGGAGTTTGGGTCATGAAAAGGAGGAAAGCAGAAGGAGAGTGGGATGCGTATGAATGCAAGGTTGAAGGAGAAAGAAAAGGCTCTGAAAGAAAGGCAAACATACTCTGTGTGAACTGGGAGGATGTGGTAGCTGTTGGTGCTTGGCAGGGAGCACAGGTCTTGGGTGAGGGCCAGGACTTAGCACCAAGCCTGAGCTCCGGGCCTGGGATGTTCACCACCACGTGTATTCACTGTCTACTGCTCAACTGGAGGGCAGCTTGAAAACATGGAAACACTTAACATGTTAGGAATTGATGTAACCAGGATAGAAGAATGGTTTAGGAGAGGCGGGCAGTTTTGCTTTACAGCATAGATCATTCTGATTATGTTATGTTTTCTGGTTTTGCTGGCAAAAATCTGTCAGCAGAAGACAACAAATGGCTTTTAACTTACTGTTTTCTCTAAGGAAAGCATTGTTTTTTAAAGATCTCTCCATTAAATCTGCATATACTTGGAGCCTGAAGAAAACAATCTGAATGAGGAACGGGGGGAGATGGGAATTAAAACATCTGAAAATCTATTTGCTAAGTCCTGCAGTGGAAAACATATTTTAATGTGAAACAGTGACGACAGGGCAGGCTTTAGACAGCTTCAAAGCAAAAGCATCCAGGCAGTCAGTCCTGCAGGACTTCAAAACCTTGCATTGAGACAGCTTTTTGTACATCAGAGCTTGAAATTCAAATCAAGTGGAGAGTGAGTCAAGCCAGCTTTGTGCCTTCTGCATTTCACTTTGCTTCCTTAAAGGCTGCAAGAGGTTCTTTACTGCTTGCTTGCATCGTGTGCCATTCGCAGTGCTGCTTTCCAGGTGTTTCTTTACTCTTTTGGTTTTGTTGAGTGGTTATGTAGATGTGCAGCGTTTCACGTGTGGTTTTTGAGGCTTCTGTTCAACTGGATTCTCTTTCTCCCCCACCCCACAGCCTAAAAGGCAGATTCACAGGAATCCTTTAGAGATATGAAACTGCATGATTTTAAAAGCTTTGTTCTTCATGGTCTCATGGGTCACAAAGTACTATATATGAGGATAAACACTGGGCTCCCCAGCATGGAATAAAGTCAGACTGGATTGCACAAAACACTTTAACAGATAAATCCAGATGCTTTTCTCAGTGCCTCCCCTCTGTCCTATCACCAATGAGATGTCTTGAATTTGTTTTAAAATGATAGGAGAGAGGAGTGCCAGAAAGAGCAGAAAGGCCCCCAAGACTCGATCAGCAAACCTGAAATAACACTTCAACCATGTCTAAATAACACTGGCTCAAGAGTGGCTTAGTAGAGATATTTTTGTGTCAAAACCAGTGAAGGAATATTGTTGGCTAATTAATGATAGCGATTATATTTTGTTAATGACCATCCAAAAAGTTATCTAATGTAGGATGCTTTCAAATTAATGACAAAGAGGAAACTACACTTGCTTTTGTTGAAGGAACATCTGCACATTGCAAAACTGTTTCAGTGATGAGATGTTGATTTGAGGAAATGCTGAAAGCTTGGTTATGTGTTGCCTGTTTTATACCATCATTTCAGTCATACTATCTTTCTCCATGAGCTGTTGCAATTAAGGGCCTGTTATGTTTTATCACTTGCCGTTCTGGCACAGCTCAGCTATGCCAGAGCTGTGTAAATGTGAGACTTTGGATATGAAACTTGGCTTGGGCCAAAGCTAGCAGAAGACTGAGATGACTGGAGGGTGAATGCTCCAAGGCTTTGCTCACAGGTGCTGGCTCCTGAGGTGCAATATCGAAACCTGTCCCTCTGATCTAGGTAGGATGAGATCCAGATGACTGAATGGACACCAGCCCACCCTCCTACTGGGCCAGTTGTATTAATAACAAAAAATGGACAAATAGAAGCTGGTTTTGCCAGTGCTGCAGCAGCTGCATGTCCCACTGCTGCATGGCTGGTGCCAGAGCCTACAGAGTTCCTGCAGGGATTTATGTCAAGGGATAGTGTTCCCATGTCACTGTGGTGATGGCTGCTGGGGACACACAGAAAAGCACAGCTCCAGGGACTTTCACAGTTAAGAGGAGTTTCAGTGTTAGGTCTCTGGTGCACTTGGTACTCTGCAGGGCTGGTTGGCACTTGGGGGACTTACAGGCTCTCACCCTGGGTGCCTAGGGGTCTCAGCACCACAGAGACCTGCTGTGGATAGGTGCCCCTTACAGCCTGGCTTGAGAAACGCTGTACCCAGTGTGGGTGAGGAGTTGGCTCTGCCAGCCAGGAGCGGAGTGTTGAGACAAGCAGCAGGAAATAGCTCCGCTGTCCTTTAAAAAGGACAAGCCAGAGGTACTGGCTTTGGCTGCCTGTGGTGTGGCTGAGGAGATGAGGTTTCTTTGCATGTGTAATTGTTTTCCATTCTTTCAGAGAGGGTGAAGGGACACCCCCGTGGCCTTACCACATGTGCTCAGCAATAGGCCTCTGCTGGGCTTCCAGCAGTCACAAAACGCCTCCTGGTGTTCCCTTGCATTTCAGTGTTCTGGCATTTCATAAACAGCTTGTTTGGTCCCTCTCAGTCCTACGCCTGATATCACTGGTGTGCTTTTAACCTGAAGACAGAGGCGAGACTGTTGTCCAGTGAGAGTCAGCTGCTCCAGGAGCAAAGGGAACGAAATGGGATTAATGCCTCCTGCTCCTGGCTCCGCTGTGGTTTCACAGCATAGCACTGAAAGTCACGTAGGCTCTGGGCAGTTTAACCATCTGTGTGGTGGAGACCAGATGTGTTTCCAGGAGAAGGCTGGCATTTGCTAGTACCCATCTCTGTGCTTCCTTTCTGATGGACCCAGAGGCTGAGGCATGATAGACTCAACAGGAGACAGCACAGTACTCCTCACAAATGTAACTGTTTTAAGGACGGTATTTGTGGCAAAATGTGAGAGGATGGTAATTCCTGCTGTGTGTCTCCATTTTTGATGCTGTTTCCAGGTCAGGACAAGGGAATGGTCTTGCATTTTGTTCTGCTGCATAGATCTGAGCTGCTTCTTACTTCCAAACTGAGTGATGTCTTTCAGGGAGAGATGCTCAGCCAGCTATGGAGGACTGGTTGGGCACCCTCTTCCTGGGTATGCTGTTGCCAGCTTGGAGGGACAGACAGCATTTAGCTGTGGGCAGGCAAAGGTACAGGGATGGGTAGGAGCAAACTCCTGTCACTTACAGAAATGATTATCACCTCTGAAGGGCTATTGGCTGTGCTACTGCTTCTAATTCCACTGGCAGCACTTGATTTTTTAGCATCTTCTGCTGTCCAGAGCTGGGCAAAGTACTTCAATCAACAGAAAAAGTGCTGTTGGTCAAAGAACTTCTGGTTAAAAAAAAAAAGCTTAATTCCATTTTTTGTATTTTTGTTTACTTGTTGTTGTGGTGGGTTTTGACGACCTTGATGAGGGAATAGCATCCACCCTCAGCAAGTACGCCGATGATACAAAACTGGGAGGAGTGGCTGACACGCAGGAACACTGCGCTGCCATTCAGCGAGATCTGGACAGACTGGAGAGCTGGGCAGGGAGAAATCTAATGAAATTCAACAAAAGCAAGTGCAAAGTCTTGCACCTGGGGAGGAATAACCGACTGTATCAGTACAGGCTGGGGGATGACCTGTTGGAGAAGAGCTCTATGGAGAAGGACCTGGGGGTCCTGGTTGATGACAGGTTGGCTATGAGCCAGCAGTGTGCCCTGGTGGCCAAGAGAGCCAATGGGATCCTGGGATGCATCAGGAAGAGTGTGTCCAGCAGGTCGAAGGAGGTGATCCTCCCCCTCTACTCTGCGTTGGTCAGGCCCCACCTGGAATACTGTGTCCAGTTCTGGGCTCCCTGGTATAGAAAAGACAGGGACCTTCTGGAGAGAGTCCAGAGAAGGGCGACAAAGATGATTAGGGGTCTGGAACATCTCCCCTATGAGGAAAGGTTGAGTGAGCTGGGTCTGTTCAGCCTGGAAAAAAGAAGACTTAGGGGGGACCTAATTAGTGTTTACAAGTATCTTAGACATGGGTGGCAGGGGGAATTGGCCAGCCCCTTTTCAGTGGTCAGTGGGGACAGGACTAGGGGCAATGGCTGTAAGCTGGAGCACAGGAAGTTCCGCACCAACATGCGGAAGAACTTTTTCACAGTGAGGGTGACAGAGCCCTGGGACAGGCTGCCCAGGGAGGTGGTGGAGTCTCCTTCTCTGGAGATATTCAAGTCTCGTCTGGACGCCTATCTATGTAATATGAGATAGGGAGCCTGCTTTGGCAGGGGGGTTGGACCCGATGATCTCTTGAGGTCCCTTCCAACCCCTAAGATTCTGTGATTCTGTGATTCTGTTTTTTTAATAAAGGGGCAATAAAATGACTTACCCAGCTGAGGATGCTGTTGGCTTTCAGTTTGTGGGTCTCCTCAGAACCTACCAAAATATGCTGTGGAAAAGCTGAACCCCCCAAATATTCATTGTTAAACATCTGACCCATGATTACCAACCAGGCTTAATTTACCAGAGGCTACATGACTGCTCTTTGAGTCTGCAGGACAGGCTGTTACGGAGCACTCCTGTGATTAGGGCTAGCTTGGTGGCTCTTTGCCTGTAAAGGAGGTGAGAAAGGCATCCAGGTGAATCTGGAGTGTTATCTCTGTGTCCATGTAAAACCTTAACTTTTCTGCGAGGTGCTTTTGTTAGTGGCAGGAGCCGGAGGGATGCCGGTGTGCACAGGCTGTGTTTTCAGCTGTAGACAACCAACAGGGGGCATTAGGTTTATGCTTATTAAATGTGCATTTCTGCTCCTAGCACGGGGAAAAACCTCCAAGCTGCTTGATTGAAAACAGCAGGATGGGAATTCTGTATCCTAAAGAAAATACACAGGATTCTGTGGGGTTTTTTTTTCCCCAGAAGATTTAGTAACTGTGTAACTCCCTTCTGTTTTCTTTACGTCTAGTTTGTGTCTATTTCCAGGTGAAGATAAGTGAGATTGATGTAATTAAGAACCAGATGATTTTTGTATGAACTGTAGCTCAAAAAGCACTTGAAAAATAGAAGTGCTTCTGGTGCAAATTGGTTTATTTTGATGATTTTCAGTTTTCTAACCAGAAATTAAAGTAAGGCTGCAATTATATCTTTCTGATAGAAATTATATTCAGCAGTACAAAGTCAACTGCTGCTCTTCAATATGGAGAAAACCTTGTCCTGGGTTATTGGATTACTGAATGCAAAAGACTTTAATGAGGGGCTACAGTGCAAGCACAAATTATGGTCTCTGAAAATTAGTTACCTCTGTAATATATATTACTTTATTATGGCTACAACCACTCATACTCCTGCATGCAAGTGTATGAATACACACATTCTTAAGGAGGGGTGTGTGTGGGGTGGTGGTGGTGGTGTATATTTATAGCACTGATTATAGAAGCGACTTTTTTCTCTTCCCATGCAAAGTCAGCCTGCCCTGTGCTCTTGTCACCCCCATGCAGCTGGGTAACTGTTTAGGTAAAGTGCTTTCTGAAGTCTGTGGCTAACCTGAGCTGCATTTGGAAATATGGAAATAGGTTAAGGAAGTAGATGTAAAATAATTAGGCAATACAGCTGAAAAGATCTGCTTTCATAAAACGATGTCAAAACAAATTGTTGGCTAAAAATGTACAGGCACTGTAAGTTTCAAGAAGTTGATTTAATTACCTGCCTTATGTTAAAATGGGTTTTACATAACCTAATAACTTTAATTGCTTCCAAAGTGAAGTAATGTTATAATTTGAAGTAAAGTAAACAAATGAGCAACCTCTAGGAGTACCAGAGCTCTTGCCTGACAGTGTATCTGGGATGCTGTGAGTAATTCTGGTCCCCCACAGTCAGCTAAAAGAAGTTCTAATTGGATCAGTGGCACACAGTATCTTCCTTCCACAGGAGCCCCCTTCATCTCCCTGTCATAAAAAGAAGGCAAGAGGGCTCTGATTTGTTTTTACCTCATATGGCACAAAATATCCCTTTGGGCAGTCTGGGTCAGATATCCTGACTGTGTCCCCTGTCAGCTTCTTGGTTGCAGCCCTGTCTTCTCTTTTGCAGGGCAGTATGAGAAGCTGGAAAGTCCTTAACTGCCTGTCAACAATGAAATCACCAGTGTGTTATTGTCGTACTTCTCATCCTAAATCCCAACCACAGCACTACAGCAGCTGCTAGGAGAAAATTAATTATATCCCAGCTGGAACCAGGACAAAGGGATACAGCTGCAACCAGCCAGTCCAGTAGCAGGGTGCTGCAGAGGTACAAAAGTTTATAAAGAACAACATTTCCTCAGGAAAAATGGATGTAACTTTGCAAACCTGCATATGATAAGGGAAGGTATAGTTTTCAGGAGGTCTTTTTCAGTGTTTCCCAAGGCAAGGAAGTTTGGACACCTCCAATGCATTTGTACTTATGGCATGTGTATTCAATTAGTGCCTCCCCCAGGGCACTTAATCCAACTTGCTCTGTGCAGGTGGGAAATGCCTAGCAGAGGCATTTCTCAAATGTCTGGGTAGCTCTGAGGTACTGGTCCCACTGATGGGCAGAGCAGGGGTGGTTGTTCTCTCCTGCCACACTCTGCTGTGGCAGACTTGACGCCATTTGGGTTTTGTGCATGTGAGTACGGGTCAGAGGGGATTACAGAGCATTTCTCAGCCTTGTTGGCCGGAGGAAATCACAAGGAGGGTCTGAATGCTTGCATGTCTGATTTGCTGCTTCCTGGTATTTCTGGCTTCTGCCTGCTGCCCAGCTTGTGTTTTGTGCCTTAACAGACAGCTCTGCATTATTGAAGAGGCTGTGGGAGACATCCCAGAGCATGGGTTCACAGACAGTTCCTTTAAGTGCCATATCCGCATGGGAAGGACAGCCCAGACTCCCTTCAATGCACTCCACTAAGTGGCTTAGTTTTAATTGCTTCTATCAGACTGTAGGTTTGCCTGCATGAGTAAATGAAACTCTTAAAGATGTCAAAGTTTAAATTACTAAAAGGTAATTGCTACAATAGCTTCCTCTTGAAACTGCTCCTATTTCTGCACATATCTGTCTGTCTTCTTAATGTTGGCAGGGATTTTTTTCCAACTAAAGGCCAAATGCTCAGAGGTAAGTTTCCTGTTCAAGTCTTCACCGCACCATAGGAGCAGCCTGTAATTTCAGAAAGGAGAGCTGTTAGCTGAGGAGAAAGGTGGGTCATATTCATCAATAGAAACAATGCTCACACATTCATCTCTTTCCTCACATTTCTTTCCCTTCCCCTCCATCTGTTTTTTGGATCTGTGTATTAACTAGCCAGTGAATAAGTTTCCCATCCAGGATATAATTTTTGTAGTTTTTGTTGCTCATCTCCTGCAGCCTGGTACTCACATCAGCGAGTGGATGGTGCTAGAATGCAACTCTTCTGTAAGATTTCAAAGCCTGAAAGCTTGCTGTGGCTGTACTCTAGTGCATTTTAACATTTGTTGTTGGGATTTCCAAATCTGGGATCATGGAGAGCAAACATATGGGTCTGACTTGGGCTCAGGGGCCAAGTAACAAAATTAAATCCCACTTTGATGCTTAAAGATCTCTTCAAGGATGGCCTTGGGTTACTCTGACCCATGCTCAGGAGCAGTTCCCTGTGCTTATATACATGTGTTGGTCCTGATGTCTCATTTTGTGGAAGGCTCAGAGGCAGTTGTGATATCTGTCAAGTCTTGAGTCACTCTTGTGAACTTTTCTAGAGTGGTAGGAAGGTCTTGAGGAATGGCGCTGCAGTTTCAGCCCCTGTGTGGTGGCAACACTGATTTCCTGAATGCTGGAATGTGTGTCCTGGTCCATGAAGGATTCTGTAGTTGTTCCAGCAACTTGTCTCTGAGGGACATCACATCTTAAGACTTCTTTCATAATCCAAAGGTGCTGCAGGCAGTACAAGGTCTGCAGGCTTCAGTTTGACACACTGTAAAAACCAAAGTGGTTGGTTTTTATAAGCAACTCACATTGCTTATCTGGCATGTTTGTAGTCTTAAGTGAAACAACCAGATCCTCTAGAAAGATTTTTTTCTTTAAAGTTGTTTGGTCAATGCTGACATATCCTTCCTTCTCATAAAGTGGAGTCTAGCATCTTTCAATACTTAATTCAGTCTGAGCTGCATTTTAAACAGCATCTCAACTGTGGGACCTGCTTGTGTTAGTAAAGATTGTGTTATCCTGTGCAAATTGGGGACAGCTCTTCCATGCTAATCGATTAGTCATGTAAGATGTTACTCCTTTCCAAAGAAATGCTGGAGTAGCAGCCGTGTTACTTGTTATGAAAGGTTTGTGTGTCAGCAGATTCTGTGTCTATGATGGGTTTTCTGCAGAGCCAGCAGCAAATCCTAATAAAAAGTAGTGCAAGAAAACAATGCCAGTGAGGTGATGGGTGATAGGTTGAGATTAATGGCACTAAAAAGAGGCAATTCCATGCTAAGTTCCTTACGTTCTCTGTGGAGCCACTATTATAGACACAGCAGTGTAAGGACTTCTTTCTGCTTCTGTGAAAATTGGTATGAAAACATGCACAGAATTAATCAAGAGAAAGAAAAGCAGCCAGCCATCTAGCCCCTGTCCTAAGCCTGGACAGCTAAACTCTGCATAGTCCAAGCTAGCATTGAGCTCAGGGAAAAACTTCACTCGTGAATAAAAAATATTAGGTGAATGAGATGTTTACTGGGGAATTTATACTGTTATCCTGCAGATCTTTTGTAAGATCTTAGGAGTAAGGGAAAGGAACTCATTAATCAAGATTTTTTCCATTGCAGTTAGACATAGCTTGAAGGATAACATGTATGGAAGGGGCAACACTGAGCTGCTTTTTGGAATGACATAAACAATCAGTTCCTCTGTCATCTGATACACCCACAGGTAGTTGGTTTTGCTGTATGATACATTGAAATTAAGGCTTCCATGTCAGACTGATCACTGTTAAGAGAAAAAGCATGTGAGCAAGGGTTGATGGAGATGTGTATCTGGTGTCATCCTTCTCTCCTTCTGAAAAGGAGTCTTGGGTGGGAGCATGAAGCATCAGGCTGGTGATAAGAAGATCTGGGTCTTACCATGGGCTCTACCCTGATTTTGTTGCTAGCCCAACTGCCCTGTCTTAGTTTGCTATCTACAGAACAATATTTTTTGCCTGGTTTTAGCTCCAACTGAACCATGTAGGTAATGCAAGTTTTAACAAGTATGTTTAAACTCAAAATGTAGCCCCCTGCTGAGCTGCAATAACAATTTATAAAAAAACCCAATATTTAAAAAATCTTAGCTGAGCTAAGCCATGGTGTAACTAATTTCCTCCTCAAATACATCTTTTATAAATAAGCATATGAAAATAGGTTTAAAATTTAAAACCCCCTTGTTCTTAACTGCATCACTGTTATTGCAACATTTTACCCAAAACACATAAAAAGCTCAGCTTAGATTGCCTACATTAGAAGCAAATGCTGTATTTAAAGCATTGTTCTGTGTTAGGGTTTTTTTAAAGTACATTATTTTCAGGACAATTTAATGTCATCTACTTATGTCAATGCTTCAGCTGCCAAAAAGTCTTGAGATTTTTCTAGTGTGCATTTTTCTTGATGCACAGGCCTCGGGCTCTCAAAGGATCGTTGCTCTACAACAGCAAAATGTGGTGACCACAGTGGACTTTTAGTTTTGGAGGGTTTTTTTCTTGATCTCCTCATTCAGAAGAAGCTCCATAACCCAACATAGTTCTGACAAAGAGGAGGGTCCAGAAGAGGTGTCATATGTGGGAATAACTTGTAACATCTCTGGGAAGAAAAATGAAGTAATGGTTTATCTCAGATTGTCCTGCTTGCCACAGCCTTTGTCAAGAGCATCACTGATGGCTGGTTGGTTTGTCCTCCTTCCTGCCAGTGCAGCTTTCCTGCATGTATGCCTTCCATACGTGCATGCTTCCCAGGGTGGAAGGAAAAAAGATTCAACAAAAAACCCACAAAAAACCCCCAAAAAAACCCCACCAACAAAAAAGCCCTCCTGGAGGAATGGAATTAGAGACTCTCAGCTTTTATGTCTTCGACAAATCATAGCATCATGGACTGCGTTAGGTTGGAAGGGAACTTTAGAAGTCATCTAGCCCACCCCTGCCTGCAGTAAGCAGAGACACCTTTCACTAGTTCGATCAGGTTGCTCAGAGCTTCATCAAGCCTGACTTTGAATGCTTCCAGGGATGGGGCCTCCACCACCTTTTCCAGTGTCTCACCACCCTCATAGTGGAAAACGTCTTCCTAACATCAAATCTAAACCTGCCCTGCTGTAGTTCAAAACCATTGCCCCTCATCCTATCGCTACATGGCCCACCAAACACTCCCTCCCCAGATTTCCTGTAGGTTCCCTTCAGGTACTGGAGTTTAGGAAGTCCCTCCAAAAGCCTAGAAGCATGGCCAGATCATAGCCTATGAAGCAATCCAGTCTTTGAGTCTGAAGGAAGACAGAAAAACAGCTCTGCTGCAGAAAATGACTCCATCCTTCCAAAGTGTTCTTGCTTTCCTCCAGTCCTTTGTGTGTGGCCATGGCTGGAGAAGAGTGGGGGGGTATTTGCAGCAATTCATTTTACAGTACCCCAGTTCCCCACTGCTGGGAGTGGAACCTGAGGAGGGTGTAATGAACAATGTCATGCTGTTTGGAACTTAAAAGAGACAATTATCCACTGATAAAATACCCCTTTCTGCTGTTAGGACACCTTTTATTTCTGAGCTCCCTGTCCTGACAGCATCAAGAATTTATTGCTGGCTCAGGTTGCCCAAAGACACCAAAAAGCACCACACCCTGGAGCCAAAACAGGTTTTTGTGCATTGTAAACTGGGCTCAGGAAAGACCTGTGAACCTCTACAGTCCTTGCCTCTGTTACAGATTTCCTCAGAGCCTGCCTGCAAAAAATTTCAGGGCTATAAAGATGTTAGTCAAAAAGAGTCAAAAACGCCAAGAGAAACAGAAGAAGATTCCATGAGGTGTTTTTAGCTGGACCCTGCTTTCAAAACAAGCCACTTCTTTTAGGATAAACTGTGGATTGATTCCTGTTCTGGATCTTTTTTTTGTGGGGATTCATCCTTTGGCAGAAATAAGCTGAAGAGTATGACTTTGAAGCATGGGAATACTCTGTAATCACATCTTCACATGATTGTTATTTCAGGCATTACCTGTGTGTGGGTAGAAATATTTTCCTGTTTAAAAAAAAAAAAAAAAAAGCAAGAGAAGGAGGACATCAGTCTGTTTTCCTTGGCCTTTCTATAATTAATCTGGTGATATATCTCTGTAAAGTCTGACAGTAAATGACTGGTTCCCATCACCTTATTTCTCAGGAAGAAACCCTGGACGGGAAAGTTGCCAGAGGCTCATTAGAACCCCCAGTGATTAACCTCAGTGGTGATGTTTGCTGGTTTTGTATGGGCATAATGCTTCCTCCCCTTATTCCACATACTCCTTTGACCTACTGAACACCAACCATTTACACCACTGACTTCTGTGACTGTGGTCTACCCTCATCCCAACCATTTCTTCTCCAGCAGCTGCAAGCTGGTTTTCTGGGTTTTTAGGTTAACTGAGAGGACTCTTTCCTCCTCTCCTTTCCAAGCAGGAGTTAGAGATACTCGCTTCTTCTCTCCTGAAACTCTCAAAGACATGAAAAGCTTCACTCCTATCAACAAATGTTTCTCTGCCCATAAATGTGCCACTGCATCTATAATGGTTTCCTCACAGGATTAGAAATATGAGCTCTGTACCCTTGAAAAGAAGGAATTTCTCTTCTTCCCAGGGAGAAAGCCCACAGGAGTCTTGGTTTGGACCTTGCAGCACCTGCCTGGTGCTGTGATAATGGACTTTGAAAGTTTTTATGTTGTTAAATTTGAGGTGTTATTTTAGGTCATTTCAGAAGCTTTAATGGCTCCCTGTGACTGCACAGCTGGACTGATAATAACTGAAGCACAGACTTTGCAGGTGAATGAATATGAAAAACAACGTTGATAAAATGATAATATTCTAGAGGCTTTTTTTCCCCAACTGTCAGATTTTGGCTTAAGAAAAGCCTGTGGGAAAGTAAAGTTGGGGTTTCTAAGCACTCCAAAGTGAGTGATGCCTATATGATGGTTGTGTTGCTTCTGCCCTTACTGATTCATTGCATCACAGTCTTCAGTTACATTCCCCACAACTTTTCACATATGTGTTTGTGTATACATCTCCCCTACTGGTGTCCAACTTCTGGGCACCTTTGTCCTGTAATCCTGGTGTGCTCATTAGAGAAAATTAGGGTTTATGAAGCAGTACAGTGAGGTCTGTAAAAAGCTTCATGTTAAAAGCAAACAAAACCTGGAATTGTTCAATCTGTTACAGGGCTCCTCCATGAAGCCACACATGTCACTTGAACCTAGTGTCTCCCAGTGCCCACGCTTCCTATTTTTTCCATAGGCTTACAGGAAACACACAGGTTTCAGTCTGGAGAAATGCTTTGCTCTCACAACTGTAACCGAAGTCACTGGACACTGAATAAGTAATCTTCTACTGAAGTGAGACTCCTCTGCTGTAGGATCTTGAGTGTCTCAAGTTGGGCACTACAAATTACCAGATTATTTTGACCTTAATCTCACTCTGCCCTAGTTTCCTGTCTGATCCCCCTATGACTAGGTAAAATGCAGATGATGTTCATTGATGCCCACAAAGCACCAGCAGATTAGCGATGAGAACCATGAAGAAATTAACTGTGCCATGCTTGAGGTTGGCTGGTGTCCTAGGAATACAGCACAGGGCCATGCTGAATAAGAAGTATCAAGAGGAAAGACATAGCTGTTACTCATTCACTGAGCACCATCCCGAGTGCTTCCTAGGCTCATGATACACAGAAAACCTTAATTCTTCCTAATTCCTGTGCGCTCGACTCAGCCATCCAACCCTTTCTGCTGCTGCCACATGTGAGTTCTGCAGCCCTTTGCTTTGGACTGGCAGAGGAGCTAGGGGCAGGAGATCCACAACCTCCAGGTCTACCTGTCCAGACTTACACAACACAACAGAGAATGAAGAACTCTGGTGACAAATCAGGTACCAGTGAGTACATTGGCTCTGATGTTTCATCGATATTTTCTATCACTTTATATACCAAAAGCAGCAACTTTTGTCAAGTTTTTATTGGTTTCTTGTCTGTCAAATAGCTTTTTCAAATTTCTAATGGGGGAGAAAGCAAAAGATAAAATAATAGGAAGGAAATTATAATTAATTCCCTCCCTCCACCTATTCTTTTTTCTCCAAAGTATTCTTTCTTGATGTTATCACCTGTTGCTATGAGCACAGCTATTTCTTCCTTTCTGAAGGCTACTGTCTGAATTAAATGAAGAAGTTTTGTCACATGTATAAGCAGATCTGCTGGCATCCCCTCAGTAACTTTCAAACTCAGATTTCACCTACAATGTGAAGGGACAGTGGGCTCAGAGATACTTGCTTCCTGCGGATTTCTGACGAGTCCTACACACAATTCTTGGAGCCGGTAAAAGAGAATTGACCTTAAAGTCCTCCCTGCTGAGAACACTGCAATGTGAGTTTACCTTTTGTCCCACTCCAGTTTCTGACAACAGGTGTACTTTAACCATGGAAAAAGATTTAAGGACCTCATGCCTCATTAGATACCAGAAAGGTCTTTTTTATTGCATTCGTCTGTGTAGATTCTCTGGGCTTTGAGGAGGAAACTCTACCTGCTTTTCCTGCAGCTGGCATGCTCTGAACATCTCCCTCGGGTATGTGTTCCCACTTGAGCTCTTGTGTCTGCAGTTTGCCTGTATGTCATGAGACACAATTTCCCTGGAAATCAAACTTTGGGAGTCCATAGGCTGACTCACACTAAATCAACGCTTGTGGTCATCTTGATTATGATTTTTAGAATGGAAAGTATTCTGTCAGCACCTGGGTTATAAAACAGCTCTGAGCCTTGCTAGGAGTATCCCATCACTCAGTTTTGCTCCCACCCACATGGGTGGGTCTCATTGGGTGTCTGTAGCCATCCCAGGGAACCTGACTTACCTTGTGTACAAACACTGAAGGCCAAGGCAGTGATGTGAATCAGACCAGCAGCTCACATTTTAATGACTCAGGCCATTGGGGTGGATCAGTGCCTGACCTGTTTATGCTAGCCTATGCCTCCCTCCTGTTATAGGAGCCCCCTGAGTCCCAGGTGATGATTCTTCAATTCATAAATTCACAGAGGATGCATTTAAAGCCCTGTGCTGAGGATAAGAACCAGTTCTGAAATGTTTAATAGTCCCTGAGGTAAAATAATCTTCTTCTGTAGGCTTAGATTCAAAGGGTCAGCTCTTCATCAGATGGAGCTGAATTTGATAGCATGTGCTGTGTCCACTTGCTGGGGGAGTTGATGTTTGCCCTCTGCTTGGTGGATATGGAGCACTGTGCTGTTTGTAGAAATATAAGATGTGAAACACCCTGAGAAGGTGTTTCAAATTTCAGAAGGAAAACAATAATGAAGCAAAGAAGGAGGAATCATCTCTTTTACCTTGGTACAGCAATGTGCTCATTCCCTTTTAGCTTCTTCCTTTTTAGGAAAAGTAAGCGAGTTTCCTTACTTAAAGATATAAAGTTTGAAAGCTGGGAAGACTAAAGGACTAGGAATCCTCTATTATCCCATCAGGAATGTCACTACATTTAGCTTAGATGTTTTAAAAAAATGGTTTAAGAACTAATTCCCTAAAATTCAAACTGTGTTGACTTACCTATTCTGGGATTAAAAAGAAAAAAGAAAGAAAGAAAGAATAGGCATTTTAAGCCACAGTGGATTTTTTGCTGCATTTTAGAACAGCTGGTTGAGGCTGGGGCATTTTCTGTTTGGAAAGAAACTGCTTAGCTGCCTTTTTCTCACTTACACTGACCTCAAACCTTTCTGAGAGCTTCCTGTGTGGTGGCTTGATACTGTTTCCAAGCACAATTTGAAGATGTCCAAAAGAAGACAGGTGTCTCTTTGCAGTTCCCACTTTGCTTTCTTTATCAGACTCTTCTTTTCAAGGTTAACTTTAGCCTCATCCAGCATTTTAGGAAAAAAATGAGGTGTCCTCTGGAGACTCTTGCTACATCAATGTAAAGTGCTTGTCAGGAGGCAAGCATCCCACCACGTCCTGCCCTTTCTAACACACCAGAGACCTGTGACATTTAGAGACATGTTTTTGGAGCTTGTCCCTCTCCGTAACCTATTGTTTAATTAGTGCCACTGGAAATATAGCAGCAAGGCTTAATAGTGAGATCTGAACTTGAGGAGAGAAAGCAGGGAGGACAGAGTGACTCCTGGATGTGACTGCCACACACTGATGGAGAAGTTTAATAGAAACAGTAAAACAAGAAGGGATTTGGTGACATTACAAACCCACCTGGATGAGTTCCTATGTGATTTAGTCGGGGTGATCCTGCTCTGGTGTGGGGGGGTTGGACTAGATGATCTTTCGAGGTCCCTCCCAACTCCTAATGTTCTGTGATCCAAAAAATGTGTGTGTGTGTGTTAAGTATGCTAATCTAGGTTTCAAAACAAAGCGGGAAAATGAGTAGAAGAATGTGAATTAGGTGGAACAGACAGAATTGGGGAGCACAGATATTTTTATATGGCTGCTGCTGACTTGAAAGAAATGAAGGTGTCAATAGTCAAGTTTCCCTGTATCGGGGACACAGCACAGCAGGAGCATCTTTTAAATCACACCACTCTAAGGAAAGCCCTGGAGATTTCAGAACTGGGGATGGGGGCCAAGTATTTGATATCTAGGGTCTGGGTCACCTCTCAAGCCAGTTTTCTAACATCATTTGCAAGGTGATGGTAAAGGAGCAGCTCCTGATTTGTATTTACTGAAACGAAAGCAGAACCAGACCTTTTCCTTTCAGCAGCTGCCTGCGGGCCGGCTGGCAGTGACACAAGTCCTGGCACCCAGGTTGGAAGAGCTGCTCCAACAGCTCCCGGTGGGGCAGAGCTTGTGAACTTGTGCTTAAGTTTAAGCAGAGGAGTTTAGGCGACCTGAGAGTGACTTGTTGGACTGAGACCTGTAAACGGACAGGAGGAGGTGTGGAAAAAAATACAGTATATTTTTTTTCCACAGTGGAATGATGTCCCCTGGGAGAAGCTCTGCTCCCGGTGCCAGCACGGCAGGAGCATGTAGCGCACCGGGATGCGCTCTGCAGGGTCCGCTCCTGCCCCGGCAGCGATCGCCTCTGCGATCAGCTATTTTCCATCTCTCGTTTCCATCTACGATGCTTTCTAAGCCCGCAGCTGCACGCAGGATTAGCAGAGGCAGGAGGAGAAATTCCTTCCAGGATTTTATTGTCTGTACCTTTAAAAGACACTGTCCGGGTAATGAAAAGGCTGGAGAGAGAAAAGCGGCTGGGTCAAGAGTAGGGAAGAGCTTACACAGAAATCGGCGTGTGGTGCCTCACTGCACTGACTCATCTGGTCCTGTGGGGCTCCGGCTCCGGAGCAACGCGGTAGAGCTGGGTCCCTGAACAAAAGGGGTAGGAAAGAGGGCTCCAGCCCCAGTCTGTCTCCTGTTGCCTTCCCCTCACAGCTGCTCTCACTGGCAGGGGGAGGAATCCTCCCAAAAAATTAATAAACCCAAGAAAGGCTGATGGCCTCACGCAGGGCTGGCGTTTGACATCTTACCTTGCGCTTCACGGTTATCGTTTGCGGGGAAAACGCAGCCACTTGATACAGCATCTCAGAGTCCGCTTTCCCCACACCCAGATGCCGAAAACTTGGGAACGCTGCCTTAGGCACCGCCGGGATGAACTCGCGGGGCTTAGGGGTTCTTTGGGCTTGTTTCGCTCCGGGGCACCGAGCGAAACTTCGAAGGGGTTTCCCCAGCCCGACTCGGGCACAACCAGGGGATGATGCTCGGCGGGGCACAGCACTACCCTCGCCTCCCCGCGGAGCTCCGTTCCCTTCCGCGCCGCTCCGCGCCGCTCCGCCCCCCCGCACCCCCGCACCCCCCCGTCCCGGGGCGGCCCGGCTCCGCGGCGGGGCGGGCGCGCAGGCGCAGGGGGGGCGGGCGGCGGCGCTCGGCGGCGCCGTGCGCGGCGCGGCCCCAGTCCGCGCTGCAGCCGCCGCGGGGGCGCCACTACCATGAGCGGCCGCGGCCGCCCCTGCGCGACTCACGGGCACCGGGCGCACCAGCCGCCGCCGGCCCCCCCCCGTCGCCGCCGCCGCCGCCGCTGTCGCCGCTGCCGCGCACCCCCGGCCCCCGAGCCCGGCGCTGCAGGATGCCGGGGGGCAAGAGAGGGCTGGTGGCACCGCAGAACACCTTCTTGGAGAACATTGTCCGGCGCTCAAGCGGTGAGAGATACCCTCCATCCATCCCTCTGCCCGTCCGTCCATCCATCCGTCCATCCATCCATCCATCCGTCCATCCATCTATCCCTCCATCCGTCCATCCATCCCCGCGGCGGCTCCTCGCCGCGCCCGCTCCCACGCTGATGGGTCGGTGCCAAAGCGATGCCTTCAAGGAACGGGGTCTGCTGTGCCCCGCCGGGCTCCGCTGGCGCTTGCTCTCCGCGGTCCTTTCCCTGGCACCCCTCACTTCTTACATCGTTATCCGTTCGGTGAATTTGTGGGGTTTTTTGGTTTGTAAGCTACTTCTGAAAATAAGTAGACATTATTTACAGTTCCACTATCCTTTCCACTTGTCGGGTCTTCCCCCCCCCCCCCAGTTCTTGTTCTTTAGTTCTCTAATAATTGGGCTTGTGAATATTTTCATTCAGCGTTTAAAAGTCTTTGAAATTCTGTAACACTTTTAAGTCTGTGGCAAAGGTAACTGGGAAATAGGGTGAGAGAGTGACTGATGTGGATGATGGTAATCCCATGGCTGAACAAATATGTAAAGAACTGTCTGCAGTTGCTCATCTACAGTTCCTCTGTTAGGGGAATATTTACAGTGCTGCCTCACAAGCCCACGGCCATCAGGTTATTCCTTGCTGCTGCAGTTAATTTACCCTTTCATCCCAGGCAAAGCCCTGGTCAAGAGTACTGTATAGGGCTCCATTAGAGTTACGATGTGGTTGCAGACCATCTCTCTAGGTGTATTGATGTAGATGCTGCTTTAGGCAAGTCTTGTGCTGGTTACATTCTTTTCTTACGTAGTTTATTCACTGGTGTGTAACTACTGACACCTCTAAGTGTTTGCACAAATTAAGTCCCCGACTTTTCATCTGCTAAAAGACATCTCCTTGGGCAGCCCAAAGTTTAGGGCAACCTTGCCATGCCAAAGTGCTGCTGTGCTTGTGTGCATCTGGGTTCGTGACTGGGAAAGGTGGGCAAGGAAGAGCACTGAGAAAAGTTGCCACATGTATTATTAATCAAGACACTAATATGATGTGAAATCATGCTGAACAGTGTTCCCTTCCACCTTTCTATTGCATTGATTTTGGATTTACCTCATATTCACACTAACATGGTCTGGTGTGCTGGCTTGAAGTTGATTTTGGTGGCAGGTAGCGAATTAGTCATTCATTGACTTCCCCAGGAGAAGGATCAGGATGAGGACCTAGCATTTGTTTTAAAATGTTGTATATTAAAATGAAAGCTTTGTATTAAGCCATAAACTGTTTTTCAGGGGGCATCCTCCCTCTCATGTTGCCTGTGTCAGTTCTGCGGTCAGCAGCTGACTCTCCATCAAGCTCTATAACTACGTGATCACTAGGATCTGGTTTCCCACAGTAGTGTATTTATTAACCAGAATATTAAATGCAAGCTTAATTAATATGGGTTTATATAGCACTTTCCCTCTGACAATTTCAAAGCACTGGGTGGAATTTAATTACACTTCACAGCTCCTTGTGGAAGAGGACACGCAGAAGCATTCCCAACCTGTTCCTTGAATTGTGGTGTAAACAGGGGCTCAGGGCATCACAGCTGTTTTCCCAAGGTCATATGGCAAGTCAGCAGAGCTGGGATCATGGTTTGGGATTGCCATGCCTTTGTGTCATGTTCTAACTAAATCACACATTCTCGCTGGTGTAAAGCTTTGAGATGTCAAAAACTGGAAAAGCTCAGAAGGCTTTTGAACATTGTATTTTAAAAACATGTATCCCTCTCCAGTTTCTAACCTGGGCTTATTTGGGAACATAAATTATGTTGATCTGGTCATTCACTTTGCTTTCTCTATGCCACTGATGATGCTTAAGCATGCTGCTACAGAGGCAGATCTGTCCGTTGGACCACAAAGCAAAGAGTGGGTTGGAAATTTGTTCTTAACTCATCTAAGTGATCTGTGTTGTGCCCTGAAACATGATTTAATTCTTCTTTTTGTCATCCAGGACATAACCTTATTTGTCCTTCATAGAAATAGTAATTCTCATTGGATTCAGCACTGTTTAATCTGCACTTAATGGTATCCAATAGAGCAAATCTGGTTCAAGTGTCTCCCGGTGCTCGGTAGAAGGCAAGGACATGGTCTGCTGACTGTTAGCTGGGGGTTGCTTTTATGCTTGGATTCTGTTTCCAACAGATTTTTCATTGACAAGTTGAGAAAGGGGACTGATGATTGTTTTTTAAAACTACATCTTCAGCATCCTCAAAAAAAGAAACCCCCCTCTGTTGCCTTTCCTGGTTAAAGGACACTTTATTTTGAGATTTCTCACACTTCATGTAATCCCATTGCACTTCTTGACCATAAATCTTCTCTTAACAACCTTTGTAGATAGAGGTAACATCTGCTATTAGGCAACAGGTACGGCTGGAAAAATTAGACAGGTGTTTTGGTAGATTGTCTCTTCTCCAGGTGAAATAGAAGCAATGGTTTCAAAATGAAATGTAGGTAGAGACAAATTACTCAGAGTTCCCAGAGATGGATCTGAATAGCAAAAGGTATAGACAAAATTGCAGTAATTTTAAAATGTGGAAAGTCAGAACTGACACAGTGGGAACACAGCGTGCAGCCTTAGTGTGGTGGCCAGATGGGTGTTAAAAGTAATCATATACACACTTTTCAGCATCATTTAGGCATTTTCTGCTAAGGAATGCTTGAACCTTTCCTTTTCACCCCTGTTTTGGCTACAAATCAGGTTAAAATTGTGAGAGAAGTGCTCATTGTGTCAGTCATAAGCAAAGCATCAAAGAACCACGCAGAAAGGGCTCTTCTGTCCTCCATATGGAAGGATGGGATATCTTGGCTGCTGTGCTGGACACTATCCTCTCAGCCAACATCTGTGGGAAGGATGGGAACGACTGTGAAAGCAATGTGGGGGGTCCCACAGTGTCCCTCTGCCCAGGGAACCTCTCTTTTGAAGGCGACTTGATACCTTGGAGCTTGTGAAATATTTTAGAGCAGCAACATACCACAGCAGTTCGTAGTTGCTTCCCAAAGCATTTGGTGGCGGACACTAACCTCTAAGCTGCTTTGCAGGTTCTTTGCCCACACCACAGCTGAGCTCCACTCAAGGAGGGACGAAGTCTGTGGGGAGAAGTTGGCTCTGTGGTTAGACCAACTGCTGCGGTTGGTAAAAAGGGACAAGCCCTCGGGACACACCGGCCTATCTTCAGGCTAATCTCAGGGCACTCTCTGCAATCTTTTTTTTTTTCTCTTTCTTTTAAAGCACAGTGAAAATACATCAAGTAAAGGTCTTACTGAGGCTCATAAAGACTGATATGATCTCGCTACAGCCCTGGCTGTGCCCCGGATCTTAAGAACACCAGGTATTTGGCTGAGCTGAAAGAAGAAGTGTTTTGTGAGAGCGCTGGGTTAAATCACATTAAGGTGACTACTGCCTTTGACTGCCATTAGTATTGAGGACTTTTAATAAGGGTCTTACTTAAGGTGATGTTCTCTCCTCAGATGTTCTCAGCGGTCTGTGTCCATTATTACTAATAATATTGGTGCCATCTTCAGTGCATTCAGAGCTCCTGCTGATACTGACCTTGTCTCAGTGTCGTGGAGGTGCAACGGGAACAGAATTGGGGAAGTCTAGAGCAGGGCTGAGCTTTGTGGACCCAGCTGGCGTGTAAAGCCATCCATTGGGTTGAGTCACGCACACAGGGGCAGAGAAATGTGTCTGTCTCGCCTGTTCATCTTCAGTCTTCACATATTCTAGCAGTGTTAATGGCATAATTTGATTTTATGGTAGAGGGTGAGGTTGGGAAAAGGTTAACTCGGGGACTTTGTGGCAGTATGCAATAAAGAGCGCTAACAGTCTGGAAGTGGGGCTTAATTTAGTGAAAGACTATATATAGTCTTATCTATATCATAAGAGTCATCATTATTGGTTTTTTGTTTCTGTTGCAGTAACTCTTAGAAGCTTTCTTGGGAAAATGGGTCTTTCAGGTCTTTCATGAATGTATTTTGACATTGTACTGAAATCTTGGCTCCATAAAGCTGACATGGGAATTCTACCCTGAGCTGTAATGAAGATTCCATGCCTTTTGGAGCTTCATACCACGTTCCTGCAGATCAGCTCCTTTAGACAGAGCTTTACGCCCTGCTGAGTCTTGTGACTTTGTTGGGTGAAGGGATGAGTCCTGTTTACAGGTCACTGTGCTGTCAAGGCAGGTTACGCTGGAAGGGGAGGAAATGAATGTCACATCTGTAGTGCAAGCACACCTTTTTAATCTTTATTACACTGATATTATGGACAAAATAAGTGTCTGTTTTCTCTCCTTGCTAGTCCATATAGCATACCTGAAGTCTTACAAGCAGGGTAACAAAGCAGGACATGATACATATAGGCTGAAGTAAAACAAGCTGCTCTTTCGTCTGATCCAAATTCAGTTACATATGGTGCAGAAAGTTCTTTAATGTGAGTTGCTTCAAGTTTACAGGATATCTGTCTTTGGAGATCCTCCAAAAAAAGTCAGGACTACAGCAGTTCCTTACATCTCTATATAAAGACACTATAAACGGTGGGGCAAAAGTTTCCATCCTCCAGTTCAATTGACTGTGGAGAAGTTACTGAAGGGAATGACCAAAGAGCTTATGTCACTGGGGCTTTCTTTGGTGCTCGAAGGCAGAGGGCTCCTCGTACAATTTCCATGGCTGCAGGGGGCCTGCCGATACGTACGTCAATGCAAAGCTGATTTTTACACCGAGAAGCATTACTAGATGACATTTGCAGGTAGATTTCAATTGCAAGCTCCCCGCTTTCCTTACTCAAGTTGGTTTGCTGAGTGCTGAAAGATTAAGTGTTTCTCACTGCCTCTGAAACTGGGGGAGTTTTACTCTTGTAAAATTATTTTTAATAAATGTTTATTAAAGAAAAAAAGAAGCAAACTATTATCACAGCTTTATACCATCATACTAATTCAGAATCCTGGATAATGCCGTATCATCAGCTAGAGGAATAGCCGGATTTCTTTGAAGTCTGATCACCTGCTTTGTAGACTGTGGGTCTTCCCCTTTCTAATATTTCTTTCTGTGCGTGTCGCTGGCAGTGGGATGGGGCGGTGGGATGGGGAGACCCTTCTCGTCTTCTTGGGGATGCTTGAGCGCTGCTGAGCAGCTGCCACAAGAGGTCACTGCAAGAGCTGCTGCGTTCCCAGGTTACCGTTTCAGTCTGAGAGCAGAGAAAAATGAAATTATTGATTTTTTTTTTTTTTTTTTTAAAGAGTAAACATCCAGGGGTTTTTTTAGGGTTGAGTTTTTTTTTTTTTTTTAATTGCTGTTGGAAGGAGTATACAGCCAAAGAATAATGCCAGGAAGTTAAGTGAACTGTGGAGATACATTTAATTAGCCTGTTTAACAGGGTGCTGTTCAGTGGTTAAGCGGGATTTTAAGTTATTCTCCTGGACAGCCAAGGGAACAGTATTCTCTGGTTAGATAAAATTAAGTGGTAGAAGAAGATTTTGGAGGTAGCACTCTAATGACCTGCTTTTCAGAAAAAAAAACCCCAACCAAACCTCCAATACTTGTTTAATCAGCATGTTGTCACTGGCTTTTAAAATGCCAAACCCTGGGTAACCCAGATAGCCAGGGCCCAATCCTGCACCCATGTGTAGCAGTGGGAGTGAGACCGACTGCAGTTCCCTTGGGACACTGGCCTGCAGCAGCACCTCGGTGGAGCATGGAAGAGGCAGAAAATTCTCTGCCAACACAGGTTTTCTGAGACACAGAGCTGCAGCCGGGACTAGGTTTGGCGTGTGTGTTTAGAAGAGGTGCCCCCGTGTCTGAACAGCTGCTAGCACGATCATCTCATCTGGGAATGTAAAGGAAGACCTCTTGTATATATAAAGCTAGAAATCTGATTTTTGGTTGCCTCCCAAGGGTGCCTGTGTCTCTTTAGGGAGAGCTACCATGTGCTCCAGCTTAAATTTAATCTCACTACATCTTTGTTGTGTTTTGCATCATTTTAATAAAAAACAGGTTCAATGGTGGAATTTAAAAGATAATCACAATAGGTTTGAATGGGTTTAACTCCAGGATAAATTAATGTGAGGGGAGGAGAACCTATGACCAGAATTGTATGGCATGTCTTTTCACAGGGAACTCATAGGGATGTCCTCTTGTCCTTACACTCAAAACCCTTCCTGGGAGCGGTGACGTTTCATAGAATCACAGAATCACAAGGTTGGAAAAGACCTTTAAGATCATCGAATTCAACCATTCCTGTCCTTTACTAAACAATATCTCTAAGTACCTCATCTACCCGTTTTTTAAACACATCCAGGGATGGTGACTCAGCTCCCTCCCTGGGCAGTTTGTTCCAGTTGTGCCCCAGTAAAGGCAGGGGACTGCGCTGCTTGCTGGCTTTCACATTCAGAATTATTAAAGTGTTTTGGTTTGGTTTTAAGTTTTCAGGAGGTAAATTCCAGGCAGAATCTTAATCTTTCTTCTTGAGCCTACTTGCTAAAGTGCCGAAAGCTGCTGTGTTCCCAGCTAAGTGATTTACACGTGGATTTAATATTTCAGCCAATACTGGATTATTTATGTTTTAGAGACCATTTTAGCATTTCAGTATGGTGGCATCTTGCTCTGGGTTTAGCCCTCTTTGCATTTTCATAATGTGAGTGTTAAATAAAAACAACAGTGGTACAGAAAGGTGACGTAAGGAGTTAGTCCTTTGAGAGATTTTTGGGTTTTTTTTCCAGGCAAGCAACGCTTAATGTGCTGGATAAATTGGATGACACTGATGTTTTGCATGCTTTAAACACACCGGGGAAATAATAGCTTTGTTAGAAAACAGCAATGTGGTTTGATGTTAAGGAGTACAAAGTGCTGGTGGAGGTTGCAAGCACAGTGGTTTGTCTGCAGCTGACTCCAGAGCTGGAGGGATGTTGTTGCCTGCTGAGGCTGATTTCGGAGGGCAGTGCCCTCTAATAGGATTTAGGATTTTCTGTTGTATTCCGTGGGGATGCAGAATGTCTTGAGCATGTGGTTTGGGTCACTGTATATGACACCAGTAGAAATATGTGTTATTAGGGCCAAGCCTTGCTCAGGAGAGCTGAAAGAAAATAAAAATTGTGAACATTTTTAGGACCTCCCTCCCTAACACACACACACACACACAGGGGCCCCATGAGTTTTCCAAGATGGTCTAAACAGGACAGCAGCGATATGCTGACCCTGTGAGAGCCAGTTGACAGCAGTTTAGCTGGTCTGGGGCTTTTATAAGACAGAGCTAGCTGAAAAGGCAAATTCCAGGCGTTTTCCTGAGCCTGTCAGGTCCATGCTGCACTTGCTCTGCAGCAAGGGTGGTAATTCTCAAGGAGAGGTCTGTGTGAAGATGCTTGAGTTTAATCCTGGATGGAAGCACTGCTGCTTTTTTGTTATTGCAATAATTACTATTAGTTGTGTTCTGCTACTGCTTCATTTTTTAAAACAACATCTTTTCAGTATGAAACTTATCTTTTCTGAAAAGATGAGCTGCCTGTTTTCTTGGAATGGTATGTGATTCCGAAATAGTGATTTAAACAATTTTGGTTACAAGTGGTACCCAAGCATTCTTCAGAAAAAAAAAGATGATTAGAGACAATGTTTCTTACTTGGCTAAGCACATCTCCTGCAATGATTAGCTGTTCTAGCTCTCCTGTGATTACATAACATGAATTTTACACTGCTTTGGGCATTTTGTTGGTTAAAAAAAAACAACCCCTGCTTGCACACTGTGGTCTTTCTTCTTTTTTTTTTTCTTTTTCGAAACAAAACAAGGCTCAGTGCTGTGTTGAGTGTTAGCTACTGCAAGATAGAGTAAGATTAAAGGTTTGCTGCTCTACAGCATAGGCTGCCATTAGACAAAAGAGCCTTTCTACAAATTAGAAGTGCAGCAAAGTAAATACAGTGCCTTTAACAATTGTTTTCCTCAATTGTGTTTTCCAACCTGAAATTTTGTTAACTGTATGCCTCTACTATCCCAATACCTTGTTGTCAATATTAAACCTTGTGAACAGGAGAGTTATATTAGCTAATGAAAAGCCTACTGACTTCCCAAGAAGAATCTAGCAACTCTGAGACAGGCGAGTCTCCGACTGAGCTCTGCTTCCCTGCTCTCTTCCAGAGATGCTGGTGTTTAGATGTATCTAGTCAAAGAATTTATACAACTTACAGATTTGTAATTTGGGCTCTCTACAATATACCAGAAGGGTCGATGTGAAGAGATGATGACTGGTGGATGCAATGACATCAACACAAGCTTAGAAATAATAAAAATTGCCTTTTATCTCTAAGGAAGTGGGAAGTGGAAATGCATTTTCAGTGGATCAGAGAAATCCAAGCCAGGATGAATGCAGTCATCATGCAAGTTTTGAATTTCGCTGTGTGCTGATGTTTTCAGAGTACGAGATACTACTACATGATAACCGGGATCACAGTTGCATAAAGTTTCATGTGCTGGATCAGACCATTGATCTGTCAGATTTACTGCCCTGCTATCAGCAATGACCAGCATCTAATAGACCAGGGTACAAGTTCCCAGCCTCTGTAATAAAGTACTTATGAGAATGGGTGCTCCTGCGCACGGAGAGAGAAGACTTTCCTGTCCAGGCTGCAACACAGATACTGTGGGAGTTTCAGTTACCAGTGCCTTATTGCAGAATGCAACCTGTATTTATTCATTGCCATTCGTAACTTTGGCTGTCCTTGGCACTCCCAGTTGTGATACTGTTCTGTCCATGAAGTCAGGCTATACTTAAAAAAATAGTGCATTCAGGTGTAGTATCTGAATTTAGTGTTGTCCAGTTATTAGTAACTAAACTCTATTAAGATATACTTGTCCTTGAGGATACCTCCAATATAATATAGTGTAGCTTTTGTGTATTGAATCCAACAGGAAGGTGGTTGTGGAAATCTGAGCAGGTGTCCTTGCAGTGCTTATCACCCTGCAATTTGCAGATGTTTTCTTGGCTTCTATTCTTTTTCTTCTGAAAGAGTTGCAAAACACCAATCTTATCTGTTGAAGACTAGAGCAGGCAAGGACAGCTTACCTTTTCCATGAAGGGAGTCTGAGCCTGGATCTGTCTTGCAGAAGCCATCTGTTCTAGAGTTGGGGCAGACCTTGGCATGTGGCATTGCAGGTCTCATGCCTGTGATTCAGAAAAAGACTGAATGTATAATTGCTCTTTGGCTTACTCCAAAAAAGTTCTTTGGTATGAACTAACCAACATGGAATGTGGGCCATCAGGGGAAGAGGAGGACTGGGGGTGAACCTGAGATTTGATTATGGAGGTGCACCCAGTACTTGCCTGCAGTGATAATGGCAGGGCATATCACTGATTTGCTGAGTGAATAGCTGTGGTCTTGGTGTGTTTCCTCCTCGCTCTGTGCAATGAGTATGGGTGTATCTCAGGAAGGAGCCAGTCAGTTGGCAGCCTGTAGGCAAGTCTGTAACACATTTGTCTTTCATGATACCTGATCTGCTTGAATGAAGACTTGACTTTGTGCTAAGATGCTGCTTGGGGACTTCATGGCAAAGTCACCACAGCAGGGCACAGCTGGACATCAAGGTGTCCTTGGCTAAGGGAACTTGCTTTGGTGGTGCTGGCAAAGAAGACCAGGTTGTATTTGGAAAAAAGCAGACTTGTCTTTGGTGTTAGGCTGCTCTATGGCAACTGGAGAGGGAGAGGAAATGAAGGTTCCAACCCTTGTCTCTTACAACAGATTCAAGCAGACAGCTGGACATTGAACAGAATGGAATTTGTCATAATAGACTGATGGAAATCTTTACCCAAGACACAACTGTGACTGACCTTTCTTAGTGAGGAAACGGTGTAACTGGGTTATAGATATATGGAAATCAGGCATTCACATAGGTTTAGTTCAGGACTGGTTGTTAGGAGGCAACCTTGGGGGGGTAACTGCAGAAATGAATTTTCACAAATGGTGGTGATGACGCAATATAAAGCATTCTCTTCTCCAGCTACACAATACTCATAGAAACCCAAATGTTGTGGTCTCTACTAAGGAGTCTCAGTTAATAACCAAGGTTAGGGTCCAAAACCTGTTAGAGAATCTAGGAATCACAGCCAAGGACTTAACGCAAAAACTCCTCCCATGTTCCTTTGCACTCTGCAATTTTAAGAAATTATGGCCAAAAAAGAAAAAGAGGTTCTCTCAAAGGGGTCTGTCATCCAGTACACAGTTGGGATGTTTACAGCTGGGTGTGGACTGACTAATATAAAGCTAAATCTGCCTGGAATTTTGATCTGGAGAAACTGTAAAAATAGGCAAGAATTACTATGTGGCTTGGTTGAAGAAAATTATATGATTCCTGATAAAATGTAGGGTTGGGTAACCAATAAAACCCCAGCATCAAGTGCTGATACGTTTTTCCTTAAATCTTATCAAGCTGCTCACTGAGCGTCAGTATTAATGAAACATGGGTTCCTGTGGCTTCGTGCCCACAGTTAGATTCATTGCGCTCTAACAGGATGCAAACATTGATTCAAGATTTCTCTTCAGTTGGAATACAACATACACATACATATTATAATGCTGGGCATGGGTAAGCCATATTTGCTTAGGAGACAAGAGTAAAAAATAAGTTAATTAAGTAAAAGAAAATTCCTAGAGACACCCTTCCCCCTCCATATTCTATTATCTGGTCAAGTTTCTAGTACATGTGCTATTTATCTGATATAACTTTACAAATACTAGTATCTACAAAGATTCTTGTAATTCTATTATTTTTCTAGTTTTACAGGATTTTTTTTTCTGTCAGTAGTTTGACTTTATGTTTAGTTCCCTCCCAGGTTTCTGGTGGATCGGATCAGTTTAGTGAATTCCTTATAGAGTATTTGTAGACCCTCAGGTGTAAATAAGTATAAAATCCATTGGAGACAATCATTAAATGCTGTATGTTGGCTGCTGGCTGCAACACATGACTTCTGCTGTATACTCTCTGTCATGAACAGGCTGCCCAGGGAAGCAGTGAAATCACCATTGTTGGAGATGTTAAAAGAATGTGTAGACGTGGCACTTTGGGACACGGTTTAGTGGGCATGGGTAGAGTTAGGTTGATGGTTGGAGGTCTTTTCCAATGTTAACGATTCTGTTATTCTGAAACAGTTAAGTGGTGGAAATACACAGTCAAAGCTTTGTCTGTTGCATGGGGATGCTTTGAAGCAGGGTTATCTGCTTTTGGACTGTGGGCCTCTGGGGAGCACTTGATGTGTGCAGCACCCACAAGTGGGTTTGATATTGCAGCCTCTCATCACCCAGGTTGTGCCCATTATATCTGGAGATGTGAACAAAACTTTGGTGGAAGATAATCCTGTAAAGAAATCTCTTTCAAAATACAACCAGAGGACCTGTAATGCTGGTTGTTTCCCCATGGGATGTGAGGTTAAGAATTGCTTATGCTCCCATCCTCTCCAGCTGTTTGGGTATGGTACTGGTAGGGTGGTCACAGGGAGTGGGGTGGGTGGGATGGAGCTGATGGGTTTAGGGTGGTGTCTCCCGTTTTCCAAACTGGAGAAGATGTGAGGTGTTGGGAGAACATCAGTGCAATGGGATGAGCTTCAGCGAACCCTTCGGTTTCCAGGGGGTTCGGATGTCCTCTGTGCTGTGCTGAGGAAAGCTGGGCTGAGTATCCGACGCAGAAAGTGCTGTGGAAAGCCAGGAACATTTTATGTAATGCTCAGGCTTTACTCTCTTTCACGCTTCTTGTAGCGAGGGCATCTCCCTTTGGGTAGGAAAGCAGATTTTTCAAGTTAGCATTTAGACTAAATAATATTTGTGATGGATTTAGAGACATTTTTGAGCTTAAAAGTGCTAGATTTCACAAAATCCAAACCTCTGTTTCTCACATGGGTTGGCTTTTAAATATTTTTTAACAGAAAATCCAACAATCTTGAGATTATTTTTTCCAAATTCATGTCTACAAAGAAAAAAGAACAGAAGACTCTTTTTTTCAGTACACTTTCCTTGTTCAACAGAATAATGTTTGCATAATGTACGATCCAGTCACAGTTATAAATTCCTTGAGAAGGGCATGTGTAGCTTATGCAAACCCAAGTGTCACTTTTATGTGAAAATATACGCATGCACCCGAATATATGTCTGTAAGTAATTGGCATAACCATTCTACAGCTATTATGAGGAAAAATTATAAAAATCTCCTGAATTTTTTTTGTTACCCACAAGAACTGCTGGAAGGAACATTTCCTATAATTTCTATACAGCAGTGATTGCTAATAGTTATATTTTAATAGCTTTTCAGCATCAGTGAATGGGAGCAGTTAGTTCCATAGCTGCGGTCAAAATGAAATTGAAAATTAACAGTAAAAATAAAGAAAACTCTGAAGATAATCAGACAACAATTTGAGAACCTCTACTAAGTGAGAACGTTATTTCTAAAACAAAATTAGGAATGTTTACCATACTGATGAACCTAAAATCTCACAACGTTGTGTTTGATCAAAATGGGTATTTCCTTCTTTGGAAACACCTTGCTAAAAGCAGAGATGGAAGAATCTTACCAAACTAGTTGAATAAAACTGTTTTAGGACTAACTCATAATGTGTTGGTGCCAGTCCATGCGTATAAACTGGAGGCACTGACTGAAAGAACAGATGACCGAAGCAGTATTTAAACCTTGAGTTCAGCCTCCTAGAAATGCCCATATTTTGTATTTATTGCAATGGAAGCATGTCACTAGGATGAACCAGACCCACTCATCTGCATTTTTAATAGGCTGCTGCAGATATTCAATACCTGTTCTGTGTTGCTTCAATGTGTAAATCCCTCTGGCACTTGTCAGTTCTCCAATCATGCTGGATTTCTATGTGGATCACTTAATATCCTCACTCCGAGGCATGATGTGGCTCGGCGTGTACCAGGAGATACAGTGGGCACATCTCGTTCCTCCCCAGCAACTCCTGACATTCTGTCCCTCATCCCAGGGATGCTGGCTGTGTCCTGCAAAACAGACTGGGACCTGCCAGGAGGAGAAATTTACTTGTCTTAAGCAAGAGAGTTGTCATCAGCCTGGACGCACATACAGTTCAGCGATTAAAACTCAGCTTGCAAGCTAATTTAAGGGTAATTTCAAGATTCATATAAAGTGAAAATCAAACATACTACCTTGCCCGGATGCTGTGAATAAATTATTCTTTTCTAAATTCTTAGAACACGTGCTTATATCAGTATTTTGGGGTGCAAGAAGCTACTAACATTACTAGGACTTAATCTTGTTCCGTCACGGCTTCTTTCCTAATGCACATTTTGATTTCAGTTCCCTCTGAAATTTCACAGTAGAAGTTACTGTCGTGAATAACTCTCCATCTGCTATGTAACACACGCAGGTTTTAAATATACTTTGCCACTGACAGCAGCCCTTTCTCTCTTTTTTTCTCTTTTCAGAATCCAGTTTTCTGTTGGGAAATGCCCAGATTGTGGACTGGCCTGTAGTTTATAGTAATGACGGTTTTTGTAAACTCTCTGGATATCATCGAGCTGACGTCATGCAGAAGAGTAGCACTTGCAGGTATGGTGACTATTCATTGCTACTCAGTGCACTTAAAAAAAATATAATCTGCTGGGAAGAACAGTAAGGATCGATGTAAGAAAAACATTGCTTTGCAGAAATTTAAGTATTGAAACAGGCTTTAAATGAATGAAACCAGCAACTGATCTGGGCCATGGTAAAAGCACTTTGAAATTTATCCTGGCTAATATCAGTGTGAATGTTCTCCACCTAATGATTCAATAAAGAAAACGGGGTTTTAGCTAATATATTTCAATGGGGGTTTTTTACTAGCATTTTGTTAATTCCTGTTGTCATGCCAGGAGGTGGTGGGCTGTTCTGTAGCCCAAGTTGGTCCATGTTATTACACACACGCAGAGCACAGTAATGTGCAAAATGCATCCTTATTCCCAGGACAGTGATTAAGCTGATGATATATTTACTCTAAGCATTGCAGCTTTATGGCTTTTTCCTTTTGTTGGTGGTCTTTCAGGAATGGGCAGCTGTGAGTTATGGTTAGACATGCATCTGCATCTTGTCTGCTGCATCCTTTAAAAGGAGATGCTTTGGGGAGAGACTAAATCCCTAATGCGTGTGCATGTGCGTGTGTGCATGAGCAAAGTAGATGAGGAACAGAGGCAAGAAGGAATGGCTGGGATACAAGTTTGTGTAGATCTTCTCTTTGTGTGTTCAGGGAGCAACCACCTCCAGGGTCCTGGGAGGAGGGGGCTGCCTATCTACAGTGATGATTTTTGGGACATGGGTGCTGCCAGCCACTGATCATCAGTTGATGCTTCTGCTGGCAGGAGCAGGGCAGGCAGTGAGCCTGTCCTTGGCTGTCAATCATCGCTTACTCCAAAAAGTAGCATGTGCTGATGTGTGGTCGCTACTCTCTTCTGTTGGGTGGGGAGGAACCTTGGAGGTCCAGGCTTGCTGTGTGCAGCCTGGTGTCCTCTTAAGGGGTGGCGGAGGAGAGATGGGCACGTGCTGCTGAAATGAAATACTTATTCACACAGTAGCAACAGGGTCGATATAATCAGTGGGGCTGAAAGAAACAGCCTATCACAGCCATTTGGGTATACATATGAGCTTCCCCCTTTGCCCTCTGCTATCCAATGTATTGAACTGTGTAAGTTTGCTGTGAGCCAACAGTGTGTGCAGATTAAATAACTGCAAATATAGAGTGGGATTGTAGGGAAATGCTAGGGAGTGAGGGTTTAGCAATGATAATAATTCTCCTGGGCCTGTATTCACTGAGGGTCCCCCTCCCTGGCAGTGTTCAAGGCCAGGTTGGATGGGGCTTTGGGCTACCTGGGCTAGTGGAGGGTGTCCCTGCCCATGGCAGGGGGTTGGACTGAGATGGGCTTTGAGTCCCTTCCAAACCAAACCAGCCTCTGATTCTATGATTGAAAAGGTTTTTCTCCCACTGAGTGCTTTTTGTGACTGTGATGAGTTCTGGTTATCATTTGTAAGGATCCTGTTTGGACCATGTTCAGATAAATCATACAGGTGAGTGGGTGAACGATACAGATGCAAATTCAAGGAGAAATTAATGTGGAAAATGGAACTGGGAGAATTTTTTTTTCCTACTACTGTTAATCATCATTCTACACATCCATCTCTGGATTTTGGAGAGGCCTTTCTACACTTAAAGTATGGCTAGTACTTTTGCGTCTCGGTCTCAGCCGGTGGAGTTACATATGCAGTGTGATGTTTGCTGCTTTTTAGGAGACATCCCAACCTTTATAGATAAAAGGAGAGTCGAAGAGATTTTCAGCACGATCTGACATGTGGTGTGCAGCCCTCCAGAGCAGTATCTTTGGAGCTGCTTTCTAATGAAAGGCTGTGCAGCTGTATGGAATGGGAAACAGTCTTGAGGTCCATTGCTGCCTACTTAGGTTTACTCAGAAGAATGTCACTGAAGGGTTTTTGATATCTGGGGCTATTACTTATACTATTTTTTCAGTCAGGCTCTCAATCAAGATTTGCTGTGTAATGCCCCAAAAATACACAAAAATTGTGTTATATATGATGTTTGCTTTGCTGTTTAAGGCAAGTGGCCTCACCTCTATGGCAGGTTTTGGAAGGGTCTGTTTTTACAAGTTTTTAGTGCCAACCCCCCCCCCCCCAAAAAAAACCAGATACAAACAATGTAAATCTAGCCCCCGATTCCATTTATTGTACTGATTGTTGAGTGTGATATAGGAAAACTTATACATTTTGAATTATTTGATCCATTTGCCCCTGTCTATAAGGTATAGTGACTTCAAATTAGTACTCACCTATGTTTTTACACAAATTCATGGAATGGTTGGGGAACGAAGGGACCTCTGGAGATCATCTAGTCCAACCCTCTGCTAAAGCAGGATCACCTGGAGCAGGTTGCATAGGTAGGCATCCAGATGGGTTTTGAATATTTCCAGAGATGGAGACTCCAGAACCTCTGGGCAGCTTGTCCCAGTGCTTCGTCACCCTCAGAGTGAAGTTCTTCCTCATGCTCAGCTGGAACATTTTGTGTTCCAGTTTGTGCCCGTCACCCCTTGTCCTGTCACTGGGCACCACTGAAAAGAGTCTGTCCTCTTCCTCTAGACATCCACCCTTTAGATATTTATAAGTGTTGATCACATCCCCTCTAAGTCTTCTCTGAACCCAGAACTGGACACAATACTCCAGATGTGGCCTCAGCAGGGCAGAATAGAGGGTCAGGTCCCTCAATCTGCTGGCCATGCTCCTCTTAATGCACCCCAGGATACCACTGCCCTCCTTGGCCACAAGGGCACATTGCTGGCTCATGGATAACTCATTGTCCACCAGGACTCACAGGTCCTTATCCTTTTCTCCTGGGTAGTCCAGCAAGTATTCCCTATACCCTCTTTCTCTCTGTCCCACCCCATACCCTACCTACACTGAGGCTGCTCATATGTCACCATTGTCTTTGATCTGAGGTCATCTTGGCAGATACTGCTCACAGGGTGGGGTGGATAAACTGAAGGCACTAGAGGTCTGAGGGATTTTTCTTGCAGCTTGGGTGATGAGTTAGTCCTGTGACGAGCTTGTAATCCCTTTGATTTTGCCCATTTCTCATCTTTTAATCAGCATCAATGTGCCCATTGGCAGGAAAATCACCTAGAAATGCCTCAGGACAAGGACCACTGTCTCATTTCATGGGCACTATATAAAACACAATGTGCATAGAGGTCAGGCTCTGTGAATGTTCTGTGATGTGTGCCTGCTCTTTTCTAGGTGCACATGGCACCCAAATTTGCCTGTGTAGCTGGGACTGATATAAAGAACCATTGGCATAAGTGAGTGTGTGATTTTTAGGTGGAAGAACTTCTGTGCTGGTGAAGCTTTGCTGTACCAAATGAAAATGAGCTGTCAGTCCAGGGGCATCTGCAATTGTGACACGTTTAACCTTCAATTAACTATGCACAAGCCCCTGCCTGGAGGTGTGCTAAGATCAGCCAGCATGCAGGAAACCCTCTTTTTTCATGCCTATTTGCCCACAGTCATGACAAAGTATGTCTTCATGAATATGTTGAAAGAATTAACAGTTGCAAAGCATTAAAACCCAGTTTAATGTCACAGGTAATGTCAGTGTTTTCTAATAGTGTTGTTTATCAATTAAGTGCCGTTTTCTCATCAAGCCTTTGGAAGAGCAGTGGACAGTTAGTAGACCTACTCTGGCATTTTATACCTGGCTTTTCTCTGCTTGCCCTCCCTTGCATCTGAGAGCCCTGCACTGGGCTGGGAGTAGCTGTTTGCTGGTTTTGTTTTCAAAAAGGAAGCCTGTTCTGGGGCCCTGCTTGTGTGTTGCCTTCCGGCTGTACAGGAGGATGGAATTGGATCTCCTTGCTGAAGCGGTTGTTTACAGGTAGCGTCTCCACTGAAACACTTGCAGTGCTCCAGTCAGCATCTCTGCTCTCCCTTCTTTTTATTTGCTGATACTACAAGTGGAATTTAAAAAAAGCCTGTGAGTGAAATCCTGACTCTGGTGAAGCTAATGGCAACATTCCCACCATATTAAGAGAAGTAGAATTTTGCATGGTGGGGTACAGTGTGCCATACTTCAAGAAAGTTAGATTTGATACTGGGATGTCACCTCTGTGACCTGATATTTGTGTGTGTGAGGAGGCCTTCTTGTGCTGCCAAAGCAAGGAGACCTTGTGGAGTGCACCAGAGGGACTCAGTGAGCCGCACCATTTCTCCTTACAAACAGGGCCTGCTTTTTAACTAGCAAAGTTTTGAAGCTATTGATGTGTATCTGTGTTTGCTGTTCTTCCTGGGTGGAAGTTTGTCCTTTGTAATTGATGCCCTTTCATCCAACGCTTTTGGATGAGCAGAGCTGCAAATTGGATGTAGGATCATATGCCTTCTGTGCTTCACCTGTCCTCTATCCTGGATAATTTCCTCAAAGCCAGCTGTTAAATACCTCCCTGGCACATGCTGTGAACCTGGAGCTCTTCTGATGCTGCTCCTCTGGATCCTGTTAAAGGACAGAAGAACAGATACAAAGCCTCAGATGGGGCTTTTCTATGCCAAGGGATGCTTTCAAAGAGAAGCAGGAGCCCAGGCTTCTGTAATGACAAATGGACTGCTTCAGAGATGGGGAAAATATAAGATTGTGCCTTTCTTTGAGTATTTCAGTAAGTCTTGTGTCTCTTTGATAAGTATATTTTCTAGGTAGTAAGATTCCCAGTAGCAGGGTGGTTTTGATATTTATGTCTTGTACAGTTTGCACTGAAGGCACTCGACAGGCGCTAAATGACAGAAAACATGAGGCAGAAAAAGACAGAGTGATTGACTGAAGAAGTAGGAGTCCCTCCATGTGTACAAAGCAGGACAGACTAAATTAAATTAAACCTGTGAGATAAGCAAAGATCTTATATAACGTACAGTGAGTGCCTTTGAGGTTTTCTTTGGTGCTGTCAAAAATCGCCTTCTGAAAAATGTTTTTATTATTCCACAAGCCTTTAAAATGTCTCTTTATATGTGAAGATAATGTAAGATTTGAGTATTATGGGTTTACTGCAATAATAAGCTACTTTTAATGTAAAATGTAAAGGTGACTGATTGTGTTCAGCAGCCCTAACTGGTATCATCCACCACTCAGAACGCCGTGTACAATTTGTCATTTTAACTCTAATTAATGATGACTTTATTGTAAGCCATGTAAAGTCAAGAATTTTAACAAACTCTTGTTAATTTTTTTCCTTCAGGACTAAGAGAAATATTGTTTCAAGAAAACAAAGCAAAAAAAGATAATTAAATTGCACAACAGGCTGTGTGAAAACTACCAGCTCTTATTTTGCCTTGCAGACAGGAGAGCAATCTGCTTTAGATCATCAGTGCATTAAAAAAAGGCATAGATGAAACTAAAATAAAACCAAACTCTTTTTGTTGCCATCTCACATATAGATGTATAAAAGGTTACTAGGTGAACTTAGGAAAGTAAAGCAGGTCACTTGAAAATGAGCAGTAGGCTGTGTTCTGCCTTTCCTGAAGACGACCTTGTATGTTAAAGATAAGCAGGACTGTAATGAAGCCTTGTGCCCTGGTAAAGCCATTTCCTGGTGTCAGTCACCGTAGTGGCATCTCTGTCACCTACTGTCCCAAAGGTAACGCTTATGACATGTCATTTACCAGTAGTTCTCTCTGCCTGACTGGTGAATGAGCACCAGTAGCAACACATACATGTGGTTACTCCAATGCCCCACATCTGCATGGTCCACCACCCATGCTGGGCAGTTCCTCATTGTGGGAGCAGCCCCATTTCCTCCCTTGGTTGGCTGTATAAAGAAAAGATTCATGGTCCGGCCTTCATTGAGTATTTTAATGCTTGCCGAGTCACTAACCACTATGCTGCTTTATTGTTTCTTTCAGAACAGTAGACATAAAATAAATGTTTATTGAACCTTTGGAGGTCTGTTGATCAATAGAAGAGAAGCTGCATTGAAACCACAGAGGCACTGATAGCTTTTCTTTTCTCTTTCATATTCTCAGGGTTGTCTGTTGGAGCTTTCAGCTGAAGCTTGAACTGTTAGTGAACAAAGAAAATGGAAAAAAAAAAAGTCTGATCAATTAAAAGTGTATTCATCCAAGTGTCTGAAAGCTTTTATCCCATGTTCCATTTTCCTTCAATTCTGTAATTGGGAGTTTGCACAGAGTGGTCGTCGCTTATTTTTAATCCAGGGAAGGATGATAATAAAAGCCTAGCTATTTCCTACAAAGGCTTTCAGAAGTCAGGTCAGCAGGTTGGGTTTGCTTACCCCAGCTGAAAGTCTGACCTGAAAAAGAATGCAAAGATGAGACGGTCAAGTGACAAGAAATAGTGTAGTTAAAATTACATTTTTATATTCTCAGTCTGGAGAGGGATAACTTTTCAAAAGCATTTTAATGTTCTTTGTATTTTCACTGAAATATTAAAGAAATACCGTGTACAAGAAAGAAAATGAGGGTGAATTTGGTTATGTTTGGTAGTAGTGCCTTCTCTGCTGAATTTTCAGAGAATTGCAGTCATCATTTCTTCTTGGTTAAATCCTGCCTTTATTTGTAATCGGTACTTAGTAAAAGGATTCCAATTATCTTATTGTCCCTGATGCATCTTGACAAGATTAGATTTGTCACCATTGATTCAGCCAACAGCTTTTACCTGGTTCTTTTTTTAGCTTCCATTCTTCCTCCAGAAAGCTTTTCAAGGAGATTGGACAAAATTCGGGAGGTTTTAGAGTTTTGTTCAGGTTTCTCTGTTTTGACAGCAATATTCTCATGGCCTGCAACTACTGTGGCAATAATGGTTTTATAGTCTATCAGATCTTTTTCTAACCACATATCCTTAAAGATATGCTCAAAAAAAGCACTTAATGAAACTTTAAAGTAGATTTATTTGCTGTCATTTCCAGTAAAAAGGTGGTCTGGTTATTCACTATTGTAGGTTTCCTTGTGACACTAAATATTTAAATGAAGTGTAAACCAGAATTAAACTTTAGTAAATGACAGTTAGTAGCGACTCCAATGCTGATGCTGTTCAAGTTGACTGTAACAAAGTTGCTGCTTGTGTAGAAAAAAAGAGAAACCTTTTTTCTTTTTCAGTTTTATGTATGGTGAACTGACAGACAAGAAGACCATTGAAAAAGTCAGACAGACTTTTGACAACTATGAGTCGAACTGCTTTGAAATTCTTCTCTACAAGAAAAACAGTATGTATATGTTCATGTATGGTGTCGAGACTGAGAATATTTACAGTATATAATAGACTAAAATAAATTTTCATTTTAACATATGGGCAAATTTGGGGCAAGATTTGGAGAAAAAACGTGTGTTTTGGTTGCCACAGCGCAAGAAAAGAACTCTTTTTTTCAGGACAAGTGTTCAGATTGCCAAGAATAGTAGTTGTTCCCTGCTGTCTTTTGTCTGACTCCCCCTTTCCAAAATATATTTAGTTTTGAGGATTGTTTCCATGAAGGGAAACTGGCTGGGTTAAGTGAAAAGAAATCCTGAATGAGGTTCCTCCACATTCCTCAGGAAACACCCCCATGTCTCCACAAGTGAGAACCCAGACCCTGCTTGCTGTGAGTGAATGCTCCTGGCGGTGTCAAGATGCCTCCATGGTGTGTAAACCAACACGTATGAGCTCTGGTGAGAGTACTACATTTGGCACCTAACCCAAGGCCTAATTAGAAAACCAGAGAATTTGATAACTTAATGAGATGTAGGACTTAAATCCCTTCTGCTTTTGGGTTTACGGGAGTTTGCCAGGACCAGGGAAGATTTTCTTCAGTTTGTCTTAGCCCTGAGTCAGTGTAGCTACATTTTCTGTCCTGCCAACCTGTGACTAGCGCTTCCATCTTATCAATGTTATTTCACATACTAAGCAAAACCTGCTCTGTTGTGTGGTCTCACACTGGGCATGTGCAGTGTGGACATCTCTTCTGGGCTGGTGGTTAAAATTCCTAAGGTTGTCAGTGGAGATGAGCAGCATCCTCCACTGGCATAGGCCATCCTCCCAAGATAGAAAGCCAAAACTCTCAGATGAAATGTGCTCCAGAAATCTGGTTCCTTTTCTCTGAACAGAATGAGTCTAGTTGACTGGGTCAGTGGCCATGTCAAATGCAAGCCAAGAGTAATCTCAATGGAGATTTTTTTTTTGATTTGGCTTTTGTTGTCCAGTACAGTTTGCAGGTCCTGTGGGGCTGGGGAGCTTTCCCTCTGGCTCAGTTGCCTGGAGCCAAGTTTCCCCCTGGGTGGACTTTGGTGCTAGCATGGAGCACCTTGTTGGGGTGAGGCTGGAGGCTGAGGGAAGATTATGGTACATATCAGGAAAGAACTAACTGAGTCTGACTGCCCCATTTCACTGTAAACTCATATAAATCTTTCATAACATTGATGAGAGCATCCTGGATACCTCATCTTCACAAAACAAACTCACATACATTATGCTTTACTTCCTTTAGACTAAATCTTCCTGTATATGCACTTAAAAAGTAGAAAATGTCTTTAGATTTCTCCAATTCTTCCTGCTTCAAAGCATTTTAGCCAACACTTTAATTAAAAAGAGAAACAAGAGCAGCTCTGAAGTCCAGCTGTTTCTGCAGGTGCCCAGGAGAGTCCTCCAAATGACCTCATTCTGGTTCCTCAGCATATGGATGTGTCTGTTCTCTAGATTTTCTGCTTCTCTGCCTGCTTCCTGTGCAGGTCACCTGGACACCCCCTCATATTAGGGAAATTGCCTGGCACAGGCTTGTGTTGGGTCTCTCCGCAGGTGGTGATGCCTAAAACTGTCATGCACTATGTCCACATGATTTCTGAAGAGGATCCCAGAGACACAGTGCTCTCCCCATCCCTGGTTTCTCTTGCTAACTGGGCTGGCAGCTCCTGCTCTAGTACAGGCCAGTCCTGAATGTTTGTTTTTTTTTTTTAAATTTATTTTATTTAAATATAAAAGAAGAAAAAAGGCTTCTCTTGGTGACTTCTCTATACCTAGCAGGTCGGTTTTTGCTTCAACTTTTGGATTGCCTGTTATACCTTGATGATGCTTCAGAGATTTATTGAGCTGCAGTTCTCTTAATAAAATCTTCACCTTTGCCCAGATCTCCAAACCTACACTTTCCATAAGTTATGCAGGATTACAGTCAGACTTTATGGAAAACTACTCATTTTTCCTTTCAGGCTTGAGTGAGTTCTTATCCATAACATCTGCTGCCAGCTTTCTTCTCCATCACCCAAAGCCCAGAACATCAACCTCTTCCTAAAACTAACAGGCTTGCCTTTTGGCTCTAGTTCTGCAGCTGGTTTTCCCTGAGTTTGCTACCATTTGTCATATTCTGAGCCTTGTAGAAGAAGGTTCTCCAAGAAACTCCCTGCTTACCCTCCAGGCTGAATGCTGGAGTAGACATAGAAATAAATAGTATCTGTTGGCATGAATATACTTCTGCAAAATGTAGACAGTTACTTTGTGGAAGGGCTTGTGATTATCACCTGCAGCCTGCATGGAGCTTGCAGTGCCCTGAGAGCAACCTCCTACTCACATTTCCAAATGGTAGGTGCTGTGTACGTTTGACTGTGTGGCATAACCTCTTCTTTCTCACCTATTCCTTTACACTTTTGGCAGAGGGGGATTTTGAGATTTTTTTCAGGTTGCCTTCCCATCCTTCAGCATGGAAGTGATCTTTAAGAGCTGATGTTCACCAAGAGCATCCCCACAGCTGCTGATTTCACATGCTCCCTTGGCATTTTAACCCAGCTAGGAGGTTTGAGGTTCAGACCTAAAAGTTTGCTACAATTTTCTTTTGCTTTACTGCATACCCTTATATATAGTCCTCAACACTACCCTGCCAGCCTATCAGCACCCATGTAGGCATGCATATATATATATATATATATATATATATATATATATATATATATATGGGTAATACTCAGGAAAGCTCTTGCCTGCTTTTGCCCAGGCTGGTGCATACACAGCAGTAGCCACCTTGCCTGTGTCTTTGATTTTTATCAGTGCTGATGTACAGGTTATTTTACCTTCTTACTTTCAGAGCTTTTCAAAGGGCGTCGATGAGGTGCTGGGTATAAATGCCAGTATTACAGTATTACTCCAGAGAGCTGCAGCACTCTGTTTTAGAAGTTATGAAAAGAGTCTTCTACCTTGGGTTATGAACCAGGAATTGAGATAACCAAGTAATCAACATAAGGACTTTGGAATTATCACAAAAAGCAGTCCATCTCTCCCAGTTTACTGTTAGCGAGTTAGTGGTTTAATCCCAGTTCAATAATGCTGACTTTTGTCATGAACCCCTGTGGATTTTAACCTTCCCCACAGTAGTCCTAGTCCAAAAGTGTTTCATTGCCCTCTGGGCATCTATCCTACAGTTTCTGGCACAGCTCCCGGACATAGTGCATTGGAGGAGGCTGGAGGGGGGTGTGTGTGCAGTGGTGCCTGTGGGATAACAGCGGGCAAGCGGCTTGTCTCAATGTGTCAGCTCTCAGGCTGGCATTCAGGCAGCTCAGGAGAAAAGCCATTATGTCAACTGGCTGAAAGCACGTCAAATCCCAATGGTAATTAGCTGGCTGTGAAGGCATTTCTAGTGCAGTGTATGTAGGTGTTGCATGTTTGGGAGGGAGGGGACAGAGCCGTGGGCATAGCGCTTTCTCGGATGGAAAGCATCTTTGACATTCACATCCCTGCAGGTGAACAGGGTGTTTCTGAGCAAATTGCTCTAAGTCTTTTAGGTTTCATCCCTTGCAGAGCAGCCCTGCATGTACACAGGGAGCTGCCATGTGCATTTCAGCCTAGCAGGAATCAAGAGCAGGAGAGATATAGGTTAGATATCAGGAAAAATTTCTTTACTGAAGGGGTTGTCAAACACTGGAACAGGCTGCCCAGGCAGGTGGTGGAGTCACCATCCCTGGAGGTATTTAAAAGGCATATAGATGAAGTGCTGAAGGACATAATCTAGAGATGGGCTGGGCAGGGTTAGGCTGTTGTTGGACACAATGATTGAAAGGGTCTCTTCCAACCCAGGTGATTCTATGATTCTAAGATGGTTTCAGCTTCCGGGCACTTCTGGGAGGACTTACCAAAAGCCTGCTAACCACTCCAACATTGTAGGCATTTTTTTTGGTTGGTTATTTGATGACTGGAAGGATTTGAAAATTACTTTGTATTTATTTCAAAAGCTAAATAGAGATAACTGCACTGGGAGAGTGTTCCTCTGGGCCAGACAGTGAGGAGGTGAAGGTATGACCTGAAACACTGAAAGCAGATTGAACCTTCTGATATGTCCTAATAGGACATTTGCAGTCTATGACAGGATTAGCTTGAGTCCTCTTACATAATGGAGTAACATCAATTTTGGAGCATTTGACAGTATACTCTAACAGTTTTGGATTGGATAGCTCTGTATTATGTGAAGAAGGAATCAAAGATACCATCCATCTGTTTTTTCTTTTTTTTTCTTACCTGCCTACCTTGTAGACACAAAATTTGTGAGACATGATGGGGAAAAACAGGAGCAAGAGAGGAAGAATCATGTATTTTATTTCAGAATGGAGATTTATAATGCCACCCGTCTCTGCTTATTGGCTAATTAAATTGGTAACGTTTCCCCATTTTAATGAATCTGTAGACACAGGATTATGTTGTTTTCCTTTGCAAAGGGAAAACTAAGAGATCTGAAAGGTGTAGAAATATCTAGACGTGGTCCTGAACTATATGTGTGTTATAATAACATATAAACAATCAAATATTCTGTGTAGGGGCTGGGGGAACTTTGTGCTACACCAGTCCAATGGTACCTTTTTCTTTGCTTCAGGAACCCCGGTTTGGTTCTACATGCAAATTGCACCCATAAGAAATGAACATGAAAAAGTGGTTTTGTTCCTGTGCACTTTTAAGGATATCACCTTGTTCAAACAACCGATTGAAGATGATTCAACAAAAGGTAAATATGAAATACAGCATTTTTCTTTGGTAAGTGATAAACTACATGCTTGAGCTCAGTCCTATGACAGGGACATGTCATGCCTGTGATCTGTGTCTTGAATTCAGGAAATGTTTTGTGATCTGTCAGAGCTTCAGTGCTTTAAAAATAAAAGATGAGTTGCTATGAGTGGAAGTTCCTTATCAACACTGTGCCAGAGCCACAAGCGTTCTTTTTTCTTTGTAATTTCCGTATATCTGGCATTTGTTAAAAATGGCATAGTTTTGTGTCATTTTAATGCTATGCTGCTTTGGGAGAGGAGGAGTTGGTATCCTTTTTTTGTTTGTTTTTTGGTGGTGTTGGTTTTTTTTTTTCCCAGAAAAAACCATTTTCAGCTCCTTTGTGCTGAGATGTTGATATTTGATCCCATTCTGACTCTTGGAGATGAAATGCAAAAGAAACAGCCCATTTGGGTCCTTTATTGCTGGCCAGCAATGTTGACTGCATGGCAGTGGACATTGTACTTGTTATTCAGCAGCTGCTGGTGATGGTGTTTGTTGAGATGTAACATGCTCTTGTCACCTAACAACCCTTGGCCAGACCCGCTGCCCTGCTCAGGAGAGAATTGGTGGGGAAAGATGCAGCATCCTCTGTTTGGTTAGAAAACATGCTGGTATTGTGTCAGGTTCACATCTGTATTGCTTTGGCTAAAATAATTCAAGATTACATAAAGAAGGGCATTTATGTTACAGCATCCACATCCCATCTTCTCTTGGAAGTTGCCCTCTAATGATTAATTACTTGCCATATTTTTCTCTTCACGCTTTGGGAAACATTCGTTTCTCACCAAGAGCTGTACGTGCTCTAAGCCATCTTCTTTACAATAAACTTGGTGTGATTTGAATGCAAACAGGATTTAAGCAGATTTCTTATGATCTCGATAACACTTATTACATGTGTTTGGATAACTGAGGAGTAGATTTATGAGGGCAGGCTTAAAATGAAAGACCTCTCTTTGGGCTGACACCAAATGTGAGGGTTTTTTTTTTTTTGGCCTAGAAAGTATTATTTTCAAGTTACAAGATCCTCATATAGGAACACCTTCTCAGCCATCATAAGCGTTACTGCCTCTATAATTTAGTTAGCAACCTGCAAATCCACCTTTATTTTACTTTCAGCTCCATAATGTTCTTCTGCCTGGAAATAATCTGAAATTTTTAGGATAAATGCCAGTTAATTGAAAAGCCAAACCTTGAATGCACATCCCCCCACCCCTGCCCAGCTCTGCTCCTCTTTTGTCAGTTCACAGTTACACTGAAGTGTGTGTGGCTGCAGCAGGACAGGGAAACCATGTTGAAGTCAGATCCCAAATGCAGAAATGATGGATGCTGCCTCCTTTGGATTCTCAGCCCGGGAGATTAGTGCTCTGCTGCCTTCCCTGCGTGGGCAAGGAGGTGCTGGGGGGCTGAGCTCTTCCCCTCCCCATCCTGTGGCTGAGGAGGAGCAGAACACATTTGGCATCCATTATAGAACAATATATGTTCCTATGGGAAAGAGCAATAGCTGCGAAGTGCATAACTTGTGTACTGCTGTTCTTCAGTGAAGGGTACCATTAGTTAAAGTGCCAGGTATTAAGTATGAACATTGCAAAATATTGTCGTCACCAGCCAGGGAGGGTTGACTGCAGGTTTAAAGAGCACTTGCTTCTGTCAAAGTCATACTTAAAAAAACCCCCCAAAACCCAAACAAAACACTGCAGAGGCACTACAGCCACATCCCTCAAGTGCCTTTAAGGTATGATTGGAGTCTTAGGAATTTGCTCAGGCTGCTTTTATTAGAGCATTGATTTACGCTGATCAATAAGTCCAACAAGCTCAATAATTACAGTCCATTGACCCGCTTTTTCTTCTGCTTTTGCATAAATTAGAGCTTGTCTTTTATATTCTTAATACATATATATAATATATTCAAATATTTGCAGCATTTTACTACAAGGATGGGAAAACAGCACTGTTGCGTTACCCTCTGTGTCTCAACTGGGTGGATCTGTAGGATCCCACGGCACTGGGATCACAGTGTTGTTTTGTCAGACGTGGTGCTATGAGAGATACATAATTCATTGTCCTTGCAGATAGCATTACAATGTGCTTAGAAGCTGTCAGGCCACTTTCATTTTGATTGGTAAACATACACATCACAACTTAGTGGAGAATTTTTAAACTTTGTAAAAAGCATTTCAGTAAAATTCTGCTGTTGGGTGCTGGGATCTGTCATTGGCAGGGATAGGGTGGGGTTTTTTTTCTTCTTTTTTGGAGAAGAATTTTTCTTCAGAAATTCTGCCAGGACCATGCAATACATAATACATAAGTTACTATAGTGCAGATGAGTTACTGTCTATTACTTATGGGAGCAGTAAATTTGAGATAAAAAATTCAACAGAAATAAAATATTGATGCCATTATGCAATAATCTCTCCATACCAATATATTCTGCACTGTTCGAAGGTGTGTTGCTCATTGTGAAGCTTCAGTATATCACGCTCCTATGAGGTACAAGGATTTGGTAGTTAAATCATAATCGTGGGTGTACCTACGCTGCTGGTTGTCTGTGTGTCCTGGCTCCTGGAAATAAATGGTTGGGTTTGCCAGACCAGCTTGTGATGGCTGTGACACAGTCAGCATCTCACGCAGACCTTGCAAGGGAACAGCAGTTTCAGTGGACAGGGAGCGGTGCCCCAGAGCCAAAGATGCAGAACTGCTCAGAAGTGGTGAGGAGCTTGTTGTATTTGTGAAAACAGGACCAGGAAATAGAAGAAAATAGTAGTCTTACTACAAAGCACACTCCAAGAGACAGGGCTCAAAAACATTATTGTTTGCAGGCTCAGTACAAAAAAATGCAAGGACTAGCCCCTTGCGAGTGAGGGGCATTAGAGAGGTCCAGGGGCCACTGTGACAGATGGTGTATGTCTGTGCTTACCTGTGTGCTCACCATTTGCTGTGTCTTAATGCTGCCAGGAAGGAGGAGGAGGAGGAGGAGGAGGAGAAGGGAAAGGTGTTTTGCTTGTGGGAGGAAGTAAAAGGAATGAAGATTTTTCCTGGGTCATCCAGGAGACTGAATTTGTTGCAGTCTAGAAAGCTGTTGAAACTTCCTGGGCTGAAAACAAGCTTGGAGAAAAGGGATATTTAAAAGCTAACTTCCTCTAATAAAATGCAGCAGTAGAGATCAAACCCCTTGTTTTCTGAGAAGGTGCAGGCAGTTCAACACTAAAGATTTGGCAGACTTGTTTTCTTGTTACCTAGGCTGGTATCTATTATCACTGTGTGATGTGCAGACGACCTATGATGTGTAGCAATGTAACAGTGACCAAAAAGTATTGTTGTATACCTGTAAATGGAAAATTGCTTTAAAACTGTCTAACCTTGCCAAAGTGTGAAAAAAAACATCATCTGAAGTAGAAGCAGTTGATAATGATGATAACGGAAGGAAACATCAGCCACATGCTTGGCATGTTTGGGCCCGGGTGAAGATGCCACCAGAAGCTGTGCAGATGTGAAGGGCAAAGGGTGACAAACTCCACTGAGGCAGTTTATGGTTTGTAGTGCCCCAGCTCCTCAGTCAGTGGCTGGATGAACTGTGGATGGTGGCAGTTTTGAATACGAGGTGTGAGAATTAGTGGTGGGGCAGATGATACAGGAGATGATGCTTGTGCTTTGTGGTCACTGGGACAGTGCCTTATTTTCTGGTGAAGGAACTGTGCTATATGTTGTCTTTAACCTTTCTTTCTTCCTCCTGCTTTTTTTTGGCAATATAAGCATTTGTCTAATTTGGATTCAGTACCAAGCAATAGGTCCTACCAGGGAGGGGGGCAGATCCCCAGGTGTCCTGGCTGAGTGCCTTACACAGCAGAGGTGGAAGGCCATTACAAGCATATGAAAGATTGTATTATGTAATTTCTTCCAGAGAATAAACCCAAAGAATCTTCTTTATTTTTTTATTTATTTTATGTTTGTAGCATTGTAGGGTCACAGTTGGATGCTTTTATTGGCTTGCTGTGCTTTTATTCTGCCTTTATCCAGTGGCCTTTTAAAAACATCTGAAGACTTTCAATCCATCTAAAGACACACAGTGGTAATAATCTTACGTTTATTTGTCAGAAAAAAAATTAAGCCATTTTTCTGGGCCCTAATTATTAGAAAGGCAAATGGGGCCACTTAAAATGTTAACAACATTGGAAGCCAGGAGTGCTGTAGATTATATTGAATTAGATTATATTGAACTATATGGAAAAGATTGGCATTATTTGGCTACTAGTGGAGTTTCACCTAGTTGTGCAGTGGCTTTATTTCCTTTGTTATTATCAGTGGAAAAAAAAGTGGCCTCTAGGTAAACTTGGAAGATTTTTCAGCTAGTATTGTTGCTGGTTCTCTTAAGTCTGTTATGAGTGAAAAAATCAGGCTTCTCACCTGAAGAGATTGGGAAGTTCTGTTGAATACTGATGGGTTATGGAATTAGGGTGCAAATCTATGTTAATGAGTCCCCTACAACTGAGAACCGTGTGCTGTTAACAGATGGGATCAGGAGATGGCACAGCAGTATCCTGAAGTTGCATTTTTTGGTGGTTTTTTGCTTGATAGACCCAGACTTTGATAATCAAGACTGTCTGGGACGATGCTGTAATGCTTCCAGTGATATAACTCTTTATGGTTATATAACTCTATATAATGATACAACTCTATCTCTGAGTGTGACAGGGCTATAAAAAGTGTAGTAGTTGCAGAAATACGCACTTATGCTTGCTAATCCTTGCTAAGCCTATAATTCTGATCCTTTTTTATCTTTAATAAGTGCAAGTTATTAAGCATATATAACTAGTTGCACATGAGAACTTTTTTCCGTGAGGGGGTATCAATCCTGGTGATAATAGAGGTGGGTGGAGGGATTAGAGCATGAAAATGAAGTTTCTACCTTTAGCTAAGCACAGTGTACCTTGTTGGATACATCCCCTCAACAATAATCCATAACAGTAATTTAATAGGTCACAATTTGGACATCCTTACCATCCTTACCCTTTTTACAAGGGTCTTGGTGCTCTAGAGACCCACTTGTGCTGCTGCTGTTTCTATTGCTCTGATCTGCAGAGTGTCACCCCCCAGTGCCTTCAGGCACCCAGAAGACCAACTCCATCTCTCCATTCTCCCCTGGGTCTAGAGTGCAGCATCCAGGGAGACACATGGGCCTTGAGAAAGGACTTTGAGGGGGGTGACGAAAGAAATGGAAGAGGCCAGGTGAGCTTCCAGAGTCAAGAGTAGACAACTCAGAGGAATGATGCTAAGATATAGTCTCTTGGTATTTGAAACCATCCATTTTGGATGCATGCAGCTTGCTAGTAACTAGGAGGTCATTCCAAGGATGCTTTGCTTCTGTTGACAAGCATCCCCAGTGTTGTCTTCAGTCACATGCTGGTGGCACGTTTAGCGGACACTGCAAAGGCTGAACATTCACAAAGAGGTAGTTGTTTCCTTGCTAGGGGTGATGCTCTGAGGCCTCGTTTCTGCCCTCCCCCTTCCTTCTTGCTTTGCTGCTGTCAGAGCCCCACTGTTGTGAAGAAGAGAGAATTTCCATATCCAGGGCTTTTTAGTTTCCTTCACAGAAATCACATACTTCTCTGAATCTGATATTGCCATTTGAGACCTTTGTGTGCTCCACCAGTGACCCACAATGCACATTACCTGGCTCTACATTTCTAGAAGTTCAATGAGCGATAAAAGAGAAATCCCTTTGAAATCAATTCTTGCCCTGTGAGAGGCTGAATTAAACTGGAGGATGATCTTTAAAGCAGTAGCTGTTTGTAGATGGATACACTTTCTATGTAGAAAACTGAACAGTCATAAGCCATATATAAAATAATAAGTATAAATATAGAAGAGTCAGAGAGTTTAAGAGTCTAATCTATATATCACTCTGCACTAAATTTCCCTAAGTTACTTTTAAGCTGAATCCATGCACTTGTGCATAACTAAACCATCCCCTCCAGACAAACACCCAGCACTGGTCTGGAAGTCTGATGAGACTGAGGATCCACCGTGTTCCTTCAGTTTTTCTTGCCTTTTCATTACACTTTGGCTTGAAAAAAAGTCATATTTAAATTAACCTGGCTTCAGCTTCTTGCAGCGACATCTTCTTATGCATTTTTTTCTACTGTACTTAAAAAGACCCATTAAGTCACTTATCAAGTCACCGCTCCACCTTCTTTTGATAAAGTAAAGGAGTTGAGCTTCTTAAACCTCTGTCTAGCCTGAATTTGGAGGTCTGGGTATGGCAGATACACAGACTTTTTAGCTTCACTTTAATCCAGCTTATTGGCAGCAGTGAGGATGGAGTGATGGTGGCATGGACTTCAGCTTCCCAGGTTCTCAGTAAGTTTCTGTAGTTGCTATTTTAGCCACGTGGGTTCGCAGCTAACTCCTCAATTACTCCCTATTCCTCATCCTCTCCAAGCCTAGGCTTTCCTATTGTATATCCAAGGAGTAGGTGACTTTTTGCCAAAGCAAGCCACGTGCTGAATTGCTCATCTACTAAGACCTCTGGATACTTTTCAGAGCTATTCTTTGCTAAGGACATTGTCCCCTCCCATGCTGGAAATTTGCATTACTTTTGCCTAGGTACTACATTTCCATTTAAAACACATTTTCATGGCACATGCCCAGTTATCAAGTACATCATCCTGCGTGACTGCCCTTGCTGCTGTTTAAGATTCCTCTAATCTTTCTGTCATCTGGGCAACGAATCAGTCATTTTATAATGACTTTCAAACCATAGAGAAATGCATTGAATACAAGGGGGCATGTCCACTGAAGTCCAGAATGCTCTCAGTAATAATTTTTAACTATTTTCCACTGTTACTTCTCTGATAACTGCCAGGTAGCAAGCATTTAACCTGTAATTTACTGTACTGCATGGTTTCAATATTTTGTTGAGATGGCCACACAGTATCAATTCCTTGAAGATTACTGTGCAAGAGGATTTAGCCAACCTATGGAATTCAAATGCAGCAACAGGATGAGGTGGTGGTACATGCTGAACACTGTGGTTGTGCTGATATGGGAGCTGCTGGGTATGAGCAAACCAGGGGCAGTCACATAGGTGGTCATCAAGTCATCGGTCCATACTACTGCCCAGCCCAGCCCCACGAGGAAGCACTGGTACAGGGACCTGCTCTGGATTGTGTCTCTCCAGCATACATCATACATACGCTGCAGTTCCAGCTAGCCCTTGCATTTGTTGGCTTGCAGCTTGTTCTGTCAAGGCGTTTGGCTGTCTTCCTGAACCAAATTTATACTCTTATCAAATAATGAAATTAACATTGCAGGGCATTTTACATCATTCCATATCGACAGCCATTCATTATGTTCTTTACTGTTTCTTTTTTATTAAACATATTGAAACTCGGATCATCTTCTCTCTCATTCTGCCTGGCACTGAGATCAGGCCAAGCAACCTGTAGTTACTTGGGTCAGCCTGATTGTCCCTTCTGCATATGGGTGCAGCAAGCTTTTTGGTCATACTCTGGGAATCTTTAAAAGCTTCATCACTACTCTAACAGATCTAGCCAGAGAAGGATTTTTCCCATATGTCTTTAGCTTTCCATGTCTGTTCTTATAAGCCATAATTTCTTATTCACATACTTGTTCCCTTTGTCTTCTCATCCCTGTGTGCTTTGTTGTATGCTGCCTTTTTTTTTTTTCCTTTTAAATTTCTGGCAGCTGCCTTCCTTTTGACCCTGAGCCTTTGACTGATGTAGTCCTCTTTCCCTGACCACAGAATGGCACTACTTTGCTCTCTAACAAACTCCATAAAGCCAGTTGTCTGACACTTACAGTACTTAGTCTTTTTTGTTTGTTTCTTCACAAAATTTGTGCTTGTTTTTATATACCTATAAAACCCCAAATAAGTCCTTGGTGACCCCATGTGTGTAAAGTTTAGCTTTAGATGCAGAAATGTGATATTTAAGAAGTTTTACACTGTAAATTTATGACTATATCAGAACTAAATTTAAAAATATGTTGTATACCAAATAGAGTCTAGTGGTGTATAAATCTTAGGACTTTTCATCAGTAGCTCTCATAATGGCTTGCAAAGTAGGTCATTAGCATTATCTTCATTTTAAGGAGAAGCAGCTGAAGCTCTGAGAGGTAAACTGATATACCCAAGATAACCTGGTGATTCTTCATCCATTTTGAGCCTCCCTAGAAGTTGTAGCATGTGGATGGAAACTGGGAATACAACATTGAGCAAGAACGGAGGTCAGATGTGAAAATCATCCCAAGACTGCAGTGCATTATCAGACAGGGGAACACACAGAATTTCAAATCAGGAAATTTATCCTAGTAGTTTGAATTGCATTTGAATACACTCAGTTTTTAAATAGCTTTACTGTGATTGAGCTTTGCTTGACTATTATTCTATTTATCCAGGAATCCCATTTATCTCTCTCTACCAAAGGAAAACCAGCATGATTCAGTGTTTTGAAGAGACAGTGAGCTCTTTCTGCCATACTTTACCTGCAATTAAGAGCAAAGATCCAGCCATTACAATGATTTTACCCTCTGAATGTTTAGAAATACTTGAGATTTGTAGATGTTAACTATTGATGCAAAAGGATGGTCCATGTTATCAGTTGAATTCCAAACTGCCTATTTCTGGGCAGTACTAGCTCTGCTTCTGTAAGTTGCAGCATATGCATTATTTAAAACATTCTGTATGTTAAATGTTTCTGCTCCACAGTTAGAGAAGAACAACCTTCCCATGGTCTGGAGGTGTTACTTACACTCCTGAAGACAGGAACCAACACAAGCATTGCTGTAATTACCCTTTGTGGTTGTCTTTTACACAGACTGTTGTTCCTAACCCAAGTGTTTTCATTGCAGTCCAAGGTATTAGATCCTGTTCCCTGATAGACTGATTTAAAAGCCTTCATCATTTCTGATCCTTTTAAAGACCAGACAAACCTTGACAAAAAGGTTAATTGCAACCCAGTAGAGCTACACTAATGTTTTATGAGGGGGAACTGCTCATGTCTTGATTTTCAGAGCAAGTGCGCTATGAAGAACATTAACATCTCACCTTGAGATTTTTAAACTCTTCATAAACCCTGATGTATGAATTTAGCTTTAAAATAACATAATATAGTTTATGAACTAGAAATTTAAAATTTTTTGAAGTGCAGCTGCTATCTAGGTGGCTAAATCAGTGTTTGGACCTGTACACAAATCCAGTCAGATTGCAAATTTTCAACTTCTAGTTATGTGGAGAATTTGAAATGTTTTCTCACTTTCAGATACTTACATTGGAAAACATTTTCTGTTACCTTTGAAGGCAAAGGGTAGTCCTATTGGCTACTGTTGAGGTTTGTACAGGGAAGGTGTCTTAAGCTCTAGTGGAGCAAAAGAACCCCAATCTTTTTAGTTTGTCAGCCTGTGCCCGTGCAGGGACTTCACCCTGGCAGAGGGAACTCCCAGTGTCTGACCCAGCCCCTTGTCAGGAGTATCTGTGTGTGATGGCCCATCACTTCCATCATCACTTCTGCTTGGGGAAAACTCCTTTGCTGTGCTTTCTTTGGACACCTTTTACCCTAATCCTTTTCCTGCTCTGCCATATGCTGCAACAGCATCTTTGACTGGATGACATTTGTCCTTTATTTAGAGAAGGCAGCAGAGAGGAGTGGGTGTTGGAGATCGATGAAACTGTTTGTGTGCTGGATCAGTCTGCAGGGTGTATTAACGAGAAGGAGGTTGGTGACCAGAAGGACAGGGAGAGATGCTCCTATGGCAATGCAAGAGTGTAATTTGCAGAAGGTCCCTGAACACAGAGTAAGCAGTGAGTGTGGTGGTGGAGTGGAGCTGTTAGGGGAGCAGTGGCCACAGAACTGTTCCCATCCTGGCTGTCCAGTATAAAACATGACAATTGATTCAGGATCTCATGAAGAAAGATGTGTGGGCATAATGCTAACCTTGTTGGAGAAGTAGCTGATGGAAAGGCATGTACTGTAGTGGTGTAGAAGTTTCAGGTAAGATAGCTTCGACCCTCTGACAGTGGAAGGATGATAAAATCAAGTTTTAAGCTGGAAATTCCATTTCTCCTTAGACACCGCAGCATTTCTGTAGTAGTGTATGAACCTAGAGAGTGGATGATCAAGCATCTTAGACCTATCTGGAAAGCTTTTCTTCCTCTGAAGCAGTGTTTGGAGGCTCTGCCTGCTTCACTTGCCTATAGCCTACCCTCCCTTCCCTGCTCCTATACTCCCTCAGGCATCCTGACACAATGTTTACAGCTTCAACTCATGTTGTAGCAGCTAAGGTTTGAAAGAAATACCAATTTTTTTAAAAATCCATTTACCATTTCTTTGTCTTCAGAAAAGCCTTTGCCTCAGATGCTGTGTGAAGTATGCTGCCAAGTCATCCATGGATCAGTTAGCCCCACAGTCAAAGGGCTGTCAAACTCACAGTTCTAATTAGGGCAAGAGACATGGAGAATATTTTGCTGATGTATTTATTTGTGACCAAATGAAGGAAGTTGCATCCTTGGAAGGACAGCACTACAGCTGGGCCAAGGCAGAGGCTAGTTTACTTCATCTCTGTCAGCATGCTTGCCTCCTCCATATCCTGTTTTCATAATTGTATGGGATTGTTAAATCTGCATTTTCAATTTTTTGAGATTGCAAAAAAATTAGTCTGGGTAATGGATAGGAACAGAACAATATTTTGCTCTACTTCTGTTTAAGAACAGACCCTTGTTTCATTTGGATCATGAGAATGAATCCAGATCATTAAGTGGTTTTTTTTTTTTTAAAGCAGGTGTACGAATTCTTCTGGTTTAGTCCATGAATCCAAAAGTAATTAAAGAGAGCCAGGGAAAACAATAACTTTATGTGCATGTTATTCCAGAATTTTCCATCTGAGGTAATGAACATCTTCCTCTGAAATAACTTATAAGGAGAAGCAACTGCTGGCCTGATCTGGTGTGATTGGATGCTGCTGCCTTTGTTCCTAAGAATTTGAGTGCAATGCTGCAAGTTCAGGGTATTATTTTTCAAGTGGTGCTGTGGAAGAAAGACACAATCCAGCTGAGCTGAAGAGAGCATCAGAAGTGTTGCTTTTTCTCACGAATAGCCTTTTTTTCCTCTTGCACCTGCTATTTGTGTCACCCCTTTACTCCTTCCAGACTGAAAATATCTGTGAGGACAGGCGGTCACTAATACATGGGATAAAATTATCGTTCTTTTCAAGTCTTGTGCCTATAGAGGAAAAGAAAGGGGAGAATCCTTTGAAGAAACACTGACAGCAGTAGGCAGCTATGCAAATTCTGCCTGGTCTATTTAAACATACGCAGTGGTTTTAAATATAATTCTGAACTTATCTAGGCTACAACAAGGTCAAGAAACAGAGAAATGTACCCTGTACAGATTATTTCAGACATGAGGCAGCCTGTATACATTTTCACCTTCCCACTCATACCCCAGCATCTTGCTGTTGCTATGTTTTTAATTCTCTTGTGTTGTAAATAGGAAACAAAAGAAGTTGGTACTTTTTCACACTATTGCAGATGGGGAGATTGGAGCAGGTAAAATAATGTTGGGCTTTGTGCTGAATTAGGAAAAAAAAGTCATCTTGGTGTATTCTGTACTTCCAACATCCAGTCATAGGCTTCACAGGGCTGAAAGAAATGTGAAAATGTGAAGTTTCTAAATGAGGCTGGAAGAGTTGTTACAAAAGGTCTGCTGTAGCACAAAGCGAAGCTCTCGCCTTGGTGGAGAAAGGACACGATGAAATGCTTTGCCCTGCGAAAAGAAGAGGTCAGAGCAGATCAGCAGAGTGGTAACCTTGGAGGCTAAAATGTGTGGCTTCTTTCTTTCACATGACGCTGATCTCACCAAAGTGGAATAGGAGTATTTGAAAAAGTCATAGTTCTTCCTTTCTTTTTATTTTTATGATAAAAGGATTGCTGTTGTTTGCTATATGTCTTACTCCCCCAGCTCCTTGTGGTACATCTTCCCAACTTCCCCAGCCTTTCTGTATTCGCGGTTAATGTAGAACAGATATTTTTTCTTACCTAAGCTGATGACAAGGGATTTCTTACCGGTTTTGCTTTTATAAGAGAGACATTTTTAAAACCTGTATTTTTGCGAGTGGGATCCATCAGCCTGTGAAGGACCATGGGAACAAATTGCTAGGGAGTACATGAAACCATCTCCAATCATTGCCAGCCCGTGACTCTTCTCCAAGGCCTCATCTAATCACCTTACAGATCAATGCTCTAAACCTCAGAAAATAAAGTAAACCTTCAATCATTTGCTGTCAGCCCTCACAATGGTTACAGAATGGTTGAGGTTGGAAGGGACGTCTGAGGGTCATTTTGTCCAACTCCCCTCCTCAAGCAAGTTGCCCAGGACCATGTGTCCATATCGCTTTTGAATATCTCCAAGGAGGGAGACTCCTCAGCATTTCTGTGCCACTGCTCAGCCACCATCACAGTAAAAAGGTGTTTCCTGATATTCAGACAGAACCTCCTGTGTTTCATTTTGGGCCCATTGCCTCTGTCCCTGTCACTGGGCACCACTGGAAAGAGCCTGGTGCCATCTTCTTTACATCCTCCTTTCAGGTATTTATATACATTAATAAGATCCATTCCCCCTGTCTCCCCCAAGCCTTCTGTTCTCCAGACTGAGTAGTCCCAGCTCTCCCAGCCTTTCCTCAGAGGAGAGATGCTCCAGTCCCCTCATCATCTTTGTGGCCTTTTGTTGGGCGCTCTTCAGCATGTCTATGCCCAGAACTGGACACAGGACTCTAGGTGTGGCCTCACCAGTGCTGAGTAATAACTCAGCCTCCACTGGATGAGAAGGATCACCTCCTTTGGCCTACTGGCAATATTTTGTGTAATGCAGCCAAGCACACCGGTCACACAGCACAGGCACATTGCTGTCTCATGTTCAACCTGGTCCACCAGGACCCCCAGGGCCTTTTCTGCCAAGCAGCTTTCCAGCTGGGTGGTCCCCAGCATATATTGGTGCATGGGTTTGTACCTCCTAAGGTAAAGGACTTTACAGTTCTCCTTGTTGAACTTCATGAGGCTTCTGTTTGAGTTGGAGTAGCTGGCGAAGCTGTGAGAGAGGCCAGGACAGAATCCAACGGGCTGTGGTGGGTTTGATGTTGATGAGGAGCTTTCCATCACATATTTATCAGCTCTGTGGGGCAGGGTGACAAACTAAAGCTTGGAGACTTGCCTGAATCCATCCCCATGGACTACAGGGAAGTGAATGTTGTGTGTATGCACATGTGCATTTAGGAGCCTGCGCAGGGTCTGGAGGTGTGTGACCACTTCCCAGAAAAGAACTGCTCTTTTTCTTTGGATCTCATAGCATGGTTGCAGCATGCCAGAAGCAATCATCTGGATGCACTGTGGCCTCCAGCAATTAGAAGAAATGTCGGGGCATAGCTGTCAGGATGCTGCTGCCATGCTCACTTGCTCTTTGAAATCACAGGCTAAGAAAGATAAAGGACAGTTCTGAGTCTCGTCTTCAGGCTGTCTCCCTGCCACAGGTTTATAGACAATTAGGGAAAAGAAAACCACAAGAATTTTTTTCTAGAAATTTATAGTCCATACTCAGATCAGTACAGTCTCTCTTGACCTTGTTTAATACAGAAAGTGCAGGTTCGTAATTGAATACCCCTGTAAGCTTCAGAAGTATGAGGCAGATCTGAAGTTCACATATAAGGTTTAGATTTGAAAAGCTGATAAAATACTTCTATTTTTAACCTTTTTTCCCAGTGCATTTTAATGTTCATTTTTGAGGTCATATATATATAGCCAGACACAAATGGTCTGTGCTGCACTTGTGGCGTATCATGGTATTTAGAACTGTTCTGGTTGCTAAATGATGAACAATGGATTTACATTCTTGTGAATGTGATCTTTGTGCGGTAAATTACAAAGCCAAACTGTAAATTTTTTTTTTTCTTGAGATTTTATTGTCTTGTCTGTTCTCTGTTCTTCATTTTATCTACCTGCAGGGCATCCCTTAACTTTCCAAGCCCTAACTCCTACCAGGGAAGAGACATTTAAAAATAAATGCAACTAACATAGAAATGTTGTGTTTCCTATCTCAGATGTGCCATTTCCCCCCATTTTCAGCATTCAAGCTAAATAAAAGTAACGCTTTCCTGTCTGTAACTGGTTTGATATTTTATACACACCTGTGTAGTAAAATAGCAGGTTATACCTGGCCAAACCGAATGTTGAGCATCTCCGTCAGTGCTGTTTGGGAGGCACTTCCTTCCTGCAAATAATGTGGATTTCCAAGGTGTCAACCCTTGGCATTTTCTTTGCTACTGCCAATCTACCTCATTTGTTACCACATCCATGCCAGCTGTCACGTTTGGGTGTTTTCCCAGCAGGAATGACTTGACATGTTCCTAGGTCGGCGCTGCTGTCAGTAACAAACTCTGATTGCTCCTTTCTGAACACTGCAGAAAAAGTCCCCCAGGGGCTGCCCAGCGTGTGGGTCTCAAGCTACCATTAAGGCAGCTGTTTATCATTAGTTTAACAGCCAAATGTATGTCTTAATGTCATTTAAAATCTAGTGCTTAATCTGTCTTTAAAGTCTTAATGAATTCTTTCTTTTGGTCTGAAGCATTGCTGTTGATGCGGCCCCAAATTTCGCTGGAATTTTTTGGGTTTTTTTTTTTTTTTTAGTTTTAGTTTTATCCCTGAAGTGTAGTTGGGACAGTAAAGACTTAAGGATCAGACTTTTGAGGCTGAATCAGCAGGAACCTTTCCATAACTGAGGAGGATTTTACTTCAGCAGGATTTACAGACTTGGGAAGCCTTTGCATTAACTTCAGCGGCTTAGAGTTAGATTTCAGCAGCAGAGTAACTCCCTAGAAGGCTGAAAGCACAACGTGATCCCTCTAACACAATGTCTCCAAAAGGCAGAAGAAAGAATGAGCCAGAGCATTTCTATTTTACTCAGATTTACTTGTGGTTGCCTTGAAGGAGCAATGTTTTTCCTCTTTTGCAAAGTGTTTAAGCCTGGAGCCTGCAGCTTTTCTGTGCAGCAATTTAAAGAGACTATTCAAGCCTGACTTGGTATCAGTGAACACGAAGGAGATTTACTAGTGATGAATGAGGCCTGAGGCCTTCTGACGTGATTTCTTTCTTTCCTGCAGGTTGGACAAAGTTTGCTCGGTTGACACGGGCCCTGACAAACAGCCGGAGCGTACTGCAGCAGTTAACACCCATGAACAAGGCTGAGGTGGTGCACAAACACTCCCGGTTAGCTGAAGTAAGTGGGACAGACACCAACCTGCTCTTTTTGTAAGGCAGGAAGAGATGGGGGAGGGGGGAGAAAAAACCCCAACTGATTCCCAGTAATAAATAATACTTTTGGAGGAACATATTTCCCAATTCTGATTTTTTTCCACTTTAGCTCATCCCAAAGCAGCACTGTGTGCCAAGTCTACATTTCTGGGACAGGTCATGCTCTTTCAGTCATTAAACAGTCTCCATAGGTCGCTTTTAATTACATGGTCCTATTTCTGTGCATGCAATTCTCAGTTTACTGGTTGTCGCTTAACTTGGGGTGCACAGTGTGCTCCTCTGTGTGCCGTCTCACAGAGACATGGAACTGGACTTGGTGTCCTTGAGCCCTGTGGATGGTCACTTACTCTCCCAGGGAAATGGGATTGTTTGAGAAACCTCTGTCTGGGTCCCTGAAGTTTTACAGGACCACTGACTACATATATACCTTTATGTTGACTTTCTTGGAAAGTCATTCCTGCACTATTTTGCTCATCATTTTTATTTCTTCAGAACTGATGAAATGAACTCTTTGGCAGGTTGCAAACATCTCCTTAACAGTGCAGATGGTGCAACAAGTGAATGCCTTCAGGTTAACTGATGAAACAGAGGTACTGCTTTCATCTTCATGTCCATTGGTAATGAAAAATATACGGATGAAAAATACATAGTCAAAATATGTGGCCTGCTGAAAATAACAGCCTTGTACCAGAGAACTTGTCCTGAGGTCAATGCTTAGAACTGGTAGCAGCTTTAAATGGGGATTTTTTTTTTTTTCGTTTGTTTTGTTGTTCCCTTTCTGGTGTTAGTGGACTTTGCTAATAAAGGCTCTAGTGAAATTAAAATCAGAATGAAACCCCACAGTTTTCAGGTTTTGGCAGTGCAATGTTTTCCCTTGGATTATCCCTTACCAATAGCTTGGATGCCTGCTGAGTCACTCTCACGTCTTGCTTTTCTAATTCATGACATTTCAATATTCTGTAAATCCACTTACATCATTATTGGTTTAGTCTAGAGAAGGGAAGACTGGAGAAGGTACAGTAGCAATATTCAAATAAGACTAAAGCAGTTGCATAGAATGAGGGAGGAAATTTTTCATCAGGAACACTGTAGATAAAGAAAAATAATGGCATTAAGTCACAACACGGAAGATTTAGGTCAGGCAGTAGGAAAATATCAGGTAAGGGAGAAGGTTGCACTCAGGAATAGGTTGCTTGGAGAGTGTATGATCCCCTCTGTTACAAGGTGATTAGAGTTGCAAAGTGCTTTGTAGTCAAAGTGCTTTTTTCCCCCATACTTCTGTGTCTACGATGTGGTGTTATCGTAACAGCTCATCCTTTGCAGAATGTATGGCCCACCTTTATCAGGCTTAACGGTTATCAGCCATTTTCATTAGTTGTATACGAGTATAAATCAGAGAGTCTGTGATGAATGCAGACGACTAACAAGAGATATTGTGTATTCTTTAGTGGTTTAAAATTAAAAATTCATGCAGCATGAAAGAAATAATCATTATAGTTCAGTGGTCTCCACAGCCACTTGCAACCCACTCACTGTGTCAAACTCAGCATGATATTATGTTAAGAATAATAATTATGCTTTTACAGTATCATGGGAGCTCCTAAGCATTCCATCACCAGAGGCATAGGCAACTACCAAGCATATGCTCATTGCATTCAGCATGAGCTCTAAGTAGCTTATTATTCCTGCTACAATGAGGCTGCTTCCAGCTCTTGCCCCAGTGAACAAGGCAGAGAACAAGTAGGTCTGGAGAAACCAAGGAAAGAAGTCCCAGTTCTGATTTATCATGACTGTAAAGCAATGAACACAGATGAGTCCAAAGAGATGACTGCGAATAACGATCAGATTTTGAGTCAATGCCAGTATGGTGTGTTAAACACAGGGGACAAACTTGGCATTGAAAGAACTTTCATGGATTTGCAAAAGGCTTCTGTGAAAAACTGACTGAATCAACCATTGCTTTTATTCCAGGGAAGGACCTGTGGATCCTCCAGTGGCTTCAATGTGCCACAGTGGCTGGCTGAGCCTGGCCCATTGGGTGGTTGTAGAAGTGCTGTTAGTGACCTGGTCACTAGGGAAAGGACACCTGGAGATTGATATGTTTATGGATCTCACCAGGAGTTTGGCATCTGTGAGGGTCTTTGACAAGTGGTGTTGGGATCACCATTGCTTGGTGTGTGTTGCTGTTCAGCTGGAGCTCAACACATGCCTTTGTGTTACACAGAAGCTGGTGTGGTTACGAGGCTGCTGACAGGGGGAGCAGCCATGGTCTCCTGGTCTCTGCTGCACTCTCAGTGCTGCTTGCGCAGTGGGTCTAGTGGTTTTCTGGCCACAGAATGAATTTGCCCAACTCAACTGACTCTGAAGAAAACAAATTCCTAATATAACAACATTTTTCATCATATCAGTTGGACTGACTTTCCTTACAGGTTGTGATTGCTAAATCTGACCTTGGGGAAGATGAGAACAGGTAGGCAGGAGCAGGTCTGCGTCCCGTCAGCTTACAGCCTGACATTGGGAGAGATTAGACATACTGGGAGCCACATCCTCCAACACAAAGTGAGAGAGGCTGCTCTTGTTGCTCCTTGGTGATTTCTGAAGAACAGATTTTTCAGTAGAGTCAGAGTTTTGCTCTCTGATCTTGGTGACAGCTTTCTCATCTTGAAAATAAGACTGCAAAGAATTAATAGAGAATCTGTACCAGTGCTACTTGAGTTCATATTCTTAATTTTTATGCTGTTTATTCAGAGCCATTTGCTCCTCTTCATCAAGTAAGCATCCTGTGTTTGATCATTTTTACACATATGGGACTGTTACTTGCAACCCAACTGTCCCTGCAGATACAGTGCCTCAGCTCCAATATGGGACAGGCATAGGGCTGACATCAGTTTTAAAGCTGCTGGAATTATTTTATACCATACAGATTTGAGATCCTCAAATGTTAAAGGTGATACTAGTTCCAAAATGCATGTGAATCTTTCAGTTGTCAGCACCATATATTGCCACGTCGTGCATCCCTTTGTGCTTTTGTTTCTTGTGTTGGACCAAGATAAGAGGTAATTAGATTAGGTGGGAGGAATGTCTTAAGTGAATTTGGCTTGGTTCCTTTGCAATGTTTCCAGCTCCACGTTTTACAAAAGTGTGCACAAAGGAGATTATAGTCACATGCAAGAAAGAACAGTAATTACCAGAAATGACAGAGAACCCAGTAGTGATATTGAGCTTGTAAGAGCAACAACTTTTTGAAGAAAATGAGAAGGAAGCATGGTATTGCCAGGGTGTTAGGGCAGAAATTGAGCGTGCAGTGCATCATTTTAGGAGGAGGCCAGCCAGCAGGACTGGTCTGCTTTACCTTTGACAGGGTATTGTTCTGGCTCAAGAGTGGTTTAAAAAAGAAGTCAGGCATGAAGGATTAGTCTTGTAACGCTTTTGAATATGAATGAATACTCATATTCATACCTGCAGAGCATAAGCTGCTGTAGTGGTACCCACAACCTGTTAATGGAGCCTCTTGGCCCTTGCTAGTGGCGTGGTTTCCCCTCAGTCCATCCGCAAAGACCTCTACTGTTTGCAAGAATATTCTTAGACGCTGTGCTGCTCCTGTGCATGGAGTTATAGCTGCTTCCATGCCTTCTTAATAAATCAGATACTTTAGAAACTGTGTGTTTACTTGCAGTGTCCAGTGTACACAGTCCTGTCTTTGTGCTGCTCCTCCCAGAAATCCGTAAGACTCCTTATTGGGTCATATTTATTGAAAAAATTAACATTTGCTTTTCTGTCTTTTTCAGGTTCTCCAGCTAGGATCTGATATTCTTCCTCAGTACAAGCAAGAAGCTCCAAAGACTCCGCCACACATAATACTACACTATTGTGCATTTAAGACTACTTGGGACTGGGTCATCTTAATTCTAACCTTCTACACAGCAATTATGGTTCCATATAACGTCTCATTCAAGACAAAACAGAACAACATTGCCTGGCTCGTGCTGGACAGTGTCGTGGACGTTATTTTTCTGGTAGACATTGTTTTGAACTTTCACACAACCTTTGTTGGCCCTGGTGGAGAGGTTATATCTGATCCCAAACTCATAAGGATGAACTACCTGAAAACGTGGTTTGTGATTGATCTTCTGTCCTGTTTACCATATGACATCATCAATGCCTTTGAGAATGTGGATGAGGTAAGTGATTGCAGTCTGCCTCAAAGGGATTGTTTTAGTTAGGAATTTAGAAGCATTCTGCCATGGATCTGGCAGCAAAAAGAGGCAACTGAAGCTCTGTGCAAATAAGCATGGACAGCCTTAAGCTGCTGGGCTTCACCTACATAGCATCATAAAAAGGTGCTTTATGATTTCTGTACCATGTGTGGATGTGTACATTAATAGATGTGGGTTCTGGAATCACTTTCTTGTCACCCAAATGCAATGTAGCACATCCATTTCAAAATGGGCTGGACCAGTTGGTATGTCTCATTGCCACAGCATCCCTTTTCAGTTCAGACCCAGTGGATTCCTTTAAGCAGCCCTAATCCATTGCAGGGCGGGCTGATAGGGCTTGATGTAAATAATCAAAACTCTGTATCTGCTCTGGCTGAAGCTGGTGGCAAATTTGTCTTGGACTTACAGGAAAGTAGGGAATGGCTCTGAATGAGCATTTTTAAAATCCTGCCCTAGGATTACGTTTTGAACCATGCTGTAATTTTCTTTCTTTTTGTGACGTCTTTTTAAATGACTGATTGAGAGGGAGATTTATTTCTGTTTTTTTTTAAACAGTTCTTGAGCTGCTGCTGGAATTTTAGAAACTGTTTGAGGACAGGAAACATAAATATCTTAAGCAGATGCTGAATTAAAGCTTCTAACACCTAAATGTATTAACATTTACAAAACTGAGCTTGCAGCCTAAGATAATAGAGGAAGCAAGCAATAACTACAACAAATAATGCATGCATAAGTCAGTGTAGAGAAAATTCATTATTAAAATATAACTATAAAGGCATTAGGCCTTGTTTTAATTTTTCTCTAGAGCCTTTTATCTTTAGGGCTGGAAAAGCCTCTGTTAGGTTTTTAAACATTTTAACATTTTTTTCTTAGAACACTGTTGGGAGTTCGTTTTGCTTTTTTTTTTAATTCTCAAATTGTGCAGTTTTACATTCTCACTATATAAATTTACACTCCTATTTTTTAACGCAGACTTTGATGCAGGTTTTGTAGAGCTCCTTTAAAATTCCATCCCTATCTCTGGTCTGAGTAGCATCTTTTGACATTGTTCCATTTTATTTATAGCAAATATGACAGAAGTGATAATACTTGCAGCTTAAATTCAAGATCATATGAGGGCTGCCCGTCTGGAAGCAGGTTGTACAGTCAGGCTGTGTAAGGAGGAGGTATTATCGAAGCTGTAAATATAATACAGCTTTTTAAGATAACCAATTCTGTACTAAGAGGAACTTGATTTTTATAAAAAAGCAGTGTTGTCTCCAGATTTTTGTGTTTTAATATGTAAAACAAACAGAAAATTTCTGTGCCGAAGCAGTACAGATTTAAACGATGAGCTTAACCTCTTTCTCTGACATGCAGATGGGAAATAAACCATCTGCAATATTTCTTACAGTGAAGGGAATCAGAGCACATTAAGGTACCCTTGAAGTGCCTCAAACTTTACCAAAAAATGTAATAATGAGGTATCATGAGCTTTGGTTATCCTACAGTTTGAAGGTATCATTTACTTTCAAACACTGAAATATCAATTTGTTTTTAATGAGAGAACCAATAGTAACATTTATTTCTCATGAAATGGTATTATGGCCCTGAAGCCTCTGGCAGAGTTTGTAGTGTAACTGTTTATATTATGATTTCAACACCACCCCCTCCAACTCCACTTTTCCCTAGTGCCTGAAAAGAATAGAAATTATTTCATTTTCCCTTTTCTCTGTCTTCAGAGGAGGTAGTTTTTTTGATTTCTTTTTTTTTTTAAGTGATATTTCTTAATTTGTGACATTTAGGTCTTTTGAGCTGGTCGGTGTGTTCTGGTTTGTTGCAGTTGTTGATGTTTTTTATCTTCATTTGACTTTGAACATTTATTTTAACCAGTACATCTTTTCTGGGATTTAACTTTTTGACCCACTGGCAGCACTGTTCATAGGTAAAGGATAAGTAAATTGACAAGATTAATTTGGAAGAAATATTCTGACTGATTAAAAAGGAGATTATTACTCAGTAGAAAGTGAGTGCTTCCTCTTTAGGGCAAATATAGAGAAGAGTTCTTTTAGCTTTTGATTCTGGTAGGTTTTAACTCTTTATCCTGGCCTGGTGTGTTGGATAAGGACATTTCTCTTTAGCATTATAGTTGGTGAATGTGCCATTTCAGAAACAGTTAACAGAGAATCAGAGTTTAGTGGTAAAGTCCTTGGGGGCAGGTCCTGGTGCTCTTTGACTTCTTGGTGTGGTGGTGAAGGATAGACCCAAGTCAGAATGAATAACCCTAAAAGCCAACTGAGTGAAAGGTGACTTTGAGAGACAGAGTTTCTCACAAAGCCTTCCAGCCCAAATGTTTTGGGACCCTGCCACCCTGCCATCTCCACCCAGTTTGACTTCAACCCATGGAAATCTCTTCTTTCTCAGTGCACAAGGCCAAGAGGGTTTAGGTTCACGATGGGTAAGCTGGTGAAGTCCAGAACTGAGCAAACATGAAGCATAGGATAAATTAGTATTTTGGAAATGAGGAAAAAAATTTGGAGTGAATAACCCTAAAAGCCAGTTGAGAGTTCCAAATTTCCATTGAGTGTCCCACCTCCAACCCTCCTTTTTCCACATAAAGCATCAAATGCAATTTTTGATAGTTATTGAGGGACTAGGTGGGTAGAGTGGGACACTGCCATTGCAGGCAGTTTCTTTTCTTCCCTGTGGGCAGGTCTCTCATGAATAAAGACGGAGGTGGCCAGGGAAATTGAAGTTTATGTTTCTCCCTTGTAAATGTAGACTACTACATGTGATATAAGAGCTTGAAGGCTCTCATGCAGAGGCTGCTGAGTCATTGTATAAGATGCATTATGCACTTGAGTGCTATTTTAGAGTGTCAGAATTAAGGAGATAAATTGACAGATTAAGAAAAAAGGAGTCTGAAAAAAAGAAATATGAGTTTTCTTATTGAGAGTTGGACTTCTTCAAATGCAGTCAGTCTTGGCTAGAGTAGGAACGGTGTCATTTACACCACGGACAACAATAGGGCAAGTCTGGAATCTTGCAAAATTCCTACCTGAGGCAAACATGACTGCAAATCAAAGTTATTTTGTTATTGAATGGATGTAGAGCCTCAGCAGAAGGATATGATGAAAAGGATTATGACACACAAATTGAGACTTGGGGGGGATTAAGATGATTTGAGGCAGAATTAGGGGTGTAGGTTTCCATGCCTGGAGTTGCAGAGCCAGGCTGTTACAATCTGCTCAGGGGGATTTGGATGCATGACAAGGAGGAGGAAAGGTAAGATAATGAGAGAAATACCTTGCACAGCATAGAGTGATCTAAATTGATGTGATGGATGAGGAATTAAGTGGCTAAGCGGTATTGAAAGGGTAGGAAAACAAGGTAAAATAGGCTGGAGAAAAATGAGCTGAGAGAAAGGAAAGTGGAATCCTTTGTGGGATATGTACTTTATTTAAGAAAATTGGTGGGATGATAATCTTAGAAATCAGAACAATGAGTGGCATCTTTTCTAATTGGGAAACATTATTTACACTGAAATACATTCTGTCTAAACCAAGGCCACATAGAAAACCTTTCATGCATAGAAATATGAGAAGGGACTCTATAAATGCTTGAAAATCCAGCTGATTTTCAAGGTACGAACTAGAATGGAGAGTGTGGGCTCAGAATCTCTGAAAGTAGGCTGATTTTTTTTTAATTTCTTTAAGTAAAAAAAGTTCTTGAAACTTCAGATTTTGTCCAAAAAGTTTCTGTCTGTCTGTCTATTCTAATTTTCAAGGAATGGTAGATAGGGTATTTGGATCCAAAGATTTTGGTGACATGAATTTCCTGTTATTATTAGGCTGTGAAAGATGCAGTGGCTGGAAGCTGTATTTTTATCTTGGAATTACATTTTGCTTGTGGCAACTCTATTTTTTTCCCTGAGTACTTAACTCTGTTTAACAACTCTTTGCATTGGTGAGTGTGTACCATCATGTGCACCATCACTTACCATGGTTCTAAAACCATGACTCCCTACTTTTACAGCTAGAGAATTATGCTACCTTGAGACTTGGGCTTTATATGTATTCTGCCTCATAGAGAGATAAATATCCAACCTCTGTCAGTCTGGGATACCAAAAGGTTGTTGGGAGCTTGGGTAGCCATCGATTCCACAGCACCCACAATTATCAGAGTCACACTGTGCAGAAATTGTCAGCAGATGGGTTAGCAGTGTGCCTGAGGACACCAATCCCATTGCTTGTTCAGATATAGTCAAACCATGCTACAGCTCCCTTTGGAACCAAATGCATGGCTTTACATCCCAGGGAAACCAAGATGTTGTGCAGATGCTTGGCTCTTGTCCGCAAGAGCTGGAAAGACCATGGGTACCCACACTTAGGTATAGGTACGCTGAGACAGTGCTGCTGAGGGATGTATTTGAGCCTATGTAAATACGTATATAGAAGAAATATTCTCAGGACTAGGTGGATGGACAAGCTTTGGGCCAAGTGGAAAATGCTCCCACAAATTAAGTGTTAAATAGAGCTAGAAAAAACCCTTTGCCATTTGAAAAATATTGATGGTGGTTTTTTTATTGAGTTTTCCCCCTTTTCTTTGATGGGAATTTTCACTGAGATTAATGAATTTTTGAGTTTGTAAAGAAACAAAACCTAGAAGCTTGATGTCAACTCTGCCCGAAACATGACCCCAAAGTGACGTGGCACATATTGCAAAGAACGGGACCGGATGTCAGGATGGTGCATACAGATAGCCATATAGATGGCTTTCAAATGAGTTGTACAAAAGATCATCCTTTCTGCCAAAATTAGTTTTCATGAGCCAATGGCTGGAAGTGAAAGCAGACAAATTTAGATGACCTAAAACTCTGAAGATCTCTGCCTGTTATTTAATAATGTAAGACTTCATGACCCAATGGCCTTTAAAATTTAGTAATCTGTGCAGGACATATGAAGGCATGGAATCCTTGTAATTGCAAACTTTTAATTATTGTTATGGATCTGTTTCAGCTGTGGCAGAAACTTCTTTGCATCACAGCGAATCATAGCAACTAAAGTAGCAATGTCTGTAAGTTGAAAGCAAATAAAAGCTGATACAACTGATTTAGACATATTCACAGCTGAGGTGCTTTACTGCAAACATTCCCTTTCCAGGAGATATTTGAAGAAGGGTTTATGGACCCTGGTATGAGTGGCATATATAAGGACAAGATAAATTGGTGTGTTTCAAGAAAGTGGCTTTGGCTCTGAAATAAAGCCTATGGCTAGCTACCTTTCTTAAATCTAGGTGGCTGACATGGAGAAAATAATTCCTAGAACTAAATCCCTGCTGCAGCCAAGTGTTAAACTGATGAAAACTCTTAGCAACGTAACAACATACGCATTAGGCCTGGGACCTGACATTTCCCCTTTGTTATGCAGTTGGAAGGCAATTAAATATGAAGAATACTGTCATCCTGCTGTAGTGTGCAGAAAACTGCAATATAATAATCCAATGGCTTGGTTACAGCACGCAAATATAAATGTATGTATGTTATAGAGATGGTCATACATATTCATCCCCATCACCCCTTTTGCACTTAGTTGCAGAATTGCACCACGTCTCTTTGGCTTTTGTTCAAGCTAAGGTTTTATTCAAGTTCTGCTGTTTAATTACTTGGTTTTTAATGCTTTACCAACTCTGGGATATTTCTGCAGGTTTTTCTGTGGAGACACATGAATGTCACCTTGATGTGAGGGGCAATTTGTGAAAGGAAGGGCCCGAACCAGACTCAGTGCAGGTGGGGAGTGGGAGGGCAGGCAGGGCTGCCCCACAAAATGGATGTGACCTGGTAGTCTTATGTTGCACTGGTCTGGTGCAGATTATGGAATACTGAATTCCAATTATGTGGCACAGTGGTCTTTTTACCTTTTTTGGTTGTTGTTGTCGTTGTTGTTAATGTGTTGCAGATGTTTGGTACCAGCCGTTTGAATCAAAACTTGAATCAGAGCTGTGTTAAGTGTTGCAGAGTCCAGATGGGGCAAGTTGTGTGTGGAGTACTTTCAAGGGAACTTTCGAGTCCTGCATGATCCCTTCGCTTGCAAAGGAGGGGAAAACTTAGAAAGGTGATGAGGCAAATGCAATAATCTGGTCAGATACTGAGTGAAATAACGCTGATGGGAGTAGCACAAATCCGCAGAGCTGAGATTGCTGTACACAGCCCTCAGTAGGACAAAAAGAGTTACAGGTTGAGGGACAGCAGTTGCTCTGCACAAAATGGAGCCAAGCTAAAGCCCTCAAGAAATAAACTGCATGACTAATACCAAAATCAGCTAAGTTTTACTAGCAAGACAGCCTTGTAACATGGTGTGAGTGTTAATTTTGTTCAGGACTGGGTTGGTGTTACACCTCTCTGTGGGTGTCGGGGATATCTGTCGTTCTAGAAGTACTTGCAGGAACATCGCATCTCAGGTTACTCTTGTCAGCTATTTCTTCTTTTATTCCTGTGTTGGCATGGGAAATTTTGTAGCATGTTGCTGGCATTAAAGAATCGCCTGAGTTCAGCATCCTGCTCAGAAGCTGTCTCAACCCATGTGAGACGCTTTCCCTCCCATTTCATTCTCACCTTCCCTAAGTAAGTGAAAATTATCAGATTTTATGATATTTTCCCCTTTTTTCCCTAGTTGCGCACACTGATGCACTAACAAATAAATAGTGCAAGATGTCACATCCCTCTTAACTTTAATCTAGAAGAAATATTTTGAAATCGTCCTTCTTTTTATAACCTCAGTCATTCACTGTTTGAAATGTATTGCATTGCATCATTGTGTCATAAACAATTCACTAGAAGTTTATTTACAGTGCTATAGCTTATTGACATTTGTGTTAGAGGGGAAGCAAAATAAAATCTCCCCCATCCTCCTGGAAAAAAAAAAAGATAAATCTCAAGCAATAAATTTGCAGTTGCTTTCAGAGAGAAAACCACCTTGCTTTCGTTTTGCTGTAAGGACTTGATTTTGTCCTCACTGCAGTCATGAGTCCCATTGCTAATAGTGGTCCAGAATCAAGTATTAGGTGCGCTCAGTTTGTTTTGGGACCTAGGATCTAGATAGCTTGTGCAGAAACAGTGCCCCTTACTACTATGTGGGTTTACATAGTAGAATGCAACCCTAAATTCAGTTCTTAAAGTAGTGATAAATCAGAAATGTTGCTTTATCATTGTTCTCATTACAGCATTTTGATTTGTAACTCTTCAAGTTGATTACATTAATTGTTTACCTAAAAGAAAGGTCTCTGAGATACGTTGAAAGATTTATTTTAACATTAACTCTGGTAAAGAAGCATTAAGGAGCTAACCAGGGATTTTAGAGCTAAGCTCTATTTAAGTAGCTCAGCTCAAAAATTTCTTTTGGGAATGATTTGCTGTTTAAATTTCAAACTGCTTGGATACTCTTCCTGCACTGCACCGAATGGCACCTGCTGGATACGTGCCTGCAGGCTCGCCCGCTCCGTTTGGCAAGACTCACCATTTCAGTTGTTCCCCAGTCTGTAGACATTTTGCTTTCTTTTACATTCAGTACTATCATGTAACAACTGCTCCATAGAGATTGCTGAAACACGGTACCTTTTTCACTGCTCCAGTACCAAATGCTGAGCTATACCTTGACTTTACAGAATCAGCAAAGTGGTTGATTTGAGTGATTATTTGTGTGTGTGTATATATATAAATGCTTCTGGTGAGGGAAAGGTAAGGAGAATTTTACCCATAAAGTATTTGGATTGTACTTCAAAATGTACCAAGCATGGGATTCATCTGATGAACCACAGAGTGAGGTGTAGTCCAGGATGAGGTACAGGCACATTCAGGCTGCGGTCTCTCGTGGTTTCCACTTTGCCATCGTTTTCACAAGTCCCTCAGTCACCTTACAATCCTAGTCATGGTCCTCGTTTTGTCTGTGTTTCCTAATAACTTCACCCCTTGCATTACTGAAATACCTCTCTGCTTTTATTGGGTGTGCTGTCAGAGAAAGCTATCAGGAGAACTTGGCTAGAACCCACCTAATCTAAGCTTCGCAAACCTATTGCTGCACTGATTGCATTTTGATTTATCTCAATGTTTCTAATTACTCTTTCCCTTAACGTTTGTTCAGGTAATATATCTGTTTATTTCCTTCTTGATGCATTAGCTTTTCTGGAAGACATCAACATCATCTCTGAAAACTAAAGCTAAGAATTAATTTAGTTTTTAGCCCAGGCCTGGATTATTTTTATTGTGTTGCAGCTTGATCACTTTTGTTGTTCTTTTAAGAACCTTTGGGGATTTGTTTTAATGTTCCTCACAAGGAAAAGTTCAGGCTGACATTTGGAAATTGTTGCTTTATCCCTATGTTTTTAAGCTTATAAGGTGTAGCTTTTCTGTTGATCAATTTTTTATTTCTTATATATTGTCACTTCTCTACTTCTGTTTTCTTCCCTTGGGTGATTATTTACACATAGGTAACTGATGCCCAGCTTTACAAGTTTCGCCCCTTCTCTGCGATACAACCTCTGGTTATTTTGTACGTTTTGATATAAGGACATTCCAGGTGTCCTCTGCTGCCAGGCATCTGACTCTCCTGTCTCTCATAGTTCAGTTGTCTTCACTTATTATTGTCTATAGTTCAATATACTATCATTTATAATTTACCAGCTCTTGCCCTTTTGAGATCACAAACCCCAGTCTGGTTTACTTTGTAATTCTTAATTTTTTTATGAACTGATTCAATTCCTTCTTCAAGCCAATGGGGACTTCTGGAAAATCCTCTCAGAACCAAATGTAGCAACACTTTCTGTGGAGTAATTTGCTATTCAATGAAGAAATAAGCATGCTATTGCATCTGCAAAAAATCTCAGCCTACTGTTATTAATAGCATTTATCCTCCAAATTCATATCGAGAAAGATGTCTCACATTGTCAGGCAGGGCTCCATAATATCTGTCTCTGTAATAACACAATACAGGTTTGGATGCTGCCCAGATCCGGGCTATCTGGATTTCTAAGCATGGGTTTAATTTCTCCTCCTGTGAGCTGTGTAAGTGATAGGCTTCAGCTTTGTATTCAGTGGGAGGGAAGAGAGACAGCTCCAGGAGGTGATTCATCCCATCCCTGGCTGTCTGAGATGGGTTAGGTGAATCACTCTTCTGACATGCCCCTCTCTTCATTCACCAGGAAGGAAAGCTGGACAGTTCACACAGACTGGATGGCAGGCCATCAGGTTGCAGCACTCTGAGATAAATCCCACCCCAGGCGGGTGATTAGAGCTCTGTCACGGTGTGACTGTGGCTTGTGCAGGTGTGCTCGAGCTCAACTTACGTGAAACTGTTTTGCTCTTGCACAGAGGTAAATAGCTCAGTCTGGACTGCAAGCCCAAGGATTTGAGTGCTTTAATGTCTAGTTGTGCTGAATGCAGGTTGCTGTAGTTGCTTGTGTTTAGCAATTCTCACCGTATTAGCTTAGATTTAGCTTAAGAAGGTTTGTGTATTCTGCAAATCACTATTTACTATAACTTTGACTGCTGTCCTGCTGTAAGGTTCCCTGCTCAGAAACAGCCTGGCCAGCAGGCCCAGGGCAGTGACTGTGCCCCTATATTTGGCATTGGTGAGGCCACAACTCGAGTGCTGGGTTCAGTTTTGGGCCCCTCACTATAAGAAAGACATCTAGGTCCTGGAGCATGTCCAGAGAATGGCAGCCAGGCTGGTGAAAGGGCTGGAGAGCAAACCTTACGAGGAGAGGCTGAGGGAACTGGGGTTGTTTAGCCTGGAGAAGGCTGAGGGGGGACCATATCACCACCTACTATCACCTGAAAGGAGGTCGTAGAGAGATGCGTGTTGGTCTCTTCACCCAAGCAACAGGTGATAGGACGAGGGGGGATGGACTCAAGCAGTGCCAGGGCAGGTTCAGATTAGACATTGGGAAAAAATTCTTCACCAAAAGGGTTATCAGGCACTGGAACACGCTGCCTGACTCACCAATCCTGGATGTATTTAAAAGCTTAGTAGATGAGGGGCTCAGGGATATGGTTTATTAGAGGACAGGCATGGTTGGTCTCAATGATCTCAAAGGTCCTTTCCAACCTAGTCATTCTGTGATTCTCTGGTTCTTGGCCTCTCCATAAATTCTTCAAAACCACAATGTGCTGAACATCAAAATACAGTGAAAAGCTCTTCTTTTTTATTCCTCTGACCTTTTCTGAGACAGTGTTTTCAGTTAAATGATGCAGTACCGATCCCCATTTTCAGAGCCAGGAGGATTTCAGTTTTAGAACACATTTAAAATGTATGTTTCATTTTTTGTTGCTATTGCATATGTGCCCACAGCTAACAACAAATAAATAAAAAATCATGGAGTGAAATCTAATCGAAAAAGTGCCTAGAGTTAAAAACACATTGTTCCCTAATAGGAAAGAAAAAAATAAATGCACAAGTTTACCATTTCAGCATACTGGATTTAATTTTGAGGTTCAAATAAATTTGAGTATATTTAGATGGTAGAAACTAATGGCTGTTTTTTGTTTTTATTTTACTTTTTAAAACATTTATGCAATAATTTCCCATGGCAGAAAAGATTTATTAGATTAGCAAGTAACCAACTGCATTTGCAATTTTAAAAAGATGCAGCTCTGCTATTCTGTTGCTCCTTTAGCATAAAACAGACTGCTCTCTCTTTCCTGGTTTAGGAGGACATCTCTGTCACTTGAATAATTTCCTGTACTTGTTAACCTTCAGTTTCCTTTGGTGACAATATTCCCTTTATCTATCCTCTTGTGTGTTTGGCTCTTGACCCCTGTATAACATGACTTTGACAGCTTCATCCTTCCTATCACCTGGCTTATCAGGGATTCGTTAAGGCTGCTGTCCTTGCTCGAGGTGCAGAGGTCTGTTCCCACGACATGTATCGCAATTGCAGGAGATGTCTTTCTCAGCCTTGTGGTCAGAACAGTTTAGCCAGATGCAGACACGCAGCTTAGACACTTCTTTCATCCCAGAAAACTGAAGTCTGAGAATGTGGTAGCATCTATGATACAAAATGGCAAGGTTCATGTAATTTTTGACAGCCCTGCTGCATTTCAGACTGAGTGCTGTCATCACTTGTGGCTCCACTATCAAAGTGAATTTCCTTTCTTAGTATATCAAGAGAATTTGAGAATACAGACTTTGCAAGGTGCTTGTGTCAATAAACGTGGGCTTTGTTTAATCATGAATGGCTAATTTAATTCCAAATTTGAACACACATTCCTCAAAAATAGCTTTATCGATAAATCTGATGTTATCTACATCCTTTGTAGTGGCTTCTGCTGTCTGATAAGTGGAAAAATTGGTACAAAAATGTCTTCTTCAGAGCTACTTCTTGTGTCTTCTGATCCAACAGCCTCAGAAGTCACTGGGAAGGTTTTCTGTGACTCACACTTGTACACTTAAGTCAGTGATGTGTATCAGATAGGAATCTGGTTCCAAACTTGACACACATAATGCAATTCTGGAATAGGTGGGTTTTCAGTTCATTCTACAGATGTGATGATTGAGGATGAACAAGCTGAATGTCCTCATCTGATTTAAGACATGATCAAATATGTTAGTCAAAACCTCAGGGGCCAGAATTAGATGGTTCATTACAAGATATTCTCAGTCAGAGAACACAGACCCACAGATATTGCAGACTAAATATGGCTATGGAGTAGCAAACGCTCTTCCCAGAAGGTTGACTCTTCAGTATCAAAAATGTCTGTTATTTACAGGATGCTAGTGCCAAACGGGATTAAATGCTTCATTCAAGGTTTCTAATCACCTCTCTGTTCCTTGAGTGCTGCAGTTACTTCAGTTAGAGCAGATGCTCATCCTTCCATAGAAGGGTATCCAAGTTATTCATTATAGAGCACAAATACAGTTAAAAGAGAAATGAAATTAAAGGCAGCCAGCAATCAGTTGAGTTTAGAACACTGTATTTCTTAATAGCCCAAACTTAATTCAAGGCAGTTTGCTTTCACATAATTTCCACTAAAGAGAGTGTTGCTGAATCTTAGGCAGAGTTTTGTGTATTTAACACTTGCACACTTATTGTGGGGTGTTTTATTTTAAGTATAAAGGTATCAGCTTGACCCAACCCAGTTCTTAAACAGCACAATTAATCACATATTCATTTAATATGTGCTTACTTGCATTTTCCTAGGTAGTGTTTTGTGAGGTATGCTTTTAAAGCTTCCAATATTGTCTTTATATTTTGCAAGATTAGACATGACATTGAAATACTCAAGAAGTATATCTCTGATTTTTTGGTCTTAAGTAGTAGATGAGACTGAACCAGCTTGAAGACTTACAGTGAAACTTATTTAAATTAATTACTCTTTGGAAAGAGCACATTTTAATGCCCGCTAAAATTAAATATTGCTCTTTGTTTTAGACATAATAGATGTGATTGTTATCTGTGCTTAGGGGAGAAAAAAATCACAACACAAACTCTCTACCAGACTTTGGAATAAATGTTATTTTTATATTAGTTTTACAGCTGCTCATCTGTCCACATAACTTAGATAAGATGTAATATGGATGGAGTATGGAGTGTCAGACTGTAGTCTCCTGACCATGGATTGACTTTTTGTTTGGTTTGTGCAGTAGAAAATGCAGTGTAAGCCTTCCCACTGGAACAAACTTAAACTCCTGGGTGCAAAAAGGGGACACCCAAATTTAGATTCCAGGTCTCTAACTCTTTCCCTAGCCTTAATCTTGGTAATGAACAGTGACTCTTAAAGTTAAATGGAAATAATGCCTATCTCCTTGACCAAGAGGACAAGATCCCACAAAAATCCCCTGCTGTTTTCTCCCTCTGATTTCACAGTAAATTGTAAATGGTCAGAAAGTGGGTTAATTCACTAAAACACACTGCAGATTAATGTTGTGATGTACACTATTAAACTACTCTGTAGTTTTCTTTTTTAATATAGATATTGTTTCTGTGGGGATTGACCCTCATTCGGTAGTCCATGGGCCCCAGTCCGTTGTGTAATGAACATTGTAAGGGACTTCCCAGTTTATTGGACAAGTTGGCTGTTCAGAGTGCCTCAGAGACATCTCTCCCAAAGCAAATAAGTAGATATATGTTTAGATGGAAATAAGAATGATAAACTAGAACTGTGGCTTGTGTAAATGCAAAATACAGAAATCAAAATGGGAAAATTCCACTTCCCTCCATGGTATTAGTCATCATGAGAGCTTGAATGCAAATATAGAACTTCAATTTATTAAGGATTTGAGGATCTGAAACAAATTCCAACAGGATTTGAAAAGCATACAAGAACTTTGTTGAAGAGATTACATCTAGAAATATCAGATGTTTGTTACCCTTCAAATGTTAGTTGTGAAAAGAAGCAGAGGTGCAAAAGAGATTAATTTTTTTTCTGATATGGAAAACTCCAGAAACTCTACTCTTCTACTGTTTGATAATATAATTAGCCAGTGTTTTGACTAGACTGATTTGATAATGATGCATAGAAAAGGGCAATTTAATCTTGGCACACTAACTAGGAATGTTTGCCTCATTGCTTTCTATGTCTTAATTTCTACTTTAAATTAAATGTCTTCAGCTTCTGAATGTTTTATATTAGAAACCTTCCTTTACAAACCTTCTATTTTTAGTCACTAATTAATTTAATGCACAAGTTAGGTATATCATGGGATTTCAATAGATCAGGACCATATTTTTCTTCTCTTTCTGCATCTATAAACTCTATCAAAATACACTGCAAACCATTTGTGCATTGAGGAGGACATAACACATTTCTTGTTCCCTCTCAGATGTTTCTATTAACTTTTTGATGGTCCCTGTGCTTCTATTCCCTAAATATTTGTACTTCCACTTATTTGTACTTCATTTATCTTGCATGAAAAAAAACAAGCAAACAAACCACTGCTGCAAATAATTACTTTAGGAAAATATCTACAGTGTCTGTTGATAAGAAAGGAAATTAATACTATATAAAAAGGCATTTGGTTTTCTTGCCAGTGTCTTGTTGCGCTCAGAAAAGTGATGTGCCCCTAGTTGTTAGTTCCATGTTCAGCCAATGATGCTTTTTATAAATAACAAAATATCTGGAGTTGTATTAGGTATGATGAAGGATAATATGGAGACCGATGGAACAGAGCAAGTTACTCAGCTACTGTCTGGTGGACAAGAGAGGCAATAAGCATTTTTCTTTGTAGTTACTCATTAGAATTATTTTCTGACATTTCTCTTGAGCATCTGTCAATGGTGAGGGTTCCTGAAATAGGTGGATACCCGTTCTGGCCAGAAGAGCAATCCTCTGTTAGGATTTAATATAACACTATACTCCAAGAAGCTTTGAGAAGACTCCAGTTGGATGGTATAGTTCCATCTGTGACTGCTCTTCCACAAGGTTTCACCTCCTTGAGATCAAAGCAGAGTCTTCTGTTTTCTTCAAACTAGCAAAATATTGAATTACTCCTTTTTGTAATGAATGTGCCATTTCTCACGTTGGATTCCTTGGATTTCCTTCTTGAAAAGACTGAGTTTAAACAAAATAGTTTGCCCACCTAATCAGTACCAAACTTGATTTACCCTGATGAGATCGGATGGAATGGTGGGGGAGGAGGGTTTGATCTTTTGTTCCATCATCTGGCGCATGCAAAAACTGTATAGAAAAATTTTAAAGCAGATCCAGGAATTGCTGTACAGCCTTCTGTGTTAACCAGCAGGATATTTCAGATGAAATAATGATTTTTGTTCTTTTCTAGGGGATCAGTAGCCTCTTCAGTTCCTTAAAAGTGGTGCGTCTTCTACGACTCGGTCGAGTTGCCAGGAAATTGGACCATTATCTGGAATATGGTGCTGCTGTACTGGTACTGTTGGTGTGTGTATTTGGACTGGTGGCCCACTGGCTAGCCTGCATATGGTACAGCATCGGGGACTATGAAGTTATAGATGAAGTCACTAATACAATCAAAACAGATAGCTGGCTCTACCAATTGGCACTGAGTATTGGGACACCATATCGATACAACACCACTGGCTCAGGGCAGTGGGAAGGAGGACCCAGTAAAGACTCCTTGTACATATCCTCTCTCTACTTTACCATGACAAGCCTTACAACGATAGGATTTGGAAACATAGCACCAACCACTGATGGAGAGAAGATTTTTTCGGTGGCCATGATGATGGTTGGCTGTAAGTAGAATTTCCTTTTATTGTGTTTATGCCAAAGGTAGTTGTATAGCTAGCATGATGGTTCCATAGCACACTTAAAAACTGAAATACATATAAATAAGGATGAAAGGAACTTGGAATTTTTGAAAACAGGAATTGCAATCAAGTGGTTGCTGTAGCTTTTAAATTGTTTGGGAGATTAAGTGCAGAATGTACACAAGTATGCCTAATGACAATTTTATATCAAGTTCAGGGCCTTTTCTTTATGTCTTAACAATGGCTTTCATCATGTTTGAAAGGTCTTGGCTGGAATTTGGGTGAAAGTTACAATGTATATTCAAATTCAAGCAGTCCGACTGAGTTTTGCTTATAAACTTACACAGGCTGGGAAACATTTGAAGTGGTTTAAACGATTCTTGACATACTTAGTGATTCTGAAGTGACTGTGTGCTTTATGGTACTGGTTTGATTTACGGCAAGTCCTGACTTTATCTCACAAACGTGGTGACCTTTGTCACCAGCAAAACTAGAAGTGAAGGCAATCATAAGACACTATATTGCACCATTTCTGTGCTTCCTGCTGTTTCACAGCTCCGCTGAGGTAGTCCAGAAGCAATAGTGGCAAGGCACATTTCTCATTTTATGTGCTGCCGAGGTTGGATCACCAAGCAGCTCTCCAGGTTAACAGAAATCTTTGGAATACAGTAAAGACTGCTGAAAATGTGAATATTATTTGGGACAATTATTTTTCTGTTAAATAAATAATTCTTGGTTTTTCTCTGATGCTTTCTATTTTCTGAGCTCCATACAAACACTAAGCAATTATGTAACATGAGAGCAAACAAAACCTTTTGAAAATAAGATCTGCATAATCTCTCTGATAATTATCTCAGCTAACACTTTGAGCCCATCTCAGAGAAATATTGAACTATAAAAAGGAAGTTTTCTTGCAACAGTCTTTCTAGATCTTCAGAAGATTAAAGCAATTTGTTTGGAGATTTTAAAATGCTTTTTAAAAAGAGAGATTGCAGTTTCAGGTCTCTGCAGTGTGGCACAATGAAATTTCTGCCGAACAGCATCTTTACGTGATGAGTTGATGTGTTTCAAAGCATTTCAAAGTCCATAAAAAGTAAAACCCCAAGCTAGCACATTAATGAGCTATTGCAGTTAGGCCATAGAATGCCTATAGGTACTGACTGACCATTTGTTGAAACATCTTTATGGTATTTAGAGAAGGCGGTGGATTTGGAGAATAAACTGGATATAGAACATTTTAAATAGTGTATTATTTATTTCCTGTGTCTTTTGTGGGGACTTAGTTGTCCTGCAGAGCAGGGTCCCATGGAAAGAGCTAAACAGCCATGGTAGATGATTTAGTGTAGGGTAAGAGCCATTAAAGCATAACAAATAATAGTAGTAAAAAATGGATACATAGCCTAAGTAAGTGAAAAGGAAATGGAGCTTGTAACATGCTTTGTATTTGTTCTAGGCGAATTGTACTCACACTATTTTTATTTTATTTTTTTTGTACTCACACTCTGAAAGACATGTTAAAGGTGGAGGCTGCACATAGCAGTGTCAAAGTTGACATTTACAGCAATCTCTGTATGTGCCACTGGCTGATTTTAATAGCTTTCATAAGTTACCTACAACATTATTAAATGTGTATGTGAAATTTATGAGTGGCACCTCTAAGCACAGTAGTTGGAAAACTGTGTGTAGATTTATAGGCTTTCAGGCAAATTCAAGAGCAGAATCTAAAATTTAAGAAGCGTGGCAAAAGGACAGTTAAGTTGCATATTGCATAAAAATAATGCCATCAGAATAACTGTGGCTTGTCTTGTGAGTGGGATGAAGAGCATTGTGGCTTACAGCAAGGCTGCTGGCAGAAGAAACCTTTTTAGATTTGCAAGAGTAAAAATGCTCAATTATGTTCAAATGATTGAATCTTTGCAAACATATCAAATAAGATTTGAAGATTTTTTAATTCATGCCTATCGATATGATGATTGATCCTGAAATCCAAAAGAGGTGCTTGCTTGGTTGAATACTGTGTAGAAAATATGCCAGCTTCCAAATAGATACTGGTCACGAGCTTCATACTTGCAGTATTTCTGCAGAGATCAGGCCTGCAGGATTGTGTAAACATGTTTTGCAGTGCCAGCTGCTGAAAACATGACAGTCTGAACACTAAAACGGGACAGAAAGGCACAACAACGAGTTGATGGAAAATGCAGTTTTCAGACAAAGTGGACAGTGATCTGGGGAAAAGGACTTGGCCCCCCCAAAAAGCGTGAGAAGGAACTGAAAGTTATTTGAGTCTTTTTCAAAACAAGATGTTTCAAGTTTTTCTTTTGAAATAGTGTTTTGAGATAAAAATTCAGCAGAATTCAATTGCAGTTCAATCAATAAAAAAAAATCAGGTCCCTGAGCTGTCTTTTGATATAAGCAGACAGAAACTGTGATACACCTTTGGTATTTTTCCTGAAGAAGCTTGCTAAAACCAATAGTTGACACTGGCAGCGTCTTTCGCAACAGACTGTGCCAAATAAACGTCTTAAACTTAGCACTGGAATAGGAGATAGTAATTAATCACAGTCCCAGCTGCCTACTCATGCAAACTTCAGATAGAAAGAAAGTCTTCCCTGCGTTGTCAGCTCGCAGTGGCTTGTTCTGCACACCAGAAGTTTCCTATTCACGCCAGCAAAGTTAGGAGGAACTGGGACGAGTATTTGGAGAGATTTGCAAATCCTGGTGGGCAGGGTTGCAAAACGGTGTACTTGTTAAAAATAACCAAATTAAGATTCTGTAGCTGCTGATAAAGCATTGCTCGGTGCGGGGCGGTGGCGGGGGAAACCCAGATGAATGGGAACGCTTTTCAGTTTGATTGGCAGTTTGTCACTTGGTTGTTCACTGAGGACTGAATCGGGTGGGATATTTAGACTGAAATACATCACCTGTCTTGCAGGAAAGAGAGCTTTGAATAACTTAACCTCATCGCGTGGAGCTTGCCTCAGATTTTTGCCTCACTTGCTTTTTCTTGGTGTCCAGTGCTGTTTTTCTGTTAATTTTTGACACTTGAAAAGCTAAAAATAGCAAACATAAAGCATCCTGTAGCAAGGGAGCAAGGTTTTTACAAGGGTTATTGTTTAAATACCTATTATGCATTTGCTGCCTAGAGCTGCTGAATATGCATCGAAAATCTGCTTTTCGTAACTCCCTTTGTATAGGTAATTTTATCCCCTCTGGGCACAGAACAGGACAAATGGGTAGGTCTGTCAGATCCCTTGAGTGGACCAGGAATCGTTTATCATTCAGGACCTTTCTTGTAAACCTCCCATCACCTTCTGTCAGCACACAGCCTCTAGCAAGGAACTCAGTCCCTGCTGCTGCATGTTGCTCTCGCTCAGCCCACAGGCAGGTTTTTGGGCTTCTGCAGCATGGCCATAGATGTAGATATAAACCCAACTGTTTCAGTTCCTTTCACAAAGAGGAATGTATTAAGAAAGAAGCCAGAAAGACACTTTTGATTTGTACACTGTCTTGGAACTCACACAGCTTCGCATTTCAGTGAACAGAAAGTCTGTAAGAGGGAAAAGGTATTTTGGGGAAGGTGGCAATATGGCAGGATGGAACAGCATGCAAAATTCAGGAGAGATGAGTTTTTTGAAGAAACAAGTGTGAACGTTTAAATGAAGAGAGTTTCTGTAGTGCCGTATGCCTCCTTCCCTCCTGTGCTTCCACTGGGAGTAAAAGTAGCCAGCTTCCCAACTTGCAGCTCAAAAGGTCTCTGATGACCGTCTGCTTGCTTCTTGTGTAACCTAGACCAGCAGTTTGCCCCTGTCCATGTTCAGTCCTGAAACTGTTCTGCCTGACACAGGGCAGATTGCAGAGTCAGTATAGCTCCATAAATTCAGTATTTACATGAACTTTGTCCAGCTGAGTGAGCCCAACCCTAAGCATGCATCATTTAAGCAGTAACAGAAATCCAGTATGTTTATTGTATCCAGTTCTGGGCTCCTTGGTATAAAAAAGAGAAGGATCTCCTGGAGAGAGTCCAGCGGAGGGCTACGAAGGGGATTAAAGGCCTGGAGCATCTTCGCTATGAGGAAAGGCTGAGTGAGCTGGGGCTGTTCAGCCTTGAGAAAAGAAGACTAAGAGGGGATCTGATCAATGTTTATAAATATCTGAAGTGTGGGACACAGGGGAAAATGGCCAGCCTCTTTTCAGTGGTCAGTGGAGACAGGACAAGGGGCGATGGCCTCAAGTTGGAGCACAGGAAGTTCCGCACCAATATGTGGAAGAACTTTTACACAGTGAGGGTGACAGAGCAGTGGGACAGGCTACCCAGGGAGGTGTGGAGTCTCCTCTGGAGATATTCAAGACCTGTCTGGATGCCAACCTGTGCGACCTGTCCTAGGGAACCTGCTTTGGCAGGGGGTTTGGACCCGATGATCTCTTGAGGTCCCTTCCAACCCCTACGGTTCTGTGACTCTGTGATTCTGCTGGTCACTGGACTGGTCCTATGATCCTTGCTGCAAGGGAAGGTCAGAACAAGATATGGAAGGCAGGAATGTGGATGAACGTTGAATGCTTCACTGTTTCTCAGGATGTGAAAGTCCCAGAAGAATCTTTTTGTCATCCATCAGTCCCTAGAAGAGCTGAGACATGGTGCTTTGTTCTTCTTGCTTTAGGGAGATACTTAGATCCCATAGTACATAGCTTGCTTTGACTTCTGCTTACTTCCAGATTTATGGGGAGGTGGCTGTAGGGGAGATATTATTTTCAATTACTAGTTTTAAATTATGGTGAAGACAGACTTGTTATTTCAAACTGTTTTTTTGTGTGAGCAGAAGAATTTGTTGTGGTGATTGTACAGGATGCCTGCCCTGGAAAATTGCTCATTCCTGACAGCTATTGGAGCAATTCTAGACAGCTCTTTCCAAAACTCACTTTTTAATTTCATGACTTGAAATGCAGACTTCTTGTTTGCATCTTAAAAATACCCAGGATGATGATTTGCAGGTTGGAAAAGAAAACAGATGTAATTGCTCTCACTTTGACCCCAAGTTATTATTGTTCAGGGGAGAGCTGATGAAGGAGAATGTGGGTGGGTTTCTCTTGCTACCCTGTTCTGCTTTTAATTTTACTAAGCAGAAGAGTGTAGGACACACTCTTTCCTATTGAAATCAGGTGAGATGCTCTCATCTGAACCATCTCTGGTTCTAAAACTTCCTGTTTTGGGCAAATGATGCCAAAAGGCTGCTGTTTGCTCGTGGCACCCTCCCTGCTGCTGCTCTGCTCTTGTTTTGGAGCTGTGACATGGACTACCGCAGACTGTCAGTCATCCCTCCATTGATCTGCCAAAGCCTAATTCATTATTCAAGCGAGTTCTTTCATTGTTCAAGTAACATTCATCAGTTCCCTGCCAATATATGGTAGTTAGCCACTTGAGTGCTGTTTGTATGAATCATGGAGGTTTATCTAGTAAATTTGTTAAGCAGTAGCTAAGCCCACGCACTGACACAACAGTGTGTAATTGTAGGAAAGCGCTTGTCTGGCAGACTTCCAGACAAGCAATCCCAAGAGCCCATAGGATTTAATTTTTGATCCCGAGGAAAGTGTATGTGTAAGATAGCACCTTCTAGCAAAAATCGCTACCAGTAACATAGATTAAATCATGTTTTACAGCAACAGATAGTAATGTGAGAAGGCTTGATGTTTGTAGGAATTTGTGATCTGGAGTGTTTAACTATGGTTGAAATCTAACCCTGCTTTAAGGGTGTCCTATGGGAGTCAGTCTTGTGTAAGGGCATTTTCTTTCCTGCAGGAATATGGTATATGGGAGAGACATGGCTCTGTACCACATTTCCAGGAGACACAGAAGGATGTGACCTCTTCAGCAGTAGCAGACTTAAGCCAATTTTTGAGCTGTTCCTTAGAGTTTCTTAGAATATGGGCCTTGTTCAAATCTCTTTGAACAAGAACTTGACCCTACTAGTGAGCTCTTAATTGTGTCATCTACATACAGATGTAATGCTCAAACTGCAATTGGAAGGTTGGGTGCAGGATGCTCCTTCAGCAGTCAATGTGAAGTGGTTGGAGAGCTGCGTGACAGCCTGTGGTCCCTGGAAGGACCACATGCAGGTTATGACCAGGTTGGACTTGGCAAAGTTTCCAAGGTCCTATAGAATCTGGCATGGTGAAGGAGGGATGAAGCAGCTTCTCAGTTCTTCATGGCCGTCTCTACAATGTGAATCTACTGTATGGTTTGGCAAAACTGCCCCGATTGAGGATACTGACAGGAGGGCACAAAGATGCTTCTGAACTAGGAGCTTCTCTGTGCACAACCTCATCCCTCCTGTACCTCTGCAGAAGCATGCATCCACCCAGAAAGGCTGTGAACTCAGCTGTGCATCAATAACTACATCTCAATGACAGAGCATTTTAATTAGGGGAGGTGGAGATTGTATGGAGGAGATCATTAGTTTCTCATTGGCCTTCTAAGAGATGTCAGGCTAAGTACAAAGGAGGTGTTGATGTGGGGACTGCAATGCAGTAAAGAACTGCTTGACCCAGAGCGGTTTTAACCACTGAGAGAGGGTGCTAAAGATTTTCCCAGAAGGGATGATTTGAGTGTAGTTCTACCTGTCTTGTTCTAGGCGGATTGTCATTTGAGTTCATCACCAATATCCTTCTGGATGAAATACCAGAAGTAAAGCTGTGTATCACCCCTACTGCTTGTCTTTGAAGTGAGAATATTTTGATATTTCAGAGATTGAAGGAAGGTTTTCAAAAGGCCAAAAGTCACCTAGAACACTAGAGGTAAAGATCTCTATACACCTCAGTGATACAAGTTATAAGTGGAACTGGGAATAAATTTACTAGTTTGGTATCAGATGAAGCAATAAGAAAGGTGATAAATTCTTTAACATTCACATCAAAAGAAAATTAAACTTTTCATTCACATTTACCTATCAGTGCACATAGAAGGAAGTGGCATAGACAGTTGCCTTTCAGTGAAAATGTCCCCTGTTGAGTGCCATTGAAAAAATGTTTTGATACTTTGGGACTGCTGGACCATAATCCAAGTGTTACCAGCTTTACAAAGTGAAGGTATCAACATTTTTCTAGGATATTTTTAGTTGTAGCAATCTCCGTTATGTCTCACAGCTGGAGCACATGGAAGTGTTTTGAGGCAGGGTGTTGGTCTCAGTGAAGCAGCCGAATTTGTTAATCTTAATATTCTCTGAACAGCTGCATGGAAAAGGCTTAGAGTATAAATGCTATCAGTAGTCTGCAATGAAAAACAAGTTACTCTTAGGGAGTAAAAATTCTAACATCATCCACTTTTTCAGGAAATGTCAGTCTTAAGAGCAAGATTGGGGTGGATACAAGGGTAATGGGCAGAAGCATCTTATTTTGCTTTAACTCTGACATGACAGTAGATTTTTAGTTATTCAGGCTCTATTTTATAGCAAAACTGTGTCTTTTTATATAAAGAGCTTTAAAACTGTACAAAAGTCTCCTTGGGAAGCTTTGTGGGATTTTTTTGTGGTACAGTTATAACTAGTGTGTGTTTATATAAGCTTTACTTTCATTATCATTTGCCTGATATGTTTAAATGAATTTATGGTATCAAGAGAGATGAGGCAATGAGTGGGAGAGGTAAGAATGAAGAAAGAAATGTTATTTCATGCTATTAAGCTATGTTATTTAAAAGAACTGAAAATTGCTATTAAATTAATGTGGAAAATTAACCTTTACATGGTGCTGTTTCTTACGCACAGGGAGAGCAACCCAAGATGGTCCCAGAGGAATTATCGGATTGTCCCAGATTACTCATAATATCAATATCTCTCACAAAACAAAAAAGTTTTAATTAATCCAAATGGATCAGCTAATATATCCAACTTGCTCACAACACAGCACATCTTTATAGCATATTGTGCTAGAGGGATAAACAAATCTTAGATAAAAGATAACCCCAAGGTATTGCAACACTTGGATAGAAGAGGCTAGGGAAATTGTTCATGTTATTCTGTTCTGAAGTTTCAGAAAGCCAAGTGAGTGATCTAGGGCTGTGTCTGCATGGAGATTTCTGGAAATCTGCAGAACTTAATACCTCTGTGCTGTTGGCATTCAGAAGGGAGAGTTGCCCAATAAGTCAGGCCAGTTACCCAGGTAGATCCTGCCTTATTTCAGTGGACGTGTGCTCCTTGGTGGGCAAAACAGCTATTTTTCTGTTAAAGCTGCTTAACATCGGCCCAGCTTTGGTGGCAGACAAGTGCTATGGTTTGTCAATCAGAGTTTTTGGAAAGTGCAGTGAGAAGATGGGTTGTTTTAGTAAGTGTCCCATTGTAGGAAAATTGAGTCATACCAGTGAATCAGGCCTAAAGTTTGGGGTTTTTCTTCAGGTCAATCAAGAGATTTCCTTGCCTAAATCTTTTTAGGTTGAACTGAAAAGCTTTGTGACATCGTTGCACATTCAGAGAGGCTGATACAGTTGGTTTGTTTGTTTTGTTTCTGCAAAAGAAATAAAAAGCCCAAATCTGGGAGATTTCATTATTGCACTCCTGCCTGTGGTACTGCAATGTATTTGGTGGTGCTAAGAGATGTCAGTGAATTGGATAAAAGGTGATAGATACAAGTTCTTGGTTTCTCATTGCTTCATTTCTGTTGATCTGAAGTCATACGATGTCATAGTGCTCTTGAAAATACTGAGAGCACTGGGGGCTGAGCCTGCAGGTCTCTCATCTTCATCCGTCTTTATTCCAGTTCTTTCTGCAAGAATTTTGGTAGACTCAGTAAAAGTTTTCTGCTGGTGGAAGCATACCCTATGTGAGAGTATGACTGCAACACCCTACTTAAAGATCTTTACCCCTTTCCCTTCAATTTGGAGAAAGGACAGGATGGCATCTCTCCCCTGGGTACCTGCTGTGCATCCTTGCTAGTGCTGAGTCCAAAAAAAAAAACCCCTTTGTGCTTCAGTAGCAATATATTTGGTCATGAATGATTAAAACTAGTTTTCTTCCATTGGCTAGCAGCCAGCATGGATTTGTCAAGCTGAGTTCATGGCAAATTAATCTGATTTCTTTCTTTGACAAGATAACCGCCTAGCGAATAAGGGGAATTTAGTAGATTTGATATGTCTGAACTTTTTTAAAGGCTTCTGACACTTTTCTACATAGTGGTCTCATAGCAAACGAGTGAAAGATGATCTCAACACAGTCATAAAAAAGTCGGCAATAAATGGTGGAAAAATCTGTCTCAAAAAGTAATCAAGGACTTCACTGTCAAACCTGGAGGGAATTGCCAAGGAAGTTTTTGTCCCACGTGTGATTTTGTTCAACACTTTCATTAGCAGAGTTGAGTGACAGAAAAGAAGAGAGTACAATGGGAGAGTTATTGGAAGGGTTGCAAATGGTTTAGATGACAGCATCTGAATCCATAATGATCCTGATAAAGTGGAAAGGTGGCCCAAAATAAGCAAGGTGAATGTCAATAAAAGCAAGTGCAATGCACCACGTGTGAAAAGGGCAAATCAAATGCCCAAGTGAAGTATAGGGAATAGCTGGCTCATGCTGTGAGGCTGGAGAGGATCTTGGAAGAAAAATGAGGGGAAAAAGTGATAGGAAACTTCAGACCAAATGTAACAAAATGGCGGGCTGTATCTCATTCTGGAAAGCATCAGGATCAATGTCGTAGGCAAACTGAAGAAGGCATTTATGCTACTGGGTCTAGGGATGGTGAGAATTTTTTCCCCTCACTGTATAGGGCTTTAAGAAAGCTGTAGAGCAGCTGGAGAGAGAGGGGATCAATAAAAACCTGTTAGAAGACAAGACCACAGGGAACAGTTGGAGGAACTGACTTTGGTTTAAGCTGAAGTGGAACATGAGGATTGACGTCTACCATGGAAAGAGTGTGCTTGAAAGGGAAAAATAATGTTGGTCCTCTGTATTTTCTGAAGAGCAATTGGGTAGCTAGGAGGGAATGAAAGACATCAGCTCACCAAAACTCTTTCGCTGTGGGTGGATTCAGACCAGGCCACCACCAGATTTCATAGACTCCACTTCATCGATGAGTATCTGTCAGGCTTGTTCCGGGTATCATTGCTCTGCCTCAGTGTAGCAAATGGACCAGGCAATACCTTGAGATCCCCCCTAACGCTCCATCTCCCTGATGTTGCAGGGAAAATAGGATACAGCTCAAAACCTGTTAGGCATTAAGCAAGGCAAATCTCTCTCTCTAGATGGTTGACCAAGTAGTGATTTGTGGTCCATGATGTAATGGCTGCATGTTTGCATTGCATTTTCAACCTATATCACTTCCATATTTGAACTGTAAAATATGCATGAACACACTGGGGTACACTCATACTGGGGAAGTTTAGCTCCCCATGGAAATTGGAAATGCTGTTGTCATCCAAATAATGTGAGGCACTGAGAGATGGATGCGGGTGTTCAACACTAAACCAAAGCTATAGTGGGATTTTTTTCTCAAATACAAGGGCTGCATGGTAGCATTCATATTCTCTAATGTATTTGTAAGGCATTGTTTGGAGATTACAAATCTTGATTCAATTATCTATGGTAGAAGAACCTGCTCTCAGGGTCAGTCTGAATCAAGCCAATCTGCAGAAAACAGAGGGAAATTAATTTCAGTAAAATAGTTTTACTTTTTTTGGCTTTAAAAGTTTTTTTACTGAGATATATTTCTCAGCTAGATGTTCTTGCCTCAGTGTTTTCACTAGGACTTTTTTATTAAGAAAAAAAGACTTCTGCTAAAGAAAGAAAAATATTAATTTTATCTTGGAAATTTTATTTTCTCCCTCTTTTTTTCCTGTCTTTATCCATTAAAAAAGTGTATTTTAAAAAATGCTGCATCTTTTGGAATTACCCCCTGGAAGAATAGCAGAAGAATGAAAGTAGAATCTTCCTTAAAGACTATGGAAAAAAAATGGCAAGGGAGATTTTGGGGTAATATTTCTCACTTTCAAAAATTTCTCTCTTTTCCCAGTGGAATTTAAGTAAGCAGATGAAAGAAAGAAGGCCAGCAGATAGAAAAGGAAATTTGTTAAAAATTCAAATATCAATAGTTTTTTTATTATTTTGTCTACATTTTTTGTTGCATAACAACATGAAGGATTTTTTAATAGAGCATAATATATAATTTTTTCTAAAGTATGTAATGAAGATTAAAGCATATTTCAAAGCTCTATTATGAAGTGTAATCAGAATTGAAATAGGATGAAGTTGATGGAAAAGGGGTTATAAATATCTGCCACTGATTTCAACATGGTGATGTGACAATTAGAGATACCTTGGAGGCTGGATTCCTCTGTAGGAAAAAAGCCCAGCTTTATAGAAATAACAGCACAATGACTTCTGTATCAGTTTTTCCTCAACAGAAGATAGTCAGTTTTGAGGTAAAAGCCCCTTAAATTGGATTTTTCCTGAAGTTTGAATGCTGGAAGTAGCAATTGTATTTTGTCCCTTCCAAGTTTGTGTTTGTGTGTGCATATGCCAACAGTAATGGCAGCAGCAAGGGAAAAACTAATTCTCACAGTGTATTGGCAAGGTTGGACTGCCTGAAACCATCATCAGTTGTCATACAAACACTGGCTGCCTTCACATGGGGTGTTGCATCCTTTCAGTCACATCTTCTTTGCCTCATATGTGATAAAATGGTGTTATATTAAAGGCAAGGAAGGCAGAGCAAGGTGCAATGGATCTCATTTAATCAGGACTTTGATCCTTCCTGAACTAGGACCTTGAACACACAGTGTGTTCAAGCACTCGAATAGTCCCACTGACCTCATTGTTGCTTAATGCCAGCCTACCTTTAAGTGTTTTTCTGGCCACAAGCCATAATGAAAGGAACATTTCTGACGTTTAAGGTTTATGGGTGGAACTTCCAAATGTAGTCAAGAGGGAAATAGGAAGGTAAGTCTGGTTTGAAGGTCGCTAGGACTCATGCCTAAAATTCCTGTAGGTGTAATGTAAAACCTCCCTGTCCATTTCAGTGAGCTCCCATGTATTGAAAGCGTTTTTTACATGATCTGTTTGAATGATCACCTGTTTGGCGATCTGTGGGAACAAACTGTCATAGCTTTATATGGTGAAAGGACTAGCTTAATTTGTTCCTCTCCCTCCTTGACTAGAACTTTTAAAAAGCAGGAATTCTGATGGATGCTTCCACTCCATTTTTTTAATAGGAAATGGAGGCATAAAGGAAGTTACTACTGTGCCTCATTAAGGCATTTCCAGCCCAAATTGATAGTCCACCTTACCTAAAGGAAATGTAACTTTCTACTTAATCAAACACAATCTTTCTAGCACTTGAAAGAAAAAAAAAACCAAAAAGGCAAGTCAATGAGGTAAGAAATAAATTCAGAAAAAAGCTCTTGACATCAGTGCTGTATCAGAAATATTGAAAGGGCTGGGGGATGTTGCTCTGAGATGATTAAATATGGGTGAAGGTTGGTCATGCAAGAAGGAGCTTGTAATCAAATCCTCTTGTCTGCAAATAAATGAAGTGAAGGTGGAGAGAAGGGGAAAACAAGTGTGTAAGATGCCTGCAACACCTGTGGCATGGTCACAGCCCTTGGAGGTCCTTGGTCAACCTTCCCTTTTCCCACACGGAAAGTCATTTTAGCAAAGAGGTCTGTTTGGTGGTGTGGAAGACTGTGGGTGTACTTGTGAGTGATGGTGTGTTGAGCCCTACCAAGTAGGTTTCAGTTGCAACAGGTCCTCCTGCTGTCTCGTGGTTGGTGCCACTGAGCTTCTTGTCCCCTTTCTATTCCTTGGCTAGGACCAGAAAAGTACCCATGGTTGCACCCATGTCAACGTTACTCTACTGTGTTTTCTGCAAAGTTGAGGCTGTTGAATGAGACTTTAAATGTCAGAATTAGAGACACTTCTCTGAAGCGTTAGCCTTCATTTAAAAACAATAGATCTTCATTAGCAGAACTTCTTCATGCTTTTCAGGGATCATAACAAACGCACATTTTTTTGTGTTGTGCTGATGGGCTTTGGAGTAGGATTACAATTTTAGAAAGCTAGTGACTTCATAGATTTCACAGCCTGGTTTGGGTATTTTTTCAAATAAGTAAATCAATGAATGAATAAATGAATTTTCCAAGTTCAGAGCAGGCCCCAGCACTGCAGGCGTATTACGTATCCTACCTGTGCTAAAGGAGCAGTCGAGGAAAGCACAAGCTTAAATCAAGTTTCTATGGAACTTGTTAAAAAAAACCCCAACCCAAACACACAGAGGAAAATCAAAGAGTATAAATTAATTAAATCCTGAAGTGCTCTGCTAAATGTAGGACAATCATAAATATTGGGGATCTCCCAAATAAAATACTTTCTAGCTCTCTTAAGAAAGAATGAGCTTTAAACTTCGCTACAGGCAGAATAGCAAGAAAATTATTCATATGATTTAAACATTGGTGTGTTTTTTGTATAAATGCTTCTTTTCTAAGAAAGAGAAGCCATCAAAGACTTCAAGTGTTTGCAGTATTGTAAGGGGTGATTAGAGGCTTTAGAAGGAATTTAATGGAAACTGCATCAGTACTGAACACCCACACAAGCACACAGAATAGGAGGGACAGGAAGCCAAGCTTAGCAGATTTGATCTAGCCTAATTAGTCAGATTGTTGTTGTTGTTTTTACAGTCTATTATTGATATACAAACATGCTGTTGAAGAATTAGTAATCTAAAACATTGCAGTTCATTAGAGTTTTTAGTGGTGCTCTAATAGCTATGCTCCATCTGGATGATAATAAGAAATAATGGACCGTAGAGAAGTTATGCATCCTCACCTTATAATCCATTTTCAGCCATCTGAGAAAGCAACAAAGAGGATGTTTGCTGAAATATATCACTTTGCGATTATAAATTCAAAGGGAGCAAACAGAGTCCTGTGTTCTTTATCTCTGCACCAGATATTTGTTCCTTTCTTCCTTTGCATGCTGCACAAATACGTCTAACCAAATTTATACTGTGGGTAAAGGCACGTTGTTGTGCCTATATGACACAGACTTCTCTGCAGTGGCATGACATTTTTAATGGTTTTTATGTTATTACAATAAGAATGTCAGAGTGATTCAGAGTTTTTAATAGTTTATTGTCTTTCAGGTTGTAATTGTAGCAACTGAGTGTGTTCATGTATAATGGCAACATGTGGAGGCTGATAACTAATGTGTTTTCATGTGTACATGATGAGAAGGAGGCAGTTGTGGTCTCTTTTAATAGGAGCTTTTGGGCAGAGACGTCTAAAGGTTAAGGCTCTCATCTAAGAATGTGAAACCTTTAGTTTCATCTCTAGATGAAAAGGGCAGATAATGGCAGGACAAGGGGGAATGGATTAAAGCTAAAGGAGGGAAGGTTTAGATTGGATATTAGGGGGAAGTTTTTTACAGAAAGAGTGGTGAGGTGCTGGAACAGGCTGCCCAGAGAAGTAGTGGATGCCCCGTCCCTGGAAGTGTTCAAGGCCAGGTTGGATGGGGCCCTGGGCAACCTTGTGTAGATCCAGGCCTGAGGTTGGTGGCCCTGCCTGTGGCAGGGGGGTTGGAGCTTTATGATCCTTGGGGTCCCTTCCGACCCTTGCCATTCTATGATTCTATGATTCTAGATCTGACATTTGGTAGAATTGTGAATGCTGGCATTTGATACATTTTGTGGTTCTTTTTTCCTCTCCAAACCTATCCCTGATTTATTGGTTTAGATGCTAAATGGTTGGGGACAGGAACTCCACAAGATTTTGTGTAGTACCTGCAAAACCACGTTCCAAGTTACAGGGAGCCAAATGTACCTACAAAACCAAATGGAAACGTTCCAGGAATTAAAAAAAAAAAAGGAGTCTGACTGAACTGAATTAGTCTGAATCTCTGTAATTGACTTCACATAACTGGTTCAGACCTCAGGTTAAATTAAAAGAGTGCAGGACACATTTAGTCTTTACCAACCTGCAGATGAAAAGCTCAGGTGAAATCATAGTTAAATGGGGAATACAGTCCATTGCTGTGACTGATCTAATAGCCCATGTGTTCATGTGGGTCTGAGCCACAGCATTTGTGGGAAGAAATCAGATGAAACTTTTAGTTCATCCTGATTTAAAAGAAATAGTAATATGGATATATCATTTTGCTACCGTAGAATGAGGCAATTCTTACTAGGAAGAGCAGTACATTCAATGGTAAACAGTTCCAGGATTAACACAGGCAGTGACATGGGAACAGTATGGATTTGTGCTGAAATTACTGTCTGTCTCTTGCTTCTCATAAGAATGTGTTGAGCATATGTAAGCATAAATGCAATGTTCCAATATAGCTTGATCTTTTAAACCAATATATTAGCATGTTTAAAGCAGAGTCAATCTTACACAGCAGAATGGCAAGACATATGGGATTGGCATGACAAAGCTGCAACAGGTATCCTGTAAATCTAGGAAAAATTTAGAAGTGCCATCACTGATACTGGAAATGTGAGATGATTGGGGTATTAGGCAATATATTCAAGACACTGATACAGCTTTTAGGAGTTTATTTCCCATTCACTTTCAGAGGGTTCTTGGCTTATACATCACGTTTCCTTTTTAAAATTAAAATCTTTCCCATTGCAGTCGACATGGAGCAGTTTAAACCAGTTTAGGATCTGCTCCTTGCTCCCTTCTTAACTATCAAAACAACCCAGAAATATTAATTATAGAAAGGAAATGTGAGAAACTACTAAGCAGGCATGATTAAGACAAACCATCAAGACATTACTCTGAGTTCCCTAACATTCAAGGTCTTGGAGTACTAAACCTTAATAGTACATGGATATCAGACAGCTTTTCTTCCATGAAGAACAAGAAACCACTTTTAAATTCTCTCTTTTTAAAAAAAAAAAATTGATGATTGCTTTGAGCTTTCTGCACAAGATTTCCTTGGTTTCTTTTGCAAACTGCTTCTATCTCAAAAATTTTGGAATAGCCTTCATGTCCTGGTTTTGGCTGGCATAGAGTTAATTTTCTTCCCAGCAGCTGGGATTTAGGATCAGAATAGTGTTGATAACACATGATACTTTCGTTGTGTCAAGGTGATGCTTACACCAAGTCAGGGACTTTTCAGTTTCTCATACTGCCCCACCAACGAGGAGGCTGGGGGTGCAGAAGTAGCTGGGAGGGGACACAGGCAGAACAGCTGACCCAAAATGGCCAGAGGGATATTCCATACCATATGATGTCATGCTCAGTGTATAACGGGGGAGAATCTGGCCAGGGCTGGACCACGTCTTGGAAACTAGCCAGCTGTCAGTAGGTGGTGAGCGATTGTGCTGTGCCTCACTTGTTTTATATATTCTTCAATTATGATTATGATCATCATCATCATCCTTTTCTGTCATATTAAACTGTCTTTATCTCAACCCACAAGTTTCACTTTTTTTCCAATTCCTCCCTGATCCCACTGAGAAGGGGGAGCGAGCGAGCGGCTGTGCAGTTGTTTAAGCTGCCGGCTGTGTTAAACCACAACACTTGGGAAAGAAGCATAGTAAATTAAATTTACTGTAGATGAACAAGAATCTTATTGTTTGAGTGCTTTTTATATTGAAAGGATATTTTTAAAGTTTGTGTATATGTTTATCCTAATGTGATCAATAACTGCTCTGAGTTTGAGGCTTCTGCCTAATACTGTTGTTACACTTCCAGAAATGAATGAAGATGACCGTATTTTTCTTGTAGAGCTATAACAAACGAGAAGCAGCTAAACTAATTTTCCCTCGGATTTCCTAAAAACATTCACCTTGATGTTGGAAAGTATCATGACAAAACAAATTAGTCTGATGAAAGGAAGGAAGTTTAGAATAGGTGAAACTCTGCTTCAGCTGAGGAAAGCACTGTTCACTCTGGAAATTATATTGTAAGTCCCTGTCTTACTCCAAAATAAATATCCTTATTTTGGTAAAAATACATTGATTATACATTTATGAGGTATGGTATTACCTTAGTTCCATTTCTTGCCCCAAATAAAATTTTGCAATCAGCTTCATATTTCTGATACTCTCTTCCAGTGTTTCTTGATCCCTTCACATTCAAGACACCTGACAGAAAATACCAAGAAAGTTAATATTGTAGGCAGAAGATTTGTTTGGAAGGGTGTCACAAAATGAGGACAAATCCATTTTGATCCTATTACTTCATTTTAGAAGCCAGTATAAAACAATGGACTTTACTAAATTCTGTTTAGGTAATCTGGCTATCTGCTGTACTAGATTAAGATATTTTGGCAATTATGCCTTTGTTATCCTGAGGGACTCAATTCTCATATGCTGTTGTATTTGGCTGCGATGGAGTTGATTTTCCTCACAGCAGCCCTCATGGTGCTGTGCTGTGTGTTGGTAGCCAGCAAGGAGTTGATAGCACACCAGTGTTCTGGCTGTGCTGAGCACACCATCAGGGCTGTCTCTCCAACATCCCCCCCATCACCAGTGTGCTGGGGGTGGGCAAGATCTTGGGAGGGGACACAGCCAGAACAGCTGACCCAAACATCCCAAAGGGATTTTCCATACCGTATGGCATCTCTTCATCAATAAAAGCTAAAGGAAAGGAGGAGTAAGGCAGGACGTTTGTTATTTATGAAGTTTGTCTTCTGGAGCAACCCTTATGCATACTGAAGCTCTGCTTCATGGTAAGGGGTCAGACATGTCCTCTTGGTAGAGAATAAATCTGTTGGTTTATCTTTGCTTCTGCACATATTCTTTAATTTTGTTAAACTGCCTTTATCTTAAACCCATGAGGTTTTTTTCCATATTTTCTCCTCTCCCTGTCCTGCTCAGGAGGAGAGTGATAGAGAGGCTGGGTGGGCACCTGGTGTTCAGCCAAGGTCAACCATTCAGAGCTGTTTTTCTTGAAACATTTTCCATAAATATGATAATTTTTTTTTCCCCTAGATAATTATTTTCCCCCCTATTTTTTCCCACCAAAATGGCTGATGTGGCACAACTGTTGACCTCACATTCAGCTAGGTAGTTATGTGCAGCTATAATTGGAGTAAGGCCCTCTGTTGTCCCAGGGTAAAATCCTGACATAAGTTTTCTGCGTATTTCCATGCAACCAAAATGTTATCTCTGTTGTTTTGACAACTAAGAAAGACCTACAGGAGGATCCATAGGCTCAAATATGGAACGATATGTCTTGCTGATACTAATTTCAGCTTACTTTCGTGACAAGGTAGAGCATAGACCATGGTATCTTAGAGGCTGATTTACGTGGCATCTTCTCATTATAACAGGGTGAAGCTTCAGCCCACATCTCTTTTTTTCTTTTTTAAATGAAAGCCAGGCTGGCTTGAGTTAAGCTGTACTTAGGAAGCTGAGAAGTGAAAGTGAACACCTATCAACGCAGAGTTATTTTTGTGGCTGTAAGTAGCATCTATTTACAAAGGCAGAGAATGAAGCCTGTGTTGTGTACGACAGTAGAACACCAAATTGTAAGAAAAAACTCTTTTTCGTTGTTTCATTATGGAATTATCCGTGCCATCCCATAACATACTGGAAATAGCATGTCAAATAATTGCTGCTAATTAAGCCTTCCTTATTTAAAACCATTTCCATAATCTAATTAGGCTAAGTACAAAGCTGAGTGTTGTATGGGATAGTTAATGAAAATATTTATAAGCATGGATCGTGGCGAAACTAGCAAAGGTTGAAATTAATTATGGTCAGGAATTTTTCTTCCTCTTTTCCAATCCCAAGTATATAAATGGACTGGGATGAGAGCTTGCCATGAGGTTTGTTCCCTTTGTGGTACTAGAGAAGAGATTTTCTGCTGTTGCCTGAAACATTTGTCACAGCAACAGGCATAAGTGTTTTCTTTCCTTTGGGACGTTAGTGCTCCATGTTCTTTATGCAGGATAAATAAGCTTTTTCACAGAATTATGTTGTCATATTCTTAAGTACAGAATAGTGGAGACATTTAAGAATATATTCAGAAAGCACTTTGGGCCCGTTTCATAGCAGTCACTGTGTTTGCTTCTTGCCCATTTTTCACTGGAAAATTTGATGCACGCTTTTCCCTCAAAAAGGACAGACTCCCACCCTTTCCGAATCAGAGTGCAGCAAACTTGTTTCAAAAAGCAAGGTGTTCCTCTTGAAAAATCTCTAAGGATTAAGGAACTATAACAAGTGACAAATAGGTGCACTAAATTCTCTGAGGTGGAGGATTCAGCCATCCTCTTCAGCAGTTGCATCAGCAGAACTCATTTCTGCATGCTTTCCGTGGATCTTTGAGATTTCAGCTCTGCAAAGGTTCTCCAGACTGAGAGAAAGCTGTGTGAACAAAACCAAAAGGGGAAAAATGGCTAATGAGTGTGGTTTTCCTCATCCATATGGAGGGAGAAGGGCACAGATTTTGGGTGTCAGTAGTCACCTGGGTTCATGTTAAAACCCGGTTAAAATAGGAATGGACATTCTGTGCAAGGGGCTTGTTTGCAGTGGAAATATCTGCCCAGATAGCTGACCAAGGAGGTGGTGGTTGCCCCATGCCAGGTGTTCAAGGCTGGATGGGGCCCTGGGCAACCTTGTCTAGATTCAGGCCTGGAGGTTGGTGGCCCTGCCTGTGACACAGGGGGTTGGAACTCTATGATCGTTGGGGTCCCTTCCAGCCCAACCCATTCTATGACTCTTTATTTTTGTGGAAAGGATAGTACAGTTTTTTATTTCAGTTCTTGGAAAATTTCTCTGAGTGAAAGGACTGATATAGTCAGATTGAAGTATCTGGAGCTTCTATTTTGTCAGTTCCTTTTGTTCTGAAAAAATAAAGGGGGGTTGGGGGGTGGGGAGGAAGAGAGGAACAGAATTGTCTGCTTGGACCATGGAGAAGGGGAATTTGAAAGTAACTTTAGTCAGTAGGTCCTTCTTGAATTAACCAGGAAATTATTTTTGATCTTCATCTAGCTGCCATTTTGTTCCTTTTTTTTTTTTGTCCCCATTTTGACCAAACTTTACCAAAGCAAAGTGAAATTTTGTTCAACCTGATTATTTTCCCAGGGATTCAGAGAACTCATTAAGCCATGTGATGAAACCCACGTAGCTGTTTCAAAGATGCCCTTAATGAGAGACCTCTTTTTCTGAATGGTAATAAAATGAACAAGTAAAAAAATAACGAAGTGTTTCTGACGTATTATGGTAATAATTGTAGATTATAATTTCTACTGTCAGCACAAAACCTGACCTTCATTTTGCTCTGTGACCTGAAAAAAATCTTATTAGTGCTTCACTACCATCCCAGGGGTGTTTTGAAGGCTAATTCAGGGATCGGGTGCTTAACATATGGATATCATATAAGGATGGAGTTAGGTAGAGGTAGGAAGTGAGTCTATCCCTGAAGAGCTCAAAGTACATTAATAATTCAGCAACAAGAGGAATCATTTTAATTAAAGTTATGTGATTTTTTTTTTCTTTGACCTCAGGCTGTAGGTTTTGAGTGTGCTGTGGGACTTCTATTTTAACAGCTACCATGCAACATGCTTTCCTAGTAAAAGCAATATCATGGGGATGACAATGACACAATCTTTCATCCTCTGTCATCTTAAAAACCCACATTTTTTTTCCATAAATGAGTGTTAACCTTAGTGCATGGTCTAGGATGTTTTAGAAGTGGTCCCTTCAGCTATAATTCAACTTTCTTAAGACATGTATGGTATAAAAAAATGACTGTCTCTCCTAACCTCCTTTAGGTTACTCTTAAACTCATTTGGAAAAAGTGGGCACTTTCAAGGCATAATTCATCCAACCCGCTGTAGGTGTCTATACATTGAAACTGTGTTCTTAAAGTCTGATTATAAAACTAACTTAAGTGTAGATATCTGTATTCCACATTTCCTTAGAAACACAGGTAGAGCTTTGTAAGAACAATGCAGCCACACTTAGATAAAATCACCACATGAAGCATGGGAGTTTTTACATTGCCAGTAAATATTTTGTCATAAAAGGCTGTGGAACTGAAATGGGGTATTTGTATGGAAAAGGAAGGAGGAGAAAGGAAAAAAGACAATTTCTCTTTGTATGCATATTGTGTGGGTGTGTGTGAATTTATATATAAACTTGCTGTGTGTACCTGAATGCTTTGGTTTTATAATTGCTCTACTTTTATCATTCCTTCAATTGTAGGCGAATCTTCCTTTTCCCATTCTGTAGATCTATGTGTGGTCCATCAGCACTAGTGGGCTCTATTAATCGGTGTAATTGTGCTTTCCCTGGTGAAAGCACTTTGCCTAGAACTATGTAAACTATCCACAAAAGTGAGTCCAACTTTAGCCACACCTGAAGCATGCCTAACTCTGTGTGCACCAGCGCAGTCTGCAATTGCAACAGATTGAGTTGAATGAGGTTTTGTTTGATACAAATACATGATCCAGAGAGTTTAATCTCAGCATTGGAAAACTTTAAAATTGAAGAAGTTTGGTGTTGCTGAGAACTTGCCTTACTTTATCCTCTCTTGAAAAGATGAGGGAGCTGCACGGTGAAATCTGCTGATAGCACCTTCTTAATCAATAGCTTCATTTTAACCATATCGCACAAGTGGTGTGCAGAAATTAAGAGCTGCTGTTGGGCTCTCTTGGCAGATATGTGGAGCAGTGATAAACTCCTCTCTTGCTTACATATTCCTTTGTCACTTGGTAATCTCCTAAGAAATGGTAAATACGACTGAGAGCTGAGTGTGCTGCTTTACACAATAACCACTAACCTAATTCCTGTAGGGAAATGAGGCAGTTGATGCTTGGGAGAAGAACAGATTATGAGCGAGCCAATAAGTACCTGAAGAGTGAATGCAAAATTGATAATATCATTTTGATTCAGCAGAGCATCTCAGAGGATGCTGCTCCCAAACTCCATTAACTTAAACAGTTCTGACGAGTGTTACCTTACATGGCTCTGTCTGGATGCTGCACACAGTCACTTGTAACTTGTTCACGTGCTGGCTTGGAGATTTATCTCCACGCTAAAGTATTTAGCTCTCTGGTTTGCAGGATAAATTGTATATATTTGGAACTTGATGACCATATGTAAATTCACTTGCAGCATCTTCGTTAGCGTTTATTAGTAATGCTCATAGAATAGATCCTCTAATATCCACAGTTGGTCCCACATACAGACTTGGCACCAGCTATGATAGAAGAGAGTGGTTTTTAAGCTGGGGACTGGTTTAAAATTACAGAATTGTGAAAGCCTTTGATTATCCTGTTATATGAATATATTACAAAGGATGAAGAGTGGAGGCATGAAACATGCCAGAAGTACCTTTATGTGGAAGTGTGGTTTGCCTCTTTCAGAGGGAATGCCTGTGGTTTGTCCCCTAGCCTGCACCTTCAGAAGACAAGATAAATACAATTATAATCCAACAAAACCTACTTCTTTTAAAATAAAATTTAAAATATTTTTTTCTAGTATGAATTGAGCTGTGAAGTACCAGGCTTAATGTAGATGACTTTCCTGGTGTCTTATAGACTTTGTTTACTTGTAAGAAATACAATTAAGTTTTTCTTATTTGAATGTCATTACTCACATTGCAGCATATTATCCTGCATATTGAATTGTGTTGCAGTAATAAATATAAGCCACCCTTTTTGGGGTACAAAAATCACAGCGAGTTCTCTGCAAATGTTTGCATATTTTGAAGTGTGACAAAAATTACAAATAGAAAACATGATTTATTTTTTTATCAGTGCATAATAGACTGAATGCACGAGTACTTCCATACCACCAACTAATTTTTCATCTGCCAGGACCAAATGTGCTTGACAAAGACTCAAAAAGGAAATTAAAACCCCCGCAAAAATTGATTCAGCAGGCTTGGTCTAGTGTTGTTCCACCTTCTGTAAGCAACTAGCTTTCTATAATATCAAGATTATTCTAGTAAATAAATTCCAATTATAAAAAGGACAGATTATCTTTATGATTTACAGTGCAGGTAATTCTGGATCTAAAATGCTCAAGAAAGAATCCCGAGAGGTGTACTCAGATGGTAATGGTGCATGGCTGTTAGCAATAAGGCAAGAGTCAGCCTTCAGCAGATGGGCTCTATACTGAATGTCCACCCACTGAGGAGCTGGATCTAACTTTCCTCTTTTCCTTCATGTGCTGAGATGCAATATGGAAAATTATGATCAGCTGCATCCTCATGGGAATTAACAAAAATAACTTTTGCCAAGTGTTGTGTCACTTGAGACTTGCTGCTGCCTGAAGGTACCATTTGTAAGAGGGACTCCTCACCACGGCATACGGTGCTACTACAGCACTGTCATGGTAGCAGCTGCCCGTGTGTGGGACATCATTCCTGCCTGAGTTGGTTAAAGTAATGTACTGTTTCATTTCAAAGTAATGTACTGTTTCATTTCAAAGTAATGTTATCTCAGATGCTCGAGTGTCCTGTACATGTCAGCGGAGTGCTTCATAGTGCTGAGTTAAATGATCACATGCAAACCTTGAAGAATATAATGATTTTTTAAAAAATATGTTTGTGGTTACAAAAGGGGCAGTTGCTAAGTACCTTTGTTCTAAAGATCGATTTTTCCCATGATCCACAAAGGCTCCAGCATGTTGAGAAGTTTGTTTGTTCAGCAGGACGAGGCAGAGAAACAAGGTCATTAGGAAAATCATAAATGGCAAGGATGTTTTATCATCTCTTGAAATTTTAAATATACAGTAAAATACAATGACTTCAGCACGGTACATGAACCTTGCTTTTTCCCTCTAATTAAATTTCTTCTAACCATTTGGAGCTGAAGCTCTTTGTGGAGGAACAGTGGTGAGGAACCGAACTACGACTGACCTTCTCATTTTGTGCAGGGACCAGGCAAAGGTGACCACAGGCTGTGGTCACTTGGAGGTCAGTTTAATCACTTCAGCCGTTCTCAAGACTTTCACTGATTGCACCCAGACACTGGGTGTGTCCTCATGTTCACAGGCAGAAAGTTATTTCTATTTCCCAAACAGTAAAGAAAATTGGTATTTCTATGGATGTTCTCAGCATCTCATAAGGTGGAGGAAGCACCTGTGGTAAAGGGAGAAATATGTTCCCTTGTGATTGCTACTGCCGCTGCTCAGATTTTCTTGCATCCTGCTTTCTTTATAGCAGTCTTATTTCAAACTGCATAATGGAAAGTGCTCTGGGGAAGGAGCATCTATAGCAATAGCCAGGGAACAATCTTAATCCCTCCAGTAATTCTTTGGTTCTTTGACCTCATATTTTTAATCTCCTCGAGAAGTTTATTCCTTGACCTCATGGTTCTAATCCTGTCACAAATTTTATTCCTTAACCTCGTGGTTTTAATCCCTTTGCTAATTCCACTCCTGAGCTCTGGGTTGAGTGGGGTTTTGTGTAAGCACATCTTTGAATCTGGTTCTTTGCAGTCAAGAGTGGACCTCTATTACTGTGCCTCCTGAACTTGTTTCTGGTTATAGGCTGAAGTGGTGGGACGAGAATTCAAAGATGCTTTTATGCACATACCCAAATATATTCCAAAGGAGAATCAAGTGTTTCTGTGCCCAGATGTTATTGTGAGACATTCAGGGCAGGAAATGTAGGCGAGCAGTTGAAGGTTACCCTAACAGGGGTATCATTTGCTTAGGTGAACATTAAACTCCTCTTAAGGTGAGTCTTGTGAACTTGGTTGTCGTGTTACTGAAATTATGTCCTCTGGGAGGATTTGAATTAGGAAGATTTTAAAATGAGTCAGATGCTGAGGCTTAGAGAGTAAGAGGGAGGTTTGGGTTTGAGTCTTGGGTTTTGCCTGCATTTGAACCCAGTGAGGAATATAGGTGTACTGACCAGCACATAGCAGAGGCCAAGGATGGAGAGATGACAGACATTGTATCCTGGCATTTTTTCTTCGTTTGAGCTCTTTGGTTTCCCATGGTACCTCTTATTTTTAAACTGAGATTTTAATTGCTTTTTTCTTTCTTTACTTCTCCCTTTTTGCCAGTTATGTAAAACCATCTGCTGTTTACGTTTTGTCACTTTGAGTGCTCACTCCCTTTCTTTATTCTTGTTCCCTTCTGTCTGTCACTACGGAAATAATCATGTTATTTGGAAAGTTCGTTTGAAAATTGCTCATTTTTATCTGTGGCGAGTCCTTTTGCTGGCAGCCACAGTAAGGCATGTAGGCACTATTATGTCCTTGTGTACTTGACATTAAGACTTGATTTACCAAGGGTCAAGTGGAGTGCAGGCAGCTGGGAATGGTACCGACTCCCAAAATCCACATTAGCGATCTTGCAGGGATGTGCTGTTGTGCAACTGTGGCTTAGAGATGGTTTTCAGGATAGCCTTGAGCTGAAGGCGTTGCAGCAACTTGTTCTCTGGGCCCTGTAACAATCTGGTTTATGTTCCACCTTCTGGGTAAGATGCAGAGGAAAAAGGCTACTCTGAGTAAATGTGGGATTTGATGCTCAGCTACTGCTGAGCAATTATTCCTACAGGCAACAGGAAGGCATTTTTCAAATACTGATTTATTTTTTACTCTCGCTTTGCTGGAAAAACCATAGATTACTGCTTTACAGCTTTTCTGTTTATCTCAGCTTCTGATCAGCTAGAGAGGTACATGGTAAAAAAGCTGACAAAAAGTTCATCAGGAGTATTGGACAAAAAAAAGGAGGAAATACATTGTCAAAATTGTTCCTGAACATTTTCTCCTTCCTTTCCATCCAGATGACTCAGTTCCCTAGAAGCTAACTCACCTGACGTGGGGTAAAACTCATCACTGCAAATTGTCATTACCTTTAATATTTAAATAACACCATTTAATTAAAAAGAAGATTTTGTCTGCTATGCCTCCATCTCTCCTCCTCCCCCATTCCCCCCATCCTCCCTCCCCCCATTTAATTTTAAAAATTAAATGTCAACTCTGGATCCACTGAACTGTCTCAGCAGTGTTAAATACCAGACAGTATATTGGCTTTCAGAGATGAGGCATTGGAACAGCTGTAACACAAAACACCTTGGAGAAGCTAGGGGTGTCAGTAGCAATCTTATTTGGGTTTTGTTAAATGCAAAAGCAGTGGTGGTGACAGAGATAACAGAAGCCCAAACCTGATGCCAGAGGTCTGGTAAAACTGTGTACATGTTTCTGATGTTACTGTAAGTGCAGTGAGATCCGGGGTGGATCACCACACCCATCCACATTCAGCAAACACCAAGCACCCAGCTGGGTCATAACCAAGGCTTGGCAGAGTTGCACCATGTGGATGCTTGATTTGCTTCAGCGGATTTGAAATGGCCAGCTGGAGAATGCTTGAGCAGGAAAAGAGCGTTATATATGTTGGAAGAGTGGTTTTGAAGAAACCGAGCTCAGGGGAGGGTTTCTGTGTATGCAAAAGCTGAAATAGGAAAACCATGTTTAGCTGATGAATGAAGTTCATGGGACACTCTTGCTATTTGTATCTCCCATACACACTGTGACTCTGGCAATCCTGGGTTAAAGAAAACTCTGGCACCAGGCTTGTGTGAGGTGAGCTCAGAGGTCTTTCCTGGTAGAGAAAGATAGATACATCCATTTTTCATAAGACATGTACAGGACATGTGCTTACGACACCAGGCATAGAGCATACACAGACCTTCTGCATGCATGCACAAGCATACTGGCTCTTTAACCATGTTCCCTGTCACTGTGAAAAGCTGAGGGACCATCTCCCACCAAATGATATGATAGAAAATGGACAGACTGTCTCTCTAGAGCATAGGAATACTGTAGTGAAGGGAAGAGAGAGCTCTGATGTGATGACAAAACCTTAAATGCTGCATAACCTTTTGTCCAAATATTTTAAGATAATTTCTTAAATAGGAAGATTAATTGAAATGGACTGTATTTGTAGTCTGATGGAAGTCATAGCTTAGGTATGCTTGAGATCTTGTTTTAATTCCAGTTCTCCGGGCTGTTTCTCAGCCAAGAGATTTCTTTACGCTTTATTTTGTGGCAGATGCATTATAGGCATTTCAGTCACTCAAGCTGCTATATTTAATGCATGTATTACGGTTAACACAGAAGGTGTTAATATCCATAATGATGTTTCCTTTGAAAAAAGCCAGCAGCATTTATTCTAGCTCTTTATCTTTAATGTGATTGTCAAGATTTTGCTATGTTGGAGAAGGAAATGATGACATTCAAGCCACCTCAGAGTAGTAATTCCATTAGAGCACTTTCCAATTCCTTTGCTCTGCCCTTAGCTTCTTTAATTAGCAGATAAATTTAGTACAGATCTATTAGTGAAAGGAATTGAAGTGTTATGTCAAGACAGAAAATACTGACTTTCCTGTAACTAGTGTGGGTAAATATTCACAGCTGAATTGGACCCACAGCTTCATTTGCTAGTGTTTGCTTTGAATGGTCAACACCAGAAATTACAAAAACACTCCACCACTAGTAACAAACCTTCAAAGCAGTGGCTGAAACTATAAACTATATATATTCTAGGTGCCTTCTTCCTGAGCAGGAGTGTGGGACAGGTACACTACAGATATGGCCAAAAGAGTTAGCCATTGTCTAGTGAGTTGCTTATTGAACACAGGGAATATCCCAATGTTGGAAATCCCATGAACGGAAGCTTCTAAGTGTTCTGGTTCTGGCCAGGCCAGAGTTAACCTCCCCAAGCAGAGAGCCCAGGTGAGCTGAGTTAGCTGTTTTCCACACCACCTGACATCACTCCCCCATAAAAGGAGATGGTTGGGGAGGGGTGCTCCTCGATGCCTCCAGAGCAGTTTGAGTGTGGTTGAGGTGTTGGTTCAGTCCATTCGTGGTGCAGTGTTCTGTAATCCTCAGGTTGGTAAGGTACTCTGTGTTATCACTAAGTGTGAGTGTAATTGGCTGTTATTGTTCTACTTTCATGGTGCTTTTGTCAGTAAGCTGTCCTTATCCCAACCTGTGGAGGCTCTATCTCTTTCTTCTCCTGGAGTGAGCGACTGGCATGTGGTGCACAGTGGCTGGTTGGGGCTGAGCCAGGACAGTAAGGCAGAGTGACTAGCAGGATCTTCTGCTCATCTGAGATCCACAGCCACAAAGGCAGTTGGAGTCAGTAGTTACCCTTTTGAAAGGAGCCATCAAGGGTTGACCATTGCAGGGTGGCTGCCCTCACATCCATATTTGAGGATAAGCTGGTCACCAGAATATTTCCGTGGGATCTGGGCAACTACCTTTGGTCTGAGTAATTTTAATCCCTCATATTTTACCTTCTAGAGGCCTCAGGTCACATTTCTAATTCAGTCATCTTACTGTACAATGCCCTGGGTTCCTGCCTGTTTCTCTCCGAGATAAACTCAGTCATCTCCTGTGACCAAACCTGGCTATTTTTCTTAACTATTTCTTGCAGCCTCAGGTGCCTCTGCCTGGTCCCTCCCACATCCTTGCCAAGTCTGTTGGTCTCTGCAGAAAAGCAGCACTGAAGGTGATTTGGGAATATTTAGATTAAAAAGAGAAGTATGCAGTGATCCTGAGTAATTCCAGGGTTAGTCATCATTGCAACAGAACGATGTAGACATCTGAATTTGCTCTAGCATTTGTTTTCTGGTTATGCTGCTTCTTTGGACCTATTCCATAATGTCCAAAGACCTTAGCAAATGATCCATTTTTCATTGTGCAAGGCACTCCTCCAAGTGAAGTTCTGTCTTCTGAATGTTTATGCCCTGGCATCGAGGTGAAGCTGTGTGTACAGACCAGTTTCATCTGCAGGGCCCTGTCCTACTTTCTCCTTTCAAAAATTTCAATGACTAAGACGATTTAATACAATTACATAATCACATTAGGAGAAAAAGTAAATTTTTAAATGGAGTGCTTCTTCCAAAATTGGTATTCTAAAAGATGCCTTATTTCTTGAAAAATCAAATTCTCAAGATTGCACTTGTGCAAATGCTTGCTACTTTTAAGGGCTTTTTTCAATTTTTACAAAACTCTTTTCAGTGTATTAATGTGTAATTTTAAAGCATGTGAAAATGCTACACTTTCTACTCCTCGTAAGGAAGAGTGAAAATTATGAGAAAGTTTTGTACTTAGAAAAGGTATACACTTTAGTACAAGTAATGGGCTTTGATTTCTCAAATTGCTTTTGCTGTGTGTTAATGCTGTTTGGGGAAAAAGCAGCAGCTGTAGTATCTTTCCTGAGAAGCTGAAAACAGGCAGCTGAATACAACTGCAGTCAGGTGGTGATTAAGGGTATGGACAGAGGAGAGGGTTGCACCTACCTGTTGGCACCATCCCAATGTGGCTAACTGCTTAAAATCTTCCATCACCCAACTTTGCAGTTGTTTTCTCAGTCAACATTAGTGCTAGGCTAGCAGAGCAAAGCAATGCTTAAATTCTTTTCCTTTTCCCCATTATTCCCTCTTTACTTCTGCCAGTGTGAACATCTATACACATCTCCCAAATATGTCTCTCAAATTGCTTGAGGCAAAGGAATCTGTCTGCAGGTTGGTTGTCAGGACAGCATTAATTCAGCACCTCAAATAACGTGGCTAATGTGAAACTGTCTGGATTAGACAGGGGTTTTTCTTGTTTCTCAAAATAGATGGTAGCTTTTCTGCATTGATTTCAAATGGAACATGAAATGTTCATGTAATGAAGGTAAAAGGGTTCTAAACCCTTTTTTACCACCAACTTGAAAAATTATTGTATATTGTAAAACTTCAGTCCTTATTCCTTATTTTTTTTATCCACCTTCCCTTCCTTTCTTAACAAGGGACTGTTGAAATTCTGTCAGCTCGTAGGGAAGGACTATTGCAATCATTGGAGCCTGATTCTTCTGATGCCAGTTTATGTAACTTCTGTCTCCAGAACTTCTATTGTCACTTTTCTCTAAATAGAAGACATTACACCTAATATAGATTCTTTTAATCTTTTTGTCATTTAAATATACTACCCATAAAATTAGAACCCATTAAAAATTAATTTTAGTTAGGAAAATAAAGTGCTGGGTAACGTTCTTTTTTTCTCCTCCCCTTTCTCTTTTTATGAAGATAACATTTTCTCAAGTAACTTTTAAAAAAGGCTTTTATATTGCAAATTATTTGAAGTGTGTTGTGGTTTAACCTCAGCGGAAAGCTGGGGCCACAAAGGTCAAAAAAAAGAAGCCCCCTACCACTTTAAGAGGTGGAGGATGGGCGAACGGAGCTAGCTGCAAAGCCAGAGGAAAAAAACCACAGGCTTGCAAGGTTAGGATAAGGATAGTTTACTAAACAACAGAGAAAAGTATGAAAACAACTAACTACAGTGCTATTATTATATACAGTGCAAACCTCTCACCACACTATGTCATTTGAGCCGTGCCCGAACCGATTCAGATTCCCGAACGCAGCACTCCCCGAGCCCAGCACCCCCGAGCACCCCCCTCACCACCTCCTGCCACGCTGATCCCAGAAAGAGAGAGCGAGAGAAGCCGGAACTCCCACACGCCTGCTCAGACCAGCACTTCCCGTGCCTAGAGCAGGTTCTGATAGGTCTGGAGTCTCCCCCGGAACTGGCACTGCGGCTGCCCAGACCGGGACTTCCCGTGCCTGGGTCCGAAGTTGCCCCTGCAAGAGGGGGGGGGGGGGGCAGCCCGTCTGATCATGATGCAATTGGTATGGAATACTCTCAGGGCTAACATAGCCTGCTGCTAGGCTGAACCCAGGACAAAGTGCGTATTACAAGATTAATTAAAATTCTTACAGGACTGCCTTTGCTGTCACTTAGCTTGTGGCTGTGCTCTGGGCTTACAGGTGAGTTAATCATAAAAGCCTCATTGCATTACTGAATAATTCAGTTGGGACATGCAGCTGTGCTTAAACACAGTTGGGATATCTTCATGGAAAACTTTCTGTATTCTTGCAAGACTGATCCTTATTTCCTAACTACTGATGATCCCCCACCTTCCCCAGCAAGCAGAAACCCTAAAAAAATTACCTGGCACATCCCAAATCTCCCTCCCATGATCATAGAATCATAGAATGGCAAAGGTTGGAAGGGCCCAAGGATCATAAAGCTCCAACCCCCCTGCCACAGGCAGGGACACCAAATTCAGGCCTGGATCTATGCAAGGTTGCCCAGGGCCCCATCCAACCTGGCCTTGAACACTTCCAGGGATGAGTCATCCACCACCTCTCTGGGCAGCCTGTTCCAGGACCTCACCACTCTTTCTGTAAAAAACTTCCCCCTAATATCCAATCTAAACCTTCCCTCCTTTAGCTTTAATCCATTCCCCCTTGTCCTGCCATTATCTGCCCTTTTAAAAAGCTGATTCCCCTCCTGTTTGTAATCTCCCTTCAGGTACTGGCAGGCTGCAATGAGGTTTCCCTGCAGCCTTCTCTTCTCCAGGTTGAACAAGCCCAGCTCCCTTAGCCTCTCTTTGTAGGGCAGGTGCTCCATCCCTCTCATCATCTTTGTGGCTCCTCTGACCCCTCTCCAACAGTTCTACATCTTTCTTGTACTGGGGGCCCCAGATCTGGACACAGGACTCCAGGTGGGGCCTCACGAGGGCAGAGTAGAGAGGGACAATCCCCTTCCTGTCCCTGCTGCCAGCCCTCTTCTGATGGAGCCCAGGATCCCGTTGACCTTGTGAGCTGCAAGAGCACACTGCTGGCTCATGTTAAGTTTCTCATCCACTGTGACACCCAGGTCCTTCTCAGCAGGGCTACTCTCAAGAAGCTCTTCTCCCAGTCTGTATCTGTCTGGGATTCTTCCGTCCCAAGTGCAACGCCTTACACTTGGCAGTGTTGAACCTCATTAGGTTCATCCGGGCCCATTTTTCCAGCCTGTCAAGATCCCTCTGGATGGCGTCCTTTCCTTCTAGGGTGTCGACTAGACCACTCAGCTTGATCCCACAGCATGTTCTATCCTGAAAATAACTGTCCAAAGCAGTGACCTCACCAACTGCTGGTGACAAAGTCCTGGTGAACAACCTACAGAGCCACTAGTTCATCAGCGACACTATGGCATTAAGTAATATTTTACATCTATGTGGAGGACAAAGTCCTTGCTTCTCCACGGGCAGGGTATACTGCCCTTGTTATGATTTTAACAAAAAGGAATTTGGATGATTTAGTTTCTATTTGATATAAAATAGGTGAAACATGGTGAGAAATAGACTTGCTTCTGAAGGTCTGGGGGATATATTTTTGGTAGCTGAAGCTCTGGGGGTTATATTTTTGGTAGCTGATACTGAGAAATACTACTTTTTCTTATTTTTCTCTGAAGGAAAATGAATGATATCGTGTGGAAAATCAGTCATGATAAATGTGTTCAATAGCCTTTCCCAGATGTCGTGTCAGCCTAGTTGAGGATCGTGAGATCAAAAAGAAAAGAGTTTTCTTCTTCCAGCAATTAAGAAAGAGCAGGATGAGCAGTTACTTTCAAACTGCCTGTAGTAATTTAGTACTAGATTGTGCCACAGTATAACTTGACTGAATATCCTCACAAGTTTAAATACAAAAATATCCCATGTGGCCCTTACAGCCCTGAATGCGAATACAATTAGAGTGTTGCAGAAATCCCTTACTAGTGAGTAAATTGGCAGATTATTAAAGCTAGTTAAAAATTCGGAGGGAGAATATTATTTCAATAGAAGAAGCTAATTTGTCAAAGAGGAAGCATGTAACAGATCTTGCCAAAACATCTTTAAAAAACTTGTTAGCACGCTGTGTCCTCTTTCTTCCATTATGCCCTGATAAATTCAATAGGGGACAAACTGACCTATCTATTTTGTCATTAAACATCCTTTGCTTTGAGTTACTCTTTAGAGTTACCTAGTGGAATACAAAACTGTGCAAAATGGTTTAATTTTAGTTCCTATCGCTGTAATTTGCACACACACAAAATTTAAATCTAAAAAGTATTCTTTCTTTCCCATTTGGTCTTAAAATTAGTTTCCTGAGAAATAGAAAATCTGAGCCATTTCAATATCTACTTATTTTCTCTGGGCAAAGGTGGTAAACATCAATCGTTATGGGGGGAAAAAAACAACCCGCCAAAGCAAAACAAATGGTGGCAAAATGTTTCATGGCTGGAAACAGAGTAAAGCAGCCAGCTGAGGAATGGGAGCAAACCTCCACCTCTAGCAGTCTGAGATCATCAGAAAGAGCTGTAGATAAAGAAAACATACATGGTGTCCTGCATCTGTTGACTCATTTCTCCACTGAGTGTACTGGAATATGCATTTTTGCATGTCTTCCCTTTCGACTGAGGTGAATCTTTGTGGCCATGCTGCATGGTTTTCTGCAGCCTGTCATCTTCAATGTCTTCTTCAAGCCCTGGTCCCTGTTAATTAGTGGAGGGCATAATGGAAAGAGCTCTGCCATCCATGCTGCACGCTGACTCTGCTCAGTAACACTAATTTCTTTAGTCTTGTTTAATTATGGAAGAATTAATGACTCTATGCATGAGGCAGGAGGAGATTTGCGGGGTGGGCACAGACTTGCTTGAATTGTCTGTGGGTTCCATGCAGAGTTGAAAGGATCATTTCTCATCTTCTGCTCAGTCCCTCTTGGTATATGTTCTTGAAAAGTACTTACTGTTTGCTGATTGCTTGTAGAGGATGAACCTGGAAATGAACTGCACATTTGTTTTGTGCAAACAAGGTGGGAGACAGGCAAGCTCTTACTAATTATAATCGGTAAATGGTAGCTTTTGAGAATTAAATTATTTTGGTCAGAGTACTTGGAAATGTCTTTCATAAATGAAAATAAATACATTAGGTAAGTAAATCGGTCCTTGGATCTGACCTGAATCTGCCCAAAATAATAATAAAAATTAAATTTAATAATAGCCTTATGCCTCTGAAGTGTGAAATGGAGATAGAATCAAGGACTTTGGAGGCAATTTTTTAATTATATCTGACTTGTTAGTTAAGATTTCATTAGTTTTTGCCACAATTCTTATTCTAGCCTTGTGGATGAATCATCATCAACAATAAAAGCAGGTTTTACTCAGCAAGTTTGTTAATAATATAAACATGAAAATAAATGAGTGTTTTCTTACCATAAAAAGCTTGGCTGTGCCCAATCTCTAGCAGTTCTGCAATATTAAGTGGATAGTTTTGAAGAGCAGAACCAGAGCTCGAGAGGTATGAGTAAATAAAACAAGAAAATTATTTTATATAAAATATTTCCTCAGGGAGGTGGGAAATACATCCCTGGATGTACTTAAAAGATGGGTAGATGAGGCACTTAAGGATGTGGTTTAGTAGAGGACAGGTATGGTTGGACTGGATGATCTCAATGGTCTTTTCCAACCTTGTGATTCTGTGATTCTCTTTTGCTGTCAACTTTCACAAGGGCAAACACACTGTGAGAATTGTCCCTGATTGTCAGACTGTATGTGTCAGAGAGATGAACTGTACTCCTCTAAATTGTATGTAAGTGACCAGAGTGGTGCAATATAAGCAGCGTGGTCGTTGTCTAAAACTAGTCCAAAACAGACTGTAGAGATGGAGCTTAATGCTGCTTGGTGGATACTTAACATGCTTTGGCTTCATTTAATATTTTCAAATGAATATCCTGATTGGAAAAGTCTGGGCCATGAGGCAGAGGAGGTTGTAAAGGGATTGGCATTGAGGTAATTTAGGGGCCAGGCAAGAGGGTTGGAAGGTTGCCTGAAACATCAGGGTTAGGTTCCAGCTTCTTAGGCACCAACTTATTGTGAACTGCTTCTGTCCTCCATGTTTTTGTGAGGACACTGCTTTTTGTTGATGTGAATGGTGAGAGGGCTTTGCAAAAGCACTCAACTGTAGTCCAGCTTGGTTTCCATCATGATGGGCTGCATTATGCTGATGATACTGTGTCTGTGACACCTCACTGCTTGTTGCTTTCCACTGTGTGCATTTGGTTTGTCACATCAAGCATGGCCTATTTGCCTTCACTTCTAAAACACTTTGCCTTGTCAATCCGTTGGAAGCCCTCCACTATCAGAGTGGTCCTACCACTGAGCCACTTGCTGTACCTCTAACTTTAGCAGCCACTTCTTCAATTTAAGTACCACCTTCCACATTGTCCCTTATATTTTGAAGGAGGAGTTTACACTTGGTCACAAAAATACTGGTACACCTGGAAACTGTGTGCCTTCAAAACATATAATCAGGAAGTTGTCTGTTAGGTTAATCACTGCTGTTGTGTTGATTCCTTGTGCTTTGCTGCCTGGAAACTTGTGGAGGAAGAGCACCTCTTTCCTGCTGTATACAGAGTCCTGTGCAGGTATAGACATGGCATAGGGCATGAGTTGGGGTCAGTGTTTGGGCAGTGGTCCCTGTTGTGCTGTGGGAGCAGCCCATCCTGCTCCATTGGACGTGTGATGGTGGTGACATTTTGAAGGTGATGGCAGATGCAGAAAGGCATGTTCTCTGCCTCTGTTTTCTTGGAATTTGAGGAGAAATATGAAGGGGGGGAGTGTGCAAGTCGTTCTGGGCACTCTGAGGGTGATGCCACATGTCCTGTGTCTTAGGTGTGGATATCCATGCAGTCAGCAGGTTAGAGAAACCAGTCAGAGCTTCATACACTAGCAGCCCTGAATCTTTGGTGTGCTTTGTAACTCTAGAAGGAGTCACAGGGCAGAAGCTGATGAGGCTGTTAATTATGGGCACTTCAGTAAAACAAGTCCCTCATGATGAGGGGTTGCCATTTGGCAGCTGGACTAATGGTGCTTTGCATGGCAAAGATGTGCAGTGCTAGGCAATAAACCTATGGGGTCTTGGATGGTATTAGTAGAAGGAAAAGACTTTATTTATTAAAGGAAACATTTTTAGACCTATTATTCCGATAAAGCCAGGATTCAGGGGTTAGATCATTACTTATTTTTTATGGATGCATGTGAAGCTGAGGAGTTGGTGAGAGAGAGATGTTCTGTATAAATTCTTTAGCAAGATCCAGGGATGGAGAAATATGGAGTTATTTCTTAGTGTCATGGCAACCAGCTCTACCCAGAGGAGGCATCTTATCAATTAGGTTGAATAATTAGGAATAGTATTGAGTAAAATGAAGAAAAACAGCTTAGAGTGATGTCAGGTGGGAGGCAGCTAAGCGTCTAAACAAAGTTAAAAATATGCTGTATCACTTCTGGAAGACTTTAGCAGAGGCTGAAAGGAGATGTGGAGGGGAGGAAGAAATGGAGGGAATTAATGAGATAGTGAAAAAAAATTGTGGAAGAAACTTATTGAGATGACATGGAAAGTATTTAGGCAAACACTTAGTTTGGTTGGAATTGTATTTTAATTTAAAAGTACATTTTTTGAAGAAAAAACCTCATTCTAGGCTTTTCAAAATTTTTTACACTAGGAAGAAACTGGAGAATTTTTCTTTTCTACAAGAAAGGTTTTCAAAAATGATTTTATTTAAAAAACATCTTTTCACCGTGATGGTGGAAAAAGTAGAACATAGTAAAGAAATAAGACCTTACGTTCTACATTAAAAGTTCTACCACTACAAATTCAGATTAAGACCAGCCATGGGTGTTATTTCTCTTAATTTTTTACTAAACTTTACCCTATTTGACTATTAAAAAGATAGCTAAATAATAAAATGGGGAAAAATAATTTTTAAAAGCAGGAAATATCTCTATTTTATAAAATATTTCGTTCTGAAGTTTTCCAATGAAAAGTAGACAAGGGACAATTGAAATAAATGACACTGAACAAAATTGAATAATTTATCTTTATTTGTGAAATGTATGTAAAAATATCAAATATAGGGTGGCTGTGATATTTTTATTATTACTGTTATTACATTAAATTAGTTTCTGAAAGGCTTTTTGCCCTTCATTTGGGAATCTTCCCATACAGATTGTCATACAAAAAGATAAACATATCTGTTCATTGCTGACCCTAAAACTTGCTAACATCAGCACCCACATTCTATTGACCTCAGTGAATTATGGATCACAACCTCTGGGAACAAAGGAGTTCAGGTTAATATAATTAAGAACCAGTGTGGGTTACCTTACAAGTTTGGTTCAAAGGGGGTTTTATTTAAGTTAGGTAAATGTGTTCTAATGTTATGCTTACTAATACGTACTTGCAGGAATAAATACTTGCATAAAATGAGAAATATGTGAAGGATTGTTTCTCCTAAACCATGAGAAGAGGATATGAAGATGCTGTGCTCCATAGATAATAAAACTGAATGCCTAAAAAGATTAAAGGAAATATTTGCAACTTGATCAAACCAACTATGGGTAATAAAATGAACTCTGTTGGGATTGGTTTTGCAATAAGATGAATAAAAGATGTAAAGAAAACAGCTTTGCAAAATCAACTGCAATTAATAGTTTGGTATAAAATTAACGTACCATACTGCAGAGGCTTGGGAACGAGCAGGCTGGAAAGCCTGAAAAGACATGCTAATATATGGATTGTTGAATTTAATTTTCATTGAGTTTGAAGACTTTATCTTGCAAGGCATACAACAGATTCTTATTCACAGTAGTCCTCAGTTTTGAGAAAACTGAACATGAATGATATCTGCAGATATTAGTAGGCCAGGCTGGTTTAGGTCATTAATGCAGAGGGACCAAGAAACCTGAAAATGCTGTCAGACTCCACACTTTCCGTACAGTCCTTGTTATATGCAATGATTTCAGATGCCTTGTCCCAACAAAGGAAATTAATGGCATTCTTCTCCAGCTATTAGTGCCTCAAAACATCTGAGATGTACCTGAGGATGCTTCAAGGACTGGCAAAATAAGCAGTGGGGGAAGAGACCCTGGAGTAATAAATATATCCTTCAGCTATCAGCATATTAACTAAACCATCAAAGTTGTCAAGATTATTGAAATTAACCTCACTGATCTCACTGCTACTCTTGTGAAGGCTGTTTGCCATTGTTTATGGCACATGCAGTTTCATGAGTGTCCAGAGAAGAGCTACAAAGATGATTGGGGGCCTGGAGCATCTCCCCTATGGGGAAAGGCTGGGTGAGCTGAGACTGTTCAGCCTGGAGAAAAGAAGACTAAGGGGGGACCTTATTAGTGTCTATAAATATCTCAAGTATGGGATGCAGGGGGAATTGGCCAGCCCATTTTCAGTGGTCTGTGGAGACAGGACAAGGGGCAATGGCTGCAATAGAGCATAGGAAGTTCCGCACCAACATGCAGAAGCACTTTTCCTGGGATGGGCTCCCCGGGGGGTGTGGAGTCTCCTTCCCTGGAGAGATTCAAGACTCATCTGGATGCCGACCTGTGCAGTATGAGCTGGGGAGCTGCTTTGGAAGGGGGGTTGAACCCCATGAGCTCTCGAGGTCCCTTCCAACCCCTGTGATTCAATGACACTGGGTTTGCCAAAAGCGGATCATAGAATTGATACTTAAACATTAATTTTAGAAATTAATGCTTATTCTTGCTGCTAAAGAGTTAATGTACAAGAGACATCTCATGATTGTTGGGTCACATCATGGCATTTTTATTCTGTCAAATCTCTCAGTTATTTTCACTGGATCTTTAGGGTTGGCTTAGTCACTCTTGGCTAAAATTCAAGAACGAACAGCTTTGCCTGCATTTGCTCTGCTCTGGGAAATAGTCCGTGCTTGTAGTAGAAAGATGGTAAAATCTTCCCAGCTTTCAGAATCTAAGCCATGATACTAGCATAAACCTAAAAAACTTAAATGATTTAAATTTTACCCAGACGTGTTTTATTTTTTTACCTCACGGTGGTATCTGAGCGCAGCTTTTCTTCCTTGTACTGCAGGTCTTTTTTCTGCTTAATCCTGAAATTAGGGTTTCTGCTTTGATACAGTAATCCCATTGGAGAAGCAATTGTGAAAAGGACAGGTGAAATTTGGTGTCAATGCATGCAAATTGATACACGTAGGCAAAAATAGCTAGCTATACCTATGTAGCAATGGTTTCTAAATTAGCAGCTAGCGCTTGGGAAAGAAAGCTGACTGTTACTGCAGGTAGTCCCTTGGAAATAGCAGTGCAATATTCAGTGCCAGTTCAAAAAAAAAAGGCAAATAGGATTCCTAGTCAAGTGATTGAAATTAACATTGTTGCACTACACTGCACTCTTCTACAAGAAGGTTTTGTAAGTTGAAAAAGGGTGTCTGAAAGGCGGCAGGGCTGAAGCACAGAATGGCTTTCTCAGGAGAAATCAAGCAGATTAGGGCTCCTCACAACTGAGAAAACACAGTGGAGGGTGGCTTACAAAAACTCAGAGTGGTGTATAGGAGGTGAAGGGGAGCTGGGGTGGCCAATGTAAATGCTGGGGCAGCCAGATTTGCAGAACAATAAGACAAAATCAATACTTTGTCACATAATGTTTTGGTGAGAAGAAGCAAAAATTGATTTGTGGGAAGGAATTAAGATAGTTTTGCTGGTGGAAAGTACGTGCCGTGGTCTGTGTGCAGTGGGCAGTTTAGAAAGTCCCTGGTTTGTGGAATTCTGGAAGGAATAGCCTGGGGCAGAGATGCCTTGTGCTCCGTTTTTCCCATACTCACATCCGGAAGGGCTTGCAGTCAGAGGAAGGATTTTGATACGCAATTGGTGTGATGCTGAGTGTCACTTCTGTCACTGTACACATCTCTGTGGGCTGTACCATCCCAGGCATCTTCCAGACAGTATCTGGAGCTTTGCAGCAAGAACGCCATCATCCCAAAGATAGTAACTTCATTGCAGCATCTAAGAGCAGAGTTAAGTGGATTTTAGTGAAACAGGACGTTCAAAAATGTTAAGAAACAAACTCAAAGAAGTCAAAGGAAAGTGATAAAATACACTCAATTATTCTCCTCAGATACTCTCCAGACATCAGTGTAATTTCATTGACTTCAGTGAAATTAGTGTTAATGTAGGAATGGAAATACAGCAAATCTAATTTCAGCATCTCCTTCCTGGAATAGTGAGCAAGAAAACAAAAAGGTAATCAGATAGAAACAAGTGCTGATCAGAAGGAGTTGGACAGGGAGAAGGAGAGCTCCAGGAGCTGCTGCCAGGAAGTAATGACACTTTTCCAGTCTTGCATAGTCATAGAGAGCTCAGCAATACGTGTACAGGGGCTGAAGTGGAAAGCCAGACTTTTTTGGTTTTAGTTTTCCAGTTTATGTGATTCTTTGTTGTTTTACTGAATGTTTTGAAACCCCTTCTACCAGGACAGCATCAATAGCTGGTATGTCCAGCAATATCATTATTTTTGGTGTCATGGGAAGGGAGCAGTGGAAAGCTGTGGGACTGGTGGAAGAGGTGGAGGTAACATGATCAATATAGTATTTATACAGGTCTTTATTAATCCAAAACCACATCTGTTTGTAGCCTTTGAGTGCTTATGTCCAGTTCTACATATATATTGCTGTCTGGCTTTGTCATCCTCTGATAGATAATGCAAAAATATGTATAAGGTGTTGGCTGACATTTTGCCATGCTGTTGCTCTTCAGCAGAACAGTTTGTGGCACTTGCAAAGGTAAATGTGGAGAGCATCTTCCTCAGACCACAGATGTTCACAGAATCACAGAGTTGTAGGGGTTGGAAGGGACCTCCAGAGATCAGGTCCAACCCCCCTGCCAAAGCAGGTTCCCTGTGCCATAAAAACTACCCAAATGTACTGTGATTCAGATTGATGTTGTACAGGAGATGAAACCCTCTCCCTGAGCACGTCTGCATCAGTATCTTCCCCAAAGACCCATCTCCACTAGAGAGAAGTGGCTTTATAATGGTGGTGAGTGACAGCAAAGCTATGGACCTCTGACTGAAGCATGATCCCCCCAATATATCAAGGCCAGAGGATGGATGTACTGTGAATTCATAAAAGGTTAATTGATAATGCTTGATAATGCTGAATGCTAAAATAAGAGGCAAACTTTTTTCCTCCACCCTCCTCCTGTAAGGATGTCGTAGATTAACACGCATGGTTTCAGAGTATAAAAGTGGGAAACAGGCTCTTTTCTGCAGTTAGGTTTCAGTTGGGTATTGACTGTCTTACAAGACAACCATGGAGGAAGCTCTGACAAAGCTGCCAGGCTCAGTGACAGCTCAGCATCTGCCACAGCTAAATCAATACTGCGATGAAGGACAGGTTCCGAAAGTGGATAATCAAAGCAGAGTAAAGTTAATTCACCTTGAAAGACTGAGAATATTTGTGTGAAATTTTTTTAGAGAAACCCAGCATCATTCCAGTAAAACCTGAGACGTGCTGGGGTCCAACCCTCAGCAGCAGTCTGCCCAAGTATGTCCTCATGTTCGTGTAACTCACAGGCACAGGTGCTTCGATGAAATGGAAGCAATGCTACATCATGCAAAAAGGGGTTTGCATCAGGCCTAATAGATAGTTCCCATACTAGGAACTCATTATTTGGTTTTGTGGAAAATATTCTTTTATCATATAAATGCAGGGGTGTGTGTAAAGATAACCAGTGTTCCATTTTTTCTTAGGCTATTAAGACTTATTTTTGCCTCAAAATAGAATTTTCTTCCACTGTTCAGGTTTCAGAGGTTTGAAATCAAAAGACTGGAGGAAAAATGCTTTGCTATTAATTATTTCAATTTTATAAGACATGTTTTAACTTTTTGTGAAACTCTAGGGTTTTTTTCCCCCTCCTTGGTTTTAGTGCCGACACTTCAGGGAAGGCAAATCTAATTTGAGATAGACTGGTAGCGTCACAAAGAAAACTTTGAATACAAAATTTTGCTTGGCTTTGTCCAGAGATGCTGAAATTGCAGGACAGAGAATTAGAATGTGCTTCTGTAGATGAGTTAGATGAGTAAGAAACACTACAGTTCAGTTCAATAAATCCAGTTTTGTGGTCATTTTACAAAGGAGAATTATTCCAAGAAGAATAGGATGCAAACATCATCTCCAAATTTGAGGCTTTTAACATTAACAGTTAAATACTTAATTTTGTTCCTTTTTGTTCCTAAAAATACCCTATAATTACATACAAAAACCTATCCTTGCACAGAGTTCAGGCTGATGAATTAAAATAGAGAAAGAATGAACTAGCAAATAGAAGCAAAGTTGCTTTACCTGCTCTCTATGTCACTAATATTTTGGGCAGGTACTGTAAAAGCATGCACTCTTATGCTAGCAGGTGTTTTTACCACATGTCTCATGGCTATTCATGTACTGCACTTTGTACCTGGAATCATTTGTCTAATTGTTCTAAATCCATGCTTATTATTGTGCTGAGATAAAATTGAACATTTAATTAAATGACTAAGCAAGTTAGATTTGAAAGAAGTAGAAAGAATGAGCAAATTAGCAGCTGCAGAAAATCTGAGACCATTCATATTGTGTGTTCACCTTTATACTGACATACAGGTGTATCTTTGTGTCCATACATATATAAATATATATAGTTTTGAATAAAGCACACCAACTTGCAGATTTATACAGTACAAACTTTATATTGGTGTGTGCAGAAGAAGAGAACCTAGGAGCAGAGAGTTAGAAACATCTTCAAGTCCAGTCCTTTGAAGGCGCATTTACAAATTTCCTATTATACTTTAACAAGATAGACAATTTAGGTGGTGTTCCTCAGTGTGCAAGTGATGCTCTGGCATCCTGCCTCCAGCAACATTGCTATCCTGGGCTCATCTTAATGTGACAAGAACTTGGTGTCCCACTAAAAAATTCCCTTAAAAATATTAAAGGAAAAAAAAAATCAACAGCAGAAAAAAATCTTGCCTCTCAAATCCAGCAACAAGCTGTCAGGTTGTTTCACATGTAATACTGACAGCTGCCAACTTTGCTCAGAGGACTTTTTTCTGGAGATGATCCCTTTGGTTCCTGTGCTTCCACTGAGTAGGGCTGGAGACCCTTTGCATCCTGTGCTTGTTACTGGTGATGGTTTTGACACGGTGTGACACAGTGAGGAAGGCACATGGGATGGCTTTGATCTGCGCATGTCAGCAATGGCCAGTAATAATAGTAAAGACAGCACTCTGGGAAAGCAGCTTCTTTATGTCTTTGATGGAGAAAGGAAAGAGCAAGATTTATGTGAAGGGTAGATGATTGTTTGACAGACACAATTCAGTGTTTTTGATATACTGGAGAGATTTTCATGGGAATGAGGCAATGATAAATGTAATACTCAAAATCTAGAAAATGATAAATAAGGGATGGAACACAGTGCTGGAAGCATGGGGTTGCTGGCATTCATGGTGATCATAATTCTCATGAATTTTGGTCATCTTCTGCCTCTTTTCTTTCTGTACTCACTGTAATTCCTTTAGGGAAGTGATTATATTGTAATTAACATTTACTGTTGCACAGGACTTCATGCAGCATGTGAAATTCTAGATGTGCCATTTGGTAAGGAGGTGATGGATTTCTGAAGAAGCAGGAATGATGAAGCGTTAGTGTAAAAATGGTTTAGCTCATTTTGCTAGTTAAGTAATATGTGTTTATAGCATACCATTCTTATACATGGATGCTTAAATATTCCTCCTCCAGTTGTCACCAGCAAATTGTGACCCATTAGACACAACTTCCACTGCGTGTGAAATACATAGAAAAAGTCCTAGCACTCAGCATCTTACTCCAGCACCCTTAGGGAAAAAGTTTCCAGGACTATGATCCCTTCACTAAAAGTTCTGGGTTTTTCAGGCAAAGTGAGGTTTTGCCACTCACTTAACACAGGGAATCAGTGTTTTCCCTGCTGCCTGTCCTGGTATAATTGCAGCCATTTTTCAGGCTGTGCCTTCCTATGTGATGCTTAACACCCTTGAACAATATGATGGTGAGCAAGCAGACCCTGGCAGACCCAAGACACTTAAAGCTGTCCAGTTGAAAGAAAATGACAGAAATTGCATCCAAACACCAAGAGAAGACCAGTGATCCCACGCAGGGCTGTGTTTCTTATGGCTGGCACCATTCCTGAAGGGAATGAGCAAAGTTATCTAATAACATGGGGTGGCTGTGGTATATTGAGCAGGCATTTGTGCAAACTGTGATTTTGAGGCACTTAGCATCTGTGTCATCAGACCCAGGCAGACCTTGACCCCTTACCCTTGGGGGGGCAATATGTAATTTTGTTGTCTAACCTTGGCCAACTTCAGCTCATGTCAATCACTTCCTCAGGGCTAGAAGCCAAACACTGATAGCTGTGGACAACAGTAGCCTTGGTTTAAGCCTGTGTTTTGCAATACCAATTCAGCCAGTCTCGAATTGTAATGCATCCAAAAATATAGATAGTCAGCTCATCACATTTGCATGGTGGAGAGTCATTTACTTTAAAGTAAATATTTTCTGTTAGCTAAGTGCTCTCATAAAAAAAAACCCAACCAAACCCTCCCAGTTTCTCCATTTAAAAATTAGTGACTGTACAAGTGCAGTTGAAAGCCCTTATTTTTATAACGATTTTTGCATAAAGTATGCAAAATGTCTAAGTGCATCCAAAGCAGCTGTTCCAGTCTGCTGTGCATATTGTCCCCTGTAAAGGGGACCACAGTGAGGGTGAGTTCCTACAGTTTAGTACTGATGATCCTCTTAATTACATAATTATTTAGTTCTCATCAAAGAAGTATCTCAACAGTGTTATCAGGGATTTTACAGACCTATCTTTATTATCATTATTCTCTTAATTTAGAGTTTCCATTGCTATAGTATCAGGAAGGTGTTTGGTAGGGAGCATGGGTGGATGTCACCTGGACTTAGAAGGAGCTGTGCATCTTGCTTGACTGCAGCAAGTGATATATGCTTGGAGGGCCACCTCCTTCCTGGTTTCAGCAGGCATATGATTTTGTGCCTGGGTGTGGGCACTGTATGTAGAGTGTATAGGCCATGGGGATGGTGGAGGCAGACTGGCCATGGTGTGCATCTGCCTGATGACCCCTTCAGTAAAGAAATTCTTCCTGATATCTAAACCTAAATCTCCCTGGTGCAATTTTAAGCCATTTCCTCTTGTCCTATCACTTGTCACCTGAGAGAAGAGACCAACCCCAACGTCTCTGCAACTGCCTTGCAGGTAGTTGTAGAGAGCGATGAGGTCTCTCCTCAGCCATCTCTTCTCAAGACTAAAAAGCCCGAGCTCTCTCAGCTGCTCCTCACACGACTTGTGCTCCAGACCCTTCACCAGCTTTGCTGCGCTCCAGCATCTTGTTATGTGGCATGGGATACTACAGTGTTATGACTGCAAAGGTAATTTGAGGAAAGATTTTTTTTTCACTTTGGGTACTTTTGGAAGTAAAATTTGAAAGCCAATGTGTTCTGGTGATGATACCTCCTCCCTGTTAATAGGAAGTAAATGTATCCAGGACACTGGTTGAATACAGCTGTAAAACTCATGTCAGCATTGCTGGAATGGGGTGTGTGTGTGGGGGTACGTTTTGGCAGCACAATATTAATTGTGGCCAAGAATTAAAAATTAAACATGGCCTTTTGAAGACCTGTAGAACTGTGGCTTTGTGTTGGCACTTTCTGTAGCACAGCCAGCAGGCAGGAGTGTTGCTGCGGGGTGGAGGTGGGAGGCTGAGGCTGGGGGCAGGGCAGAGCAGGCATTGAAGAGGAGCTGGGAGGCAATGATAAGGGGGGGTCTGTGGAGAATTGTGTTCATCCAAGTGATGCACTGTGTTGGGCAATGTTGGTGGATGTGAAGAAAGCTGTTTACTCTGAGAGCAGCAGCCTATTGCTGCTGCTGCTTCTCAGTGCGGCTGTTGAATTTAGGAGATGAGCACTGCACTGTGCTGCCAGGTGTCACACCGAATAGCACCTGCAAATGGGTTGCAATGTAATCGGATGTATTAAAGTGAGGTGGAAGGGAACAACAGAGAGCTGCTCTGCTTTTCAAATAATGGATCAGATACTTGGGTACTGGGCTTATATGTAACTATATCCAGTATTTGTATATTGGGGTGTGTGTCAAATCTCTCATGAATGATACAGCTTTAATAATATTAATCTAATAATCTTACAGGAACACCCAATTCCAAAAATTCATCGAATAAGTTGTAGCTAGCCTCAGCATGCAAAAGTGATTATCTCTGTTCTTCCAGGATCAAGGAAGGCATCATCGTCTTCTTTATAATTAGAATTTAAAGGTATATAGTATATGCTTAGGTGATCATTATTATTAATACTCTAGCATAGAGCACACCATAGGGGAAATTAGATCTCTTAATCAAGCCTTCAATTCTTCCAGGCAGATGTTCCTATCTGGACATATTTAGCATACGGTCAGGATAATAAGAGATCTGAATTGCTTTGGGATAATTTAGGTAACTGAGTTGCTTGGTTTTGTCTGGGGTTTTTTTTAAACAAAGTTCCTGGTTTTAAAACAAGTATAAAGATTTATGTAACCCTATTGCTAAATAATTCAGAACTGGTTTATGTATGTACGAATAGAGTAACATACATTTAATGTATAAAAATATATAGCATTTAGTTCCTTGTGCATAATTTAGGGGAGATTTTTCAACACTGAAGGGTAAAAATAGAAATTAAAAGAGCAGTTGAGCCACATACCTTTAGGACTTAGAAAAATATTTCTGCATCTCTATGTCAAATTGATGTCTATGAAATCTAATAGAGACTGTTCCAGATTTACACACACAGGACAATTAAGTAAATGAGCATTGCATGACTGTAGAAATGTAACAGGAAATGTCTGGAGAAATGCGAGTCATTACAGGGAAGGTGAATAAATGCAATTTGGCCTAACTTGGATAAAGTAATTTCACCCTCAACCTCTTTACTATCATCTCTCCCATTTTTTTGCAAGCAGAGAGGCTAAATTAAATCTATTGAAGCGTATGTGTACCTTTATAGTTTTCTTTAGAGATAGTTTAAATCCTCTTACTGTCAAGAGAGGCACAGTATTTTATTTCCTTCAGAATCGTTTGCAAATGATCTCGACTGCCAGTTCCCCTTGCCAAAAGTAATTAAAATAAAGCAGAAGTTAAATGCTTCTCTGCCTTTGCTTATTTAAAGGTAAGGGGTAAGGTTTACACTTGGCATTTCAACGTTTGCTCGTTAAATACAGATGCTCTGAGAAATACTTGCTTGCTAATTACAGGCACTAAGGGTCATTGATGGAGAACCTGAAACCTTTAAAGGCTGAGAAAGACGAGTAGCGTTTATTGCTTGCCAGGCTATCCATGTATGTGTGCATAGGAGATCCAATGTGCTCCAGAGGTGGTCAGCTCCCTGAGCTGAGGCATCTCTGGCAACCAAGGAGCTGATCCAGCTTACCTCTGTTCTGTCTCATCCCTGTCATACGTGTGGCTTGTGCAATTACTCCAACTTAACTTTGGATCGGGAAGACCTAAGGTGGTAAATTGTATTTTTAAGGCAGACTAACCTCTTTTCATAAGTGTGTCACAAAAAATGTAACAAATGCAATGCAATTATTTTGTGTATAGATTTATTATATCCTTATTGACACAAACTTCTCTTTTATACCAAGACCAGCAAACCACTAAATACTAGCGCTTTTTAATGACCCCATTTTCTAGGTATCATATACAACAGGAACAGGGACCTGATAGAGAAGTGGGTTTTCCATGTCAGGTTATGAAAAATGTGCTCTCCCTCAAAACAGCAGTAAGGTTTCAGCAGCTACCAGTGCTGGTATAGGAAGTCTTTGAGGCACAGCTTCAAAGCTGTGGAGATCTAAGTAAGTTCCTTTTAAATATTTGCCAAAGGACCCCCATGTAGTAACCTGTAAGAAAAGTGGAATATTTAGATGAACTCAGCCATGTGTCTTTACCATTTCCAGTAGGAGGCAAAGGAAGGTTTTGATTTCCAACAGAGGGATAGCGAGATGGTTTTGTCTGTGCAGACTCTACTGCATGTAGGCTTATGAATTCTGGCTTAGTGAGGTACTGCTAGGTAATGCTTCTAGCAGCTTTGCAGATTTGATCCAATGATTTATTATAACTTTAATTTCTTGAATGAACATACTCTCTTTAAGTACATCTTTCCAGGAGCCCATATTAAGAGACACGGAACTAGAATTTATCTTCTGGTGTATATTTTCTACAAATTGCTATGCCAAAGTAATTTTCTTTTTTGCAGAGGAGGAAGTATGAGCCAGTTGCTTCAGACAAGCTGTTTTCACTATGGCATTCTCAGCCATTTTCAACCTGGCAGGTGTCAAGAGTTGCATCTCTTTTTTTTCCCAACCTTATTTGGAACATTTTCAGTCAGCCTGTGTCTTCTGTGTAGGTTTGCATGCCCAGTTGGGTTGTCTGCATTCTAATGGCAGTCTAGCTGTAGATACTGGCTTGTATGAATTTTACTTATGCAGAAAGGCAGGGTTGCAGGGACAGTTAGGACTTCTCTTTCCATTTATAGTCACAGCCATTTTCAGATGCATCTGACATCAGAGGGCAAGGCAAGAGATGTTCTGCACTCAGATATCTGATGAGCTGAGTTAGTGATAAATCAGCAACTGTTCTTCAGGATGAGGGATGTTGCACCTAGAAGTGAGACTTCATGCTTCTCTAGCTACAAATGTCCATGAATGGCAAAAGATGAAAAAAAAAAAAGAAACAAGTCAGGTGACACCCATCCATCTAGTCTTTTTTATAAACCACATACTCTTACACTCTGAGTGTTGATATAGAATAAAATTGCTTAAGTTGGAAAAAGCCTTTAAAATCAAGTCCAGCTGTAAGCCCAATATTGACAAGTCCACTGCTAAACCATGTCCAAATGTGCCACGTTTTTTACATACCCCCAGGGATGATGACTCAACTACTTTACAGGGCTGCGTGTTCCAATGCTTGACAACACTTTGGATGACGAAATATATATCTGAAGGGGTATGGAGGTAGAGAAAACTTTTCAGTAGGTAGCAGATATGATACAGCAATCAATAAAGCAAAGGGAAAAAAATCTACCCTTGCAGAGATTTATTTCTGGGTATCACATAGTGTATTAATCTGCTGCATTTCCTAAGACTGAAACCTTTTGTTAATCTTTGCTGCACATTGTGTGACCATGTTTGATACGATCGGGTGTGTTGAGATCACAGAATCACAGAATCATAGGGATTGGAAGGGACCTCGAGAGATCATTGGGTCCAACCCCCCTGCCAAAGCAGCTCCCTAGCTCATACTACACAGATGGGGGTCCAGATGAGTCTTGAATATCTCCAGAGAAGGAGACTCCACTACCTCCCTGGGCAGCCTGTCCCAGGGCTCTGGCACCCTCACTGGGAAAAAGTTCCTCCCCATGTTGGTGTGGAACTTCCTGTGCTCCAATTTGCAGCCATTGCCCCTTGTCCTGTCTCCACAGACCACTGAAAAGGGGCAGGCCAATTCCCCCTGCACCCCATACTTAAGATATTTATAAACATTGATTAGGTCCCCCCTCAGTCTTCTCCAGGCTGAACAGCCCCAGCTCTCTCAGCCTTTCCTCATAGGATAGATGTTCCAGGCCCTTAATCATCTTCGTAGCCCTTCTCTGGACTCTCTCAAGGAGATCCCTGTCTTTTTTTATACCAGGGAGCCCAGAACTGGACACAATACTCCAGGTGGGGCCTGACCAGGGCAGAGTAGAGGGGGACGATCACCTCCTTCGACCTGCTGGCCACACTCCTCCTGATGCGCCCCAGGATCCCATTGGCTCTCTTAGCCACCAGGGCACAGTGCTGGCTCATGGCCAACCTGTCATCAACCAGGACCCCCGGGTCCTTCTCCACAAATTCCAAGACTTTGATGAAGCAATGAGCATGATATTTTTGATGAACATTGACATCTAATTTTCAAGTGCACATAGTAAAAAGTGCTGTGAGGAATATTTCTGTTACGTGTTAGGAAAGCACATTGTTTCTTTAAAAATCCCACCTCTCAAATCGGGGTGATAAACAACAGTAAAGGAGTGTGAAACAAACTGAGTTTTCTGGAACAAGGTAGAAATGTGTTGTGTGGAAAGAAGACGATGTGCATGGAGAGATGGAAAGCGTTTTTCCTTTCACAATGGGTTATTTCTTGCAATTTGTAGGCTGCAGTTGTTTTTCAAAGAAGCATTATGGAAATGCATAACTGCATTCTGCTATGAAGCACCTCCGAGCAAAGATTATTAAAAGTGACAGGCACATTTCTGTGTATTTGATAATGTCAAGAGCAGAAGTAAAGTGCTGCACATTGGTGTTATGAGATATCAGAATAATTCTCTTTTCTGCAAAATCTGTTATGCCTAATGGAAGAATGTCATTTTGCGTTTGCTTGGAAGAGAAATTACATTGTGACTCAATAAGGCACCTTAAACTTGCCTGACTTTAGGGACCACCTTTCAGTCCACCGCTGTTCAAGACAGCCTGAGCAAAGGTGTGCATTTCAGTTTTGGCTTAAATGCTTTGCTGAATTTAGATTTCAGAAATTAACTGTTCTCCATCAAATAGTATTTGCTGCATTGCACTTGTAATATTATACTGAGGTTGATGCCTTTTCAGTTGGAAAGGCTTACTTAAAACATTATTTTTGTCAAATATGGTGTGTCATTCTTTGTTATAGCACAACTCAGTTGTTACTGTTGACAGGAACAATGGCATGTTTGGAAAGGGGAGAATTAAGACAGAAGAGAAGGTAACTCCAAGAGTGGGTTTGAGGTGGTTTACTGCTCTACCATGTCCTCCTCCTGCCCTAGTGATCTGTCCTCAACAATGAGGTAAACTCAGGACTTTCTGTATGTCCTGGTTTCAATGAGATAATTAGCTATCCAATATTTATCTTTTTGGAATCATTAGTGATTGGCATCTAGAGCTGACTTGACATGTCCAAGTCATCTGCTGGGGCTGGCTGCTAATTTGGACTGTGAAATGCTACTCTGAAGTGCTCTTGTGTATACCTTGACCATTGACACAGGACACAATTTGTATAGATATCTTTGCCAGGCTTCTCAGGTTCCTTTCTCCTTCATTTCCTTTAATCTAAGGCCATTCTCTGCTCATGTGTTATCTGAGCCAATCTTACAGGAGATCCACATGACGATTTGGATAGCGATGTCAAGGTTTATTGTCAGGCAGAAACTATATTTGCAAGTTAATTTGGATTAGTATAGGGTATAGAGTTAAAATGCACCAGCTGTTTTTAAATAACTCTATATGTGGACATTTTCTGTATGACTGATTTTGTAAATTAATGCAGACTGAGTGGCTGTGTGAACTATATGAGTAAATTCAGTAACTAATTGTGTATACATGTACGTGAGAGTGTGTGCATAAATAGAACTTTTCAGTTTACACCTGTGCATTTGCAGTAATCTGTAATCACACATAAAATTCCTTGAAGTTATAGTTGAATTATGAGTCATGTTTACTGGAATACACATATTTATTTTTAATTACTTTTGGGTTTTGGTTTTTTTCAGCTCTTCTTTATGCAACTATTTTTGGAAACGTCACCACCATTTTCCAGCAAATGTATGCCAACACCAACCGATACCATGAGATGCTGAACAATGTGAGGGATTTCTTAAAATTATATCAAGTCCCAAAAGGCCTTAGTGAAAGAGTCATGGATTATATTGTCTCAACCTGGTCCATGTCTAAAGGAATCGACACAGAGAAGGTATGAGTACACGAGGTAACAATTTAGATAGCAAGAGTTTGTGTCCATTGTGTACTTTCTTATGATCAGGACTGTGTAACAGCATATAACTTACTAACAAATTCTTAACTGCATGCTACTCCATTATTATTTTTGTGTTTGGGTCAAAACCTGGATGTTTTTAAAAAAAAAGACTGTTTTGCTGCTTTGGAAATGTGCCTTTATTTTTTTATTATAGTAAATGTTGTCTGCTTTCCAGTCTTACTTTGCCTAAATACTTAATAATTTTAAGGTACTTAACTATTTAAATTAATGGGAAATTGGTCTTCAAAGTAGTCTGAGAATGTAATTTGGTATCTAAACTACGTCTGAATTATTTTGAAATGTATTGGCATCTGTGAGTTGCAATGAAATGAGTTTGATTGGCTTGGACCTTTTGCTGATACCCAGTACATTGACATATCCATCAGCATAATTAGTATAGTTTTTAATGGTGGTATAGATTGATCTCCTTGAGCTAAAATCTCTCATCTAGGACTTAAGGCCTTTGGTAGGGAGATACAGAAAATGAGGCACTGCTGGCAGCCATGTGGGGCAGAAGTCCTACAGGACTTTAGCTCTCAGAAAGGATTGGTCATTTGGATGTCTTCAAAAGCTCATTAAAAGAGAGGGTTGTCTTTGGAGAGTGATTCATTGTGTGCCAGGACAGACTATATGAGCTGTCCTTGGGGCCTCTCTTTCTCCATGTGTGCATTGAGTTTGTCTAACGTTGGGTATTTGAGAGATCTGAAGTCAGATGGAAGGTTTTCCACCCACAGTATCTTGAATGTTTGGACGATATAACAGGTTTAGGTCTAGATTTTTGATCAGTGGAGATCGGTGATGCACCTGTGGCTTCTGTGGACCTGACACCCATCAGCTGAAATTAGGCATTCAAGCTCCAGTTTCCATGAAGATTTCCCTCCTAAGAGGGAGGGTAAGGAAGCATCATTGCAGATTAATGTCTTCAAATGTCTACTGCTTGCACAGTTTTGGAGTTCTTGCTTCTGTTGAATCCATTACATAATATGGAATGATGCTATGGCCTATTTCGATATGCCAAGATGAAGTTGCTATGCTGAAAAATTTAGTCTTACATCATGGTGATGCAACAGCAGTTATCTTAACAGTTGCTGTGAAACTCCGTTTATCATCACAAGTACAACGATTTTAAGTAACAAGAAGTTTGTTTTCTTTGATTCTTGTGCTTCAGTACGTCACATCCTTTAGTATGTTAACAACTTCTACACTAATACCCTAACTTCCCAATACTGATACCTACAGTGTTAAAAGTGATATTTAATATTGTAAATTACTGTAAATGCTTTCAGTCCTATTGTGTAAACTCAAAACCATGTGAAAATTCCCCTTTCATTTGCATTTGTCTTCTTGCAGTTAAGCCAGAATCCTGTATTATTCTGCTACATTTTCATTAGATTTTAATGATGCTTTGAAGTTAATCAGGAGACCTATGCTTTAATTACTGAAATTTCCTTCCATAGTTTCTGCATGTCCGGTTTTATAGATTATAAAAATGCAGTTAGAGCATAATCTTCAACTCGTGGTAAGCAGCATTCTCTGGTCTGTCAGATAGTAGTGGCTGCTTAGCTAGATAATTAATATGGCTGTAAAATCTGTGAATTAGGTTTTTTAACAATTTTCCCTTGGTTAAGACTTGCCTAAACTTAGGCCTGGATCCAAAACCTATTTAAAAGTGGAAGGATTTCAGGAACCTCTGCATCTGGACATCAGTAGTTGCATCTAATCGAACTTGCCAGAAAAGCCCATGTTACAGAAGAACAGAGACAAGATAAACGTAAGAACTTGAGCACCGGTTTGAATATTTTGGTGTTTTATATTCCTTACAGCATACAAGTCTGCAAAAGCAACAGCACCAGCAGCCTGTAGTGCCCACACTGAGCATCCCTGGGTCTGTATGAGTGTAAGGACCCGGCAGTTTGCTTTCAGCTGCAGGATCTTAGCCAAAGTCAGGATTTGTTTTAACAGAAGGGTAACAAGCTGTGTCCTAGCCAGGTAGCCTACCTACCTTTTATGTCCAGTCAGGAAGGTGTTATGATGTGCTTCAGGAAAAAAAAACCCCAAACCCAACAAAAACCAGAAGAGAAAATGTTGTATATCCCAGCTGAGAATCACATATGAAATGATAGAAACAGTCCTACAATCCCAGAGAGCAGTCATGTAGAGTGGATCGTTTCTCTTGCGCTGGTTCCTTCATTACACCTTCAAGCCCAGTCATAGGACCCTCTGCATTTGAATCGAAACCATGTGTAGGAACTCTTGAGCAGCAAGCTGATGGGAGCGCACTGTAAGGACCTCCAAGGTACACAGGGTCAAGTCAGATTTATTATCGTAGACACAGTGAGGCTAATGGGACTACATTGCACCTGCATCTGCTAAATCAGATGGTGCTTCAGTGTAGGTTGGAATAGGGGATTGCTGCCCCCGGACTTCAATTGTTTCTCTGCACTGCTTTGTCTGATAGTCTGGATGTGACCTTAGTGGTTTCTTCCAGTCTAGTTTTCAAAGCTCCAATAATGAGATTCTGACCAGTCTGTTGTCTGGATGTCTTTGCATCACATGATTTCCCACTCTCCTTAATGTTTATGAACTTTTCAATAAGCTTCTTATTATCTTGCAAAACACGTGTGCTTATGACATATGATAATTAGCGAGGAATTTCTCGACTTTTCAATTTCCATCAGACAGCTCAGACAGTTTCCATCACTCCAGGATGTTTTTCAACCTAACATAGAGTATTACATCCTAAAGTGTTCCAAATATATCTGCATTGTCACACTGGAATGTGTTTTGCAACATCGTTTGCCACAAATTTATAATACATTTCATTCAGTCACTCAGCATGTTGAAATGGCTTTGTTTTGAAATCCAAATTCAAAGAACAAGAAGGTTAATATACTAACAAAGAATGAAATTTCTTATATGAGTGATACTGTAGGTTCCTATGGTGATGAACAATCCTTGCAATTTGATGGAGTAAAAATACACATGTGCATGTGTGCCTTTTATAACTAAGGATTTTAAATTCATATGCTTGAAATTAAATTAGAAGTTAATAACTCGATTGGAATTACTATCACTACACATAGTACTACCACATAATATCTGTGGATTTGTTGCATCAGACCTCAGATATCTGTTGAATGACATATTCAGTGTGTAGTCCCAAAGAAGATCTTGGCTATAACTAGAAAAGATGAGAGGGGAACTAAAGGCAGAGTTGAAGTTAGCATGGAGGAAGTTTAATGAAGATGTAGTCCTTGCTGCTTCTGAGAGCAAGCTGTGCCGACCAGAACTTTGCTCTAAAGCCCCGGTCTGTTGTCCTTGCATGTGGAAGAGGACTTGTTCTCCCACACAGCTGTGATGGTGCCTTAAGCACACAGTTTTGGCTTTTCTCTTCTCCTTGGGAATAGTTCATCTTCAAATCCTGTCTTCAAACCACAGAGGTTCAGCCTGTCTGTGAATGTTTTCAAGTAAGGAATTAACAGTGATACTAAAAGCATTAGTGTAGTTATTATTATTACTTAAGGGGAAGCAAGTGGCCTTGGATCCATAGTCTTAAAATCACTTAAACATGAGAGCCGTCCTGTGACAACTCTCCTGGTGTAACAGTGGCTTGAACAAGATGATAATTTTTTATGTTTACTCAGGTTTATTCATGTAGTAATGAGTAGAGCTAAAGCCACAACAAAACTGAGAAGCCTTTATAAACTAAACAGTATCTCTCATCCAGCAGAACCTGTAAAAAAGAGGCAGTAGTTTCTCTGCATATGACCATTTTTAGGCAGCTGAGAAAAATCTTTACAGTAATAATTTGATATATGAAACACACACTGAATTCAAATCTCTTAGGCTTTATTGAAATGTCTAGGCAGCAAATGAAAAATTTATAGATATTAGCTCTTCTGTAAGAAATAGGTCATTACACATGAAAGCAGAAGAACCATTAACTAACATGCAGATGTCTCAAGGTCTTATCTAATGATATCGTTCTGAAATGTCAGTAAAACCCAAAGATTTTCTCTTCTCGACCTCTATGCTGTTGTATGGCTTAGGATTTGCTCAGAAAGCAATTAAATAAATGTCTATCATGTATTAACAGTTGATTCCCTCAGAAAAAGCCATACATTGAAAGAAGAAAAAGGCATCTATTTAGTCTCAACCCAGGCATTTATGGTGATTTGAATAGAGAGCCAATTCCACATTGCAATGACTGAAATGGAAATCATGGGAAAATAACCCAATATTAAAACTATTCACTGCTGGCCCACTAAGCTTTCATACAGGACAGATGGATTTATGGTAAACAGACACAGGCTGTAACTTTATTAAACAGAAATCTACAGGACAGTGCAGTTTAGTTGTGTTTGCTGTTAATAAGATCTTTAAGAGCTGAGTAATAATTAGTGATACCCTGAGACGAATAGGTGATTCAGGCTGCCATTTCTACAGTGTCCCATCACACAGAGGTGTCTATAAATGCTGGCTGGATTTCCTTGAGGATGTAGAAGTCTTCCAAGCTTCGTGGCCAAAGAGAACTTCTGCAAAATTAGGTGTGACAGCTACATACAATTCCCTGCTGAACAGGGAATGTAAAAATCGTTTGGACAAGTATTTTTGTTTCGTTGTAGAGGCGGGGTTGTTGGTCGTTCCTTGCAGATCGGGACGAGGTGAACAAGAAGTCTTCCCTCACCTCACAGAGCTGAGCTAGGACCAGGTACAGTTACAATCCACGGTTCTTTGGAGAGCGGGATGCAGGAGAGACGGTCAGGGTCTCATGTCCTTCACATTGGTCCAAGAGTGGGGCCTGATCACCAGTGGGGCTTTCTGTTTCACCATTGTGGATGGTATGGATTATTTACCTCCTGTATGCACTGTGCAGAGCCAGGAAAGGTTGTTCAGAATTATCTCTGCCTCATGGATGTGTTCATCTTGGGACTGATACAGGTTAAACCATGAGCCTTCGTGCTTGAGGAAACTCCAGGACTACACACTGTGGCTATGGAGCAGGTCAGGAGCTTATTTCCTGGGGAAGAAGTATCTGAGTGGATGGGTCAGACATTTTCCTGAGCTCTGCAACCTAGGGAATGGAGTTGATAGAGGGAGTGTTCAGTTCCAGAAAAAACATCTAGGGGAAGGTCTTCTACACATCTGTTTTCTTACTACTTTTTCACCCTTTGATGTCTTTACATAATGCTGTATGCTAGAAAATAAAACCACCTCCAGAGGATAATCCATTGATTGACTTCATTCTTCGAAGGGTGACCTTTGTGCCAGAGGTTGTCCCTTCAAAATCTGTTGTGACTTGAGAGATTCTTTGATGTATGACATACTCTTTCTAATATTTATTTTTCTTGCTTTTATGTAAAACATTGCTTTTCAACGGTGGAGTTCCCTGGGATCTGCTGTCCATCAGTAGGCCATGTAATGATTGTGCTTGGCATAGGTATTATAGCAAAACTGAAAACAATAAAACCTTTAACTGTTCTGAGACTTCTACGACTGTTAGGCTACCTGGGTCATCAATGATGCTACTAATGTGCCACAATTTCCAGTGTGTTAGACAAACCATCAGGGCCTGAGCCTACTCTTGACTCCTTTAAACACATGGCAGTGACCCTCATCTTCCTGTTTTTCAGGCCCTTAGCCAGATTCTATCTATGCTGACAGTACTGAATTTGATGTAATATAGAGTTAGTGTCTAGGCATTTTTTAATGTCTCTAACACTTGTTGCTCAGTTAAAAAGCAGTTAATTTTGTTGCTATACCACTAAATCTGACCATTTTCATCAGTGATTCAGCTAATATATTGCTAATAAGAAAATAAGTCAAACTCAGCCTATTTGATGTGATTTTCAGATCTCAATTTCTGAGCATTTAAATCCAAGTGACCTTGGATTTTAATGCAATTAAACCAGAACACACTGTTGCTGCTGAAATTCTTTGTGCCAAGATACTCAGTGATGTATTAAAGATTACCCTAATGCATGCAGGGTTAATAGCTGCTCAGTTCCATACATCACCTTTGAGTTACTTACAAAATTACCTGATTATTACAGGAAAATGCTCTGCGATTTGCCAATCAGTTGTTTTCTTATCTTTGTTTCTCTGGCCCCCATCCAGTGCCAAATGTAATACTTTTCACTGGGTCTGCAAAATATTTCAACACTTAAATGAGCCAAATCCTTCTAAAACTCTGAAAAAACTTGGTCAGGTGCCTAGAGGGTGTTGAGGTTTTTTTGAAAGATCTGACCTTGATTATGACTGATGATTGTGTCTGAAAACCCAGAGTGGCCTTTATCTACCAAATAAAGAGTTATCTGTGGCCAATCACTTTATTTTCTATGTCGTCAAAGCTGACAGTTTTTAGCATCTCTGATGCCCTGATGGTTATTCATTTAGGAGATGGTCCTTGTTATTCCACTACTAAGACTGTCTAAGCTCTTCACTCAAGTATCAGTCAATATATCCCCTAGCTATAACCCTGAGAAAGTGAGAATCCTGTGTGCTGAAAGAAAATTGCAAATAGCATTCACGATTCACTGGCCTCTGCCCTTTTTGTTAACAAGCCTTAACAGATTCTTTAATATTTGCTAAGCCAGCCTGTAGTGTTTTCCAGCTGGGGATGATTCTTTTTTTAAAAAAAAATACTTAAACTCTTCCTAAAAGATACTGTTTGGACATCTCTGTGGGTTTTTGTTTTGATTCATTTCCTTTTCTTTCAGTTCTTTATAATCTCTGCTCCCTTTAGAGTTTTTTTTTAAACTGTTTGAGGGGCTTATCTTAAACCACTTGAGCATGCTGGGGAAATGGATGGTAGAGGAAAAACATCAGGTGGAACCTCTTTGGGAATTTCATTTCCCCACTGCGGACCTCAAGCAGAAAACATAGTGAGATATTTTGTGCCAATTGCCTGTGAGTCTTCCAGAGCGGGTTACTGCCTTTCCCAACCTCCAGCAGCAACCACAAGCTTTTCGCTCACCGTCAGCATTCTACGTGTGCCACAGGGTGCTCTAGAGATGGCAGCAGTGTTGAATCTGTGCACTGGGTGTCTTGTTGGGATTTGTTATCAGCTGGGTGCCAGTCAGCAGAGGGTGATAATGGCAGAGCTCAGCAATTGTCTTATTACGGACTTTAAGGATGTTTAATTTTCTGTGCAGAGAAGGGAAGTGGTAAATGTTACCATGTGCCTTGCTTTCTCCTCTCTCAGCTTTATAGTGGTTCAGGTCTTTGTGAATACATGTGTACTGATGTTCATGTGTGGCATGGAGCCTTTCTCCTTTTCTGGTAGAAGCACAGCTTAAACAACCAACGAAGCTATTCCTCTGGGTAGAATTCAACTTTCTTCTCAGATTTTGCATTGAAACATATCAGGTTCTGTTCCTTTATACAGCTTGGATGCATAAGGCATATCTGACTGCAAAGTCTGTGGCTACAGATTTATTACAGAGCAGCACAAGCATCTGGTCCCTGCAGACTGCCTGCTCCAAGTCATGTGCTCCAAAACCATCACAGTAAAGCATTGCAGTCAGCAAACTTAACATCCTGCCTTGCTTATAAACTACAGGTTTCACTGAGAAAGGTTTTGAAATCTCTAAGGAAATCTCTTCAGAAATTTGTCTTTGTGGGTTTCAATACACTGCTGAAAGAATACACAGGCTAGAACAAATGTCCCAGCTGAACTTTCATTCTACTAACATGGAGTGCTGGACACATTTCCCTAGCAGTGGAACAATAGGTTAAGCTTTGCAGGATATAGTCTCCCTTACGTTAAATTTCTCTTTTACACACATGTGTGTGCATTTGTGCACCATAGGGACTCACATACAATTGTGTTGCTACTAGCCTGGATCAGTTGGCATGCAGTCTCAAGAATGCTGAGATCTCAGTAACAGGATTTCCCAATAAGAATGTCAAATCTTGTATTATCAATAAGGGATCATTTTCAGAGAATATTTATCAGAATTTGAAGTGCCCATTTTATAATTTTCTGCTCTTAGGGTCTTTGGACTATTTATCATTAACTTCCAAATGCTTCTTTGTGATTCTATATCATATTATGTGTCTTCTTTGGAAGAAGAAATTGCTATTTGGTGTAATCTGTGTCACCAACAACCCCTTTCCACAGCACAACTAATGGAGAAGCTGGTGGCCTCTGTGAGACTCCTTCCGAATTCATGACATTGGTATCTGTAAACACAAAAAAGAGCGATGCAAAGTCAGATTTGAGCTCTCAAAGTCCTGTGCTTGGAGCATACAGTAACCACATAGCTGAACACTGAGATTTGTCTATCTTTGCTCTTTCCCCCCCCCCACACACACATATCTACATTTATCTTTATCAGTCAAAGATCCTTTGCCAAATCTTTTCATTTTAAGTATTTCCTTTAGGTGTCATCAGGTTCATTTTCTGTTCTAAGTACTTGCAGCATGGCAGACAAGAAAACTGAAATAAAGAATATTTGTTCCTTGGATCATTACTCATTTACCGCTGTATTAGCGGATAAGTGATGTCTCCATATATCTCCATACCATAATATGTCATTGGGTGAATCACTTTATCATGACATCAGTAACTTCCTGAATTATGCTTTCGAAGGCTGGCTTTTTCTGTATGATGGAATTTTTTCTGTCTCTTCGTGTTATGGTGTGTGATGATAGATATGTTTGTTGTGTCTATAAAAAGAGTAATGCTTTGAGTGCTCACTTTTAATCCTCTGCATTTAACTCTGTGTTTGTGAGGAATCAGTATTCTATTTTGCATCCAAGTTCATTTACACTCCAAAAAAACAAAGGGTCCTTGAACATCTCTGAATCTTGCTGTAACCCCTGTAGTTGTTTAATATTTGGATACATTTAAGAAATTATCCAATTATTTTTCCTGCAGTTTGGAAACTTAAAAGATAAAATTTTGAATGAGTCATATGAACACACACTCTTAAGAGCAGTGTATGAGAATTCATAGCTCATGGCCTTGTTAAGTCAAAAGCACTTACATTACTGAAAGTATTAAAGGGATGTTAAAAAACTTATAACCATGATTTAGGCCCAAGAGTAGATAAAAATGTTAAAAATCATTAATCATGATGTAACTGAAAGCAGGAATTTTCATTAAATTCCTTTGAGGAGATGAAAGATGGCATGTTTCTATATTATTATAATAAAACAAGCTTTCTGTTTGATCCAGAAGTAGGGCTGAGGTGAAACAATCCCTCTCAAAAGTAATTTTTGGTTTTTAATGGAAAAAACAAGGTGTGTCCATAGTTCTAACATTATATGGCATGACTCAGGTAAGTATTAGTTTGTAAAATAGGCATTTGCCCCAGTAAAATTATGGCAGTGTGATACGGTATATGGTCAACAGTGGTTCAGACAAGACACTATTACTAATGCAAATGATGCTTTATAGAGAATGTGTCTTGTCAGATGTGTTTATTATTAATTTTTATGATAAACCAGAGTTTTGCAGGGTATTTTAATGTGTTCAGTACAACATTTTGTTATGGAAAAATAGCATTAAGCAAAATTGACTGAGTATCAAATCAAATGAAAAATAATTAGCTGGTAGGTCTGGGAATGTGGTTGGAAGTGAGGAAACCTCGTGCTATGGGGAAGTTTCCAAGGAGATAATTTGCTTCATAGTGTTAGGCACAAAAAGCATCATCTCATTTATTCAAGATGACATCAAGTGTTGACTTGGTCGTATTCTTTAAACACCTAGATGTGGAAGAGATTTCCAGTGATTGCAAGTTTTCTGTCCAAGCAACATGATGAGATCCACTGACTGTTGGCTGTAAATAGTTTTAAAAATTGGTTCAGAAGCAGCACATGTTTTAAAAGAGAGAGTAGCTGTCTATTGGAACGCCTACCCTAAATCATTGAAAATTGTTAAATCAAGGCCTTATAAGCTATAATTTTACCAGGTATTTTGGGACTGATATGAAAATTGTGAGATGGCCCATAGTGAAAGAAGTTAATGTATATGGTTGCAGTATCTCCTTTTAGCCTCAGACATCCATAGTACAGAGGATAGGAAAATAATTTATACTTCTTTTTGCATTCAGTATATCTTTAATCACAAAGGAATTTTGATCCACTGAAATAAGAAAGAGAATAAATATGAATTAAACTAGAAATTGTTTACTATTTTCCCATTCTATGCTTTAGGAGTTTTAGTAATAGTTTTATGATTTATACCTCTTCTGCATTAAACAGAAATAAAAATTGTGGATTTACTTCAATATTAACATGACCATTTGCATCAAAGCTTAGCATAACCAGTGTCTCCTTCTGTTTGCTGATATTCTGTGGTAGTTAAGACATTGACCCAATGTCCCTGTCTCTCCTAGTGCCTGTAGAGCGAGCTGCCAGATTAATTCAATACAATGAGAAATTAATCAGTACTATTGATCTGCAGTCTTCTTTATATGAGGCTTCAGCGTGCTCTTGATCTCATGCTCTTTTCTATTATTTATCCTTGGAAAACTTTAAAAGGTTTTAGATGTTTCTCAGTGCAATCAGCTACCATGCATTGCAGAGATACAAGGGTGTTAGTGTATTTAGGAGGATATGCAAATGTTAAACTCAGAGTTTATAAACTTAAGACCCACAGGTTTTCACTTTTCTTTCTTCAAGTGTGCTTATATTACTATTTCAATAGGGAAAGATACTTAAGGTAAGAAATTAATTGAAGGTCTTATTTAATTGGTCTGCTATGAAGACATCTTGGTTTTCACAGGACAGTTTTTCACTCACCTTTACATTTCATAAGGTTTCATAATACTTTCTTTTTGCTCTAATCTCAAGCTCTTTGGATTTTCTAGCCTGTAAGCCCTCCGGGGCAGGTTACTTACTATATATCTGTATGACACTGAAACTAAACCCTAGGTGTGTTTGGATACGTGTCGGTAAGTGCTCATCTGCATCAAGACTTTTGAAGACTAGGTCTTCTGAATGTGAGCAAACTGGATGTGAGCAAAATGTGATGTTTTCTATTGTGAATGGTCTGTCTTTGCATGTTTGTAAGCTCCTTCAGCTCTGAGAGTCTGTTCTGTGCTCCTGCAGGGATTGAGTGTAGCAGCGGGTGGATAGTCTGGGCACCAAGTCTGGAGGGATATCCACTAAGAGGACATAGTTGTGCCACCCGCAGTTCTGGAAAATGGGCATGAAAACTCTTAGGAATGAGAACATAGTAACAGAATAGTCCCTTCTTCCACATCACCCTTTCACCTGCAGTGAAAGCAGTAACTGGGTAGAAAAAACTACCACAACTCAAGATAAAACTCCCACCAGAAACTTTATGAAGTAACTGAATGGATGGATCTTAAGGTCCACCCAGATAGATCTTAAGATCCATCCATTCAGTTATTTCATAAGGCACGCGCTGGTCTGATGTCACGTTCCCAGCTGATTGTTTTTCTTCTTTTTATCCAGGTTCTCTCAATTTGCCCAAAGGACATGAGAGCAGATATTTGTGTGCACCTAAACCGGAAAGTTTTTAACGAGCACCCTGCCTTCCGGCTAGCCAGCGACGGCTGCCTGCGAGCCCTGGCTGTGGAGTTTCAGACAATCCATTGCGCCCCGGGAGACCTCATCTATCATGCTGGGGAAAGCGTTGATGCTCTTTGCTTTGTGGTCTCGGGATCCCTAGAGGTCATTCAGGACGACGAGGTGGTGGCTATTTTAGGTACTGTGATCTCTATTGAAATGCTGGTGGTTTGGTATGTTTGCTTTCTGCTTAGCTTCAAATATTTACTAGTCTGGCCTAACATCAGCTGGGACTATGGGAGGCTAGTGTTTGTCATAAGAAGGAGATGTTGTGTCTCCTGAGATACTACTCTAGAGGAAGACTCTTCATCTTTTAGGCCATTGGGCATGCTCTTTCTGCCTAGTATAGCTCAGTCGTCACAGTTACAGTGTCTCCGAGCAAAAGAGAATGGCATCTGTGTGCTTGACATCTTTTAAGTAGCCTGGTAAAGGAAATGCACATTGGTTTATGTTAATCTCTCAGGAGTATTTCCACATTAACCTTCCCACTGCAGTTTTCATTTGTCTGTAACCTAGCCCAGAATAACACCTGCAGAAATTCTCTACAAGGAAGCAAAATTGCCACTTGTAGTGTACTGGCTCTACAGAAAATAAATAATCTGATCTGACTGTACAAAGTGATAGGGATGCTGCATCTATCCATCCACAGTCATGAGAAGTCTGAGTAATGGGTGAGCTTCAGGTTACTCACCCTGTCACCCTGCTGTGATGTCTGGTTTGCCAGCAGTGGGTGGGAAGCAGCCTAATGCAGACTCTTCACTGGTTTGGGATTGGGAAAGGTATAGAAGATGGTGGGATTTGAGTGGTCAGCACTGCTGCTGAGGCAGGAATTATCCTCAGAGGCAGAACAATGTAAGGGAAAAACTGGTGGCTCTGAATGAAAACCATTCAATATCTGTCATGTCTACTTAAAATAGACTAGTTTATTGTAGAACCTGTCTCCTGTTGAATATTAGCTATTTGCCTTCCCTTAAATTGGAGCTGTGGGTCCTTGAGTGCCTTGTCCTAGAGGGCTTCTCACAACCCACTGAAACTCTGTACGAGAGGCTCAAGAGGACTCCATGGGTTGGTCCCTCCTGTGTCTCATGGGGACGATCCCTAGGGCATGAGGGTTACACTTGAGGCTTGCACAGGCGTATGGGGAGTCCATACTGGCTGTGAAGCAAGGCTTCAGCTCCTTCACAGCTGTCAGCAAGGGGGAGGAGAAACGAGGACAAGTGTGCAGCCAAAGTGTTGATGTGTTGCCATACAAGCTTGAGTACATGTCTTGCGCTGGGCATGTGTGCAGGTGTGTGGATGGGATGGGATGGGGAGAGGTCCCTGAAGGCATAACACAGATTCTCCCAGCTGGAGAGTGTGAACGCACAAGTAGGTGTGCCCATGCTCTTTTAAATACCTGCTGCAGCTTTCTGTGTGTTGGTATGTACTGAAGTGTGTTAAAAGAGAAATTTAATGTAAGAATGAATCTGTTTCTATATTCAGATGTGAAATCATTATGGTGAAAGCTCCTAAATCTGCACTTTCCATAGTAAAATGTTCCTTGTACTTAGCTCACTGGACCATTTAATTTTTATTATTAATCTCAGTGATGGTCTTATATTTTCTAACAGCTATTTAAAAAAAGAAAAGCTTTAAGAGTAAGTAGCAGCATTTAAACAAATGAATGGTTTTCTGGGTATTATAATGAAAACAAACAATAAATATGTAATTTACTGAACTAGAAGCCATCACTAAATGGATTACATGCAAAACTTTATTGCATTTACTAATGAATATTGTGTGTTTGGAATGACAGTAAGAACTTCTTATTTCCACATTGTAGATGTAGTAAATCCAGTATCTGTGTTATTCTCCATTTGGCTGGAGAGACCTTTAACCATATCTAGTTAAAGCAAATTACCTTTAATTACTGAAAGTGGCTTCAATTCTGCTGTGGCCGCTGACAGGCGATCCAGTGACTCAGAGCTGTGTTCATTGTGTACTACAGGGACTGGCAGAATATGTAAATTTAACTTAAAGCAAAACTGCTTCCCCTGCAAACTGAAGTTTTTTCATGCTCTGACAGACATTTAACAGAATAGTGAACTGAGTAATTATGAAATGTCGTATCCTAAAAATTCACTTGTGGAAGAAAATCTTTCTGAGATGTAGTTGGAAAGACATTTATAGCAGCAGCTGTGGCACCTGTAACAGTGACTGGAATAATGGCTGCAGGTTAGGTGGTGAAGAATATAATTTCTATCGATCTGTTCTGCCTTGAGAAGTTCAAGCACAAGGAAAGGGAATCTACCTAAGTGGGAGACCAGTTTTAAAACTGCTGCTTAAAGTGAAAACCTCTGTAGCCTGCTTTGAATACTCCAGCACCTGCTGTCACACAGGGTTTCCAAGGGAAAGGCAATTTATGGGGTTGTATACAAGTCCGTCTTCCCTATCCCCCAGTAGTAACCTAGGCTGGAAATGGTATATGTATCTTTTGGAAAGTTGTCCTCATTAATTACCTTTGAGAGCCAGTGTGTGGCAGGAGATGTGGTCTGCCAGCCCCTGCTCCTTGCAGAGCCGTCCATTTCCTAAACTTGCCTTGGAACTGGCACTTTCCAAGTACTGTTTTAAAAGTGTGGTGTTACTTAACATGGTAGTGTTGTTTGCCTTGCTTAAAGAGAAAGGGAGAAAGTGAAATATCCTAGATAAGTGAATCAGGTAGGGACACCAAAGTAGGTTAAAAAACATGTCTTCCATCTCTTACATTTGTGCTTCTGCCTGAAGTGCAGCGCATTGTTCTCCCTCGGGTCCCAGCATGTTGTTATTTTCCCCTTCTCCATTTTCCCTTCCCACATTCTCTTCCCTTGCAGCCACAGTGAGTTGACACATCCAGCCTCCCTGCCTGCTGAAACGGTGTCCTCAGAAGACTTGGCATCCTGTCCAGGTGCTTTCTGCAGGCTCCACTGTGGAGACAACCATCCTTTGATTCAGCAGCCATTCTCCTGGTTCAGCAGCCCCAGTGTCCGTGTTTTGCTTGAAAACAGGTGAAACCCAGTGACTGACAGGGCAACTTTGCAGCACTATGACATTTTGTTCTCCCCTGGTTTTGTTTTGTTCTCATTTGTGCGTAATTAAATGCCCAGCTGCTGCAGTAATCAGCATTACAGAAATTGGTACAGTAAGAGAGTGAATCCAATTGTAGATCTGCAGTTTATAGGACTCATTAATGAAGATACCCAGGTGCCCCATTACATTTCCCTCATTAGTGATCTCCATTTCTTGAGGACAGTCTCCCACCTTCTACAGGTACTACAGAGACTACATCATGCAGAGCTGGTGGGATGGGGTGCTGCTGAAAACAAGACCCAGTTATTTTGACATAACTCATCTGCAGTTGCCAGGACAATGGAGAAGGGGAAGCAGCCTTGTCTCTAATTATTAAAACTTTCCTAGCAAGCAAGGTGACCCTGAGAAGGCACATCAGTAATTTTCCACCATTTCAAGCAGGAGTAAACAATTTAACTGCCACTGCTCTGCATTGGGAGGTGTTATCAGCAGAGGAGTCTCAGGAAGGACCGGGGGTTTGAAGTCCCCCAGGCTGATGAAACGAGGCATCTGCTGGCAGAGGGCACCTAACGATTCACCCTGCTGCAATTAACCTGAATTTGCTCCTGGCGAGGAGTTTCACTAAGTGGTGATGCCAACCAAGTGTCTCTGGAAGCCGCTTTCCAGCTGCCACTGTTTGCACAGCTGACTTCCTAAGCTGTACAGTAACTTAGACCGGGCCGATTGATTAACTAGGTTTAAAGAAGTCATTTTGCCAACAGAGAAATAATGAGCCACCATGTTCAAATGTTGACTGTACGAATTGATCAAAAATATTGCTCAAACTGCATAGTGATAAAAATATATCGAGCAGTGTAATCCAAGGGGGGACTGCTGCTGAATGAATTCAATTTTGATAGTCAAGCCAGGATGGATATAGATTTAATTGCTGCTGTTTCAGCCATGCTTAGGGTCCTGATCCCACATGTATTCAATTAAGTTGTTATTTGCCTTTTATGTGTTGCATGTTAATTTGCAGCATATTCTGTGTGTAGTGCCAGTGCAACCTGTTGTTTATTGGATTTATTGTTTTTAGACAAGCCAGAGTTTCACTTATTAAAGGTCAACATCATGATTTATTTCTGAATGTTTGGTCTGGGAAGGGAATATTATACAGTATCAGAGGAGTTAAGGATAGCAAGAGTGCAATTGGCATTTCTTCTTAAATTTGATATGACAGCTGAAAAAAAGGATGAGGCTTTTCCTACTCTTCATCTTAATGTGTTTGGAGGCCAAAAGATTAAGTCTTCTACCAAATCGCACAGGCAAAAAGTTCTTTGGAGGCTGAGCCAGTAGCAGGTCCCATTTCTGTGAGCAGAAGACCCAGATGCTCCATAGCTCTCCTCCGTGGTTTTTAGTGCTTTGGTGTTGGGGATCCATGCATCAACGTTTCAAATTTCCTTGGTGTTATATAGCCAGGCATGTGCTTTGTGCAGGCCAAGGCAGACTGCATGGCATGAAAAACTGTCAGTCCAATTCCATCTCATAGTATTAGTATTATTAGTTTAACTGAAACTTAGGTCGCTTCTCAAGTAGAAGAAAGGTCACAGAATTTGCCCTTATGTCAAATAAGCTCTTGTTATTTTATACTGAACTCTTTTTTTTTGTTTTCATGTGAAGTAAACCAAGGCAGGTTAATTGTGAGAGATTCCCTAGGTTAGTAACATGCATCTGGTAGCAATTTACTGAACGGCCTGTGTCCTATTCCATCCATAGGAAAAGCCCCTTTTGTTCCAATGAGTTAAAACTCTAAGAGGAAAATGAATAGTAAAGGAAATGGTGGTGGGTTTTTTTTAGTAAGCAGGACTGCAGTAACTGAGGTGATGCAGGTTGGTTTTTTTAAGTGCTGAATCTCAAAGTATTTTGCAAAATACTTGAAGGATAAATGATCTGAGAAGCAATGTGACATGCAGCTCAGCACCACAAAGTTCTTAAGCGTGTGCCTTGGAATAAGTCATATCTTGCAGGTCTGGGTTGGCATACGTAATCTCCTACTGATGCTTGTTCAAAAGTGTTATTAGCTCTTTCTGACAGAGTTGAAGGGAACATTCAATTTTTCACATTATTTTGTAAATTTAAAATATTTTTTCTCTATCTGCATGATAGTTAACTATAATAAGAAGCATCAATCTTAATTTAGTGCCAGCTGGTGTGTTATAGATGTGATCTTCAGCCTCCAATGTCAGAAAGATTCCTTTCACTGAATTGAAATATTTTAGAATTAAACCTGCACGCTTCACTGCCAAACCCAGGATCTCAAAAGTCTTGGCAGCACAAGGGAAAGAAATTATTTTTAAAAAATCATGTGATGCACTTCTTTTAAATCAAACTAAGAGTTTAAGGTAATCTGATTTACCTTATGAGTTTTGAAGATGGTTGGAATGGTCGTGCTTTCAATTTTATTTTCTCCATCAGGAAGGATAGGGACTTATTGCTGTATAAAATCAAAATGGAGATCTCCTGTCTGCCTTCTAGAAAAATATGAAGTGCTGGGAGACTTGCACTAAAAGTGAAAGAGATGGGGACCATAAACCCTTCACTTACAGGAGAATATCTATGTAGACCTTTTACTCTTCTTACAACAATCCTGAATGATGGAAGAAAGGTAAATTTCTTTTGTGTTTTTAGGTGTAGATGAGGAAGGTTGCATTGTGTTAAATAATGCAAAGTCCCTTGTTACTTTTTCTTTGTTGGCTATTTTGACAATCTTTCAAATGCTAGAAAAGCTGATTTTCCTCGTCATTCTGCCCTTTCACATATTGATGTGCAGTCCTGTATTGCTGGTTAGTGCTGAGCTTTGGTGTGGTTTTCAAAGGAAGTTCTGGCCCTTCTGGATGCCCTGGGAGACACTGAGGTTTTGACTAGCATGTTGCAGAGGCACAAGCAGCCCTCTATCACAGCCTAGTAGTCATCTCTATACATCATAGACTGTGTATGCCAGAGGCAATGATGTCTCAGTTATCAGGAGATAACTGAGGAGTTTGCACCACTACATCACCCCCATCTACCCTTGATCCTTTCTTCAGACATAAACAGCTCTACCAGCTAAGCCCAGAATGCCAGCCAGCTCAGTAACCTGTCTCCAAAAATGGCCAACAGCAGATGTGCTGGACAAAGTGGAAGATGAAATAAGCAAACAATGATACCTCCCCACAACATTCTCCAACCCTCCATTAAACTGTGTTTCAAGATGTTTCTCATCCAGAAGGAAACCTTTTGTGTTTATTAGTCACAGATAGATTTTATTCCATGAACGCATCCCGTTGCTTTGTAAATCTATGCAACCTCCCCTAGTGTCCCATGGCAAGGAGCTGTAGAGCTTACCTACTCACAGATCCATCAGAGGCCTTTGTGCTGCTCTGAGTAACAGGAGCCAATTCTCTCCTTGCTCATTGGATTTCTGTATCAATTAGAGATGAGTCTGTCCTGCAGACAGAGGTGTCACTGCAGATGTATAGACACAGGCAGATGTATTTGTATGAATATACATCGCAGTTTATGTAATTTTAGCTGCAGTAACTTGATATTTCGTTGCTGACACCCCCCTCTGTGCATGCTGCCATCATGTCATGGCTATCAGTACCTGAGCTAATTATATGAATGTTTTCTTTACATTATACAGTTTTACCGATTCTGCAACAAAATCAGCCTCTGCTTTTCATAACATAAGATTTGAGCATGTAATAGTGAACAACCTACATTATTCATCACGTCTGGCTTTTGCTAGTGTGACTGATGGGAATTTGGAGATGTTTTAAAATGAGGGGAAGGGTAGCAGGCCTGTTAGCTAAGATTTTACAGCACAGAAAAACACCTCTTCGGCTTAAGAAGTCTTGGTTCCTTTCATGTGTTTTTCCTCAGTGCTCTTTTTCACCAAAAATTTATTCTTTCAGTGCCTGTCCAAACTTTCTCCCAAAGGCCCCATCAAGTTCTCATGTCTGCTGGGATATTTCTTAGCTCAATTTCTCTCCCCATCTGAAGAAGGATAAATTTCACCTTTACACAGGTATATATTCTGAGACAGACTGCGCTGCCATCCAGCGAGACCTGGACAGGCTGGAGAGCTGGGCAGGGGGAAACCAGATGAAATTCAACAAAAGCAAGTGTAAAGTCTTGCACCTGGGGAGGAACAACCGCATCTATCAGTACAGGCTGGGGGTTGACCTGCTGGAGAAGAGCTCTGTGGAGAAGGACCCAGGGGTCCTGGTTGACAACAGGTTGGCTATGAGTCAACAGTGTGCCATGGGGGCTGAGAGAGACAATGGGATCCTGGGGTGCATCAGGAGGAGTGTGGCCAGCAGGTTGAAGGAGGTGATCCTCCCCCTCTACTCTGCCCTGGTCAGGCCCCACCTGGAGTATTGTGTCCAGTTCTGGGCTCCCTGGTGTAAAAAGGACAGGGATCTTCTTGAGAGAGTCCAGAGAAGGGCTACGAAGATGATGAAGGGCCTGGAGCATCTATCCTATGAGGAAAGGCTGAGAGAGCTGGGGATGTTCAGCCTGGAGAAAAGAAGACTGAGAGGGGACCTAATCAATGTTTATAAATATCTTAAGTATGGGGTGCAGGGGGAATTGGCCAGCACCTTTTCTTTGGTCAGTGGAGACAGGACAAGGGACAATGGCTGCAAGTTGGAGCACAGGAATTTCCGCACCAACATGCGGAGGAACTTTTTCCCAGTGAGGGTGAGGGAGCCCTGGGACAGGCTGCCCAGGGAGGTGGTGGTGTCTCCTACTCTGGAGAGATTCAAGACCCATCTGGACGCCTATCTGTGTAGTATGAGCTGGGGAGCTGCTTTGACAGGGATGGTGGACCTGATGATCTCTCGAGGTCCCTTCCAACCCCTACTATTCTGTGATTCTGTGACCCAGCAGAATTTTGACCATATTTAGGTTGATACCTGTGTAGCTATTTCAGCAAAACTTATGCCTGTCACCAACACTCTGTGCACGTTTTGGATTCTGTGGTTCTTTGAGTCTGCAAACCCTTACACTCTTGTTCCTGCCACCTTTAATCCAGCTGTATCCAAATCCTAACGCTACTTCCCTTTCTCATAGCAACTGCAAAACTTATACAAGCATTTCCCCCTCTAATTTTATGATGTTCCTTTTTCAGTAATGCTTCAGGCACTGAGAGAGGAGGGAGGACTTCCCAGAGCTTTGCCTCTGTTCAGGAGAGGTGTTAAGACTGCTTAGGGCAGTGCAGATTTGGGAAGTAACATGCTGGGACCTCAAGAAATCCTGAGAGAGAGAGGCTTTGAAAAGTCTGTAAGCTACTTCAGTCCCAAGTGCCTCTGATTGCCCAGCCCCAGGCTTTCCCTGGAGTTGTGCATGTGCCATGCAAGTAGACACTGTATACATGCCTGAGAGTTGCTGGTGTTTTAGACCTACCAGTTAGATGTTCTGTTGCAACTCTCAAAGGGTTTTGTTGGGTTTGTTTTGGGTTTGGGTTTTTTTTTATTTGGTTGCACTGTATAAAATTTAGCCTGAATGAATAATTACTCCTCTCTATGCAATGAACTCCAGTTAATAGGGACGGAGTATAGTACATTAATCTCTGTATTTATGAGAAAAGACACATTGTTTTTGAGAATCTGGTGGGGTTTATTTTCATTTAGTATGTTCCTCAGCACATTTATAACAGGCAAATTAAACTTAGATGGGTGGGGGGAAAACTTCAAGTTCAGGAACCCTTAAACACTGCCAAGATTTTATATCTGAAATATATATATAAACCACAATGTAAGAGGAGCTTATAGCTTCACCATTCAAATCCAGGGTCTCATGGAGGAGTGAATAGGTTCAGTCCATCTTGTCCCAGCCTTCCTGAGGGACCCAGGGCAGTTCCCTGCCTTACTGAGAAGACAATCAAGAAGATTCTTGAGTGTATACCAGCAGTGATTTCCATTGGGTACACATTCTGTAACACACCGTTGTGAAGAGTTTCAGAGTGAGCATCCACAGCTTTCAAGCTCTTGTCTTAAATTGACTGTGTATTACCCAAATTTTGGAAGGAAAACAAGTGTTTTGCTCACATTTCAGTGGGAAAATTGTAATAGTGCCTACTATTGAATTCTGTCTTTTTCATGGCACTCTGCAGCCACTGAAAGCAGGACTCGATTCTGTCTTGTGTCCACCTCAGAGAGCAAATCCATTAAGCAATTTTGTGCATTTCAGAAATGGTCTATTTTTTATCAATTATGTAACTCTGCTGAGTATGTCTGTAAACCAGGTTTTGAACTGTGGGTATAGACAAGGACAATTAACTGCGGAGGGTAATTTCAAAACAGTACATTAGGTAAATGATATGTTACTAGGAAATGCTTTGTGATAAGGAGAGCACTTTAAAGCAACTCATTTTAGAAATTATACCGGCTGTATTATGTATTGTAGTTAATTTTAATTACATCAAAATATGTAGAATTAAAAGCAGTCCAATGAAAATGCAGCTATAACCCTTCTAAGAGATGATTCTGATATATAGACTTTTGTTAGAAAATAAAAGCAAGGACTCACGCATTTTATTTTACTCTACATGAGAAATGTTAGATATGTTTTCCTGGATGCAATACCTAAAGCAGAAATGGAAGTAGAGAAACAGACTCTGTGACCCCAAAAAGTAATAAAGTGAGATAAATTACTACTCTGGTCTGTGTTCCAAAAATAGAGCTGAGCAAAACGTTACAAGTTCTTAAAGGAGGAAATATTAAAATGTATTACCCAAATGTTTTTATCCCAGAACTATAAAATCACTAGCCTTCACCAAGGGGCTGCTTGAGGTACCTGAAATCAATACCACCGCTGACTGATTGATCTTAGTTTCCTTTTAATAGCTGCTAAAATAAAGAGCTTGGGGCCTGAAACAAAAAATGCCCATGGCTTTTGCTCCAGGATTTGAGGTGTCAGCCACAAACCACATACTGTGTGCCCAGCTGTGGCAAAAGGCAGCTTTTTGGATGCTTCACTGTGCTTTCTGTTGTTGCTGCTGCTACTTCTCAGAGCAACCAGAGGGTCCAAACTTGAAAGCATCTTTTCAGTCTGCATCCAAGCTGGTGTTTTGCTTGGGTGAAGATGGTGGTTTTGAATCTCATGCCCTGATCCTCCTGACTTGTCCTACTTCAGTGTCTAGCATGGCTGTTTGCGGGTGTGGATTTCTTGCAGAGGAAGGGAAACTAGGTGATGAACACACATACCACGCAGTCTTCAAAACGTGCAGGTCCTCTGCATCAGCTGTCCTGCTACACTGCTTGTCAATGTAGAAAAAGCTTTAGGTATTATTTTCACATCCCTTTGAAGTTATTTGTACATGCAGGTGTCTAAGGTGTCAAACCTTTTCTTACTCAGCAAACATTTAAATACAGATTTAACTGTAAGCCTCTACTTAAGTGGATCTGTTTGGGTTTAGAACTAGACTTCTGGATGTGTTTAAGATTTAGAGCTGGTTATTTAGAGGTTAAAGCCTTGGGGAGGATTTTGGTGTTTTTTTCAGGAGTGTTGTGCTCATACTGAACTTAAAATATTTAAACATCCTTTAAAATATGGTCCTTAGGCCCTGGAAGCTGGCCTTTGTACCACTCTGCAAAGCCATAGTGATGTTGGAATCTAGATGTCATAGGCTTCTGGTGAGCACAGGGCTCCTAAGTCATTAAGGAACAGACCCTCAGAAATATTCAATCACCTGAACATTAGTTAAGTGCTTATTATATTCAGGAGCCTTTGAAAAATCCATTACCTGCATCTTCAGCTACAAGGATACCTTTACAATTTGGCTTTTATGCTTTGTGACACTTCACAGAGCACTCTATAAATATCTTAAAAACCTGGGGCTACTGCTAAGGGTACTCAAGTACCTGAGATACCTTTAAAACTTTTACCCTTTTTAATTTTCACAGTTGGGAGCTTATGTTGAAATAAGTGGAAGCGTAAGAGAGTTTGGGAAGAAATCATGTGTGTGCTGAAGAGGACTGCGTCAGCATTACCTTCTAATAAATTTGTTCTGCTGTTTTTCAGGTAAAGGTGATGTGTTTGGTGATATCTTCTGGAAGGAAACCAGTCTGGCCCATGCCTGTGCCAACGTACGGGCTCTGACATACTGCGACTTACATATTATTAAACGAGAAGCCTTGCTTAAAGTGTTGGATTTTTACACTGCTTTTGCCAACTCCTTCTCGAGGAATCTCACGCTCACCTGCAATCTGAGGAAACGGGTAAGGTGACAGCTCTTGTTTTTCCCCTTCCTCTCACCAACAGATTGCACGCTCTTGCAGACTGTTTGCAGCGTTTAGCAGCCCCCAATTTACTCTTGATGTTTTCAGGTCATTGCAGATTAACTGGCTTTTCAATAAATGTTGCTGTTTGTTAATGATGGCTCAATAAAAGTTTCCCATAGATTTGCAGCTCTGAGAAGAGTCCTAGCAGGGTGACATATGAATTACATTTCTTTTCCTTTTCTTCACAGTTGCTGGGGTTTGGCTTTTTTTTTTCCCCCCATTGCCTTATGTATAAAGTTATATTTTATAGTCTGATTGAATCCGGATTCTGATTTCCTCAGAGGTGAGGTTTTATCTCTCATCTGCTAAGATATAGGTCAGAGGATGGTCTGATGGATCTGCATGGCATAGATCATCAGAGAGAAGTTTACTGATGCTAAATAAATAACACATACTCAGCAAAAGTATGTTAATACTTCCTTCTCTCACTTGCATAGTTTAGAATTTTAATACGGCAAGGTTAATAAAGCTTGGTAGCATTTTTACATTCACAGCTCACTTCTTTAACCCTCCTGCTCATTTTATAATCAATCAGCAATGCTCACTATCCATTAGGCTTTTCAAAGAACACTCCATCTAAAAATTAATTAGCTGTAAGGACGTATCTTGAAAACAGGTTAAGGGATTCTTTAATTCGCATTGCGGCTGCAAAATTTAATCTTTATGATGTTTTTTTCAAGATTGATGAGGGTTATATAAATTTCATTTGCATAGAGAAATCTCATAACAATGATTTATAGATTATTGAGCATTAACTGTGATCCTCTAGCTGCTGAAAGGCATTATTCTGTGGCTGTACCTAGGGGATCTCACCTGATAACGTACCGAGGCTACCTAAGTGTTTCACAACACAGTTTCAGCCTTGACAGTAACAGGAGTTCAACACAACTAGAATTTTACTTCTCTGAGCCTCTCTAGTCCTGGATCATCTTACAAATGCTTCTTTCAAAGGAGTTAATTTTTAGTGAATTCCTGGTGCTCATTAATATACCAAGTATGGCACAGAACATCCATGGCAAAAGCAGATGCAATGGGATTACAGTCCCCCTCTGAGCTGAATTATAATCATGTTTGATTCCAGCTTGTCAGCCTACCTCTGCCTAGAATCTTGCTATCTCTGCTTCAGACCTGAAGAAGGGCTTTGGGACTTCTGGTTTGCGGTTTCTACACTTTTCCATTGATAAGATGTCCCCCAAGCCTTGTCTTCAGTATCTCCCCCTTGCATCTCGTGCCTACCTGTGACTTTGCCATCAGCTACAATCCCATGATGACAATTCTGCTCAGGCATTACTGATGGAGATTTCATGGCACAAGCTAATATCACACATCAAAATGTATTCTTTCCTTCCTTAAGTGGAGAACTTCAGCTAGCTTCCTGGGAATCCCCTTCCCCCATTAGCCATAACAAGGTTGTGTTCAGCAAAAACATGTGCAGATATTTCCTGACAGGAGACATGTTGGAGTTCAACTCCACAGTCCAGGGATGCATGTGGAGAATAGCCTTCTGGCTGTGTTTTCATGGGTTTTCTTCTTCCCTGCCCATATTTTTAAGAAAAATTGGTTACCCTGCAAGGCCCTGCCACAGGGAGACACTCAAGTGGAAACACTCATGAAGATCAGGTCCCCAGTACAGGTATCTGCTGTACAGCTTAGTGTTACTTGTATATATGGACTTTGCGACAGGAGCAGTGCCACAGGAGAGTTAGGCTTGTTCAGCTTGGAGAAGAGAATGCTCAGTGAGACCTTACAACAGTCTTCCAGTACCTGAAAGGGCTACAGGAAAGCTGGAGAGCGACTGGTTGTAAGGGCAGGGAGTGATAGGACAAGGGAGAATGGCCTTAAGCTGAATAAGGGGAGATTTCAATTAGATATTGGGAAGAAATCCTTAGGCACTGGAACAGATTACCCTGAGAAGTTGTGAAAGCCCCTGGATCCCTGGAAGTGTTCAAGGTCAGGTTGGATGTGATTTGGGGCAACCTAATCTAGTGGAAGGTGTCCCTGCCCATGGCAGACAGTTGGAATGAGTTGATCTTGAAAGGTCCCTTCTAATCCAAGCCATTCTATGAATCTGTATGAGGTTATTACATGAGAGTGGATGAAGACTTGAAGAAAGGTCATGTTACTGTGTTACATGCAGGGTGCAGTTCACTTCATTAAAAGCTGGGTGGATCAGTGATGATGTCCAAGCTAGTCACTAGTGACCTTTATAGCCCATGAGGAATGGCTCCCCCAGAAAGCAATCATCTAGCTCTTCTTCGGTGTCCAGTCTTGAATGAGAAAAATCATCCTTTTTCTGTTGACTTTTGAGAGAATTCTTGATTGCTAACTTTTAAATACATATGGTACATCAGATGAACTGCAAATATGATGTCTCCTACAATTTTTCTCAAGACCTGTTTTGGGAAAAATCTTCCTTCTAGTATTGCAGTAAGTTGTGCTGAGCTGGAGCCTGCTTTGCAGAAATTCTACATCTTGTTCCTAGGCACAAAATAGATCATGCTACTTTCCACACCAGGGACACAATCTAAGTCCTGTTACATAACGTTATTCAGGGGATTGTTTCAAACCTTGTATCTGCTGAAAGTATACGTGATTCCCTGTTGGGCACAGATGTGTTTGATGGTGAGTTCATCTCTTAGGAAAGCAGCGTCATCCAGGACAGTTCCATCAGACAAAGAGAAAGTAGTTGTTCAGGCACTGAGGTTGGGCTGACAGCTGCACCGTACTGCAGCAGTTTGTGCTGAAGTCATTTAATCTAAATGGAAAGAAAATCATTGTCTCCTTTAATTGATTTCAATAGAAATATACTGAGCCCTTTTTCTATGTAGTCATCACTCGTAAGGTTTGACATTTAATTATAACAGAAATACTCTACTTGTGGTTCTGCACTCAAGAAAATGGATGTTCTCACTGTCAAACGTATATAGACAGGATCGTTCTTTCATCAGGTCTGCTCTTCAAAATACACATATATATATGTGTGTGCACACACCACTGTTGGTGCTGTGTTGTCCCTCAACAAGCACTTAGTCCATAGACTGCAAAACAATTTAGACATTCAAAAGGCTAATAAACTAATAATAGGACTGAGCACAAAAGGTTAGTTCCACATGACAGGGAAGAGAAAGTCATGCTGAAGTGGGAAAATAATGTTTTCTCACTCCCAAATAACATTTAGAGGCCTGGCATGTTGGATGACCTACTTAAGGCATCTGCTCAGCATGCTATTATTGACTCTGGATTTTTGTTTTCTTTTTTTTTCTGTGTTAGATAGCTTAGCCATCATGCTGCATTTTTGAGACCTCACAGTGAGTGTGCCTGCTAGCTTTTCAACCTGCAGTCATCTCTCCTGCCCAGGGTGGCGAGATGATTTTTAATTGGTAATTGCAAAGTATTGCAGCATATCAAGTTTCGTGCTCTGAAATCTTTATGGTATATCTAACGCCACTAATGCACACTCCAAGGCAGATGTGGGTTGTGTTTTTTTTCCAAACAGAGAAAAATAATTAATCTGGAAAGATATTCTTTAAAATCACAGAGATTACATAGCTGCCTCTGAGGACCAAAAGTTATGAAGCAGTGTTTAGGATGAGTCTTCAAAGAGTTAATTACTGCTTTCTGATGTTGGAAGAGAATATTAATAATGTTGAATTCATTAAGAGCCTTTCAAGATTTCAGACAGCTGGAGGAGGGTCTCTCTGCAAGCTTGAGCCGTGGAACTTGGCCTGAGGAGGGGAGCCAAGACAGATTCCTAGGAGGCTCAAACCCATATAAATAAATGTACATTTTATTGATGATCAAAATTCAGGAAAGAAGGTCAACGTCAAGCTACCAAATGTGTTCCCGTAGAAAACAAATGTTCAGCAGAAATTTTTAAAGCTTTTAGTTTTTCTTTTCTCATCATTGCTTCCATTTACACTAGCTAACATACTAACCCCAGCTAACTGCTAGATCAACATTGCCTATGCCAGTGCAAGAAACAATCAAACTGGAGTTTTGGCCCTTGTGAAAGCTAAAATTCTCATGTGTTTTACCCAAGAGATACAAGGTCACATACTGCTGTTTTCTACCATGAGCTGTATTAAAGAACTGATTCAGGAGCAGCCGAAGAAGACAATTGTCTGTATAGGAGCTCTGGCACATTAGCCCTGGAAAGGTATGCTGGAGAGTGAGCAAGGAGAGATGCAAAGAGAAATGACTGCCTTGAAGGCAATGAAATGTCATCCGGTGCCCTGTGGCACTCTTGAAGCCAGGGGCAACATGGTGTGCAACTGATGTTATCCTATTCCTCCAGCTCAGTGTGAATCTCTGAGGCTCTTTAGTGGGTGAGGGTAACAGGCTGTCGTAACCCACATGTCCTCTGTTTTTCTTTCTAGTTCAGATTAGAATAATTTATCTTTAAATTGGCTGTTTCTGTTTCTGCTTGAGGTTTTAATGAATGTTGTTTCTTGACTGAATCACTCATCATTTCTGTCACATAGCCTTCAGAAAAGCTTTATTTTAATTCGAATTCTGCATTCGCGTCTCCTAAAAGTGAAGGTTATACCAAGGTTCATTCAGGATTGCCCTTCTTTTTCACTTTTAAGCCTCTCCAGATGGCATGTTACATTAGTGAGTGTCCTGATGTAGAAGCAATGTCAGAGGCAGAAAGCACTGCTCTGCATATTGGCCCTTGCTCCTGAAGGTTGCACATGATCTGGTGAACCTGAGGACTTTAGCAGGTTTTGAGCTCTGAGAGCCCTTCACAATTACAGCAGCTTAATTCAGAGCTGTTTGCACTTCACCAGCTGGTGCTCACACTCAGCCCTGATCAGTTGTGGGGAGTGACTTGCTCACGTGGGAAGGGATCGGATCATCCTCCTTGAGTAACTCTGGCAGACCGAAAGCTGTGGGGTAACTGGAGCAGGATGTGCTGAGCACCTCCTCTGCCCAGTGGTCCATCTGCACTGGCAGGGTTTTCACCTTTTCTGGGTCTGTAATTGGGAGCTTTCAGCATGTGGGACAGCCATGATGGCAAAACCTATCTGGGAAAGAAAAGGTTTTCCATCATTCTGAATACAGAGAAGCATGCTAAGGGAGCTGCTGTGACTAATAATATACATCAGCTGGTGGGGGCTTTAGTGGTGTCCTGGGCTCCTGTACTGGGATAAGGATGTGCCCACATCCAGGCTGCTACTCATTTATGTCTCACACTGTACTTTTCTTCTTCCTCTGCTGGTTGGAGCCAGTGGCAAGGGTCCCAGGGAGTGCAGGATCAAGTCCCCTGTAAGGGCAGATCCAACAGATCAATTTCTATTATGGCTTGCATAGCCAGCAGGCTTTTGGCATGACTCAACTTGGAGTTTGTAACTCAGTGGCTTGCTCAAGCCTATTGAAAATTAATTAGATCTACTTCTAGATGGCAACATGTGTGACATGTTTCTTTTACCTGTCTATCTTTTCAGGGACGCAAAGCATCTGCAGACTAATGCGTCCTGCTGCTTGCTGCCCTTAGCCAAGGCAAGGGGACACAGAGGGGTTTGTTCCCCAGCCAGGCATGGTGACACCCCTCTTCACTTCTCCAGGGCAAAACACAGAGTGACGTTAGTCACAGCTCCTAGCTCTGCATCCCATGACGTGTTTGGGTATTTACAGCTCTTGCTTCATTACTGCCGAACAAGTAACTCTCTTGTGCCCATGGCAAAGGACACGTTTCTCAGCTGTCTAAGCCAAAGGTCTCACCTCTTACCTTTCCTCCTCACTCTCTCCTCACCTGTAACTCTGACAAAAGTAATGTGCCTCATTCCTTTTCTTTTTTCTTTTTTTTTTTTTTTAAATAAGCAATAAGTTCAGCCCAGTTTGGGCATAAAGGGGGGAATTTACCTCCTCATGCTCCCTCTGTAGATCTTGCAGATTAGCCTTGCCTTTAATTTCACCAAATTACTTTCTCCATCTACATGTGATAATAGAAAGATTGCTTTACCTTGTCTCAGGATGCTTCTGCCCTTTCCTGTCCCTCTCTGGTCTTTAGTTATTTGTTGGGTTGTTTTCTTTGCTTGTAAGAACATGTTGCCTCAGAAAGTGAAGTCTTAGAGCTATAGCTTAGCTGTAGCAACAGTTTAGCATGATTACGAAGCTTAAGTAAGTTATGCCCTCAAAATCAATATGGTTTTATTATATTCACATCTTAGCCGACTCTGCAGGCCCTGTTAAGCTTAAAGACACTTTCACCTAAGACAATTTTTAAAAAAATATAATTATTGTTTAGTCCATTACATCCACAGTTATCTCCAGATGTGTTACTGGAATTTTTCCTGAAGAAAATATTTCCTAAAGGACTGTTTCACTGATTTAGAACTAGTTATCACTTCTAATGGCATCTAGGCTGGTATTTTGAATGTGCATGGGACAGAGGAGGCTTCAGACGTTCAGATAATGTGGTCTCATCCAAACTGTCAATTGCCAGTGGCCCCTGGCTGCTCCATGTCTAGGAATTTCTTGAGACACTGCTAGGAGGTCTGGGTCAAACCCGTGTATGGAGAATGGAGTAATTCCATGTGTATATGTAGCTGTGTGGTTACTGAGAGCCCAGCACAGTCCATGCTACACCTTCTGCTATCGAGACCCCCATGCGATTCCTTCTAAATGAGGATAACACATCTGAGGCTAGAGGTTTTTTCCTGCAGATCTTCCTCTCTTCTCCTGCTCTCCTGAGCAATTTCTTCTGCCTTTGCTCCTCTTTGGGGGCATGGGGATTTTAAAGTTTGAGGCAGTCAAAGCCGGGAAGTTAGTCCTTGGAGGACCATGCATGACTTCGCTAGGTAGAAGAGCAGCATAAAAATTCAGAGAGAAATCTGCGGCAGCATTAACTTCACCCCTCTGAGCCTCTCTCCCAGATGCCATGGGACAGCTGTCTGAGCAGAGCGATTGCTGTACAAGCTGTTGGTGGGTTTGCTTTCTCACTTTGTTTTTGGGAGCTGTGAATCTGACTCTTTCCTGCATGCCTCCCTCCCTTCCATCGCCTTTTTTGCCACTTCATCACCTCCCTTACAGTGTTCTCTTCTGGGCACCCTTCGGGTCATACGGACTGTGGGAGATCGAGGATATGGGAGCATATGCACCTCTGAACCTCTCCCTGGAGGCACAGAGGGAGCATGGTGGCTTTCTCTCCTTCGACAAGCACAGCGTGCTCCTTTGGCTGTGACAGCATTCATGGATGGGTGCAGAAATGGGTGAGAAACCTGCAATTGCTCCTCTCCTTGCCACCTCAAAGACTTGGGTGTCCTAGTGAGTGTTTAAATACTTACCTGAAAATCAGAGCACTGTATATCCCCTGGGGGCTTTTGGGATGTCTGGGGTAGTAGGGATTCATGGCACAGCCTGGATTAATGCATCTTGCCTTTAGATTGCAGGCAGATGCAGAGATTAGCCACACACTATCATCCTTAATAGCGTTTCAGAGCGACATTAATGCCGCTGGATACCAGCAGGGCCCTTCTCTACACTGGATATAATCCCTAAATTAAATACTTTCCTCAGGGGTCCTGACTGTGCTTCTATAGGAGCAAGAGGCAGAGCACCACCAACTCTGTTAAAAGCAGGACTGAGCCCAATTCTGATAATCCTTTGGCATTACAGAGGTAGGCTTGTTTTTTCCTGGGCGTGTGGCTTCTCTGTCTAAATCTAAATTGAGGTGATATTTGATCTTGTTTGTCAGGCTATTACTTACTGTTGTTTTTTTGGTGAGAAATGCAAGGCAATTTAGCGTACTTTTCATTCGAGGGTCTTTGAACAGTATGGTGTGGCTGCAAAGAAAAATAATGATGTGTGTTGATGTGACACTTTGTGCAGGTGGGGACTCAGCAGCTGTTACAAAAGGCACTATGCTGATCTACCCCAGTGAAAGGTGCGAGCATCTCTTCAGGCAGGCAGTGTGAGCCGAGTGATTTATTTGTGTGTGGAAAGATCATTACACAGGAAATGTTAGGGATGGTCAGCATCCATAGGAAAACAAAAGTGTAAGCTGGCCATGTTAGAGGGAAGATCAAGATTGATGACAATTTGCTATTTTACTTTTTTGTGAATTAATAACATTTTCTTGGTTAGAAAGTGGTCATAATTAAGAGACTATCCTTAGCTGACCTGGATAGACTTCTGCGGGCAGTTTGCTAATATTGATTCAGGACAGTGTTGTTTGCACAGGACTTGAATGATGATAAAAAAACAAATCAAAGGCTTACTATTTTTAATCTTGTAAATATTAAAAAGTAAATGTTTTGTATTCACCTCCCCTCATCATTTAAAGTCGATGCTTCTAATCTCTTCCAACTGCTAGGGAAGGGGAGGGAATGTGCACAGTGCAATGGGAAGCAACATTGGCCTTTCCATTTTTGATTGCCAGTTAAGAAGGTTTTTATCATCAGCCCCTGCTGTGTTTGGATGTTGTGATGAGCATGGACATCAGTAGCAAATCCAGCAGCAGACCCGAGTGGGTCACCATCCTTGTTCCCGAGCTTCCCTCATGGGCTGTTGTTTTGCCAGGCTTAGCTCTGGGGTGGGCTCCTTTTTGGGCAGGCATCCTAACAAAGCCAATCTCCCCACAGCTTTGTGTGACTCCTTCGATGCCTAACAAGCCATGGGAGTATTACAAATACATTTGCATTACCGCTGAGAGCAGCCAATTTATTTTGTGATGCCCACAACGTTCCCAGGAGCAGCCAGTGCTGCCGGTGGATCCCTGCTTCTGGGCCACCTTCATTACGTACAACTGCACCTAGTGCTAAGGCTGTGGGCATCCTAGTAGGTAGGATTTGCACAAAATTTGGGGAAATAGGTCTGTTCTATTACCTCACAACCCTCCTAACAGTTAGCCCAGAGCAAAGGATTTCTTTTTGCATGGGCTGCTGAGCATAATTACCATGTAGATCTACTTTTCCAACCGCAAAAAAAGGGGGAGACGTTACAAAACTGAGATGATTAATTCAGAGTGCTCTGGTTGCTTCCGTCATTGCTTCCTGGAGCAGAACGCCAGGCGTTTTAGTAACACGGCGCAGCATGACTTGCAGGTATAAAAATGAGTTTCTGCACTAGACTTCTCACTCCCAACCCCCCCCAACCTTACCTCTGCAAGTCTGGAACACCAGTTGCAATGCACCAGTAACTGTGGGTTTCTGCCATGGAAAAAAAACTTCTGTCTTTTCATTGGGATCATGTAAATTGATTTCCATAGGCTTCACAAAGAGCAGACAGAGCTTTAGCATTAATCCAGAGTTTTCTGTCTCTGCCCAAAACAGAATCGGTTTTGTCAAATCAAGAAATGATCGGTAATAGTTTCACAGCATTTTGCACTGATTTTATTCCTGCAGCCCCCCCCGTCTGAGCAGGTTTTTGCCATGGCTTTGTGCAGAAAGATTCCTCACCAGTTAAATACTATAAGCCTGTAAAATGCCAAATAAAACTCCCTGCAAGAAGGTTTATTTTCTTTTCTGCACAAGTACAAATCTATTGTTTTACAGCACACGCTTCACAGATGCAGTAATTCCCAAACATGCTGGTTCAGCATGTGATGACCATACAAATCCTAGATTTACCTTGCTCTGAATGCTGTTTTTGGGCTGCCTTCTACAGCCAAGAAACAGCTCGTATAGGAAAGTATTAAATAGTACATGAAGGGCAAGAAAAACTTTGTGGGGAAGTTTGCATGAATCCCACCAGTTTCAGTTAAAAATAAACCCCAGCCTGTCACTTCCAACTTAATGATGGCTGATTGACTGCGTCTTTTTTAATTGCCAGCTAGTTGCTGTGATTAGCAAGCTGCCTCAGTGTATATGTCCCATGCAAAAGAAGTCTGGAGAAGCAGTTATGAGAGCAGCTGATTTACATATATGCCAGAGGTGGGCATAGCTGTTGGGAGGGAGGGGGGATGGGGGAAGGCACCTGAAATAAGCCGAGTCCCCTATTAATTGCACTTTTCAGCAACTTGCTGGAAGGCAAAAATTTTCCATGTTAAGGAAGAAACCTATATTATTAATTTTTTTCCTCATATTTTTGCTTCTCAGTTTTCACAGCCCTTAATTTGTTTCTCTTCCTAAAGATAACAAAAACATAATATGGTTTTCCAATAAGTTAATGCTAAAAAAAAAAAAGAGCATAGTGTAAGCAGTTATAAAGATCTCTGATTCTCTTAACCCCATTAATTAAACTGTCAGTGAACTTTTGAACTTTGGGACCGCCCCATAGACATTTAGGGGAATTTTAGATTATTTCATTAGTACTCCACAAAGCTGTCTCAGCTGCCAAAATTTTTTTAATAGTGCTTCCTATCTAAATATTTCCATCAGTCGTTGCACCTCCAGAGCAGAGGGACGTACCTCTCCATGCTCTATCAGTACATAGCACTTTTGGAAACAGTCCATTGTGCTCTGCTTTTTATTATGGACAGCACTCCTGTTACCACAGGAACAGACTTTGGCTTTTTTTGAGAGCCCAGAACACTTGACACTTCTTTAAAAATGTGAAAATGGAGACCTGAGTAACCAGCAGATGACAGCAGCAAAGAACAGCCATTTCAAAGCAGGATATTTCTGCTGGTTAGCTGAAATGTTGCATTTTTTTTAAGATTCATTTTTCTTTCCCATTCCTGCCTATTGCTTGCCCCTCAGTGTGCAGACATCCGGTTTTCCTTTTCTGTGTCCCTGACCTTCTCAGAGCATCCTGGCCCCCCAGCATGTAACTTCTGTGTTCTGATTCTGCCTCCCTTCATGGCCTGCCTGACATTGTAAAGAATTTCCATCTCTATCATGTGTCTAAGGCAAATCCATTTTAAAATGGAACAGTTGTTGGTAGTTCAGGGCAGCTCAATTATGAATGAACCCCATCATTCTCCCAAGCTCTATTAGCCCTCTTGCTGAAGAAGGCTACAGTAGAAATGTAAATGGATTAAACTGAATCATGCATGTTTTTCATGTGTTATTAATTACCCTTGTTTCCATTTATTAAAGGACTTAGCCAATAACCTCAAGATGTTCTGTGAAAGTACATGAATAATAATTTACAAGCTCATCACAGCCATGCATTAATATACCAAACAGATGCCTAGCTGATCTACACGAACCATCAGCTATAACTTAAAGCATTTGGCAGAAAGTTTGAATCAAGGTGCTGTTTGCCCTGGGGTTCCATCAGTAATGTGTCCCATGAAGAGCTTCCTCCCAGGCCAGTTGTGCTGAAATTCAGTCCAACACGTCAAATAGCTGCTAATATGGTAGATAAGGACTTTGCTGGGACAGAGATTGACCTTGCAAGATCCCCAACAACCTTCTTTAACCTTGCTAACCGTGTGGGCAGATGCTCTTGCTCTGTGGATGAGCCCTGCCCCATGGGTGGAACATCTGTAGGCATCCTCTACCATCTAAGGTGGGTTCCAGACCCAACTGAGAAGAGTCAGTCTCCTAGAAGTGCCCAGGCAAGGGCTTTCTGTAAGAAGGTGACAGATGAACTGGTGTCTCATGTGGGAAGCTTAGGGTTAGCTGGATTTACAGACACCAGGGAAAAAAATCAATCCAGAGAAGAAATAAAGAGGATGCTTTAGGAAAAGTCTCAGAGGTCAGAAGGACCTCTGGGAAGCAATAGAAGCATCTGAGATGAAAAGTAATACAGCCAGAGGTGGAGATTTGTACTCCTGTCTGGTGTCTCCCTGCATCCTTGCAGCAGCCTTTCTCCTGTACCAGCTGGTGTTTTGTTAATTGTGTACAGGGAGTGGTAGAAATGATGCAAACAGTGTGTAAACAGGGTGCAGTGTAGACACAAGGGGGAAAATACGGAATCATCAATGTTATTGATTGCAAAGGTGTGTTATTTGTGCAGGTACAGGGTTTTCTTACTAGCCTCAGACAGGAAGAGGGGACAAATCAACTGGGCTGACTCCCAAGTTTACATGAGGAGGTAATTTCTGATCACTCTTAAAGCCAGATTTGCCAAAGTATACAGTACTGAGGATTACAAACTAATTTGTTTGGCTCTGAAGCAATGAGATAAGCTAAGGCTGCAAAAACAGCGTGCTTAGCCCCTAAGGAGCATCCTGTGTTAGTGCCTAAATATATGGATAGGAACATAAAACAGTGCTGATGAGCTTTACAGAGATCTACATCTAGAAGAGAGGTATGATGTGAAATAAGTATTAGGGAAGATCACCAAGAATCATGTGAAAAAAAAAAAATCAAAGGACCTTTTCCCCAAGGATAGACTAAACACCAGGACACAATACAATGATACCCACAACTAGGATATAGCCAGATCGTTAAAATCCTCCCCAGCAGAGCCTCAGCTTATTGCCATGAAAGCTCAGGGATTGATTTAATGCAACCAATATGTAAATGGGAAGGAAATGGCTCTTCACCACACCATCTGTTTATCCCATCCCTATAACCCCATGTATTAACTCTTTTGTGCCATCTCTTCCTCTTGCTGATACCCTTCAGGAATAAATACCAAGTTCTGCAGAGTTCCTCAGCCACATCTTATGAGGTTAGAAAAAACACCTAATGGTCCCTTTGGAGACAGGCAGAGCTCTTCCATCTCTGGGTTTTTGTCACGTAGGAAACCTGCTGGTTTTGCCACTAAGAAACTCTGATAGGATTATCATTAGCAACTTTGTTTCTGCACAAGTAACCTTCGGGGAACACCGTGTTTCTCTTTGTGGAGAAGTTTCATATGGCTGATGCAGTATTTCCATGTTGTTGTAGGAAGCTCACTAGTTGGTGGATAAATGTGCCACTGGCTGTGGGTGATTTTCCTTGACTTTCTGCCCCAGAAAGGAAGGTCTCTTCACTGCAGCAGGCTTGGGTGCAAGATAAAATTAGCAACATCGTTGAGATGGGGTCTGTGTTCTCTCATTTTTTTTTTCATTTCATTATGCAGTAAATAGGAGGGCCCTGTTTTGCTGACACTTAAAGATGCCTCTGAAAAACTGTTACCCCTTTATTTCCTTGAGCCAATGGCAGCTCTGCGCCAGCCCCCTTTGGTTAAAGGGAGATGCTTGGGTGAAAGCAGCACATCCTTTCCTTAGTATACTTTTTCTTGACTGGATGCTCTTCCATCTTTGAATGCTTATGTCTTGGGCCTTTATTTTCTCCTCAAGGGGTTCCTCCCCACTGAAGCACTGGCTGTGATCATATTAAGGGCAATTAATCTATGTTTTCAACAGCCAGCAGTCCTTACTCACACGCTGCCAACGGAGAGCTCTCAACTGGGAAAATTTTAGCTCTTGCTGGGTGAGATGTTTCACTTGAAGAATCCCAGGCACACTTGTTAAGGTTATTTCACAGAGCTTTCTATAGTTAAATGAAGTACATATTAAAACTTTAAATAATCTTTTGGTCTTTTTTCCTCTTAAATTGGGATTTCCCAATGGTTTCACTGAGCTAATTCACATCTGTGATGCAGTGGGCTGTCCCTGTCTTTCAGTCAGTGAATGATCTACCAGAGATATTAATCTTTTCTGTGTCCTGATTTCAATTTAAAAAAAAAAAAAAGTAAATTGTCAAGTTTAGCCTTCTCTGATACAGTATTAGGCTGTATTTATGGGTCAAGAAGGAAAAGAAGAAACTCCAAGGTAACTTTGGCATGGCTGGCTGCCTGAAAACAGAACCATGGTGCAGTGTGAGTTTGGGTTTTAAAGCAAATGAGCCTGATTAATACTGCCTTTCTGTTGGGGGATGCTACTATGCTACAGCTGGCGTCTTTGTGCCCGTTTTTGTGGTATGCCTAGACTTGCCCTCACTTTTACCCCCATGAGCACTTGAAAGATCAGACCTTTGTCTGGGATTTAGAAACAAATAGGAAATGAGCAAATGACTTCCCAGCCACCAGCCTAAATCTGCTCTGTTCAGGAATACTACCTTGGTTTTTAGTTAGCTTGAACCTGGAGTCAGTGTCTTTCCCCACCAAACTGGTCTCTACTATGAGACCTGGTTCACGGGAGGAATGTCTGACAAGGAGAGGGCAGTACATTTTACCTCTCTGGTTTGTAATGTGGAAAGATACAAGAAGTTTAGATGCCTTGGCTCTTCAAGGAAGAGTTACAGAGGAGCAAAGACTCCAGATTGTCCCTTTCATTTGGGTCTGCTGTTCATATGTTCTGCCCTTTAAAATGATTTCTTCATTTCTGACTCATCACAAACAAAACTGATGGTGTTATACCTCACATGGCACTGGAAGTGCATTGTTTTAATTGAAGCTCCTGTTAGAAAAGCTTTTCAGTAAATTAACAAAACCTTGAAAACGATGAAGTGAACAAAGAGGATAGCTGGTAGCACGTTCTGTATAAACCCAAAGTTTCTGAAAGCCAAGTAGAATGTCCTCAATGTCAGAAGCAAGGCTGATAGCAAGGAGTGTTATCTTTTGTTAGGCCAGTTGATACAGCTGGAAAAAAATGCAACAAGCTTTCAGTTGCAAAACATTTTGTCAGGTCTGAAGACTTCAGATTCAATTTCAGGCCCTTTATAGTCTGGTACAGTAATATTTAAGAAAAAGCCACAGCATAATGATTCCAATTAATTTAAATTTCCTCTGAAAGTGGAGAGGAAAGAATAGTTCATTTTGGGAACAATTTGTAATGCTTTTGCTGATGTATTGCTTTGTAAATGGAGAGTTCTCTCTCAGACATTTATTGAGACCATTTGGTCTTCAGGCAGAAACCCGTAAGAGGCAAAAGCAGAGAACAAAACACAAATCCAGCAAATCCTCATGGGCCCGTGTTCTGTGTGGCTTTGTGCTAGGGATACACAAGAGCACTGGGTCTGTCATGAGTAGGGCTGGCCAGAAGGGAAAAGTTACGTTTTTGATATTTTTCATTAAGATAAAAGTAAAACCTTCTGAAAATTTTCACTAAACAGAGATAGTGCTGCCCATCTTTCTACCGCACTTCCAACCGAAAGCTGAGCAGCAGTAAAGTTGTCTGGGACTGGATTTAATTTCAGCAATTAACTGCAATTACAGTTGAGCCCTTCTAGTTGTTTGAAATCCAGAACTATATTTCCCAGACTGGACAATAATGAAAAGGAAAAAAAAATATATTAGTTTTATTTTATGTCAATAAATAACTTTATATGTATATGATTAATGTTTTTGCACTCTAGCTTTTCCTGCTATGGGGGCTCTGGGCTAGACACCTTGGTTCCATCCCTTGTTCATGTACTAAGCAGCTCAGTGACCCTGGGCAAGTTATATGTGTCCTCTCCATGACCTAGTTTTTGGCATCTGGCAAAAGAGGCAGCAACATGAATCCTGCTTTCTCCAATACAGGGAATGAAAAGTGGTAGATCAGTACTTCATATTATTATTGATGATTGATTTTCTGTTCCAAGTTAAATCAGGCTGAAGAGCAGCTTGAAAAGTCTTGTGGTGCTTTTCCCCATCCCAGAGAGCACCAGTTTTGTAGCCTGCCCTGAGCTCAAACCGCTCTGCTGTCATCTGGAGGCTTTGAACTAACTTTCCCTATTTATGCTCAGAAGCATATCACTCTTAGGAGACACTGTGCTGGGCAAAGCAAAGGCTGCTTTCTCTAAGGAGTTTCTTTTTTTAATCATCTGTAAGAAAATGCACAGACTGTAACTCATCTGTACCGCAGCAAAGCCTGGATCGGTTGTCAGTGCTGCTTACTGACATTTCACTAGACCAGTGCCAATAGTGGCTATTGATCCAATGGCCGATGTCAGTTTGCAAGGACCAGACATGCCTGATCTAGTTGGAAACTGTCCTTTTGAAGGGGCACTGTCTGGAAGTGAGCACACCACCCACCATGGGAAGCAATGGGAAGCTCCCTTCAACTGTCCATCCCTAGGGTTCCTAAAGTGATGTGCTGGCAGGGCTGGTGGTGGCCACATCTCTTAGTGCACCACTTGGTAGTATGAGTGAGTCACCAGCTGTTTTCATCAATGTGGAGTCCTAACAATCATGGAATGGGTTTGTTGTGGTTGGTGGAGGCCTTTGCTGGGATTCTCTTCATCCAGTGGAAGACTTGAGCTTCAGTTTTTAGTCTTCTGCAGGGCATATCTTTCCCAGGGGTGGGATATCCACCAGAGTCCCTGTAAATACCTCAGCTTCCCTTCTTGCAGGATCTCCATGCTATGCAGAACAAGAAACATCTGCAAGATGGAAGGAAAATAAGTTCAGCAGGTGTTAGAAATCTGCTCTTCTGTGCCAGGCAATGAAGTAGAAGAAATACCTTCCCTGCACTTTTTTCCCTCTAGTAACTGCTTCAGTAAGGAAGAGAAGGGGAAAGGAGAAGAGTACGTGATACTCTCCATCAGCAAGAAGGAGGGATTGGTAGGAGTCAGAGAGCAGAGGGAACCATTCAGTTTGTTCACCCACCAAATGACCAACCCAGGCTAGACTTGTTTACATGGGAGAGTTGTTATGGAGAAAAGGAAAGCATGAGTCTAAATCCCTAAGTGGATAAACCTAACTAGTGAGAGGGAACAGGGGTCCCCATGAGACACTACTCAGTAGTAGTTCTCCCCGGTTAGGCCCTGATTCAATAAACTATTTCAGCTCTTCAGCCCAATTTAGTCTTTTTATTGAGTTCATCTTAGGATTTGGGGTCCTGAAGAGGGATTAGGAGTCTAAAGCAGTGTTTCATTGCCCTCAGTTGTGATGGGAGCCCCATAGGTGGGACTGTTTCCCTTTGGATCCTCTGTGGATCTGAGACCACACAGATCAGTGCTCCTCTCTGCAATGGACTGACCCTAAACGAGGCCAACCGGCAATAGATCCTGGTTGAAAAATACCATAAATCCATAAATGAAGTAGCCTTTCTAGTTTATTGCTTTAAATAATTTTGTATGTGGAATGCATGTTTCACTGTCTTTGATAGTATTGGAGAACTAGGTCTGAATCTGGCTGTTCTGCAACTCACTAAGGCATCTGCTCTTTGGTTAAAGCAACGCAAACAGAAAACAGCGAGGGCAAAGGAGCAGCAGAAGTGATCAGGCTTATTTAAAAGCTCGCCACTTCCGAAGGTGCACAGCGTCTTCTTCAGCATCCCTTTCCAAGCAGAAACACAGAGCCCAGCAGGCATCATTAGCCTAACAGCTAAGCCTGCAGCAGCAGCACATCCGTGCATTGTTTTCCCTGGGCTACAAAGAGAAGGAGGCCTCTGTAAGTGCTGAATGTATAGGCTGGAGGTGCTCAGGTCAGGGTGACTGAAAGAATGGAGCAACTCCTGATTCGGGAAACTGAGCTGCTCTCTGAAAATGCTGTTGTGGTTGGTGCAGATGTCTGCGACTGCAGACAGAGTAAGGGGCTTTGGCATATCTTTTGGCAACCTGACTCTGCAGCCTCAAAGCTCAGCACGTGCTTAGTTACACATGCAGTCACACCATATTGAAAAATCAGTGCCAGACACTCAAGCTGACCCAACTGGTCCTACCTTGAAGAATAGGTGTCAATGCTACCCTTAATCGAGGTTTGATGGATGCATCAGGAAAGGGCTTCAGTGTATATGTGCACTGTCCTAGGTATCTCAGTGCAGCACTGCCCTGGGCTCTTAATCTGAATTGAAATCCCAAGAACATCTATGCGTGTTTTTTATGAAGTTTTTTTTTTTAATGAACTGTCTCATTTTTGGCAAAAGGCCAAAAAAGTGGCCTCTCTCTGCAATTGGCCATGGATCCTAGTCAGTTGTAAATAGCACTGATACAGGGGTTTCCAATTAATTGCAAAAATGAGGGCAGTGTTATTACCCTCTCTTACACGGGGAGACATGGAGACATGAGCAGACAGTGTGATTTGCAGAAGACCTCCCACTTGGGCAGGGGTCAGGCCAGCAGAGTAATCTATCCTCCCAAATCCCAGCCTGCTCCAGTGTGTGTCGGGCCGTGCTGCTCTCAGGATGTGACAAATGTGAGCTGGATCTCTGCCTGCTTCTCTGCTCTTTCTTCTTCAATCCTGACGCGTTTTAAAGTAAAGCAGGATGGTTTCAGATCCCTACCAAGTCTGAAGTAGATGGGACAAACTCTCAACCCCTCTCTTCTTAATATGCATACTTGTTTGCAAATGCAGATCAGCCTAATTGACTGTCAGCATGCACAGATGTCTCTCTGCAAGGGTAGTCGGGTGCCGTGCAAATTGATTGCAAACACAAAATGGTACCAGATTAAAATTTGACCTACAGTAACCAATTTCTAAAACACAGAGCAAGCAGTAATGAGGTGATGGAAGTTCTGGGCTCTGGGAAATCAGTTATTGGTTGTTGTTGGGTCCTTCTGAAAGGTCTCTTCCTCCCTACATATCCCACTTTATCTTTAGATGGGTGATTTGTGGGACACAGATCTTTATTAAACCAAGATGAAGGGATTAACCTCTTTCTTGCACGTAAAATGCCATTAAATTTCCCTTAAAAGGGCTTTTTCAACATCATGGAAGTAATTGTTCTTTCCTTGAAGTGACATAACTTTGTTACTCGGATTGGAAAATACCACATCTCTTACAAGTCAAGTCTATAATCACTTAGGAGGAAAATACATGAATACAGTTTCTCCAAAGCAAAATTAAAATGTGCTTGGTAGCAAGCATTTGCTTTTGCATGCTCCTGTGCCTGTGAAGTCAGGATCAATGGAAATTTGCAGAAAGGCTATTATTTACTGTTTCTTTCAAGCAGCCAGCAGACTAACCTACAAAAAATCTTCTTTTCCTCCAAAATCCAGCATGAAAGACTGTTTAGTGAAACATTCCTATCCAAGAGATTAACTAATTGCCCAGCAGTCAGTCATTTTCACTGCACAGCCAAGGACAGCGATTCCTTTCCCACATGCAGATGGAGCAATGGTTTAACACAAAACAGTTCCTGGGACAGGAGGATTAAGGAGAATTTACTGGAGAGCAATTAAAAAAGTTGTTAGAGCAATTTGTTTTTGAGGCTGAGTTTCACATCAAAGGAAAGCTATCTGAAGAGTGTACAGAGCAGAAGAACAATAAACCCATCATTTCAAGCCATCTATTCTGTATCTTCAGAGTGCAGATTAAAAGAGAGAGCTATGAGGACATGGAGATTTACAGGGGTAAATTAGGTGAAGCAGCCTAAATGCAGTTTGCATTTGGAAAGAAGTGCCCTGGCTTGAAGTCTCTGTTGGCTCTTGCTTCTTGTGGCTTCAGTTCCCTTCTGTTTCTGCCAGGTTTCTTGTCACTGTCATATTTGGTGGAGAGGTTCTGACCATGCTTCTTGGTTGCAGAGACTCCTGCCAGCACAAGGCACCGCGTTCGGAGGCTGTTCTCATACATGAACAATCCGAAAAGCTGCTAATGGAAGCTGAGTCAGAGTCAGTGCTCCTTGCTGGCCCTTTGCTGGTGCTTACTGGTCTTGCTGGCTTGGTCTTCTCATCCTAGCTGTTCGCTCCTACCTCCTTGCCATGTCCTGACCTATGGAGGAGGTATTACTTCGAACTCCCTCTTGGGGTTAAGAGCTGGAATTGCATTTTATGGATGATGCTGCCATCGCCCTCTCTGTTTTGGAAGGGGAGTAAAACTGCAACCAAACAGGTTTTCTATGCAGGAAACCAGTCCAGACGCGGTGAGTCCATCCACAGTGCATGGCAGCAGCTTCTTACATCCATCCCAAAGGAAGGTTTGCATTAGCACCAGCTGTTGAGGCTTCTCTGGCTCTCTGTGAGGCTCACAGGCTGGACTTTGAGAGGAAACACAAATATGAATGGCCTGTGGCTCTTCTAGCAGACTGAACTACATTTCACAGCTCTGCTAACTGGGGTCCCAGGGCTCCACTTTCTGCCTAATTGAAAACAGGAGGTCTTGTGTGAGGTTGTTTCCTATTCACTCATTTCTGTCCATTCTTTCCACAGCTGAACTTTTAAAATTTAAGCACAAATGAAGATTCATTAACATCTTACAAGTGGTTTTGGGTTTTAAAAAATATTTAATATCTGAAAAATAAGATTTAAAACTATTTTAATGTCAAGCATTAATCGTGTATCTGCCTAGATTTAAAAGACACTTCAGCTTTCTAGCAAGCCTGTTTACCAAAGGTTGCACATGAGAAATTTGGCTTGGCTGGCCTAGTTTTCAGAATATCAAAAAAGAGGGTCCCAGATATGCCCTATTTTGACAACTGAAGGGTCCTAGAGAGGACTAGTCCTCAAGGACTGAGGAATGAAACACTATAGACTCAACTGAGCACAACAAAGCAATGTCTTGGGAAGGGTTTGCTGGTGATGACAGTCCTTAGCAGCACATGATGGGACCTTATTAATGTTGATAAATATGTAAAGGGTGAGAGTCAGGAGGATGGAGCCAGGCTTTTCACAGTGATGGCCAGCAATAGGACAAGGAGCAATGGGTGCAAGCTGGAGCAGAAGAAGTTCTATGTGAATATAAAGAGAAACTTCTTCACTGTGGGGGTGACAGAGCCCTGGGACAGGCTGCCCAGAGAGGCTGTGGAGTCTCCTTCTCTGGAGACATTCAAAACCCACCTGGATGTGTTCCTGTGTGATTTAGTCTAGGTGATCCTGCTCTGGCAGGGAGGTTGAATGACATGATCTTTTGAGGTCCCTTCCAACTCCTAATGTTCTGTGATTCTGTGGTTCTATGATTCTGTGAAAGATCTGAGTAGGATCTGTCCTGCAACATCTGGGGGTGGGATGAGATTTGAAGGACAAAAGGGTGGTTATACAGGAGCAGCCACAGCCATCCCAGGTGGGATCCCATTACCTGGGAGTTGTAGGGACCTGTGCTCAGTAGCCCACCAACCACTGGACCATTTTCCTGGGTAGCATGGTAATAACAAAGGGCTTTGCCCTCTCTGTTAGTGGTTCTTCTGATTGCTCCGTGCAGGCAAAATGTCTGTTTTTTCCCAGGCTCTCACTTGGACCTGCCAGTCTGGCATGGTCTTCTGTGCAGTTGTCGCTCATCCTCCCTCTACAGCTTTTAAAATAATAGTGTTTATCTGGAAGGACTGGCTGGTCTCTGAGGCTGGGTGGGGAATGCATCCCCAGCTGGGAACTGGCAATACCCCAGCATGCTGGAGGGAGTAAAAATAGCATCAGATGAAGGGTATAATACACACATGGAGAGAAGAAAGCTTTACAGGAAGGCTTTTTACACCATCTGCAGCAAACCCTGACATTTGCACCACTAGAAGCAGGGATTTGGGTACTTCTTAGGTGGAGAATGTCTGCATCCAGGGGACACGCACAAGGCTCTGTGTACAGACTGGAGACAAACAGGCATTGCAAGGTACAGCTTGTCTGACCTGTTTTAACATCTAGCTGCAGGTGAAATGACTCATACCCTCCAAGCACCTTTTTGTCTCTCCAAACTGTTCAGGGCTCCTGGAGGGTGAGTTCAGGTGCAGGCATCAGCTTTGGAGGTGAACTTTGTTCCCAGGGTGTGTGTGCTGGAAATTGGGTGTGTTTTGTAGTTTGTTCTTAGAAGAATTAAAAATGGCACGCTCGCCTGAGCACAACATGGGCTGGGGGAACCTGTGTCTAAATCCCAGGTCTGACACAAATTCGCCTTTCTCATTAGCATGAGAAAAGTGGCAATTACTTTTCTGCACTCTGAGATGGGAAAATTAATAGTATTTTTCCCAACCATCTTTACAAAAATTTGTATTATGTTGTGCAGCCTAGGCATGCATTAAGCTTTCCTTATTACTTTCAGTAGTATTTGTATATGTGATTTGCAGTTGTATCATCAAAAATTTGTGCTGCTGGGAAGGGGAACAGTGAGTAGTTGCCTTCAGCGTCACAGCATTGAATTAAAGTGCCTTCTAGAATGTTCCTGTATTAAATGGGAAAGGGGATGTGGACAAGTATATTGGATTGTGAGTAACCAGATGTGAGGGAGATGGGGCTCCTACAAGACATTAATATAGACAAGATAGTTACCTTTGGAACAATTTTTTGAGAGCCAACCACCACCCACATTCACATATCCCACATTTTAATGAGTGACCTGTCAGTTACTGATCACAGCCCCCATCCAGCTTCATGGCAGGGCTCCTCCTTCACCTCTACGTGGATGTATGTATCTGTGGGGGCTGAAATGTGTTTGCTCTCTGTTCCAGTTTTTGGCACGGCAGAAGCACATGGTGAGCTGAGTCAAGCCCATTCTCCTAGGACAGGGTCTCCCCTGACCGTAGGACTCTGGCATCCTTTGTCCACCAGCCACGTTTGAAGGATGCCTCAGCTTGGGCACCCCGAGTTTATTAGTCACTGTGAAAATGTTTTACATTGATGGCCTTGTGTGGCTTTGCCTCTCTCTCACTCCATGAACACCCCCTGTATTCATTGCCATGATAGCTGTGTGCCCTTTTGCTATACATGTCTGTGAATCTCCATGGCGAGGGGCAGGCATGTATGGAACACCACCAACAGCACAGGGTGTCCTGGGAACAAGACAGGAGCACCTCTGGTCCAACATATGTCACTTCTATGAACTGACTGTAATTCTTCAAGACTTTTGCCATTTCTTTAATTCATTCATGTACCTTCCTTGGAGTCACCTACGAAGGGATCTTTGTGAATGGAGCAAGGTCACGGAGGGATGATTTTTGCAGTATTGGTACAAAAAAGGACAGCAGACAAGGGGTTCATTTCAAAGCATCTGGAAAGGCCTTAGCTTTACTGATTAATTCTGCAGTAGATGGGAGAACTTGTGTGTGTCTCAGCTTTGAGCTGGTTCTCCTACCTCTCATTGCTGCTGCCCTCATTTGCACTTGGCTCCGGGTTTGGTCACACAAGCAGGTGCCTCACAGGAGCTGCTCCAGCAGTAATGTACCCATTGCCAGTACCTTTGGTACAGTCCCTCTTTGGAATTGGTGAATTGAGTTCACAGTCAAGGTGAGCTACCTCTCAGTGCAGAGGGGAGGGAAAGGAAGGTGCAGATTAAGATCAAATGGGAAATCTCCAGTTGCTGTGGTCTCCTCCGTGCATGCCCTGTAGATCACCCAGGGCTGGCCATCAGTTAACTTCTACTTAACCTTTTCCAGCTCAATACTTAACGTCACCTTCATTCCCTTTCCTTTCCAAAATAAATACATCAAAACCAAGAAAAACAGGAACCTGGTCTCCTGAGACAGGATTTGTGTCACACATTGCAGTCTTTCACAATCCCATCCCTAAAGGAAATGAAGTCCTACGCTGACTCTCCTTCACATTAATGAATTTAGCACTTGCAGTGAGACAGGGATATGGCTCTTTACTCCTCAAGATGTGTTATACACTCAGTTAATTCAGTTTCTTCTCATTAACTCCTTTGGGGTTTGTGTCTATTCCTGGGACATACGTTTGGACAGGCCTATGTGTGACCTCTCTGAAAAGGGTCAGGGACAACTGAAATAGCTCATCCAATTTAAGATTTCAAAATAAGCCTTTCCCAATTTGCTGAAGAATGTCAGATTGCATGAGGTGTTTTTCTGTTCTTATTTATAGAGAAAAATAGCCAGTAATAGATATTAGACATTAACAGAATTAAGTCTTTATGTAAACACATTTAATCCTGTTCTGTCTTAGGTTAAACCACTGTAGAAGTGGATTAAATCCAGCCACTTGAAAAAATTCCTAATATGGAAAAATTTGTTAATGAAAAACAACTATTACTGTTAGAATTCACATCTCATTTTCCCCCAGTTCTTTGTATGTGAGGATCTTTCCTTTGCTTTACTTGCACGTATTCTAACGATACCAAGTAGTCCTGACCAAGACTGTACTGGGCATAGTGTTCCCATGGTTGAGGGGGGAGGACCAGAAAAGAGGACAGTCTCCATGGGGTTTTGTTATAGTGGCAGAGTAGTTCAGTGGGTAAACAAGGACCAAGAGTCTCTGGTCCTCTCCACAGGAGCACATTCAGCTTCCCCCAGACTGTTGGCCCCATGCTGAGGCATGGCAGAGCTTGGGCTCAGACCCTCTTGGGCTACTGGGCTCAGCTCATCCAGGTGGCCTCTGGCCATGTGGTTCTGAGGGGAAAAACCCCATAGTGATTTCCTGGCATTCAGAAGGGCCCACTTCAGGAGTGTGAGGTACAGGTGGTATCAAATTAGCAAAGTCTTGGCTTTTCTTCTGCAGAAGGCAGCAGCAGTAGTCATGGGCAGTTATATTCTGTGCAGGGAGATAACATCTGGCTGCAGGAGTTTGGAACTTAAAGGAGAAAAGGGAGGAATGAAATAACAAGAGGCTGCTGGAAGTAAAGAGAGATGAGGGTAGTTTTCTGTGACGCACAAGTGTTTGGAGAGGAAATAAAAGGCTGGTGCTGCAGTCTCTGTTGTTACCATTCTGGCCTTCATACTGGTGGGGCAGAAGTAACCCAGGTTACCTTGTGCCTCTTCCGACTGTGGATTCAACACTGCACTGGCTGGGAGCACTGCAAGCCCCTGACAGGCTGCAGGCAGCTGCCTGATTTGCAGCATCCCCAGCTGCCTCCGGATGCCACCTGCCAGGCAGAAGCTGGATGGAAGAGAGGAAAGTGCTCAAGCTCTGCGCAAGGTCATGGCCACGGAGCAGGGAAACATTGAGTAGAGGATTCTTTCCCCACCCAAGATATTTTCAGGGACCTAGCTGCTCTGCAGCAGGAAAGAGCAACACATCTATATGGGGAGACCAGTGGTGGAATGGGCCATCTTCTCTGAGACACTTCTTGGGGACACATCCTTGCAGCTGGTTGCTTTCAGCATTGCATCATCTGCCAGAGGTGCCATGCTGCCCTTCAGGGAAAGAAAAGCACAAACAAAACAACACAACTCACCTTCCAGATCTTCATTTAGAGAACGTAGCTTCAATTAAATGTAATTACTTAATTTTGAATCAAGGGCAATTTCTTTTGTATTTATTTGCTGTCCCCAGTGGCTTGTACGAGAGAGAGTTGCTCCGTGGGGGTAGGCACTAATGAAGGGGAGCTTCCAAATGAGTGTATGCACTGCTGCATCTAGGTCAGAGGAGTCAGATGGAAGTATCTTCCATGTTTCTCTCTTGTTTATGGGTTGGTTTGGTTTGGTTTTCTTAAACTGGGCTTCTAATAATCATGTTAACTTCCCAAATTATTATAAGTAGCTGCATCTATCAGCAGCACACAAGGACGTATTTACTCCATTTGAAAGCTCTCTAATGAAGCTTTGAAGTCCAGCCCATCCCAGATTCATGCAGGAAAGGAGCTGTAGCCATCGTGGCACTCCTCTGCCGACTTCTGAAGATGTGAGACTTGAATGCAACTATTTCTTTGCAGATACGGACAGGCATGAGAAGCCTTTTTATACAGCGTAAATAGATACTGAAAAATAGATACTTCAAAACCTACATCTGATTGTCACTGAGTTTTGTGTATTGCAGGTGCCTTCTTTTACCTTTCTCACCGACACTATCCCTACACAGTCCATATTCACATTTAATCACATGCTAATTTTCGCTTTAGTATTCTCATCTAGATAATCAGTTTCCCTATCCTACCTCAGTACCACATTCAAAAAAACCTGGGTGAACCTAAAACAAACCCAAAGTCATGGATAGCATGCATAAAATCCTTCCACAGCTTGAGGCTCAGCTTCCTTTTTCTGTAGAGGCCTGAGAGATGCTGCAGGGCGAAATAACTGCAGCATTAAACTGCATGGCATCAGGAAACTCTGGATATTGCAAGATTTTATAATCACACACCCTTTTTACGGTGCTTTTCCATGGTGCTTCCAGTGCACCTACATATATTAGACATATAAACTCTCCAGGAAATGCTTGTGTTGCTGTGTGAACCTAATTGCACCCTCCAGCCACTCCTACAAAACTAGCAATAAGCAAAGCTAAAAAGTACTAACTACATTTGTATCTTCCAGTATCTGAAAGGGTATGTACATTGAATTAAACTTAAAGCTGGGAAATGTCCGCTGAATTGCTGTTTCCTTTTGATCTGTGCTAAAGATAGGGGTGGAGCAGGTATGAGTGTGGGTAATGGGTAGGTAGGTATCATAGTATTTCTTGCTGGCTTTCTTCTCTTTAGTTTCTTTCCTTCTCTTGGCATTGGGATATTTTTAGTTCTTTAAGGCTCTATCTGCTGCATCAAAGATAAAGGTGAAATCTACTTTTAATCAATACTTCTAAGAAAGGGTATGTGTCTATGTGAAGTGGCATATATCTGAGGTTACTGTGTCTCGATCAGCTCCATTAGAATTCACTGCACAAGATTAAGGGAGAAAGGGAGGAGAAATGGCTGTTCCCTCAATACTATTCCCTGATCTCCCAGTAACATTTGCCATGTGCGATGTCCTTTGGGTACTGACTCTGTCGTGGATTTATCCCCTGTAGATCATCTTCCGGAAGATCAGCGATGTCAAGAAGGAAGAAGAAGAGCGCCTACGCCAGAAGAACGAGGTGACACTGAGCATCCCTGTGGACCACCCTGTGCGGAAGCTCTTCCAGAAATTCAAGCAGCAAAAGGAGATGCGTAATCAAGGCTCAACCCACATTGACCCAGAAAGGAACCAGCTTCAGGTGGAAAGCCGGAGTGTGCAGAACGGGGCCTCCATCACAGGCACCAGTGTGGTCACCGTGTCTCAGATCACCCCCATCCAGACATCCCTGGCTTACATGAAAACCAGCGAGGCCGTGAAGCAGAACAATAGGGATGCAATGGAGCTCAAGCCAAATGGAAATGGAGACCAAAAATGTCTGAAAGTAAACAGTCCCATGCGGATGAAAAATGGGAATGGGAAAGGGTGGCTTCGACTGAAGAACACAATGGGCACCCACGAAGAGAAGAAGGAGGACTGGAACAACGTCACGAAGGCTGAGTCCATGGGGTTGCTGTCCGATGACCCCAAGTGCAATGACTCAGAGAACGGTGTCAATAAAAACCCACTGAGGAAAACAGACTCTTGTGACAGTGGAATAACAAAAAGTGACCTTCGCTTGGATAAAGCTGGTGAGACTCGCAGCCCCCTGGAGCACAGCCCCATTCAGGCTGATGCTAGGCATCCTTTCTACCCTATTCCTGAGCAGGCCTTACAAACCACGCTGCAGGAAGTCAAGCACGAACTCAAAGAAGATATCCAGCTGCTAAGCAGTAGGATGGCTGCCCTTGAGAAGCAGGTGGCAGAAATTTTAAAAATATTGTCTGAAAAGAACGTACCCCAGCTCTCTTCCCCTAAATCTCATTTATCACCCCAGCGCCCACCCCCAATACCCTGTCAGGATATTTTTAGTGTTTCAAGGCCTGCATCACCTGAATCAGAAAAAGATGAAATCCACTTTTAGCATATACCTATGTGTATATATGTATACAGTATATATGCAGAGCTGTATATATACCTTTATACATATATATGTGTGTGTATACGGTAAATATATATACATATATATTTTCACTTGCATCCAATATGACTTGAACACACCAAGGATTTTGATATGTAAATATTGCATGTCCAGCTGGATTCTGGCCTGCCAAAGAAAACAATTATTAACATAGATATTGCTTGTATAATATGCAGTTGACTGCATGCACACTTTACATTTATTTATAATCTCTATTATGTAATAAAAGAATGACTTTTGTTTAACAAAGGCAATGTACTATTTAAAGAATCAGGGTCTAACCTGCCAATATTGCCATGACAGATTTGATCTCAGGCTGGGCGAATTGAGCTTTTATTTCCTCACTGTCTTTTCTGCCGATATAAACAGTAGATGAACATGAGATGGAGGACACATTCAACCTCCAGTTAGCATTGTTTCCTGGTATCATTCCGTTACAATATACTGTATATTTGGTGATGAACTCCCCTACTCCTCCTAAAGGGAGGGCTCAGCTCAGTGACCAGGGAAGGGCACCATGTCCGGTGCTGGCATGGATCACTGGATTTATTCATGTGGGTGTTGTGCATGCACAGCCTTTTATTTCAAGTATCCTCCTGCTCTTTTAACATCGTAAGTAAGAAATAATAATGGTGATTTATGTAACAAAATGAAACTAATAGAAACTCTCTCAGCTGCACTCCCTGTGTGTTTGGGGGTAACTTCTTTCTTGAAAGCCTCCTTTTACTGATGCCATTTTTACTGAACTGTTTGAGTAACATTATGTAGATTCTCTTTGCAGCACTCAGCAATGGTGTCCGGTTCTGTCAGTATCTTCATTAGGATGTCCCGTTTCTGCAGGGTTGAGGTCGCTCTCCTGTGTCCCCCCTCATTGCCCCTGGCAGAAAGACTTTGCATGAGGTCTGAGCAAAGGAGAGAACAATTGTGGTTCAGCTCATCAGGAACCATGTGAGCAGGTTTGAAAGTCTGAAGTTAAAAGGCTACAGTTAATCCCCCTCCACTCTTTTTCCTGAGGACGTTTATCAGTCTGCAACTGCTTTTGAGAAAGAGAGAAAACAGCTGGTCACAGTGAAATTCCTTTTAGTCCAAGGAACCTGGATGATAATGTTCGAATGAGAGAGTGATGGGCACGTTGGGAAGACAATGTCCTCCCTAGAGCACTGCCTGCTGCTCTTGCCTTGGACTTGTGGAAGGTTTTGGTGCTTGGAGGGGGGACATGCTTGAAGAGCACGCTTGTGGTGTCCATAGAGCCAGTTGTTAGACACACTGAGGCCCTTAGGTCTGTGTCAGATGCTCTGACCCTCTTAGCCGGTTTTCATCGCCCAGTCTTGAACAATGCTCAGACCCCACCTCCACCATCTAGGCACTGCCACCACCATGCAGTGCTGCTGGCTTGGCAGGGCTGCAGCAGGGCAAGCTCTTGCACTGGATCTTATTTGCTCTCCTGTTCGGAGCTGAGATTTTGGAGTCTGCCTGGGTCTGCACCCAAGAGTGGTGGAGTTTTTCTGCCTCCGCATTTGTACTGGTTGAGAACCCAGACACACAAGATGCACAGCGGAAATGGCCATCACAGCTTCAGAGCTGTTAACTGGTACAGCTTGAGGCCAGCACAGCAGACTGCAAGGGTTCCTTCAGAGAAGGATTTACTTCCCTTCCACAATTAAATTGCTTCCTGTGTCAAGATCCTGTGTTTTCTAAAGTGCCTGGAGTAAAACATATATGTACCACAAGGCATCACTATCAATCAGGTATATAAAAGGCATGTTTAGTGGGCAGCCTTACCAGTCACCAATACCAGATACATTATTTAACCTTAGGAAACTAAATTAAACTAACTTGCTTCCTGAAAAACTAAAAAAAAAAACCCAAACCAACCACGACCCAATGAACTAAAGCAAGCCATCATTTGCAGTAGTAGCAATTAGGAACCTGCATCTTAGAGTGAACATATCTTTTACTGCAAAATCCGAACCCATAAACCCTCAAAAGTTCATAATGAAGCCAAAGAAGTCATTGCTTCTCTTGTGTCAGTTTGTGGAGGCTTTTGGGGGGTCTTTCTCATTTGTTGTTCCTTTCTGGCCCCCCCTTCTCTAGTTCCTTTCTTTAGGAAATCAATAGATAAACAGAGGGAGAATAAAAAGCTACCAGAAGGGATAAGTTTTCCCAAAGCCTGATGGTTGCCTGCCTGCTCACTATAGTTTTTCACAGGTGCAATTGTATTTGGCAGCTGCTGTTCTAACACAAGTGCAAATCTGTAACTGTACAACCATGCTTTGGTCTGGAAGGACACACTGCTCTTGCTAGACAGTGGGTCCTTAAAGGTCCTACCCTAAATCCTACCCTGGGACTCTGAAGGAATCAGGGCATTATAGGATTATGGAGTTACAGAGTTGTTGCAGGCTTCTGGGGTATGTACAGACCTCGTAGGTACCACTTAAGTGCCGAGCTTTGAAGATAGGACTATGTCTGCCTGGCTTGGATTACTGGTTAAGACAAAAATGCAGCAGCTGCCCAGAGCTGCCCAGTGAACAGCTGGGTTCTGCAGGCTGGTTGGGGACCAGATTTTAGTAAAGTTCTTTGAATCCATGAAGCTGCTGTGACATGACGCTGCAGGGTCATGGGGGTGACTTTGTTAGAAAGCTTTCGCCTTAATGGCATTCCTCGGCCTTTGTGAAGGACTTCTTTTCTTTCTCTGTACCGATATTAATTCTAGATAGAACTGCATGGCATGCAAAGGGATCTCTATTTAGGTTTATCTTGAAAATCAGGTGTAACTTTGTGCCACTTTACAATGAGAGAACATGCAACAAGATTAACGTGACCTCGAAAATTATTTGAGCCTGGAAGGTCTATTAGAGTTCAACTGCAACTTGACTGGTTAGAGTGTGTAGTGGCCAAAAGCTATAAATAACACCAAACAGGAAGTTCATGAAACAAATACGGTGTTTCTATGTCCACTTCTAGTGCTCCTTTGATATTCCAATATTGTCCACTGCAAGTTCAGTGGAACCAGCTTGCACCTTGTCTGAGGCAGTAGCTTGATGGGTATCTTGCAGACATTGATAAATGTGTAGATCATTCTGTAGATCCAGGCCTGGAGGTTGGTGGCCCTGTCTGTGGCAGGGGGTTGGAACTTTATGATCCTTGGGGTCCCTTCCGACCCAGCCTGGATTGAGGTTCAGTGTGCAGAATTGACTCTGGTGGCTGTTTGCTCTGAAAAATGTGGCTTGTACCATTCTGAAGCACTTTGCCTCTTAACATGTCATGATGGGACCGTTATGTGTTGTTTCATGGAGTTGTTACCAGGGCAGTGGTTCAGCTTTCCCATCCCTTTGTGGTTGTGCATGATGCAATCAAGCGTGCTGCTGACTGGGGCATTCCTTTTCTGTTCAAGAAGCATGAATCTTGTAGTTCAGGCTTGACTGAAAGCAACCACCTATAGACATAAGTGCAATAAGGACATAAACATGACTCTTTCACCTAAGCCAGTGCTCAAGCAGCTGCCTGCTGCATGGAAGGAGCTCTAGGCCGCATGCTTCCCTTTCCTTTAAGAGCTCTATAGCTGTACAGATGGTCCTGCCACACGCTGGGAACAGTGTTCTTAGCACTTACCCTGTGCTCTGTGTGTTCAAAGCATTTTACCTGCACACAAGTGGATTTTATCTTTCTGGACTTTGGAATAGGAATAAACTGTGTACAGAAAAGTAAACACTTTCCAAAGCAAATGAACTAGAGTACCTTTAATGGCTTTTTTTTTTTGTGTGTGTGTGTGTGTGATACTACATATACAAGATAGAACAGCACTTCAGGAAATAACTGACAAAAATTAATTGTTCTAGTGAGGATTCAGTTCTCCTGAATTTGTATCTGTAAATCCTTTTTTTTTTTCTGTCTTTCTGTCTTTGCCAGGGGACAGGGGTTAGAGCAGAGCTGGCTGGAAGTGACAAACTTAAGCTTTGCCCATTTTCATTTTCCCTGTTGTGCAGAAGTAGCCCCCAATGATCTCTTGAGGTCCCCTTCAAACCCTCTAATTCTGTGATTCTGTGAACTGTGGGGACTCCATGCTGCTGGCACCCGAGCGTGGGCTCATTGCTACATTCAGATTCAGTCTTCATTTGCCACCACATGGAAAGCAGCCCTGTTACACGGGTGTGAAATGAAGGTTGAATCTGATGAGCGAATTGGACCTTAAAGCATATTCTGGATCCCAGAACATTTTAGAGAACTGGCAGCTGCAGTAAGTAGTATTTGCAAGCCGTGAGCAGCCACTGTGGAAGTAACTGAGACTGTTGTAGAGACGTCATTGTTTGCATGGGTCAAAAAAACAGATGTTGTGCTCATGAAATAGCTTGAAGGCTTTTCAGGGAAAAAAAAACCCCGACGTTCTGAACTGGAAGGGAAAATAAAAAGTCAAAGGATTAATATGGAATTTGGGAGTGAGATGGTAGAGGGATATATTATAATGAATGACACTTTTTAACTTGGATTTTGAGCATTTAGAAAACACAAACCTATATTTTTTGGATGTCAAAACTGGACAGATTGTTTGATAAAATAAATATTATTTCCTAAGTGAGGTGGCATCAAAGTGATACCCGTTTTTTAAAAAAGCTTTCAAATATCCTTTTCCTACAGAAAAGCATTTTAACAGGTTTTGTTATCATTGTTTTTAATAGTTTGTAAAGGCTGTATGCATGTATTGTACATTTGCATACATTTTAATGTATGTAAAGGCTTTTTCCAGTTCTTTTTTTTGTACCAGCATTTCAGTGTGTTAACTCATATCTTCAGGACAGTAACATTTATATTGCTTTGTAGTCTTTCTTGCTAGCATACTTGTTAGAGAGGGTGTGAGAAGTGGATTCCTTTGGAGAAAGGCATCTCCCCATGGCAGCCAGGGCTCGACGACTCTCCCATCCCAGTGAGAGCTATGAGCACTGAACAGCAGTAGTTAGTTTGCATTTTTCTTGGCACTTCTGGATCTGCTCTGATTTCCTTCAGGGAATTTAAGGAAGGAAATGGAATAGTTGGCACTAGCATTTTCCCTTCACCTCTCTCTATGCCACCAGAGCAGTGCTTTCCTGTGGAGGCTACAGAGAAAAGGTCCAGTTAGATTTTCACATCTGAGGATAGATTTTGTAACTTTCTCCTTGATTTTGAATTTTTTTTTTGGGTACAAGCAGATAACATAATCTCTGCATTTTTTTGGTTGTTTTTAATATATTATAGCACATTTCAGAATTAAATACATTCTTAAAGCGAAGTGCTGAATAGAGCCAAAATAGACAAGAAGTCCATGTTATTCCTGGCAGAAAAGCAGCAAATTTTCTTACTGACATAAAGAATATTGTGCAGAGATCAGCTTTGTTATACCTAACAAATGACAAACAAAATAAAATCATCCTTACTGAGGGTGCATTTAGCCATACAGAAAATTGACCTTGTATTGCACAGTGGGACAAGAAGGCATATATTGATTTTGAATACTCAAATGAGAGAAGCATTCAAAAAGGGCTTGACCAGGCCATGATAAATAAATTATATTAATTTATTATATTGTGTTAATCAGCTGCCTGAGGCAAGGCAAGTGGAACCAGGCATCTGGGCACTATTCTCACAAACCTTTTTATCCATTGTCTATCAAGCAAATACGTGCATTTCTCCATTGTTTTCTGCTTGGAGATGTAAGCTTGCTTGGCCCACAGTCTGAGACTATTGGTGTGCACCAACTCTCTGTCTGGCTGTCTGCCATGAATACATCAATTAGCCTTAATTAAAAGCCCTATGAAAAGGATTTTGTATTAGATTGGGCTCTGCCTCCCCCTTGCCCCGTGACATGACTGGATGTTATCTGGTTCAGAGCAAATTCAATTCAGACCAAGCAGTGGCAGAGCATGTTTCTGCCTGCCTGCAAAGGATGTGGAGGCACCCCATAGGCATTATCTCTCTTGGAATGGGTCTGGCCCATTTAAGACAGGTCTTTCAGGCAGGTGGGATAAATTGTGCTCCAGAGGGTCTAATCTCTCATCACTTACTTTAGGGTAATGACTTCAGATTAGACACTTGATTTGTAGCCTGCTAGAGGCTAAATGAAGTGAATCCAACCCATAACTCAAGCTGCCAGTCTGATCTCACCTGTATAAAATGGTACTTCTGAAAGGGACCACTTACTGCCTTCCCAGCACAGAAGCACTTTTGTACAGGTGACTAACAGTACAGGGCACATTGGAATGTCTCACCATGCAGTCAGGAACAGTGTTCAGCTCCTAAACTGCTAATAAGACCTTAATGACACTCAGATGCTCAGTTCTGGACCTGTGGTGATCAGGTTTTTAACTTTTTACCCCAATAGTATGACACTTTAGTCTGTTTTCACATGTGTGTAGCAGATGAGATGCTCTTCATTATTACGTGCAGTGCCAAGGCAGAAGAGGATCACGGGTCCCTTTTTGGACAGTGAAAGACTGCCCCACTGTGTGGGATCTCTGGCTGCTCTGGGGTACTGAGGACATTAGGAGTGTCATTGCTGAGCTCTCATGCAGTGGAAAGTGGCCAAGGCTTGGAAATGTCCAACAAAGGAAAAATTGTAGTGAAAAGCTTCCAAGGTAGACAAAGAGTGACCAACAGTCGGGCAATTGCCCAGAGCACAGCAGAGCCCTGGCTCCGTGTTTTGCAATGGCAGGAGAGAGGGGAGAGGGAGAAGAAAGGATGTAAAGAGTAGTGTCCAAAAATGGTGACAATATTCCACTGAAGTCAATACTTACTAGTCTCTGCATAGTGGCTGTTTGTATCTTCATAATTTATTTATTTGGAAGTTGGCAGACTCCTCTTTCCTTCAGGTGGCATTTAAGGATGAGGCTGGCAGCCCTTTTCTGGGGTGATGACTGTGGGACAGGGAAGGGCCAATAGAGGATACTCAAATATAGATGCCCTTAGGGCAAAACATGAGCTTCAGGAGAGCCAAACCCCTTGCATCTTGCCAAAGACCTGTCAGGAGGAGGCACTGTGTAGCATCAGTGTATGGACTCTATATTTGAAGTTGGCCCTGCTTTGAGCAAGGAGGGCCAAGGGCTGGACCAAATGAGTTCCAAATGTTCCCTGACAAGCTATGTTATTTTATCATTTGGTGATTCTGTAGATTTTAACAGCACAAACAGAGAGGAGGTAAAATTTGAAGATTCTTAGTCAAGTTCCATTATTTTCTGGTTTTCCATTTAAATACGCTACTGAGGAATGTGGTGCCAATTTTCAAGATAATGAATAAATCTAAGATCTGATGCTCATCAGGCAGACACCAGAGAGATTTGGCATATTCTAAAACTACAGCATATAAATAAGTGAAGCCCTTCATTGGGCATTAGCTAACATCCACACTTGACGCCAAACACTGAGAAGAATGTCTCAGTGACCATGCAGTTTCTGGAAGCAGGGGGCTAATATGGATGCAACACTCACTCCCTCTTCCAACCTCTTCCCCAGCCCAGTGAAAGGTGACTACGGTATCTGAAAATGCCATCCAAAAATCAATAGCATTTGAGCTGGTTTTCAGTGTTGCACTGGCAGACAGGCACATCTGAGGCTCTAGGAAACGTATGAAGGGCAGCAGAAAGTAAGTTTCTCATTATTGGCTGGATCAGTGGGTGATTCTCACCCCTCTGGATTTGGCCTGCTCCTCTTCCCATCAGTGTGTGGACACCATTGCTGAAATGGCCTGGGCTTGTCCATGGGGCCTATGCACACGCCTGGCACCTGCCCCAGTCCACTCCATCTTATTCCCTGCTTTTCCAGGCACATTCCAAGCGTTAGACCTGGCCCTGTTAGGTTTAACTGGGAAGCTATATTTCCAGATTCTGTAACTTCCTCCCTATCCCTCACAGGGTAATAAAAAATGCTTTCCAGTCTGTGGCTTCGCAGCAGGTCCCCAAATAAGTGAGGAATAAACAGGGCAAACCTTACACCATCTCAGGCCATTAATTTATAAAACAAACCTTAGGCTTTATTTTATTTATGGATCCTTGGAAAATCTTAAACAGTACAGTGTCCCATAGAATAGCAGAGTTTGGCATGTCTAACAGGACAGTTTGAGAAGGGAAATGCCAGTGAGACACCAGCTTCTTTCTCAGCCCAGTATCTACCACGTGTGACTATTTCCTATAATTTCCTCTGCGGGTTATACCTTAGGTGAACTTCAGCACAGGCAGCACTTTGAACTGCTGCTGTGTAAGGCTAGTAAAAGTCTTCTTCAGTTCCCCAGGCAGACTCTATGGCTCTGCTCGACATTTCCATCTGTGGTTTGCCAGGACACACAGGCGCTTCCCTGTCCTGGGCTTGGTTTCAGAAGAATTTCCTGAGTAGTTAAACCACTTATCTCTGTCACCATTTTGTTTTCCTAGAAAACAGCCCTTTTGTGCTGGTGTCCACCTCCTCCAGCTGGTGGGACGTGGACAGCCCATTGCAAACAGGCAAGGAGCAATGTGGTGTGCTGCACTTTCTGCCTGATCAGTTGGGAAACCAGCTGAATTCAGGGCTGCTGCCAGGACCACTAGTCAGAGGTCACAGTTTGTAAATTGGGTGCCTTACTCGAGGTCTCATGGAAAAACTTGGGGTTTTTTTTCTAAAGCAAAACAAAATTTGTGCTCGGCTTCTAATTAGTCCTCTGTTGTCCCTGCAGGATTAATTACTGCCTTCTTCACTTGTATCATCAAATGCTGTTTGGCAACAGCTGCTTTTTTTTTTTTTTTTTTTTTTTGTTAGGCATAATTAGGAGTCCTGGCATTACAAACAAGGTGGTACTTAAAAATTACAGAGCTGAAATGTCACCTAAACCAGAAACTTAAACCTAGTTTTTGAATACCAGCAGCCCCATTGTATTGCACTCACTGTCTGTTCAGAGCTCATCGCTTTCGGATCATCAGTACATCAGTGCATATGTCTTTTGCCTGATATCAATAACACAAGGGCGTTTGTTCTTCAGGGTCCTCCTGTGATGTGGCTGTTAGAAAAAAAGACTGTGGGTGCAAGGATGCAGTGATATCTCCCATCTCTTCTTCCTACCCATTGACACTAGATTCTCAGCCATGGTTTTTTTGGGTTTTTTTTTACTTAAAAGGAAAGGCTGAGTGCCACCAACTGCATAATTCTATCAAGTAGTAAATTCAGTTTATCGAGTGGGAAAGGCAGCAGCTAGCAATAAAGCAGGATTTGGGTTTTTAAATCTGCCTTGTGGGATTTGGGCAAGCTACCAGGAAGACAATAAAGGATTATCTGGCAATACATGCCAAAGGAATGCTAAACATGCAAGTGGGAGAATTTATGGATACCAGTGAAAAGGTTCATTAGTGTTAAAGTGCAAAGCAACTCTGTAAATGTACATGTAAACACAAATATAAATGTACATGTAAAGAACCTTTCAACTGTCCCAGTAAAATCCCTTTACTCAGGGGAACTAAGGCTTGTGTCTGCAAAGCACAGAACTAGCTAATTGGCTTTCCCAGAAAATTCATGTGCAAAACATGTTCCCCCAAATGTAACAGCACTACTTTACTGGCATGAAGAAATTTTAGAACTAACCTCAAAATATTTCCCCTGCCAGTGCTTTCACAGATTCAAAGACGCTCGTAAAGCTGGTCCTGCAGTACTCCTCATAGGACAGGCTTCCTTCCTTGCTTGTCACTGATTGCCGATTATTTGCCCCTCAAGCGAGCTGTGGCCCTCTAAGGTACAGAGGAGCCCACAATACACCTGAAGTTTGTGGGGATGCAGGAGAGATAAAGGCTCACTATATTTTTTAAGGAAAACAGCCCAATAGGAAAAATACATTTGCTAACGGTGTAAAGCTCCATTGCCTTATCAACACAGTTTGTGTAACAGAATCCCATTAGTACAGCAAACTGTTGTCACAAGGATTAGGACATGCTCTGCTTCATAAACTTTACATACCTATTTACTGTTGGAATGCAAATAGCACCTGGTTTCTACATGCAGGTGTAGTTGTGTATCTTGTGTTACTGTGTTTTGAAAGCTACGTAATATGAAGCAGAATATTTTCTACAATGAAAAGCAGTCCTTCTTCCCTTCCCTTCCCTTCCCTTCCCTTCCCTTCCCTTCCCTTCCCTTCCCTTCCCTTCCCTTCCCTTCCCTTCCCTTCCCTTCCCTTCCCTTCCCTTCCCTTCCCTTCCCTTCCCTTCCCTTCCCTTCCCTTCCCTTCCCTTCCCTTCCCTTCCCTTCCCTTCCCTTCCCTTCCCTTCCCTTCCCTATTATTAACCTAGCAACCTGTAAAAATGGGAAGATTGATTAAGTAACTTTACATTGGCAGATTTAATGGGATAATGATTTGCTTTGCTATTTGTGTTTAGAAGAAGGAGTAGGCTACTAGGAATTATAGTTAGAGCTGATTTGTTAATGTCCTGCTGAAATACCAGCCAGTGACCAAGTGGTTCAGTAAAATGTCTCAGCAGATCTAAACTGAGATAAATATTTACCTTCATTTTGAAGGTAAATATTTTCTGACTTCAAGCATCCTGTGTAATGTTATTATAAAGGTCAGTTGTGATCTTCCCATCAGTATCCATACTCTAACTCAGTTATCACGGAGGGCCCAAGAGAGTGAGTTCCAATGCAGGCTGAGCTTTCTCAAAACCAAGAACTGCAGACACCAGAATTTTAATTTCAGGTCCTTGTCCAATGCAAATGCGTCCAAGATTTCATTCCCTACAAAATTCTGCATGTGAAATGCAGGCAGACATGTAGAGGGTGTGCTTGAAGATTGGGACAGCAAGGTATAAAAATCAGATGAACTGAGAAAGGGCACTTTTTAATTAATACATATTTGAATTCTAATAGCTTCTTCTCAGTGTCTGAACTGTCAGTAATTTCCATCCAAAGTAACTGCTCAAAATTCATGACTGTCTAGAATATCCTTGTACAAGCCAGATATGTACATAAGCTGTGTGAGCCCTCTCTAGAGAGAAGCACAGTTAAAAATAAAGTTATTATTGCTACTGCAGAGAGAGACGATGACAAAGACAGGAGGTTGTGCACCAGCTACAGACTCTGAATCCTGCCCTGCCGCCCCTGTGCCCAAGTGCTGCTGATTCAGACATGGGCTGACTTGCTCAACCTTTGAGTTGTGTTTCCTTGTGTCTGTCCACACCTGGAGTGGAGCTGAGCATCATGTAGGGAAGGAGCAGATTGTGTAGGACTTCATGAAGTGTAGCCCTCGCACAAGACTGAGCTTTGAAGGGCGAGTTCCTGGCTCCATGAGGTCCTTTGGAATTTTGACATGGGTTTTAGGATTCCTCCCCTGCCTCCCCATCCCTTTGAAATGCTTATGAGTTCCCACTTACGTTTAGCAGCTAGTCATCCTGGGTTCTTGAAGGAAGAAAAATCTGGGGAGTATAGGAGGAAAGTGGGATGAAGGATGGCATGATCTTGCAGATGTCTCTGTGCACCCCCAGCTCTCCAGTGGTGTCTGGTGAAGTATCATTACAGCATGCTCACTGTATTCAGGCCATTAGTCGCAGGTGAGATTTTTCTAAATGAATAGTTGTCATCACAGAGGACCTCAAAACCAAATGTACTATTTTGCTAGCTTTTTTTTCTAGGCTTATCCCCTCACCCCAAGTGACAACTGAACACTAAGCTGAGCCTGAAGCTGCTATATAAGCCTGCACAGCGAGAGGCTGAATCTAAAAAAAAACCACCTCAGCCTGCTCTGCGAGGTACCCACACAGTCTGTGCTGAGCACCCATCCCAGGCAGAACCTGACTTCTCTTTTTCCTCTGTTGAAATGCAGCTGCATGTCCAATTAACTTTTTTGTTTTCTTTCCTTGGAATCAGGCAGCCTCTTATCTCCAGCCTCGAGCTCACTGACCCGCACCAGTGCAGCAGTGTCTCACTCTGCACCGTTGGACACCTAACAGGGACAATCCTCCAGCACTAACCCCTGGTTTGTGAGACTCATTCCACTGTAGCAGGACTTTCTTCCCAAGCAAAGCATCATGAGTTTTAAAACATCCTTTTTTTTACCCTGAGGTCCTTGGTTTTGATTTCAAATTTCAAGGTGTCCCATTAGTGGAAAAAGCACCGGCTGGTGTAGTCAGGTTTGTGCAACCCTCACAGAGAAGTTGAACAAAACAACTGGGTTTTAAAAGCTTATATTGGAAAAACTGATCTAAGGAATAACCAGCTTTTGAATGTATGTGATACATAGACACTGGACTGCGGGGAGGGGAAATATTTTGGGAAATCTCTTTTTTGCAAGGGAGAAATTGGGGGAAATGGTTATTGCTCGAATGATGTTTCTTTTGTTACTACTTGCTGCTCTTTGTACACTAGCCAATGCATATGGCATTCGTGTTACTGATGATATTTTTGAACAGCCCAGCTATCTTTTTTGCAGTTGTTAATATACCGAGGATTTGGGGGGATTTTAAATGCCTCTGTCTTTCAGGATTATTTCTACAAAAGCAATTGAGAACTGTATTTTGACAGCAGGAAGCTTATAAAAACCTTGAGAAAAAAAAAAAAAAGAATTAAAAAAAAAAAAGCATTTGAAATAGAACAGCTACAAAAGGAACACACCTCTGCTACCATATCTGAAACCTGCAAAGCGATCATGAATTACGTCAAGGAAGGACCGTCTTTCTGCTGAAACTCACACATCAGTTCCGACAGAGCGGATGCTCCCTTGGCCACCCGCGAGACCGCCAGGGAGGAAGGCGTGGGAACGCGTTGGTTAAACCTGACTTTGCTGTCACTCTTGGACGTTGCCATTGGGATCGGTTTACTCTGTAGCAAGCTTCTTGTTGCACTTTTCTGTTTGCTAAAATTCAACAATGAAGAAAATGTGGGTCACTTTAAAGCATTGGCAGACAACTGTTTCTAACCCAAAGGATTATGGGTTTTAGCACAATGAACTGTACTTCTTCAGGGAGGATCAATGTTGATTTTTTTTTTCCACACGTCTTTATTTACATGTGGCTATATTTTCATTGATACAGAATAAAAAGTGCATTTTATTGACCTTGTGTGCTTGTGTCATTACTTCTCTCGAGCTGTGGACAATAAAAACAATAGCTTTTGTTTTCCTGGCCAAAGCAGAACACAGTTTGTTGAGATTAATGAGGAAAACATAATCTTATTTTTAGGAGGCTTGGGGATGGGGGAAGACACATGATCTATTGTTAGAATAGAGCTTGTAAACAGAGCAATGGGTACAATGCTTGGCCTTCCTCCTTGCTGTCCTGGAAATAATAGGAAACAATAGGAAATAAATCAACCTGAGCTGGGCACAGGTATATCATCCATAAAACTTTAGTAGCATCCACTTCCCTCCCAAGCAAATTAGGATGAAGAGGGAACTATGCACTTCATCTAAGTTCATAGTAAGTGTTTGCTTATAACCTATTGTTACTAAAAATATTCAATTTTTTTTTAATCAAATACATAACTTTTTTTCAAAACAATTCCATGTGTTAATTACTTGGGAAAGAAAAAATTAAGACTGGGAGGGCAGGGTAGAGGCAGAACACTTTCACTTGGAAAGAGCAAGTTCTAGTAATTTCCAAGACATTTTCTCCTTTGCTTCTTACAGCTTTGTCACAAGTGGCATTCCCTGCAGAATCATCTGTGCCAGGGTGCCAGTGACTTTTCTGATGCATGTATACACAATGTTGCTGCCATGTTTGTGAAACCATGGTTGGCCTGACATCTCTTCAGCTTGGAAACCAAAACAGGTGGAAACTGGTGGACGTTTTTCTATTCCCTTACAAGTGGCTTTGACCCAGATCCTACAAGCTTTGTCCTGCCCAGGGATGGTTTCAGGCTGTGGAGGGGTAATTACATCTGTGGCAGAGCAAAACTAACTCAGTTTGAGGGTAAAGCACATAAACCTAGCTGTCCACAGTAGGTGTTGCTGTCTGAAGGGACAGGCTCTCTGGGGACATGTTTTCTCTTTATGGTGAAAAATATCCATCACTGACCTTTTATTTATTTGACTTGCCAACTGCCAATAAGCATCCTCAGCTGTGGTGAGAATACCCCAGGCTCAATATAGGAGGCAGGACAGCTTAAAGCCTTCAAGGCAGGCACTGGTTGAACAGGCCATAATTTCCATCACTGAAAACCCAGTGGCAAAGACCTCTTCTGCTGGAAAGGGACATGCCAGACACAGTGGAGAGAGACTGAAGGATGAGACAAGAGTGGATTTATTTGCAGGAGCTAATTTGTTACTGGCTGTCAGCGCTGGTTTGTGCAGTGGTAGTGCAGCTGTGCCAAAGAAAGCTGGTAACTTCTGTCATTATCCATGGGACTGGTCCCCACAGCATCCCAAACTCCTTCTACCCCATCCCCTGACAAGGTTTCACTTATACCTCTGCAAGAGGCAGGGATGCTTGCTGAGATGTAGGATCTGTTCCCGAGGTTGCAGAAGCCCTGGGAGAGACAAAATGCCTGTTTCACTTTGCAGATTGCTTTACCTGAGTGTATCACCTCTGCATAAAGAAGCCCCGAAAGGCAGGGAAACAAGTTAATATATATGCACATCTCATTCCCTTTACGAGAGAACCATCCAACCCACTGAGCTGAAGATTTATTCTCTAAGGCTGATGCTCCCACTGATTTAGGATCCAGCTATAAATAACACGTATAATGCTAACACAGGGCAGAGACAGAGACTTGTTTCAGCCTGGCTCCTTCCTCACATCAGTGCAGGCAACTTCTTGTAAAAGTTTTTTTTTCTAATTGTCCACAGTGATCTTATTTGGTAGAAAATGAGGCTAAAATAATTGCCTTACACCTCTGAAGTAAAGGAAACAGAGTGAGCAAGCTCTTCAATGCTGAAAAGTCTTCGGTGATTAAGTTTGCTACATAGAAATAAAACATCTGCTCACTTCAGAGCACAGATGGAGCCAGGCATTGAAAGCTACCTGGAATTTTTAAGTGCACAACTCAGAAAATGGTTAAAGAGGCATATGCCACTGATATCAGCTATTTTGTGGGCCACCTTGACCACCTCCCTCTCCTGGCCAGTGATTTCCATCTACCCAGGCCTGCCTGAGTTTCTTGCTCACCTGGTTACACATGAGAAAGATCAAAAATCGTTGCCTTCAGGCATGAGCAGGCTGGTCCTGAAAAGCTGAGGATGGAGAGTTTGAAGCATTTGAGCAGCATGGTGCAGATATTTGACTAGCTATGCTGGGGTCTGATGCAGCAGTATGTCTCTGTGAATGCTTTTATGGCAGCACTGCTGAGTACTTTTGACTGCCAGCACCAGCAGATGCTCAGCAGTCACTGCCATAACTTGGTGGAAATGCTCTTCTGCCCTCGGTTAGATAGAAAGATAGGAAACACATCCGGATTCCTTGGCTCTGCTGTGGGAAGTAGAGGTTTGCCTTGCAAACCATTGTGTCAATGGCTTCTTGCTTTCATAACCACTTTTTTCAACTGCTGCCAAACAAATAAATGCAAACATGAATTAAACCTAAATGCATTGTGCTGTAAAAAAGGATGGTATAGACCCTAGCAAAATACTGACCTCAGTTTCTGTGCCAAAAAAAATAGGTGTTCACCAAGTGAGAGACAATATCTGAACATGGCTGCAAATTGGAGCACAGGAAGTTCCACACCAACATGTGGAGGAACTTTTTCCCAGTGAGGGTGACAGAGCCCTGGGACAGGCTGCTCAGGGAGGTGGTGGAGTCTCCTTCCCTGGAGATATTCAAGACCCGTCTGGTCACCTATCTGTACAATATGAACTAAGGAGTCTGCTTTGGTAGGGGGGTTAGACCTGATGGTCTCTCAAGGTCCCTTCCAACCCCTATGATTCTGTGATTACTTTCCGTTTCTAATCCTTACACGCTATGTTCATTCTCACAATTTAGGCAACTAATCGAGGTTTCCAAACTGGAACCTGATCCGGCTGGTTATGATGGGCAAGACATGGGGCACTTCCAGCACACTGAAACCCTTTGGATGAGTTCATCTGTCCCCATTATTGAGTTCAGGGGAATTAAGATGACAAGACCCTTATGTCATTAGAGTCATGGGTGGCTGGTTAGAATTTATTGTCATGCTGTACAAACATAGGGATGGGAATACTGCTCCCTGTACCTTTGCAAATACATATCCCACAGGCAGATATTATACAGTATTTAAAGTCATCACACAAGTCTTCAAGGGCAACAGGTACATTACATCAAGACAATTATTTCTGAAGAGCCCATTTGAAAAAGATTTGAAGAAATTTGTTTTTAGAAGAAAAAAGTTGCGTTCTCTGGTAGTATCTACTGTTCTCTTCAATGTGGAGAACGTGTGGTTTAGGAGAAATGAAAGAAGCACCCATCAATAAAGGATGAGTGGATTTTTATTGCTGAAAAGAAAGCCATGAGTGGAGCTACACTGCAAAGAAAGGTGCACTTCTGCCCAGGCTTTTGATAAACCCTTACACATGCAGATGAAAGCCAGTGGGCTGGTCTTCCCCTGCAGATGACAAGAAACTAAAGCAGCTAGAAAACACAAATCTGTGTGACAGTTCCTGTCTCTATGGGATCTTCATCTCAAGTCTGCCAGGCGCTGCACCCACTCCTGCCTGTTGTCTCTTCATTTCACCCGTGTCTCCAAGTGACTTGCTCCTGCCCAGGTCTCACAGACTTTGCTACCTCCGAGAGCTCCAGCCACTGCCAGCAGTGCCTGTCACACTAGTGGCAGCTAAGCAAGACAGACAGAGAGCTGAGCACTCCCTTACTCCCTACTCAGGGCACAGTTTTAAAGCTAGCATGTGATTCTGCTTGGTAGAGACAGATATTTAAAGAGATCCCAAACCTGAGTTTTCCCTACAAATCTGGTTGCTATCTTTCTGATTTTCCAAGATACTGAAACAAGGACAAGAGTACCTGAAATCAGAAGAGGCAGGTTGCTGTTTCTGGAAAGCTCATCTTTGGCTCCTGGAATGAAAAATCAATGGGACACCATTTGAGACAGCCTAACCACTTCTGCAGCAGGTCCTGGAAGCCCACCACCAACCCCACACCAAAATGAAATGTTGGCCATGTTAGCCCAGTGCAGTGCCAGCCCACTAACTTTCAAAGATGCTCAAATGTCATAGATATTTTTTTGGAATTCCAAGCTTACACAGATCATATGAGAGGTTTGTTTCTCATTATACCACCGCAACTTAAATATATTACTTTAAAATAGGCTCTTACTGAGAGAAGGTAAAAACTCTAGGGCAGGTTAAATGTTGTAGCAAAAGGTCTCAATCTGTATTTCTATATCTGCATCTTGTCTTCTTTTCATGAAGTAAAGCACAGCTGGAAGCTGCCCACGGAAGCGTTGAGATGACCTTCCTGATAAAAAACAAAGTATGCATCCCAGAGGTGCTTCCTGGCTTCCCAAGTGCTGCTGCAAGGATTAGTGCTACTTAACACCTCTAACTAACAGGAGGAAGCTCTTCCAAGCGTGTTTGCACTGCTCACATATGTGAATAAATGAAGAATGGAGCCAGGAACTCAGAGTGCAGATGCAGGGTGCATGGGTAGGTAAGTGCTCCTGACGTGGGCTGGTGCAGGCTGTGAAGAGCCCTCAAGGGCAGGGGCTGGCAGCACATCATGCAGCACTTTGAAAACATTGCTGGAGCAGAGCTGGGAGCATGCACTGTCAGGAGCTGCCATTGATTGGCAGGAAGATGGACTGACCAATTTAATAAACCTCTTCTATCTCTCCCCTCTGTAATTCTGTGGCATTTTCTCCAGGAAAGTAACATACTTCTAAATTAACCTGATTGCAGCAAAGTAGATTGTTGTCAGCCCCAGGAGAGTGCAGGGCTTCTCTGGCAGAGACAGAACAGTGTGATGGTTTGTCTCAGCTGAGCACAGGTGAGAGAACTGTCCCCTTGGCATGGGGCAGAGCATGACCCTCCGAGGGGCTGCTGACTCAATTTGCTAATCATTAATAGAGGAATAATAAAAGGATGGGCAAGGAGTCAGACTGAATCAATTTATTGCCTGATAGGTAACTGAAGCACAGGCAAGAAAAGGAGGTGAGAAATAAATGGACAGACAGACTTGATGGATTAATCAGTCCTGCCATTTCTTATACACAAGCATTAGGATGACATTATGCAACCGTGATAGAGACACTACTCGAAAAACAGTATATCAGTATGTGAGATCTAAGAGTGCAGGACAGACACTATTCAATACAGGAGGAGAATCTGGATGTATTTAGTTGTTTTTCATACATGCTGCAACCTTTAAATACCTGTCTCCACTATGCCACAACTTGGCGGTACCCTGAAGCAGAGACAGAAGATGCCAGTGGGACCAGCTGTGGGGAGCTCAGTGGATACAGCCCTGTATTTAGGGCTGAGCAGAGCTTGGGCAAGGGCTAGGTAGTGTAGACACAGGAGAGCAAGTTTCTCACTTGACAAATAGCAAGGGAAAAGGCAATTTTTTGATCACACAGCCCATGAAGAATCAGAAGTCACCTTCAGGGATTCAAAAATGTTAGCAAGATTTTGTATTTGTTGAGATGGAAAGAAGGAAAAAAAGGATTGGAGAAGAATAATTCTGTCCCTGATGCTCCCATTCTCCTTCAGTTTCTTAGTTTTCCATTAAGAAGCTATGAATTACTGGCTTCTGTTCAGAAAATAGAAAATATTAATTAGAAATAATTTTCCACTGAAAAAAAATGGTAGAAAATGACATCCTTGGTTTCATGGGTAGGGGAAGGCCAAAGGGTCCAGAAATATCCACACTTTCACAAGTAGCTCAGCCTGTTTTAATTTTCTGAACTTTCTTAGAAGGGTTGTGCTTCATGTTCAGGTCACCAACCTCTAGCAGTAGCTTTTTATAAGAAAAGCCCAGGGTTAATGGGTGTAAGCAGACCCTTTGAATCCCATTTGTGGTTCACAATTGGATAACATAAAGTATATTATTTATCTAAAATTCCCCCATCACCTTTATCTGCTATTTACTTTGTGAAGCAGAATCAGGAGCTCCAGAGATTCCTCCAGCCAACAGATCACCCACCCTTTGTCTTTCTCCTTCCTTCTAAAGATTAAAAAATGTTACCTCAGTCTTTTCCTGTGCAACTTTCTGTGTATGTAATCAGCTTTTCTTAATGAAAAATGGAAAGTGCCAAACAATAGCTTCTGACACAGTGCAGACTTGAGCATCCTGGCAAGAGATAAGGTCTGGCCCAATGTAGATGCATTTCTAATACACCTACAGCTTCAAAAGGTTGGGAGACTTCATCCTGGGAGCAGGTGATAATGGAACAGGTTTACATATGACTTTCCTTTTAGTCGTAGGATGATTCTTTCCCTTTCTCTTTTCCTTCTTTCCCCGGCCCTTCCCTTTTCCTTCCTTTTCCCTTTGTTCCTGTCCCTTTTTATTTCTTCCCCTTACCTTTCTTCTTCCCCACCCCCCCCCTCCCCCACCTTTCCCCCCTTTCCTTTTGTCTTTTTGTACTCCGTCAAGAAATGCAGACTATTTCTCTGGCCTGTTTAACCTTCACTTTTGAGGTTGGCTTTTTATTCTGGCCAGGCAATTTTCTAGCCATAACAGGGAAAGAAAAACAACTGAGGAAATCCAAGACATCAATTGTGACAGTAAATGTACTGTCTAGCATGCTCTATATTTCCATATAAGCTTGTTTGAAACAAAGACAACTAAAGAAAACAAACAAACAAACAAACCCCCAACCTGTTAGAACTTGACAGAACTAACCCCTCACCATATGATATTTGCTAATGAACTGCATGCAGTGAACAAAATGTGTGAGAATCCTTTCTGCAGCTTTTTGGGGAGGGCGAAGGATTATTATCAAGTAATGTAATAAGCAAGTCTGAAAATGGGTTGTGGTGGGTGGTTGATTCCTCCCCCCCCACCCCCCCTGCTAAATCATGCCATAAATGTATCTCTCAGCAGATGCAGACGCACATCATTTCTTTCGGGATTTTATAACCATGACAACCAGTTTTAAAGGAACATTTTCAGTTTCTGTAGTTTAAATTAGAAGTGTATCCAAAAAAGAGGGTTGTAAAAGGAGCAGAAGTAAGCCACTATTTCCACATCTTCCTAAGAACAATGGAGCATTCAATTTTTGCCTTTATTATTACATATAAATATGATGCAATGTAAAATAAAGCTTCTATACCAACTTCTACTTTAAAAACCATTTTAAAAGCAAAGTTTATTCCCTTGCTAAAAAGCCTTCATTTTAAAGAAAGCAAAATTAAATCTTCCTCATTTTAACTCATGTTAGATTTAATGATACTGTAATTTATAATGAGTAAAGCGTGTTGACATTTAATGCATATGACTTCTTTGAAGTTACATCCTTTTAGTTGAAATGAATTTTGATGAGTTTTACCAAAAGGGTTGAAAGAGTTTAGGTAAGCTAAAAATAACTCAGGAGCGAGTTTAATCTGGGTTAGATATGGTTCCTTTTATCTTACATTGAAATCTCATTAGCAGCAAGGTGCAGAGGACCTCTCAGTGATTTCAAATACTTTAAAAATCAATGCCAAGCTCTGGACTGGAGTCCGGAAGAGGGGCCAGTGTGCAAGCCCAATGTGTCGCCAGTGACAGCATCCTGATGGTCTGCTGAGCTGGACCTTCACCCCAAAAGGCTCCTTAGTGCTCCCATTTCTCTTTCAGGCTCTGTCCAGCTCCATCCAGGGCTCATTGGCTCTGACTTGCGTGCACCCAGTCTGGTATTCCACATTTGGACCAGGGTGATGGGAAAAAAAAAATGTGCACACCACTCATATGAATGGAGAAGAAGATGATCCTGTCTCAGAATTCCCTTTTTTTTTGTCCAATGAAAGAAAACTGAATAACCCATTCCAGAAATTCTAAACAGAGGGCTGGGGGGCTTGCTTGAATGAAACAAAGCCCTGAGTAGTGCCACACAGGGAAAAGCTGTTCCCACCCAGACCTCTTCTTCAGAAGAAAACAAAGTATATGCATGTGTGTGTGCACATGTGCAACAGGAATGCAACAGGCTGCCTAAGCAGCATCTTTTCTTGAAGTTAAACCCCTAGATAGGTCAGTCAGATCAGTGGTGCTTTATGAGCATCTCTTCCCTCTTCTTGGTTTAAATTCAGAACCTAGAACCTCGCTGAGATGCACTGCCTTTGTGTGGCTAAATCTCACCTCTTCTTTGAGGTTCTGATCTGGTAAAACATTCCCCTGCAAATAGCAAATAACCATGAACTGCCTGTCCCTGGGCACACAGAGACTGCAGCAGTGCTCTGGTTACAGCAGCCTGGCTACCATGTTTACACCTTCTCTTGGTTCAATTCCATGTTTTGGCTACAAGAATTCAGCTACAAGAATTTTTATTACCCTGGTTATTATTTTAAACCTTTGGTAGGCCCACCTGCTTTATGTTATATGTGTGCTCAGATGGAATGGTCAGCAAGGCTTTTTCAGCCCTGGCAGTTTGGGAGCATCTCTCTCCCTCTACAAGTTTTAGTGATTAGTCCCCTCATTTGTCATTTCCAGCTTGTATTTCTGACCCATCTGGAAGCAGTTTGCATAACATCTCTGCAGAGTTGCTTTTCTTTGCCATGTTGCCCGAACACGGTGTCAGCCTGGCTGTGTGATGTAGCCTTCCCCTTCTCCCAGTGCAGGTAAAACCCACCTACAAAGACCTAGACAACCACTGGATTCATTTCCCATGTCACACACACGAAAATGTGTATTGAAAACAGGCAGTATACAACTTTCAGTTGATCCTTTGTGCATGAAGTCAGAATTACTTTGGCTTTTCTAAGAGAGGCAAGTTTTTCTGAGCTTGCATGTAACAAACAGCAAATTCTTCACCTTTGTGACTGAGGACCCACCTGGAGATCCAGCAAAGGCAGATGAGCTTGTTGGGTTGTTTATTAGAAAGGACTTGAGAGTTGTGCAATTTCTCCTTAGGGATGAGTAAGGTGGTCTGGCCATTCCTCCCCTGCAATGACAGTCTCCAGGCCTCTTGGTAGAAGGTAATTTCAGCTTACAATGCATTACAGGTTTCTGATTTAAGGTTCACCATTGCTGGAGGGGCTTCCTCCACATGCAGTCACACACCACCGCTGGTATTGCCAACTGATCATCCACTCAAGCTGTATCCCACTTGGGTAGCATGTTCCCTGTTTCACAGAAACATCTCAGTGCCCCCTGTGGGGTGCTCCCCTGTGGGTATTCAGACCTCTGCCTCACTATGGCTTGCAGTTTTATGGTCAAGTTGAACACTGGTGTTCAGCCAAGCCAAGCTGCTGGTACAGGGCTAGCTACAGTAATTAGTTCTTGTTTTCATTAGGCAAAACCACCTTTTCATGCTGAGCAATAAAATCCCAAGTAAGTGAAGCAAAATGTTACCTTAAAACAGACAATTGCAACCAAGAACTGATCATACGGAGAACAGCAAACCAGGAATTGATAGAGAGTGACCTCAGAATCCTTCAAAAGAGGGTAATGACATTTCTAACTTCAGTTAGTGGGATTTTTAATCTGAAAATACATTTTGCTCACCTGATTTCTGTTTGCTGGTCCCAGAGATTTGAAAGCAGCAGTGTGCTCTTCTCATCTGAAGATCCATCTGAAGGATCCAAATTAGGGCAAGGTGAAACATCCCAAGGTGTCTCTGTTGATAGGATGAGACAAGAAATTATTACCCTCATTTATTCTGATGCCTGAGAGCAGAAGAATGGGATGGCTTGTGGGGTGAAAAAACCTTTTCTCCTTTCTGGACTTGCTGTTGCAGAATTAAGGATGATAATTGAAGATTTCTAAATTTAAGTTTCATAACTTGGGACAAGCCTGTGACACACGGGTATATAGAGGAGAGATGGGGTTTAATCTAGCACAATGACCAGTTTAGGTTGAGTTACAGAAAGTAGGTATATGATATTATATTATTACTATTATTATAAATTTCTTGACACCTGGCAGCATTAGATTCTTGTGCCAGGCAAACACCCCAGATCCATCACTAACATGTCTTTTAAGCAAATGCATGGCTTACCAACCCTTGGCAATAAGATGCAAACCTGCACATGATCTCAAGCCAATGAAACACCAGATTCACAGCCTTCTGCATGAGCTCTGTGAGGAAACAGGCTCATGGTTTCTGACTGTGTAGTGCTCACAGTGCTGACTGCAGAGGAGTGACACTAAACTCAGTGCTTTAAATCCACCGTGGGTTTCTTTCCTTTTTAAACATTCATTTAATCTGACTTTGATATGTATGTGTGTGTGAGAGATGCTCTGCACGACTACATTTCATAGCAATAGAGACTTCGTTCTCAGAGTCCAGCTGAATTTTCAGTTCACTGCCAAAGCCTCATTGCTCTCCAGCACCTCTCACTCACTGCTGGAGCGGTGCTCTGCTTGCAGCATCAGATGCACAACATACTTTGCAAAATCCTGAAGAAGCAGTTGCTCCTTTGATAGACTGAATAAAATGCAACAAAGGTAAACATACCTGTTTCCTTTCCCATTTAATTGCAGGTCAGTGATGCAATGTCTCTAATTAGCACTCACCACTGGCCATAGCTGAATGGTCAGTGACCTGCAGGTATTTTGCCATCCTCCCCTTTCATCAATCACAAACACTTCTGCTCTAGACTGCTGCTATTTGAGTTGAAGAGTCAGCTGTTACAGTCTGGTCTTTGGACAGGAACAGAGGATTTTTGTTACCTGGGTGAAGAGAACAAAGAAAGCGAGCAGAACACAAAGAGCAGCTCTCACAGACGTGAAGCAAAAACGAGCTTGGGTTAGAGGGCAATTTGAATTCCTTCCCACTGTTATCTAGATCTGATCTAATGTGAACTAAGAAAATACTGGGTGTTTTTTTCAAGCAGGAGTGAAAACATATAACAACAGTTGTTGAGAACAGAGCCTGTAGTCTGCAAGAGAAAGTAGTAACATGCTTTCAATTCAAATCACAATGTACACACCCCCATATAAAAATGTACGTGCATACAAATGTACACACACATACATACATGCTTACACAGATTCCCATATGCATGCAAATGAAGTTATTGAAGAGATGGAAAAAATGGTGGAAAAAGACAGCCAGTTTTCACCCACAGGAACAAAAGCCAATCTTAGAACAACCACTGAACAGCCAGCAATGTAAAGTACTGTAAAGCAGCAATGTTTCCACTGCCTGTTTCTCTCCTAGCTAGTGCTGCTCCCTCCTTTCTGGCTTCTGCAAAATAAATTAAGCTTAAGGAAATGCTTTGCAAGAGCAGTGGTGCAGGACTCATCCAAGGCCCCACTCCTGCTCTGTGAGGAAAGGTCTGCCATAAGCAAGTCTATACTGTTTTCCTGGTTTTGGCTGGGATACAGTTAATTCTCTTGCCAGCAGCTGGTATAGTGCTGTGGTTTGGATTTAGGATGAGAACAAGGTTGATAACACATTGATGTTTTCGTTGTTGCCAAGCAGTTGAGGACTTCTCATTGTCTCATTCTGCCCTGCCAGCGAGGAGGCTGGGGGTGCACAAGAACCTGGGAGGGGGCACAGCCAGCACAGCTGCCCCTGACTGACCAAAGGGATATTCCATACCACATGGCATCATGATGAACAAAAACATTCTGGGAGAAGCTGGCCAGCAAGGGTCAGGGGCTGGCTCAGGAACTGGCTGGGCATTGAGCAGTGGGCAGGGGCTGGCTCAGGAACTGGCTGGGCATTGAGCAGTAGGTGGTCAGCAGTTGCATTGTGCATGTTGTTTTGTATATTCTTTTATCAATATTATTATTATTTGCCCTTCCTTTTCTGTCCTATTAAACTTTTTTTAATCTCAACTCATGACTTTAACCTCTTTTTTCTCTGATTCTCTCCCCTATCCCTCTGGGGGAAAGCGAGTGAGGCTGTGTGGTGTTCAGCTGCCTGCCAAGTTAAACCACAACAACTGTAAAGGGTGAACGTTACATCTAAGATGGCAAAGCCCATTGCTGTGCTATGATTTGCAGTTCCATGGGGAGGAAAGCACAGTTTATCACAGAGTTATGCCCTGGATGAAGAAATGAAACTGTGGTCTTTTTCCTAGTTGCTGACAAAGGGCACAAACACATTTGCTAAATAATATTGCACAACTGAATATCATTTGACTCCGTGAATGCCCCTCCCTAGAAAGACAAGAACTCTTCCAAGAATAAAACCAGAAAATTCTTCTGGTTTTTTTATGGATCATCCTTTTAAATCAGCTATGAACCCCCTGGTAAACATGTGAGGCTTGATAGGGCTGAGAGGTATATTAGACTCTCTTCTCAGCTCTCCTATCTTAATTTTATCACAGCTCTCAGGAAATTAAATACAATTTATATCTTTCCTTCATTTGTGATGTACCTGACCTTGGTCTAGATTTAGATTTTTCCAGTTGGAGCAAATTGGGCAGTCATAATCCCTCCTTTATGCTGTTACTGAATCTGAAATATCTGAATTAATGAGGTCTCTTGTTTCACTATCACATGATCTAAGCTGCCAAAATATTTACTTTCTCCCTGACTGATGTACAAAAGAAGGAAAATGTAAATCATCTATGTGCTCGTTCAAACACTCCTTTATGTACAAACCACTAACTTTGCTGCCTTTTACTTTCTAAGCAATACACTGCAATACACAGAGAATGCTCAAATTCTGCCAAATTTCACCACAAGTATAAACATAATCCCAGGCATGATGTGCTTTAGACCCACTTAAACTGCAAAAATCAGCTTAACCAAACTATCTGCTTATACTAGATCTTTGGACTAAGTCCCTCAAATAGATAGCTCCCAGCTCATAGGATAAACCAAAAGATATATTATGAACTCAAATGAAACCATAAAGATTAGGGATAGCTAAGACTTTAATGTTCTTCTAATATTCATTTGACAGTAGAACCCTCTTCTAACAGGAAAGGAGAGCTGAAAAACCTAATAAAAACACTTGTACTTTATGCTGCATCTAATGAATGATCCTGTAACAAATGGTAATAGTTAAATAAGGCAAAACCCCTTAAAGGCCTGTTGCTCTGGCTCTGCTCTAAGTTGGCACAACTCCACATCTTCAATGCAGTGAAAGCCAATTGAAGCAGCAGCAGATCTGGTCCACTGTCTTTGAAAGGAAGCAGATGAGCATCCCACCAGCATGATGCAAGACACTTTCCTTTGCATTCTCTACGTGCCTCTAGCATGCAAGTGGTTGAAGCAAAGGTCCATGTTTCAATTTGCAACCATGAGAGGAGGCAAATACCCACTGGTTGGCTGTGAGAGTCAATAGGCAGGCAACAGAGATGACAGACACTCTGAGTGTATATGTATCTAAGTGTTTATGCAAACAAGAATCACACAGAAAACTCCAGTGCTCTGTCACCCTCACAGTGAAAAAGTTTCTCCTTATATTCACATGGAACTTCCTATGCTCCAGCTTGCACCCATTGCCCCTTGTCCTGTTGCTGGCCATCACTGAGAAGAGACTGGCTCTGTCCTCCTGACATATATATATATAAATAAAAACATATATTTATAAAGCCCTTTATATATTTATAAACATTAATAAGGTCACCCCTAAGTATCCTCTCTTCCAAACTAAACAGGTCCAGCTCCTTCAGCTTCTCTTCATAAGGAAGGTGTTCCACTCCCTTAATCATCTTGGTGGCCCTGCACTGGCTGATGATAATTAAGAGCAAATGAAGAATATACTGGGAGTAAATTGAGAAGATGTCTTGTATTTAGCACAAAATATATAGAAAAGGATTCTTACCTCTTTTGAAACTTTTCTTGAATCCAAAGAGATCTTGAGAAACTTGACTGGACAACAGAAACCCCATGGAGTTAACAAAAATATGTGCAAATTTCTGCACCTGGAATTAACTCCATTCCCTTTTGCAGCCTGGGATCTACTTCACTAGGCAGCAGTTCTGCTGAAGAGTACCAGGGGATTATGGTGAACACCAGGGTCAATGTAAGTTAAGAGTACACATGCCCTACAACAAGGCGGTGAGGGAGCTGGGCTTGTTAATCCAGCAGAGAGAAGGATAAGGCTTGGAGACTAATTCAACAACTTGAAGGGTAATTACAAAGAGTACAAAGGCAGACCCAGTAGGGGCAAACAATATAACAAGGGAAAACACATCAAAATTACCATTTTGGTAGTTCATGAGTGTCATGGTTTTGCCCCAGAGAGCAGCTAAGCAGCACACAAGGTTTAGCTCAGTCCCCTCCTCCCCAGTGGGATGGGGAAGACAATCTGAAGAGTGTGGGAATGCTAATGAGTTGAGATAAAGAGAGTTTAATAAGTAAAGCAAAAGCCATACACACAAACAACACAAACCCAGGAACTCCTCCCCCACTTCCTATGGGCAGGCAGGCGTTCAGCCAGCTCCAGCAAAGCAGGGCTCCATCACACTAATGTGGGAAGACAAATGCCATCACTACCAAGGTTCCCCTTTCCTCCTTCTCCCCAGCTTTAGAAGATGATCATGATGCCATATGGTATGGGATATCCCTTGGGAACAGCTGCATCCCCTCCCAACCTTTTGTGCACCTGCAGCCATCCTACCAGCTGGGCAGTGTGATGAGAAGAAAAGGCCTTGACTCTGTGTAAGCACTGCTCAGCAACAACAAAAACATCTCTTTATTATCAATGCTGCTTTCAGTACAAATCCCATATTGGCTACTATGAAGAAAAGCAACTCTACCTCAGCTGAAATCAAGTCAAGGAGAATTTTTTTCATCAGGAGAGTGCTGCAGTGATAGAGCAAGCAGCACAGGGTGGTCCTACACAATCCATCCTTGGAGGCTTTCAAGGTACAGCTGGACAAAATCATGGCTGACCAGTAAATCGGACTGCAGACCTCCAGAGGTAATCTCCAATCTACACTGCTATATCTTCCAGTCCTGTAACAGATAGCCCACGCTTACTCACCTTCCTCTGTTACTAACACCTGTATTCTCTTAGATAAATGGAGTTTTTATGGAATGTCACAGAGCTCTGAGATAACACAGGTGTCTTTGATCCTCTAAAGATCCATTTGGTTAGAAATATGTTTTCTTTGGAACAGCTTTGGTTTTTTCCTCATATCCTCAGAATACTGGGAAACAAAAAAAAATTTCAAATATCAACAGGATAGAAAGAAATTAACTAATATTCTGCTTTCAGCTACAGGAATTTTGTCTCATCTGAAAGAGGAGTTCTGGCTACAGATCCAAAAATAATTTCTTATGAATAGGGCTACTGACAAACCTTTGCTTGCATCAATCCAAATGGAGGATGGGTCACAGGCTCAGCTGGTGCAAGTTCAGCATATAACAGTCAGTGCAAATATTGTGATTTACACCAGCTGAGATATGGCTTTCTGTTTCTATTTTAATAAATCAGCTGTAGGAATAGATTTCTCCTTACTTGCCTGGTATGGTTCTGTTGAGATGTTTAACCACACTAACGCGATGACTATGTTTTCAGTGCAAACCACAAATGAAACATCCTTTGTGCCACATAAAGCTCATCTTCTAGCCCAGATAGATTTTAGAGGTGCTAATTATATTATATAGTGTTGCAGGAACTACAGTAATTCACTTCTAAAATCAATTTAATTTCTTTTTAATTACTCATGTTTACCAATTCCTTTAGATTTGGAAAAAGGCTCAAAATTGCAGTTAGTAAAGGAGGTTTGAAGTGGAATGATTAAGAACATCTGGCATATACATAATTATACCAGGCAATTTATTCTGCCTTTACCATTCCACTATAGCTGTGATAATGAGGTAGAGCTAGATTCTGTCCCTTTTCTGAATGTTTCAAAGTACCTCCCTGCACAGATAGCTTCACTGAAATAACCAGCACAGACTTAAGTGAATAACAGCAACCCTTGGAAGAAAGGCTGGCAGATTCTTTCTCTGACAAAGTAGATGTGCTAGCCCAAATATGTGGTCAGCCTTGCCCATGAAGAGTTTAGGCAAGTTTGCATTTACATTTAAGCTTGTTACAGCTTAAGAAACGTATGAATCAATGCTGAAATCATGTTGATTCCACCAATATTTTACCTTTGGAAACAAACAGCAATAAAGAAGAAAGCAGCCAATGTCACACCACAGTATTTCAAGGATTTTTAAGTTAAACCTTTTTTGTTTTAAAAAATTGCATGTTATATGAATATAAACTAAAGCATTTTCCAAAATGCTTCCAAAGCATGTTGTTTTTAATTTTTCTTTGTGGACAACTTAAAAGATTTAGGTTCCTTGAAATGTCTACAAGGCCAAATTTCCAAAGCTTACTGCTTTGGAACTGCTTCAGAGCCAGCACATCCAGTGAACCCATTCATGGCTGGTTTGCTTCTGCTGGCCAGGAAGATCCTCAAATGAGCTCAAATGACTATATTGCTTGTGAGAGATATTGCAAAAAACAGTGAGCAGGCCACTGGACCAATTCGTGTTAGAGAAGAGAGAGCACTGCTTTTGTGCTGACAGACAATGGCTTCCCAAACTTACGGTTGGCAAGTAGTGAATTCACCATCCCTTTTTGTGACTAAGAACACTCAGAACCTTATTTAAAAGCCATAAAGCAACTCCAAGAAAAGCTATGAGCTTCTTAACAAAAGTTTCTGCCTGAATCTGACTTTTGTTATGCAGGGTGACTCCTTCTGATCAAGGATCTGTTAAGCTTACTCCCTTTATTGATCTCTTTATTCATAACAATTAATGACCAGGCACAATCCAGACCCATCTCCTGGGAAGTGCCACTAGCCACAGCATTACCAACATTTGCTATTCCCATGGTACTGTGAGAACCTGGAAGAAGACACCTCCTGAGAACATTCCAGGGTGATATGACCAGTGACAGGAATAACCATCAGACCCAGATGACTGCAGGAAGCCTGACTCTTTCTATTTGAGTTCTTAAAATAGGAAAATTATCAAAAAAAAAAATCAGTGAAAGGTGGGCTCCTTTATCCATAACATTTCACTAGATAAGTATTGCTATCACATTAATTCAGAGACTCAACAATGAATTTGAAAACATATAGCATAGCTTCTGGAAATTCTGCTTTATGGATTTCCATAAGATTTGTAATGGAAAGAATCTAGCTCTACTATACAGCCAGAGCAGTTTCAGCTGGAAGGAGCCAGGGCTGTATAATGAAATCTAAAAGGGTAGGTTTGAAAGTTTTGGAGTGTTCATTCTGCTATGCACCAGCACAGTTTAGGGCAATCACAGGTCCCCACTCTGGCCAGTTGATGGAGGGAAAGCTGATCCTCTCCACCTGGACTGTTCAGTTAAAGGAATGTTTTATATCTAACCATCAGCTAGGGCTCAAAGGGGCTGAAATAGTGTATCTCCACAAACACCATGAATACTTACTCTTCTGACAATGAAACTAATTGCAAAAAGAGCCTGCCCCCAGCTTTATTTTTAAGGATGACAGAATACGCTATGTGTGCTTCTCATGTACTGCAAGTAAGCAACAGTACAGGTAAGCAATACCTTTAGTCTCCGTTTCCTTGTGCCTTTTCTTCAAGTTATTAGTCCAGGCCCTTCTTTCTTCTGCCATCTCCTGTCCTTATCATTCACTTGTTATTGGCTCCAGGCTGCCATGTGGAACTGATTTCCTGTTCTCATTCAGGGGATCTGTCAAGTCCACAGAAGCACTGACATTTTCTCTTGTGATTTTGACTGTCTCTTGCTCCATCTTCCTGTTTGTTCTTTTGTGCAGTTTCAAAGTACCTTACTCAGGTCTATATTAGTCTTGTGAATACAAGTTACAATTTTATTGAAGATTCAGCTTTTCTTCCGTGTTCTCTGTCTGCCAAATATTGAACGAAGCTATTTTGGAGACTACTGTTCAAATCCAGGCGATGAGAATGCATATGCTTACTCCTGTTTTAACCAGACAGACTTTATAGGATGCAGTCCAGACTTGATTTGAGTTGGCCCAGCAGCTTCATTTACACAATAACATTAGCATTTCCCTGCATAAACTGAGTCTTAGGAAATTAATTGAGGAATGTCTTATTCTGCATAAAACCCCCATCATTTTTATAAGACGGTTGAATGTTCCCACCTCAAATTCAGGTTTCTTTTCATTTACATCTTGCACGGGCATACTCATTCTCTCTATACTCATACTCTTTCTCTCATATTCTTCTTTCCACAAAGGAATTTATTTCATACTCTTTCAAAGACTGAACTGAAAGATTTGTATTTCTTTATGGAAATACTTTATTGGCATAGTTTCATATTTCTTGCCATATGCAAATTCTGTATCCATGGCCAGGTCATGATATGATTCCTCCTTGTAGAGCCAAAGAAATTCCTTGCACTTTAGTTATGTACCCCCTGATTTAAATCTGTATTAAGAGGAGGCAATACATTTCAAGTCTGGTCTGCACAGCTCTAGAGATTAAATTTTCTTGGTTAGCATAGGATTGTGCACTGGTATAAATGGCACTTCAAATCTTCCTTCCTGAAAATCATCTTTTGGTCACCAGTTCTCAATCCACTGAGACAACCAGGATAATTTTTAGGGTAAGTCTGATGAAGATGCTCAAGCACAGAGCTCTATTTTCTGCCTTCACCACAGAGGTTTTCTTGGTTTTTTGAGAATGATATTTACTTGCATAATTTTGTCTATAACATCAGTCCACTTGGCAGTTTTGCATGAAGACAAGGCTCACCAGACCCATCAGACCACATAATATTTAAAAAAGTATAATATTGCTGTGGACAGCATAAGATGAAGGAAAAAAGGGGGATAAAAAAGGTAACAGAGAAAAAAGTCACTGAACTAAGCGGAAAACACGAAAACCAAAAATTATCTGGTTCAAATACTTTCTAAGTGCTTGCTTTCATAGTCCTTGAATAGTCCAAATCCTAGCTTCTATTAGTGTAAATGAACTTTCTGCTGTTCACTCTGACTGCATTTTAGAGAGAATGAAAGCTTTAGCCCTCAACAATGACAATCGTCTCATCAAATGTAAATTTGTGGTGGTATAAATCAGTCTTAACACCAAACGTTGAGGATACACATGGCTTTTGTTTTCTGAGCTAAATTAATGCTATGTATTTATCAACACCAATTTCTGTTGTTTAACAAAGGGGAACACCACTTACAGAAAGCAAGATGATCTCTGAGTTATTTCAGGGTGTGTGTGCTTGCACGCTCGCAAGGCCTGATAAATACAATACTTCCTTTAAGAAAACCTGGTTACAGTTGCTTATATTTTTGCCATACTGTCACTAAAATTTCCCACTCTGAAATTCATTTAAGACAGGAGTTAAGCTTTGGGGTTTTTTTCTGTTACCCTTTTTTGATGAAAAGCAGTTGAGAACAATGTTTAGCACTTTAAACAGGAATAAAAGAGAACAGGAAGCATATTTTCCTTGGCTGTTTCAAAATAATGTTGGCAAGGCTTTTTGGTTTGTTTTGCTTAATTTCATTAGAAACCATTAGCATATTAAAATTCAGTGCAGGTGTAATCTTTGGGGTCACAGCTCTGCCTTTAGCTGCTGCTGTGAAAATCCAGCTCATTTCAGTGGGTTTTTCTGAACCACCCAAACCATAAAGCACTGATGGGGCAAAGAATGGGGAAAAGAAAGAGAGAGAAATAGTTTGGGACAAGGATCCAGCAAAGCAACAGATTGGAGGAGAAAAAAGAGACAAGACATGGTCTGAGCTTGGGAGAGGGGGATTAGACAGGACTGAATGGTACAATAGGAAAAGAAGCTCAGGCTTATGGATGGAAGAACTGAAGGATCTGGTTGGGATTTCCAGAAAAAAATAATGATGCTTTGGAAACTTCCATTGCAACACTCTGAGCATCTTCATACACCCAAAAATCCGGTCATGTTACTACAGTCATAAAACCTGATTAGTGAGGAACAATATACTGGGGCAAAATAGCTGCATTTAAAAAGGCATGAAGTTACCTTTGTCCAGCAAAGGGAAATGAATTGTGTCCACTGAGGTACTGAACAAGGCAGGAGGTTTAGACAGCAATCAGTCAATTAAAGACTGTATCATAGAAAGTCTGCAAAAATGGACTTTGCATAAGCTCTTTAAACCTGACAGTTAACCTCTGAGTGCATAACTCCACACGTGATGATGCTCCTGGAAAGTCATGGTTTCCTATGCAATAAGTGGTGTTTTAAGGTAAGAACTTTGAAGCACTCAGTGGCAGTTGCTTACTGTAAGTAAGCCCAATACCAAGTTGTTCTAAAATTCTCTTATTTTAACTAAAAGTTTTCCTAAGGGCAGAAAAGCTTCTTCAATAAGTTGGTTTTGGCTGTGATTGATAGTTAATTTTCTTCATAGTACCCAGTATGGGACTATGTTTTGGATTTGTGCTGAAAGCAGCTTTGATAACACAGAGGTGTTTTTGTAGCTGCTGAGCAGTGCTTACACAGAGTCAAGGTCTTTTCTTCTTATCACACTGCCCTACTGGTAGGACAGCTGGACAAGGACAATGTGCACAAGTAGTTGGGAGTGGATGCAGCAGTTTCCAACTGACCCAAGGGATATCCCATACCATATGGCATCATGTTCACCCTATAAAGCTGGGGAGAAGAAGGAGGAAAGGGGAAAGTTGGGAATGATGGTGTTTGTCTTCCCACATTGCTGTGATGGAGCCCTGCTTTGCTGGGGATGGCTGAACACCTGTCTTCCCATGGAAAGTAGGCAATGAATTCCTGGGTTTGCTTTACCTATTAAACTGTCTTTATTATCTCAACCCATGAGTTTTCTCACTTTTACTCTTCCAATTCTCTCCCCCATTGCCCTGGGATGCCTAGCTGCCTACTGGGGCAAAACCATGACATTCAGGCATAGAAAAGCAGTGGTGCCAATCAGGCCACACTGAGGTAGAAAACAAAACAGAAAAATACCCCAAAACTCTGTCACATTTTTCCCTAAAAAAAAGCAATACAGAGCTATTTCAGACCCCCAGAGTATTTGGAATCCATCTCACACTGCAACTGAATGTCTCTTTTAAGAGACATTCTTTTAAGAGACTTCCCTATCAGTTGAAGAATACAGACAAGAAAGTCTTTATCAGTAAATAATAAAGCAATTATTTTTACCTGTTTCAATTTCTCAGTTGAAATAATTAATGGAACAATTATTTTTTTCCTTAAGATCATCACACTCTGTCTATGAAATGATATGTGTAGCTCATAGGCTTTTACTTCTAGTCATAACAAAACGAGCTCACTTCACTGTCTGTGGTTGCTCCCATTTGCAGAGATGGTAAATATTTTAACTCTAGTAACTGATAAGCTGAATTCAGCCTACTGAGTCACATTAATTACTATTGACCTGTACTGTTTTGGACAGCACAGCTTTTGTTTAATCCTGAAATTCTTCCTAGATTGAAATACTTCATACATCCTTCCTTTGCACTGGACAGGTACTGTCTGCAGCTGCCCAATCTCCAAGTGGCCAGGCTGATAAAGGGAGCATCGTGCCATGGACCCGCTCAGTGGAGCTCATCATGCAGCACAGCACATTTCCAACATCAGTCAGAACATCAGTCGTGTTAAGAGTGTCGTTTTTGGAGGGTTGGGGTAAATGTAAGCATGCTATTACATTCAGCTGACTTGATGTTGCTGAATTAAACAATAAAACCAAAGAAGCTCTTCAAGCTATTGATTTCTGCAATGCATTGTATGCATTTACGTAAATCTAATTAAAACTCAGTGCATAACCCAATTACGAGCTATTCCCTTACAGCAAGTTTTATATTTATCTAAGCCAGGCTGTGCCAGCTGTGAGACATAACCCTGGATTTGCAAATAGTTATTGTGTAACAGCTGAAGTGGTCAGATAAATACACTGATGATTTTTGTTTTTCTGCTAATGAATCCCGTACTTGTGGATCAGGACCGTGTTTTGTTGCGTACGGCTACTGAGTTTTACTTCAATGACATATTCCTGCTATCACATTGCTCAGGAGATAAGTTAAAGGTACAATTTAAGAGGCAAGCAGCTGAGAGGCAGAGGGACAACAGAAGACTTTGTATTCTGCTAGTAAGTGGAGAGGCAGGTCTGAAGAGGCAGTGTCACCACACTGAATCATGCTTTAGGGGACACAGTCTCCCTCCACTGGGAATGTAAGAACATCAGGAATTCAGGGGACTGCCCTTCAGATTTAAGGGTCCAATGTTAGGTGCTCTGAATAACCTTATTCGAGCCTTGAGGTTGAATAAAGCATCAATATTTAGATTTTGATGGGGTGGGATTGCATTAACATTCATCAGAATTCCCCTGTCATCCTGTAAGTGATGTTCCAAGTAGTAGTGGCAGAAGATGCAGCATGTTTGTAGCATTTTCAACCAATACTACTCATAAGCCTTTCTGCAGTAGATCTAGACCATGTTTGTAACAGTAATGGCCTATGTATAGTCTTTTCTAGTGGATGAAATAAAGATTCAGGGTGGAAAAAAGAGTAGACCGAACTTTTCTCTCTAGAAGTAGAGTAATCCCTAAATGTCCACTCCAGGAGCACTTTGAAGAAATTACCTCATTGAAGACTCAAATATGTGCTGTTCACAGCTTATGAATAGCTAACACAGAAAAACACCATGAAAAGAATGGGCATAGGAAAGCCCCCTTAGGCATATATAGAGGCAGAGAGAGGAGAAGGGGAAAGGAGAAGACAGGGAGACAGAGCACTGGTGGGGATGATACAGAGCCAATGGGTCTGTGAGCAGAGCACAGTTGGGACAGCACAGAGCGACAGTGGGAAGAAAAGACACAAGACTTCCTCCAGTGGAAATAATTACTTCATCTGTCTAAGGCAGGAACTGATGCTGTTTGGTGGAAAGTCCAGCTAAGTCTTCACCTGTGACTCTTAATAAATTACTTTTCCTTTCCTTTTTCTGCTTCCTTGGTGTCAGAGTCTCACAGGGACAGCTTAACTGGTCGGTAACTCAGTATCTATTCCTATTCAAGTAGCATTTTCCCAAGCAACACTTCAGGTCCCAGCACAGGGATTGTGGAGGCAAAGCTGCTGGCTGCAGATCAGCATGAGGAGAAGGAGTCTCTCCTCGTGTGACCTTTAAGCATAGGCTTAGTACAGTGCTACTAGCATTCCCTGGGGCAAGAGAGATTGATGTGTCACCTGAGCACATGTACTACCCAACTCTGGGATTTCAAACTACGTGCCATTTCCTTCCAGTTGGAGACAAGTTTATGAGCTTGAGCAGGCAATAAAAGCTTCTCTCCCTGTTAATGAAATGTCCAAGTCCTAATGGATTAGTAGTTTTCATATCAGATTAAATTTGCGTTTTTGCTGATAAAGACACAAAAGTCATTCCTAATAGGCTTTCAGGTTTTGTTAGCAAAAATACATCTCAGTAGAGCACAGCGCCTATGGGATACAAACAGGACAGCAGAGGCACTAACACATTATGACGGACTGCTCAAAAACTCTGCTTTCCTCCAGCTGGCCAGAACTGTCAGGCAATGTGCAGGTTATTGCTGATGTAGAGAAACCCTGTGGGCACTGTCCTAGAAGTCTACCTCTGGTCTCCAAGGGGTCCCCAGAACTGTTCCGTGACCATGGTCAGAAACAGGGCCCCTGCAGCCAGGGAAATTCTCCCACTCATTTGAAAGAGTTCAGGCCCTTTGAATGTCCCATGTCTCTCTGAAGCCTCTGAATGAACAAAGATCCCAAACTCAGTGCCTCATCAATAATTTTCCATCCTAAAGAACTGCAAGCTTGTACTTTGGGATACACCAACCAGGAAATTCCTCCAGAAAGCTGTTTAGGCCAAGTCTGTGTGCTGCTAAAGGAAACAGCCTCAGACACCTTGAGCAAGAGGGACTAGTTGGCTCACATCTACTTTGCTTACACATTGCCCTTTCTATCCCAATTTTTTCTAGAAATGAGTTTGAGAAGTCTACAACAAACTTGGAGAGTGAGTTAACAGCTAAGCAAAGTGGACGATAGAGATCCAGCATTTAAGCAGTTTCCTGGTCTTTCACTTAACAGCACAGATATTCCCTAGAAGCCCTGCAAAAGGTAAAGCATTGCTGTGTGGTTGGACCACTCAGAAAACACAGAGCAACCCTGTGATGCTGGAGAGCAAAGCCTATACACAGGGTGGTGGTGTAGCTTAAATCCACTATATAACTCCACTTGCAGGTGTGAATTCCTGGCTGTGGATCCTCTGCCTGCAGCCCTCCATGTGTCTACATGCCAAATCACAGAGCCTGAAGCTCCCTTCTCAGGCATCTCACCATTCCCATGCAGCAGTGCTTCATCATACACCCTGTTGTGCCTTTCAAGCACGTTAAAAGCCCATGCACATGCCAAGGTGACTTCTGTGGAAGCAGTTTAAAGTACAGGACAAAATGGACTCAACTAAAGTGTATTTGGATGGCATTTTGTACACATGGCTCTATTTTTATTTTTTATTTACCTTTTGGAAACTTTTCCATTTGTTATTTTGGACCTTAATAGAGTGATGCCATTTTCTATTTAAATCAGTGCTCCAGCTTGGTCCCCCACTTTCATTTCTAACTGAGTCTAAGGTAACTTTTAAAAAGGAAGGAAAAGAGATAGATCAATTATGGCACTTGAAGTCAGAGAAAAACTCTGAAAGGAAAATGTAATTAGGAAATAAATTGAAAAACAGAAGCACCTATGATACAGAGGCCAGGAATTATTATTTTTTGGGGGGAACATCATAAGCAGCTTAATTCCATTTCATTCTGTTGCTCTCAGGATTTGGACTGTTTGCTCATTTATTTGGATAAAACATAAAACTCTTCTACTTTCATTGTTCAATGTAACAAATATTATTTTGCATTCAATTAAAATACTGACATGTTCCCACCAATAGAAAAGTTCCCATTCTTTCCAGAAAGGCTGGAAAGATGGGCCTGGGTGAACCCAATAAGGTTCAATGCTGCCAAGTGTAAGGTGTTGCACTTGGGCCAGAAGAATCCCAGACACAGATACAGACTGGGAGAAGAGCTTCTTGAGAGTAGCCCTGCTGAGAAGGACCTGGGTGTCACAGTGGATGAGAAACTTAACATGAGCCAGCAGTGGCTCTTGCAGCTCGCAAGGCCAATGTTATCCTGGGCTCCATTAGAAGAGGGGTGGCCAGCAGGGGCAGGGAGGTGATTGTCCCTCTCTACTCTGCCCTCCTGAGGCTCCAGCTGGAGTCCTGTGTCCAGATCTGGGGCCCCAATACAAGAAAGACGTGGAACTGTTGGAGAGGGTTCAGAGGAGCCACAAAGATGATTAGAGGGCTGGAGCACCTGCCCTACAAGGAGAGGCTGAGGGAACTGGGCTTGTTCAGCCTTGAGAAGAGAAGGCTGTGGGGGGACCTCATTGCAGCCTGCCAGTCCCTGAAGGGAGCAGAGAAACAGGAGGGGAATCAACTTTTAAAAAGGGGGAATGGATTAAATCTAAAGGAGGGAAGGTTTAGATTGGATATTAGGGGGAAGTTTTTTACAGAAAGAGTGGTGAGGTGGTGAGGCTGGAACAGGCTGCCCAGAGAAGTAGTGGATGCCCCGTCCCTGGAAGTGTTCAAGGCCAGGTTGGATGGGGCCCTGGGCAACCTTGTGTAGATCCAGGCCTGAGGTTGGTGGCCCTGCCTGTGGCAGAGGGGTTGGAGCTCTATGGTCCTTGGGGTCCCTTCCAACCCATGCCATTCTATGATTCTATGATTCTATGAAAGCACTAGGTCATTTGATTTATAAGAAGTAGTTATTAGCTTCCTAGCTAATACTTGGAATGGAAATAGTTTTACCTGTTGGGAAAAGCACTACTGCTCCTGTAAAAACAAAGGTTTTAAAGAGATTGAGATGTCTGGAAGAAATTCAAGATAGGAAGGTAAAATGCACAGGATGCTGACTGTAAAAATGGTAAAGTGATATGTTGAGTGTTTGATTGATGACTGATACAGATACAATTTTATGTGATACACTGGGACAGGAAGCATTGCTGGAACTTTTTAAAGTTTGGATTCAGTAGCTGGTTACCCAGGTTGAAGTGGGATGAGTTACAATAAATGTATGGGCATCTTAAAGCCCATTTTCAAGGTCTGAGCCAAATCTTCCCACCGTCTGAATTGTTTGGTGTAACAGAGGAGCTTTTCTAAAGTGAATTTGCTACTTTCTCCAGTAGTGTTTAAAGTTGGTTCGTTGCTACAGCAGAAGGTGAACAGAGTAGGAAACAAATGAGTAGGAAAAAAATGCAAAATTGGCCCAAAGTCCAAAATTACAAGGCAGACAAATTCTGCTCAAGAGAAGATTCATGCTGTTGACCTCTTCCAGCTACCTCCTGACATTTCTTCTGCCCAACACCAAAACTACTCTTTCCAATACTGGGCTTCTCACTCCTTCCAAAAAGTGGCTAAGCATCTAGAAATTAGGTAGGTCAGTGACTCTGGAAATGCCTGCTCTGTTCAGAGCCACACCTAACATAAACTTGCAGGACATGGCAGTAACAGGATGAGGCCTACGTTCTCTGGCCATTTTTTTTTAATATATAGCAACACCATTTCTCAGAGCTTTTTTCATCTGTAGCAAGACAGGAACTGTAAAACAACTATCGATATGGATATCTCTAAAGGATAAAACTGGTTCCTTCATCTCTTGACAGTCTTCAGCATCGTTATATGATGGCACGATTTAGGAGGTACCTTAAGTATGATGGGAACAGGCTCTGTCCTGAGATATTGTATGAGCATTAGGGCTTCTCTATAGCCCCCCACACTGGCAGATCCCTCTCGCATGGCCTGAAAGTGAGGTCCTGTAGTTCTGGTAACACAGAGTATGTTTCTTGGCTAGACCTGGGGCCATCCTATCACCACAGAGCACTAAACACTGTAGTTATTTTTTCCCAAAGTGGCAGGAACGTTCTGTCTTCTTTTCTTTTAAATTATCAGACACACAGGGAATCTTTGCTAGAAATTAACATTATAGAGTAAGAAACACTGCCTGAATGTGTCAATATTCTTACTTCATAGACAAGCTAGCTCTTCTCTTTTTTTTTTAAGTTCTAAAGATAGACAAATGTGTCATGTCTACCAGTTACACCTCAAATTATTTCAACATGCCTTAATTGAAATGCTGGAGGAAAAACAAATCACATCTCAGCAGATCAGAAACGCAACAGGTGCTAAAAGCAATCTCAATTCACAACTTCTTAACCACACTTTCAGTAGTGTTCACTTCTATGCTATTACATATCTATCAATACATCCTTAACAGCTGAAAAAAGACCAAAGCTGTGTAATCCCATCAGAGCATCACAAGGGAAGTCAAAGAAATGGATGGGATGACATTACTCTAGTTACTAGGTTTATTAAACCTGAAGTACTTGTTAAAAGTAGAGATATTTTTTTTTAATTGCTGCAATTAATTGTCATCAGAACTCTGACACAGCAATAACCTGCATAAAGAATAACTGAGCTGAATTTGTAATACTTTCTTTATCCTCAACCTCCCTGAAAAACATGCACAGAATCCAGTTAGTAATACATCAGACCTGGTAGGAATCAAGAACTCGTCTAGACAGCAAGCTTTCAAGTACTGGTGTCTCTGCCCCTTGAGCTGAGCATATTGTTATGGATATGGAAGGTTTTCACACAGCAGCTCTGGGAACTACAGCTGTTGAAAGTCTGCTTTTACATAGAAAATTAAATTTTAGCAGATTGTAACTTTCTGAGGAAAAAAATGCAAACCAGCAAACCTACACAGAAAAGTGTTTTCAAAATGAGTATTTCAAGTTTGTTGCAATCATATAGAATTCACAGGCTCACAGAATGGGTGAGGTTGGAAGGGATCCCTAGAGATCATCTAGTCTCCCCTCCCTGCTCAAGCAGGGTCTCCTAGAGCAGGTTGCTCAGGGCTGCTCATCTAATAAGCCCATAATTTCATTAATTTCCCTACAACATAGCCCACCTCCATTTTACAAAAGATCTCAGATGCTAGTGAAATGAACAGATGACCAGGATTATGGATTTGTTAAGGTTAGGGTATGAAGTTTATTGAAGCAAGCTCTGCTTCAATATATTTAGGAGAGTATTGGCTGATACGAACAGATGTAGCTGATGGAGGAAGCAGTGAAATCCTGGGTAATATCAAGAGTTTGTTTTCCAAATATTGGCTGAGTGGAATCATGGCAAGACTACAGTTTTTCACATACTGCATAAAGTGCATTCACAGAGTGGACACATTAGGAAGGTATGTTTTTAATACAGTAACAAGGATCAGTACTGAGATCCTACTATGTTTCTGTGCACCTCAGCCTTTGGGGGTCTGCAGAGCAGTGTGAGACCACTGATTTGAAAGAAAGAAGCAAAAGATTTCTTCAGATGACCACTTGATGTCACTTGACACCATGCTAATAACCTTGTTGAAGCCCACTTCTGGGCAATAAAGAAAGGTTCTTAGAATAAGATGCCTGAAAATGGGAAACAAAGATGCTAAAAAAAGTCCTATAAAAAGATAATATTTTTTGTTATAGCCTTGCTACTGACTTTATAAACCAGTGTTCATAACTGCTGAATTACTTAAAAATACACATTACTTTACAAATATGCAATCTCATCTTGTCTGGAGAAGTACTGGTACCTGCATCTCTTCCAGAGAAAGTCTAGAATTAATCACTAAGACTTACCAAGTTAGGATGTGTTCCTCACTTTTTGGGCATCCAGTTTTGAAGTGACATCAAAGAGACATAATCTCTTGATTACCCTTCCAAAACCAAGATTCCATTAACAATGCAATGCCACTAGTCACTGAAAGTTTCAGGTAAGCATCTGATTTTCTCTGCCCTACAGCTTCATTCCTTACTGACATAGTGAGTTTCACATTTCCTACATGTATGAAATACCAGCTCTGAAAACTCAGGCAAGATGCTGTATTTCCTAGTCTAGCCAGGCCAAAGTAAAGTGAATTATTGTTCCCTGACAACATTTTTCATACATCAGCATGACCTGAATTCTAATAAATTCACATGATCACAGTTTTACCATCTCTCCTCTCCCACTTTCCATTTATGCACTGCTGGGACACTGATTTATTTGTGACAGAGACCTTTATCCTGAGACTTGTATATGTTGGTTTTATCCCCTGGTATTCACCAGCCAGGTGGTCTTGCCAGGAAATAGATATGACTGTCTGTAAAATAAATGTTAACTTAGGACGTTTTCAATTCCAGAACTGGTTGAAATATTTTAGCCAGAAAAGATTTTCCTTATAGTTTCATTGAGACTGAATGGCTTCTCCAGATACTGTTTTCAAACTATTATTAGATAGAAAAAAGGTAAATGACTTATTGAGGTTGTCCCATTTTGGTTGAAAATGTCACAAGACATTTGTGCTTACTTTAATCAAAGTGAAAATGAATGACTTGTATTGAAGTATATTTATAAAATAGTTTATATTGGTTTTGATGTCTTTTTAGCATTTGAGTGGTTCCAAATTTAAACAGTTTGGAAGCTCTATTCCAAATTTTGGAGAATAGAATATGTTCTGCTTCCTGTTTGCCTTTCAGTAAGGGAAATCATCACAGAAAGTAAATAGCCAGCCCAGTGATACAAATGTTAGGCACTTGCTCTCATTTATGAAATGAGACTTGGATACTACGCAGCCTTACCCAGGTAACAAGCTTTTACCTTGACAAGCTAGTCTAAATTGATACCAATAGCTCCACTGCACTCCTGATTCTGTGTAAGTCAACTGAAGATTACAGAAACTCAATCCTTACGCTCAGGGACTGCCTAAAAACCCTCCAGGTATCTCATGGATGATTAGTTGTGTCTTATCAGCTAGTACTCTTCCTGCTCTGACCCTCAATTTTTGGCTAGTGCTGGAAGGAGCTGTGGTGGTTTCTTCTGTGAGGACTCCTCCAAGAAGTATGAGGGCTATGTGGAACATTTCCAAAAACCTTCAAGGGTGGTGAAGTGATGCATTTAATCTCAACAACTGTCTGTGACAAATTTACCTCTCTGGAGTAGCTGAGCTCCTGCTTGCTTTAGTCCATGTCAAGCCAATAAAAAACCCCAAAAGTTGGGTGTCTGTATACACAGCAGAATTTTTTCCTCAGGGCTCTTCAGTAATGCATTACATGGAGCCACAACTGAGAAGCAGCATTCACAAATGCACATTGCTGCATTACTGAGTATTGCCATGCTCGTGTCTGGGACCAGGTGGAGAGAGGCAGGAAGAGGGTCCTGCTTGCAGGTTTCTGCATTCCACATGAAGCAATCCAAACTAAATTTACTGAATTGTGAATCTGGCTGTAAATTTGGGCTGGCTGCAACTGCTTCAGGAGGACAGAGCGCCTAAAAATGACACTACATAGCAGACATAACTTCTGGGCATTTTAACCTCCCCTAATTTCCATAGGAACCAAAAGTTGGAATATTTTTAAACATTAAGATCCAAATGTGCCTAAGAAAGGAGGAAAAATATCTTCCATGGTCTTCTCTCTGGACTGTGATGCTTTGAACACGGCAGTTATTATATTTGGGGGCATTTCTAGATTTGTTTGGTTATACCGCTGCTCAGAGCCATTTCCAAAGTTCTGGTTCCCAAAGAAACTAAAGAATAAGAATATTATTATCATAATTAACTCTCTTCCTTAGGGAGGTAACTTTAGAGACAAACTATTTACCATCTTCTCTAGCTGCTAGTGCTTGCAGCTCTCTAGTGCTTTATAATCTTTGTTGCCACAAACACGGAACAGATATTGGTGATTTATTCATGTAATTATTGTGCTCTTAAAGTTGTACCAAATGGAGTGTACAGTTCTGTGCTAAACATTGCAAGTTAAATCCCACTGGTCAGGGAGGAGGCCAAAAACACCCCTACTGAAATCTCTCTAAAGCACATTTCAGCCCTTGCTTGGTTGTCCATCAAAAAAGATGGTCTTTAAGACAAAGATAAGAGAAGGAAGCACATGCAGTTCATCTTCTTTCAGTGTAGGCATTGCATGCAAGTTATTTATCTAGCACTTTAAATTGTATCCCTTGGCCCACAGCTTTAAAATGAGAGCTGATGAGAATTTCTAGGCACAGGATATTTTGCTACTTCTTTGCAAGTTGAAATGAAAACTGTAAGTATTTTAAGTAATTATGAAAATAATTGGTAAAACCACTTTCTCTTCCTTGCAGTCACAGAGTTGAGTTGTAATGCACCCAGAGTAGTGATAACAGCAAAAACTGACATAAAGCAAAAGCTTAAGAAAAACAACAGAGACAGAGATAATGTCTGTATCCTACCAAGCCAAAACATTCTGCAGAAGCGGAAATGATGGAACCATATGTTCTCATTGAAAAGCATATTTGCAGGGTTTTTTTTTTAAGTAGATGTGAAAGTGTATTTATTTGCCAAATATGGGATTCCTGACCTCATAGTTTTGGTGCCAACTCACTGTAATCTTAGTAAACAATGGAAAGTAACAATCACCCAGGCAATGAATCACTGGAGCCAACATTTTCAGAACCAGAGTGTGCCTGTGCTTTCTTTTCTCCCATCAGTTTAGCAACCTGAAAGGAAGGGGGTTTCCAATTGACTGACAAGTTTTTCATGACCCACAACAGGAGAAACTCGTTTCCTAGACCTCATCTTCACAAAGTGATTCTGCAGAAGCTCAGCATTAGATGTAGCACAAGGCACATTCACATCTGAAGGTGGGTATATTCCTCCACCCTTTGCTGCACTTGGACATAAATCTGAACACTGCTATTTTAGCTGTCATGGTGTGTAATGAATCACCAGTTACCCGTAATTACTCCTCTCATTAGCAACCATTACGCTGTGTTTTCCTTTCCATTTTCTTTTCTTCAGCTATGTTTCCACTCACATTAACTCAAGAAACTCTTAGGCTACATCTGATCTTGGAGAGTTGTAAATCAGGCAGCACTGTAAATCAGGTGTCCACACTGGTGTAAGAGCCACGTAAATGAGATTGAAAGAGACTTGCAATTTCATTCTATGAAAAGAAAGCTTTTTGCTATTTCAGCAAGTTAACTTAGCCTTCCTCCTGAGAGAGATGACCCCACTTAAATACAAATCTGTGAGGAAGCGAAATGAGCCTGAGCGGCACACAGCTAGCCCTGAATGCAAAACAGCAGCAAGGAGCTCTCTGAGCAAGCTGAAATCCTGAAGAGTTCTGCTAGCAATAGTTAATGTTCTGTTGAACACCCCTGAACTGTGATGAAGCCAGCTTTGGAAAGACTATTGCTTTGAATAAAATCACAAATTAAGATGAAAAATTGTGGCATAGGCTCACAGCTGTGTTTCATGTCCATGCTCATTTAAAGGAGGCAGACTTGAAGGCAGTTGTGGAAAGCAATTTATTTACTAGATGTACTCTGGCTTTCCACCCAGAGACATCAGGAAGGCACAGAGGTAGCTCATTAGGGTTCAGGATATATGGCAACTCTGTTGCAAACATTTACCTTAAAACTTCTCATATCAAATTCTTGCCAAAACTTCAGATCAACACATCTGGTCAATTATTGGAGCCAGAGAGCAGGAGATGCCATCCAGAGTTCTCCCTGGCATTGATCAAATGCGACTGAGCATTGCTCTGTGTGATTCCCCCCCTCCATTACAGTTTCAGATCTGGATGTGCCCAAGAGCCACATTAATCACTCTGTGATGGCACAGCGCAGACCTCCAGCGTCCCGCAAGCTAATGGCTCACAGGATGTAACATGAGCTTCACTGGGAGATAATCTAAGGATCTCTTGGCTGTCTCTCCAGTGACATGGGGAGTGCAAAAAGGAAAACGAAAATAAATAGCTAACGGAAGTGCTCCATCAGATTTAGGGTCCTGATAATAATGAAACCAGCTTCTTTCTTGCTGCCTCCCTCCTCTGCAGCTAAGAGGTGACCTGTACAATATTCATCATATTGCACACTATTGCAATCAGCATGAGAAGTACTCAGATTTCTGTAAGAATGGATGTCAGTGCTGTGCTGCTCTGTACACATTACAGTGCAGTGGGGAGGCTCTGATCCTTGACCTTCCCTGAAACAGCCTTTCACCACACTTCCATGTGCCCCAAGTGTCCTTCCATTCTTCCTGAGACACTGTTTTACCACAAAGGATAGTGGGATGGGCTATTCTCTTAGTAAACTTTCCTTATAATCAAGAATTTTGGACCAGAAATCTCTGCACTCTGTGAGAACCACAGGCTGAAAGTGACACCCAGAAAACACCCCTGAAAGGAGGCAGCTTCCAGGAGGAACCATTCAGACATGGTGGTTTCCCTTTTCACTTGTCAGAATCAGATTTCTTTGATGATTATGTGTTTGACACAGAGATACATCTCGGTAATTAATATCTTGTGTCAAGCTCATCTTACATTGCTGAAAGAAATAATTTGTGAGTGTCACTATGATTCATTTGAACTATTGAACTCTCGATCATTTTCACAAGGAAAATGCAGGATGCCTGTATTCACAGGGCAAAAAGCACAGAAAACCACCTATTTATTTTCCTGAGATTTTTACTAGAGCACACATCAGCACAGATTCCATTTGCAACAGGAGTTTGGAAGCCAGGATACCAGTCTAAAGTAAAGCGTTATGAATATAACATACTCTTTAAGAGGGATACAGATTCCTCTTTGTCTCTCTGGACAATTCTCTTTGCACCCTCTTTCTCCTCACTTTTTCCCATGCCAGCTCTTTTTGGAGTCTATATCACACAGGTTTCCTTGGCCTTACTTAACACACACAGGGCCAGATGCAGACTACATATTTGTCCCTTCAGACCATTTGACTTAGCATCTCTGCAGCCCTTTCATAGGCTGCAACATCTGCAGCACAAGAATGGGAAAGGCAGAAAGAAACTATGTAGAAGTCTATTCCTATCTCTCAAAGCACCTGAGCAAGTAAGTCTCATGCTCAGGAGAATATAGCTGCTCCCCTTATTTAGTTCAAGTAGCTTTAAAAGACTGTCATGGTTTAGCCCCAGTCAACAATTAAGCACCATGTAGCTGCTTGCCCACTCCCCCTTGGCAGGATAGGGAAGAGAATTGGAAGAGCGAAAGTGAGAGAAGTCGTGGGTTGAGATAAAAAATCTTTAATAGGACACACAAAAAAGGAAAATCATCATCATCATCACACAAAACAAGTGATGAACAGCACAATTTCTCATCACCCAAAGCCAATGCTGAACGAGATCCCCCAGCTGCTGTGCAAGACACCCAAACTGCCTAGCACACAATCAAAGCACAAGGAAACCATTCATCACTTCCCACCATAAGACAGGCATTCAGCCATCACCCCAAAGTCCATGCTGCGCAACACCCCAGCTGCCACACCAGGCCGCCAGCTGCTGTGCAAACCCCACCCCAGTCATAAACAGAACATTGCACTGTATGGTAAGGAATAACCCTTTGGCCACTTTGGGTCACCTGTCCTGGCTGTGTGTCCCCCACCTTCTTGTTATCAGGGCAGTATGAGAAGCTAAAAAGTCTTTGACTGCTTGGTAACAATTGAAAACAGCAGTGTGTTATCAATGTCATTCTCATCCTCAATCCAAAACGCAGAACTACATCAGCTACTAGGAAGAAAATTAACTCCATCCCTGCCAAAATCAGGACAAAGAAACTAATGTAGAACTTTGGAGTGAAACAGAAGAGGGAAGAGTGATGGTCATGGGCACTACAAACTAAAAATTCAGGCATCATGACCTTCAGCAGTCATGGAAAAATGGGGATTAAAGCAGTGGGACGCAGAAATGCTTAATAAACTAAGGAGATCAGAGTGGGGATTGAAGCAGTGGGATGCAGAAATGCCTAATAAACTAAGGAGATCAGAGGTTTCCTTCTGTCTTGCTTGTGTGTTGGTTGGTAAAGCTCAGCAGGATAAGGTATATCCACAACATCCCCATTTCCAGCCAAACATAAAATTAATTTTCTTACTTTACCATAGCTTTTTAAAGATTTGTTGGCTGCACTGTCCTTTTTCAGCCACAGAAGTTTAATTATTATTGTATATCTGATGGTTTGGTGTTTTCATTTCCAAGTCTTTTATCTATTTGCTTTTTCCACCCTCTCTGGAAGTGTTCAAGGCCAGGTTGACTAGGCCTTTGGGTAACCTGGCCTAATGGAGGGTGTCCCTACCAATGGCAGGGATGTTGGAACTAGATTGATACTTAAGGTCCCTTCCAACCAAAAGATTCTACAGTTCTATGATGATGTGGTCATCCCCAAATACTGAGTAAGATTTCCAGAAAAATTCTTTCCATAATCCAAAGAGAGGGCACTTGCTCCTGAAATGGATGAAGATGGATGGGAAAAACACTGCTTCTGTCTCCCACAGGTGACATCTAGGCAACCTGATTTCAGCTCGAGTCCCAGTACTGATGCAGCCTGTCTGTTCTTCAGTACCTCTTAATCCTTGAATGTCTACAGTACTCTGAGGTGTTCAGAAGGATCCTCAAGCATCCACAAGAATAGGCAATATTTTCTTGACTAAACTGTCTTGCTTGGGCCTCCAAAACTTCAGACTTTCAAGCTCAGTGAAAGACATACTCAGTAGGACAGCTGTCACCTTCCTTGTAACAGCCAACAGTCAGAGAGCTTGGCCTGAAATAATGTTAACAGCAGGTCTTTAAAGCTGAATGGGGTTTCAGTCTATTTCAGCTGCTCGTGTAAGAGCCCTCTGGATACTAGGGGATGGAGTTGTTGAGTGGGTAAGGTTGGGGGAATACTTGCTGTCTTTCCTTGGACTTTAAGTAGCCAGGAGCGCAGGAATTACAGGGCACCTTAGAAGGAAGGCAACTGCAGCTCCCCAGGCCAGATGCTCAGATGTTTGTGTGTGGTCTGGAGCTGATCAAGTGGGACTCCTGGCTGCATTTAACCAGGTCCATGAGGTCCTCAGGTCAGATGCTAACAGCTGAGCTGCACTTGTGACTGGTGCAAGGCCAGACTTGGACATTATTTGTGAGAGCTGAGCCCACTGAACTAGCTGTGTGAACCTGACATTTAGTTTTCAGTAAATATTTTAATATATATGTTAAATTTCTTCAGTTTAGTTCTGATTAATGATTTCCTTCATGCCCACAGAAACGGGGCAGCAATCAGACAGGCAGAAATTAATGCAATTAAATTAGTTTAATGTCCTCCACAGCATCAGAAAAAAGATGTGAACAGAGTGCAAAAGAATCTACAGACAGTACATTTATATCAAAATGGAAGAAAGAAAATTCTTCACTCATCAGAAGTGTCCAAAAATAAGCACAGCAATATCAAAGCCAATTAGGCAGACAGTGATGTAACTCAAAGACATAATAAGCAGCCTTCTGTGGTGTGGTTTATGAACAATTTATCACCACACTTTAGCTCCAACAAGAATATAGACCAATAAGCTACTGCTTCAACTTTACCTTTAGATCTCTATAACCAACTCATATTGATAGAGTCAGGACCTGACAGTGGTGATAAAATGAACTATTTCTAATTATTTGAGCTCAATGAAGGGTTCTCAAACAAACATATCACATATACTAAACTGAATTAATTTTCTTTTATGGATTCCCAGCACTACTAAAATCAGTAGATCAGTGGAGCAAAAGAAAAAAAGTCTGTGTGCTGAGAAGACAGCATAAATCAATATCCAGATACAAATGCTAAGATAATTTGTGCTCCTTCTGAATCCTGTGGGGTTTTTTTCAGCTCAAGTATTCCTAATGTGCTACATAATCTGTGCAGGACTGGGGATGTTCTGGGAGGTATGATAGGAGTGGGAGGGAAAGGTGTCTGTGAGAGATGACAGTATGCAGGGATGGATTGAGAGAGGAGACCCAGCCCAGGGTCGTGTGTACAGCTGTAGATGGTAGACAGCCAAAATAAAAGCAGCTCTGAAAAGGAGCTCCTCACCCAGGCCTGGAGAGAGTCATGAGCATTAGGGCTCATTAGCAGGGTTCAGACCCTGCTATGTGAAGAGCCAGTCAACAGGTAGAAGGACACAGATGATTTCCACTGCTACAGTCACGTAGCACAGGGCTGCATCACAAAGAGATGCCAGCTTGAAGCTGCATTGGCATAGCATCCCCAGCCAATGAGTTCTGGTCTAAGTGCTTAAGGACATGATCTAGAGGTGGACTAGTCTAGTCAGGGTTAAGCTGTGGTTGGACTTGATGATCTAAAGGGTCTCTTCCAACCAAGGTGATGTTTCTATGAAGCATCATCCAGAAAGGACTAAAACTTTTCCAGCTGTACTAACATTAAGGGAAGCAGTTCAAGTGCTTGCAACCCCCAGCAGCATGGAAATTGATCACAAAAAGATTATATACACTGAGAGGATGTCCACTACCAGAGGCAGGAAGGGAGCATATACATTGTGCACTCTTTGCCTAGTGCACTAACACAAACCCCATGTTTACTCTAAAAGATCATTGCAGCAGAAGAGGAATTTGAAAAGCTTGTTCCAGACAAGAGAAGACAGGGTGAGTGTGCTGGAAATGCACAAACACATCAAGTATGAAATGTATGGACAACTGAGAAAGGCTTTGTCAAGAAATAAACAGGCAACTGCACACCTAAGACTTCCCTCATCTTTCCTTCTACAAATCAAGAAGATATGCAACAGAGATGATAAGCCTGAGCCTGGTTTCCAGTGAGCTGGAGGCCCAGAGTAGCCCATGCATTTGGTTTGTTTCTGATTCCAGACCACATTCTTGGCTCTCAGGAATGAGGCTTCTCAGGGAGGCATTTAAGAGCAGGGCACAGCAGCCAGACAATGTTTTCCTCTCCAGGATTACAGAAAATGAAACATTATCAATGAAATGGAATTGCATCAAAGTCAATTCACCATTTCCCATCGCAAAGATGTTTTGAGACATTTGTTCAGACTTTTGATGTGACTGCTGAAAAAACACCAGGCAGGTGGTCCCAATCTATCACCTGAAAGTCTGGATACCAGCCCATCGAGTACCTGCTTCTGCTTCACACCAAATTTTTTCCATCAGAATGACCCTGAGCATTAACAACACACAAAGGTCACTATGAGCCAGGCCATTCCATTAGTGTCACTATATCTCACTTGTCCTGAACTTGATGGGACATAAGGGAGGAAAATAGGTTGGATGACAACCAAGCAATCTTTGGCTTCTTAGTCTGAATTATCACAGAGTGTGGTACAAATCCCAAACTCACTGCCCCACCTCTGTAGCAAGTGACCCTTAATATTCTGCAACTTAGACAGAAGTGCTCTGCAATTATATCACATAATGCAACTCTTCCCCCAGTGACACAAAGAAGAAATATAGACTCTGATTTCCACCATATAAACTAGAAAGAGAATCACTGGAGGACGTTTATTGAGCTACACCATACAAGGAGCTGCAGACAATCACCAGCATGGGAGAAGCTTTGTGATGTATGCATGCCATGGCTGTTTAACATTTCCAGAGGACCAAAAGCCAGAGCTGCTGGGTGACTGCTTGACCATTGTGTGGTCCAGCACAGTAAAGGGCTGCCTCTAGGAGTGGTGGAGCTGGCAGCTTGAAATGGGTGGCAAAACTGAGATCCAACGCAGGGATTTTAGGACAGGACAGTTAGCCTTGTTGCCAAATACATTCTTTAGAACATGATTTCTGCCTGTGGATTTGGGAAAAATTATGTTCCCTCTCATACCACTCATTTTCTCAGTATGGGGTAAGACAGCAGATTCCTCCCCCCTCAGCTGACTTGCCCCTGTGGAGGAAAACGGGAAGAGTGTCTTCTATTGCATGATGAGCAACATGCTCAATGATGGACGTAAAAGACTCCTTTCTAGTTCATGTGACAGAATGCAAGTTGTCTAATGGGAACAAGTTCCTTATACCATGGTAAAGAAAGCAAGTTCCTTACACCACAGGAAAGAAAGCAAGTACTTATGTTTGTTTAAAACCTCCACCATCTCCCCTTGCTCAGAACATCCTTAACTTTCATGTCCTATTTCCTTTTGTTAAACTACTATTTCTCCATCCCTTCCTTTTTAGGAAGACTGATTCCTTTTGTCACATACACTCCTGTTACAAACCAAGTAATAGCAACTAAACTTGCTGACAGATGGTACATTCATTATTTTGAGTTTCTTAGCCCCAGAGCCACCACGCAAAAAAACCCCAAAAACAAACCACCAAGTTGAAGAACTAATAATTTTAGTTACACCAGCAAAGTGAAGGGCTGATATATTCCCCAATGTGCAGCAAATTAAAATAAGCCTAAAGCAACAAGCAATTTCTGACTTTTCCATGTGTGTTTTTATTTCCATGTCTCTGGTGTCTACCTACAAGGAGGCGTATGCCAAAAGCTTCCTTTAACTCATATTTTTAAAGTCTGAATTAAATTATTAATGTCAGCAGAAGCTTCACCACACTTACGTAGCTCATGCAGCATGGATCCTGCCTGCCTGCCCAAACCTTCACGAGGAACCCTGTGAGAACTGGGAAGGTCTTGGACAGCACAAGGGGGTTCAGCCTCAGCCATGTCAGTGTGTCTGAGAATAAAGCCCAGGCTGCTTTAGTTCTTCCAGAGGATGGGCTACCAGGTCTCATGCCTCTTAGATGTCTTTTCAGAAATGCCATCACAGTCTGTTGGATTTCTGAAAGACCATTGGTGCATCAAATTTTCCTTAGGCACTCAAGATAAACTAAGGGAATTGTTAACTCAGTCTTCCAGGAATGAAGAATAATCAGGAAGGCTGGAAAGACACACAGGCTATGCCATGGCGCTTCCCCACTGCCACAAACCTTGGGTCATTGATGCCAACAGGACATTCAGTCCTGTCTTCTCAAAGTTGTTTGGCAGCCTACAGCTGCAGGGCCATTACATCAGGGAACTTTTTCTTACACCTCTACCTGCCTGTGAGTAAATCCTGCTGCTCCCTTTGGCAGAGAAACTGTTCATATGACAGTCGTCAGCCTGCCACTATAGAGACAGTCAAACCCGAACATCTGTAGTGCTCGGCTAGCAGTAATCAAAGCCACACATTATTCTTCGCTACTTCACTCCATCATCACAGCCCTGGTTAGGCTTGTTCTCCACTCCTGAGAGTCAAAAAAGGACAAAGAGCACAAGTTCAACTCGGGAAATGTTTCTCAGAGAAGTTCTGCTTTGCAAGCGTTTGGTCCCTGCTTGACTTTGTTCACTGCTATCTGAACAGCCTGAAAAGAAATCAAATGCAGCTTTTCCTAGCAACAGGGTATTAGAAGAAGATCGGACTTACAATACCTGCAGTACCTAAAAATGGAGTGTTGTACTGAGTGCAGTCTGTCAGTTAAACCTAAAAATCCCAAAATTAGACTCTAAAATTCTAGGCTTTCAAGGGACGATTTTCCACTTGGAGATTTTTTAGACTTTAATACATAGTCCTTTAGCTCAGTTTGCTGAGGATCAGGCTTGCTTTACAAAGTTTTACTGCTCCCTCATTTCTTGCTCTGGTGGTTCTAGTTGGAATTGCACAACACCTCACCTTGTGCTGCCTTTCTCTGTACAGTGACTTCGTTGTAAAGGCCACAAAACAAGTAATGAACACTGTTGTTTTTCTTCAGAAGTAGAAAACATATTCCGTAAGGATGAGAGCTTTTAGATTAACAATGGTTAAATTGTTCTAAACTTAGGCCCAAGTCTCCAAAACGAACTGCATCCTATATTTTTGCTGGTTCCCTTTTTTCTTTTAACTACTTCTAAACATTTTCTGTGTTCAGCCTTCACCAGGAGTTCTGAGGCTACAAATGCTTCTTGGTATCTGTAGATAGTAATATCCCTCATTCTCTGATGGCAGTGTACTTTTCAAGCCCAATATTTATAAATCTTCTAAATACCCAGGAGATAACCAAGTACTATGGTGTACCACTATGGTAACCTAAGGCATAAAGAGGATAAGACACTTTTCATGCATTACCAACTGAGTCTGAGACGAATACTGAACCTCCAAAGCCATCATACTTCAATTTTCTTCCAACTCCTCACCAGACATCCTTCTCCCAGTAACCAAGCATTTTGGTATTTACAGTAAGATTTCCAAACTTTAACTGCAGATTCTTTTTCTCCCCTTCAAAAAAACCCAACATTAACTTAGAAGATTTACCCAATGGCTTATGGAAAATGGAATAGACAGTTAAAGTTCTTAGTGCAGAGGATATGGATTTCCTTTAATGAAAATCCACATCTCAGTCAGAGCGAGGTGAGGACAATTCCTGCACCACCCAGTTGCTGCTTTCCCTTCTAAGGATCCACCTTGCAAGCAAACATATGATTTAGCCACCATCCTGCTGCCTTTCAGCCACATTTGGATTCTCAGCCTAATCCCAACTGTATGTTACGACAGCAGTGAGACAGTGGGAGGAGGTGAGATTTCACAGCAAGGTATAGGGAAAGAGTGGGAGAAAGACGAGAGGAAGTGGAGTAGGAGCACCACCAAAAGGTCATATTTCCTCAGATGATGGTGTTCTGAGGGTCTCTAGTGCAGCACCTTCTTTCATGCCCCTTTCAAGCCCTCTTGCACAAATGAAGAGGACAGGCGTTTTATTATTGCTTTGGCTTCCTGCCTGTGTTGGGCACACGGTCAGGTTGGATACTGATGAATTCAGCCAGAGGCCTCTAAATTGAATCCATGCCTTTTCCAAAGCAATTTTTATAAGGTGACACCAGCAGGTGTATTTTTCATTTTAAAACAAGAAGGCTATTTTAACACAGATTAATTCTGGACTGGAAGAAAAAAATCCTAAGTTTTAGATATTACATTTTTCATCTTTTTAAATCAAGGTGTGTAAAGGTCACCATCCACTGCATCTCCTTGTGCCATGCTTTACTGCTTCAGCCATTCAGAATTGTTTCATCTCAAATATTGTTCACTCTCCCACACTTCTGTCATATTTCAGTTCTGTGGCTAAAACTAAAACACATCAAAGTTTTACCTCTTGGGTAAGGGGTAAGGCTCCAAAAGGCTGGGTACACATGGGGTGTCTCCTCAACTCAAGAGTCCTCTAGAGTCCAACCCAGACTTTCCTGGGCTGGAGGTCTAAAGACAAGCCTGTTTACTGGGGAGTTGCTTTACTCCTCTTGCTAGGAGAAAGGAATAACTGCAAAACCCCCACAGAGGGGAGGTGGCAGGCAAGAGGATCCTGAACACCTTGACTTCTGTTTGAAGCCTCTGAGAGTCCAATAACTGCTCTGGTAATAGTGGTCCTCAGCCTGCTGTCTGTGGTCTCTGACATGGGAAGAGCTAAGGCCACACCAATAGGACAATCTAGTCACCCCAGTGGCATGATCTCTCTCTATTTTAGTTCCTTACTTACAACCAAAGCTGCCAGAAATAATACCATGCTTCACAGGGCTCAGCAGCAGGGGCTGCTGCAAGGAAATGAGGAGCTGGATGTCAAGGAAGCTCCCCTGAGAGATCCCTCATGGGGCTGTTGAAAGACTCAAATTATCCAACACATATCACAGAGCGAGCTGAAGAACTGGAGATGCATTGATCACTTCTTGCCACATACTCCTCAAAACAGGCCTTGCTTGGTGGAAGCATTAGTTATCTCAGATGCCCAGAACAAAGCAGTTAGCCAAAATTGTCCAACAGAAGTAGCTTTGAGCAGATTTGTTACAGATGGAAAGACTAGAAGAAAGTGTATTGGTATCTATCCCCAAATCCAAGCACCAGCTGATACAGTACCTGTCAATCCATCTGCAAATTCAGAAGCCAAGCAGATGCACCCCCTGGCTCTGCCTGAAGCCTACTGACAGAAGGAGCAGGTGCTTTATGCAGGCCTTATTACCAAAGAGGTTAAAAGATGACAGCTGTGACAAAATGGAGCCATTCTCTGTGGAGTGGTTGCTGGAGCAGAGGTAGAAGATGTCTTGGAAAGAAGCCCTTTTGCAGTTTTATTACTCAGGTGTGAAAGGAAAATTGTATATCCAGGGGACAAATACCGCAATGCTGCTTTTCACATTTAACCTCACTTTTCTTTTTATAAGGGATGGAGAAGTGCTATTTCCAGCGCATCTAGAGGGAGACCTCCTCTCCAGGGAGTCAGTCTGACTAGACTTGTGTGTCTGAGGCTGTCAGTGCAGGTTCAAAATCCTATGCTGGGATTAAAATCGACTCTGAAGTTTCACACTTCATCTGTGGGATTTTTTTTTTTTGCAGAAGTTCTTACTGACCATCACTAATATTCTACTAATTATTTTTACAAAGAGTAGATCCAGCAGACAGGTTTCTTGGATTTGCAGAAAAAAAGCCTTGTCCGTAGCAATCCCATTTCAAGGAAGAAAGCACAAAGAAGCCTAAAGACAGATAATCCTGGTCAGGCACTAGAGCAACTACATAATTGCACATGCGCTGAGGGAGTTATGATCTTGGCAAAATTAAAAGCAATTAAGACAATTACCTGATTGACTTAACAGAAAGTGAAACCATGAGTGTTTTGCAGAGTCATTGTTGAAACACTAACCAGAATGGCTCTGCCTTACACCACAATAACATGTCATCTCATGTTCTATTTTCATCATTCTTGATTGCCCCTGAGAATAAAGTATTTTGTATGATTCATTAATATATCCAAGCAGGTTGGAGAGAATGTGCCTGGTGACTTCTTTTCTTGGCTCTGTAGCTACATGGTACAAGTCTCAGACTTCAGGGCTGCTACTGCTTGCATGCAATAGACAGTAAGAATTTCACATTTCTTATCTTGTGGCAGATTTTAATTTCTGGCTGTTTGCTTTTTATTCCTGCTTTCCCCGGGTACTGAAGAGCAGTCAAATTTGAACACGAGGGGGAGGCGCCATTTCTGGGACTCCTGATGACATTCTGCTCTCTCTGGTGTGCAGTCCTTGCACATCACCACCAGGCTTGGGACTGGGAGGGAATTTTTCCTCCGGGAAAAACTGGCAGGAAATGTTGAGGTTTTCTGGCTTCTCTCTATCATGTGCCTTATCTTTCTTCCATCACCTTAAGGGAAATCTGTTTATCCAGTGCTCTTGCATCACAGAGGTATAAGACACTGGTGATTCCCTCAACCTCTTCTGTCCATTTTTTCTCATACACTTCTGGCATTTGCACATTTACCTCAGGTCTTACATTGGTCACAAATGGAGCATGTTTTACCACGCTTGTTGGTGTGAGGAGTAGCCTGTGGACATTTTTTTTTACTGCTATTTGGTTTCCTGCTCTTGCAGAGGACTGCATTCAGTGCCCTGGGTGCCCTCTTCCAAGCCAATATTTCTATATTTCATATACTCTTCATTAAATGCAAAACCCCCCAACGATTCACAACAATGAGGCAAAATATTACCAGCCTGCTGAGATTATACCTCAGCGATCCATGAACCTGTCGATCCTAGTATATCATGTGAACCTACTTAAAAACTGGGTTCAATGCATAACAGAAATGCTCCATAATATGTCAGTTTCTGACAGCACAATAAACCCAATTCTTAAAGGTTTGAAAAAGGAGGAGGAGGAGGATGAAGGCAAAACTTTTGCTAAACGTGCCCAGATATTAGTTGCTTCAGGGTATGCTAGGAACAGACAGGGTATGTTAGGACAAGAGCAATTTCACACAGCATTTTAACCATGTGGTTAAAAAAAACACGCTTTTAGGAGCCACAGTCTTTTATGAGGACCTTATCTGTCACTCATCCTGATTATCACCTCCTGTCTTGCAGATCCTCTGGAGCAGGGGCTAACCTCACAATGCCAGTTTACACAATGTACCATACAGTCAATTTGGCTTCAGCCTCTGAAAAGAACACAATGGATTTGCTTGTTAGCTGCCATTAGGAATAGTTCTTGGGTGCTGAATAACACACAATCCAGAAAGTATGTGAATTTTTCCTATGCCTGTGCTCAGTAGCAAAGAAAACACTGATGCTCTGAAAACACAGCTATCAATGCAAAATACTTTGTTTTCACAGTATTGAGTATTAATGGCACAGAATACTTGTGTTCTCCATTAAAAATAAGGAATACTACCTAAAGGGGCATTCTTCAGACACAAAATACAGATATTCAATCATGTGTATATTTTCTTTAGTTTTCCAGTTGGAAGTATTTAACTCATGTCAGAGCCTGTGTTAAGAGGCTGAGCATTCAGACCTCACTGGAAGCTGGTGGACACACATTAATGGCTCTTTACAAGCTAACATAAGCTATACTGAACATTTTAAATTCCTCTTTAGTAGTCAAGATTGAGACTTGAAACTCAAACCCGTGGCCCATACTCATGTTTCAGTAAGCCCAAAGCTAAGGCAATGGTCAAGGTGAGAATATGGGAAGGGACATATAACCTTGTAAGACCTTTTGTTAAAGGAAACCTTCACCTGAGGGTGGGATTGTGAGGTTTTGGATGGGAAATGCTCTCTCTCCTTACATTTGGGGTCCTAAAGTGGGGGACTGTTTACACCTTCCTTCTGTTTGCTACAGTTGTGAATTCAAGCTCACTTAAAAACACCACCTCTGAAAATGCTGTACTCAGGCCATTCTCACCTGCAGTTACATCTAACTGGGTTCTCCCTGCCTTTACTTTCCTCAGCCCCTACCTTTCTGACCTGAAGTACCGGGCTCTATGAAAGACCCAAACCAATGAGACACAACAGTGAGTGCTATTGCTCATCCTCTGCAGACCACTGGCTTTGCCACAGCTGTCCTGCAAGCAGTGAGCCTAGTTAGACCAGAGTCCATTACCCATTCCCTTAAAAATTACTCAAGATTTTGACTCAGGCCCTGCTGGAGGGCTGCAGAGCACTCAAGAAATCACTGAAACCAGCTGGCTCTGTTGTCAGCTTGTTTTCCTCATACTAGGTGACACATTTTATATGTGTTCTAAAGGATCACAAAGACAGAGTGAACAAGAAATGCAAATATTTGAGCTCCAGCCTTTGAAAACATCCTGTAGCAAGACACCACTTGGCCTTCTGCTTCCATTAGATATGGGCTACCACCTTGATGGATTGAAGTGCTCGTGCTCTGAGCAAATACATTGACAATGATACATCCATTCAGTTCTTGGGGTCACTGTTGACTGCACTGCCCCAGTCAAGTTCATTCAAAGCAACATTTGTCTTGCTTATACCTGCCAGTGCTGCAGGGCTGTAAGTGAAGAACAGCCTCGACAGTCTGATAATCAAAGGCCAGGAGAAAAGAAATTAAGGAACTTCAGCAATCCTCACTAGCAGACTTCTATCCTCTAAGCAGGCTTAGCTCCTCTAAACAGTGCTGAGCTTGTTGCTCACTCCAGCAAAATATCATCTTCAGAACTTTTACTTTTTCTCCAGCAGAAAATCAATGATGGCTTCAGCACTGTGTGGTTTACTCCAGCAAACTTCTAGTTTTCTTCCATGATTCCCAGTGCTATTCTATGAATTCCCAGGATCTAAGGATCTAAAAGCTGAGATGCTAAGACGTCATGCTATATATCCAGGGGTTTAAGCCTCTGTGTAGACTAGTATTAAAGCTGTTGTGAACCAACCCACTTTAAATAAGCTCATATTTATTTAGATTGCAAAGTTGATAATGTGAACACCCATTGTTTTGTACATTGCTGGATACGAAGGCTACCTCACCACAAATATTCTATCACATCAAGTGGCCTAGGTCCAACCAAACCAAGGACCTTCATATGACAACTATACTTAATATACAGATTCAGATTATTCTGAAAGGACACCAAAATGCTGCCAAATAGAAAGAGCCCTAGTAGACAAGGGTGTTTGGCTGGGTCATGCAGTTTCTGGGGAAAAAAAATAAAATTGGTACTGTCTTACAATAGAAGCATAGATGCTCATTTCCAACAAAAGCTCTTTTCCACCATTGCATGTCTGTGGTTTTGAAGAACAGATGCTGAAAGAGAACAGCATTTGTTAGCTGTCCACAGAGATAGCCCAAGTGGGCAGTCAAACCCAGCTATTTTCTTTTCATCAGGATATGAACCAATGCATGCCTAACAACCAGCGTTCGGGACCAAAGTTCCTAGTTTCAGATCTTCTTGTGCAAAAGATAACACATACCAATCAGAAATATGTGGATTCTTAGTTAAATTGCTAAATCTACACCAACACGAGTGTGAAGCTCTCCATTTCAGAGTAGAACTCTGTATTTCAAACACTACCAACCTCAGCCAAGAAAGCAGCATTACTGGATAGCTTTCAATCTTGATTACAACTGTACAAATTTGAGGCAAATTATCTCACATGGTCAATTAATCCAGATTGACACTAAAACAGCTGCAAACCCAAGAGCCATGAAATGTCTTTATAACACTAGTTAAAACTATAAAATTATCATCAGCTTTTTTGTCTTAAAATACTTGTGTAATTTTGTATAATAGCAACATGTAAATTTACTGTGGTATTATTTCTCAGCTTTTTCATTTGTCATCTCCCAAGATACAAGTAATAAAAGAAAGCATCAGTCCCTAGTGTTTAGAGACACAAACAGATCATCTGCTGTCTAGCTTCAGGTCTGCTGCTTACCTGCTGAATAACACGAGTCATGCCTCTCTTTTGCGTGTGCCTTCCGCACAAGGACAGCCAACCCTCCTCTGTTCAGTGCTGTGAAACCCACATTTCTGTATTATTAGGGATATACATCAGGAATTAAAATAACAGTTCATCAAAGACTCGACTAAAGAAATTTGGCATAAGATTAACTTCTGAGGTGTATAATGATCTATCATTACAATAGTTACCATACCTCCATCTAGCCAGCCTGTTCTGAAGTTAATACTCACAGAGAAATGACAACTTTTCATGTGTTTCTCCATTTCCTGAACTGTCTTGTCACTTCCAGCCCTTTCCATTTCTAGTCACAGTGTTTAATTCCACCAGTCAAGTCATTGAGTCATTTCATTATTCACTTCCTTTCACATTAACGTAGGTGATGCATCAAACCTCCACACTAACCTCCCCTTCCCAGCTTGGTCTGGTGCCTCTCAAAGAGATGAGAAGTTCCTGCAGAAATCTTGCTCCAGCATTTCTGATTTGGCACATTTAGGTGAATTCAACTGTTGGGTCATGCAACAAAAGCAAATAAAATCCCTTGACACAAACAGAGTTAGGGGGCATATAGGTATTTCTGATGTAGATAGTCCAGCAGATAGCTTACATAACATTAAGTGTTATAAAAGCACAAACACTTGTTAGTTATGGAGCTTATGTTACAATATCCCTATAGAGTATGTGAAACCTGTGGGTGCACAGCATCCTGAGCAAGTGGCTCTCACTGGAGGAGTGAGTCTCTGCTTTCGAAAACATTACTTTCTATTTCAGTTTGAGGACAGCTTTGCTGGTTTTCGTTGTTGTTGCTATAGCTGACTGATCCTATACTCTGGTGATATATTATTCTCTCTCGCCTGCCTTCACCAATCACTGTATGTCTGTCAAAAGTGTTAGAATCAGTTGGCACAGTCGCATCGTGAGTGGGAACAAGCCAGGTCTTTTGGAAATCCTATGAATTTTCATAGTTCGAACAAGTTAGCTACAGAACCTGGCTGAAATTTTAGTGTTCTTCAAGACATTGAAGAAAAATCAGTCAGCACTTAACAGGTCTGAATTATTAAGGCTGGAGGTATAAAAACCCACCCAATAACAAAAAAGCAGTCAGTCACAGAGGACAATTGTGAATTCTGCAAAAGCAATTGGAACATTTAATAGACTTTTTAAAAGCCCTGAATGAAGTCACAAAGTCCTCAGACATTGAATTAAAATATCCACAATAGCTTGTTCCGAAATGGAGCCTGGGATGTTTTAGAAGTGGAATAAATGGCAGACTTTGCACTCCTTGCCAAGATTTCAATTCCAACTTTTAGTTGCTTCACTTCAATATTGTCTAAACTTACTTTTTTTCTGTGTGTTGAGATTTAGAAATTATATTGCTGTGCTGGCAAGAACTGTTATTAGGTGCTGAAAAATTCAATCATGCAGAAGGGAGTGGGGTGAGGGGAAATGTATGCCAGGTTATTTATTATCATTCTATAGGAGTCTTATATTTTGTCAAGGCAGCATCCTCAGGAAAATTTCATTGTAGTCATAAAGATAAGACGACAATGGAATATCCAGTTAAAAATCTGGAAATTCTGACAGTAGCTCTTCATTCAGTCTAGTTTAATTCAGCTACACATCTTCAATATATGCTGATCTAATTAAGAACCGGTGAACAGCTATTAATAGAAAGGTATCGTGGATGCTAATAATGTGGGCTTTATGCCCCTGCCTAGCAAAGCCGATATGTTAGAAGTAATAGGAGTATTAGTGTTAGAAAGCTGCCACACTTGCAAAGGCGGGTGAATAACTCCATGTGGGCAGGATCTTCCTATCCAAGAGCCCCTGTAAGTATTATCGGTGCCCCTCTGCCTGTATGATGCAAAGGATAATCATTTATAGTTCCTCGGTGGTTCATAGGATGACTGGTCTTTAAAAAAAACCCCAAAAAACAGGTGGGAAGGAGTTTATCCAGAAAAAGAAGCAGTTTGTGAAGCAGCATCTAATAGCTACCATCTTCTCCACCCCTACACACAACCCTGTCTAGCTGTTAGAGCCCTCTGAGCCCAGTTCTGAAAGAAATAATGCCACAGCTTCTATCAGAGAAAGCTGAGCAGAGACTAAGCACATTGCAGAATGGGAGTAGAAGCAGCCTGTGTAGGGGCAGATTCTAAGGCACTGACAGAAATGTTGAGAGCAGCAGATGTGGCTACCATTCCAGTATGGACAGAGAACATGTCTCAGGTCCGGTACCACAACCTGGCACTGCAGAAACACAGCATCTTCCACATTAGAGAGAAGAGAAGGAAGATAGTTATCACAAAACTTTAAAGAATTTTCCTGTCATCTCTTGCTAGACTTACATAGACTTACATAGACTTAAATAGATACCACTAAAGGAGGAATTGAACTCCATGAGACTAAATTATTAGGTGAACTGACCAGAAAGTCAGGTGCAACATAGACCATGTGATTTCATTCTCTGTGTTGGTTATCTAAACATAAGACATTCAAATGTAGCTTCCTCTTCTCTGGCTTTGGTGTTTTGGGTTTTTTTCTGTTTTTACACAAAATGACACAAATTACAATGAAGTAAAAACAAGTCCTAAAAAGGCTGTTTGACCATATTTTACAACAAGTGATTCTTTGGACAAAATTGGGACGTTTTAGAGGAAGGTATCTAATTCTATCAGTGCTTTCACTGGGAAATTACATTTCACCATTATACATTCAAATACGTTTGTTTCAATAGAATAATTTTAGCTACTATTATGACAGCAGAAATAAGAGCAAAGAGTTCTAAATTACCATTACGGAGCATTTCAAGGAAGCCATTTCAGTGTTTCAGGAACAAAAAATTTCCCAAACTTGATCTGGTATTTAATTTTGACTTCTAGTACTGGCTGGAAAATAAAATTGTAAGTTTCCTGCAGAACAAAAATTCCATTTTCTGACAAACCACCTTCAACAGTGGCATTTCAGATGTAATTCAAAGGAATACCATGAACCTATTGTCACACACTGCTCTGGGGCAATGCTCTGGTTGTCTCCTGGCCTTACCAGAGCCTTTGTCTTCTCTTCTTCTTGTAGGGCAAGCACCAAGGAATATTTCTCAGGCAAAAGCACTGAACTGCACAGAAAACATCATGCAGAACCTCAGGAGAGGTCTCAGTCACTTTAAAATGTTACAAAGCCAGGTTCAAACAAATCTAATAAGCCAAAGAAAAAGGAACCTATTTCAGAGAGCACTAGAAGGGAAGAAAAGGAAAGGAAATAGAGTTAAGGGAACCCATTTCCCATTGCAGGTTTCAGTGGGACTCACACACAGAGACAGAATGGATCACCTGATTTTTTTTGTCCTTGTGTTTAATAACTTAAATAACTTAGTTTCATACCTTCCTCTAATCTTTTTTTAATGTTATTTGTATCTGAGAAAAATGGGAGGAAGACACCCCTCTGAATTTTAGTTTGTGTGCAGAGGCACCCCCTTTACCCACACGTGTGGTGTGCATTGTCTTCCCAAGCAGACCCTGCTTTTCTGGGAGGGTGAGTGCCTTATGGCAAGGCACTTTGGAAAGTTTTTTATTCCACAGGGAAAAGACAAGGCAGGTATTTCTGTGGTCTGTTTCTAGCTTGCACAAGCTCACCACCCCCACCTGGGCAGTAGGAGCAATGGTGATGAAGCACCCTGGGGATTTCAAACAAAGAGGCATATTTGAGGAATCACTGGCATCATGAGAAAACCAGACTGGATCCAAATGGGCTGGGACCCAAATGAGTCCTCTTGGTGCCACACACAAGAGCACATTGCTCCTGTGCAAGGAGAGATGTACAACAGGGAGATCTAGGCTGTTCCTCCACTTTGTCTGCTACCCCATGGTATAAAAGCCAAACAGTGCTATTTGATTATTTCTGTCACCTCCAGAGAGACCCCAACATGCTGTCTGGTCATGCTGTACGTTTCGAAGTCAAAACAATACCAGAGAGGTTATTAGCAGCCAAGAGGCTGCTAATGTGACTTTTACCAGCACAGTGTCCTCCTGTTCCTGTCCTGCCTCCATATCAAACCATCCCTTCCATGCAGCCTGTGTCACTGAGAAGCCTTGCACTGAGAACAAAATCCATGGGGTTGTCTGAGGCACCACAGGTTTCCCATGTTCTCTGTCTCCTCACTGAGTTACATCTGATTTAAAATGGGTAGGAATTGGGTGCTGTAAAGTTAAAGGATCTGAAAGAGGCCACAAATGTAAACCTGGGGACAGTGGAAAAGAACAAATGGCCAAATGTATTTTGGAGAGGTTGCAGAGACGGCTGCACTGCTCCGAATGCTGCTTTCAGCAGAGAGGCCCATTGCCAGGATCTGACCAGAGCATGTATTTGAGTGACACCAAGTCCTGTCTGTGCCTTCCCTGGTGTGAAAGACACACTCCTTCTGCAGGCTATGCAACAGGGACAGATTTCATTTGCTCTTCATAGGCATCTGTCCTGAATATCAGCCAGGATGCAGAGATGTGACACTGACAAGCCAAGCATCAGCAGGATTTTATTTCCTGGCCTCTTTTTAATTGCAGTGTTAACTTGTCGAATACCACAATGTTGATTTCCCACGACCTTTGGTGTTAAGCAGAGACTTCAGGGCAAGTTGGATTGCTTCTCATGTTCAGCAGCAGCTGTGGGGAGCAGCCGATCGTGTTATGCAATCTGCAACCACAGGGACTGACTCCAAAGCACTAACTGAAGTGTGAAATTTCCCTTCCCCTCTCCTCGTAATCAGCTCTTCACATTTAAAACCTCTGTATCTTGTGTGATGCCACCATACAGGCTGGAGGGTGGAGGGGGATAGCTGCATGAAACAAATGATGGAATATTCATTAATTATAAATATTCATTAAGTGGGTTAGCTAGTGCTATCATGCGCCTGTTCAGAGAGTCAAAAGGACAAAGTATCTATCTGGGAGAAATGAACAGTTTTCTGAAAGGCCAGAACATATTATACACATCCAAACCCTGCTGGGAGATTTTCTTCCAGGAGATACGTGTTTCTTAGGTCAAACTGTGATCTGTTTGTATTCCCTGCTGATGCTTCATGCCTTAAGCATGCAAGCTCACACAAAACTAGTGCTGTTTCAGGCCATGCAATGGTGCTGATTCAAAGGAAATGCTTCTGTGGTCACATCACAGCTCTGATGGATTTTCTGTGCATTCCTGTTCTGAGTGGGGGGTCTGGTTCACAAGGTGAAAAGATCATCCCAGAAGAAATTTTAATTTTCTACCTGAGCCACAGTCAAAAATACTTTTGAATAATTTTATCCAACACTACCAATCTTTTATCTCATGCGTTACAGGGAAAAATCCAAACATTGAAAATATTAACAATTCCAGACAATAAAAATGCAGGAAAAAACCAGAGAAATTAATGGCTTCTCACCTTCTAAAGAGCTTCAACCCTTCCAAGCCCACTTTCTCTTGACAGATGAACACGGCTTCCCTCTTCACACATGCCTCCAGGAGAGACAGCCAGAGCCAGACACAACCTGTGTCTGCTACACCACCACTTGTCACCTCAATGCAACCTTGAGCTTCATCTCTACCGTGAGGGAAAATAATCACATTTTCCAGAATTACAATGGAATTATCTGAGTTCAGAGCACTTCACAAGCAAACCACCATATATTACCTACATTGCATGAATGGGACAATATAGACAGGAAAGCAGGGCATCATGCCAAAAGCAGTGTGACACGTTGATGACTGAAGTACATCCACCCACAATCCTCCAAGCCTGTGTTGCCATCAGACTTATAGGGTCAGTGTCCCTGGACGATCCCTACAATGGAGCAGGTGGTGACTGGGAGCACAGGAAAGTGATGACTTGGGTTGTCTGGTCCTGATTTCCTTTTTGGGGTCTGGACCAGCATACAGAGAAGTACAGCCAAGCCAAACTCTCCTGGCAGAAGCATGGTGAATATTTTATTTTTTTATCAATAACAAGTTGCAACATCTTCAAAATATTTCCCTTGGAGACTTCTCATCTGCTGTAAGCAGTGGTGCCTGTTGGAGACCTGGGGTTGATTTTAGGGCAGGATAGGTTTCTTCTAAAAAAAACAAGAGGCAGGTAAAGACTTACCATGATGGTGGAAACACAAGATCTGTCTTCTAGTTACACAAGTATGCATGCAGCAAAACACCTGGTGTCATTATAACACTTCATCTCTGAAGTCTATCAATGTCTTTCAGGCAGAAGTTCAAATCCTGGCACAGTCTGTTCAGCACTTCAGAATTCCCAAATACAGAAGAAGAATAATACCAAGTGTTTAATCAGCCTTGGTCCTTCAGATGAGAGCTAAACCTTGCTTGTGCTACATGGTCATTCAGGAGTTCACAGAACATCTCGTCCTCAGGACACGATTTCACTCATCTTTTGGCTACTTATCCTTGTACCCACAGCTACACAGTATATGTCACTCCTAAAAACAGTGGCACTTCAGTGGCATAGGGTATCTGTAACCTTCAAGACAAAAGGCAGAGGAATCTGAGGCTTCTGCCTTCATTGCTCTTTGATCCAGCTCGTGCACACTTAACAGAAAATAATCTCCAAATATTTTAGTCTCAGGGCCACACAAGTGGGATGAATTTGTGCAACAAGATCAGTAAAACATACCAAACCGGTCTGAAAACCTTGGCTCAATTAGAAGGAAATAAACTCTCCCGGTTCAGTCTCTGACAAAAAGCAGGCTCCTTTATAACCTTCCCTGAGCATTATGATAATCAACACCACAGCTCAGCTGTTAGTCTGTGATCAGGAGCTGTTTGGGATGGGAACAGCAGAGGATGCTTCACGCCAAGGGATCAACACATCTATCTGGGGCAGTCGCAACACAGCCTACCAGTCCTATGTCTGGCTCATATCCATGCTACTCATCTCTTGCTCTCATAAGAGCTGAGCTCCATCTGCAAGCTTAAAAAAAGGAAAAAATAAGCAAACTTTTTTCTCCTTCCATCAAATTCTGTCTAAGCAGACAGCTTTCAAAAAGGCTCAGCATTTTCTGAGTTGCAGGTTTCCTTTATGTTTCTCACAAAGTGATTGCCCACAATCTGTTTCAAAATCTTTGCCTTCACCACTAGGAAATTAGATGCACAATTGCATTTCCCCAGGGTTTCAGAGTGGTCTCCCTGGCTCAAACAACAGAGCATGAAAGAGGCAGGTTTATGTCAGAGATGCAGACAAAAAAAAATGGTAGCTCGCAGGGTGAGGATTTGTTTATTTATCAAAGACCCAGAATGAAAAAGGAAGAGTTGAAAGGGCAAATGTGAACCTTATTTTGTCCACCACATGGAACTTCTTTTCTTAATACTTCAGCCATTTGAATATGACTGCTACTGGAGGCTGCCAAGATCAGAGACACGAAAGGGCTGTCCCTCATGTAAGCTCTAGCCCTCCATATTAAAAGCTCCCTGTGCACTCTTTCAATTTATCTCCCAAATTATATTTTTTAATAGTTGAAACCGCTTTAGGACAGCAGATGCCCATCATGTGTATTGTTCACACATCATCACTTGCTTTCCCTGTGGCTGTCCTCTCCCACTTTAAAACCTCACCTTTCTATAATGATTAGCATAATAGTCACAAATCCCAAAGGGGAAAAGGTGGGAAGACAGAGAGGAAGCAGTCCCCTTGTACATGCTAGCTATAGCCCAGTCTGACCTGTGACAGATCTATGCCTTGGTGTGTTTGGTCTAATTAAAATACTTCTGCTACAGGAGGAACAGTCAAGTTGGGTGCAAACCTGTGTGCTGCAAACCACTGATCCCTCACCATGGATGCTCTGCTGGCCACAGCCCGAGCCAAAACCTGCTGCTGGGCTTGATGACTTGAGCTCCAGGTAGAGATGGCAGAGCTAGAGAGAGGAAGAAACAAGGGCCTTCCAGTCCCCAAGCAACTGTGGTGATGAGGACTGAAGATGGAGCAGTGAATCTAATCATAAAAGATGGACAGTATCAGACCATGCAGGGCATGTTGATTATTTATTTACAGGGTGAGAACATGTGAGACCATATTTTTCTTATATAAAACACATGGATACCTGGTGCAGGTGGCCTGGCTTCCAAACCACTCTGAAGGTGTTGACACTGTGAGGTACATGCCACCTGTCAAGATCCTGTGCTTAACTTAGGTGATGAAACCCACTCAAGGGGATTCCTGGAGCTACAGCAATCAAGGACAATGGCTCGTTGACTCTATTGCATTTTTCACTCATAAAAACTTAGCTTAAGATTTTTCTAGTCCCACATCCATCCTCTTTGCCATTTGAGCATAAAACTAGTAAGCTAGGCCTACCATAACGGCCAGCTAGCATCTTCTGATGTAGGCTATATAGCTCATAAAAGACCCAGGGAGTGAGCTTCTGTACCTTGGCTTCCCCAATATTGAAGTCTGTAGTAAACTAGAAGGCAATAAAGATACACCACTTAAAAATTCATATCTACATAATGAGTCTTGGAACTGCTTTCTTCGCCCAGAATGAGACAGGCCCATCGACTGGGGAAAGCATTTAAACCAGTAAGAAGGCACTGTTTCCTCTAAGCTGTTCACATAGACATTAACACTGCAGAGTTTGCAAATCATCACATCCCTCTGCAGAGGAGTTCTCACAGCACAGTGCATTGCATGGGCTGCCATCTTGGTCACCCTTATTAAATAATAAATCATGTGCAGAAAGGAAGGACCAGCTTTATGCTGCTCTGTAAGGTCTCCTGATTAAGTATGCCGCTGCTTTAATGACCCTCAAATCCATCATTTTAACACCTGGCAGGGGTGTGGTGCTTTGATTTTACAGTATCAAGAGCATAGAAAAAACAGATTCAGATTATGAACTTTGTCAATATAACCTTTTGTTTCCTCATTTCTTTGTAGAAAGCTGAAGGGTTTAAGGCACAGAGAAGCTATTCTGATGTGTCCTCGTACCGTTAGTCTCATCACAAATCTTACACTCATGGCTTGATCACAACCAATGGCTACCAAATTGCCATCTTTATCTGTGGATGGAGCCTGGGAAGAACTAATGAGAACATTTAGAAAGGGAAAGGAGAAAGTCTGCTGTCTGTACCATTCCCTTGGCCTTTGTTTCTCCATCGGTATCTAGTAGGACTTGTGGTATTCCATCCCGACCTGCTACCTTCTAGAAGCCCCAGAGAAGTTGGAAGATGTAATCCTTACTGCTTTGAATACTCATGCCACCTGGACAAAATGCCACTGATAATCTTCATCCGGACATGAGACAAGGAAGGGGAAGGGAATAGCTGGTCTAGTGTCTCTCATCCCCCTTCACCTTTAAGAGCACTCCAGGAGGGACAAGCTATAGGATGCTCTTAGAAGACACTCTCACCAAGTGAAGCCCTTTGATGGACATGGGAAGAGAAGAACAAATGAGTAGGGCATTTCTATTAGCAGGATAGCAGCAGCCAAGCTAGAGGGAGTGCTCTCTGAATGCAAATTTATAGCAGAAAAATGTCTTAATTCCCACTGCTCCACAGCCTTTCCTCACTGGTGGTACAGGCTTCCTGTGTGGTATGTAATGTATCTTCAGACTACAAGGTCAGGAGGAAATACTGCTATTACGTAGTCTGCCTTTCTATGTAATGTAAACCCAAGAAATTCCTGGGGTTTCTCCCCACTTCAAGTACAGTTCCATTCTGAAAAATACCTAATCTCGTTTTAAGAGATGCCAGCAACAGACAGCTGACAAAAACACTTTGCATTTGCTCCAGTGATTACTTGCCATTGCCATGAAAAACACAGTCTGTTTCTAGTCTGGTTTTGGCTTGGCTTGAATTTCCAGTGCCTGCATACAAGACTCTGAAAAGCAAGTGCAGTTTAGCAGAGATGCACGTATGATTGATTGCCTTTACAAACATCTATAGCATGAAGAAAAGCTCTTTCACTGGGCTTGTAAAGCATTTTTTCCTCAAAGACTATGCACACATACAAGCCCTTCATAGTGAATTCACCAAGAAGTTACACCCAAGTGGCATTTTCTACTCTCTATTTAGGTCTCCGACTATAGTGTAGATTCCTTTTAAAGACCTGGTTCAGGGAGGTTTTTGCAGATGCCTGAACTTCAAATATCCTGACCTACCCATTAAAACTGTAACCTCAGTGTACATTCAATAAGGGCTACAAGTGCTTTGAGTTTGAGGAAGTCCTTGAGTTTTACCACCTTTAAAAAAACCTAATTCTAGGCATTCTATTCATATTCTTTTTCTTTTTTTTTATTTTATTTGAAACCAACTCTTTTTAGATAAGAATATTAAAAATACAGCTTTGTGATATGTTTCTCTCACCTTCCAACCCGTGTTAGCAACTCTGGTTGCAGTGAACCCAAAGTGTCAGTTTTGGACTATCTTGGAATATGGGGTAGATGTAATTACTTGCATTCTTTAAAATATGATTGATCTAATGCTGTCACAGTAGAACTCATGCCAGATTCTGGTGGCAGAGACTCTGCTGAAGTGAACCTAAAGTGTCACTCTGTGACTAAGATATATAACAAACGGCAGAATAAATTTTTTTGAGCTCAGGTCAAAGATCCCTGATGCCTCATGGAAAATTCTGAAACATGTTTGGAGATGATTTTGCTGACATATAATTTTCTGTATTTTTTTGTCTATTTTAAGCACAATCCTGTGCTCTCCTCATCAATAGCCTACATACTTATGCAATACCCTGGGTTATGCATCTTGATACTTGGATGAACAGAATATCTTTCAAAGATTCAGACCTCATTTGCTATCATTGAGTCTTTAAGCAGCTTTGTGATAATTTGCTAGACAAGTAATTAATTAGGAGAACTGTTAGGAAGTCTTTTTTTTTAGGGGGGAGGAATAAAACTGCTTTTATTAATCAAAAACTGCTGACAGAAATCACACTCTTTCAGGGAATATACTGATTTTTAATAATCTTGTTAACAAGGTTATTCGTCCTCAGTATAAGTATGCCAGTTACAGGTGCAGAGGAGAGCGGTAAAGCTTGTGAACGTCCCTACAACCAAGCACTTGGCTAATTGTGACAGTCTGCCTCTCTTCTACATTTCTCCTGTTGGAGTTTTCCATAGTACATAAAAGTAGTGAGGAAAGCAGCAATTCTGCAGACTCAGATATAGGACACTCACTCCCCAAGAACAGGGAAAAATGAAGAGTTTATATGTTGAGTTTATATGTCAGTGAAACAGCAGACATGTAGCTGGAACAAGAAACCATGCTGAAATAACCATTCATCACTTTGAAATGGGATACATTTATCCAAGGAATAAAACTAGAGAGACAAATACATTCTGAAGCTAGAAACACATTTGGACTGAATCTCATCTCATGGACATGGCTTTATCCTGAGTCCTTTCTCTTCTGATCAGGCACTTCTCAGTTACCGTCTGCAACTGCAGGTCATAAGGTTCTGATCTCCTAGTGAACAGAGGTTTCCTGCAAAGGTACACGTAAGTCCTGTCTGGGATGAAAAACAGCAGGGGACAAAGATTGCAGAACAAGTAGGGCAGCATAGTTCTAGACTTAACCCTTGTCCTGAGTTATAAATGCAATAAAAATAAATAAAAATAGAAAAAGACAATCAAAAGACATTTTAAAGTTCTCCCACCAAAGATGCCACAGAAGCACCTGTGTATAGGGCAAATATGGCTGTGGAGCCTCGCATGGCAGCAGTGCTAGCAGAAGAGCAGAAGGACAGTTGACAGGGACACTATGGTGATGTGGCATGGATCTCAGATTCCCAAAGTCTACATGTGTGATTAGTGGGTGAAGAACACTTCAATACTCCCTGCTGTGCATAGTCCCCGTGGGTAAGTCCCCATTAGACACTTCCATCAGGTTTCCATCCACCAAAGAGGCTTATCAGTGACTTTGTAATAAAATAAATACATCCCTGAACATTTTTAGAAGGGAGTCATTATTAAAGCCAGGCTAAGGCAAAATAAAGCATACAAAAGTTGGAGGAGAGAACACACAGGACCAAGTTCTCAGCACTTTTGTGCTGAGTGAACAGATTGACCTCTGTGGATTTATACCAGGGCCAACAATCAGCTGCACACCAAATGATAAGGGTGAGAAGCACTAGTAAAAATCTACAAAGATAAAGAAAACACAGATGTCTACAATTTGTAAAAGAAATGAGAATTGTTTATGAAGTAGTAATTTGTTTCCCAAGTGGATCATGCTATGAAGCTGGAGACAAGTAGTGAGGCTAATAAAATTTCCAACTATACTACCAGAAAATTCTTTTGTTAAAAATAGATTAACGTTGCATTTAGCAGATTAAGTGGCAGAAAGAGTCAAAGCAAAGTAGGGGAGCAGGGCTAATCGAGTCCATCTATGCATAGCAGTGACAAAAATTGACAGCAAATGTCCTTCTTAGCAGCTCATTTATGTAATTGACAAAAAAAATATGGAAAACCTATTGAAAGGGAAGCTAGTGCAAGAAAATTAAATACTAGGAACAACGTATAAAGATAAGAACTCCTAAAAGGTCCTTGGATATATTTATAAAGGGCTGTCATACACTGTTTATATCTCCCTTGCATATGACATGATAAACTCACTGAGGGAACATCCACACTTCTAAAAGGTTGTTGAGAAACTGCATTATATAAAGACATACGTTGAAAAATAAAGAGGTGCTCAGACTAACCAGTAATTTTCCAACAACACCATCTCACATCCAAAACTATCTTTTCATAAGAAAAGTTTTCAACACTAAATTTTCTCTTGAAATTACATTTCTCTCAAAAACACACGTACTGAAGTATTTGAGTCAAATCAAAAGATTCCACTTTGATGTTGCTCCAACAGATAACCTGCATTTTGCAATACAGTTTAACTAAAGATGTACGCTGACCCAATTAATGGAAATATCACATTCCATTATATTTTGTGGAAGAAACTTCTGATTTTCATTTATGCTGTTTTCTTTATCAGAAAGAAACTTAAGATGTGCTTTAAATGAAGCAAAGACAGGCATAGTAGAGAAACAGGCCCTATGCAAAAGATGCTTTAAACCAGCAAACATAACCATGTCTAGTCTGTAGAGTCACAAGTCTAAATGCAGAATAAGACATTTTGAATGGTCAAAATAACTAGGCATCAGAGCATAATGCAAAGGGGAGCTAATACAGCATACCATTATCTGACCTCTGCAAGTGAAGACCAGATGTTTTATTAAAATACACACTCCTTTTCAATCATAGAGTATCTGGCTCCAAGAAAAATAAACATCTCTGTGCCGGTGACCAAATCAGGTAAATATAATGGTTTAATAAATGAGCAGCTTTAAAAGATTTTGGAAGGTTTGCTTTGACCCAGACTCACTACAAAGTTTAAAGGTTGCTCTAAGACTTGTACAGCACATCACTACTGCAAAACACCTGAGAAACCCAGCAAAAGGGGTTTCTCAGCTAGAGTGGCACCTTTTCTCTCTCACCTTGCAGATGTGCAGGGTGTGTGCTGTCCTGGCTCAGCGGGCACAGTGAAGGGGAGGTTTGAGGTAGCATTTATCAAACTGCTTCCCCCTAAAGTAGTTTCAATGTGTTTTTAAGGAATATTTTTGGTGAGGGTTATTATGCTCTAAAAATACCTGGAGAGACAGAGGCTCTGGGAAACTGTAATGGCATATATTGTAAGTACTTCAGATACTATAATCCAGTTCTGGATTATCATAATAAAAAAACCCTTTTGCCCTTGTATCTCTGTCACTAGAGACTCTTAACTGTGAAATGGAGTGTGTGCTCTTATGAAGACTCACAGAAGAAATGTGTTTCTACACCACTTTCCAGGGTTGTACTCTAACTGGGTATGATGTCTGGCTGTGCTGGAAAAGTGGCTATATATTTCACTTGCTAAAAAACCCAAACTGACAAAAACAATGGGACACAGGGTGCAGTCGCCATCACAGTATAAACTAGTAAGCAGACACTGCAGAATTTCTGGAATCATCTTGGATCCAATTCTTATCCCCAGAAGCTTTTCAGCTGTGATTGCATTAGCAATCTTGCAGGGCAAATCTTAATTTGGCGTGAGCAGTTCCCAGAAGTGAGGTCAGAAGTCTATAACAATAAAGGTAACTCAAGTGGAAAGATACTTGCAGGTACCAATGTCATATTCCTGGGTGCAGTCCTGCCTGTGCTGCAGCTGGTCCTTGGCTACCAGGGGGACACAGACCTGCCCTCACTCACAGCAGACAGCTTTGAATCACGATGCAGCAGAGTTTATGATGAAGCTCCAGCCACAGGAATGAAATACTGCAATGCCCCCACTACAGAAGACTTAATTTCTCCAAAAGAACAATCTCACTTGCTTCTCTTTGGCAAATTCTCTGGCCCCAAGTGACGTGTTTGTGCAGAAATTTCCTTCTAACTCTTGTCTGCTGTTTGCTTACGTAGTTCCAACACTACTGGGTTTTGCACTTACTTTGCAACACAGCCCCAAGGACCTCAGGCCTTCAGGCCTCCAATAAAAAGAGACCTGAGACTGGTTTGATTGCTGGATTTCCTGAGGACTACAGGAAATCTCTACTAGGTACAATAAATACAGTGCATTTTGGAGAAAAGTACCTAGGGAATAGGATTTCCCAGATTTTTGAGGCAACCACTGTTTGCTGGACACCTGGCCTGCCTCCTGCTGATATGGATACCCAGATAAAGGAGAGCAGTCTCACAAGTCGAGCCCTCATGCATCACACATCTGAACGGCACACACAAACAGCATCACCTGTGATGAAATAATAACCTTCTGTGGTTCTGTGACCATCATGTTTATAGTGAGTGTGTCTGGGAGGTTAATGGATCCAGACCTGCATAGGCTTCACAAAACCTTTCAAACAGACCCTCGCAGCACAACAGCTTCATCCAGCTATTTCTTCTTGGGACACTGATAAATTATTGCCTTCACAACCCCACACCACTTGAAGGCAGAGGCATTTCAGCATGTTATCCCCAAAGTTCAGAGTTTAGCAAGGTTACCTTGATAACCTAGACAACATGTTACTCATTTGGAGATCCCACAATCTGTCCAGACCTTCCTCTTAAGGAAGAAGAGAAATGGAATTATTGAATCTGACACAGAAGTTGGTTGGTGCAGCCTGCACTGTGCATGTTCATACCCATCAACAGTCCTGAAGGATGCTCTACGGCTGAGAAGACAGCATTAGCATTTCAACTCACTTCTGCTAACTATGCCCAAATTTCAGGGCAATCAACTCATTTGCCTGCACAGCCAAAGCCTTGCTCAGATCTCAGGCTGAATTTAGGAAGGAAGGAATGCCAAAACAGCATTTTACAAGCTATCAACAAAAAAGAACAGGAGTCTCATGCTTCTGGTCAATGATGCAGTAAAAGCATTGGATTGATCAACAAATTCATAGGCAATGAGTGCTGCAAGACAGAGCCATCCATCATGATTTTGTCTTTTGGGGTTAGGGGGGGTTTATTGCTTGACTGGCATCTGCATTAGCAACTGGACTGAATGTTACCAACAGAGATTAAAATAATAAATATGATTAACAGCATCAACATTAGTCACATATTTGCATTACTGGAAAAGCTAATGGCTATAAGAATAACCTTAAGATTGTGAAGCAATAAGTTATATAATTTCTTAGTTATCCAGAAAAAAAAGGTGAAATTAAATGGACTTACACTGCCTGCCAGCTCTGCTTCTGATGTCAAGTCACTTTTTTTCCAGGTGAAGAATTGTGAGATTACGCTCCTAATAGTTAGTAAATCTATTTTTAAAAAATAATTCATAAAATAGTTTAAAGCCTCAGTTTACTCAGGAATACTCTGAGGCCTATTCACCCACTCGGGGACTTGGTTAGATTAAAAAGATTACCAAGGGAAGCAGCAAATTCTGCACCTCATAGTATTGTTAAAACGACTAAATCCCTATTGTGGAGAGATCTGTTCTAGCTCAAACAGAGGCTGGGATGCAATGCGCAAGGCAGGAATTTACTGGGAGGAATTCTCTGGCCTGTGTTAGACAGGAGCTAAGAATGGAGTATTATAAACAGCCTCTTCTGGATTTAAGTTATGGCTTTCTGGTCTGCTGCCTTCTCTTGCAGGGAAGTACGAATCTCACCTCCCCGAGCATGTGAGGACTCAAGGGAGGACGCACAGGATTTGACCCTTTACCCTGCTCTCTGGTGCTCTGTTGGATCCACAGCTCCAGCCCACAGCCAGGGAAGCATTAAATAAACTTTCTCAACAGTGCTACTTTCCCACTCCATCCTGGCTATCACTCTGTGCAACAGCAAAAGCTCCTGGGGAAAAAGAAATGTTGGTGTTTTTTTCCATTGCAACCTCCCTTGAGGGTATCTGCCTCAAACTTTAATATTTCAGAAGCTAATGTGACAAACATAGTGGACAGGTTGAATTCCAGGTCTAAGACAAATTTAGGGATGATAGAGCATCGTGCCAGCTTAGGCGATGAACTGCAACTACAGGTGAAACCAAAAGGGTAGTTTAGAGAGATTAAGGGGAGACTTGCATCACACACCAAGATAAGAGAGAAGGGAGTTATGTACCCTATGATGACACAGTAAGGAGGCACCTCTTGCTTCGCTTGGGAAGTGCGCCTGTTGTTGTGCACTGGTTTTGAGTCTGGTACATCATCAGTACATGAGTTCAAGCTTTGGGGCAGGATGGATACTACCAGTGGTCCCATTCTCATCCGTGCCTTTAACATCTGCTTTGGAGCTTGTCTGTAATGTGGTAAATCCCACAAGTTCTGCCTAAGAGGATGCGGTTGTGTCTCTGGAAATTTTAAGATGCACAGACACCATGAGTAATGTACACAGTCCTTAGTTCATAACCACTTGCATCAGTGTGCCTCACCCTCTTGGGCCATTTGTAAACCTCATCACGTTTGGCTATAGATTATCAGCAGAGTGCCCATGCAGCAAAAAGGCCAACTAAGTATAGTGAAGGGGAAGTCATCCTTGCCCTCCATTCCATGCCTGTGAGACTGCATCTGGAGAGCTATGCCTGTTTTGGATTAGATGACCTGCAGATGATCCTTCCAACCCAAACTATTCCATGATTACCAATTGCTACTAGACCTAATCCCCTGTATTGTCTTGTTTCATTACACACAGGTAACAGTTGTGTCCCCTGGAGCTTCACAACCTATGTCATTGCAGGAGCGGGTACCAGGCAGGAGACAGTGGAAAATGCCCTTGAAATGACATCATGATCATGCTCAGCAACACACACAAAAGACTGGGAGGTGGGAGAAGAGCAACTCTGACTAATGTGAAGAAGGAAAATATTGGGCATGGGAAAAATTTGTAAGGGTCTCTGATGTAAGGGTGACAGAGAGAAGGGTGCTTTAATGAAAGTCCGATTACCATGGGATGCAAAATCACAGCAAAACTATTTTCAAGCACTTTCTAATGCACCTTTAGTAATGGCAAAATATACTGCTATGTAAGATTTTAATTTCAAGATGGGCAAACAAAAAAAGCAATTAATAAGGATCACCACAAATAGACAAAGTAAAGAGATCTCAAGCATTTTCAAAGTCCAGAAAACATCCCAGGATAAAAAGTTAAAGCAGTGGATACAGAAGCTGCAGAAATCCTTCCATTCCTGGATCAACCTCACTCCTCCCTCAGAAACAAGCAGGGGCACTGAGTGTACAGTTACAGTTCAGTTTAGGTGTTGTCTTGAACAGATGATATTGCATGAAGCTTGACTTTGTCTGAGATATTTTTAAATAAGATGCTAGACAGAATTACTCAAGAATAGTCACAGAGCAAATGTCCATGAGATCAGATTCAAGATGGGAAATAAGACAGTGAGGGTCTCTCTTATACTTCTCATCCCATGGGCTTGGTCTCTGATGGAGAAAGGGTGATAAAACCAGGATGTCAAGTGGAATAAGACATATCAGGAGCCGCATTCTATGCAGATGCTGAGCACATAGTTGGCTCTTGGCAGATTTAAGTGGGTTTGACTTAAAACAGACATTTATGAATATACCTGCTGGGGACAGAGCTGTCAGACACTCGAGTTCACTGCCTGGAGTATGTATGATATCTCCATGTGCTCAGTAGACTGCACACTGAGGCTTCTCCCTCAGGTAGATCTCATGGTGCCTGACTGATGCCTACAAGGGGGTCACAGGCCACCAACTCAACCTCAAGAAGAGGCCTGGACCTGCACTTTGCAACGTGATCTGCTCAGTGACGTTTACTGTTCAAAATACCCACGAAACAGCACAAGACCTGGGAATGTGACTGGGAAGAGGAGTCATATGAAAATGTGAGAAGTAATATAGCCTGTACGAGTGTCCTCCCCCAGCCAGGGCAGATTTAGCTAACAGAGATGTTCCTCAGCTAACAGAACTGTACCTTAGCATTAAATGCCTGCTATGAATAATGTTTTCACTGGCTTGGAAGTAGCATCTTTTAAAAATCTATTAAAAGAAAAAGCAAACAACTATTCAGCCTGCATTTCCATGCACTTAACCCCATTCACTGCTATTAGCTCCTTTTTTTCAATCCAAGCTTTAGGAATATTTTTAAATGGTAGGAATAACAATCTCAAACAGAATCTTTCTTTCTTAATACTGATGTTCCTTCTACAAAAGCAGCTCAGCTAAAACTTTCTTACTTCAGGTAATCCAGGCAAAATTACAGAGAGAAAACCTCAGAGGAAATTCAAGTTTTTAAAAAAAGGAAATCACATATCAAGAAAAATCAATTTTAGAAAGTCTTTCACAGGCAAAACTTCTTATACTGGAAACTGCTAGAAAATTACTTCATTTTATTTTTCCCAACTGGAGGTTTCTCCTATGGGGAGTTTGAGCTAGACAGAAGGTGGCTGCATGAAAGGTTCAGACTGGGAATTCTTGATTCTTCTAAAGTACAAACACTAAAAAAAGCTATACCAAGTACTGAGCAGGGATTTAAAAAATTTTATTTATTCTGACCTGTAGAAATTTTGGGAGCTCCCAAGTGCTCCCATTATACCTTGGGAGAAAATTAGGACTCAATGTTTTTTGCTTCAACTAAGAAAAGAGACCATGACTAATTGCATGAAGGATGTTCCGCAGGGCTCTGGCAAGCTGAGGGAGAGGCACCTCTCTGCCAGCTCAGACTGAAGAGTTAATCCTGGGTCTTCCATCATCCCTAATTGCTGTGAGGATAGTGGTGTCAGACTCTTGCCCTTTGGAGGAGATGTGCCACTTTTCAATCAAACTTTGGGCAGAAGAGACAGGAAGAGTCTGATCTTCTGGGCTGGTTAGGGCATCCCCCTGCAAAGCAGTACGTATGTGCTCCAGAGCCCGCTGAGTATTTCATGGCCACTTAGACAGCAGAAGAGCTCTGGTTCATCACTCTCTGTAGCGTGTGCTAACGCAGCTGGTCACAGTGCTGCATCTCAGTGAGGATGCTGAGCCAAGGTTGTTAATTCTTGTCTCAGTTGGCCAGAGGGGATCTGAACAGCCACAGCAAGACCTATTACTCCTCATATAGGTAGTGTATGTTCTTTAAAAGGATCATATTCTGCATAGCCCCTAAATATAGGGCAAGCTACGTTATTCACATTGAATCTTCTGACAAAAACTGTGCTGTATATTGGGGCCAATACAGTTGCTACTGCTTGTTTTCAGTGCAACTAAGAACACTAAAAATAGAAACCAGTCAAAGAACCAAAACTCAACAGCAGCCTGCGTCATCGCTGTATATCTTCAAACCATAGCAATATGAGACAATAAATAAAGGAGAGAAAAAACCTCCAGGCTATAAAAACAGAGAAAAGAAATATGTTTCTAAGGAGAAAAAATCCCTCTCAAATATTGCAATTTTAAATGAAAAACAACATAACATTATTAGCATTTTCTTCATTCCAAGACATGGGGAAATACACCAAATATGTAAAGAAAATACTGTGCCAACAAAGACTTCCCTCTAAACAAGCATACAGAATTGTTCAGAGCCTTGTACTGTCTCACAGCTTGTGGACCAAAGATCCCCCACCCCAAAAGCAGCATCAGACTTATAGCTTCTTTGAAGCTCTTATTCATGCTTTAGAAGGCTGTTCAGACAAGTCTAGGATGGTGCCAATCCCATACATTTCCTCATAAGTATTGCCAGTAGGGAATTTGTGTCGAAGTCACATTCTGCTCCTAGCATGACCTTGTCTGAATTTTCTGTACCACCTTGATCACATTCTGTCTTTGCTAACTTGAAGATGACTCCTTCCATCTCAGAGGTCACCCATCTACAGACCTGCTATGCTAAAGCCATCTTCAATCTCGGTCTCCCCAGGGTACAGTCTCAGGTCTGAAGCCATTTCTGTAGCTCTTTTCCAAGTTTCCTAATCTCAGTTTTCAGGGTGGCCACCAGAACTGAACATGTTATTCCAGCAATCGCCTCTCCTCACTGCCTAACCAACAGCACCGGCCCCATGACACGCAATGGTCACATCTGCCCTCACACTTCACCTGTGTCTCCACAGCCACCTCTTGAAGTGGCTGTCCCCACACACCTAGCTGGCTACGCCCACACTAGGGATGCCCCATCCCTCTTCTTCCTCACCAAGGTGGCTTCCAGCCCTCTGGGCAAGCACACAGTGAAGATGAAACCAATGAGAGGGGAGAGAGACTGTGGAAAGCAAAACCCTGGCTTTTGGCAGCAACGTAGGCTTTGATTAGTTCAGGAAACTGTGTTTTCAGAGCATTGAAGTGCCTCACCACAAAACAGAGGTGGAACCAAAACATCAACAGTACTTAGTGTCATGCAGGCCACTTAAATGTGGTGAAGACAACATCCAGGGTAGCAGGGACATGCTAGCGGGGGAGAAGAGCAGGCAGAGCTTCCTTGTGAAATATGGTCCCCAGTGACTTGGAATAGCTAACACTAGTGTAGACCAACTTCCTTTTAGCCCCATCCAAAGCCCTTTTAGTCCTTTGGATGGGGCTAAACGGAAACATGGGATAGATACATGTACTATCAAAATCTCGATTCTCAGAGTGGCCTCCTTTTTCCTCATTGGAAAAACAATATTTTGCCTGCACATGCACAGTGCTACTTGCACTCTGAGAAGGAGCATGACTGTCTGCTTCCTCTTCCACCCTTGCTGTTTATCATGTTCAGGCAGTCAGCAGGGTTGCTACCCCAGCCAGCACAAACCAATTATTTTTCTCCCTTTTTACACTAACCTAAGTGCTTAAAATAATAAGCACTTATTAATTCACCAAATATTTATTTAACTATGAGGGGGCAAATGGGGAGTTGTTTTCACTTACAGTGACTCTCTCTCTGGACACTATCCACAGTGCCACGAGCAGAATCCTTAGTGCCTTCACCCCTGCATGGAAACAGGAAGCCTCGTTGCACCAGGGCAACTCTCTTTGTTCTGCAATATGAATGCTAAATTTAAATGTCATTAAAGTTACATCCTGGAGCCTGAAGGTTTCTAAACAATACTGGTTAGATTGCATCCCAGAAGAAGCTGCTGCTGAAAGAGAAAGTTTATTTGTTCTTCTTGGTTTTAATATCGTTATGCACTTAACTCTTCAGAAGAGTTTTAGGGAAGATAAATACCCTGATCACACTTCCCAGTATAGTATTATTAATTTTCTTCTGCATTTTATATATTTTAAAATGTGACAGTGTTTGTGCTAAAGCTCAGGCAAGCATATTTGTGCCCCTTCAGGCAATTTAAAAAAAAATGCAAGCAGTTGTGTTTGGTATGGTTTATCAGATCCTGTAAATTAAAATTCTTCTCAATTCCCACTGCTATTGCTAGGATGCTACATGATAAAAGGTCTTTTGTGGCTAGAAAGAGATCAGTGATATTTCCCATTGTCCAGGCCGAAGCAAATGCAAAAGCAGAACTAGTGGTAAGAATCTCTGGAAGTCAGTAACATTAAAAAGCCTTCCTGGGTGAATTAGACAAAAGCAAAAATATCAACAGTTTTCATGCAACACTCTGAGAGCTTCAGTAATTCTCAAGAAAGTGGGAACCCCCTGGTTGATTCTCATTTCAGCTTTGTGTAACAATGGTGCTGTCTCCCTGACTCACCTCTCACTTCCATGAGTTTGCCTCTCAGCTTTAGCATCAAGTGGAATACAGGAGATCAGGAGGCGTTTCAGGCCAGGTTAGATGGGACTTGGTGCAACCTGGTCTAGTGAGGGCATCCCTGTGGGGGTTTGGAACTAGACGATCTTTGAGGTGCCTCCTAGCCCAATCCATTCTATAATTCTATGATTTTTTTTTAACCTAAATTGCATAAAAGCAATTATCTCCCTAATTTTCAGTGTATCAACTATCACCCAAGACACCAAGCTGCTTCTGGAAGTTGTAAAGTGCATGTCTGGAGCCCTATAGACTCTGATAAAAGCTTAAAGTCTTAGAAGAAAGCAGCTTGCTCAGTTTGCCAGTGATCACTTCCAAGGCCTCTGATCAGCTTGTAAATGGAAGTGAGGTTTTCAAATGTTAGCACAGACTCTCTACCAAAAGTTAAGCTCACATTTCTCATTGATAACTCTATGTATATGGATAAAGTAAAGCAAAATTAAAACTCAAAGAATGTCTGTGCCCACGGACACCATAACTGTGAGGAATACAATGGGAATGCACCTCTCCGCATCCACTGGCATGCTCTCAAGATACAGATAAATGTATCTATTAATGTGATAACATATACCCATATGACATGGTGACAAATTATAGAAGACTTTTCCTTGATTTTCTATGCTCCATTACCTAGAATTGCATCTTCATACATATATTTAGATAAACACCAAGCACAGAGAAACCTCTAAGAGTTTCTAAAAGTGCTTCTTTAGCAACCCTGTGCAGTACTAACACTATCCTGTTGAGAGAGTTTCCATATCAAAGTATTCAAAAGGTAAGGAAAATCAGAAGTGTTTCTTAAATACACTTTCTCCACTATCTCTAAGCCAAACACCACCGAGAAACCACATCACTGTGGGGCTGAGGAATGCAAAACATATTAAACAAACAAGGGATCAATGGAAAGAAAGAACGAGGTGTTGCCTAACAGATCACTGAAAACCCAGAGTGCCAGTGGGAGAGAATAACTGTAGTTTATAAAAATGAGATACAGGCCAGAGGTACTCCAACTTTGTTCTCTGCACTAGAAAGGTATATGCCTAACTTCAAATGTGAAATCTTATATGAAGATACTTTATTGAAGATACGTTATGATCCTCATTATAAATTCCCCAGTCTCTCCTGGGGCCCATTTACAAAAATTTATGAGCAAGCCTAATGCTGGGAGTTGAGAACATGACGTAAGTTATTACGCATTGAAAACTATGATCAGATGACTTCAGTAGTGCCAAAGACAAAAACCCTATTGACCAGCAGATCTTAGAGAGACACCACAAGAAAAGTCACGTTTTATGGCTACATTACACATTGCAGCAGACAGCTTGTACTGAACTTGATCAAAACACGTTGACCAGAAATCAAGGGAATGAGGATTTCTTGGGTTTTTGTTTAGTTTTGTGGAGTTTTTTCCATAAAAAAAGAGGGGCTTTGCTTTCCTTGAAAAATTTCAAGTTGCTAGAGAAAATGGATTCTGAAAAGTTCTCAGATTTCAGCCAAAAAAATGACACGTGACTGGCATGCTGTTGAAATGCCACATGCTGTCTCTGTCTCTCTGGGCTTGGTTTCCTATGGGAAGCATAGAGACAGGTTTCAGCAGGCTCAGTGGGACACCTTTTCGAGGAGGATGGGTCAGGAAGGCTCAGGGAAGAATGGATGCACACAAGGTGTTGAACTAGGGCTCCCACATTGCATTTCAGCAGCATTTCTAACCAGACCAGGAGGAGGAAGTGAAGGTGTGTTTGCTTTTTTTGCACAGGAAAAAATAAATAGCCTAAAAAGTGACAGTTTCTACTTATATTGGATGAAAAGTCAAAAATCTTCCAGAGGGAAACCTACCACCCCCTCTCTGATCTCTGACCACATTTGTTTGACCAGGTTTTCTGGGTACTGGCATGCTGGTGCGGTGTTTCTTTTTAGGGAAAAAGAGGAGACTGTAGTCTGTCATATCTGAGGGAACTAGGTTAGAGACAAGAGACAGATGACAAGGGTGGTTGGGCATGGTGTTGGCAGGGTGTCAAGGGGAGCTAAGAGGGGGTGGGAACCATCTGCCTGGAGAAGGAGGTTGCTGAGATGGAGGTAAAGGGGGTGGCAGAAGGAGAAAAAGTTTGTTCTGCATTTCTGAAATACTTTTGGTTTGTGTTTAAGAGTAGGGCAAATGTGGACCTGATTGTAAGCCACATATAGGGAAGTTACCAATGATACTCAATATGAGCTTATTTTAATTGAAGAAAAGGTGGGTGAACTCACACTCAGGAAGCTAACATTTGCCTTGCCTCATAAGGGTATGGCAATATTGAATCAACTCGCAGGAAAGTGAATTTCAACCTCAAAAGCTTAAAGTGGGTGATTCATGCTCTTTCCAGGTACACATGCCAGAGGGTCTAATTGTAAGAATCTGAACGGCAACCAAAGATTCCTTCCCAGGTTTAAGTCACTGTATGCATCATTCATCCCACTATAAGCAGATTCAGAAAGAAAAGCATCAGGTGTGTCTTCCCCTTAAATGGGAAGGCTATTAGAAATCAGATCTTTACAAATTTTCTGACCTTACAGAGCACTGAGTATGCTTATAAAAAAAAGGCATACATTGCTAGTTCACGCTACCCTGGGTAACTTCTAAGCAAGGACCTCCAGCCCAGAGAATATCAGTTCTAACATCAGCTTGTGAAAGCAGAGCTATAGACCATGCAGGAACAAGAGCAAGGTGAAGAGGAAACCAAATCCACAGAAACAATTGTGAAGGGAAGTAGTATCTTCTGACTGTTGAAAATATTCAACTGAACACTACTATTCTAATACAAAACTGAGAAATTAGTGTCAGGCAAAACAATAGAAGACCATGGAGCTCTATGACATCCAGCCCTATCAGAAAAGGACAACTCTTGGTCAAGAGCTTAGTAGTGTAACAAGATGAGCCCAGGTTAACCAGAGTGCTCAGGTTGGTTTGTAAGAGCCTTTCCCATGAGGTAAGGAAAAAAAATGTAGTAAATACTCAGAAACGTTAAGTGTTATAACAACTTGAAACAGAATACTTCACTTCTTACAGAAAGAGCAATTGAATATCACCAGAAAGGTAGAAGACAAAAAGGGGCTTATCAGCTACATTCTATATACATATTGGTAGAGCTGGTTCCAGCCTTCAGGATTTCCTTTGGCCAGCTTAAGGACTTTGTCAGTCAAAAAGTTTGTGAACCCCAGAAGCTTTTGTCTCCATCCTCTGGAAAGTCCCACACTCTTCTCAGACTCTTTGCTTTAATGCTTATGATTTCTCCTCTTATCACCTGCTCCCTGGAAAGAACCTCCTTCACCAGGTTCTGCTGTCCCACAGCCCCAAAGCAGACTCCCTCCCTCCAGACCAGCCACTCAAGAAAATGATTCAGAGAAACATAACACACAGACCAAAACCAGTCCCATCAGCATGCTTGGGAATACTGTTGCCCCTGTATATTAGAAATTTTTGGAGTTCCCCTCTTTCCATACCCACATGCCTAGACAGAAATATGTGTTCATGAGCCATCAAATACTCCAAATACACATATACTGTCCAGGAACCTCACAAAGCCTCTAAGACTAGACCTGTTCTGGAAGTTGTGTCACTCATCTTCATGGATAAAGAACAGTGATGAAGACAGATTTTTGGTGAAATTTTCTGAATGGAAATTTAGCCATAGAAATAGAGATTTCCTCAGGATAAATGGATGTAGGCAATGAGAAAGGTTGAAGTTCAACACAGAGCCTGTTCACAGCCAAGCTCCTCACACATCAGGTGTATCAGACATGGGCAAAGTACAGACCTGGACAGCTGTCTCCTGCAAGCCCAGACACAGTCCAAACTACTAGTGGTGAGGTCTCAGTCTCTCCTCCCCCTGTTGCCTCTCTAAAGAAAATAGCATTTCAAACAACCCACTTCTATGGTATACAGTTGTGGATGATTGTTTCACCAAAATGTCCAAACTATAAATATATATACATATACATATACACGGAGATCAGCATACCATTTGAGTGTATGCTGAAATCCTATAGAGGTCAACCTATTTAGTAGAGCCTACTCTGTTGCATTAGCCTAAAGTATTTGCATTAAGCACAGTTAGAATAAGAGTGACAAGCTTGCATATATATGGCAGTTCACTTTTCCTGTTTCTGGAATACATTAAACCCCTCCCCATTCAGAGTTTAGGATTCATTCTTTTAAACAGATCTAACTGTATCCCTGTCAGGTCAAGAGAAAGACCAATACAGGTGACAGATGTGTGACATCTGTTCTTTACAGTAGTGATTTTCATATGACATCGGTTTAAATTGGATAAAAAATATTTGGGTTATTGAATGTATGAAAAGAATGAACCTAGTTCTCTTTTTCTAAGAATCTGAAAATACTCAAAGAGGGAACACTAACTGGAAATCTTAGCAAATCCCCAACAATCCAAATAAATCTATGATAAAATCAATGAAATATTATCATTGCTGAGCACTCACAATGATTCCAGGACACCTGCAGAATAAACCCATGCTAGTTGGGATGTCTATGTGGAAAATGGAAGCTAATTGCTGTCATGAAAGCAATAATACAAAATTTAATTATGGGGATGAATCCAAATAGCCAATGTGCAATCAACCCTCCTGCAGTCAGGCTGAGTGGAAAGTGAGAGTATCCATGTCTGAAAATATTTTGACATGCTGTATAACACAATGGCCTGCTTCAACTGCCACCAGCAAAGCCACCAAAGAGCAAGAGATCCCTGACAGTCACAGCCCTAACTGGGGCTCCTGATCACCCACAGAGCCACCCTGTCTCCTCTTTTGGGCCATTAATTGTTCAGTAGAGAAGGCTCCCAACATGACTCACGGGGGATGCAAGGGCACATTTGCAGGTGACATGAACACTCCAGAAATGGAAACACATTCAGGTGAATTATTTGATCAACACTTGCAGAAATTAACGTTTTTTCTTGCATAATGGAAGCCAATTATAAAGGAAAATATTAAATCTGTCAGGTAATTTGTTCTTAATGATTAATTCAACTAACTAAAAAAATCCATTGTTTAGTTTTCCTGTGTCCTACTAATCTGAAACTCTTTTCTCCCACCTCCCGAGAAACTCTGTGCAAAAAAGCAGAGGAATGATTAATTTTTTAGCATGAGACAGCCTGACCTTGTACTCCATTAAGCAGAGTGTTTCCATAGTTTCCATGTAATTTGTCATGGACGAATTCACCTATGTACCAAACAAACTCTTTATATTACCAGACTTGCACGGAAAATAAAATGTGAATTGCTGCTGTTAAATGAGAATATAAACTCAAACAAAGCAAACATTCCTATTTCCCATAGAAGACCACTGAATTTTTTAGGCCTTTCCCTGTGAATTTGGAAGGCTTTTCATCAGACACTGCAGCATCCTGAGCATTTCTGATGTGAATATAGCAGGAACACTTTAGGACAAAGCCCAGATCCACTGCAATCAACAGGATTTGGGCCATTGATTTCAAAGGATCATAAGGCTTCATAGCAACTTGTTGGAATTTAATTTCAGACCTTTAATTAAAGGCTTAGTACCAGTGGTCCCATTGCTCAGGGCAGACATTAAAGGCCGTCACTCGGCTAAGGATTTACAATCTTGTTTGCAGTTCTCCTTTCTGCTGCAGTGAAGGCAAAAGCTCTCCTGATAATGCCAGGAGAGCACATACGGACAGCTTGGCATGGTCCAGCATCCCATCCCACTGAGGGGCATCAGATCGCTGGAGCAAACCAATGGAGGAATGGAGCAAAAGAAAAAGGAGCAGCCATGTAGGTTTTCTCAGGTGAGACAATGCACGTGGCAGAGGTGATTGCTGCAGTTGTGTTTAGTTGGGTAATGGGAACCACTGATCTGGTAAGCTATGGTGTGCTGCACTTGCCATCATCTGCTGGCAGAGATCCAGAGAAGAAGCAGGAGGATCAAAGAGTGGCTTTGGGATTGTTTTTCAGTTTTGCTTTTTCCCTAAGCTAAGTGCAAATAAGAGAGGCAGGCAAAAGGGATAAAATGTTAACTGAAAGCGTTCTCATTCTCTTGAATGCTAGAAAGTTTCATACAGTTTCCAACAAAGGTTTTGTTGGTTTGGTGTTTTTTTTTTAAATCAGCCAGAGGACTTATCTATGAAGAAATAAACAAGAGAATTGTTTTGATTTAAAACAAAACAGCTCTTTCTGGATGGGAGAGTTGACACTTAAAGAGGAATGCTAGTGTTTTCTTCTGTAAATTTGCTGCAGAAGAAAAGTTCATGATAAAATACAGCTAAAAACCAACAGGAGGAGAAAAAAATGTTTGGTGCAATCAATTTCACATATCAAGATGTGTTCTTCCCAAATCTCCGCATGTAAAACACATGAATGTTCTTGCTTGAGCAACCTTTCAGAAGGTACCCAAGAGCACTGAGCACACATGGACTCCAACATTTTGGAGTTTCAATGAAATGATTGGATCCTTATTGTAAAAGCAACAGGAGAACAGATTGTGCCACCCTTTCTTAATATACTGGTAGCTGATTGAAAAGATAAAAGTATACTGCAGTCTTCAAACTCACATCCAAGCTAGATGACAACGCCACTGAAACTAGTAGAGCTGATAGCGAAGGAAGTATTTCTACCTTGGAACAGTTCCTCAGGCAATGTAAAATGTCTTCATTCCATTGATTTTAAAAGGGTAGCATCAATTCAGTCTGACAAGGATTGGTACAGGGAATAATGCTACAGGACCCTCAGGTAGGTGTTTAGATGGAACTGTTCAATGAGGGAGTCAACACCATTTGGAAAAGCAATAAACAAGAAATTGCTATTGCTATGTTCGGGAAAGAATAGGTGTGACTGCTGTCTTCTTCCAAACCTTTTCAGCTGTAGGGACAAGCAACAGCTACTTTTCTGCTGCCTCTGAGAAATCAGTGCTTGCTGTGTTAATTCATAGGCAAAAGCTACTACAACACAGATATTTATGGGAACTCTTAAAAACAGCAAAAAACTCCACCCACAAACAAATAACCCCCAAGAAAACAAAATACCACAAAACTCCCTGTAAAGACCTAACTGTAGAGTCATATTAATGTGAAGAAATTTTCCTCGCCTGCAAATTGTAAAATTTTATCACAAGTTTTGATCTGATAAAGTTACATTGGTGAAATAAATCTGCAGCATGACTGTGTGCGTGTGTGTGCACCTCTAACTTTATTGTGGCTTTAAGTACTACATACCATGGTAGGGAAATGATTGATATCAGTGATAGTAACTCAATTCTACATCAGCATAGAGTTATCAATCTTCTGGCACTCTTTAAAAAATCCTGAATATTCTATTGGTGTTCTGTGGAGATTCTCCTTTCTGATGCTATGCATTATTGCTGCAGCTTCTTCCAAACCTGTAAAGATTTTTATTGTTTACAAAGTGAATTATGCTTTCATATCTTTTCCCTTACTGTTTTCCCAATTGCTTAGCAACAAGTCTCCACAAAGAAAAAAAGCAGAGCACTTTTTCTTTCATGTTGTACATCAGCAGCATCTCTGGTGCAATGACCTCAGCGTGTTTAACACCTAGGATGCATTTGGTCCATTATGTTAATCCTGACGCTCTGTAGAGTCTATATAAGTTAATATTTAAGTATCACTTTTCTGGATCTGTAACTGTTCTAGTCCTGGGGCTGCAGCCTTATAAACACCATCTTCCACAGTCAACATTTTTAAAGCTGCTACTGAATTCCAGTTTCTCCTTTTCAAGGGAAATCTGCCCAGTTCCAGAACACGAGGTATGTCAGACTGGTGCTACGTATCAAAAATATCTGTTGTTACTGATCTAACAAGTCATGTGCAGCACTGGAAACAGACTTCTGTATCTGTAACCAATATATAGTATATACTAAATTAGTATAACTCTTGTTGTTTTAGATTCAAACAGCTGCATTGATGCCCACAAGAAACAGAATCTCAGAATGGTAGGGATATATTTATTTGTACCTTGACACCTACATCTCCTTTCTTTGGCAAAGAATTACTTGAATTTGAGTCCAGTGTCCTAAACCGACTATTTTTATATGTTAGATGGAAGACCAGAATGTTTAAAGCTCTTCTATATAGTTATTCTATGCTCCCAAAAATACCTGAATAGGGAAAAAGAGACTGGGTAATGACCATGTACAAGAAGTATGGGGAGCAATCAAAGAATATATTCCAGTAGCATGTGAAAATGATTTAAAGCTTCTCAAAACAACACAAATGGTCCAACTTTCATCAAGGAGGTGCCAGCCTTACACTGCCAAGGGAAAAGCACTGCATTACCTAATATTATTTTCTGTCTTTAATTTTAATGAACATCAAGATGCTATATTCAATGGAATGTATTCCCAAATGGGATGGTTAAATAGGTTTACAGACTAATATTAGTTTTAGAGTGCACTGAGTCAGATGACTTACAATAGAGGCTAGTGCAGCTCAATCAATCTTTAATATAATTCAGGACATAGACAATAAAAACACAGCCAAGAATTCTCCTGTCTTTGCTCAAGGCTCACCCATCCAAAAGAAAGAAGATTAGAGAACAAAGAGGCGAACAGAAATGTACTCTATAATCCAAGACCATGCAGATCTTGAAACAGATGTATGTAGTTCAGAAGAGTTTTCAGCATGGTAGCTCTGCTCTGTGCATTAAAAGAGACTCCTGACAAGAACTGTGAAAGACCTTAATATGTGTCAAGATAACCAGACACAGTTCAACTGTGGATGGCTTGCACAGCCTCATATAAATTGTCTGGATCTGACAAGGAACTCATCTTCCCTGGCTGTAAATGGACATAGTCAAATCACTTCTTCCAGAACTTAGCAAGGCTGAAGTCCAGTGAAGACTACAATGTGTTTAATACCTTAGACACCAAGAAAAAGCATTGATGAGTACACCCAGTGCCATTTAACTCTGTCCATTCTGACCATTCGTGCATCTGGAAAGGGGTCTGCAGATTTATGGAAAGGTATACAACTCTCAAGAATACTTTCCAGAAGCAAACCAGATCAAGTCTGGGTGCAAATAGCTCTGCCCAATAGCAAATGCTTTTCTAAACTAAAACAGACCTCCCTGCACACCTCATATGCAAGGTAAAAGAGCATCCTATGAAACAGCTCATATTCTCTAGCCTTTTTCCCCATTTGCTGTGCAGGTAAAGGCTGGAAGGACTCCAATACCTTGCTTCAGCGCTGTAGTAGTCTTTCAGTCCAAAACCTGGAAGAACCACCACCCCAGGTAGATGTTACACAGCAGCATTTAAGTAGCAATTTGAAAGCAAATATCCTTATTTGTGAAGCAATCACAGCTAAGGAAAGTATACCTGAAGGGTACGGGCAAGGCAATAGTCAAGATAAATTATTCCCCAAGGGAACGTTGCATTCCACGCATATTACTTTTACACAGAGTTGATTACTTTCAGTACCATTGAAGGAGGCTGGCAAAGAGTACTTCAATGGCTGTTTTTCCTGCTGATTTACATGAAACTTAAAGCAATTTTTTAAGTATTGCAGGTTGGAAGAAGACATTAAAGTACAGCAATCTGCATGCAAAGATAGACTTAAAAAACATGTTGAATTCCTACCTGCAGCTCCCTCTTGAATTGATTCACCTGATAAACAGGTTTTGCTGCCTTTAATAATTCTATCCTTGTTTTGCTCACTTCTCTGTGTAAGTGCAACCAGGCTGCTCTGATTCCTTACAAACTCATCAGTCTTTGTGTATGTACTAGGTTAGGTTCATGTCTAGTCCTTACTTCTTCAAGCCAAGGAGTCTTTACCCTCTTTAATGTTTTTTCAGCACAATAAACAAACTTGACTTATTATAGAGTAAGGCTTCCTATCCTGAAAGATCAGAGGACACTTACAGAAGAACAAGCATAGAAAAAAACCCATAAAAAATATTTCAAACACCCAAGCATCAATCACTCACATTAAAATGTAGACTCCTTCAGGAGTCTAGACACAAGTTTACATCAAACAGAAGGCTTGGAGGGAACATACCGATACAACTCTAAAGGCATATTGAGACAGAAGAACACGGTGCATCACTGACAAGAACTCCTCACCTTTTCAAACCTTTGGGCCACAAGAGAGCTCTGGGTTGGAAAGTTTGGTAAAGACTGTAGGAAATTACTACAATGACACTATCAAGTCATACATCTCAGCTGGGCTTCCTACCCCAGGCAGGACTTCCACTATGGGTATGTGTGCATAGTTCTGGGTATGTGATCTCTGAGCTGAGAATAAGGTCTGGCCAGTTGGGAAGGTAAGGTGTGTCTTGGATGGACCTAGATGTATAAACAGGCTCTTGGCTACCCAGAATAAGTCACCTGAAGCCTGTTTGAGACATCTAGAGTCTTGCAGAAAGATTATTTTATGGCTATGGTTTTACCGCCTCCTTTGGTCTATGACATCTGCAGGAACATGTTGTCCACAGGGATGTAATACCCAAAACACTAACTCAATGAGGAGATGCACTACCTATTTCAATAGAACTTTACAGGGTAACCATAAGTTTCCACATAAGGGATCAAGCCTGACTCTGGTAAGGAAAACTGAGAACACAAAGCAACAAAAAAGGTATTGTTGGCAGGAAAAGGTGCCATTAGATTTTGAGGGACAGGAGAGAGGATAGACAAACCTCATGTTAAGTTATACCCTGTCCTAGCAGTACTTTGGCTAGTTTGTATTTTCCCCCCCAATGTGAGAGAAGGATGAAGGAAATCCATCGTTACTGTCCTGATTCCTTGTTGCTGACTGCACACTGCTGTAAGTACTACAGCTGGGTGAGTCATTCAGAAGAAATCAGTAATTTGACATTGTTGACCCATTTCGATTTCACAAATCACTTCCACCATGAAGCTACACTTTTGCAACAGTATTTCTCAACTTCTGTCAGGGTGAAGGCTGCTCATGAATTATTTATTGTTCTGTACATACAGTGAACTGATTTGTCACCCAATCTAGAAGGTGATGTGCAGGTTCACAGGTCAACTACAAAGTGAAAAGTGAGTCAAGTTTCTTTTGCTAACTTTTACCTAAATATGTTCACATGAGACTCTCAGTTACTTCACTACTTTCATTAAAAATGTTTTTAACCAAAAGGTTTATCAATAAATGTAGAAAATTAATTAGAAGACTGTAGAAACCACAAGAGCACACTCTAAGGCATATGTACAGATTTTTATTGCTGGTTCTTCTCAATTAGCAGTTTTTACACATGCTTGGAAATAAAAATGCTTGCCAATAATTCTACATCTGATTTTGCAATATTAGTATCAAAAACATCCGAGTAATTTGCCAACAATACTGAAATTGTGTCTCACAAGCTATTATTCTTTTTAATCTATAGAGGGTACAGTCATCAATTTCAACACTTATTTGGTACATTACTTCTTTACCATGTTGCTATCATGATCATAAAACGTGATTGATGTACCTTCATCCACTGTCTTTTAGATACATTTATTGGCTAAACTACAAATCCTCACGCTCCTTTTACAGAGGGAAGTGTTATCAGCATGTTTCAAATGGAGAAATCTATTGTGATTCCATTTCTAATTGGAATATGGCTTTAGAATTAGTCTTCAGACAAAACTTCTGGAGCAGTTTACACGCTATGAGTTGTGTCTCAAACTTGTTTCCTACTTACCCCTCCTAAGAATCTATCATCTAAACATTTATTTATTTATTTATTACAGCTCTGCCAAAACATCAGGAATAATCTTTCACTAACTGTTTTATTTATTTTACGGTTGGCAAGACAATAGATCAAGTACCCAGTTTTTATTGCATATGTAAATGTAACTGTATGAGATAATTTGCAGATTCAAAGCAGAAGAGCAAATAATTATGATGATAAAATAATGTTGGGAAAGGAATTTATCAAAGCCAGTTTATTGCTCAAATTATCAGCAAGCAATTTGAATTTGGACTGAAGCAATAGTGGTCTAACTGTTTATGCTAAGAGTTGTGCCTTGATTTTATTGGCATTCATGCAAATAGCAAAGTTTCTGTGAAGAACAACTGGGAGCAAAACTAAACCTGACCTTAGGTTCTAAAACCACAGGTCTCACCAGGCACAGAAGATTCCCACATGAAAACTGCAAAACCATAAAGGTTGGGTTTGTTCAGGTTTTTTGTCCTGTGAAGAACAGGGATTGATTTTAATGAACCAGATGAAAATCTGAAATTATCCTTGCCCTTCTTGCAGAAGTAAAATCTAATGTCCCCAATAATGTCTTTGGATTGAATGTTGATAATGTCAAGTCTAACATGTAGCAAATCAACACTGTGCCAGTTACAAACGATCTTAATTTTTACTTTCAGAAAAGCCAATGGGAAGTTTAACATGGAAGTACAATTTCAGTTTAGAGCAATCACCAGTGTCAGTCTGTCAACTGAGAAGGTCAATTGCCTTTTATCCAGTTCAACTGGGAGATGAACTGCAGCAGCAGAACCCACAGAACCAGGCAGAAAAAGATGTTGTGGTGTGATGAGGGCATGAGAATTTCAGCAAGTCTCACATAGAGGATGAAAGGAAGAATTTTCCATGGGACAGGAACTGGGAGAAAAAGCTTAAGTGGTACTGTGTGGACTGAGAAGATCAGCACTGCTGAAATGCAAGGGGGACTGGAGAGAGACAGGTTGCCCAGAGAGATGTTGGAGGACCCATCCCTGGACACATTCAAGATCAGGCTTGAGGAAGCTCTGAGCAACCTGGTCTGGTGAAGGTGTCCCGCTTCCTGCAGGGGGGTTGGACTAGATGACCTTTAAATGTCCCTTCCAACCTAACACATTCTAGGATTCTATGATTCTGAAAGAGTAGTAACTCACCTGTGATGACATCAGACTGGGATCAAAGGTGCACAACTCCAAATTATCAATTTTAAACCACTCCCCAGAAAGCATGAGACAGTCTAAGTGTAAAACCTCAGTGAGACTGAAGCAGTCCTATCCCTAAACAAGAGGTCACCTGTGACACCAGAAAAAGCAGGTGTTGATTCAGGGATTGCAGGAGCAATTCTATTTCACTCTAGCTGGGAATCATAACACCAATGCCTGTAAGTATATACCAAAGAAAACCAACCTAATCTGCTGATCAGAGCTTTAGAGGCTTGAGCTCAATTTAAAACTCACCTCCATACATTTAGTGTCCAAAGTGCTACCAGAAGGATCAGAAGAGTCCTGAGGAGAATTAACCACTGATAATTAGAGAGAATACTCAATACATTTCAGTCTCTCAAGTTGATGCTGAGCAGAAACATGTGAGCAAAGGCGTGTCCCTCATTAAAAAACCTGCAAAGTGAAGCTTGATCTATTATTCAATCAATGCTCTTCTGAAGCAAATGGTCATTTTACATCAAACCCTTTTTTCTTTTTTTTGTTTTCTTTTTAATGCCATGTCTACCAAGGGGGTAGGAGCACTAAATAACCCTGAGAGCATTCATTCAGCTGCAATGAGATAGCAGGGAAGGGGAAGGAACAGTCTATTTATAAAGCTATAGAAAGCAGTGGAGCCTTTTGCACTTTCTGTGGGTGCAGGCAGATAAGAGGGCTTTGTTTAAATTTAATTTTTGGACAAGACCACAAGGAAGTTATTTACGCTTCTGACCTCACTGAAAGTCCATTTTTGCTGACAATAGAGACCTCACAGGTATATCTGCCTGCACCTTTATGCAAGGAGGAGAGAAAAGCTGCAGGAAGCAAACACAGCTGGAGACCCTGACGGTATAGAGACTGAGCAGGGAAAGCTGACAAGACAAATCAATAAAGAGTTTGCAGGTGTCTGTAAGAAAAAAGGTTGCTGCAAAATAAGTCTCTGTTGGAAAGGAAAGACATGGCACATGGTTATGTATTAAAAGAAAGTCTAGCAATGGTGTAAACTGGAAGCCTGTCCTCTGAAATGGAAGGGCAAAGAGTTCTCAGGGCACTGCTGTGATGGTGAAAATGGTGGAGCAGGATGAAAAGCATAGCAGCTTTCAGTGGGAGAAGAGTTTCTTGCCTGTGAAAGGGAGAGATGGCATCAGTGAGAGACACATGTGAGCAAAGGCAGAAAAGCAGGAGACAAAACAGAAGGCAGCTTTGCAAAAATAGCTGCCAGTCAGAGAGGATGGACTGGCAGGGAAGTGCGTGTGTGCACATGCAGTGGGGGGCTGCATGGAGTGACAGCATAGCAGTAGTTTCTGCAGACAAATCATTTTAGAGGCTGATTAATGTGTGTATCCCAAGCAGTACCACCAGCTGTCTCAGAACCGAGGAGTTTCGGGTTCTTCCTTTAGAGAGACTGAGAACAGCAGTTTACATCAGGCCCTGTCCTAGAATAGCCCAGGCAGCAGCATGAGACTCAGTCATTAATCAGGAAAATGCCTTCTCTTCACAATCGAGAGTTGCCATCAGCAAAGAACAAAGCTAGTCTAGGAACTGAAGCCCTGTCTGCCAAAGTCAGTGGGGAACAACACAAACACTTTAGCTGACTTTGGATCAGGGTTTTCTAAAGGACACAACATACTGGGATACTGGGAATTGGGGCACAGGATTCAACAGTTCTAGTTTCTGGTGGAAAAAAGGCTTAATGCACATAGTTTTTCAGGTTACCTGTGCATGCTGTGTCTGGCTCAGTCCACCTTTCCTTACCCACAGGGCATCAGCCCCCTGCTAAAAGCATGGCCAGAGGAGACCAGGTTCCTCGGGTCTGTGTCCAAGGATGAGCTCCAAGGACGAATACCTCTATAGGCAGCCTGTTTTCCTCTTTGACCACTGTTGTGGTAAAAACATTTTTCTCATACTTTAAAAAGGTTTCCAGCCCTTTTGAACCCATAATGCAAGGTCTAAAACCACCTTCACATTAGGATGGCCCATCTTGGCCATGCTACCTATACCAAAAAAAGGCTTAGAAAAGATGTGGTCAGTCTTCTTGGGGAATTCTTGTGGCACTTTGTTCAGATTTTTCCTCTATGCTGTAGCTATGCTGTATTCAGCAACTCTGCTGAAACCTCTGACTTTGGTCATACTCGGTTTGAACTTTTGCAGGAAGTCTGCTTGTTCAGAGAAACCATGCATACACAGAACGAGCAAGCTGCAAGAAACGCTATTTCAAAGGTAACCATACTTGAACACAGACATCTCCATCATCCTCCATGAAAGATGGGCATCCTCAATGCAACTACAGGTTTTTTTTACTCTATTCTTTTGCTCTGAAGTGAGAAAAAAATACTGCATCATATTTTCAGTCTCCTATTCAGCGCTGTAACTTTGTGTCACCAGTTGCACGTGCACTGTGCTGTATTTAGCAGGACCTTACTAACTAAAATGCATATGTGAACTGAAAGGTATCATTTCTGTCACTCAAAGGATTACTTAGAGAACTTTTTTGGGCAAAATGGGAACAAAATATTGAAGACATACTGAGGTACTTAATTTCTAACACGCTTTGCAGGTAGTTGTCTCCTGTACTTCAGCTTGGATTGTTTGATTTACATATTCAGGTATATTTAGTGTCTTTTTGATTTCTAAGTCTAAATAAGTAGGGTTTGCTTACAGGACAGGAAATGCTTAAAACCACAACCCAACCTTTTCCATCAATATTGCCCAAGAATTCTTTGTTTTCACATCCATTATGGTCTGGATTCTTGCAGTCAAGTGATTAGCCAAATTTATTTATTTTGAAAAGCAGTAACATTTGCAGAAAGCTGGCACTTTAAAGCTTACAGAATCACATCCCACCAGAAAGCACAGTTCCCCTCATTTTTTGCAAGCCTGCCCCATTCTGCTTGTGTATGTGGAACAAGGACACATAGAAGAGGAGAAGGGATGGATTTGCAGAACTGCTTAAGCAATAACACTAGGGACAATCCACCCAAAGAAAGAACTGTAGCACTTTCTCAGGTTATAAAAGCCTCTTACCAGTCTGCTCCAACTTGTTCCAGATACATAAGCAAGCTGATAAACAGCTCTTGCTGATTTTATTCCCCTAACTTCAACAATGCTTTAATATAGCATCGACAAGCTTGTGCCTAGTAATTATTTAGAAGCTGGCTCATGGTCAGGTTTCATAGCCTATTGTTACTGTCAACAATTGAAAAAGGACTAATATTAAAACACCTCATCTAAAGTTGCTTTTGTTGTTGTGCATTGTGATATAAAAAGAACTGGGAGAAATATTTCATTGCATATTTATGTCTTTCAAATTCTCAGATTATTGAAGAACAGAAATGGGAGAACGAAACAGCATCCTCATTGTGCTGGTTCCTTTTATCATCAGGATGTTCAAAACAGACAGTGAGATGACTTTTTTTAATAAATGCTCATTGTGTTTTACCACATTAGGTATCGTCTACTTTAGAAGTCTGGTGCCTTGCACCTATCATAACACTACCAGGGGCAAGATTTCAGATACAGTTTAGTGCATGACTGCAACAGAGAATCACAACAAGATTCAAGGACTGGAAAGCTGAAGCTCTGGAAGCTGAAACTAGAATATATTAAGGTAAAGATAAAGGAGCAAAGTTAGAGGTGCATTTTACTACAGCCCAAGGTGAAGTGTGTCAGGTGTTACACGCTTTCATTTGAGGCCTTTTGATCAAGATTGGGTATCTTTTATAAAATATATGGAGTTTTTTCTTTAGAGTTCTAGCAGAAAAACAAGGAAAAATATTTTACAGAGAACCCAAGTGACCTTTTTTAAAGCCTCAGAAATGTCCTAGCTGAACGCGAGCATTGCACCAGTCATAGATCTCAAATCCAAAAGGACACAGGCAAGATGTCAAGGTCTGCAGTATGTAAAAAATCCCCCACGAAACCTGTTCAAAAAATAAAATTCACACCTCTTAGTTATACACTTCACAAGGATTCACACGTCAGTATGCTGAATAAGTGATACTCAAAAGTCAACCGTTGCTGAAGTCAAGAGGACATGTATCAAACTACCACATTCTTGGAAATAGGTCTGGGTCTGGCAACCGTGAAAATGGACATTAGTGAAATCAAAATTCAGGTTGAAGCCTTCTGCATTTAGCAGTTGACATGCCCATCCTGATTTCTGTCTTCTGTGCAGCAGTACAAGAATTAAAGACCAGAGTTCTTCTGTAGCCAAGGACCTAACAATTGTAAGGTCAGAAGAAGAGCAAAGAGGACAAAGGCTCATTTGTTCAGTGCCAGGGAGTCAACAAACAGGCAGATCTGCATACCAATTTGTACCTCCTTATGGGAAACATTACTTCAACAATATACCAGACTGAATCATTAAAAAAAACATAGTTCAATGTTTTTCTCAGTGTCTCTCAAACAGGTTTCACAAAGAACGTTCTTTTGTATTCAGTGCTCCCCTCAATTATGGCTTAATGATGAAAATGTGACAATTGCTTGACACCTTGAGCTAAAGTCCAGCCTCGTTATTGGTCACTTCTCTTTCATAATGTGACAAATATGCTGTCCTGGTTTTGGCTGAGACAGAGTTAAATTTCTTTCTAGTAGCTAGTATAGTGCTGTGGATTGGATTTAGCATGTGAACAATTTTGATAGCACACTGATGAACTTAGTTGTTGCTAGGTAGTTGTAGTGCTTACATTAAGTCAAGGCATAAGTACTACACCCTACCAGGTGCACACAAAACTGGGAGAGAACCCAACCATATAATGTCATGATCCGTATAGAACTGGGAATGCTGTCTGGGAAACAGGATCTCTGCTTGGAAACAAACAGCATAGCCTCATAGACTCACAGAATGACTTGGGTTAGAAAGGACCTTACTGCTCACCTGTCTCCAACACACTGCCATGGGCAGTGACATTCTCCACTAGCCCAAGTTCCCCAAAGCCCCATACAATATGGCCTTGAACACTGCCAGGGAGGGGACAGCCACAGATTCCCTGGGCATCACTGGGTTTTTCCCTGCATGAGGTAAGCAATTGTATTTATGCTCTTGTTTTATATATATTAGTGCTATTCTCCTCCTTCATTATCCCATTAAACTGTCTTTATCTCAACCCACAAGTTTTTTATTCTATTCTCCTCCCCATCCCCAAGTAGGTGTGGGAGAGCAGCATGAACAAGTGATTATGGGGTGCTGTTACCAGCTGGGGTTAAAGCATGACATACACCAAATTTTTCTTGTTGGAATACCAAACCCAAAAAAAGCTCACTAACACTTGCCATGTCTCCTTTACTAGTTCTTAATGCTCTATGTAAAATTTGATGCTAACTTGCAGTTTTCCAAGCTCAGAACTGCTTTAGTGTTGGATTCTCACTCTTTTTAGGGTGTTTCTTCCCAGAACTTCTTGCCCTCCAGTTGGTAGGTGTTTCCCATTTCTGCTTTTTCCTTTGCTTATTCATGGTACTTTCTGGTACTATACCAAGCAACCTGACTAACATTGTGGCTAGTTTATTCTCACCTCTTGCTCCCAGGAAAGAAATATCACTCAAGGAACACCTTATTTTAAATAAATAACAACAACAACAATCATAAAATCCTTGCTCTTGGAACAGAGGAAGCATTAAAGATGAAATGCTGCTTTGGCAGCATTCTGGCTGACAGCAACCTTCCCGTTGCTGCTCTTTGGTCTTAAGCCACCATCAGTGGTGGAAGTCATCCCCCACATCTATTCCTCAGTATGTTCCCACAACCTAGAAAGCAGCTTTACATTCCCTGTGCCATTTCAGGGAATGCACAACTCTGACACCAAGAACAAACATCCTGATTTTGGAAGCCAATTTTCCTCCTTGCTCTCTGATGATTACTCTTGTTACCACCCTCAAACCTACCACTAAACTGCCCCACTGCAAAGCAGAACAGAGTGGCCTTATCACTTTGGAATATACAAGTAACACTTCTGCATGCACAAATATATTTCAATTTTCCTTCTCAAACATATTTTCTGTCAGCAATAAACCATTACCATCCCTTTTCTCCAAGGAGTTCAGGCTTATAATCAGCATATTTAGCACCTGCACAGCTTTTGTTGCTGCAGCAACCCCTCTTCTCTCATTCCTTACCCCATACTTACTTTAATCACAAGTTTTACTAAATAACACAGGCTTCTCTCACAGTTATCTCTTGGATATCAAAGTCTTTCACCATAACACATGACTTCTATTTATTATAGACTTTACCCATCCAGTACAGGCCCAAGAAAGATTTGTAGCACTGATCAAGATTCAAATCTGGAAAGCCAAGTGACCACAGCACATGGAGGAAAGAAAAGCAGCAAGATGTTCTCTTGCTAATGTTTGAGATCCCCATGAATTTACATAGGGGTTTTAAAAGCACCACAGATAGTTGGAATGTAGAAGTGATAACCTAAGACACATGCACACATAAAAAAGAATTTTTGTTTGTAAACAAGAAACAGAGACACTAAATCTTATTCAGACCTCATTAGCCTAATCTCCATTCACTGCCATGTCTAGAGTGCATCACTTCTGTGTATTGGTCCCAGTGGCCCAGATCACAGATGTGCCCCAGAAGTAAAAGGTGATGAAGGAGGAAACCTATTCGCTCACCAGATGGAGTCTGTGAACAGATAGTCCCAGTATGCTCCCAGTCAGAACCACAGCTGCTGTAAGGACCCAGAAGTAAGGTCTGACCTACAAAAACTTACAACAGGTAAGAAAGACCTGCATACTTGAGAAATGGCTTCATTTCCCAAACACAGCAGAGTGAGCTGGATTTGCCCTACCAAGACCAGCATATGGCTGGCCAGAACTTCTGAAAGGCCCCACAACTTAGGAAGCCTTTGTTCCGTGGCATCACAAACAGGTTTTGCACCAAGTCTAACTGCCTGCAGCAAGCAAAGCCAATCCTGTAGAGCATGCATTCACTCGAGTCTGGAGCCTGACATTTCACTGGGGAAACAAAGATCTAAGAAGTTTTTGCAGTAACATGAATGTGTCAAATAGCTTTCAAACTCAGGAGAGCAGATGCTGCTATTTCTGTCCTATAGCCTTAGACAGTTGCCAAGACTTTCCCAAGGCTGAGCAGGGATGGGGATGCCTCTGTTTGGAAGACCTCTTACAAGAAATGCAATCTTAGGAAAGGAAGTGGCAAGCAGTCCTTAGCAGGGAGCCACAGAATCCATCTCAATGCACCTGGGAGCAATGCCAGAAGCCAGAGCACTTTGATGTGTGTTTTAAATGGTACCTATAGGTAGCAAAACTTGGATATATGGACCCATGCCCTGAATTAAAATATTCGAAGAATATCATTTCATCTTTTCATCACTTCAAAGCATTAGCTTTCTAGGAAGAATAGCAATATATTTGATAGAAAAAGACAATTACTTTACAATAATTTAGTGATGCTTTATGGGGAATATCACTTCAATTAGTCTGACTGCTCCAGATACAAGCATACCTGCAAAGAAAACTTACTGAAATATTGAGTACTTCATATAGCAAATTACTATGTTAAGAATCTCTTGTGTTTTTTAAACATATTTTCAGAGATGCGTAATCTAACAGAGTGCAATTAGCTTAATGAGCTAAATTACACTAATGGACCTCATTAGGAAAAAGTTTATAAAGTCTTCACAGTTATTTAGAGTCTTGTGCTAACCTAAGGAGACAAGACTTCCCAGCTTCTTCCATAGTCAATAAAGGAAAATAGGTTCCTGTGTAGAGTCAGTCCAGGAACCTAACTCAGATGAACTGATTCAGCCTCAGAGGATCATGTCTCTCACCATCAATTATAAATGAAGTCTAAAGAAGTTACCGTCCCAGACAGAGAACCACCACTGTGGTTACCCACAATCCTCCACAGCTACTTATATATTAGCTTCACTATTATTTCAAAACTTGGTATGGAAAAAGGCATTATCATGAACTGGATGCAATCCATCAATATACTCATTTTCCATAGAACAGTAACGACCAAAACAATGAAATGTGGGAAGTGACATTTTTAATAAGTAGACCGTGAGCCTTGTGAGATTCAATAAAGGAGTTCCTGATAAAACAAAAGACTGAGTCTTGAGAGAGTTTGCTACTCAAATCTACTTGGATAAAACATAAAGAGAGCCCATTATGACTAGTCAATAACAGGATTAGCAAAAGGCAGGCAGAGAACAGGAATCACAATATGAACTTAAAGCCTTCTCTTACATTCTATGTTATTTTAAGAAGGTAAAGACTTTGTTTCTATTTTCTCTTCTTTATAGCCATTATAGAGCATTTCAGAAGTGATTAGAGAGTTATTAAACAATAGAAAGGTTTGATATGCTGCTCTACAATGAGGAATTTACTACTATATAGAGAACAAAGCATGACAAACATTTTAAAGGGGTGCAGTTTGGTACATAAAGCTCCAGCATCATACGATTGTACATCTAACAGTGCTTAAAGTCTCCTGAATTCACACAGAATATACTTTACAATGGATAAGTGGCAGCTGTGAACGATTAAATATTCCCATGTTTCTTTTTTAATGGCATTCTTTCACTCCCCTCTGAACCTTATGTAATCACCAAGAGAACTTGGTGGGTTAGGTACCACTGGTCACCCTCCTTTTTGGGATGGAGTACTTTTGGGCCCTTGTTCCACATGGGTTTGGGTTTTTTTTATTCCCCCTCCCCCCCCTCCCCCACCCCATGATCTGACTTGTGGTCTGTTGCCTTCTAAAGGCAAAAGCCCTCAGGGCCATGTCACCTGTCATTCAGCAGACATGCCCAAAAAGTTTCATTGCTGCATTGGTGAATGTTTCTCCTGCACAGCTCTTCTGACCATCACATTTCTAGCAAGGACTTGCAAGAAACTGGCTAATATCCTACTTTAAATGCCAGTATATTGCCCTACTCCATTTCACAAGAGAACAGTGGTATAACTTCTTTCATACTGTTTACATCATTCTCACCCAGTTTGTACTCAAATCTGCTTATACAAGAAGGCTGGTAATCTTTCCATCCTCTCCTCCATTGGTAGTGCTACCTCTGATCTTTGCTATAGCACCCTCCCAGCTGATATCCTCTTATGACCTTGGCATACCAAAATCCAGTACAAACACAAATGTCTTTCAGCTGCCATTCTAGCCCTCTGTGTACTTGGTCAGTCAATATTCTCTTCTTTGCCTTCCAAGACCAGACTTAATTCCTGAAAATGATGAGCTTAAATAGCTTAAATTTTGAAGGGAGCTGTTATAACACTGAATGTAATTTCTTTTTGTTTTATTAAAAAACATACTGATATTCTGTTGGGCTGATGCTTAGGAACCACTAACAATTTTATCAGGTTTTCTATCATGATAAAAGTGTTGCTACAGAAGGATTGTCTGTAGGTTAAAAAACAAGGCTTGTGCTGGTTTAGGGTGGCTTTTTTTGTTCTTTCTTGGGTTGGGGGGAATGGTTGTTTGGTTTTTGTTATCAAGTGAAACTATCTAATTGGAAAAATAGACAAGCTTTTTTGGCATTCTTGATATCAAAGGGCGTGACCTTGCCATCTGTTTGCTTAGTAAGATCTAACTATTTCTTCTGTTTATTAGCTGATTTTTCAAACTGATAACCCCTTGACTGTTTAGAAGAACCAAAGTTGTTAGAGAAGTGTGTTCACATAAACCAAACAGACTGAGTTAATCATCATCACAAGAATTAGTTTAAACTAATCCAGCCTAAACCCCCGTGTGCTCGAAACAAGATTAGCAGCAGGCAAGATGCCACATCATCTTTAGAAACAGCTCCAAAACCCCTCTTCATCTTCACATATACTTATTAACTGCGTATTGTGCACAAAGTCTGACAAATAGGGAGTAGGTAATTAGTTAAGTGCATTACTTTGTGTCACCTTATATAGTAAATTATGTTTACTTAATTACAGTAATATTCTCTAATTATAAAATATTGCACAATATCCTGTATATTACAAAGTTCCTTCATCTAGTCAAAAAGGGCCCCAGTATAAACAAGCTGCTCCTTTGGAAAAGGTATCTGCATTCCAGTCCTGTCACTTCATCGTCTTCCTTATTCTCTTCCCTAATTAATAGATCAGACATTAATTATTTAATCAGACATTAGCAATGTCAAGGGCAACTTACTTTCACCATGTATTCATCTCATACCAATATTAGACCTCTGTTTTTCTTTACCTTGTATATATTTTGGTTAAAATCAGTAAGCTATGAATAACTTACTCTTCTTCCCCTGTAAATTTACCCATCTCCTAAGAGAACCGGTTATAATTCATTCATCAAATATTTTGCTAGTTTTCATTACATATCCCAGCCTCCAGTAAGATCAGCCTTATGAAATTTTAAGAAACAATTCCTCCTTCACATATATCCCCACATCAGCCTGAAGGTAAAGCTGTAAGGTCAGCCTTTGGTTTCTTCTTGATAAGCTACATTTTCCTAAGTTTCAATACTATTCCCATTAAAACATCACAATGTGATTTTCTCCAATATCTGTAATTTGTACTTGTGGATTCAACACAAAGGATGAACAGAAGAACACCTCAAAATAAACACAGAAAAAAGCACCATGGAGGCATCTCCAGGATGTGAGAAATCTGTATTACTCTCCTTAGCCAAGGTGCCTGTGTCTTGTCTTGGGTGTCAAAGCTAATAGCATGTCCTAGATGTCCATTAAAAGAATGAAGAAGGACTTTAATTTAAATTGGTCTGCATGAGCCTGGGAAAGCTGGCCTGAGACTATCTCTAGAGCATATACCTAAAACTTCAATAGAGGGTGAGAAACCTTTGAAGCACACGCACAACATGCTTGGCAGAGCTGGAGATAACAATGGAACATGTAACCTATATGGGACCCAAAAATCTTTTATTTTTTCCAGCCATAAAACTGAAAATTTACAGAGCAGAAGGCTATTTGCAAAAGAAACAGCAATATATTTTCAACTGAAGAAATGCAAGTTTCCATAATGCTCTTTCAGGAACAAATCACTACCTTCTTATTGGCAACACTCTGAAGTTATAAAATGGGAAGAACTTTACCCATGTAAGTAGTCACACCAGTGCAAAGAATGAAAAGATCCAGTCCTCTTCAAGCTTGCAGTGCCACAACAGTTTAGTTAAGAGATACCCCATAAGCAGAAAAGCAAACAGCTTTCAGTCCCCAAATGCATCACGTCAGCTGGAAAGTTATCAAGATGTTGACCAGAACATCAGAAGACAGATGCAAATTGTCCCAGGAAACTACTTGTCATATTTCATTTAGATTGTGAAAGAAGTGCATGAATTGGGTATCTGAGAACACAAACGAGGTATTTTGTTGTTTTCAGTGATAATTCTGAATGAACCTTCAGTCAAAAACATCCTCCAAGCAGACAGCAGTTAGTCTAACAGCCACTACTGAAGGAATTAACACTTCTGCAGTAGATTAATGCTTCATGCAGGCTTTATTTTCTAGTCACATGGAGGATCAACAGTTCTTGGATTAGAGTTATCAGTAGGAACTAGGCCTGAGACGAAGAGTCGTTGTCTGTATGGCACAAAGAGCATTCCTGAAGAACTAAACTCAATGAAGAGTACCATGTTAACAGAGCACCTGTGCTCATGTCAAACCATCCTTATCAGACATTTGTTTGAGCAGTTTGGACAAATGTCTTCAGAAAATGATTTGAGCAGAGTTAATTGTCCAGAGACACTTTACAGCTCTAGAGTTCTGATTCATGTATGAAGTTAGTTTATTCATACTTCATGACTATGAATTCAGTGTTAAACTGCTATTGCCATTTCACTCATTCTTTCCCAAAGGACATGCCAGCAAATTTTCAGCTCATGTTTATTTTCCTCTACTGAACTAGAGACCAGAAGACTTTTCTCTGAAACCCAGCAAAGCCTGGGAAGTGTTGAACTGCAACATGAGAGTCAGAGGTGGCTCCATGCGTACAAGGTCTAGGGGGAGAGGTAAGGCAGGAGAGGTAGCAGTGGTAAGGTCATCTTCATGTTAGATAAGATGCAAGCACAGACATGAGACTTTAGCTGCCCAACTTGAGAAAACTCTTTGCGCTAAAAGACAATGAGGGAAGGAAATTCCCAGGACGTTCCAGGAAAATGAAGACTTTTTGGCTAACCAAGATAGCAATCGAATGCAAACAGTCACATCAGGGAGCGTAAGTGACAGAGCTGCTAACTGGCAGTTCCCCATAGCTTGCTATGCTAACAGGAGTTCAGCTATTGCTATAACAAGGATAACATTACTGACAGATCCCCCGCATGCAGGATACTGAAATTTTGACCCCTGTGAAGTCAGTGGGTGTCTGTCATTAAGTTAAATGGGGATGTGACTCCGTCAGAACGTGCTAATGTTTCTTTTTTTATTCCCCACACATGCATATGCACCCCTTCCTGCAGAAATACTCGAGTCTCAACAAAACCATCCTTTTATGGATCAGTCACACATAGAGTACTGAGAGCAAGAAATGTCCTTCAGCAACCCACTTTCTATGTGGGGCTTACAGAAATAGGGCAGCCTGGTCTCTTCAGGCAGCAGCACAAACATTCCCAATGTTTGCTGAAGGGGTTTTCAAGTGACCAAAGAAAACTCTTAAAGAAGCTGTGATCTTCTCCACCAGTTGGGGCAGGTAATGATCTCAGAGACAAGGTAGGACTCCAGCATGCTGAGTGGATGACAGAGTTGAGCCATCTTGCAGGAGAAAGATCTCTGTGTCAGGCTCTGTAAATCCAGCGGTCCCATTCATGGTGTCTCTATGGTGGTAGCATCTCTCTTGCCGCTTCTCAGACCAACCCAATGGTCATAATCCCAGCAATTACCAACAGGCAGAAGAGAAGCTGTAGCATCAATCCAGAAATCCACAAAACAGAAAGCTGGAATATAGAGGGTGTGGGAGACCTGGGAGTTAGGTTTGTGGTCTGATACATCTTTTGGGTGCTCCAAGCAAACCCAAATTTCATTTTTGCTTTTCCCTTCCCTGCAGCCACCTATGCATTGGCTCTCCCTACCAGGTTTCCAACTTGGCCCAGAAGCTGCTGCTCCTACAAGTACCACCTAGCATGCCCTTAGCACTGCCACCTCTGACTCTTTCAGATCCTCTGGGCAGGACCACAATGTGGACAACAAAGGGAAGCTCACTGTATTTAATGAAGCATAAGCATTTCCATTGTTGACTCTGTCAGGACCACTACCAGGAACTAGTTAAACAAGACACAAAAAGTACCTGCTACCTTAGCGAAGAAGCATGGGGAAACTTTAGCTCGTTATACCTGCATGAGCTACTCTCTATTCTTTGTGCTTTTAATCTAAACCTTGAAGAAAGCAACAGGCTAGAAAAGTGCCTGCTGTTCAGGCTGTGCTGCGATCAGCAGTTCTGAAGCATTTGAAATTGGGGGCGGGGGGGAAGAGATGTTTTTATTTCTGTCATTACCATGCTGAGGGATACCAGAAAGGCCATTCCAGAAGTGCAGTCAAGTCAGAGTGGACTATAAATTTTAAAAACAACTCTGAAACCAGCACCCCAAAGCTGAGCTGGAGACAGCAACCCTCTAAAACTACTTTTCAGGAGTACAAACCATCATTTCTACCACAGGAAGTTACTACAAAAAGCGTACCCTTTTTGTTTGTCAGGTTCCAGGAAGCACCTTTATTATTGATGCAGTGGCTGTTACTATGTGAACAATATAGAGAAGTAGCTTAAATATTACACAATTCCAATATTAAGGCAATGAGTGATCTGAAGAGCCCATTGTGAGCTCAGATCAGATGCTGAGGCAGCTTCCTGCTAAAACATTAACCTTCTATTTTAAAAAGCAAATTTAAACCCAGATCCGCCCATGCTTAAGCAACAGAGCAGGTGAATCAATTTTTACCCCCATCCCTACAGAGGACCTGCTTGTGGAGTACAATATTTGTCACTAAATCTGATCCTTTGGAAGTGAACGGGAAGCTTTCTGTTACTTACAGACACTGTATCATATCAGTTCTAATAAAGAAGAGCACAACCAGGCAACTATATATCTGATTTTATCACCCTGCACCTTTCCAACAACATGATACAGACAGCATAGTACTAGAGGTTATCCCCTAACATGTCAGATAACATGAGGGGAGGAAATCTCTCACCTATGGATTTTAAACCTATTACATCTCTAAATGCAAGGCACAACTATTTTTATAAACCAATATGTTTCCAAATAAAATATATAATTTTTCTATTCACTTCCCAGAAAACCAATTTAAAAACACAACAGCACCCAAACTATCTGCTTGTGAGCAGCCCAGGATCCTGTGCTGTTCCTGCTCTGATCTCAGAGGTTTTTTTATCATCCACAAAGCACATCCTGTAAAGGAACTCAATCCATCTATAATAGACTGGCTTTTGTTAACACAAACCAGGGATTCACAAAAACTGCCAATTTTTCTCTAGGCATGGTCCCAAAGCATATGCTTTTGTCAGCAATGCCTTCTCTACTCCAGCAGTGATTTAATTTTCCCATTTCAAATTCAAACCCCATCATTCTTTCAATCCCTTTTGGAAGTCGAGCCTTTCTCCATTACCATTGCTCATTTTTGTCTTCATTTCCGAACAGAATTAAACTTAAAAGAACAGATGCCACTTGGCAATGTGTGTACACACATAACTCCCCCAAAAAGTTTTGAACCCTTTGGTCAGTTTGTCACAGGAATAAGATACCTCAAAACATTTCAAGATTCCTACAGGTTCAGACACACTCTGATCTTGGGGAATATCAGAAATAAAACATTAAAACATGTATCCTATAACATTTAAAACTTCACCTGCTGTTTCTATCTTGTTAGCCACCAAATTAGTCTCCATAGGGTAACAGGTTTAAGGTGTAATCGTAAGAAGCAAGGGGAAGATGCCTGTCTGTCAGTCTAGTTATCTACCAGAAACCAATTTCTATAGTGATTTTTTTACCTGTGATACTTTATCCACAGCAGAAATATACTGAGAGTACAATTGATATAAATCACAGTGCATTCATTTGAATCATTACTGCGTTTGGAGATCAACACAGGAAGAAGATTCAGCTTCTGGAAGACAGAAGCATTATCATCTCTGTTTGCAGGTTAACCAGCCTGTGCAGGGCTGTCCTAAAATCCAGAGCTTCTCTACTGATAGATCATAACCTAAACAAAGAGGGAATTGTTTCTCTGCTTGTTGGGGATCTCTGATGTTTTCTCAGTTCTGATGCCACCCAGAAGGTGGCAAGGTGCACAGGCAGAGTAACCTTTATAAGATAAAGCCTGACATTACTGGAACACAGACACAAATCTAGAAATCTTTCTCTGTCCCACTGATGCCCAGACTTCCCTCTGAAACCACAGGCTAGTTGGGGCCTTGGCCAATTGATATTTAATTCTTCTGCAGAAATGGGGACATTTTCACTGTAAGTAAGAAAGAAGACTAACTCCAAATAGAACTTTAACTCTGTATTTCCCCTTCACACCATTTTGAAGAACAAGTTCTAAATTTCTCTTTGGCAGGAGATATAAAGAAAGCAAAGGTTAGCACCTCTTGGCCACTAGCTCTAATTTCAGACCTATTTGAAAAGGTAGGACTGGTGCTATCAGTGCATCTACGTGTATGGAGGAAAAATGATTTTCTCCTTCTGATGTCCACCCACATTCAGCTTTCTGCCTCCTAAGCAGAGACCAGTGTCTCTTTGCAACCCCAAGTAAAACCCCAACCTTTCTGAAAGTAGCAAGGTGTTAGCTGGAAGGAAACACTGGGGAGGATGATGTGCTTTACTTTAGACCCCACACCATACAACTACAAGCAGCACCGAGAAGACAAGTACCGCTCAGAACTGCTCTCAATCCAACAAAGGGTATCAGAAGAACCTTACTGGCATCAGGCTCTGAAGAAAACAAACAGAAGCAGTTCTCAACAGAGCTTAATTTTAAAGCTGTGTAATGACCTGCCCCTGGAGCTACAGACATCAGGAGGATGCAGAGTTCAGAAAGCTGCTGGACAATTACATGGAAGAAAAATCCACTCTGAGCTATTAAAGATGAAGATGTCACTGTTGGCTAAGGGGCAGTAAGGACCTAGGGCCACTTTCCCCTGAGCACCTGCTGCCAAAGGCAGAATGATGGGCTAGGCAACCCTCCTCTTCTTTCCTTGGCTTTGGATTTTTAAGTTTCTGGCTCCTTTCCTAGTTGGATATGGAGGATTTGGGAACACATGCTTGTTGCAGAATGAGTCCACGGAAGGGATGTTGCAGAAGGTCGGCGGGAGGCCACCGGAGTAAATGACAGAGTCCTTAAGGTGGTAGAAGCATTTTCCTCCTTTATTGCTGTAGCCACACACATTTATACACTGTACCGCATTTACTCAAAATAGCAAGCTAACTAATTGGTTACACTGGGAAGTACACGAGCCCCCCCTTAAGGATTATTGGCTAGCCAAGGGTCAGCGTGTGATGTCCACGCTCTGGCAGGAATGCTGTCTTATCTGGTTTTCTGTCCGCTTCTCTTGTTTGCAGTTTTACTTTATCTCCTTGCAGCCTTGGGATACAGACAGGGGCCCCCTGTTCCCAGCCACGCAGCTAGGATTGTTATGTTACAGCTGCAGCATCAATAACGCTCTCTACATCTCCCCCTTTTTCTTTTTGCACAATCCATGTTTGTGCAATAGCTTTATTAATTAATGGTTTAACGAGCCCAATTAGGCCAGTACGGCAATCAAAGGGATCAAAGATGTAATCATCATTTTTAAGGAGACTCATTCCCCGACTGGTGAATCCCCATTGGCATGACCAATCTCCCCAAGGGTCGTCCTGCTTCGAACTCTTATGTAATTATATACCTTCAAGGGAGGTTTCTCAATTGCTCCACAATTAGCTGAGGGTGAGAAGATGCAGGGGGGGAAAGCCATCTGCACTGTACCAGGTTTGTGTCACCACAGCAGAATTTCTCAGCAGTGATCCACTCTGCCTCAATGTTCAGCAAGAAGCAAAGCCTTCCCATGGCTGCTCTGCAAGCAGCAGTGAGATGTAACTGTTGCCTGGATCAGCTAGCCAGGCGCTCACACATGCTTAGGTAACTGATTCAGCAGCAGACTTTGCAGTAGCACTGTTACTTAGAGAAGTCCCATCCTCTGCTTTCCACCTCTTGTAGATGCCCATCTCTTCCCAAACCAGAAAACAGGATCCTGGAAGGCATCTAGAGGGAAGAAAGCACCTAATGGGCTTCTGTGTTGAGAAGCATGCTTTTTGTAATGCCGCTTAACAGAATATCCCAGACAAAATACCATGAGCCCTGAGCTTTGTCTGACACCAACCCATGTTTATTGGCTACAGATCTGCTTCCTTTTTCTAAAAATTTACACAGGTAAAACAGCATTTCTTCACTGTTCTGTTTGACCTTGCTCAAATATTTATAACATTCCTGAGCAAAACCACATACCAATAGTATATGTTCTTTAGATTTCCACAGTGACAAAAGAACTCGAGATGCAGGAAATGTCTTCTGTATCTAGCACCTTTCCCCTCCTCCCCTTTCATATAAACAGTGTCTTCAAGTCCTCTCCCTTAATAAAATGTAATATTAATGTAAGGTATTTCACACTGAATAGGAAATAAATTATTTCATTGTACTTTTATTTAATATCTGGATATCTAAAAACTACACTAGTTAATAATGGTCTTGATGGATACATTTTCATGCTATTATGAAATAAAAGCAAATTGATCAAGGATTAAGGTACTAGACTACACTTCTTTTAAAGTTTTAATTAAGAGTTCATTGATTTTTTTTTTCTATAATGCTACGGAACTGTACAATAAAAAGGTTTTGGAAACACTACACTCCTGGTATTTGCTGCACCAGTAAGAAATGTAACTGCAATGAATGCTCCATTACACTAAGTGGAAATTAATATATGAAGTCTTTTTGACATAAAACATTTAAAACAAAGGTAAGTGAAATATGAGCAAAAGCAAAAGATCATCATACCTCTTTTATGAGGAAAACCCTGAAAGAAGATGTTAGACCACTATTATCTTCTCTATTTCACTAAATCAAATCTGCCCTTATTTCCAAAGCCACCCATGTTGCTGCTCTCCTGATGATCTTTGAGATTAATCAAAAAGCCCAGAACTTCCCAGAGTCAGTCTAGAGCAGTTTTCAAACTCCAGCACCCTTACGTTCTCCACCATGCTCCCTCCCCTCACTACTGAAACAAGCTCCCTGTAGCAACAACCTATACAGTAAGCAACTGAAGAGAGATAAAATCTTGGGAATTCACATGGATGAGAATAGAAATGTAAGCCACAAACCAAGATTCAAGGCCTACTGTTGAATAAACAAACAAAATAAACCTCCATGTTTCATTTCCAGCTTTTTCTCGCATCTCCTGGATCCAGGTAAATGTAGAAGAGAGAGTCTCCTTGATAACTTAACTTATGCAAACAAGCTCACTGGCTCCCACCATGCTGAAATGCTTGTGCAGTTTGAAAACGGTAAGAAATTGTCTATTTGAGAAACCATCAAACTGAGCATGACACTGCTCTCCCCTCAACAGTTATGGAGAATAAGTGTTGTTTCCCCATAACGTGTGCTAGAGTTATTAGTTTATTCTTCTGGTGACAGTGCAAGCAACACTCATCACTGCTCTTCTAGTGACCATGGTACTGAATGTTCCAAAATTAATTCAACCCTAGGACCTGGTTCAGCTAAATCTTTCTCCAAGTTTGTACTCAACCTAAACCCACTGACCATGTGGAAAGATAGAACTAACAGAGGAAAGAGGTGAAGCCAGATACCTCCAGTTGCACAAAGAAGAGACAAAGAAGCAAACACAGGCTGATGGAGAAGTGTTTAAGAACGGCCACTATGGAGAATCTGGGGTGGCTTCAGGCAGTGAGAAGCAAGTAAGATCAGAAAGGGATTGTCCAACAGGCTATGTTTCCAGATCTTGCACACTGATAACTGGGTGAAAAGTACCCACCAATAAATAAAATACAATTCACCCCAGCATAGGAAAAAACTCCAAACGAACAGTACCAAAGAATTATGACCTAAGCAAATGTCCCCACTTCTGCAGAGTGGCATACCAGGCCAGACATCAGGCAGTCACAGCATACAGTCATTAGCACATTAGCACAAGACAAGGGCATGAATCAGCCCACACATTGGCAGGGTACAGCCTGCAAAGTTCCTGATAGCTGCCTAAAAGATGGCAGTGGCCAGAGATTGCGCTGATGCCAGAAGAGGTGAATACCAGGGTCTGTAATACTTCCAAGTACATATCAAGTGAGTCCTATAATGACTGTCTCCTAACTGCTACTGTAATATCAGAATTACATATAGAATCATGTATTTGGTTAAAAATAAACTGTTGATCTGGATGCCAACAAGGCTGTCTGATATGCACAGTCCATGGGGGATGTGAGGCTGGTATCAGTCCATTACTGTTTAACCACAGCCCACTAGAGAGAACTCACAGCAGACACAAGGGTGCATAAGCTCAATTATTTAACAGCTTTATTTCTGCCTCCCACATCAGCTTTTTCAAGACTACTGCCTTCATTTCTGATGATTCCCTGACTGGCAGTGAGGAGTGAGTGCCATAAAGCTGCTAGTTCTCATGTGCACTAGCACCACTGTGATAGCCTCAGGTTTGGAAACCCTCTCGCCATTAGGAGATGAATCCTTCATGAAATATTAAAGTGTTTGCTTACCACATGCTTAGTCCTCCCAGGCAAAGTAAAAGGCCTTCACCATTCATATTCCAATATCTTTCAGAGCAACATGTTCAGGGACAAATTGAGTAGGACTACCGACCATACACTTGACTTCATTTGTGCTGCAGAAACTCCTTTCCTGTTCCAGGTCCCATCAGTCCCATCATTTGGGACAGACAGAAGTGCTTCAGTATCACCTTCTCAAGCAGAGTTAGTCTTGCAGACAAGGAATTGTTGGGTTAAGGAAAGATTCAGATAGAGCAAGTGTGACCACTGTCAGCTGAACTATCCTTAGGGAAAGAAGGTCTCTTCAGCCATTATTCAACAGACACGCATCCATACTTGGGGATAGGAACATCCCTAGTGCTGACCAGCATCTTGCTAATCCAGCCAGGAAATGAGCAGCCCCTCTCCATCACACATCCCTCAGTTGTATGTGGTTGCACATCAATTTAAGTTGGCAATTGTAAACACCTGAGCTCTCCTGCTTTTGCCAGCACAAGCGTATAATTTAAGGCTGCATTTTTCTTCTTTTGTCCATGACCAGCAGAGAAGTACAACCACCTCTAAGATGCTGACTTGCAACCCTGTGCTCTGCCCTCCCCAGGACAAGCAAATGACCCTGTAACATTCATGTGCTATGGCTGTTTGGAACACAAGAACCTTCTCTCAGATGAAGCACGTGTAGCCCAGCTATTTATTTACATTTATATTCAGACGTTTTAAACCTGAGCATAAAAAGTGTGACTAGAAAGACACATGAAACTTTAAAAAAGGGATGGATAATTGCAGATACCCTCAGAGTTGATGCGGAGACAGAGCCTTTGGGCATGCAGGTGAGGCCCATGTTATTGTAGTGTCAACACATTTCTTGCTTCTTCAGCTGTAGCAGGTAACTGACAACTGTATCTTGAAAAATGTTTACTCTAGGGCAGAAAAAAAACCCCAAAACCCAACAGCTTTTGTCTAAGTACAGCTGAGCTCTTTCCATCCATGCCTCATGGAAAGTACATTTCAGACCACACTAAACTCCTATTCCCATTCCTACTTTGCCTGGACGCCTCAGTTATACTCTCAAACTAAATAAGCTACAGCTTTTTCTGATTTCAATATTTTTTGACTCATTTGTATTTCTGCAGGTGCCAGATCACAATTTCTGGACACATAGTTGAATGATTTTTTTTTTCCTTTTATGAGTATAAAGGGGAGCAGGGAGGCCAGCTTTCTACAGAAAGAGACTTGTTTAATACAAAATGAATTTTCCATCAAAACTTGTTTTGATGGAACTATTTTACTAGGCAGTAGAGTAGCATAATGCACCTCTTGCCAGCACCCATCTACCTTTGCATTTACAGCAGTATTTTGTGTTTGCTCCAATACAGACCATCTTTTGACTTCCAATCCTTGACACCCATGGCTTAAGGAAAAACATCCTATCCCATGCAGAGTGGGCACTTTGTGAAACTTTCTGAAGCTTTTATTTCCACAGTTGCTAATTTTTAAGTTACATCCACATTCTGCCCAAAATTAATGCCAGAGATGAAATAAGATTAAAAATAACTCCCTATCCTTCCTTTTCTAGCAAGATAGTTTTACCTGGATCATTCCTGTAATACAGCACAGCTCCATAAAGACTATATTGGTACAACTGAGGGAGCAGAAATAATCAACATAGGAGAGAGACAAGAAGGTTTTAAGCCAGCTCTGATCTTCACACCCAGGACCTAAAGAATCTCCACTGGGAATTTTCACCTGATTTTGAGAGAATTTTTTTCTAGCAAGCTGCAGCCTCAGACAAAGAACCAGAGTGGGGGGCAAGGGGAAGCACTGACCTTCCATAAGCATCCTCTACCCTGTCATGGTTTAACCCCAGCTGGTAACAGAGCACCATGCAGCTGCTTGCTCAACCCTCCAAGGGGAATGGGGAGGAGAATGAAAGAAAAAAAAGAAAAAAAACCCCAAGCCTCATGGGTTGATATAATTTATTAGGATAACAAAGAAAGAAAAGAAGAAGAATAGTAGTACCAATAATCATATATATAGAAAACAGTTGATGCACAAATGTACCACGCATGGAAGGGAAAATCCCCAGTGACACCCAGACTCTGTTGGAGCAGCAATTTGCCTCCCAGACAACTTCCCCAGTTATATCCAGATCATGGTGCTCTACGGCAGAGAATTCTCCTCTGGCCATTCTGGGCCAGCTGTCCTGGCTGTGCTCTCCCAGCTTCTTGTGTAGCTGGCAGGCTGAGAGAAACTGAGAAGTCCTTGACTTAGTGTGGACGCAACAACCACCCAGCAACAACTGAAATCATCATTGTGTTACTAACATTATTCTCACGTTAAATGCAAATGACAGCTCTATGCCAGCTAGCAGAAAGAAAATAGAAGGAAAATTAACTCTATCTCAGCTGAAAGCAGGTCACATCCATATTCCTGTTTGACAGGAGAACAATATTTCTTACAACCATTAAAAAAATAAATCTGAATATATTTAATGTTAAAGATCACTTCTAAATATTTCTTTGAATTGCCAAGCAATTTTTACCCTCTACACACATGCCAAACAGCAGGAAGCAGAGCTACTTTCCCAGCTCTCAGCAGTCTCACTGGATAGCTAATTCAATTGGCATATTCACTGAGATACAGTTAATGTCAGCAAGCTGAAAATATGAAGATACCATGCCTGCATATAAGCACTAAGATAATCCTTCTCAAGATTGTAACCAAGTCATATAATCAATTTCTGCTCAAAGAAGTGCACAACATGAGAAATCTGGCATCTCATGGCTACTTCTAGGAAACATAGTTTTGGATAAAGTTCCAGGAATATCAGAGATCCATCCATGCATAGAGTCAAGCCTCCTTAATTTCCTATTCCAGGCATAGTGGTTTTGTAAAATTGGCTGAAACATAAATCTAAAGCCTCTGTAAAGAAATGCAGTTATGTTGACACTATGGGGAAACAAGAGACAAATGGACAAGACTACAGTGTCCAAATATCAAAGCTCATATTGAGAGATGAGGAAATGCCTGGCTACCTTATCAAAGAAGTACGGGGAATATTTCTTTGGGTTCCAAAGCAGGGCTATAACAAAGAATAATTCACTGATTATTCATGGACATTCTGATTTTTCTCTCAAATTGTGCTAAATTATCAGTTAGTGACACATTAGATTAAATGGGTTTCAGCACTTACCCCTCACTGCCCCATTAAGTATTTCACAGAGCTGCAAATTTCAGCTACCCTGTGTGGCATGGTCAGTGGGAAACATTTCTTGTCTGCAGGTGGCTATTCAATACAATGTTGCATAGTACCTTAGGCACTGGAGATGGGGAAGTACAAAAATGTGAGGGGCTTGAAGAAAGAGCTAAAATTCAACATCAACAGAGAGAGATGACAGGAGGAATTCACTGAAGGAGGTAAAACTCAATTATTCAACAAGGCAGGCTTGAAGAATATTTTGCCTCTGCACATTCACCCTATTTAATGCAACAAACATCTGGCACATTCTCCAGATAGCCCAGCATGTGAATCCATGTTATCTGCCAAAATTGGCTGGAGATTTTCAAATGGAAGAGATCTCTGTCAGAGAAAAATTTCTGCAGAAGGAATGGTGCACAGGAGTGTGTTGATGCCAACAAAGCTTTGTTGGGCAGCAGGTAGCATCCTCGAGGACTCCAACTACACAGAAGCCATCCCACAGCCCAGGCAGCACACCCACCAAGCAAACTGCTGGGGTCCAGGGCAACAAAACAGAGTTTCTGAAACCATTTGCTTCTGAAGAAAGAAAGAAATTATGAGAAGAAACCTTGAACTTTGTCTTTGAACTTGAGTTTGGTAATTTTTGTTTGTTGATTGAGTTGGGTTTTTGGTTTTTTTTTTCTTTATTTCTTACCCAACACTAAAGCTGGCCATAGGCTGAGATGTTCCAAAGTTTCTTAAAGTATCTAGTCATTTAATTCCCACAGCAATCTCAAGGGACTTTCAGAGAGAAGCTCAGCTAATCCATGCAAATATGCACAGGCAACCTCACCTGTCTGAATCACCAGAAAAGTTAAGGGCAATTAACTCAGAGCAAGAACCTGTGACCAGAAAATTTTGTCCCAAAACAAGGAGAGAGCAGCTTACGTGATGTTAGGAGTTAGCCTCCTTTGCACAAAATATTACTTAGAGGAATAAGAATACAAATTTCAAGGTCTGACTTCAACTGGGCAAAATTAGTATCCTAAAGTTAGTTGTTCAGACTCCTTTCTGCCCAACGAAGAAATAGAGGTTTCTAAGGCTCAATACATCTCATTGATTTTGGATAGCTATTATGGCATGAAGTAAGACATCTCTTAAAAATACCCATTTGTCTCTATCAGCTTTTAAGGGAGTCTCAATGAGTCGCATAAGATGTTTACAGTGTAGGGGACTACTAGCTGAGGTTGATGAATCCCAGCTCAAAACATCATCCCAACCCCAAGTATTTCTCTACAGAGCTGGATGTGAAACTGCACTAACAAAGATAGGAGAACATTTGTTACAATTACTGCAGACAGAGGAAACTTCCAGTAAACCATAGTTGTGACTTCTAGTAACAAAGCCAGAAAAGCATTCTCTTGGTTGGCAGCTTATTTCTTTGTGAAGCTTGGGAGTTGTGGTTTTGCAGACAAGCTACAGGCTAAGGGAACTTCTACTCAACTTCAACCTTTTTGATATTTTGTGCTCTCAAGAGACACAGCTCTTGACTGCTACTTGCAGAAGAACCTTGCGATTTCTAGAAGTCCTCTAAGGTGCCAAAATTATTGCATATACAAAAGAAAATCCCATGCAAGTGAGATACTGTCTATGGCATGCAGAAGCGACACAGTAAAACCCATCGAGGGTCAGCTATTACTAGCCTGATGCCAAATCTATCCAGGATGCAAGAGACAGTTAAGGTATGAGATCCTCACCCAGCTGAATGTATTGTGTGGCCTAAAAAGGCAGACTGGATGCTCAAGGATGCACAAGCCTTGAAGCTACGGTCTCCTGCTGCTTGCTAGCCAGCAGGGGAATTAGACAGCATAATTCTGAATTAGACAGCATTCTGAAAGACCTCTTTTGCAGAAGGCCTTCCTGACAATCCCAGACATCCTCCCTAAGCCTCAGTCTTTTGACTCTTTCATTCCCTCCCATACCTCAACCCTTACACACTAGCAGTGGACCCCACAGCCCTCTGGGAAGAGGAGGTGGACAAGGTGAAGGTTGCTGCATGGGAGCAGATGGAGATATGTTCCCTAGAGAGAAGCCACTCTAAAAAAGTCTCACTGATTCTAAGCCAGGAGCATAAGCCCCCATGTTCCAGCAGCTGTGTGCCAGCCTGTGAGCCTTTCTCACTGGAGGTCCAAGAGTAGCCCTCACATGGTCTTAAGATTTATTGATAGGCATATGCACATGATCAGCTAAAGCCCATCTTCTTTCCTACCCACACAAAGATTTGAGAAGGTCAACAAGTTCAAGAGGTGAGTACAAAAATCAAGCCATGGAAAGAAAGTTCCAACCAGTCCCATGAACATAGAGCAAGTGAGACAAGGTTCAAGTTATAATCAGAAAAATCTCTTGCATACCCTGCTCCAAGGCAGTGAAACCTAAATTAACTCCAGGTAATTAAAATCAGCTAGGCAGTAGTTGCTTTCAGATTTTATGTAATGTTAAGGATGAAAATCTGCATAAATTTTCGATGCAAAATATGAAAGCTGAAAAATTGCAAGAATTCCCCCAGCAATGGCCTCATTGAAAGAAAGCTCTGTGCTTAAAACACTATTGATTTAACTTCTGAGGGAGCTATACATCAAAGAGTTGACACTCCTAACTTACTGCCAAATTGAAATGAAACTCAGAAAGCCACATAATGATAGAAGGACAAGGGCAATAAACTCCAGACAAGCAGCTTAGCCTCTAACAGAGTCAAAGTCTCCATAAGACATGTCCCTGGAGAAGAAAGAAAACCCCCAAGAGTGCCCACCCATTAAACAAATAAGTATAAATACTTAAACCTGAAGACTTGGGCATTTGCTTCTTTGATTTTCGTCACTGCCCAAAGATAAAGCACATGGGGCAGGGAGGTAGCTATTAACAAAAATTCTGATACTACAGCATTTACCCAAAAAACTCAACACTGAAATACAGTTAATGTTCATAAAAAATAAATAAATAAAGGTTTTCTGCCTGAATGCAATTTAAAGTCCTTAGGAGGAAGATGTTTGCTGCCTGTTGTAGTTTAAGCACCAAAGGTAAGCCTATCCTGCTGTAAGGACCTTGGGCACCATGTTCCCAGCAAGACACAGCTGTACAGCTTTCTCCAAAGTATTCACTTTTACACAGACATTTTCAAAACGAGATGATTAGAAGAAAAATCTCACTTTGAACTGCTATTTACTAGACCCACTAGATAGTCACTGAACAGATGGTAAGCATACAAGAGCAGTGACAACATTATCAGCAGTAGAAATGTAGAAGCAAGTATCGCCAGCACTGATACTTCAAGGCCCTGTCCAGGAACATACATAATCAATTTTCAAAATAATATATTCACCATACAGACTCACAAATGTCCCCAACAATTTACATGCTTCAATCCTTTGTCTGAGGTTTTTTATTTCTTTTAAAAAATCAAAGTTACTAGTCGATCTCGGGATGTGCATTCTAATTGCTATAAATAAATCATGAATGATTGGCTCAATGTATTTTTCCATGGCAACTCTTGCGTCACACACAGCGTTACATTTTTGAAAGAGAGCTATGCTCTTTGAGAGAGGCAAAGATTCACACTTAGGATGGGCCTCAGCTCAGTTTTATAGTTTCTGTTTGAATAGTACATACATTAGCAATGAAACAGAACTGCTTTCAACTAATTGTAAATGACTTCGACACCAGAGCCTGTGCAGCGCCCTCCAACAGTGCAGAGAGCTGTGTGGTAAATTCAGAATGCAAGGCTTCTTGAATCCTTGTGCACATATCCTCTGTGACTCCCTCAAATATGCAGCATCATGCACCAGCACAATCCTGTTCCTTTTCTATCTCACATTTGAGCCTTAGGAAACCTGCCTCCTGAAGTTGCCAGCAAAGACAGGGAAGAAATGACTTTCCTGAGGTCTATGATCTGTTCTAAAACAGAAAGCTGACTCCTGTGCATAGTAAGTTGGGCCAAGAAAGACATAAGGAGCTCTTTGCAACACAGTATTTGGCTCTGGTAAGATAACACAAGCAAACCATGAGTGGTGGGGTATATTCTTTCCACAACCCCCCCACCCTCAAAGTAAAAAAACCAACCACAACAAAACAGTTCTATGTTTCTTAAAGTCACCTATCTGCATTAGAAAGGAAAGTTCCCTAAGTGTAGGTTTCAGCACATGATCTTTTTAGTAGTTTACAGAACCAACATCAATTTTTCTATTTATGAGGTAAGATCTGTACACCAGTTTAGAAGCTTTGGTGCCTGAAGCCCAGAAACCTACCAGTATTAACTGAAATAAATCAAGTTTTAAAAACTCAGTTGTTTTTAAACTTCCAAAACCCTCCAAAAACCCCAATTTTATAGCATAAAACAAGTCCTACAGCTCAGACAATATAATTCAGATACACTTCTGAGAGAAAAAAGCTAATAGCTTTACCTTCAAAACTGTATATTCCAGTTCTGGGGCAGGATGAACCATATTTATCAGACTGTGTCTGACCAAGACTTCATGAGTATACCCAATCTCAGACACTCTTCTACTTTCTAAGCTTCAGCCAGAGCCTCCCAAGCACCAAAGTTTTCAACCTGCCTTGAAACCACACCATGGTTTGGCCTTAGTTTCAACTTATGCAGATTCACATACTGGTATCTTAGAGCATCACTAAAAGCTTGCATTAAATAAAAGTCTTCACAGTTAATTTTCAAAATAGATTTCTCTGGATTCTCTCACTAAAGAAGCTCAAGCTTTTCCTATTTCATGGTCTTCATACCTTTTGCCTCTAAACAATGATTTTGACAACAGTTATTTACTCTGCATTTTCTAAACAGTGTATATTTATGACATCCACTGCCTGCATTACACAGTTTAATTTCCATTTATTCAGCAGCATTCATGTTTACATTCAGTAACCTGCAGGAGACAACACATACCTTCGTTAAACAGCCATTTGTGGAGTAAAATTTACAGTGATGTGCAAACAGGCTCTCTTATTTCCAGTTCACAGTGAGCATCAGGAGAGCAGAGTGAATTATCCATGCTAGATAACCATTCTGCCTAAACTTATTCCTAGGAAGAAGCTGAGATTTTATTCATATGAACACCTCTTATTGTCTGTTTGGTTTGTTGGGTTTTTTGGTCAAAACTTTCATTTTCAAATGTTCCACTTGTTTGATGAAGAAATTTGCACTTTTCATCCACATCTGTTTGCATCAACTGTTTCCAAAAGGGAAAAACCAAGATAAATATACACCTTTGAAAAACTGCACTGGACAGCATGTTCATTGGTGTTACCAGTGAAAAGAAAAATAACAAATAAATAGGTGAAAGGATTCCATCTGACAGAAGAGATTTTTTTATTATAGTAACCTACCTGATCTCAAGAAGAACTGGAATGCTGGAATCTCTCAACCGTTCAGTCTAAACTAAGCCCAGCTAATCATGCAGCTCCAGAGATGGGTAAACGTGAGATCTTGCACAGATTATATAAAGCCTCTTAATAATTACAAATGATTGTTAACAGCAACAAAGCTATCTGAATGATAACAATCTGGCTCACGTTAATTATTACAGCTCTCCTGCTAAGGTAGCTTACTGTCTCAGAGCTTCTAGACATAAGGCCAAATGAGAATGGCTCGTACTTCATCATACCAGTAAATCAAAATCACTTTAATTATTCTCCAGTGGGACTTCCAAAGACTTCAAGTCAGCATGGCATGAGCCATATGTTTCTTTCTGTTTGGGCAATGCTGCTAATTAGCAAAGTTGGGGTAATCCTATTTCAAAGCGATAAAGCACAAACCTCAGCATATGTTTTACCTGAGAAGAAGTAATTTTAATTGCAATGAGTACATTTGCTGTGGTATTAACAAGGAGGCTTTGAGGTTAAAGTATGAAACAACTTGGTTACATCCTCAGCTGGTGTAAGTCAATGGTGCTTCACAAGGCAGCTATACTGAAGGAGATCTCTCTGGGCTGCAGCTGGTTGTGTTGCTCATCATTAAGTGCATACAACCATGTGAAAGCCTCTGGGTTTAGCACACTTCCACAAACAAGACAGCCTGAAGAAAGACTTTGCAAGAGTAAGAGTGTCAACATTCAAGGCCGGAAGATGTCTGCATTCTTTGACTTGGAGTTTCCCTTTCTCTGCAATGGAAAAGGAAATGGTTTATAAGCCAGAAGATTCCTGTCACAAGTGCAAGGAATTCCCCACAGCAAACTTCAGACCAAAACTTGTTGCCAATCAAGTAACCAGAGATAGCTGCAATAGTGCTAAAAAGCAAAGTGTTGACACCAAAGCTTCTAACTTCATATTAGTTTGAACAGACTTGAACCTTCCCAGATACCCCTTCATCTTGCAATTAGTGCACCTTCAACCAACAAATAGGTAACTCCCTGAGGTGAGCTATGACTGGATTTTTCCAGGCAGTTCCAACACACTGAAGAAACACCTTAATAAATTCATGTTTGAGATTGCATTTAGAGAGCACCAATAGAACATCCAAACCCCACTAAAGCTGTGAAGCTGAACATGAAGATGGCAAATCAAACCAACACCCCATCATTCACTCATGCTCAAGCAAAGAGAAAGCAAGTAGAAAAAATCCACGAAAAGCTGTAGAAACCAGACACGCTCTTGCCTGGTTTATTTTCTTAGTCTTAACCTCATACCTCAGCTACCACAATAGTCTTTGAATTTTTGTTTGTATTTAAGAACAAAACCCAGAACAGATTATATAAAGGGGGTGGGGTGAGGGGAGGGCAGTGTAGTGAGCGCCATAGTAATTGCACTGCTGACTCAACAGCTTCAGAAAGAAGGGGGTACTGATGAAAGAAGGGTATTGATGACTGCAGTCATCAGTAACACTTACCAGAGTGACCTCCTCATTTTATCTTTGCAGCCAATTCCACTCTGAATAGACAGTTTCCCACACAGCTGACATGTCTCTGCCCTAAACTTCCTCTGACATCTCCCTGCGGAGAACTGTTCACCTCTAACCTTTCTTGAGACTTTTCCAAGTGCACACCTCATGTCCCACATCCTCCCCAGAATCTGGCTGCAAATGCCTCATTTCTATCAAGCAAAGTAGTGGGGGGGGAGGAGAAAGGGATTTTACGGGGGAAAAAAAAATTAAAGAAAATCCTTCATTTGTTTCAAGACACTAATTACAAAGCAAAAATGCAATTTTAAGGAAAATTTACATTTGCATTTAGAGCTTAGCAGGTCCAAATTATACAATTATGAACATTTTGTTAGCCTAATTAGCAACTAAGAGTACACTGAAATTCTGTACCAATATATGGTAGATCTATATAGGCACCCTCTTACTCAAAGGGACTTTTGAAGTTATTGATTTTAAATTGGAATGATTTAATTCTGAAAAATACTAGACTGCTTCACAAATCTAAGACTGACCCACTTTAGAATGAAAGCTTGATGTCTCAGCAGCCACTGTTGGGGGAAGTGAAAATGCATTTGAAAGGCTTGTTTTCCAGGAACATTTTAGCTTTATTTTGTTATCAAAGCAGCATGGAACAATCCTGTATTTATAGGCATTCACGGGGTATTCATTTCTCTAAGTTCTCTGAGGTATAACACAACCTAACTTCATTATCAGATGCAAGAATTTTCTGGAGAAGAGAAAGAAACCAAGGAGAATCTGCCACTACCAATACTGCCTGATCACAACCTGATTTCTAGGTGTTTCCACATTTGAAATTACAGGTGGCCTCCAAGAAGATACATTCCACCCACTAAAACATTCAGAAATGCAAACATCTTGTACAGTTTCTAGCAAGACTTAGAGCCAGAGTTACACAGTAGTAAGAAAATTCCAGTTAGGGACTGGCGACAAAACTCACCACTGCACCCTAAAAAACCTCACCAAAAACCTCTCAGTGAGGTTAGTGAAACTCTGAAATGAGCTGCCCAAGCTGGAGTCTCCTTCTCTGGAGATATTTAGAATGGGATTCAACAAGGCCATGGGCAACCTGAAATAGCCTGTCCATAGTTTCAGGAGGGAGATGGATTTCCAGAGTTCCTTTCCTGCCTAAATCACTATATGATTTATTTCATGAAGCAAGTTCCAGTGATCACTAAAATCTGGTCTAAGTTTCTTTTGAAATCCAGTCCACATCCCCCATATGTTTAGCACAGTAAGACAATAAAAGAATTTGAACAGACTACCACATTCAGTGAGGACATATGCTCCTTCAGACACCTTTGGAGAAGACCTTATTATAAGCATATTGACCAAAGCTAAAGCTGAAGCACTCTTATCAAGCCAATTGTGATAAACATCAAAAATCAAAGAAGAAACAGTAATCACAACCGAACCAAACCCATGAAGTAGAAAACAATACAAGATGCTTCAGAGAAACCCCAAATTATGGCTATACATTGTTTACACCAAATATTGCCGAAGAGGTGATGTTTAAGGCCCTCAGTGTAAGCTGGCAAATCTTCAGCATAGTATAAAAGCTTTTTCCACGTACCTAGATGATGCGATGTGAGGGAATCTTCCCAGGGTCCTACGCAACCTACTCCAAACAAGTGAGAGAAAAATTCATGAGCTCCCTGTTCCTTCGTTTCAAAAACTCCCCTAGCAAGTATTGTTGTAGCAAACATATTTTGGCCTGCATTTAAATATGTAGGAATCAATTTATATAACATCCCTTTTCACCAGTTTTTCAGCATGCTATCAGAATAAATTTTTAAAGTGATTTCATGGCATATATGTAAAATTTTCTCTTAGTTTCACTCTTCTAAGTCACTTCTTGTGTCTGTGGTCATTCACAATGTTAGTAACACACCCAGTCCTTTTATTACCCCTGCTTTCCTTTGTAATTTGCATACATAAATTTCTTTATTAGGCATAGCTATTCCAGCCCCTCTAAATATTTATCTCCAGAAAGAGCAGGTTCTGCTAAGCCATTATTAGTTGTAGTCATACCTTCATGCTAACCTCCCTTCCTCCACCATGACCCTACACTAACAACATCCAATTATATATGCCCATCAATTCCCTCATTCTGGGAAAATTGGGTCTTTTAAATTCGGAAGCCTACCTCTTTCTTTCACCTCCACAGCTTCATATACAAGGTCAAGTCTAACAGTTATGTGATTTCTGTTCCCAAAAGTCTCTGGCCTTTATTACTTCTTTTCTCCAATACCTGCCATCTCCAGAATTGCCTCATATCCAGTTGTTTCTTTTGTAGCTTCCATTAGGATTCTAGCATCCCCAATTTATTGAAAACATCCATTCTCTATCCAATTATAGCTTGATAAAGCAAGATACTACTTTTCTTAATTTCTTTACAGCTTCAAGAAAGTACTATGCTCAAAAAGGTTATATTTCAGGATAAGTGAAATTCCTTCTCTCCATGAAGCTATAGTAATTCACTAATTAGGTGTATAGTCTCTTTCAGGTCAAGATAAAGAGCACCAAAAAGATTCTACTCTCCCAAATTCATCAATCTGACTTCAGATAAACAAGGTGCAGTGATAACCACAGGTGGAGCCTGTTGTTATTGTAGCTTACCTCCTCACATCCTTGGGACAAACAGGTGGGGATAAGTGCAGTGCTTTCCAGTAGTACTGATTTATGTGCTTTGCCATTTTTCCTATGACACATAGAGAAGTAGGTAACATGTTGTTCTCAGTTTCCTCAAACAATATTTTTGTATACACACACAAAATAGTTTGCAGGTAAAATAATCACCAGTGGTCAACCAGCCAACTCTGCAGTTATTGAATTTTTTTTATACTAACAACCACAGTTGTTGCTAAAAGGTCAGCTTTTAAACAGTTACAATGAGGTTATTTAAAGGTGCTTTTTTTGCACTTTGAATATTAATGAATTACTGAAATGTTGTTGGTTAGCTGCGACCCTCAGAGACCACCTGATTTATTGCTTTACCAGCAAAGCTGTGCTCTTAATAGAATAGTCTCCAATTCTTTGGCAAGTTTCAGATTTCTACATCACAAGAAATCACACAGCCTGGCCTGGAATGGCAGGATGCCTGTGTTGTGTTCCTAGCTCTCTTCTTGATCTCTTTGGTGACTTCAGACAAGTTGCTTTTCTCTGCTCTGGTTCTGTCTTCTCTATTCTCAGGGATCTCCTAGAAAGAGTCCAAAGAAGGGCTACGGAGATAATTAAGGGCCTGGAACATCTATCCTATGAGGAAAGGCTGAATAAGCTGGGACTGTTCATTCTAGAGAAAAGAAGGCTAAGGGGAGACCTAATTGGTGTTTACAATTATCTTAAGCATGGGATGCAGGGGGAATTAGCCAGCCCCTTTTCAGTGGTCTGTGGACACAGGACAAGGGGCAATGGCTGTAAGTTAGAACACAGGAAGTTCCACACCAACATGCGGAGGAACTTTTCCCCAGTGAGGGTGAGGGACCCCTGGGACAGGCTGCCCAGGGAGGTGGTGGAGTCTCCTTCTCTGGAGATATTCAAGACCCGTCTGGACGCCGACCTGTGCAATATGAGCTAGGGAGCTGCTTTGGCAGGGGGGTTGGACCCGATGATCTCTCGAGGTCCCTTCCAACCCCTACAACTCTGTGATTCTGTGATTTGAAATCAGGGCATAGACCATGTCCCTGGGAGGTGTCTGTGCAGCGCCTGGCAAAACCAAGGCTTTAAGTCTTAGTACTCATAAAAACAGGTGACAAAATCGTATGGCATCTCAAATGAAGTGTCATATACCACTGTTTTGTAGAGTATAAAAACTTCCACCACTTACTATAAGGGAAAATAATGACAATCATTTTAAATCCTATTAAAAAATAGGGTAAAGTTTTCCCCTGCAGAATTAACTTTAATAATATATTTTAAATGTGCAGTAGTTGCTACATTTAAAATACAAATAAAAAATTTAATGTAAAAATGAACCTATATGTCACCTTACAGATATGAACAAGATGTGAATATGTATTTGTTTTCAGCAAGGAAGACTGTATTCCAATTGTGGGCAAAGTGTAATGCATTTAGTATGGGAATCAGACCCAAACCAAACAAAAAAGCATGTGTTGATTTTTAGTCCCCACAAACAGTACACTTGAATAACAAACTCAGCCGTTTACAGCACTGAAAAGGAGTAGATACATTTTTCCATAGAAATAGAAAACTTGAAGAGCTTTAAAATTTTTGGCATTTACGTTCACTCTGCAATACATCTACATCAATCACCACCCACCCACTCATGCTTTGAAGACTGAAAGTAGATAGTAAGTCTAGCAGAACTTCATGGTGGGGGTGTGTAGGTTTTTTCTATCAAAGCTTATAAGCAGGCTTGTAAAAGGTAACTTCAAAAACCTGGTTAAACACCAAGCATGTTAAAATTTGGAAACAACTACTTATCTTCCAAGCCTTATATCAGCGGATTCACCAATTTAAGTAATTCTTAGCTGAAGTTTGGATTATTGAATTTTCTTTTTTTTTTTAAGTAATGGCTTTTGTTAGTTCATGTAGGTATGTAGTTTGGGATGCATTACTGACTTCATTATGGAGGAGATCACAGAATCACAGAATCACAGAATTGTAGGGGTTGGAAGGGACCTCGAGCGATCATCGGGTCCAACCCCCCTGCCAAAGCAGCTCCCCAGCTCACACTACACAGATAGGCGTCCAGACGGGTCTTGAATATCTCCAGAGAAGGAGACTCTACCACCTCCCTGGGCAGCCTGTCCCAGGGCACCCTCACCCTCAATGGGGAATAGTTCCTCTGCATGTTGGTGTGGAACTTCCTGTGCTCCAATTTGCAGCCATTGCCCCTTGTCGTGTCTCCAGTGACCAAAGAAAAGGAGCAGGCCAATTCATCCTGCACCTCATGCTTAAGATATTTATAAACATTGATTAGGTCCCCCCTCAGTCTTCTTTTCTCCAGGATGAATAGCCCCAGCTCTCTCAGCCTTTCCTCATAGGATAGATGTTCCAGGCCCTTAATCATCTTCGTAGCCCTTCTCTGGACTCTCTCAGAATAGATGGCCAGTTTCTGGCCATGCAAGATGTCTTTCTGGCCATGCAAATTGAGGAGGGCGAGAGGGTGAAGAAACTGGTTCTCATTAGACCTCGGAGAGAGCCCTAGATGAAGCAAAGGTTGACCTTTCAAGGTAGTCTTACTTCTAATCACCAGGGTAACACTTCATAGAAGTTCACCCAAACGTTCACACGATAACCCCAAGGCTACTGCTTGACCACACAGCTTCTGGACAAATTTCCAATCTCGATGCTTCATTCTCAAATGATAGAGAAAACAACACATGCAGTCAGTGCTTTTGGTCAATTGCACCCTGGTAGAAAGAGGCCATATGAGAAGTTAATCCTGCAAATGCTCTCAATAGAGCTAAAGAAAAAGAAAAATTAAATGGAAGAATATGACAAGGGCTTCAATTTGATTGAACTGTAGAACATGATGAGAATAATTTCTTTTTCTACATAGACTAGTGCACTAACCCCAAATACAAAACCTTATATGGCTAAAAATGCTTCAGTCCTAACCAAATTGTCTCCACATGTATACTATTGGGCCAGGCAGAGAGCAAAGATGGGTACTTTTGCTGGCACATCCAAGCCAAGTTTTTAGCAATCAACTTAATAGCAACATACTCAGTATTTTCATTTCTTTATTGCAGATTTCCTTCTTGGAGCAACATCGTAAGAAATCTTTATTCTGGGCTCTGAATTGTACTGAACCAAGCAAGGCAGCCAGCTCCCTGGTGAAGGAGACCAAGATAATAAATTCACCCAAATTAATGGAGTCTGACTCCATGACTGCTAGAGACTACAGCAAAAGCTCACAGCTGTGGGCAACAGTGAGGGATCTTTGTTTCTCTCCTTATGGAGATCTCCTGCCTGGGGATACCTTTAAAGAAGATTCTTCATGTTACAGTCAGTGGACAGTCCCTCCCAGAGAGTAAAAAACTTTAATGCCCAAAGCTGGTGGGTTGGAGGGCCACAAATTGAGCAATGTCCTCTATCTTGAAACAGCTCAGCAACAGCACTATGTCCCTCCAGCCCCTCAGCCCTGGCCTTGTTGGGGCTGTCAGGCATGCTTGAAAGCTGGTCTGCAGATTCACAAGTGGCTGTCAGGGGTGATGTGCTCACTGCTAGCCTTTTCCCCAACTCACACAGTCCCTACAAATGACACAGAGGGTTCAAGAGCAGGTCCTGGGACCACACTGTATGCTGGGTTACCAGCTTGGGGCTGGAGCATGTGGTGGTATGACCTAATAATAATTCTGCCTGTAGATTTGATTCAAAGGCCAGAAATTTTTTAAAAGACATGCTAGAGTAGTACCTTGTGGTGGTGAGGGCCATGCCATGTGGCTTGCTACAATATGTGATGACAGGCCAAGACTGAAGGACTGGATGTCCTGCAGAACATAAGTGGAACCTTTCTGAGATGCTCTAAGTATCCCCAGCTTGTCCACAGCCTTCCCAGGGAAAGCACGTAGGAGGGTATGCCAAAAGTTTCATGACACAGTCTGAGCTCTTAGTTTTTAGGGCACAGATGGGTCCTTGTGACAGAACAGCATGAACACAACCAGCAAACGTACAGGAACTCGCTTGTGCTACACGTTACTGCTACTTTTGCAGAGCTTTTAAAAGTGCATAATTCTGTAAGAGGCATGTTTGAACTACTTCCAGCAGGAACTCCCTCCACCAGCATCGAGCACACTGGTGCAGTGGCAGATACGCTGTGCCCTTGGGACTCTTCCTCGCAGCCTTGCACAGGCTGGGGGTGACTGTCACACTCCCCTCTTAGCGGTGCTTCCCTAAGGCTCTGCCCAGCACAGGCCCTGCTGGGAATTCAGCTTAGGAAGTATCTGGAGTTTTAGATTCTGGTTTTAGTTCTTGGCTCTTGTTTTTATTAGGATTTTTGTTTCAAGGTGCATATATACATACACAAAAATACTGCCAGGGTATTGTCATAATAATCTTATGGGAAATAATGCTTCAGAAACTGAAAAGTATTCTTCCTACACTCCCACTAGCTCTGCTTTTAAAAGGCAATGGAAGACAGAATCAAGCAAAATACCAGCCACATCCTCTACTGGGTAGAGATTATATAGGACAAGTCACAGGCTGAAAAGAATTAAATGAATAGCTATAAACTCCTTTTTTTTTTTTGAGGAGTTTATCATGAAAACTCAAACTAGCCTTTCCCTGTTATTGAGCTGACCCATTTTGCTTTTGAACAAATACATTCATTTAACATGGATGAGATTTTGCTTAGGTTTTACCAGTTTATGTCCTGTAGAAGGTATGAGAGTATATACCTGCCTTCTGCAGGTTTTGCATAGCAATGGAATGTTGTTTTCCCTTTCTAATTTCCACTATATATTTTTTGAACCTGCAGACAGACTGAATCATCGAGCTTTCTGTTTGTTTGTGGGGAGTAACAAGAGAATTTCAAGCATTAGTAACTTTGCAGTGCTTTTGTTGTATTTTCAGTGTTTCTGAACTATACAGTTTTAATCTACCTCATTGATTCCCTATGGAATTAACAGGTAATATTTCCAGTCCTAAATTACTTACTTATCCTAAATATGCAAGGAGCAGGAGCAAGCATATCTCTGGTATTGGAAGGTGGAAGAATGACTCTGCCCCAATACCGTCCTAAAAATTCTTCATCAGCCTGGCAATGGCTCCAGTTCCAGCTCTGAGCTAAGTAGCTCACTGATGAGCTTCAGGGCAGCAATAAAAATAATCAACAACCTTCCTGAGTGTACGTCACATCCAGTAATGGTGTTCACAGAACCAAGATGAATTACCAGTAACAGACTCAGCAGAGTCTTGACTAGATGGGCACAAGAGAAGCAGTGGGGTGAGGAAATCATACCAAGGAACATTAAAAACATATATATAAATAGTGAATTTCTGGCTTTAAAACCACACTCTAACGGAATATTTCAAAATGGAAGACACTTTTTATAGCAGCCATACTTCAAGAGTAAAGCCTCTGTAACACACTAAAACCCTAACAGGTATTAAAAGCTATGAAGTTTATCTGCTACAGAACAGAAGGACAAAGACAAGGTCATTCACTACATGCAAGTGAAAGAACAAGGCTCCAAAATCCCCAAACAAACAGGGGCAGAAAATAATCTCCTTGGCAAAGTTTTGCAGTATTTGAGCATCAGGAGAAAGTCAGAAGCAGTATTATTGACTAACCAGGCTGACATTTGGCTACCTTACTATCTAATTCTAAGAGTTCCTACTAGGTGAAAGGACACCACATCCATCTCCAAGTGATGGCTTGGCACAGTCAACCAGAAAGTACAGAATATTGGCATTTTTTTCCTTAGTGGGTTGAGAAAGAGAAGGACAGTCCTAAAAGTTTCTTATTTGCCTGTTGCTGGCATGACAAGTTGAATTTCATCAATGCCTGAAGTAAAGTTCTGCTGATCAACTGTTCCCATTTTCCTTCAGTCTTTCCTGTGAGGAGGTGGGTGCAAAGAGGGGCTCCCAGAAAAACACATGTGCTGGATGCTACCACCAGTGCTGCCTACAGCCAGGTCAAGCCACAGCATCCATATAAGAGAGACTGATAAGATGGAAGAAAAAATAAAAATAGTGAATTTCTGACTTTAAAACCACAATCTAACAGAATGGCCTGGGGAAAGGAGCATGTATGGCATAATGCAGCAAGCAGGAGGCTGGCTGAACACAGCCTGGAAGGTGGTATGTCCATCCCCTAGCAAGTATTGTACTCAGACCAAGTCTTCTGCTCTGGAAGAAAAGGATGCTCCACATCTCAGTCTCATCACAGAAGCTGCTGAGAGAACAGCAGACAAGCGTGAACCCCTCACAGAGAGGTAATACAGATCACTCGGCACTTCATAATTGCAGGATGACTTTGGTGACATGATCAAGGTCCAAAGACTAAAGAATCTAAATAATTATATCTGTTTTCTGAGGAAACTCCAGCTGGGCAGCAATTCGTACTCAGTTATCTGTGTGTTATTGGCAAAGCTGTGGCAGTCCTTTATAATGTTCAGCTGCAGACAGCATACTACATCCCAGTGGATATTTCATAGTAAACTGCTCAAGTGATTCTCCACCCCCTGCTCTTCTTGTTTGCAAACTCCCCACAAGGAGAGTACAGATTTTTTTCCATTTTACTCAAAGGGTATTTGCTAAGATTTCCGTGCATAATCTTTGATCTGTGGTTTGCTGCATATATTTGAAGTCCAAAATTTGATCTACATCAATTGGTGGCAGGGGAATTTCAGCCATAGGACTAAAAACACAACCCTACAGAATCAGATTTATGGTGCAAATATTGATAATATACACTTAAGAAATAGTAGTAACTGGAAATTTGTGGCATAGAAGTCCCCATGATTCCTCTGTGGACTCAGTTATCTAAGATTAGTAGTTTATGTGGGAGATTCCATTCCAGTTCTCATTTTTTTATTCATTAGCTTTCTGGTCCATCTATCACCTCCCTATTTTTTAAATTAAGGAAACAGAAAACCCTGATTAATTTTCTTGATTTTTCTGATGACTTCATGCCTCCTTGCCCAGTTCTTTTTTCTTAAATAAAACCTCTTTCCTGTGCTAAACAGGCTCCTTTCAGGACATTTGCCCTACAAGAAGCTTCCTTGCTGTAAAATACCCTATTGTCCTGCACTGAACCCCTCCTAACGCCCCTTAATTCATCCTTTGTACTAGTCCACGCATCAGAAGGGGACAGCATAATTCATGGGCAGCAGATTAGCTGTCTTAGTCCAGCTGCCTTCGGATAAGCATCCATGTTACCAAACAGGCTAGCCATTTCCCAAATGAGCACTCAGGGTGCAGGACTGATGCTCAGGTCCATCCTGTGCATGTGATGACTCAGGTGGTGGAGGACAGGTACATAGCAGCCACTCATGTCCCTCTGCACTCACTGGACTGCAGTCCCTGGGCTATCAGGCTCAGCACCTCTGAGAAAAACTAAATTTACACCCACACACTTCCCCCCTCCCTTCCTCTAGACATTATTATTAAAAATGCTTCATTCCCTGATGATTCACCAACACCTGGGAGCAGGTTCTGCTTTTTGTTCATCTCCAACTAAAATCTTTTCTTCCCCTTAGCAACCAAACTGCAAGGCTTCAAGATTTAAAAGAGCTGAGAGAGAGTGTGTAAGAGTACACTCGCTTCCTTGGAGTGCGTGAAAGGCTAATTACAGAAATTAAATGCTAATTTCTCAAGATTAATATAGGCAAGTGAAAGGCTTTTGCATTGTTTGCATAAGAGGCTACTTCAAAAGCTTTCCTCCTTTTGCTCTTCACCTGTAATTTCTACTTTTCACCCCCCACCCACCCCGTGCTAGGTTACACCAGCTCATGGTTTTAATTGGAGCTCATTAGCCAAGCAGTGGATGCTCCTCTCTGGTCAGTCCCTTTGCCCACAGGCAACCGCTGGCTGCATCTCCATAGTGCTAGGAAAAGGAAAAGCAGACCCCACTCCCAGCAACAGCGGCACTTTGAGCTCTGTCACCAGCAGCTTTCCTGACACCCTGTGGAGAAGCTTAAAGGAGAACAAAATATATACAACAGCAAAATTTTCATTCCAGCTCCTTTGTCTGCCAGGAAGACGCAAAACACCGAATGCATGTGTTCCTGAAATCTCCATTATTTTGTTGTGTTTATTAATGGGCACTGACTTCTACAATTCATTGTCACATTTAACCATGCTCAGAACACTCCAGTGCAACGTATCCCATAAGCTGCCCCTTAAAGCATGGCACTGCACACTGTAAATTGGGGAATATATTTTTATACATACATACATATTTATATGTTTTGTCATTTCAAAGCTTTCTCCAACACCAGTGAGGACTTGACTTATCACACTCTGATTACAGGCCAGACTGATGAACTCCTGTTACTGTAACTTGCATTGTTGCTCTCCAACTCAAGAAAAATAATTGAAAATATGCTATTTCACTTTGCTTCTTGAAAACAGATCTGAGCAAGCTGCTGTTTGGCCATGCTGATCTGCGGCTTTCTAGCAGGGATGATGACCCTGCCAAAATCACAGAGCCCACATCATAACATAGGCTGTTTATTTGGTTAATGTCCAGGTTATCATTAGCTCTCAAGCAAGGATACGAGAGACCTCCAAACACATCAGGGTCCCACTCCACCATGTGCCAATGGGAAAACAAGGAGTGAGTTGAATGTAAAATGTATGCATCACTGTTCCTAAAGCACCTCAGCTTTTGATGCACTGATCTGGAAAGTCAGTATTAGGTTTATGCTGATGGTCCTCACACAGGAGGGTAAGAGCTACATGTCTACTCCCAAGAACTTCACCACAGAAAGAATAACAGAACTGCCCCTATTCAAGAGCTAAAATAAGGTAAGGGGAAAAAAGGAAGTGATTTGGCATACCTACATGCACACATTAATTAAAGATAACAAGAATAATTATACATTTGGGAAAGGCAAAGACAGGTCCTCAGAATATCAAGAGGCCTATAAAAATTCTGGATAAAGGCACCGAAACTTAAACAAAAAGGGGTGCAATTATTCCCCACCACCCACCTCTGCTGAGTGTAGGAAGGGACAAGAATCACAGCAAAAGAAAGTAAATGTCACAGATGGGTAATAGGGACAACAACTGAGCAACAGTCTGTAGGGTCTTCTCCATACGGCGCAGATGAACTAAGAGGATGCAGCAACAGGGTTTACATGCAGGACTCGGACAGAGTTAGGCAGCATTTCACATCTCTCCCCCAGCAAGAGGAAACAAACAGGCAGCTCTTAAAAGAATACTTGGAAAGGCTTAAGGTGAGCAGAAAGAGGAATGAAGTTTTTAGCAGGCTGGTGATGTTTGCATTTCACCTCTTTGAAGATGAGGGCATGAAAACAGAGAGACTCCCCTGCATTCCCCACCACGTTAAAAAGCAGGATACCTCTTCCTTGCAATAGTTCTGTAGGAGACATCACGATTGAGCATCAGAACAGGAAAAGATCATTTACAGTAAGAGGTTTGCTTGCAAAAATCTTTTGCCTCCAGCATAAATGCATGAAACCATGTAGACTCTAACTGATAACCAACCCTGCAAGAGCAGGTTTATTAAGCTGATACCCTACACATGTCTTTCGACATTAATTGTCCAGTAACTGCAGCTAACTCCATGGGGATGATACAGAAGCTGACATCATTAAGAAAGGAGAAAGTAGGCTTGTAAGAAAATATCCTTTTAGCACCAGGTACAGAAACACTTCAGCAGTAATTTTCAACTCAAATGAATGCCTACATTTGGTTTAATTCATCAATTACATACAGTGGTATAAATGTAGAACCCCCTCACTTGATGTAAACAGTGTACAGTTTCTCAAAACATTTCACAGAGCAAGGAGAGGTGAGACAGCTCAATGAGAGTATCAGGGGTTCCTGTTGTTGTAGAGCAGACAATATACCACAGCAGTTTTAAAGCGTGATGCCTTGAGCGATTTAACTTCTTGCTAAAATGTACATCCACTCTTACACCGGTGTGAGAAAAAGCAACCAACACTTAGGACACAAACTGGGGATGTCACATGGTTCCAATCAAATTCCAGAATCTTAATTACATTGATGCTTTGTGCCAAATCTATACACAAGGACTAATAGGGTATTGCCATTTTAATGTAGTTGAAATACAAGGATATGGTTTATAAATCACGGTTTAATTGGAGAATAGCCTAAACCAAGCCTCTAATCCTCAAAACATTGCAGAGAAAGTCTAAATCCAGAATGAAGAATGTTTTCAATAGCAACAGAAAACCATCAGTATATGTTTCTGCTGTTGGTCAATCTCCAGTTATTAATCCAGAGAGTTTCACTGCAGCCTCTGGATTATACTAGTGGGAAGAATGGGGGGGGGTGGGGGGGGGGTGGAAATCCATAGGTGAGTGATCTCAACAGGACAGATGCTGACCTGGAGGGTTCTGAATAACTTTGAACCACCTTAGAGGTTTGTCAGATCCAGCAAGTACCTGGCTGAAGCTATGGCTCAACAGCTGCTTTACAAAGAGATGCTGATTGCTGATAAATGTTCCAATAAATTTCAGGTGCAGGGCACCATATTGACATGCTATCATTTCACAGGAGAGAGAGGAATCCAAACTCTTTTTCAATAGTAGTATCTTCTGTAGCACCTTCCTGTACCTGAAGGGCCTACAGGAAAGCTGGAGAGGGACTTTTTAGAAGGGCAGGGAGTGATAGGACAAGGGGGGATGGTTTTAAATTGGAAGGGGGTAGATTGGATATTAGGAAAAAATTCTGCACCACAAGGGTGGTGAGGCACTGGCCCAGGTTGCCCAGGGAAGTGGTGGCTGCCTCCTCCCTGGAGGTGTTCAAGGTCAGGTTGGATGGGGCATTGAGCATCCTGGTCTAGTGAGAGGTGACCCTGCCCATGGCAGGGGCTTGGAATTTGGTAATCTTTGAGGTCCCTTCTAGCCCAAACCATTGTGATTGTTCTGCTGTCCAACAGCAGAGTCATGGTATAATTCTGTAATAAATGTGTTCCAAAAAAGCATGCCAGAGGATTCTCACACTCAGCTCTGCCAGAGGCATCAGCCACAGGTACTTCCAAGCAGCTGAACAATGCTTAAATTCTGCATGAAAAGAGGTATGTTGGTTCTCCTTGTTTTCCACAGAACCTATTTCAAAACAAAGGGCAGAATTTGATCCTGACATCCAATTGCTCAGAGTCTGCAAAAGCCAAGAGAGTTCTGGAAATGTTTTTTGCCAGATTACTGAACTACTTTGTTTTAAATAGTAACTTCGAACCCTTTTTGGCAGCAATTATATGGCATATCCTACAGACGAGATGTGGCACACATTCCACCATATGGGCTAGAGAAAAGCAGATGTCTAGGGAATATCTTCAACTAAAAATATTGTGTCTTATCTGACTAAGAGAATTGTAAATATTTTAAATGATAGTCAGAATATTTAATTGCACTCTTTGAAATACTAGAATTTACATGCAAAATAAACTGACAATTTGATACAACACCTTGGAAATGTACTTTCCAGCCCTTTTCTGTAATCACATTGAAATAAAGATATATTCAACATGTTTAAAAAAAAAAAAAAAGCAGAGATCTTCTGGATAATCTTCCAGTAAGAACAGAGGCAAATTCTAACTTCTTCCAAGACAGGTTTTGGTTACCCTCTGCATGACTCTGAGAAAGACTTGATGACCCTGAAGGCTTCTTCCCAGTGTTCTCAAGTGTTTGAGCTAAAATGAATTTTCCTTGGAAGTCAGCTGCAGAATATTTGATATCCCATGTGTTCATGCACAGCACCCATACAATAATTTAGCAGACAAGAAAGATTGTCATGGATGGTACCACAGCAAGTCACAGTAGAGACTGAAAATAATTTTCTACATGATGGTGCCTTTCAGAAACTGACTTCTGCCACTCCAGTGCCTGGGGAGACAAGGCTCCATATACATTCTACAGCTCCACATTTTTCACATGCCAAGTGGTATTTGTGCAAACAAAATAATTAGAGAATTAGGAATCTTAGTCATTATTTGCTCAGGCAGTGATCTGATTTGCATGTGAAAGCCAATGCTTGTAGATAAAGGCAAGAGGACCAAAGATATTTGTAGACTTCAAATAAGAGAAAGCTGTAAATATTTCTCTTTCAACAGCTAAGCGGATTGAAGCTGATTGAGAGGGACATTAAGGCACAAATCATAATTCAGCACTAAATGAACACAACACCCCCAGGTCCCTACTCTTCCTTTGTAAAGTGGCATTTGAGTTGTTTCAGCTAGAGATGAAATAAAATGATCCTATCTGTCCCATGACAGGGTGGGTATTGGAGGGAAGGGGATGATGTGTTGTCAGAGGACTGCAGCAGTACAACCCAGCATGGCACAACCCTTGACATCGTCTGGGGAGAAGAAATGCCACTCCTTGTATCTTCTGCACCAGCCTCCTTTCCCGTCAGTGAACTGCTGCAGTCCAAACACAGTTTACTACAATAGTCTCAATGGCATATGTCACTTACAGGGTCAGAAGAACCAACACTCCTCCTCTCATCTGTATTTTATTCTCTGCACAGCTGGGCACAGAAGAGCAGAAAAACCTGGCTTTGAGATCCCACTGTATTTCCAGACATGACCCGCTGATACCTGGCTGTGCATCCTGCAGCTGTGACAGTCACTGCTGTCCCTCTCTGCAGCACAGTCCCCCTGTCCACTGGAGTCTTGAGCACCTCCGCTTCACACTCTGGGAGCAACAGTAAGGCCACAGTGGCAGCTTTCTGCATGAATTAACACACTCCTAATGAATCAAAGCACACCAGTACCAAGTATCCAGATCCTAGCCATGCTACACGGTGAGTTTATGCGTGCGGCAAGACAACTCCTACCAATGGGGATGTAATTAATCACCACAAACATTTATTCTATACAGTCAGCAGTTTGGAAACCTGTTTTCTCCATCCAAAACTCATGTGCCCGTGGCTCAGAAGATGCTCAGGGAAAAAGGTCTGCCAGAGGCACCTTTTGCAACAATTACTGCTTACGTAAATATATGGCTCCTTTACCAGTGGAAGAAGCCAGATGGAAAGTAGTCTCCATGGTATTATTTTAGCCAGACAACTTTACCCATGTGGAACTCCCTACTGAACAGCTCACTGTTGAGTATCTTGTACTTGGCTCAGATATTTCCAGACTGAAAAGAATCCTTGCAGTCTCACTGCACCTTTCTTCAAAGCAGACTCCTCATCAGGGAATCCCAACTACAAGTTTCATCTTTTTGAGCTCTGGAGTTTCAGACAGGTGAAGCTACTGCCACTTCAACATGTTACAAAAATACTCTATAAAATGAAAAAAAATCCAAAAAAAAACCATTGGCTGAAAAAATTTAACAGCTTGTGACCACAGGGTAAGACATGTTGTCATAAAAATGCAGGAGCAGTGCAAAATATCAAATTAATAGCACAACTTCAGGACAGTAAAAAACAGGATATAGCATGAAACTCAGCCCCTCATTAAAGGGAGAGGTTCCTGCAGCAGCTATGCTTTCTGTCCATCCACTGGATTTTCTCTGTTGTTATTTGTTGTTGTTTGGGTTTTTTTAAATTAAGGACAAGGAAACAAAATCTAACTTTGCACTCTTGTCAAGCTGGTACTCACACTTTCTTGAACTCTCACAAGTTCATCTGGTTGAGCTTTAACTGGGGACCTTGTGAACAATTTGCTTCCCCTCTTCCTCACCCTCAGACAGAAACATTTATCTCACAGAGCAAACACCTAGTTTGGGGGGAATGAAACCACATTTTTCTTCATAATTTTATAGATCATGCAGATCACTACCAGGAAGAGTGAAGTGTAAGGTGCAGGAAAGCTATTTTAGTCCCTCTCACTTTCCCCACATTGCATGAAATTGGAATTGGTGATCACTTACACTTTCTTCACCAAAACACACACAAACACACACCTCAACATTTAGAGATGACCCCCTAATTTCATCTTAAAATTCAGAGGAAGCTGGTGAGGCTGTGCAGAGGCAGGTCGCCCTGGGCATCACTGCAGGAGCTCTGTGATCCTTGGGGTCCCTTCCAACCCAGACCAGTCTATGATTCTACCCCTCAGGTAACTACGAATGAAACCTGGCAGTCATTAGTGCCTGTTCCTACATAGAGCAGAGCAAGTGTTCAGCAGTGCAATAGACCTGCTTGTGTGTCTAAGTGGGCCAGGACTGCTTGGGAATGGAGAATGGGGTAACATCAACAAGAAAAGCGATTGTACAGCCCTCCTTGGTGCTCTAAACAACGATGCTGGTGTGTTCAGCACCTTCTCAGTAGCAGATTAGATTATTTTATCAGGGTAACAAGCAATCTGGGGATTAATGCAAATAAAGCCAATTCTCAGCAATTAAAGATGTAAATCCAGTGGTTGGCATATAAATCCCCAGTGACACCTCATGATACTGTGTGTAACAGGCAGGCAAAGATGAAAAACACATGAAATGCTACACACACGCAGACACCCCACCCTCAAAAATAAAAATCATAGTTAGGAAATTTCTTTCCATCCTGATCTATGGAGCTCAGACCACTTGAAAGAAAGAGGAGAAGATAGAAATTCTAAGTACAGTTTTCATTGAAAACAGATATTTTCCACAAGGTTTAATGGGACAGGGAAAAAAAAACAACTACAGGGAACTAAAAGAAATAGTAAACCAATACCAGAAAAATATCTGAAATGCAAACTAAATAGCTGCTAGAACTCCTAGGAACTTTGAGGAAGAAAATTAAACCAATGTGATTTCATGAATGAGTCTGGGTTTTGTGAGATCATTTCTTTCTTATTATATTGGCTGTTCTAGAGGAGGCTTTTCAACTGCTGAGATTAAGACTGAACCTCTCTGTATCTCAGACACACTAGTTTCACCAAATTCAAAAGGTACCTCAGACCTATTTCTGTGTTGTGTGATGCAACAAGCAATGTCATCCTCTACAGCAACAAAAGGGAATTTAATCTCTTTTGATTTCCACTGCAGATAACTCAGTCATTACTGTTCTATTATGCTTTCAGGGCAGGAAATTAATACAGTTTAAAGCCATTATATATAAAGGCCAAGTCTGAAGCCTATGTAATTTCTTAATGTGTTGAAAAATCTCAAAAGGCAACTGAATGGAAGATCAGCTCAGACTGAAAAAAAAAAAGAGACTACATTTCTTGAAGCTTTAAGTAATTTTCTTAGCCCTGCTTCTGAGTTTTTCCATGTTTAGGGTGGATGCAGATGGTGCAATGCATTGTGTATCTCAAGTCCACTGCTATTGCAGAACCAAAGGCCCACAGAAGGATGAGGCTGGAAGGCACCTCAGGAGATCATCTCATTCAATGCCCTTGCTCAAGCAGGATCTGCTCAAGCAGGGTCAGCTCAAGCAGGTTGCCTTGTTCATACACTCTGTTATTTCAGCAAGTTCCTGCTCCCACCTGAAACCAATACAATTAATGAAGAGTAAGAGATCTTAGCACAGGAGTCTCAACAATTGATACCTCCACTAGAGATTCAGCTATGCAAAGTTTCATCACTGATCACTGAAATCCTTCCTAACCTGTTAGGGGACTTCTCTGCTTTCACAAGCTCTGTTCTGAGACTGGTGTCCACAAGTGCTGCAGAACAAAGCTCTGTCTGCAATGGTAGGTGCCCTTGTGATGACACAGTACATGAGGAATGTGTGATCTTGGAGAATCATTGGTGCTGGCCTTCCTTAGGTGCAGGAAGATGAGCTTTAGCATCCATAAATTCTCAGCCAGGAGAAAGAAGAGTATTTCTTCTGTGACAGACCATGCTTACTGGTTTTTCCAAAACTCTCAGCTTCTCTTTGTGAGGTAAAAGAAGAGGCTCACATTGACTTATTGCTTTCATAGTAACTTCTGAATTTTTAAAAAAAGAAGTGCATTAACTGTCTTAGAAATGGACTAGGCAGACCTTGAACAAATTGCTAACACTCTTAAGGAAACTCTTTACCATTGGTAAGAAGCCAAATACTCTCTGTCAGAAGTACCTTTACCTAGACCACTTTTTCCCTTGAACAAGATGTGATACACACCATTAGCTTTCATTTCAATTATTTGGCAAACTGAAACCTTCCTTTAAAATCCACTTGCTCAGAAAGTTTATAACATAACTGTGCCACCGTGTATGAATAAAAAAGGACTGACAGAAAGTAATAGAGCTGAAGCATGCTATACCTGCCTGAGAACATCTCGTACCACTATACTGCTCCACACAACTGACACAGCATCTGTGTGCTGGCCATCAGTGAAGTCAAAAATTGCCACAGCTCTGTCCAGCACAAGCCATCTGAGCTTTTGCAATCACAGATCTGTCTTCTATTCCCAGCACACAGGGGTGATAGAATTACACCAAAAATCTACAACCAGATTTGAGACACTGCAGGTCTTTCCAGAGCTGGCAGTCAGCTTCTCCTTGCTATATAGATAGGAATCTTCTGTTAAATACAATGAGTTAATGTATGTCATTACAAGCTTCAGTACAGCTGAAGCTTGAAGGTTTTCATAGCCAAAACCACATTATTTGTAGATTAATTGTTATCACAGCATTTGTGAAGATCTGATTCATGATCTAAGACACACACAGGCAGCCTTCTGCTGCAAGATCTGAATTACTGACACTGCTCTTCCATGTTTGATGATACACTACAGGTGGAGGCATCGAGGGTGTTGCCACTGGGCTAGAGAGAAAGATGCTTTCATCCCTTTACCATCAAGTTATCCTCCCTCAGCTGGGAGCCTTGTTCCAAAATTCCTGATGGGAAACAGGCAAGAGAAGTTCTGAATCCTTCCCCATTCCTAAATCACTAGGTCCCTTAGGCAAGGTGCCATCCCATCCATCTGCTATGCAAAAGCTACATTACGCCATCCCACCAATTGCCTCCCCAGTCCTTTGCTACAAACAGTATCCCCCAAACCTGTTTATATTTGCCCCCATTTGTTGTCCCAGCACAGTACAGACTAGGGCTGAAGATGGGAGGAAATGGCTGAGGACTTCTGCTTTTTCCATGGTCATCCATTTTTCCCTGCAGTTCTCATTGCATCAAGAAAGGCATCAAGAGCCTTTAATCACTGCATATCAAAACACGTAAGTTAGTACTTTTCTGTGCTTCCAGACAGTAGATTAGTGCAGCCTGGCTGCCAAACATGATTAATAACTCTGCAAGGGTCTTTGTACTGAATGCACTATTTGCCAAAAATGCCAGAAATCAGAAGAGAGGAGTGTGTACTGTAATGACAGTTATTTCAGAAACAGATGACTGGTTTTTTGTGATTAAAGAATAAATCCAATTACATGAAGAAAACTCGGTGACATAAGCTCTCCTCGAGTTCCCTCCTCCACAGACCCCATCACCCCCTCCTCCTTCTTTAAAGTGTTGCTTGGCATTCCTGAGATTAATTTCAGGGCTCTAAAATAAACACTTCCAAAAATAGTAAGAGGAAATGGTACTCTTGCAAAGTGGCATTTGTTAGCTTATTTTCCAGAAACCAGAAGCCCTGACTGCTTGAAACCCTTATGGCTCTGCACAAGTCACAAGAAGATAAGTGATTTTATCAGCAAAGGCCAAACACCCTGCTGTTCTGGTATGGGGGGGGTCAGGCTTCAGCGTATGGGAAGTGCAAGTGAGCAGCACAGGGCTGGGGTAGCTGGGGCAAACCCCAACACAGAAGGCAACCTCGAATCTATCAAAGCCCAGTTCTGCTTGATGAACAGGCTGGATATTGCAAGACTAACCTGTTCTTCAGAGCTATAGATGTTCTCAAAGCCATGATCCTGTCAGCATCAGCACCAACTTCACCAGAAACACTTCCTTTTAGCTTAGTTTGCAAACACCAGAGGTCAATACTCTCCCTAGTCACATGTATGTCCTCATTCTCTACCACTTTTAACCATTTAAACTATGCCTCTCCCTGTAATCATGATCCTGCACTGCCTGTCACCCCTAGTATGAATTCATTGTGTCTAATGTGTCTAAGGACTGTGATGCTGGTCACTGCATCCTCCAGGACATCCAGCAGCAAGGCAGCAATCACTGCAACAAATGTGAAAGGTGGCCTTGAAAAACACATGGTGACAGTTCCTGGGAGAAGTGCAGCTTCCTGACTCCTCTGCCCAGTAGCCAGCTGTGGCAGTCACTATTCACCACACAATCACTTCAATCAGAATCGGGGGGCGGTGGGGGTGGGGGTGGAGGGCAGGAGTTAATGCAAGGGTTGGATCCTTCAGGCTGTTATTTCTAACTGGGCATGTTTCTGCCTCACAGTACACACACAGCAGAACTCAGATAAGCTGGGATAATACTTGAGTCTTCAGGATGGTTTTGTCTGAAGTCTAAATACTGTACAATTAATTCTTCATCGCATTTTGAGGCAGCAGAGAGGATCTGTTCTGCCAATAGAGCATCCCCATCTACCGTTGGAGAGCGGAAAGGGAGCAGCACATCCCCCACAAGGAAGCAAGCTGCAGAAGAGGAACCTGGCGCCCATCAGGACTGCCAGGAGCCCATGTCAAAAAAGCGGACGAGCAAGTGGAAGTTACAGAGAAATTCTGCTTCCCAGCAATGCTGTGGCTTTCACCAGAGCTGTACTCCAGTATCTACTGGGGAAATGTATTTCAACATGCCACTGTTTAAGAAAGAACAATTTTAGAGAACTTGCATGTAAGCCAAGCAAAAGTGTTGTTTTCCTAATCTTGCAAACAGCCTCAAAAAATAACCTGAGGAAATTTGAAGTCTCTATGGGGAATAGCTGATGGTGACAGTTTAGATACTAAAATACTCTTAGATTTTTCACTGGTCCTGCTGACATGAAACATGTAATAGACAATAAATTTTAACCAATTCTTTACTATCCTCATCAATTTTCAGGCACTTCTAAAATTGAAAAAATATATAAATCAAAATCTCCTATTAAATTCCAAAAGGGTTCCAAAATGTGGCTAAATAGACATAAAGGACTTTAATGTTTTCAGGGTTTCCTGAATTCAGACTCTCATCTTACGTTGGTCATCTCCTAACTGACAAGAACAGAAAAAAATGATCAGACTAACTACTGCTCAGTGTGGCATGGATTAAGCAAGGGGCAATTGCAAACCTGAAATTGAGACATTAATAAGCCTGCTTGTCAGAGTGTATATGGAATGATTCCAGACTAAAAACTTCAGCATGGCTTACTAATTACAGATTATTCTTCATCATAGCAGCATGATGGAAACAATCTTGATAAAGTTACCTATTCATCAGTTACTGTCATTTTCCCATAATAATAATCCTACTTCTAACATAGAAAGCAGGAGCTCAAAATCTATCACTGGTACAGAAATGAACAGCCCCAGAAACTGGAGGGATGTGTTCTGAGAAGGCAAGCTATTCATCACTTTTCTATGGCGCTTTGTTTTGTGTGCATGTGAAGTAGAAGTGGGCTAAAAATTAATGAGACAAGACTACTCCCGTACTGCAGAAGTTAAGAACCCACTTCATACAGCACCCAAAGAAGAAACAGAATTAATTGCACACTTGAAAAAAACTTGCTGAATTCAGGATTTTAGTGCCTAGGGATGGCTGAAAGCATCCTCAGAAAATGCCATATTTTCATGATTGATTTAATTAAGAAAATACTATTTTCATCTTTAAGTATCCACTGTGATACTGAGGTTGCAATAGCTGTGCATGTCTACACAGCCATAGCTTGCAAAGTAATGAGGAAGAAATCCAAACACTGTTTTTACTGTACAGGCAGCACTTAACTTGTTTCAAACCCATGTTTGGAGGTCTGTGTATGGAAAGTATGAACATATTTTCTTTCTCTTCTGCCTTATCATGAACTCCTCTCCTAAAAAGGATAAGGTTAAAGGGGAAAAAAAAAAAAAAGGCAAGCAGATATAGTTATCCCAAGGCCAGAAGATGACAGAGACATGGGCCAGATTCATAATTCATTGTTCCCATCTTTCATCTTTGAAGGATGAAGGGTTTAACTAACTCCTTCCAAGTGATCAAGGAACTTGGTTGTCACTGCTGTAGTAAACCACAAAAGAAGTAGGATCCCTTCACATATGTAATTAGGGAAATAATGACCTTTAAGCTCTCCCAAGGAAGATCACTGGATCACAGTTTCTCTTTGCGCTAAAAAGAACAGAGACTCATCTGTCCACAGCCTGCTCTGGACTCTCTCTTGAATTCAGAGTTTCAGTGGAGAGAGATGAATCCTTGTGCATGCTCCATGGATCATTCTATGCCAGCTTTCATGCCCAGGTTTTACAAGCCCTTCCTCACCACAACCTGTTCACCTCTTCTGATTCATCCCTTGCAACTCTCTACAGAATTCTCCCAGTCTTGTGCAAGATGTTTCCTTAGGTCCTGACAGAGAGCCCTACCTTCACTCATGCATGATTTCAGCTCCAGGAAGACTTCACATCCAGCAGATCCAAATTCCTATCTTCATGCCAAGGATCAGCCTCATGCCTCTGTTGCACACCATGTCTGTCAAGTATCATGCACTGAGCAGGAACTTCCCACACCAGACTCCTCACACAATTCTACTTCTGCAATTTAACTCTGGACCACAGGAGCATAACATGAAGCCTCATGTTCCTAGGTGGTCACCTAGAGAGCAAACAGGCCCACCTCTGCTCCTAGGGGAACAAAAGGCAGCATCTCTTCAGATGTCTGTCCTGTAGCACACTAAACAGGGCCTCTCATTAATGACATTACTCAATCACCTCATAGTAGAGAGGATTTGCCATGAAAGGAAGGACACAGCATCAGAAAGCTGGTTAAGGCTTTGATTCCTCAAAAGCTTACGCAGGGACAGTCCCAGTGAAATTAATTTGTAAAATTAAACATGCATAAATGCTTGCAGAATCTAAGCCTAAGAGACAGCAAACACTCACACAGCCTGGGAGAAGCCTATCCTGCAAAGGATATCCTACTTCTGAGTCAAAATAGGTTTCAATAAACTTACCAACTCCATAAAAACATTCTTACAAGACCATACCCATTTACTGCTGGAAGGATATAAAAGGAACAGAGTAGAATTGAAGATTATTATTATATCCTTATTCCTTAAAAGTGATTGTTAAGGGCATGTAAGAAGTTGAGAAAATATTAAGCTGTAAGTTTTATTAAACCCTGAGGGAAAGTCAAGACACCAAGAAGACCAGAACAGCAGCACAAATGCAATGACAAATTCCTAGAAATTCAGGGGCTGGAAATCCAAACGAACTAGTGCTGGGCTAAAATAATTTAATAATCTCTCTCCACTGGCAAATAGCAAGGGATAAGGGGAGAGCTTCCAAGGTTTCCTGAAAATTGAAACATTTTTCTCCTTTTATTTTGGAAGAAAAGGATAAGCCATTTTGTTCGATGGGGAAAATAGGACTTTGCTATAGAACTGGCAAACCTCCAGTAGTTCCAGCAGTGGTGAACTAAGAAAATTGACACAGATGGTGAAACACCAGAAACTTTTCACTCAAAACAAAACAAAAAAAAAGGAAAGAGAGAAGACCCTGAACCTATGATGGGAAAAAAATGTCAAGTGGTGATCATCCAAACTCTTGCAAAGGGACATTGGAGTGACAGATCCTGTCTCATCATGCTTAGGCTAGTTAAGCTTCGACAATCAGACAATACCACTTTAGCAAGGAGTAGGACATAGTGACAGTGGGGACAGTGGAGAGAGAAGGGCCCTAGGCATATGGACATGTACATGGGTGTTACAAAGAATATCATTAAAACCAGACAACAGATGCTTCTAGCACCACGGGAGGTGCCTTAAGCAGCATAAAAGTCTCAGCAAGGAGGAGTTGCCTTGCTCACTTACAAACTCTGCACAAAACAAAGCCCTGAGCTCTTAAATATTAACCAGCATCAGATGCTTCTGCTTCGTGTGAGCACATGACTGGTAAAGCAGAAAGGAGACTTTGTTCTTGGAAGAAAACTACCTTACAGACCATTTAAAACTCAAGATATCAGCAAAGACCTCAAAGCAGCTGGAATGCAATTACCTCCAGATAACTGCAGAAAACTGCACACAGACAGGTGACGATCTCCTTACTGCAGCAATTTAGCAGATTGCTTGACTGCCAGTGCTATTTCCATAACTTTGCCCATTAATCCAAGCCACAAACACTTTCCAAATCTAATGAGTTTTACTAATGAATAATGAATTAATTTTCATCTCATTTTGAATATTCTTAGGGGGATTCTTAATAAATCTGTAATTTATTTGACACACACTGCAATTCTTGATGAGGACTTCTGCCTCTCAAGGAAAAAACGACAGTTCTACTCTCCTCATGCAGACCTGTGAACCACTCCCACCCATGCTCACCCTCATCCCAATTAATTCACATGTGAATTATAGCCTGGGGCACAGGTAACAGAATTTCCTTCATTCCAGCAGCAACCTTATTAAGTAAAACTCACCATTTGGATGAAAACAATTTCCTCGTGGATGAGGATACCTTACTATGTTACATACTCTTCCTCTATCTCCTAAAGAGCTGGAGAAGAGTCTTAGAAGTGTGGAAGATGTCATCAGGGATAAAATCACCATGAATAACACCTACCATATTTATATTCTTCCGCATCATCACAAAACTTGAAATGTGCTTCTCCCCTAAAGAACAGTTACTGCTGCAGAAGGTTCACATGCAAAAATAATGGCCAAAACAGAGCACATTTTTTATTTCCAAGTAGAGAGTGCTTTTAGGAATGAGGGAAAATTGCATCAAAACTAGAGGATTATTTTTCCAGCATCCTGTCACTACCAACAGCAGGTACCAGCTGGTTCAACAGATGATATTACAGTGCTAAAGGCACAGAATAAACTACCTACAGAAAAATAAATAAATTACTGTTTGATATATAAACAAGTCCTATTCTATTCTATTTTTGCCCTGTCCACTATAATTTTGGTGGTCTCTACCTATGATGTAGCTGTCCAGCATGACTCAGAAAAAGATTAAGAAATTATCTGGTCTGCATCCAGGGATACGTGGAGTTTGATATATTAGGTACGCTGTGTAATATAACCAGTGTTCTCAATAACTACAGTATTGTGTCAAACATGATTTCTCTGTAGGTAATGAAAGCCTTGAAAACCAACAGCTACAGCAGCAGAGCAAGATTGTTTTTCTAAATTACCAGAAAGAAAAGGCTTTAGATTGTTATGGATTCTGCAGCGTATTTCACCTTTAGGGAGCTCTGCTGGGCACATTGAAATTCACAAACCACACAACCTGTGGCATTACAAACATTAATATTTATTGCTGCAAGAGCAGTAGCAACACTCCTATTTACTACAGTGATAGTGACTACTGTGACCTCTAACAATTTCCAGTGACGTTAATGGGCGTTGGGGCTTTTCTTCCCCACACAGAGGTAGGACTAACACAGATCTTCCCATTATTTTCAGGGGAAAGACTTTTATCAGCTATGCTATGGGCAATGGGGAGTGGAAATTAGACCACCACCTAGACAGGTCCCTTCTCATGTTCACATTAAGCATTCTAATATTAATCTCTTAAAATGAAGTTCAAATGAGAGGCAGATAACAGCTGAAGCTGCATAATCACATGAAGCAGCTGGGGTTAGAAATGACTCTTCCCTTCCAACATGAATTAGCTCTCCTAGCAAGCAGGAGCACCGGGGGAGCAGGGCATGCTTTGTGAACCTTTCTAGTCCCCACCGAGGCTGGTAATGCCAGGAACAGGCTAAGGATGTGGCATTTGAGCCACGGTGTTAATTTGCAGGCCAAAGTAAGGTGAGTTTCTTCCTTCTCCACCCCAAGAAATGACATCATTAACCAACAGAAATATTTTCCTTGTATGTGTTCCTCTAGATGGCACTCGAAGCTACATTTTTCACTGGCATCAGAAAAAAAATTGGGGGGTAAATTTTGCAGCAATAAGGATAATTAGAAAACTTCTCAAATTTGCAAGTACTGAATAAGTTGCTTGGTGGGGCAGAGTTTCTGAGCAAGCTTCACATGGAGCCTGTCTTGCAAGAAGGCCTGAACTGCTGCTAGAATGGGAGGTCCCACGTTACATACCTTATATTTGTCTGACCTCTGTTTTACAGGTTTGATCATGATTCTTTTCTTCAGTTCTGGAGTATGCTGGTACTGCCTGACATGGTCATTTTGGGTCTATTGGCCTGTAAAGAGAGAAAAAAATTTAGAGAAATGTTGCATGATTCTAAGAAAAGGTACATGCTTAATGCTGAGGCAAAGAGCATCTCCAGAAAGAATGTGAGGAACGTAGGCTGACAGCTGTTTTTACTGAAATATTTGGCCCTACCTCAAAGAGGTAGGAATGGGGAATGCATCCAGTTAGAGACGGTCAGACAACCGAATACACTTCATGTACAAGCCAATTTTAAACATCTTGCTTTGTCTGCTTTCCCTGTATTAACTAGAACATGGGGAAAGAAAATGCAGGGATGCAAAAGAGTCATGTCTGCACATGTACATCCATAAAACTCGGGTTTGTAATGGTTGAAAAGTCTCAAATCTGCTTGTAACCTTTCCCACCGCATCTAGAAATGGTGCTGTCACTGCCTGGACATTTCAGAATCATAGAATCATAGAATCACAAGGGTTGGAAGGGACCCCAAGGATCATAAAGCTCCAACGCCCCTGCCACAGGCAGGGCCACCAACCTCAGGCCTGGATCTACACAAGGTTGCCCAAGGCCCCATCCAACCTGGCCTTGAACACTTCCAGGGATGGGGCACCCACCACCTCTCTGGGCAAAGAAGTAGTGAAGAAGATAGTAGTGGTGTTTCCTTTTGGTACAGTATGAACAGGTCGATGTAGTTATTAGTGCATACTACAGCACATTCATATACTTGAGAATTTATGTGATCAATGCTGTAACAACAAATTGTTTATGTCAGGTTTAGGTTTTGTTTCATTTTCAGTTCCTAGAAAATCAAGAACAGATTTTTTTTCTGTACAGGTAGATTATTCTTGTGGTTGTATCTCCACAAATACTTGATTGACTACCCTTTTCTTGGGTAGATGTAATGAGTGAGAGAAACTGGAACACTATCTAATGTCCCATCAACTTCAAATATTTCACAGTCTGTTGTGTGGCTATCTGATAAGTTTTCTTGTGTTGTCTCTGCTAAATGTTCTACTCCTGCAGACACATCCTTTTCAACACTTTCTGTTTAAAATTCTATTTCAGGATCTACTGTAGCACTTTTCACATCCATTTTCACTCCTGAAACTTCCACCATTATGTCTTCAAGCTTAGAGGCAAAATAAGCAGCATCTTCTGATCCCTTTTGTAGACCATTTACACCCAGGCCTTTTTAATCAATTTTGTAGACCATTTACACCCAGGCCTTTTTAATCAATTTTGTTGCCTCTCTTCTCCTATAATTTTCATCTCAGCCATAATCTCTCCTGTTTAAATTGTTGCCCATTGACCTCAAGTGTCCACTACTTCCTTTGGAGACTAACATCAGGGTTTTTTCCTGTTTACCTCCTGCAGTAATTTCAACTGACAATTGTTTAAATTCTACTCCTGAAGTGTCTAACCCAGTAGAGCTTTCTAATTTGAGGACCTCTAATATCTTCTAATTTGAATCTGTGCTCTTGAAGGGTTAGAACACGTGTAGGGAACTTTTTTTGGAAACTGCTGGCTTTGTCAATTTTTATAGTGCTTATTTCTGTTTCAGACAATTCTGCTGAGGACACAGTGAATCCAATATTTATTTTGGCAGAGGGAAGGCCTACCTGAGGTTTTTCCAAAATTCTTTGAACATCAGTCTCACCTTCCTGCCCCACCCTGTCCCTCTTCAATCCCTTTTCATATATGTCAAGCCCAAGGCAAGTATTCTGTATATTAGCAATTAAAAACCTCCCTGATATTCCTTGGTATCAACTTCTGCAACATTTATTTCATGTTCTTCTTTTAGTTTGATTCCCTTCTCCTCAGGGCTCTCAACAGATCCCTCTCCTCCAGGATGTGACAAATCAAATATAAGTTCTGATGCTGGAACTTGCACTGAAATGTCAGCAGTTTCTGCTGTTGTTTTCAGCTTGAGTAGCTCAGCTTCTGATTCTCAAGAGCTGATCTGAGGTTCTGACCTTTTTCCTTTTCCTAGGCAGATTCCAAAGTTTGTCTGCTGGCATTCAAGCATTTTCATTTTCCTTTGAAGGCTTTTCAATGTGGATGAACTTTTCTTCCATCCACAAATGATGACGATCCTCCAGCTCTCATTTCAGAGCTTCTCAGCTCAGCTGAAGCTTCTCCTCTGGGGAATTCAGTATCTGTTTTTTGAATGATATCTTCATCAGCAGGACATGATTTTTTTCCCCTAGGAAGTTTCAGATTCCACTTTAGAACTGATGTCACTTTCTGACAGCTTTACTTCACAGCTAGATATTCTAAATTTTGGGTTTCAGGTTTTATGTATTTTAGCCATACAGTCGGTGTCACCCACATATATTTAAGGAGCTGCTGTTTTCCCTCCTGACTTCTAAAATTTTTGATCTGAAGAACCATCTCAATTTAAAATTTCAAAATCTGTTGCAGAAAGATTCATATCTGCAAGAGGTGACACTTTTGACTCAGATTCTGGAATGTTCATCTGACATTTAGTAAGAGTTGCATCCCCTTTTTCAGATTGTACAGACTGCTGTACAATTTTAGAAGAACTAATATCAACTTTGAACAAATCCAAACCAGAAATTCTAAATATAGTATTTGTAAAGGCTCTATCTCCCATGCAGAGAGAAAGAATTTTAAATCCAACATTCCTTGAAAGAGTAGCAGGAATTTCCTTGGGTTTTTCATAAGATATTCTGTCTGAAAAGCTTAATTTCCCAACTTACATTTATCTGTCGTGGATGGAGATGAGAAATGATGTTTGGGCATTCTGAAATGTCTGGTATTTTCAGTTTTCTTAATAGAAACACTTTGTGATACATAAGCATCATATCTTTTGGAACTTCTCTTAAAATGCCTTCCTAAGTTTTCACAGTTTAACAGACATCACGCTCCTGACTGGCCTCTAATATCCCAGATTTTTTTTTCATGGGTTATTAATATTTCTGTGTTATCTGCTGCTTTTTTTTTCCCCTCTTGTTTCCAGAGTGTCAGATATGTGTAATTCTTTAGCAGTGCATTTTTCCAGATCTTTTACCTGTATGGATCCTCATACTCTGTGATCCATTACATCTATATGAGTTCCAACTTATCCTTTTTCTTTTTTTCTATTGTTCAATTCTGTTTCTTTTTTGGGGGAGTCTGATGAGTCCTGTGGTGTTTGTTGAGCTGGGCTCTCTTTCAGATCGGGTGTTTCTAAACTAGGCTTTGATATCTGTGTTGTTATAGCTGGCACTTCTGGAGCAGTAAACTTTGATCTTGATTCCTCATTTTTGTTTTTTAATGCTTATTTCTACTTCAGGGTGCTTTTTTTGCATGAGCTGGAATGCCATTTTTAATTTCTTTCAAGTCTTTTGTTAAAGTTTCAGAACTCTGCTTGGATTACTAAAGTGTTTCTTGAAGGCTAATTACAGGACTGATCCCTGGTGGCTGGCACGATTTCTGCAACAGGAAAAGAAAAATGAAAGAATTAGCTGGGAGGATTCTTTGGCTGGTTCACTGTTGTTTCTCTTCTTTCACTGGTTTAGCTTCAGTGACACTGTCATTGTGTAGAACTGGAGCGATGCCAGTAGGAGTGCTCTGTTCTCAGGACCTGAATAGTCCAGTGCAGCTTGTGGTTGATTCATCTCACCATCCAGTGGGGCATATCCTTTGAATCTAGGACACTGAAACTATCCTACATGTTGTAAGAGAAGTAAAACTCTTTAAACCAGATGCTTTAATCAAATACTTAGGCTGATTAGGTGACCAACACCTTTGAAATGTTCATGCCAGTAAGACTGGGCAACAGAAAAAACCCAAGTAAATCAGGAACTCCACCACTTCAGATAGTGAGACCCGGAGACTCGCTTCCCATTGGGATGACCTTTTAAAACAGTGAATAACACTGCCAAGTCTTCTTTAGCATGGATGCACATAGGTAGAACCAGAAGTGATGACATCTTATCTGAGCTAGGGTCAGGGGAGACGTTCCTAGCTTTCCCACAGCTATTAATCAAGCAAAGGAGTGGTCTATGATGCCCAAGTCTTCAGATGTTTGGCCAAGAGCCGACAGGCAATTGCTCTCCTTGTACTTGTTAGAGGAGCTGTGGGTCAAGGTTGGCCAAAATGTTGCCAGAAACATCCTGTGTTGTTGAGGGCCAACTCTGTCACCGTATAAGGCCTCTTCCACCCACCTCATGGTAGATGAGAAAGGGAAGAGTCCTCCTGTGAAAGCCCATGGGATTCTTTCCTACAAAACAGAGCAACAGCCTTCTGTCTCCAGGACCAATACAGATGTGATGGTGATGCATGGAAAGCTTTCCACAGAGGTCCTTACGTCCACCCTGACTTCTCCAAACTCTGCCTACATGGATATTAATTATCCCCTCTACAGCAGTTAAGCTCATGTCAGGCCTAAGATTTGTTCCAGTTCAGATTACATTAAAACAAATCTGTAAGAGAGACGAAATACACATTGATTAATTCAGTTTTCAGCAGTCTTCTTGCACTTTATGAAAGACTGTGCCAATAAACTAAAAATTATATGTTTGTCATTCTCATGCTCCAAATAGTACTGATGACAACATTTTACAGGTATTATGATTTTTTTATAAACATCAGACAATCAGTGCTTTGTTCAAAACATTTTCATGAACAATGTGGAGCTCGTGTCAGTGAGTACATTTGATAGTCACCAGGCTGACTGTAGAACAGAGGAATTTTTTTTTTTAAAGTAGGCAGTAGAAGTTATTCAGGGTGCAGAATTTCTGTATCATATGACTCCAGATTGCATTTGCTTTTCTAAAAGTATTTTTTTTCCCACTAATTTTTCTTCAATTTAGCAACTAAACGAGTCTGGGTTTTATACAACTGCAAAAACATAAAACCATGCATTTGTTCTAGCATTCACATTTGGTAAGTAACAGTCTCCAAAACCATATTTGAGACATCATACATCAATTTAAAGTATAACAGTGTAATCTAAATCAAGTCACTTTTGCTTTAATGTATCATATAAATTGAACAGAAACCTAACTTTAATCGAGAAGTTGGCATACAAATTTACCATAATCTGTATACTTTAAAAATCAAATTAAGAATAAACCAGCCAATCAGTACACTAAAGATGTTGTTAAAAAAAAATTACCTTTTTGTTATTCATCTCATCCTGCTCACAAATTATATTATTTTCTCTGCACTTCTTACGTTTGGGCTTTTTGCCTCTTAGTGTTCGATGATAGAGATATATCTGAAGACAGGGAATTGAAGTAGTCTGCTCTTGTCTCTAAGCATCTAACCTTCCTTTACATAAACTTCTCAAGCATTATCTTCCCTGCTAAAAAGTAGCTTTGTTTCATTTTGTTTCATTTCATTTTGTTTCATCTTTGTGGGAGAGAACTAAAATGCTGCTGATGTCTGGTTTTCCCTGGGATTTTGATGCAGATCAGTTTGAATTGACAAGAGTAGCAATGGTTATGCTGCACTTACTTTTTGATGAAGATGCTGGTTAAACACAGATTGTTCTCAGGCAGAGCCAAACTCTTCTCACCAGAAGAGGTTTCTTCTCACCACAAGAGGTTTCTTCTCACCACTAATCCCACACTAACTGGTGTGAATCAGGTACAATTGGTTTCTCTTAAAGGACAGAAAATTAATCTGTGATTATGTGTTGAAGTGAAGACTTTTGTACTTTGCTCACTCGTTTATCATTTTTTGTTAATAATACAAAAGCTACAAACATGCCTTTCCTTTACTAGGCTTTTGGTGTTTGGTACTTACTGTTTCTTAGCTAGGGTAAGAAGCAAGCAATCCTTTTGTCCAGAATTCATCTAGCCTTACAGAAATTTTTTGAGTCCATAGCCAGCTTGAGGACCTGTGCCTAGACGCATGGGCAAAGTTTGAATATCTCTAGATTAGGTCTTTTCTGACAATGCAAAGCATACCCTGAGCACCTATTTTTCCTATTAACCACAGAGACATAGAATGATTTCTGTCGGAAGGGACCTGTAAAGGTCATCTAGTTCAATCCCTGTCCAACCTGATCTTGAACATCACCAGGGATGGGGCAATTCTAAATGGGGAAAGAGACTGAGCAATTGTTAGACATAAACAATAATAATTTTGTATCACTGGTATTGTTGGCACCGTGTTTGACACGGCAAATAACTTCTGCAAAGGTCAGCAGTTTTCACAGGCCTCCTTCACATGCATATGTCTTATTTTAAATAAGCATCACTGCTGTCATGGAGTGCTTCAGCTGACTTGATGAAGCTGTGGCATGGATGGGAAAGGGTAGAGCCAGCTTTCACGTAGACCAGAGTAACACCTACCCCAGGAGCTGCTTGCAGAAAAGGCCCTTAATACTTCTACACCAGCCAAATCTGTCAAATTAAGTAGATAAACATGACAAAGTATATGGCTTTATGATAACATCTGCCCTGCATAAAAAAGTTGAGATATGAAGGGGAGAAAACTATGTGGGTCATGTTTGGTAAGTGATTATTTCATACAATTGTGAACAATTAAGAATGGAGTATGACAACTCCAAGTGCACAGCCTGTGACAAGCTCTGTAGGAATTTCACAGTCTGTGTGCTCAGAATAATGCAGTGACAGCTAATGCTCTAGTATATAAAATTATCCTTCATTTTAAAAAGAAACTGCTGGGAGAAACTAACTCCACACCCTGTTTGTTGAACAGAACACTAGGAATGGAAAAGAAAAAACAAAAGTATCCTTCACTGCCCAGTTCCTGACTGACATGGTGGCATTTATTTTTCACTCTCATGTTCAGATCCCTCAGAAAAGCAAATGCAAAGGGGGTTTGGCGTTTCAGTCAGCTTATCCTCCAGTCCCTCAACACAAACTGGCAAATAGCCCCACCTCTCAGCCAGCTGACAACCTGCAGTTTCAATGGGCTTGAATAGAATCTGTTGCTCATGGAATTGCTTTTCGAATACACATGTGAACATAACATGTTTTCCTGCTTAAGCACCTTCTTAAGCACAGCCATTTTTTTCTGGCTAAGGCTAGCACCAGAAGAAATGCTAAATGCCAAAACGTGTGGGGTTTTCAAAGCACCTGATGTTCTGAACGGTGGTGGCTTTGGAGAGAGCCCGCAGTGATTCCCAGGTTTGACTGGCAAAGCTAGTTAAAAGTAAGTTATTGCATGCTTGACTCAAGACAACTGCTTAGGATTTGATCATCAAGGATCCAGCTTCTCCTCTTATTTTCCTTTAACAAATTCTGCTCTGAAACTCATTTGCTGTTACACATTTGCCTCTGACAGTACCCAATCTGCTTGAGACTTCAGTTAGTGGTAGCACACTGCCACACAGAGAATTAAGTACATTAAGGGTCTTTCTCTCTTTTTCTAAACACAGAAGGCCATATTAAATGCTGGGTTTTACCCCTCTTAATACCCAAATGCTGCACCCTTCCCTTATCTACAATGAGCACTTTCATGTGCCTCAGCCACAGGCTCTAAGGATGCAGACTTTAATAAAAGCTCAGGGTTGCAGTTAATAGTGACTTGCCTAAACTTGAGGTCTGAAATTAAGAAAGAAGTGACCTGATTTTTGCTGCACCATTGGCCCTAATGAGATTTGCAGTCGTCCAGCAAATCAGCAAAGCCAAGCAATGGGAACTAAGCAAGTATGCAGATCAAACAGAGCACTCAAAAATTAATGTTTTCTAATTAGCTACTTTTTCATTGCAAGGGACTTCCAATTGGTCAGAAGATTATTTCATTTATATATCTGGCATGGGACTGATTATCAAAGAATTCAACCAGCCTATAAAGAAGACAACTTCCTGTGCAGGAACAACTAAAAACCTTTTTGAGACAGACTAGAATCTCAAATATTCCATAAACCTGGGAGGAAGGCTAATATGAACAGAATGACTATGATAAACTCTGAATTGAATTAGAAATATACATTAAAAATAATTATATATTTGATTCTTCTTCCCTGTGCAAAGCAAGGAACTTTCCTCTTTATGTCTTTGTTAGAGAAACCATTTTTTCATGGTGCCCACACTGCCTGATGGTGTGAGAATTTCTCATAGGTGAGCCCACCTGCAAAACCTTCAGCAATGTGTGGCATTTCCCTTGCTGTGTGATTACCCCATCCCAGTTAATGAATGCACACAGTGGTACAAGATGATGTGTCTGGTATTAAGGTGAACATGGAAAATATTGTAAGATTTTAATACATTAGAAAAGCAGAGCTCCAACCCCACACGACCTGTGCCTGGCAATGGTCCTGCTGATCCTTTACCCTTCCCATGTGTTGATGTCCCAACCTCAGCACACTGTTCCTGTCCCCACTGAGGTTCCCAAAGCCCAGACTGGGGCTGCCCTGCTCCCTGGCTGGGGTGGTAGGAAAGGTCCTGGCCACAATGTCCTGTCCTGCTGTCCCGGAGAGGCCCCAGCCATTGATGTGACCTGATCCTTTTCAACATTCAGCTGCAAGTCAGTTCAAACGGCCTGAAGAGTTTTGGTTGAGGTCAAATCTAAGATGAAGCTGAGCATTTTGCTTAGATTCCCCTCCAAAAGAGACAGAAACAAACCTGTAATCTTACAGGCACTTTCTCTGCTGTTTCCTGGCAAATTAATTTTCCTTTGAAGGAAAAAAAAGGCTCGGAGAAAATCTTCAGACCAGCTTTATTATAACCCAGCTGAGTTCACATGAATGAGGGCTAAACTGAAAGTTTCCACATACTCTTTTATATTGGTTTGGGTTTTTTTAAAGGCTCATTTACTGGTGCAACCTTACACAGACTTGCCCAAGCTCCCTCTGTCACATCAACAAATTTAAAATGATTTGCTAATTCCTGAATTATTTACAATTACAGTCTTTAGTTCAACAACAAATGTAAAGTGACCTTTGTGAAGCTGGGAATTTGTATCTTGTTCTTTCATGCCACTTTTTCTACACAGATCTGCTACAGAGGAACTGTCCTGCAATCTCCCAGGTTTTCTTTCTGCAAAAGTCAGCAGAACAACTTATAACAAAAAGCTTGGCAACTCTTTCATTTATAAATTGCATCTTGCCAAGTGCTTCCCTGCTGCATAAAGCAGATTGTCACTTCTCAGTTCAGTTCCCCGTGCTTTGTCCCACAGCCCAATAAGCATTTTTGCAAGGCTTACAAAATGGGATCTCTTTCCTTCAGACAGACAGACATCTCTTTCACGTGCAGAGCAGGACGTGAAATGAACCCTCCACAGATCAAACGCAGACGTTGAGTGAAATCCAGGGTTTTGGATACCACAGGAAACCACAAATGCTCTTAGACCCTTGCTCAATACACAAAAACAGGGATTAGAGGGAGAAGACACTGAGTTATCCCACTTCATGTTTCTTCCTGCTACCACAACCACAGCATCCAAAAGTTTTCCATGTACTAAGACTGTCAAAGTGCTGGTTGATTTGTATGGGTCCCTTGTCTCTTTTTCCTTTATCTGTGGCAAAGCTTTCAGTGCCTAAAAAGGGTTCTTGATAGTAGCATTCAAGCAGAACGGCTTTAAATCAAAGGTCTTTCAGCATCTCTCATGGTTATTATATCACTGCCTCAGCTGCTCTCTTCTTGTGGCTGTTTCCACAGGCAAATCCACCGAGTGCTTCGCTCACTCGCTCTCCAGTCCCTCTTTGAATCCTGTCTCAGAAAGCATCCTGGTTTCAGCACAGTCCCACTGAAAGAGGATCATTCCCCAAAGAGGTCTCACTTTGAATGTTCCCGCCCTCCATGCACAATCTCCCTTCCCTCTTATTGTTCGTGCTGTTTTGTGGGTTTTTTTTCCCTGCAGCAGGAGTTTTCTTTTTAGTTTTCTGCTTTAAACAGGTAAAGACAGAAGTGCTGCCTTCTAAAGTGCCTGGAGAAAAGTCCTGGGATTTGCTTGGCAATGAGGAAGAGACTGGAACAAAAGAGTCATAGGGTTTCAAATTCTGAAAGGAAAAAAGTTGTTCATAAGCTTATAGAAATGTCACAGGAATTAATGGATTTGCCCAATGACAGACTGAATAAGAACAGAAATACTTCAGCACTTGTCTGTAGGGGCTCAGCTCATCCTGCTTTTCACATTCCCCCCACCTCAGCTTCCTCGTTGCTCAAGCCTCAGCGCCAGGGAAAACAGATGCTACTACCATGCACAGACTGACACTACAAAGTCACGATCAGACCAACATTTCTCCAGGCTAAAAAGCTGTTCCCATTGTCACTTTCCAAGACACGGAGACTTTTGAATCAAGGCTAATGAGTGTGTGTTTTAAAAGGTATCTGAAAGCCCCTGGCACAGTGTGTCCCTGGGATGGGTTTTGCTCACTGATAGTACTTTGCTTTAAAAAAAATATTGTCCCTTAGAGCTCTCAGTCACTGACAAAGGAATCTACTGACTCTCAAATGGAAAGGAAGGTAATGTGTAAAATTCCAGTGCAATTCACCAATTCACTAGTACAAATTACCATAAGCATCTTCCACACAGATTAGCAAGACTGACTGTGTTGGTCAATGTGTAAACTATATCAATTATCAACTTCGTAGCCTCAGCCCAGGATTCAGATGCCTGCCCATGCTCATTTACCACTATGCAAATTGGCTCTTCCCTGAAAAGCTGTTGGTAAACTGCAATAATCTGTGTGTTAATACCATGCACCGAAAGGAGAAGAGGGGGAAACAGAAGAGAAATTGCTGAGATGACAACAAGAACTCAAACACACAAAAAAATACCAACATGAGAAGTTATAAACTCTATGGACAACACCAGAAAATGGAAATCGAGCAAGACCCATTCTGCCTTTCCAAAAAGCAGTACATCCCCTCCTGACTGTCAGACTGCCGGGCCAGCAGAGACTCATCAGGTGCCAGCATAGCTCTCTAGCATGCTGCAGATATCATGCCTGAAGAGTAAACAGTGCCGTTTCACAACGCGTGCATGACCAGTGACAGTTCTGGAGTGCCCAGGAGCAATGCTGATACAGAAACATGATTCAGGAGGGGCTACGAGATCCTGACAGGGAAATTGAAACAATTTCTCAAGGGAAGAGAAGTCAGAAATTTTAGGACATCAATGAACAGAAAGAGTGTCTCATTTTCTGAGCCTGAAAACCTGCTTTCTCCCCCACAACAACCCTGAGCTTCATAAAGCCCCTCTGTTTCAGAAGTGCAGACCTGCTACTAACCTCCCTGCAGAGATGTCATGTCCCACACTGGAGACACCGCTTCCCAAAACAAAGCCACGCAGCTCCCAATGACTCAAAACCACCACACTGCAAGACCAACAGGCTGTACAATGCAGCACAAAATGCCCAACCATCTCTCACCAGCAAACACAAAGCCTTGGGCTCACATGAGCATGTCCACCTCTGTTATTTCCAGAGCGAGCTCTCTTCTATTTTTTCCTGAACTCTTTAAACCCATTATTACTGGATTTCATCTAGGAAGTGTTGTCTGCAAGCTCTTTGTATTTGTATGACATCGGTGATCCCAGATCTCAACAAAGGAAGATTACTACCTATTGTGGCTGCACAAAGATTTCAAGTGTGACCGTGTCTCCACGTGTTAGGGGCGGTACAGAGAAGAAATAGTCCTTGCCACTAAGAAAGTACAATCTCACAAGCTCCCTTCTGCCCTTTTCTCTGAAGGATAAAGATTACTGACTTCATCTTGATGTACTAATGCGTATTAGAGAGTTACCCAAGGTAACACAGGAAGCCTGCAGCAGAATCAAGAGCAAGATTCACATCTCCATTAAACATAAGGTAATTTTTTCCAGTTCTTGTAAGGGAAGGTTAAAACACTGGTTGCAAAAAAATCAAAGAAAACTCCTGAGGCTGCTGTTTTATCCTAAATAAATAAACAAACCCTCTCCTCCATTGGTGGTTGTCCTTTCAGAGCATGACCCTACCTGAACAGATTATTTGAGGAAATACAAGGTAGCAAAGCAGAATCCCACTCTTAAAATAGGAAAGAGAAAGGAGATATAAATACCTTGTTTCTACCCTACCAGCTCCTATCAAAAAACACCACTGGGAAAAAAAAAAACCTAAAAAATATAACTCTGCCAGAGCTATCCTTGACTGATTTTGTTTGAAGAATTTAAGGTCAGGTTGAATAACAAAGGCTCCACCTCCTATTCCATTTTTTTTGCTATTCTTAGAACCAAAATTCTTATGCTAATTTAAACCTCCCTTGTTTTAATTTAAATTCATTATTACTGATTCTGCCCACCATGTACTTGAGCAGATTATTCCCCCGCTCTTTGAAGCCACTTACACACTTAGCACAATTGAGGACTGTTTTCCTACTCCTTTGGTTTTCTCTGTTTTCCGAAGACCCGATTCTTTCCATCCTCTCAAATAACAAGCCCCCTTTCTGGTTCCATCATCAGCACCACACTTCCCACCTAGGCCATGTCTCACTGATCACATCCCTCTTGAATTGCAGTGCCCCCCAGGATTGTAGGGCTTCCCCACTTCCTACCTACGTTCCCTCACTCATACTCAGGTAGCTGATGGGTCCTGATCTGAGCCTTTAGCTTGGAGCCCACTGCTGATGTACCCCACGGGGCATCGGCACATGTTGTTAGCACCTCTGCCTCCCACCATGCCAACACATCTCACTTGTCCTGCCAGATCCGCTGTGTTCTTTAATGACCCACACCCGGGCACCTCCAGTGGTGCTGCGACTCCTTTGCACATTAATTGAGTGACAAGTGAGGTTACATGACCCCTTCCGTTCCAGTGCCAACTTGGACAGGTGACATCCCCAAGGAAGGAGACATGAACATCTCAGGCTCTGGGCTGCTGCTTAAAGTAAAACTGGTTTTAATTTCAAAACATTGGCACGCTTGGGGGATGCCGCTAACGCTCTCCAACTGACAGCGCTTTGGCAGGGGCACTGCTCGGCTTTCGGTGCCAATCTGTCTTTAGACATCACAGCCTGTAAACCTGCAGATGGAGTTTTCCACAAGCAGAAGCTGACATGTCAGAAGCTTGACGGTAGGATCTGCTGGCCATGATCCAGCAGCACAGTCTCTCCCTCTCGGTGCCTGTGGGAGGTGGGCTGAGTGAACAGGCGGCTAAAGACACTTCTTTTGAGGGTTTGGGCCCACCTCAGCAATAGCTTTTTCCCTCTTCCCCACGAGAGGAAATGTAACAGACTCTCTGCAGGGAAGCTAAGAGCAGAGGGGTGTTTACTGGCATTGGTACCAGAGGCAATACCAGGATTACACCCTAGTCCCAGACACATAGACTCACTCCAGCCTGTTGCTTCACTACACTAGCTGATAGAAACAAACTCAGCAGGGCTGTGAGTATTTGGGTGGTTTTTAAATTAACTGTATAAACTTGGCCTTAACACCTTCTTTACCAACTGCTTTACTCTGCTCAAACCACAAGTGACCACATCAAGTTCTATGCACAGCTCATGCTTTACTGGGGGAAATCAGATGGTGGTGTAAGGGTCTCCTCAGTGTTCAAACCAGGAATGAGTGAAAACAAGATGTGTGAAATCTGCTCCATAACACAGACCTGGTATCCAACACTGCACGGTCTAGGCATTAAACCTGATCTAGAAAAGAAGAACCTACAAGAATTTGGACTAAAAGCAGCCTAGAAAAGCCAAGACATTAAGATCCATCCTGAAAACTGGTACTGGGTCAATGGCAAAGCAACACATTTATCTCCCCTCTCCCAGATCACCTAATACCGAAGCCAAATTTAGTACATACCAAAATGTAAAGGAGATGCTGAGGGCCATACCAATGTTCTTTCTGCCTGCAAGAAAATTAGTTTAGAAAATGTTTACAAGCATTCCTTTAAGAGTGTCTTATCCATTTGACTTCTGAAAGTAATTCAGATAGTTTTAAACTACACTGCAGCCAAGAAGTAAAAACACCAAACAAGTATCACTGCAACAATAGCATTTTGGAAAATTCATTTATATCTGTTCTTTCTAGCTACCAAATATACACTCATGTCTAAACATTCAGCAGATAATTTGATGTTTCTGGATATGACAGTATGAACAATATTCCTTTCAAAGTGGTGGGAATACATTATGACTCACACATGACATCTGCCTTAAGCCTAGGGAGTAATTTAAACTGGAGTATTTTATCAGGGGATTATTAATTTTGGAACCTAAATTAATGAGCATTAACCTGAGTGAATATCTAGAAAACATTACGAATGGGTAGGAGGGCAGAAAACCTACTTGATGACTCAGAACAAAGTTTAAAATATCATTTAAGGGGTATAATGAGTACAATAATAACAATTAGAAAAGAGGCGGCTCATGAAAAAATTGAGTCAGCTTATGTCTGAGGTAATAGTCTGCTAAGGGTAACAGCAGTGCCCCCCATCACCACAACAAGCTTTGTTCCAAGTCACCACAAGCAAAAAACCAAAGCATCTATCTTCTACCAACCCAAATTTGTTATGAACTGGATGAGAGGCTGCCACAATCCCCCCAAAAAAGGCTAAGAACACATAAGTCCCAAGTTGTTTGAGTGAATAAAAGTGATTTCTTAGGCTAGAAGACTTCCCTTCCAACTATACAATAAGTTTGGTTCAGCGGTGGCATCTCGCTACAGCAAACCCTATACTGGGGAGCACAAATAGGTGTGCTGCCTGTAGGATGAACAATATTTCTTACAGTCCATCCACCAGTGATGATGACAAGCTGGGATTTATCCATGTGCATCACTACAATGCAGGCAGGATGTCAGCTGGCCGAAGAGAGGCTGGAAGAGATCATGAGATGCAGATATCTAGAGAACATGACCTCTGAAGAAACACAGGTAATGTTTAGCCTAGAAAAGAGAAACCTGAGAGGACACAGAGTCATGTACACATATATAAAGGCAGCTAAAAAGACAGTGAATATAAACGCTTCCCCACATCCAGGTTGATGGGGACGAGGAGCAGTAAATTTAAATTATAGCAGAAGAGATTTCAGGCCAGCATAGTTTTAACATTGCTAACTCTCAGCAAAGCAGCTGATGGGATGGGGAGGAGGTTTTGTGGTCCCCTTGGAGAAGGAGTTTAAGCATGGTGTCAAAGAATTGATACGTCAAGAGTGGCAAAAGTAGAATTGATTACACCCTGGGGGAGGATGGCCTAGGTAGCTGTTTGCTGATCTTGGGAGGTAAGAACCTTGAGCAGCCATTTCCTACGATTAGCATATGGGCCGAATTCAGTTTCTACTTACACCAAAACCATTTCTTTTGTCAGGATGAAGGAACCTGAAAGAGGACCTGGGATTAAAAATCCAATATGCAGTTTGGCAGGTGGTCATAGGTAGAAAGCATTTCCCTGTTTTTAGAGAATTTATGAAGTACACCATCAGAGGGTGGCTGTCTATCTCACATATGGGAATATGTCTAATTAGAAACATTTAACTTTTCCATCTTTCAGTCAGAATAGCCCACCCAGGGCTCAGAGCATAAGCACCATCTGACAAGTTTTAATGGGAACCCAGCAAGCCCTCAGCTGTTTGGAAGCATGATTACTAAACTGAATTTCCAAACTATATTTCTTGTCCTTTATGAAAAAATAATGAAGTTTTTCTCTGCGAGTATTTATAGTACTTCATTAATTTGGGATGAGTACTAGCAAATAGTTTAAGAGCCAGTGAAACAATAGTAAACAACTGCATAAAGAGCTGGACTTAAACTTTTGATGCAATGGTTTCTCCTCTCTTGACTCTAATAAGCAAGAGGAAACTCACTTGTCAGGCTTTGAAATGTGTGGTGGTTTATGTGCCACAGCTATTACTTTATAAAGGGAGCTCTCACTCAGCTTTTTACCTGCTTTGATACTCACTGATTTATAAACCATCAGGGACAAGGTTGATCAGCCCATCTAACCTTCCTCTTCTAGTGCATCTGGCACTAGAAACCCCAAAACACAGAAGTGATGGTGAGCACTAGTACACAGAGACCGTGAGGGCCCTAAGCAAGGGTATGAATTCAAGGGATTTCAGGTTTGTTCAGCCATGTGAGAACTGTTGTCAGATCACTCATGAAACCAGTCCATAGTTCCTGGGCTCCCATTTAAGACACCACAAACTCCATCAACAAGCTGCACACAAAGCCACAACATTGACTGAGACAATTTTGTCTAAAAAAGCAAAGAAAAGACTAAGACCATGGAAGGATGACAAGGCCAGTCAGAGGGATGAGCAATTACATATGCCAGGGGATTTAAGCCCAGAAGAAAAAGTAGAAGAGGAAGGAGAATTTATATTGGATGTACAGAAATTTCAGGACTATCATCTCCTCTGTGCCACCCTGTGAGTGTTGCCCATCTTCTCTAACATGATAGCAGGCATCGACTGAAAGATCACTGGGCAGTCACTTATACAAGTTCCTGGATGGATAGTTCAGTCTCGTGGAGACAGTGTATTTTCACCTACCCAGAGCCTCTAGTGGAAATATTTTGTACAATTTATGTGTAGGGCATAGGTTGTGTCATCTACCTGTGGGCGGAGAGATCTGTATTGTACGTATCAGGAACCACCAGATGCAGTCCTATGGAAAGTAAAGTCAGCTCAGATCTCCAGCAAAGAAAATCTCCTTTTAATTCCTCCAGCACTTACAGGCTTCTTTCACCCTGTCAAGAAGGGTATGGATGAAGATGCATCTTCATCTGACCCAAAGACACTGATCTTGGTTTCTTGTTCTCTGCAACCCAAGTCATGGCTTTGGATGAAAAATTCAAGAGAAAGTATATTTCTATATAATTCCTGGAGGTTTTCAAGACGATGAAGGAAGCAAAATGTTTGCTTTAAGTCCCACCTTCCTCCTCCCATACTTCTCCTGGGAAACAAAATTGCTGTGCATTGTGCACAAACCCAATGGCTGGAGAGGATAAAGCCTCAGCAGAGCTGGCTTTCATTCTTGTGCTGCAGAGCAGTAAACCACCACAAACACATAAGAGACATGTTTTGTGCTCACTAGTGTGCCAATGTCACCACCCTGGGGCATGGTTCAGCATGAATCAGGCAAATAAGAAAACTCTGGCCTCCAAAAGTGAGAGTCATTGCAGTCTTCTGTGCAGAATAGCAGCAAAAGAGAGGTGCACTGAGGAGTAAATTCTCAGCCTTGTCCAGTCCTCCTTCAGTACCATCAGCCTGAATCCCTCCACAGAGCAAGACAGCAGCCCTAAAATAAATCACATATGAGCCTGATCTGAACAACCCCAGCCCAAACCCTATCCACATCTCAACTGTATGAAGAACATCTCATGCAGGACCCCTTTGTATAAACACTTTGAGGAGCGGAATTCAGAGCTCTGGTCACAGTGTGCAAGACACTGTTTTAGACTCCAAAATAGTCCATCGCAGGTAGAGGCAGATGCAGGTGATACTTGCTGTGGACCCTCCTCCTGAGTGACTCCTTTACTGGCATAGAAACATCAACGGGTTATTTGATTATTACAAAAGAGATTTGTTTGCAATATCAGCAGCGATGCCAACCTTCCCCACAACCTTGTTTCATTTATGAAAAGTTTTAATTTGATTTGGTTTTATGACTTTTATCCTGTGAGTCATGTATTTGGGGCATGAGCAACAGGGAAGATTTCTTAAAGCAGGAAGAGGAGAGTAACTGAAGCACAAGAGTGTAGACCGGAGACAATTTTGATAGGATGCTTTGTGGAACACAATTATGGAGAATTACATCTTTTTTTTAAGAAAACAAGGCCTAAGGAAATGTGGGGGTTTTTTAAATTATGTCCAAGCACTTTCATGACAGAAGCAATAAGTGCAAAAACATAAAACACACACAAACATCTCTCTCATGCACTCATGAGTACGTCAGAGCTTCCAGGGGGAAAACTGTTACTGATCCAGTGACCTTCCCCTAAAAACACCCGAGCATTACAACAGTGTGCTGATTAAAACTGAGATGAGGGCAGTGCTCCCAGGGCTACCTGTTATGTGAGGCTAAACACTCCAACCCCATTTTGTAGATCATCAGCTGGCATAGCTGGGGGGAGGAGGGATAAACTTCTGAGCCCTAAGCCTTTCTCCAAAACAAGTGGCAGGAAACACTGCTTCTATGCCTGGGACATAATTGTTTGCCCTTATTCACTGAACAGTAAACTTCATGATGGAGAATTCTCTCTTTTAGTGTAACACAAAGTAACTTTAGCCAGGTTAAGTGACAAACAAGTTTGGGCATGAAGCATTTTGCATCCAGCATTGTATTCACTGTTGGCATCCCGAAGGACAAAATACACCAGTCAGCTCCACAAGTAGAAGAGATTAGTAATATCCACAAGATCAACTAATAAACACTGCTGGTATTTTGCCATCCTTGCTGCCTCCTCTCCAACCTACGGGCATGCTGCCTTCTTATTCCAAAGTGCTGGTGGTGGCAGAAAGGCCAACAGGCAGAGCTTTTCCTTGATGACAAAGGTTGGGTGTTGGTAAAGCTCTAACTCTCCTCTTCGCATAGCCATGGTTGTATGCTTTTATAGATAAATTTCCACCACTCATTAATATTTTATCTAAAAGCTGTACAGGAGCCTTTTCTTAGCATGCAAGCATGCATTTGACAGTTTGCAAAATAGCAGGTAAGTGTGCAAGGTGGGCTGAGCGCCACGCGTTGCAGAGAGCTGGCTGGAAATGCCCTCTGCTTCCCAAGCAAGCGCAAGCAGCCTCAGCAACCTCAGGAGGAAACTATGGAAAATATACAGCCAGGTTGAGTGTGTTTTCATGGCTTGCAGATATAAGAAAACTCTTGTCTCTCCATGTTGACCTGTGAGCAATTGGTAATTAATGAGGCCTGAATTGGGGGATCTATGATATGGTTTCAAGGCCTGAGAGCCTTGGCAGAAAACACTTAAATGCTTGACACAATGGATACAGCTTGGGCTCAATATGCTGTATAAGCACACACCCCCATGCTAGCTTGTCTAGTCCAGAATAATTCCTGAAAACTGGGGAGCATAGGTGGTAGTGGGAGTAGGGGAAAAAATAAGTTACAGTTATAGAAGAAGAGATTTTTCCTCAAACACTGCATGCCACCAGTCTGGTCCTTCTGCCACAACCAAGTCCTGTTAGTTTAAAGCAGTCATCCAGGCAAAAGAAGACAAGGAAAGCCAAGCTAAGCAAAGCAAATGGAGCTGGCAGTGCTGCTGACAGAGGCAGGTGAATCCCAGCACTGTCAGCGCAATACTGTGCTGCAATCCTTGCTTCAAGAGAAAGCTTACACTAATTTTTTACACTCTTTTTTTTTCGTTTCCTCTCCTCACCTTAATGAGGTTTCTGCTTTTCAGGAGTCCTCTTTTTGTAATGGTCAGATTGCAAAGCTCAGCTGATTCCCTCCATCCTACCCACCTCTCCCCTTGCTCAGCTGACCCATCTTATGAAAGCAGAGATTCATGCGGCTCTTATGCTGTTAAGAGCCTGGCACTAACACTATAAAGATCCAGTATTCAAACACTATCATTGAGCTCCCAGAGAATAAACTACCTTGATTGAGGAATGGGCTCATTAAAGTAACAAAGTGACAGCTTTGAGCTTGCAGTTTCTAAATGCAGCTGCTCTGATGGGATTAAAGATGCGTTCCGACTGGGAGGAAAGAATGGCCTTAATGTCAGGTCTGCCTCTGGCTACATCATTAAGCAATAAGACATGACAGGCAGTACACTTCAGGGGATCTTTTTTTGCATACTTAGGTATGCGGTGAGGTATAATGGTCAGAGCAAAGCAATCTTAGTCCCCGAGGGTTGTGATCATTGCACCAGTGCATATTATACACTCCTCTCAGCCAGTCAAACTCTCTGTATCTCTAACACAATAATAATAGTAACCAATCTGAGAGCACCAAGCAATTTTGGGTGAAATTCATCCCTGCTGCCTAAAACCCAAGTAATCAGGCTTTAGATTAAGCACACATAAGTCTCTACATCTATTTAAATGGATTTGTGAGCAGTCATCGGTTTAGAACTGCTAATAACAGGCCAAATCCTGGACAAATCCCTGACCGAGTGCCATCCCAAAATATTCAGAGGGACACGGACAGCCAGCACTGTTCCCACAGGTTTTTGACACGACACTGAGCACAACTGCAGCAAACCAAGCTGCATCCCCTTGTGCATGTCTCTTTAAAAGACCTGGAAGAACGGAACCTACATTGACAGGTGACTTTACATGATCTACTGCCACCTTGATATACCTTGATGTAGGTTTGCTCTCAGCTAACACCTCTTCTGCATGAGAGTCCCACATATCATCACTGAGGCAAATAAAACGTTATTAGAGCTGTTCACCCTCCACTACTGGATACATAGGAGGAAAAACATAATTTTTGAACATGCAGAAGATACCAGTGTGCTGCACAGTCACTCCTGAAGTCAATAAGCAACCTTTACAACAGGACAAGGGGCAATGGCTGCAAATTGGAGCACAGGAAGTTCCGCACCAACATGTGGAGGAACTTTTTCACAGCGAGGGTGCCAGAGCCCTGGGACAGGCTGCCCAGGGAGGTGGTGGAGTCTCCTTCTCTGGAGAGATTCAAGACCCGTCTGAACGCCTATCTGCGCAGTATGAGCTGGGGAGCTGCTTTGGCAGAGGGGTTGGACCCGATGATCTCTCGAGGTCCCTTCCCACCCCTGCAACTCTGTGATTCTGTGACTGCTAAATAGATTAAGACTGATCCTGATGACTGGCTTAAGGGTGATACATCCATCTTAAAACCAATATTATGGTCTTATGATGGTGGAAGAGGGTCCACCTATTACTGCTTCTGATGTGTAAGTCATTCTCCATATGCCAAGTCTTGTAGCTCTCCTTGTCTCTGGCCTCAATTGCTGAAGCCACTAATGACTGTAGTTGCCTGAATTTACCTATACCCTGTTGCTTACTCAAATAAATTTTTCAAAGCAGAAACTCTTTAAGGAGCTCTTGAGCCAGATACCTAAAAATGAAGATGCTGAAAATACCTTCAGGATGCTTTCCAAAAGCTTACACGCTTTCTTTCTAACTACTCTGAATGCAAAATACAGGCTACATATTCCATACAGTCACAAATCATAAAGGAAGTCTGTTCTATATGCAGTTTGGTTGTGTGATTTATACACAGTATGTGAGCAATTTTGGAAAGAAAAACTACAGTAAAAGAGAGTCAATATGGAAATTATTCCTTGGCTCACAAAAGGCTAATCATATGATCAAACACCATACACTGAAAGAGCCAGGTGCTCACAGCTAGTGACATAATCTGACCACAGAAAATGTTCTGCATCCAGCAAGCATCCTTACTCCAAATTGTAAGGGTTTATAGCAACCTAGCAAAGCTAACAGACTGTGTAGGACTCCTCTTACAAGTCAAGGAAATGGTCTAAGTTGCTTAAATGAATGAATGTGAAAAGCTTGTGGCTGGCCAGCCACACACAACTATCAATTGGCAGCTTTACACTCATTTCATACAGCAAGAAGCCACCTGCATCATCTGGGGGCTTAGGACTCTGTTCCTGAGAGAGGTTTATCCAGAACAAAGGCTGTTTCTCTGCTGTGTCTGAGATTTGTAACCAAAGTATCAGTAAAATATCACATAAAAGGGGGAAAGGAAAACAAATATGACCTTTTTTTTTTTTTTTTGATAGAGCATTTTTTTTAGATGGAGCAAAAAAGGGGCTCAGACCTTTACCATTATCTTTCATTCCCATATTTCAGCCAGAGGTTTCAGGTTTTACCTTCTTACCTGGAAACAACATTCCCAGCCATGCAGCTGATAAACTCAAATTGCACCCTAGGAAGCCACCTCCCCTATCCCTCCTGTATGTTTTTATCAATTACCAAGGTTGATGTTCAAGCTCCCAGCCTAAAACTCCTCTGTAGAGCAGTCACAAACTCACATTAAATCATGAAAGTTTAAACTCCTCATGTTTTGCAATATTTACAAATCAATGAAAGTAGCGTAACAAAGTGGCGGTTGTCTAGAGCTGAAAAAAGCTGCTGAGCTGGGACTCCTTCCATCAGTAAATCTGTTCCCATTTTTTATTTACAGAAATTTAAGAGAATTCATTAGTCATAGAAAATTAATAATTTAAGACAGGTGAGAGCCACACAAGTGTACTCTACCCTTTATCTCCTCCAAAGCAGAATGTGCTCCCACATATTTTTTTAGGAAATGCAGACACTGGAACATTTCAGGCTAGAGAGCACCAGTGAAGAAACCTAACAACACTACTGCAGAGGTTCCCACCCACGCTATGCTACACAAACCACTGCCAAGTGGAAGGTGTAGAGCCAAGAGCAGACCCTGCAAAGGAATCTGCCCCTGAATCCTGTGAAAACGGTGACAGTGCCTTTTCTACTGCGTATTTCCTACTGGTCTATTCCCAGAGAGAGTACAGGCTGGGAAGGCTAAATTCATATCTGCTCAACTTTTTCAAGCCTAAGCAATACCGGATTATCCTGAAGCTTTAACTTGAGGTGGGTTTTTACAAAGCTGTTTAAATTCTGTGCCTTTGTACACTTTTGCAGTGATTTCCCTAGAAACTCAAGTGCCACACTGCAAGAACATTCCCATTTCTTGTATTCACAGGCAGCTTTGTGTTACAGGTTCCTTTGGCCAGAAACACTAGTACAACACTGGGATACATTCTCTACCACCAAATGGAAAGGGAACGCTACCAAGGAAATCCTTGATAATAATCACAACCCATCCAATCATCATCTTTTCTCCTAATAGGTACCCTTTAGGAACCAAGCAGTGGAGAGAACCTGACTGATCCCATAGGGAAACTGCCTTCCCAAAAATTGCATTACTGCTCTGGATGTCAGTTTGCTGTTCAATAGGATTAAATACTCTTTGAGAAGAGGATGTTGATGAAGAGAGCTGCGTAAGAAGTTAGGTAAATGTGTATTTACCAATAGCATATTATTATTATTATCCTCTTGTCCAAGTGTCTTCAGCAAAATGAAGCTGAAAAACATTCAAAGCTTTCAAATTACAGGAAAAAACTAAAAAGGATTAATACAATCTGAAATGGGTCATTTTTAACAAAAACATTTGTAAATGTGGGATATATAGACAAGGCAGACCATGGGAACTCAGGAAACACCTTTAATTTAGATTGACCTTACCTATTTACTAAAAAAAATAATTTTTAGTTACCAGTTACTCTTTACCTCCATGTTTCCTACATCCTTTCTTCCCCTGTCATCTCCTACCCCATGTCCCCTGCCCGGAGAGCTCTTCAGAACCATCTTGAGAGCCTAACATGTCTGCATAGCACAAGGCACACTGCACCCTAGTCTTGATTCAGAGCCATAGCATCACAGAATCACAGGTTCACAGACTGGTTCGTTTTGGAAGGGATCTAAAGATCATCTAGTTCCAAACCCCCTGCCATTGGCAGGGACACCCTCCACTAGAACAGGTTGTCCAAAGATCCATCCAACCTGGATGCACTGCTAGGGAGGGTGCATCCACAACAACTTCTCTGGGCAACCTGTTCCAGTGTCTTACCACCAACATAATGAAAAATTCCTTCCTAATATCTAATGTAAACCTAGCTTCCTTCAATTTAAGGCCATTCCTCCTTCTCCTATCACTCCCTGCCCTTGCAAACAGTCCCTCTCTGGACTTCCTGTGGACCCCTTCATGTTCTGGAAGGCTGCTATACCCATAGCAACACATAGCTATACCCATAGATGTTACTGGAAGGAAACAAGATACAGCATCCTTGTTAGCATATGAGTTATTCCTGGAAGAGGCAATGATTTTCCCATCAAGCTGGGTCTGTTTTGGTTTAAAAGGCTTCAGAAACGTTCTTCTGCCAGCTTTTTCCCAGCCTAGTCATAACTTATTAAATGAGACTGCAAATTTACTTTAATCACTGTTTCTTCCCCTAATCTCCTCCCTACAGGGTTTCAGAAGAGTCATAAATTTGCTTTATTCCTGTCTAAAGACTTAACACTGTTCTCTCCTTTCCTGACACCAGAAATCCAGGTAACCACAGTTAGCCTTTTGGAAACTATTTGACATGGACACAACTCTCTTGGGTCATCTTTAGTATGTAGAGTGTGGTGTACAACCCACACGTCCTTGGCATGGTAACCTGAATGGATCCCAAGTACTATTGCTCATTTACCAAAGACATGCCTTAGAGACTCTGTGATATGGAACATAGCTGTCTGAAACCTCCTACAGCCCTCAAATAAAAATCAGTCCTGCAACATGATCTATGCACCTCATAGGTCTGCAGAGATTCCCCCAACAGGACTAGCAAAACAATATCTTAAAAGAGGAAATTCTTGACTTACACTAAGGCTATCTGGCAGTTGTGAATAAGGTAGCAGTTCTGAAAGTCTGGTAAAGTGTTGTCATCGTTGCATATCTCAGTGTTCCTAAAGACTTTCTGCCAGAATGCAATCTAGTTGTTGCACTTGATGTGAGTGGACGTCCAAGCACACAGCTGCTTGTGACTGTCACTACCATTATAGCAAGGAGGCATCAGACTTGAAATGAGGCTGGAAATTTCAGAAGATGGGACTATTTTGAGAATTGCAATGTTTGTGGGCTCTGCTAGATGATGGACTTCTCCCTTCCTTCATTCCTGTGCGTGCTAAAAGACTTCCATGTGAAAGTCTTTCCTGTGAATGTGCACAGGAAAAGTCAGGCTTTCTGTAGCCAGAGCTGGGCTGGAACTGAGTTGCCTCCAGGCAACCTGATAGTCAGGAACAACATAGAAAAGAGTTTTGACAAGTCCCACCATGGTTGAAAATATGAACACACAGAGCCAAATTCTGGCACTCTTAACAAGTTTTGCTATATAGAAAACTGGCAAATCTGGACTTGAAATCATTCATAGTTAATTAAAATTAAGACATACTCTTGAGCCAAGTGCTGAGGTGGGGAGACATTTCTGTTCAACCCAGATTTTTTTACACAGTATTGGTTGTAAAAAAAAAACCAACCCACATCATCCTTTTTCACTCATTTTACAGTTAATTGTTCCATTTGTTTACAAGACAGCAAGTGAATGACTCTATGACTTAAAATGTTTGCAAATCACTGTGAGTTCAAAGGATGCATCACGTAAATACGTTGGGGAGGCTGACTATTTCTCAGCAGGATTATAGTAGGCAATCCACATGAAGGTTGGAACACAATATTTGGAAGAAATTATTGCTTTTACATTTCTTTATGGTCTGACATGAAAGATCCGAAACTTCTCCTGCACATGACTCAAATATGAATAAAGCTCATAACAAATCATAATACAACAAAATGAAAGAAGTCTTTGTTGATATAGAAACACCTGCACTATGGCTAAATCACATTTTGGTTTTCAGCTCATTCGTTCATTCCTCCAGTTACTGACCACATTCAGGAGGTTCTTAACTTTGTTGAGGGTCAGTTGAATATACTGTCTTCTAATCAGGCATCAGGGAGACATAAAATCAATCAAGTAGTGCTATTGGCTAATAATAATAAAAAAACCCAAACCCCAACAACCCAGAAGATACAAGCAGCATGTACAAATTGCTGTGGATATATACAGAGACCTATATGCCCTATCCATGGTACAGGCAATTGATCTGCAGAGCGATGGACTTCGACTGTTTAAACCAAGTCTGTCAGAAACTCCCACAACTTTGTCTTTATGGGACTTCTTGTGGGAACTGAACCAGTAGCAACATGAGCAGACTCTTGTTTTGCCAAACTCATCTAACAGAGGACTACAAACTGAACTTACCCAAGAAGAAGAGTTAGAAAGTAGTTCCTCCTTATGTTAAGACCTCATGCCTTATAGTTCAGATCTAAGAATCCCTAATCACATGCACATTAAAATCCATTAAAAAATCTGGCACCTGTGAGCTTTCCCACTTCAAGCATGTGTAAGACATCTCTTCATCTTAAAGATTAGTCTCTTTGCTCAGACCCAGTCTCTGAGCACAGAACTCCTCTTGGAGTTCAATGTCAGTAGGAGTCAAAATGTCAGTCAATAGAGAAGTGCCTAGAAAAGCTCAATTTCACAGCCTGACATCATGCTACATCTCAGGTGGCAAAGGCCAGACAATAATCTCAGAGATGCTGACCAGGAGTCCAGAGACCTCAAGAAATGAGTGTTCAACAAAACTGTGTTGGAATAGATTTAAGCATTCTGACATCCTCCCCAGTCTTCAGCATGTATTACTTGTAATTGGTGCAGACTCTTCCTGTCAGCAATTTCTCAACCAAGCAATGCAACTAAAGGTACCAACTCCCACCATGTTGTGGGAACACAGCCTTGGGCACCAAAAGCTTCGCAAGAACACCCCCTAGCAGATGACACAAATTTAGTGAACTTTGGATGGGAAAGAGATCCCCAAGAGATGCAGTGACGGAGGAGAAATTGCAAAGCAGGTATTATTTCTGTGTCCTCACACTATATTTCCATACAGCTCTAGAATTTTCTCCCCATAATGTTTGGGACTTGAGCATCTTTAATGAAACAAACTTCTCTAAGGCAGGGATGAGGAAGTAATAATGAGCACTTCCTAATTTTGCAGAGAAATCAGGGACATGAAGGCAAATTCCTAATTTATGGTTTATGAGATGAACAAAGGTAGCTTCAGATCAGAATTAGATGCACCAGCACAATTACATTAGCAGCACCAAATCGATGCCCTAGCAGACTTTGCTGCCTCTAGGCCTCAGTTGCTCCCTTGCCCAGATCCAAGCTCCGCAACATAGATGTACCAGCTGTCTCTGAATTCCCCTGGGCTCTGCACACTGTGCTGCACCAAGGGCTGAGAGACCTCAAGTAATAGTGTAAAGTAAATTTCAATACGAGATCACAAAGTAGGAACACAGCCATGGAAGAAAGTTTTCTGGGACTAGAAAACAACACATAGACTATAACAATCAACCTAGCTACATTTAATGCATGTTTTCTGCCACTCTTCTCAAAGGCACCTTCTCATACCTCCATGCAGATGAGCACAAAAAACCCCAGCATATGAGATATGCAAGTTACCTGCTGGACAGCAGAGTTGGGCTGGCTCCAGTGTCTTCAAGAAGTCCACAGCTCTGCCCATCTTGCACTCTGCAAAGCACAAACACACTTCAGGTTATCTCATGACATACTTAATCAAATATGACAAAACAGGAGGCAACTTAATAGATGAGACCCCACCTGGAGTACTGTGTCCACTTCTGGAGTCCCCAACATAAGAAGGACATGGAACTGTTGGAATGCGTCCAGAGGAGGGCCACAAAGATGAGTAGAGGGCTGGAGCACCTCTCCTATGAAGACAGGCTATGAGAATTGGGCTTGTTCAGCCTGGAGAAGAGAAGGCTCCAGGGAAACCTTATAGCAACCTTTCACTACCTGAAGGGGCCTACAGGAAAGCTTGGGGAGGGACATTTTAGGACCGGTAGTGATAGGATGAGGGAGAATGGTTTTAAATTGGACGGGTTTAGATTTAGATTGGATATTAGGAAAAAATCTTCACTGTCAGTGTGGTGAGGCCCTGGCACAGGTTGCCCAGGGAGGGTGTGTGGCTGCCTCCTCCCTGGAGGTGTTCAAGGCCAGGTTGGATGGAGCCTTGAGCAGCCTGGTCTAGTGAGTGGTGTCCCTGCCCATGGCAGGGGGGTTGGAACTTGATGACCTTTAAGGTCCCTTCCAACGCACACGATTCTATGATTCTAATAGGAAACAATGTGTATCTCAGGATCAGGAGAAGGAGTCCTTTCTCATAGTAGAAATGCCTGAGGTTTCAATACCAGACCAGTTTGGTGAGTCATGCATTTAAGGAGGCTTTCACTGTAATCTAATGCTTAAAGATCCCACAGCATCAATAATCCCTGAAGTGAGACCTGGATAAATGAGCAAAAAGGTGTTGACATTAAAAATTATACACTGAAGTGAGTCACTCAATTAACAACCTTTGTACAATGTTTAGTAGACAGAGGAGAGCTGTCCTATCTGATAAGTGACTCACAACATGAGAGAACATCATACAGTAGCAATCAATCACAAAAGGTGAATAAGCAGCAGCAGTTTTGTCCAGAGGCTGAGTAACGTATGAAGCTACACATCCATATAATCCACGCTCCTTTTTCTTTCTGCTTAGTTAAATGAGCACTACTGAGCCTAAACCCACTGTAGCTTGCAGTGTCTTATCTAAAGGGTTGAGATCAAAGTGCATCAGAGGGAGAGGTTCTCAGACACTCCATCTAAACTTACTTTTGCCAAACCACTATTACAACAGTTGTTTGACTCCAGACAACTCTTCAGAAGACCACAGGAAAGGAATTGTGCAAATTCTACCCAAAAAAAGACTTGGATCTACTGGGAAAGCCAACAAAATTTAATTTTAACCCAAAGTAGTAGTTTCTGCCATCTGTTCTAGAGATGAAGCCTACCGTTTCTCCTAACCCTAGACACTCAATCCTATCCCTACCCCAAAGTTTATAATTCTCTCAGTTGTATCAATATGTGGTTGAAATGTTCACTGTGCAGAGACTTTTTCAGTTCAGGGATCCAGTTATATCCCAGCTTCTTTCCCTCCCCACCCTAGCTGTGCTAGCAGGGTATGCAATTTTGCCACCATAGAAAATGAATGCACTCTGCTGGGAATGGACTGCTTTCACCTGTTTCAAAGGGGATGGGAAAGATGCAGTTAAAATTGAAATTACAATATATGAAATGTAATTGTGGCCATTGGCAGGCAAAGCATAGTGAAGAAGTCAGCACTCTGCAAAGGAACCCATTGTTTGGGTACCCCCACAAGCCATGATCCTGGCAGTCAGCCGTCCACCAGCCCCACCCCAAGTCCCCCGCTAGTAAGTAGCCACAAGCAGGACACAAGTGCTGCACGTCTGTTTCATCATACATCTTGTGCTCCCCTCCCACACACAAGTCCTTCAGGAACCAGTCTCCTCTCCCCTGGCATCCAGTCAACCTGAGGACGGAAGAAACTTCTTTCAAGTAAGGAACAAGACTTGCGATTTTCAACAGCAAAGTTCTTTCTTACATGTAATAGCCTGATGAACTTGTCTGCAGCAGTGTAAGGGGCTGTACGTGGGCACAAGTCAGCCTTCCACTCCTAATACCTGCTCACAGAGTCTGAGCAAGGGTCAAGGGCTTTTCCCTTGCTTTCACTGCAAATTGCAGACAGCAGATTTGCACAGAGGGTAAAGCAAATAGGTTGCTTGGATTCCACTGAGAGAGCACGGGTCAGGAAATCTTCTGACACATAGGTCAGGTAGGGTGGCTAGACATTATAGGGAGGACCTCAAAAGGAACCAAGCTTACAGGGGATGCACAGGAAGGCTTGGGGATTCTTCTTCATCCCCTGGAGCACAGTCCCAAGTCCCCTTGTTTCTCTCATCCAAAGGCATTAGAAAGTATAAGGGTGCAGTTGGGAAGGGATGGCTCATCTCCCTCCAGCCTTTCCCCGCAGTGACAACACGTCCCTTCTACCATCTACTGTAACTCAAGAGCTGAGCAGCAACATGAACTTCAGAACAGCATAATCAGGGTGACCAGGGAAGGTAGTAAAAATTTCTCACTTAAAAAGAGAAAGCTGTCATACAGCCTCCCACACTGCAGTTTTCTCAGTGGTCCTGAAAACTGAGGACAGCTGGTGGCTACTTGGAAAGAGCTGTGTTTGCTCAGCATCAGATAAGAATTCACCAAGCAGATGGAAACTCTGTGACACCAACGCACCCTCCAGCTGTGTTAAGCCATGAAATCATTCTCTTTCTCTCTCTGTGAAGAGCAGAAAGACTTTAAGGAACACAAAGCATAACTGGAAAGGAGAGGTGTCTGAGCAGGTGGACACTGCTTTGAGTAAATACAAGTTCCTTTCATATGCTGCAAGTGTTTGATGGCTCCATGAAACAGGAAAACTCATGCACAGAAGAGATATGGAGGCAGTGTAACATTACCCAGTCTCTTTGCTCCCTTTTTAAAGGAAAACTCAGCATTTCATTCAAGACAAGCAACATCCAAACAAAAACAAAACAAAACAAAAAAAAGAAAAGAAATACAGAACACAGAGCTAAGTTCTTCAGTGCTGAAAGTTTGACTCCACAACCTTAGTGGTTTTTTCCTCCTTTTAAGACATGCAAATAAAGATAAAAATACTCTAATGATGCTTATAAAACCTTTACAATGCTGTGTCTGGGGCGATCACATTATTCATAGGTTAGCAAGCCTTACATGAATAGTGCAGCTCATTCAGTTGATTTCTTATTCAACTTTTATACAGCAGTACATAATGGCACAGCGTGTCATAAACCCTCCAGAATACAATTTAACATCTTCCCCAAATATTTCTAGCTTAGCATTACAACAGTTTCTTAAAACTGCAGAGCCACATTCTTTGGAATGCATGAATGTAAATGTGCAAAACTCAGAAACAGTCTCAAGATAACCTAAAATGCAAGCAGAAGCCTTTTTCACACTTAAAGACTTTGCATTCACTCAGAATTTCCAAGGATAATAATATCTTTTTTTAGTAGAACACAAAGGCCAGATCCAGCTGCAGAGATGGTAGAAACCAAAACAGCTGACATTGAGTGTGGTGTTCTGGGGGAGACACCTCAAGGTCCCTTTTCTATTCATCCCTCCCTATCCTGTAAATCCATTCTAGACACAAGATAAGGGTTTATTAAGCTATTTTACCAACACAGAGACAAGAGAGAGCCGGTAAATCTCATCACTTTGTGATTAATTCACAAGTATTTTCAAATACAGCAGTATATTACCTTGAAAGTTAGGCCAAACATCAGTACCTTCAATCTGTTAATTAGACAGGAAAAAACATAACTGTTCTCCCTTAGCCAGACAAGCTCTCACCTTGATAAATTTCTGAGCTAATTTTAAAGAGTTTCACAAAAGACTGTTCCAAGTGAGGCTTCCTCTCTGTCTCAAGAACAGTCCCCAGTACGTGCTTCAGCCAACATCTGTCAACAGACAAAGATGTGAGCAAAAGGATGAATTCCAAAAAGGGCTGCCATGGTCCAATTTTACTTCAGCCTTCAAGACACCCCAGGGTGTGCATTATTTGTACATTTTTGACTTAATTTTGAGAAATCCAACCCTTCCTTTCCAACCCAAGCTTAGAGGCCTGGGCACTTTTATGTTGCAGCCTCACCCTAGAAGGTCCTAGGATATAATCTCCCTATCAAGTGATGAGCTGAGTTCAAAATACACTGGCCTTAGGGCAGTCTTTCCTTTGGCTGAGCATGGGAGTCATATCTGTATTACAAACTCTCTTGGACCTGTTCTGCTCAAACTCAGATTACGTTCATCCTTTAGAAAAATAAAGTTATCTTCTGACTTTCTCAATGTAATGGAATCAATCCCCAGAGATTTTCAGCAGACCATGACTGAAGAACACTGGTGTCAGATTAGGATCTCCAGAACTATACTGTTCCAATTGTGTTTTGTCTGTTCTTACATAGTAGCAACATGTCAGCTCTTCTCCATCACAAAACACGAGAGCACCATTCAGCCAATTATTTCAGTATCCTAAAGCAAGTTAACAGAAAGTCTATGTAAGTAGATCATAGAATCATAGAATTGTAGGGGTTGGAAGGAACCTCGAGAGATCATCGGGTCCAACCCCCCTGCCAAAGCAGCTCCTATCACTCAGATAGGCGTCCAGATGGGTCTTGAATCTCTCCAGAGAAGGAGACTCCACCACCTCCCTGGGCAGCCTGTCCCAGGGCTCTGTCACCCTCACTGGGAAAAAGTTCTTCCGCATGTTGGTGCGGAACTTCCTGTGCTCCAACTTGCAGCCATTGCCCCTTGTCCTATCCCCACAGACACTGAAAAGGGGCTGGCTGATTCCCCTTGTATCCCCTGCTTAAGATAATTATAGACTTTAATTAGGTCCCCCCTTAGTCTTCTCTTCTCAAGGCTGAAGAGTCCCAACTTACTCAGCCTTTCCTCATAGGGGAGATGCTCCAGGCCCCTAATCATCTTCGTAGTCCTTCTTTGGACTCTCATATTATGATCCTCAGATATGAACCGTGGCACAGTATTAATTTTTTGTTGGCTAAAGCAGCACTGCAGAGTTATGAACACCCTCTTTCTATTCCTTCATCTGGAAACAAGATCATTTGGGTGCTGTAACACTGTTAGTCTGAGTAGCAAAAATACCAGAAAGGTCACGGGGAATATAATACTTTTTAAATAGCCATACTTATAATGTATCAACTACTTGTTGAGCGTGAGACTAAAGTACTTTCATCTTTAATACTTTGGTTATGTTAATCCTGCCTTCAAAAGATCATTAAGCTACAAGGAAGAACACAGGATACTCAGGTATAGTGTTGTAGCTGGAATCTTTTCATCTCTTACCTGACACAGGCAACATAATCACCACAATGCAGTGCCATGTCAAAAAATCCCAATATCCCCAACCTCACAAAACCCAACAAATATACCCCTCAAAAAAAGCCCCCAGTGGTTGAATGAAAAACCTTTCCAGAAACTGTTAGTGACCTCAGCACAAGCATATACAATTTACAGGAAAAGCTTTGGTTATAGAGTTTTTTGCTTAGCCAGTTCCAAAAGTTTCCAAGTTTACATCCACCACCACTTTAACAACCACTCAAGTCTTTATACCTCAGAACTACCAATACATTTTCATAACTTCTTTTCCTTTATTTAAAGAATTGAATTGAGAAAATAAGCAGCAGATTCTGGAGATTAGTCCTAACATATTTTAGCATTTAAGCAGGAAGCTAAAAAGGAGGCTCAAATACAGAGAAGCCCAGGAGTTTCTGCATCTGAAAAAATAACCTGACTGTTCACAAGCCATCGTTACCTTGGCCATCAACTTCAAAGGGACTTTTGGGGTTTCCACCATAATTCCCATTGTTGCTTTGGCTGTGTTCTTCAGTTAGGATAAGATCTCTGAGTCAGCTAAGAAAGAAAGAAAATGTGAGTTTCATCTCTCAGCAAATAGAACTGTTGAACATTTTTAGCTGGTTGCATTACCCCCTGGCCTAAGCTGACTAATTGCTTTGACTCAGTTGAACAGTAATTGGATTGTTCCCTATAGCTGTGGATCAATGCCGCAGCATTGTTCTATTGATAATACAGTAAAAGCCTATTAAATCCATGGCCTTGTTGTGGAAAATGGTATCTTTAAAAGAGATATTTGGTTCCATTATGAATATTAATGCTAGGTTTCTTTTTACTTAAATCATGGTAAGGGCATTAGAGCTGCCTTTAGCAAGCTGCAGCAGAGTGAAAGAGCAGAAACTGGCCAATGGTTTCCCTCCTGGGAACAATTTTAGGTGATTTTTTTTCTAAAGTTTATCTACTGAAGAGTTTCAAAGACATATTATTAGTTCGTTTGCCTGGAAAACTTGTACTTACAGGATCTCACAACATTTTTTTTCCCAGTTTTTTAAGAAAATAGTCGAAATTGCAGAGGACAGAATACATCTCCACAGCTCCAACTTCAGCTGTCTTTGTTGTTTACCCAGAAAACCAACTTTCTAAAATGACTTTAGCTGTTGGCCTTGCTGTGGCAAGCAGTTGCAGAGCTCAGATGTGCTGTTCAGCATTGTCCTCAGCTGGGTGGGATGAGCGGGAGTGCTCTGTGTTCCTAGGGGTTAGGGAGGAGCACCCATTGAGAACTTGAGCTCAATTCACAGCTCTGGGTGACGCTTCAGCTGACAACCCAGAGGAGAAATAACTTGTGGCTTACCACCCTTAACCTGCAGGCTGTGGCTCCTGAACTAGATGCAAAAGTGCTCAAAAATGGGGCTGAAGCACATGTTCAGCTCACAGCTGTACTTGGTCTGGAGAGGGCAGCATTAATACTGGCAAACGACTTCTCAAATACATGTAATTTGAATCAAAGGTGGAGATATCTGTGATACCACAGGTGGCCTGCCATAGCCTTTGCCATAATGTTTTGTGTAAGTTAACCTAGAAAAAGGCTCTAATGCTTATTATTTTCAGGAGTCATCTCAAGGCAAACATGCCTGAGTTCATTTCATGGTTGAAAAGAGTTTGCCTTGTAATAAATGAGAACTTCAGACCCTCCTGAAATGAAAACCATGTCCTCTCTCAACTTCCCTTGACTTCTGTTACCTTGCTGTGGCAGCACTGCTACAGAGATGATGGGAAACTGGGATCTATCCCTCCAGGCACTGCCACTCCCTCTGCACAGGAGGGATATATGCAACACAAAGCATGAGGAAAAGCCTTTGTTCCTGGCTTGTGGTGATCAGTTTTGCATTTCCCAGTGCCAATGAGACATGGGCTGAGCAAACAGATACAGACCCAGCAGTGAACCGCATAGTGAAACTTTGGCATAGCTTGTTTAAAGCTTACACCTGTTCCAAGAGCAGAGCTGAAGGTCTCTAAAACCCCTGCCTGAGGTGATTAATTACATGATTATTCATACACAGAGCATAATCCCAAACCCATGGAGACCTGTGGGAGTTTACTGACTAACAACCTGTAAGTTGCTACCCAGAGACTCCCCAAAGATTAATTATGTGCCAGACCTGTTCAGATTATAGGCCTGATTTACAACTCCATTTGGTACTAAGCTTCCTCAACTCTTACACGCTTTAGCATTGTGTTTGTGCTGAAGTGTTCATATGGCAGCTTGCAGGGGCATTTTTGGAGAGAATTGAAAGCCAAACAGGTTAGTGGCTTCCCAGGGTTGAGGGGGTAATGGGGGTAGGGGATGTGGAGGAGGAAAGGAAGAAAAAAGAAAATAACAGGGTGATATTGGCTTGGTCCTTAGTGCCAGATCTGGAAGAGAGGAAGGGATTTTTAAGGTTTTATTTTAAAGCCTCTAGTACCCCCATTGTCTGGGATGTCAGTGAGTAGAAAGGGGCTAGCACTCACCAACAGCCTGTTCTTTTCATCACCACATGGAGAACCACACTGGTGATTTTTCAAGTTCTAAAGTACCCAAGGACCCTGTTCTCAGCTCCCATGGAAGATAAGACTTCCCCTGCCCTTTCAACTGGTCATCACTGGGCAGTTTAAGGTCTGGATGGGAGCGATGAACTTCTCATCCTATTTCAAATGCAGAAGTGACAAGAGGTGGGTGGGAAAAAGCAATGGGTGAACCTGCAAAGGAACAAGTTACAGACAGGGATATAAACTGGTTAGGAAACAGGAAGACTGAAACCAGGAAGCAGAGATGATGAACAATGTACTGAAGAGAGGGGTGGGAGATCAGGTCAGGATATGTGGGGACTCATACTTGACATCTTTAAAGCAAGAGCCCAGAAATCCAATTCTCTCCCACCATTTTGCTGCTTGTTATTACATACAAGTGTGCAAAAGAGTTAGCTTCAATGTTTGCCTTGTAGTCCCTCCTACTAATGTCTCTATTCAGAGAAAGTTTTACTATGTGAGCTGCAGTCATAATCCACCTGCAGAAGACTAGTGAGGATCTCTAACACAAGACAGACAAGCAGATTGTTCATGCTAGTATCCAAGTAAGGACAGAGAAGTATCCCAGGTAAGTACTGTCCTTCTGCCTGCATGGTCCAGCACAAAAGGAGGCAAAGCTGTCTATGAAGCCCAAAGTAACTCATGAGATCAGTGCCACCCGGTGTCACCCAGACATGGGAGGTGATCTGAAGCAATAAGCCTCTTCCACATGAGTTAGCTTCTGGGTACATAAACCACTGGAAGAGTCTTCATTTGAGACTTTTTGAGGGAGTTTAACTTCTTGACTAGCCTTAATTGAGTCAGTGGACCAGGATCAAGGTATTTGCTGGTTTCTAACAGACATTTGGGCATAGCAGAAGGGGTCCATGGTCCAGTGGTTTCTGTTTCAGGCTGTGCTTGGCTTAGGTCCGCAAGTTGGTGAATAAAATCCTTGCAGAGGGAGAACAGCCCAAGCAGTGATCCATTAGGCTGACACTTGTAAGCAAGTGTTGCCATGAGACTATTTGGAAAGGTAAGATAGCATCTCTAGAGCAGAGCCTGTTTCACTGATAACGTGGATTACAGACTGTGTTGCAGTCATCTATCACTTAGAAGTTATGAGTCTGTGTTAGGGAGCAGTCTGAAAAGCCAGACATATACGTCAGGGATTTCCCAATAATAGGGTTACTCATCACAACAGCACAAAGGAACCAAGCTGAGTATCATCTCCCAGGCAGGAAAAAAGAACAAGTGACAAAGAAGTAGCAAACATGCATAGGTGCAAAATTGTGGCTTCACCAAGGTGCTCTTTCCAGTTTCTGGGGGATCTGGATTTCATCAGGCCTCCGCTGCGCTCTTTGACCACAGCTGCCACCTCTGAAGAGCTAAGGGAGGTGGGGGAGGACATCCAGGAGACAGGCCAGTGTCTTATTCCCAAACAAGTTGTCAACCATCTGCAGTGACAGGCAAATAAATGTTGTGCTATAGAAGACTATTTAGTCTGTGAACAGGATTCCTTCAGCTGTCCAGGATGGTTGCATTGAGTCTACCTCCTGCCACCAGCCTCAGAAGTACCAGAATCAACCAACAGAAGATTTTAGGGTGCAGTTAATCCTGCAGTCCACATCAGATATAGCAGGCAAATATAAGGACCCTTTGAACTTCAGCCTAAATTGATCATCAACTGCTTTGGTCAGTAAGGACTATATTCCAAAATCATGGTGCAGCATCACTCACTCAAGTGGTTTACATTTTCTGACACCATTTTTTGACCTCTGTCAAGGGCAGGTCAGAGCACTGGGCTGACTGTCCTCATCCAGCAACAGGATCCTGCACAGGCATCGAGTCAGCAAATTAGAAATTGGATTGGGGAAAAACTATCTTTACTGGATTGTCTTGCTGATAATCTCCCTGACTTCAAAGCTCACATCTGTCTCATGAGGTGGGGGACGGTTTCTAACTTTAGTTGACCCAAATCACTTCCAGCCTTCCTCTGCAGCACACAGCAACACCGAATCTTCGTGTTGTGTCTCTTTGATCATCGTGTCTCTGAAATAAACTGTCCTGCTTGTCTCTGAAAAGAAAGCTTTACAGGCAAAGGCATTTAGATGAAACCCACTGGTGGGCAAGCTGTCCTTAACATGATTGTTTTCTGATTTGGAGTTGCAACAAGGAGGAACCTGAACACAAAACAGGCTTTAGCTGCAAGGTGCTGAGGTTTTGTGCACCCCTATCACACCTAAGAGCAGTTCCCCACCTAAGGGGAAGAGTCATGCTCTGGTTTTCCATAAGGTAGTCCTATAGGTAGAAGAAACAAGCTTTCCTGAATTCTAAATTAAGCAAACAGTAATGCCAAGATCTACAGCCTTCCTCAGTCCCTTTAACTTAATCAGTGGCAGATCAGGCCATTCTGCCTTTGTGTCCTAAAATCTTTTCCATCCTTCCTTGTCACTTATTCCCTCAACAAACATACACACACAGTAAATGCCAAATCAGCATAAAGTTACACGTGGAAAAGGTGATTAGAATTATAGAATTTATCTTCAGAGTCAAGATTTTAATGACTATGGGCTTTTTTCTCAAATTAACTCCCAGTCTATCATGCAGCTGTATTCCTGCTGGGCAGGGTGAATGGAGTTCTTGTCCTTCAGTACTGGGATGATTTTTGTCATCATCTGTATTGGCAACTCCACTCACTGAGCTGCAGTGGTAGGAAAATGCCGAAAAATCTCAGGGAGATCCAGGACTTTCACTTCTGTTATTTCAAAGAAAAGAGAAACTTCTGAAAAAAAAAATTAAAATAAAAAAATGCAGTATCACTTTAAACACCACAAAGTAGCAGAATATAGCAAAACTTGGGCTTTTGCCTATTCATATATGTGACCCTTCTAAAAAGGGAAAAAAGGGAGAAGAGGTGGCTTAAAAAAATTTTTTTTAAACCCTTAAACAGCAGGTTATTATGTACCTGCTATTAAACTCCATCTGGCACTAACCCTGCAGGCAAGTAACAAGCCAACTTTTTTGGGGGGAGGTGGGGGAGAGGGAGAAGGAACTGACTTTAGCAGAAGCAAAATTTGTTTGAACTGTTTCTGCATGTCTTTTCTTCATGCACTTGCAATTTTAAAAACTATTTTTAAAACAGGGCAGTAAATGTGTTAAATAGGTCACTCTCTGTGTCCAGCACAGAGATAAGAGGCTGTTTATAACTCCAACTGCAGAACTTTGGCTCTTGAGCTCAAGTGGTAACTGCTTACACGGCAGGTCCCCGGTGCTTGCCCAGAAGGCAAATGTTACATTCAGAGAAAATAAATAAATCTGACTGCTCTCATGTTCAGCCTTGCTCCAGTGCACCAATACTTCTATATATGGCAGCCCTGGAGCTCTGGTACACGCAGACACTGCAGAGGAGCACAGGATGAGTCGGAGAAGCAGTCCAAAAAAGTTAAAGCATCAGACAAGGAGGCAAACTGGATGGCTTTGCAAGAATAAGATGGGAGAATGTAGGTGACGTTTCTGCCAAAGAAAACTTGGGTCCTGCTGCTGTTTGCAGAAGTGACACACGGTGACACTGTCTGTTTGACTCAAAACAGAGAGGTTACAGGAGGGGTCTGCAGGAGAGAGACACTCAAGAGACACATGAAGCAACATCAGCATTGATCCAGGACTGCCTAGGCCAGGACAAAACTGAAGATGACAGACACGTGACATATAACATGGATGCATGTTGGGGTAGGCACAACCCTAGTATCCACCAAGGAAAATATTTTGACCTATGCACATGGCGGAGGAGCTGGCAGAGTGTGAGCAAACACCACCTGAGTCTGCATCCCCTTTTCCTTGAGGAGAGGGACTTACCTCCAACAGCTGGTGTTCACAGCCTGGGTTGTAGTATGGCAAAGACTTTAGGTGCCCCAGGTTCCAGGACTTTTCTGTTTTCTCTATGGCTTTTTTAATATAAAGGAGAGAGAAAGGCAAATCAAAATGTGTTCTGATATCTTTTTTGCAGGACAGTTGCACCATGGCTCCTCAGTGAGCCAGGGGAGTTCATTGAAGGACCTGCAAGGAGAAAGCCCAAGAAACTGGGTTTCTTCCTGTAGGAGGTGATGGACTGATCTGGGGTAGATAAGCCTCTCTACATGTCAGAAAGCCAGGAGTCAAAACACTGGATCCTGGACAAGCGGGCAACGTGCCCAGTCTAATCTGTCCAGGCACCTGTAAGCCTCTCCCAGTTTGCCTACAAGTGGCAGCACCATGAGAGCAGACATGGCTAGAGCTTTAGCATCCTGTGGAGATGCCAAAAAGTAGTGCTGGAACTTCTCCAGTGCAAGTGGTAATTCAATCCAATTAAAAGTAGGTAAATGCCATTTTGCCCAAATTTTCCCCAGAGCAGGGGTTCTATCTGAGCCAGAGAGAGCAAAGGATGCCTTTCCAAGATCTGTGGCCAGCCTGCTGAGAAGCAGATTTTTACAGATGTAGTTTCTGCAGTCTAGAGAGGATAAGAAGAGATGAGGAGAGAAGAGGCTGCCAACATGTAGAAGATAAAACACAAATAAAGGTTGTAAAACTCTTCTGTCTATTGGGTTTGGACCAACAGGCTTAAAAGGCACTAATGTCTAACTCAGATGCTAGGTAGAATGAAACCCTGGAACACCATCAGGAGAAGGCGGTGTAGCCTCCACCTTCTGCACAGCACCATAAGCAAAGTCAAACAGTGTCAAACCCAAGGTAAGGGCTTATGTTAGATATATGGAGTCCCATACAGCCCTCTCAAAAGCCATATTTCAAACAGCCCAGTACAGCAGTCTTTACTATCCTACGTAAGTGCTTTTATATCCCACTGGGACCACTCCTGTCTCTAAGCTGTACTAAGGCCTCAAGAAAACTGTGACTAAGGCCTGTAAAGAGAGGACTGTAAAACAAGATCTCTGCTTTCTCTTTCCTTTTCACTGTGTGAAACCAGAGCCCTAAATCCAAGTCTGGCCATGAAAAATCCATGATTTCTAAGGCTTGGGAATCTCTAAGGTTTTATTCGAGTTGGTACCATTTTATAGTAGACCAGCAGGGCATCTGTAGACTACTCTGCACCCCATTTGTCAGGCTATTCTTTATTAGGGTATCTTGCAGGAGGGGTTTAAATACCTCTCTGGTTGCACAGGAATGAGCTAAACTTCTACCTACCTCCTTCATCAGTTGTACCCAGGGGAATGAAGGAGTCCAGGAAGCTGTGTTGTCCCAAAGCTCTTAAGGCAAAGCAGTGCATGTTCCAGAAATAGCCTATTTTATGAATAAATGCTGTTAGAGATGTGGGAGTTATCAGGGAACAAGAGCAGAAATACTTCAGACTCAGAAACTGATAAGTTCCAACTGACATCTGAAATGAGCTCGTTTTGACGTGTTTTGGAGAAACAGGAGACCAAAGGATATGGTGACCAAGTAGGAACAAGGAATTAGATCAATAAATCCTCTCATCACATGCAGCTTCGCCCAGCATAAAAATATTACCAACAAAATAAAAGTGAGGCCTGTGGGTGGTGAATGCTGTTCTTGGTCTTCACATTGCTGCTGTTCTTCTGCCCTTTTGTTCTTGCTTTTGGGCACAGCAAGAGAAGTGTGGAAACAAATCAAGAATCAGACGTACACAGGAGGAACAAAATCTCAGACAGCAGCTAACGGGAAGCAGAACATATGTTTACTGTCATCTTCCTCCCTGCATTTGAAAAGCCACCTTACTTCCAAGGGGGAGAAAAATCCTATTGCAAGTCTCTTGGAAGAGAGGAGAGCCCCTCATCAGCCTGGTGCTGGCTCAGCTCTCAGCAGTGGTTCATTTTCCTTCATCTGTGCCACCCTCCCCAGCGCACTGATGGAGCCTGTGATTAATTCAGCTCTTTACTCGAATTTAATGCTATTCCACAGTCATTCTGTGGAAGTCGTTTCTCTCCCGTGGCAGAAAGCATCACATTTTGCATGCACGCCTGTGGGCTGTTGCTTCAGATCGATGGCTCCTATTGCTGCTGCTTGCAGGAGCATCCCGCTCCTTCCACCATCCCCGCCCTGCTGTTGGGCAGGGGACAGGTCAGTCCCCAACACAGAGAGGGACAACAGCCCTTTGGAGGGACAGGACTGACCTGGACTGGAGTGGGAAAGCAAGGCAGCGCAGCATCCTGAAGCCAGACCATGCAAACCAGACCATGGCTTGAAAACAGAAACCAGCCTGCACATTGCTGCCCAGGGAGAGAGACAGGAGCAGAAGAATGAAGAGAGGAGAAGTAATGACTTTTGCTTCTGGCACCCTCATCTAAGCACACAGGCTGCTTAATTTCACAATCAAACCTTATTGATAACCTTCAATTTATCCCACAGAGGTGATTTCTCCTACCCAAATACAGTTTGGTCATCTGGTTCATTTGCACAACCAGCTTACTGGGAGACCATAGGGTTGTTCATATCTGGAAAGGGACCCAACTGGAATTCATTTCAGGCTGCAGGACAAGGAGGATTAAAACTGGACCATGCATAAACTACAAGCAAATGACAAATTGCAGATCTAGGGTTCCTGTGTATAACACAGCACTAGATACATATCCCAAAGGAAGGAACACTTTCATGCACTTAATTCCTTCACCAACAATATAATAAACAGACCCTGTAGGTTTCTACTTAATTCTCTGTTGTGTTTCATTTTTTCCCAAAAAAAGTTTACTTGGCCCTAAGCCAAAGTTATCTGTGGAATTTATTACTACTGTGGTTCCTCTGGTCTGACAGCAACACTGAGAAACAGAAGTGTACAACCATAAAGTGCTTCAAAAAAAGGCAAGTATTCAATCAAATCAAATTTGTAGCATTACATATTAAGATGAGGGTCATCCTATGCCAAACACAAGTCACTTTGGAGAAGAACTTACTCCCATGAAGGACAGGGCCAATCTTTCCCAAAGCTTATTGTCTATCTGTGTTTCCTCCTGCCTTCTCCAAAGAGGATGACAGTTTCACTATTCATATCTTACCTTGCATCCTGAATACTGTTGGCTCCTGGACAGACCCACTTACCATCTGGTCAGCATGGGCACTGCCACAGCCATGTCTGTGTGAGATCAGAGCAGAAAGTACCAGGAGCATTCAGGATCAAACAAACTTTCACACCTGGAAATTTACCAACAGGGATGATTTCAGCTGGGATATGAGCAACCAGGTCATCCAGTTGTCCTTTCACTGTTGCAGGAAGGTTTCACAGCACAACTTTCTAACAACGCTTTTTTTTCCTGCAGGCTGGCATTGGACAGGCAGTTAAAAGATTCTCAGAGAGAGGAAGAATATGAAGTGAAAAGAAAAAAAAAATGTAATCCCTGAACTGCAAATTAATGGGAACGTATAAGGCACAAAGGGAAAAAATGTTAGTTGCTAGGGGACATTTCATTCTACAAAACATTTGTGACCACATGCTAACTGCAATATGTCACAGCCAACACCTTTGCTTGTTATGAATGTTTGACTTCAGCTGCTCACCAGGAAGATGCAAGCTACTCTCATTAGAAGACTATCACTAGGAAATCAAGGCTTGCTCACCAAAACATACCAGTTAGTAGCGTACAGTGATATTTATACATCTATTTCTGAAGTTCTCTCTTTCATCTTGTAATTTGTATTATTTCTGTGGTTTCCAGAAAGAAAACTCTGTTTTACTGATCCTTTCAGAGACACGAATCATTCCTGACTTCCTGCTACTAAATCTGCAACTGTACACAATTCCTTTCCCCTCAAAAAGCAATCCCAATGCCCAGACCCACAGTTCTACCCTTGGCTTCATTTGTAGTTGTCGTATTTCTGGGTTTTATCATTCAGTCCTTGACCTCTCCTTCATTTGGACTTGAAATTAAGTTGGTAGCTACAGATTGATTGATAGCTTTTCTCTCCCACACAACAGAATTTGAGAGCTTATCTTCTTTTTGTCAGTGGAAGGCAGGCAGGGGAGCTACTGGGAGGGTTTGCTTGTTATGTTCTGGATATAGTTATTAAAAATCTTGGAGATTTATTCTTACTGTGTTTGATAAAAGATAAACAGGAATATAAACCAGTAGCTAAATGGGATGAAAAGGAAACTAGAGGGAAATAAGAGGGTACCTGACATGTTTCCTTGCATTCTTAGATAGGAGCATAACTAGATGTTCACCTTATGTGTAAGTATATGTGCTGCTGTAATTCTTACTGCACAGGGCAATATTCTGGTTGCCCTTCCTCCCTGTGTTTCTCCTCCATCCCCAGGAACAAGTCAGCCAGCAAAGCCATCTGCACAAACTCACCCGTGTGACAAGCCACCATTAAACTGGCTTCTGGTCTTCACTGCTTTCCCATGGCCAGTCACACTCCCCAATCCACCACACATACTCCTGGGCCTATATTGCATCAGCAGAAGTTTGCTTCAGAAGAAACCCTCCTGGCCACCTGCAGTCAGAGCTTCACACGCAGGAGGTTTACAGCGTGGGGGATTCCAATGCGGGCACGGTCTGGACAGCAGTAGCGTTACACAGGGCATCACGGGGGGGGAGGATCCAGCACCTGTAATGCTGATCAGGGTAGATTTTAAGCATCAGTGTGAAGGCAGATTGTCTCCTCATCAATCATATCACTATAAATGTTAATCTAATGTTGATTTAACAGCTACTTCTCCTGTGCTTGCTCTGCAGCAGCAGCTCCCAGCACTGACTAGTTTCTGAAGTTCCTCTCACAGGCACTGGGTAAGATTTTCCTGACTAGCACTGATCCCAAGCACCTTGGCTGTCTTGTCAATCCTGGGACTGGCTGTGAGAACAGAGGCATTTGGGACTTGCAGGATCCAGAGGTCCAGCACTCTCAAGATGCAGGGGAGTGTCTTACAGACAACAGCTTGATCAACGCTCAAGGGGAAAATCCAGACTGCTTCTCCTCCCTGTTTTCTTTCCTGAATTGTCCACCTTTTTTTCTTTTCTTTTTTTTTTTCCTCCTTTTTCCTCTCCTTTTAATACGCAGTATTTCTATAGCCTTGGGGGCAAAACAGATATCTTACATGTGGAGAATTTCATGTCAGAGTTCAGGATACTGTTTCCTAGCGCAGGTAAGGCAATGAGAAATGGATACTATCCCCAACAGGGAACCAATCTAACCTTCTGTCTAATACTTTCTGCCCTATAGCTATCATACTGGCACTCACAGCAGACAGAGCATTAGACTTTCCTGAGTTCAAAGCTGAACTCACAGTCTCCCTGGCCCCTGCTAGCAGGCATGTCTGTCTTCATCTTCCTTCTCCAGTGTGACCTGAAATTAATGAGAACAGTTAATATTCTGGTCTTGACAAAGGGCCCTGCACCTCCAGCCAACACACCTGTCTCCTGGTATTGTACAGGGATGCATCCAGAATCAATTTTGCACCTTAGTATCCAAACCACTGAAACAAACATGAAAAGACACGAGTCAAGAAACTGGATAAAAGAGACTTCACTCTGTATTGGCTAAGAAATCCGTAATGCTTCATGTCATGCTTTAGAAAATCACTTTAACTTAAGACTCACTTAGTGATTACAGTCCCATTTCAGCCCCAGATATCCAAGTGAAGCTCTGATGGAAGGTTTAGAAAAGGCCTTTTAGCCACAGACAGGGAGATCAATCTGTTTAGTCTCAAAAGGGAGAGAGTGGGAGGCAACTTGATTACACTGTCTTCACATGGGGAAGATAACGTACACTTAAAAGGGATTCTTAAACTAGGAGAGAGGCTTAACAGAATGCCTGTGGCTAGAAGCTGAGTCCAGACCAGTCCCAATTAGAAACAAGACACTTAACAAGAAAATTAAAAATAATAATATTTTTTTAAAAGCATGTTCATAACCACTGGGACAGTCTCCTTGGAAAGGATACCAAGACTGGATGCTTTCTGGGCAGTGACCTGCAGTCACCCCTGATGGAGCCCAAGAGGGAAACCCAGCTGGAATTTACCAAGATCTCAGCCAGCAGCTCCTCCTGGGCTTAGCTAAGCCCACAAAACAATTCCATCAAAAAGATGAACTATCCCTTCCCAACAATGACAGTGCGGTGCTAGTTTGGTCTAAATCTACCTGGGGTTTAGCAGAGTTTGTGCCTTGAACCACTCTATCAAAACAACTTTTGAAATTAAGAGAACAGCCAGACCAAGGCCTGTTTCACTGCCTTAATACCTTACCCCAGCTGGGACTTCACTGCTGCCGTCCTTCCACATGTACGTTTGAACTGGAGCAGAAGCTGCCTTGCATAGGAAAGCGATACATTTACAGGCATCTATAGCACAACCTTCCATGATACTCTCCTGCATCCACCATCCCATAGGCAGGGAAAGCAAAAGTGGGTTGACTGGAAGTATGCACAATGGACAGACCTGCACTTCTCCCCATTTATGCACATTCACCCCTACTGTACTAAATAGCAAGTACTGCTGGCCTCCCCATACCAGGGCTCATCATTGCTCAGTGTATGGAGAAATGCTTCCATCAGCTTCAGGGCTATAAAAGCTCTAGGTGATCCAGATCAACAGGAGCCAACAGGGCTGCATGGCTGCTTCTTCTGGCACATTTGTACCAGTTTCTCCATACTGAAAAGAAAATAATCCCATGAGTTCCCAGAGAAATGAAATGTCTTGGTCAAAAAAAATAAATGCCATGAAGACAGGAGATTTATAATACAACTGATTCCCTCTCTGCAAGGGTTTCAAAGGAAGCAGTTTGCTCGCTGACCAGCATCAGATCCCATTAGTGATTCTGAGGTACAATGCTGCTTGATTTATTTATCAAAGCTGATGTTTTCAAAGGAGTTTAAGGGAAACATCATCATCAGGGCAGGGTGGAGGAGGGAGACAGAGAAGTGCAACGCAAAAAGCTCTTATCTAGAATGGCCTTTACAAAAAGTTCTATGAAAGATTTCTTTAATAAGTTCCCAGAAGTTTTTATTGAACTAGTTACACACTTCCCTCCCCAGGACCTAGTCAGGAGCACCAAAGGCACAAGTGCAGAGGGGTTCATACATACACAAAATACCCTGTGAGCAATGCAGAGGGCTTTTCCCCTGGGGCACTTGCCTGTGCATCCCTTCCTTCCTTGCTCCTCTGTCTTTTCAGGAGAGAACACGTACCTGCATGAGGTAAAAAAAAATACTTTAAATATCACACCATAGCCTGGAAAAGACAAAGCATGATTTTCCATTCCAGGTAGTTTCTAACTGGCACATGAGCTGGCAAACACATTTCCACAGGAGCTTGTGGAGAAGAGCAACCTACTGCACCAGGCACCAGCAACGAGCTGGGTCGTCCTGCCTGGAGCCCTGGGGGTCCTTGCACTGGAACCCCCTTCCTCTTCTCAGCTGCAGTGAACTTCTCCAAGATAGCGGAGACTGCTAAAATTAGCGTGGAATGAAGTCTACCGTATTCCAAACAATTTGCTGCCCTCTGTAGCCCAAGCAGAGCTTTGTTGGATCCATGGCAGGAACGTTACCACTTTTAACCGAACCCTTCCACCAACCTGGAGAAGTGTGGGCCCCAAGACAGCAACAGGAAAAAAAAACAGTGATGACATCTTCTGGGCTCCATCAGAAGAGGGGTGGCCAGCAGGGACAGGGAGGTGATTGTCCCTCTCTACTCTGCCCTCATGAGGACCCATCTGGAGTCCTGTCTCCAGAGCTGGGGCCCCCAATACAAGAAAGATGTAGAACTGTTGGAGAGGGTTCAGAGGAGCCACAAAGATGATTAGAGGGCTGGAGCAGCTCCCCTACAAGGAGAGGCTGAGGGAGCTGGGCTTGTTCAGCCTGGAGAAGAGAAGGCTGCGGGGGGACCTCATTGCAGCCTTCCAGTACCTGAAGGGAGATTAAAAACAGGAGGGGAATCAACTTTTTAAAAGGGCAGATAATGGCAGGACAAGGGGATGAATTAAAGCTAAAGGAGGGAAGGTTTAGATTGGATATTAGGGGGAAGTTCTTTACAGAGAGAGTGGTGAGGTGCTGGAACAGGCTGCCCAGAGAAGTAGTGGATGCCCCATGCCTGGAAGTGTTCAAGGCCAGGTTGGATGGTGCCCTGGGCAACTTTGTGTAGATCCAGGCCTGAGGTTGGTGTCTCTGCCTGTGGCAGGGGGGTTGGAGCTCTATGATCCTTGGGGTCCCTTCCAACCCTTGCCATTCTATGATTCTATGAATGGGCAAGCAACAAAGTCACCCTGCCAAGTGCATGTTGTCACCAGGGAGCCATCCAAGGGTTTCCCATCACCAAGGAAGGACTCCCTGAGAGTTAGTCATCAAATCTCACAGGAAGCACCCTGCAGTTAAAAAGGGGACAGATGTGGTTTGGGGCAATACCCCTATGCTTGGCTTGCTGCTCATGTTTGTAGCAGCTCTGTTGTGGCTGTAAGCCTTAGGAATTCAAAGCTGGAACAAAGTCTCTGTGAAGCTCAAAAAACCCAACCACAACAGCCAAAGTAGTGACCCCCAGAGAGGCACAACTCTTTAGCATACTTTAACACATCTGCAAATGTGACATTTCTTTAGTCAAGCTTGAGCTGCTTGCCTGCTGCATTTCTCTCCAGTGAGTTAACCGGGAAAATGGAGTTAAGCTCATCGGCTGGGCGCTGCAGGAACCTGCTGAGCCCAGGGGGGCCGAGGTGAGCCGAGGTTCGGAGCCTGGAGAGGCTGAGCTGCAGGGTCCCACCAGCCAGCACAGGCATGACATGTAAATAAATGGCTAGCAATATGTTCAAGGAATCAAGGACCTCTTTGCCTCTGATGGTGCACAGCCCCAGTACTTAGATTATTCATGAAGGAGAGAACACGGCTCAAAACAAACTAAAGCTCCTATTTTCATAGCCCCACCACCCCAAAGAAATTCCATCCCCTTCCCTCACCACCCATACTGAAACTAACTACAAACCTTCCAATGGGGTGAGAAAAAACCCATCTCTCTTTCACTGCAAACTGATGAAGTTTGCAGCCAGGTTTTTCCCCAAAGAGAATAGTTTCTGCCTTTTAGCCTTCCCCAGTTACGCTGGTGCAATACATTTCTCAAGGTGACAGGCACTCTGAGTGCCTACATGAGGTCTGCAGGGAGATGCAGCCCTCCAGTGGTCTAAACAAAGATGTTCAGCTACGCATTTCTTTGTGCACATATGAGACAGGGTGATCATAACGAGCAGTGGTTGCTGCTGCCTCTCTCTCGATGGTGTTTGGGGCTGCCAGCACACAGAAGACCTGAAATGCAGCCCTGACCTCAAGTGGGTACAGGGGCTCTATCCTGTGAGTACCACGGCTCAGGGGCTGAGGCCAGACGGCACAAAATTGAGCCACAAAGCTTCCAGAGGAGCAAGGTAGCAAGCATCTGACCTGGCTCCATGTCCTTCTGCCAAGGAGCCCTTCAAACCAGATGTGGACTGTGCCGTGCCATCGCAATCAGGGCACCCTCCTATTCTAATTCAGTAATGGCCAAACCACCAAGCCCAGGTTGGACACTCCCTTTGGGCTACTTCATGCTCAGTCTCAATCCCTATAAGACATCTCTGCTGTTCCTCTGTAATCACAGTCAGCCCCCCACCAAATTTGCTTTGAAACAGAGGCAATGTCAATGCTCAGACAGAAGACCTGTGAGATCCTGGTCATCCAGGATCCATTTCCCCAACTGCATGGGCCAGTTCTTACCTGCACAGCTTAGGGATCATTTGCTGCTACTTCAGGTCCTTCAAATGAGAAAGGTGTTGGGGTGAACAGGAAGACAGTTTCATTCACACCTTGTGGCTCTGGCCACCACTGTTTTACTTGACATGAGCACACAGGCAGAGCCTGGGTCACGCTCCCATCTGCCCTCTCAACACCAGAGCTGTGAATAATTTGGAGGAGTTCCTGGCATTTTGTTAGGCTCACACAGGCCTTGGAAGAGCTCAGCAACCTGAACATGCCTTACTGCTTCTGAAGAGAGCAGAGAAAGAGTTTACACCAAACTAGCAAGATGTGGACATTATCTGGGTCCAAGTGCTAAGGAAAAACTCACAATGATGTTGTAAAACAGGTATGGAGAGGGTCTTAGTTTGGGGCTGCCTGTCCGTGGGAAACGGGGTCCTTCAAGCCCCAACCCAGGCAGTACCCATCACCACACCCATACCTGAGGCTCACCTCAGCAGCTCTCCCAGCCTAGCTTTACACACAGGTCTGTTGCAGCAGTTCTCCAGCAATCCTTCAATGTCACAGTGCCATCTTCAGGCAAAACGTCTGCCCTGCACACCTCTACTTGGGACAGGGACCTTCCAGACGAGGAGTGCTGCAGGGCCGACGCGAGTCCCCGGAGGTATCAGCATTTAACTTAGCATTTCACTCATTAGTGAGTGTTAGCTGCAGCTGACCCTCACTTTCCAGGTGACCCCCAGCCTTGAGACCTGGAAATGCCAGATCCATGTGAGCCTTTTTAGCCTCATTACACCTTTCCCCCACCAACTCTCACAGCATGTATTTTTCATATGAAGTGGGACCAGAGCACATGCCACCAAGCTGGTCCATGAGCCCCTGGCCACTACTTCGCTCAGACCCATGTCCCAAGACACAAGCTACCAGGTAAAACGATCACATGTGATGAGGAAGTACCTGATAGCAAGTGCAAGGCCCCTGTGAGCTGAGACCTTTTGTGTCTTCCAGCCCAGAGTTCTAATTCAGGTACTCCCACAAAAGCCTCTCCATTCTGCAGCCCACATGTCTGAGCAGCAATCAGGCACTGTCATGTTGGGCACATGCACAGTCCCACCCCACAGCTCCATGTACCTACCCAATCCCAAGGTTTTCCTGGATGGCCCAGCCTTGAGCTGCAAACCCTGTCTGCAGAGCAGAGATTTGCAGGAGACCATCTCTGCTTGGGGTATGGTACAACTGGCCTTCAGGAATGCTCTCTGGGTACAGGACCAATGATCCCACCTGTGGAGGGGGACATACTGCAAAACTCCCATGGCTCCCCCCAGCATTTCAGCAAGGGCCACAGACTCACCAGATGCCTGGACCAGGCTGCAAGCACCAAGCATTCATGTTGGAGGGCACCATAGGGGATGGTCTTGGCAGAGCTGAAACACCTGTGTGATCCTGAGCCTCAAAGGAAGACATGGAAGAGCAATATCAGGTCCCCATAGCGAACAGGAGATTCTAGCACCTTAAAAGGGAGAAAGACCTTTACCTTCCCAGCCATCCTTCTCCCCCAGCAGCAGATGTTATACACAACCTTCCTTGCTGCAAATTGACAACAATTTCCACTAAGCAGTTTGTTTCAGGAAAAGCCACCTTCCACTGGTAAGAGCTGTAATTTGGCACCATTCAGCCCAGCTAGGGATAATTTACCATCAGTGGCACATCAGCCTGCAGGCAGCAAAGGCAGTGTAGCCTGTCCTGCTGTGCTAGAAAAGCCAGGAGGTTGCAATACTCCTCAGCACACTCCAGCCAGGAGCTCAGAAAATCATCTAGCTTGGAGAACAGCACTACTTATCTTAGGGCCTGAATTAATTAAGCCCTGAAATGCATGGAGTGTGTGATGAAATGGTGAATTACAGCTTTCAGCTGGATTCCCTGGGTCCAGCACCAGCTGGTCCACAAGTCTGGGCTGGCCATGCCAAGGTAGGGCAGCCCAGCAGCTGCTTCGATTTAAACTGGATGCAAAAGGCCATAAAGAGCAAAAAAGAAGATAGAGCTAAGAGTAAAATAAGCCTGCAGTGGTCTGGCCATGATGCTTTTACCACCTTCTTTGGCAGCAGAGGAATTGGCATAGAAGACCCCACCTTCAGTCTGCAGCAGAACCTGCCTTGTGGCAGAATGATTCCCATGGATTTGAAAATACTCGTAGTGAGAAACTATTTGCATGGGTTGGGTAACATAGCATGGCTACACTGAGAAGCTGCTACACTGCCTTTTATTTCCACGCTTAGAGAAGTTTTCTGCAAGACTGGATGAAGCCCAAGGCTCAGCATCTCCTACCATTGTGGTATATTCTCAGAGGTAGCAGCTGCCACCCTGGAGGGAATTTTGGCCATCTGAATAAAACTCTGGGATATGCCACCCCAGAGGCCCTTGGCAGTTCACACAGAGTATGAGGAGCAAACAGGACAAACCTGCAGACATGCAGCCTACCTCTTCTGAGCATCCCATTCCTGGGGTTCATGCACGTACCCATGGCAAGGGCTAGGTGTTGCTTTTTGGTTAAAAATAAAGGTTCAGAGATGGGTAAAAGGCTGTGCCTGATGAAGAATATGTCAGGTTTCAGGTGGCTGCTGCTTAATCCTAACATCATATTCAAACAAGGTACGTAAGGGGCTCAGGATCGGTGGTTTCAGATTCATCTTCAGGTTGACAGCATGCAGCTGCTTTCTCCTAATACAACACCATCAGAGGAGGTGACTGCTTTACTGCTGTGCATACAGCAGCTAGTTGCAATGCTCAGGTCGTTAAAAACCTGGGCTTGCAGCCCTGGCTGGAGGTGGGCATTGAAGCGCTGGTCCTGAAAGGTGTTTCTCTGTGGCTGCTTTGAGAGGCTCCTCTGCAGTGGGGAAAGTTCATCTTTCTGTAAACAGCTCACTTTTTCAATATCCCTAACATGTTTTCAGGGTTTTCTTTCAGCCCTGAAGGAGATATTTTCATTATAGACCATATTTTTGGTAAAAATTCCCATTTCCCTGAGCTGCTCCAGTAACTACCTATTTTATCTTTCACCCTTCTGCAGCATATGGAAGGTACCCTGCAGAACATCATTAGCAAAATGTCTCCTTGCACATTTAAAAATAAAATAAAGAAAGAAAAAGAGAAGGGTCTTGCTAACCCGTAGGCAAGTTGTGATGCAAATGATGGGATCCAGGCAGGACCAGTGAATGTCCCAGGGTTTGCACAGCATCCAGAGGCACTGCCCAGATTTACACATCAGATATGCAAGATGAGTCCAGGTTCATCCTGGGGATCCAGGGCCCGCAAAGAATCTGTGGGTTTAAAATTTTTCAGGACACTGATGGTGTTAGAAACCCTTCTTTAGAAACTACACATAACCAAACAGCATATATTCACTGAGAGTCCATCTGGTTCAATAGAAATAGATCTTTATTAATAACATGCACATCATATGTATATTTAAAATACATTTACATTTTTTCTACTATCCACTTTAGAAAACAATTTCATAAAAACCTTTAATCAGGTCCCAAGTAATTTTAAACATTAAAAAGCCATTTTTTTGTTATAGAACCAGTAGGTATTATTCCAATTAATTGGTGCATAATCACCGTGTATTTAACATAATGCAGGCTCATGCATTTCAATAGAAATAGGTGTTCCCTTTTCTGCTTTGTTAATCATGTCAAATATATGATGATATACTTGACAACACCTGCCACAGTTATTATATGCAATTGTGATTCCCTGCTGAGAGCGCGCTGTACAGATGGCATTTAAAAGCTGGAGACAACTTTTTTACAACTTTCTGACTTCCTGGGAGGGGCATCTGGCATTGTAGGTAGCCCAGAACCATAGAAACCAGGAAAACAGAATTTCATGAACAGCGAAGAGGACAGCAATCTAAAAAAGAAGAGTGAATTGCCATATCCCCTCTGTTGTCATTGCAAACTGAGGTCTGGGTCACATTTCCCAAGGCCCCGCCGAGTACCGAACTGGATCTGTTTAGAGTGCACAGAGTTATCAGCTATACACGGTCTGCAGATTTACAGAACATATACAAAGGCTCATATGAGGATGGGACTTTAAGGCACGATAGTCCATATACTCGACACATTCATTGAAAACAAAAGTTCAATTTACAGTGCAATATAAACTTATTCAAGAACTCAAGCGGCAGCTCGATAATCACTTTCACTGATAATTAGGCAATGGAGGAGTCATTCTGCAGGGCACAGCAGCCCCAGCCCTGCTCACACTCATATACATGCTGAGCATCAGGTTCATGAGGAGCCTCTCCGGCTTCGGTGAGAGGGTCTGTGCAAAGAAACTTATGTGATAACTGAAGCATTTACAGGATTTGGGCTGTCTGCGCCAGGTCATACAGGCAGAAATGCTGCCTGCTGAGCCAGGCCACTTCTGGGTGTTTGAACACCCCTCAGCCACAGCTCCTGCAGCCAAAAGAAGGTGACCCCATGCACACATTCACGCCGTGCCTCCCACTGAGCCACCGCCACCCCTTCTGCACCTAGGGTCAGGCCTGGCATTGACAGCCAGCTCAGGAAAAGCGACACAAAGAAAACTTAACTCATCTAAACACTAATTATGGTCAAGTGTGCTGATATTCCAAGACAAAAATGAATTGTCCTAAGCCAGTCATTTTTAAAACAACCAGCTATCATTACCAAGTCTGTCCTTGTCACCCAGCTCATCTATGTTCTCTCTGGTGAATATGCAATCTCCAAGGCAACTGAGTCAACGGGAAGGAAGGACTCTCTCTACATCCAGTGCAAACATAGCCCATACGTGGGAGTTCCTACCGCAGTCATAATAGAATATATATAAATATATATCACTGAAAGTTGACCACCTACAGACAGATTCACACATCAGAAGCCAGAAGAGCTTAATTGTAGCTACGAACCCAAAAAAAAGAAAAATCACTGTATGTAGCTGTACTAGAACGCTGGTACCCAGTAACTTACTGTTAAAATCAGTATAGAATTTTAAAAGTGTGAAATTAAATGTTTTGGGAGTAACTTGTGATGTTATTGCACATTTCTCCTTCTTTAGCACCCCATAAACTATGGGTTTTAAGCACTACAGTAGAATATGTCAGACCCACTTTTCAACAGGACAAATCACTGCGCAAAGCGGAAGGCAGTAAAAACTTGAGCAGACTTAAAATGTTTAGAAGTGTGGGCTGATGATTCGATTTCATATTAAAAAAAAAATCAAGCATAAAAAATCCAATTTGTTTTCTAGAATTAACCCATTTAACTGCTCCTAGAGCAAGTAAAAAGAATCAGACAATGTTCTTTTTTGTTCAAAAAAACAACGCATGAGAAAAACACGAGTAAAATACTGTCCTCTTTCACAGGTAGCCCATGGAGTTTTCTTATCTGATTTCTTATCCAGATTTCTGTCTGTTAAATCTGTTCTGTAACACCTTATCAGGGAAGCTCTAAATGAGCAAGAAAATGTCTGCCCCTTCCAGCAGGCAATAAAGTGACTATTTAAAGATGAATCTGACAGGGGCAATGGGTTTTTTCAGGTGAGGTAAAAGGCTTTAATCCTACTGAGCTTTGTCGTTCCACTGAAACATTATTAATTTTACATAAAAAGTTTTGTTTTGTTCAGGCCAGAACCATCCTCTGAATATAAAAAAGTAGGTCAGTGAGAGAGAAAAGCAGCATTTTAGTGTTTTATGTAGCTGCTAGATCATTATGAATTCAGGCAAAAATGGACACAAAGGAAGATGGGGAAAAAAAAGCATGAATCAGATCTGAGCAGAAAATTACATGGTTTGAAAAACCAGAAGACAGAAGCAATTTTCCTTTAGCATGTAGCAGTCTTCTAATGCACCTCCCTAAGTTCGCAGGAGGTGCACAAGGTGCTACCAGAGGCCAGTTTGCTCTCTGGAGGATAATGGTACCTCTCTCCACAGCCATCACAGCACCTGACCACATCCCACGCAGGAAATGGGTTTCACTGCCCACTTTTACTGGTGGTACTGGGGCTGTTCCCACACTGATATGTAGCCTGGCCTTTCTCAGCTGGCCCCACTTGAGATGGGTACAGCCACTTTTAGCTGGATATTTCTCAAGCTATGCCCAACATGAGTTTAATTCACATGATCTGGGGCTGGCGCAAGCCCAGGGGCAGCGGGACTATACTCACACATAGCCAAACACCCCTGACACCAAATTATACTGACCGAGGGCTTAAAGACACCCTTTTGCAAGAGACAAGCAGATATGCCTTGTCTCAAAATAAAAACAAGAACAAAATCCTGAACATTCATCATGACTAACAGCACCTCCCAAACAGCACTGCCCTGTTTTTCCAGCCTTCCCACAATATCTGTGCTGTTTACATTCCCCAGTTTGCAGGTTATCCTTGTTTTGAATTAAACTGTTGCCTTTCTGTTTTGTTTTGTTTTCTCTTTTAAAAAAAAAAAAAAGCTCAGGATTTCACTGTTTTCTTCCATCCCCCTAACCTGTACTGACTTCTAACTACTGATATCAGAGTTAACTTTGCTCTTCACACCTCCTGCTCTTGCCTTTCTGTCTTTTCTCCTGAACTATTAACACGTGCCCAAGAGCTACGATGATATGTGCGACACACACAACTAGGATGCTCTAAACAGGGTTACAGGAGGAATCCTACACGAAGCACGTCCCTGGCAAGCAATGGTATTTGTTCGTGCTGTTTCAGAAATAGCATCAGCCACATCTGCATGAGCAAAGTCTTTTGAAATAAAAACTTCAGTTCTCAGATACATACCTGCCTCCAGCTGCGTGTGCACTATCATTTACTTTGCTTTAAAGCTTTAAAGTGGTGACAGCCAATGAGGCAAAGCCAGTTTCTTCACTGTAAGCCAACAGACCTGTAGGACTTGGCCAGGCTTTGGATCATCTATTTGTTCAGCAATTCTGGGACGCCAGTCACCCACGGGTGAACTGCAGGTCTATAGGTAACAGATAGTTTGCAGGCTCGTTAATCACATTTCCCCAGGTTATAGTGCAATCTTTGCTTTTGACCCCATGGCTGGAGCATCATCTTTTTCCCTTATATTACTCTTTGGTATTTTTCATGACATAGCTTTGGCAGCTATAAAACTTCCCACTTATAGTCGTCAATTTGCTGAACATTTGCTCTCACGTCATAGCTTGTGAAATATATATTTACATATTCTAAGGTTATTTCCCAGATTGAAATTAGACATTTCACTTAACCTGAAACACTATTACTAATGCTGAGTAGTTTCATCAGGAGAACCTCTGAGGTTTCACTAGCATCTGTCAGATACATTCATTCTCTATCTATGAGAGTTATCATTGTTTTTCTGCCTTTTATATTCCACATAAAAAGAAACTGCTGTCTACTCCCTAGCATCAATGTGAACCTCTGGCCAAACAGCAAATCAGCATGCAAAAAAGGTATCAGGGAAACAGCTGGGGAAAGGATCAAATGAAGTTAAGGAAACACTGATGACGGGCTGAAGGAACAATCGTTCCTGTGAGTCATTCTGGCTTGCATTAAAATAGCAAAGTAGATACTAGCTAAGAGATAAGTAAAAGGTGAATGCAATTATTTTAAAAAAAAAAAGAAAAAAACAACTTGCAAATCTCAGTACAGAGTGTCTTGTAAGTAGCAAGTGAGTTAAGTCTCTGAAAATCCTAAGCAAAAGGCTGTTTCCTTTGGCACTGACTCCTTCATGGTCAAAGCATTTCTCAAAGAAACTTTCTAACTGTTTACCTCTGCAGTAAATAACTTGAATTTTACTCCTCACTTAGACTACTCCACTGTCTCGGGGACTCCCCTTCTACCAGGGATGGCATAATTTAACTGCAAAGTGATTTCGAATGTCTGTATCTACACACAGGTAACTTAAATGCAGCTTTGTTTCCACAAAACACATCGCGTGCAGTCTCTGAGGATAAAGACCTCCGTATTGCACCAGCTCTGTGTGTATATCAAGGTGCTCCATAACCAGGGGGTTAACAGCGGGGGCCGCAGAGCATTATTCAAAGTATCTCCCACTCGGCTCTGAACACATCCGCCTTTGATCACAAGTATATCTGCAACTAGTGCCTCATCTTAACATCTCAATAAGCAGTTCAAGCATTCAGAAACAAACATCAGTGGGTCTAACAGCTACTTTAATTCATTTTATAAATAAGCAATTGAGAATTTTGCTCCAGGTGGCTGCTTGTGTAGCCCATTCCGTAAACGGCGTTCTCTGCAGAGTAAGGCACAATGCGATACGAATGCAGCTCTTCATAATAGAGCGACTGGGAACAGCACTCCTGTACCATAAACTTCAGCCGTTTTCGTGCGTCAGAGTAAGCAGTCCTATAGCATGGAGCCTCCTTAAAGTATTCATAGCTCTCCCTCTCTGTCTCTAGGTGAATCTTCCTCAACAGATTGTTAATTAATACAGACCTACGGAGATAGGCTTCAGGGTCGTCCAGGAATCGGAGTTTCTGGAGAGAAAGTTTTAGAATACAAGTCCGGTCCTCGGGTAGTATCAGGTGCTGGGGAGTAAAGAGCAAGTAAATGGGTCTTTAGCATTGAGGAACAAAAACCAGGGGGAGGAGGGGGGGTCTGGGGTGAGCAAGCTACTCACTTTTGGACAATACTCATGGTAATCTTGATGTAAATGTTCTTCTTCTGCATATTTTCTCTTAAAGTAGGCTACTTTCGACGTCGTTAATGTCTTTGGTAGGCCCCGATCAGATCAGCTCTGCACAAAACAAGGAGAAAAAGAGGCTTGGTAATGCTTGCTGGCTGTAAGGTAGGGGAAGAAGGGGTCCAGAAGTGGGATGCAGCCAGGTTGACACTCAGCATCAACATACAGCCCTCAACCCACTCGAAAAATTATTGAGAAGCTGGCAAATGTGAAGAAATTTCTCTGGAGCTACCCTGAGGCTTACCAGCACAGCAAGCAGCAACCACAGCACTGGACACATGCTGCCGCTGCCTCACAGGGTCTCCAGGACCTACAAACCAAGTGGGGTTCCCCCAGCCAGCCACAGCCTTGGGCATGTGGTCAAGAACAATACCCAAGCCAGGAAGGTCACCATGCATTGCAGGAGGGACCAGGATGGGTCTACAGAACAGCGGTCCCTGCGTCACGCTGGGATGTATGTGGGACAAGGGGTGGGTTTGTTTCCACACACCATACACAGAACTCCGCGTTTCCACGGAAAACCGATACAGAATGTATTCACTAGATGGTAGTGTAGTCCCAGAGAAGCAGGAGAGCCCCAGCTCCGTGAAAAGGAGCTGGATTGGTCTCTGTATTCCTTCAGTTTTTAAAAGCACGCAGGACAGAGGCTCTTAGCATTTAGGCTAAGAGAAGGGACTGTTGGGCTTTTGTCCTGTGGCAGGATCCCAGTGGAAGTCCAAAGCAGAGCTCTGAAGAAGACCTGGGCCCCGGCCAGCTGCTCTGAGCTTACTCATCTCAATGAAAAGGTGACATGGTGTTAATTCAGCATCCTAATGAGACCCCTAACTGCTGGTATTCAAGCTGGTGAGCACGGAATCCTTGCAAGAGCCAGGACTGGATTTTGATTTTCTCTTCAGCAGACAATACCAGGAGGTATGTGTATTTGCTGGTGGCATCATCATCTCTAAAACCCTCTCTATTGTAATAATTTCCTGTTGTTTACTTTTAAAAGCTGACATTTAAAGGCAGCCCGGGGAAAGAACATATCCAGAGTCACTTTTTAGAATAACTCAGAGTCAGGTCCTGTGGGATACACTTTCTTCCCCAAACTCCTTATAGGGGTATTTAAAACTTGGGTTTCCTGAGTAAATAAATTACTTGGTTCTGGACTGCTTCTCTGCCACAGTAGAAAAGCCAAAAGATATTGCACAGCTAAACCTCAGGTCCTTGGAAGGATCCTGCCATGGGCCATGGAGGCTCCTTGAATCTTAGCCGCATGTGGGTGAGAAGATACCCACACAACTACTGCAGGGGCTGGTGGCAGGAAGGAGCACTGGGCTTCCCCTTCCTCCCCACAACAAGTGGCTGAGGAAGAAACCCTCGCCTAAGAGACTCTTCCTGTGTTCCTCCCTGAGAGTCTCTCTGAATTTCAAGTGTCTGAGGATGGAGGCTTCTCCTAAATAACGTTACAAATGTGGGCAGAAAACTCTTGATTGATAGACTAACACCTCATCTGGAGCCAAGACCCCCAGCCCCGCACTGAGGCCTGGCCCAACATGGATCACACAAAGCTGCACCTTTCCCCCCGGGGGTCTCAGAAAGGGACTGTGGCTCTTGCAGTGGGACAAGAGCTGAACTCGGATGGCTGCATGCACGGGAGATGCTCCCTGCCCCAACCTCAGCTCTCGAGGGCAAGGGTATGGCTGCGGCTTTCACAGTGCTGTTATCACTGAGTAGCTGCAAATACTCATTTAAATTCATATGCAGCAGCCTTCATTGCTAGCAGGTTTTATCTTAGTATTTGAATTACACCAGATCCTGGACATCCTGGACATTTAATTAGTCATAATAAAAAAAATACCCACCCCGGTGCTCTGTTATCTGAGCACAATCAAAAATACATTTATCCTCCCAGTGTCGTGGGATGGAGAACATGACAGGTTTCCTCACACTCCTCTGAGGAAGACAAAGGTACAGAAAGATGAACTGTCATCCCCGCAGCCACCCAGGCTGTCAGGGACGGGAAAGGAGCCAAACCCGGTGTACAGGTTAATGAGCCAACCATGGGCCCATCCTCCCCCTCCAAGCCAAGGCTCCAAGCAATAAAACTCCCTCCCTAGTTAGTGGTTTTCAGTACAGACCTAGCAATGCCTGTGCACAGCATGAGCAGAAAATCAGCCCGAGCACGGGGTGAGACAGACCACCACAGCCCACAGAGCATCACAACTCATTCCTTCAGTTCTGCTGGCTCCATGGAAACCCACCCCATGCTGCTCCTGGTCCCAGGAATCCCTCTCCCTCTCCCTGCCCTGGAGCTGGAGGGTGGCAGTGGGATATTCATCGGCCACTGAGTACCAATGGCCCTGGAGACACCGTCAAGCAGCAGGGAGCCAGGATACAGCAAAGAGCCACATGGAGGCTGGCACCCTGGCCCTGGGACCAAAGGGTGGGCTGCGGTTTAGCACGTGCCACAGGCTGGGGGCTGATGCTGGCTGGCAGGAGCAGACAGAAAAAAATGTGTTTTGCAGAGGAACGGATACAGCTACCCTGGCAGTGGGCTCATTGAGCACCTGAGTGGCACCTCCTTTCTGGGGTTGCATTCAGCACCAGCCTAGGACATACCCCTTGGGTGCAAAGAGCTCAGCTGTGCTTGAACTCCTAAAGACCTCAAAGTGGTAGTTACAACCACCTCCACAACTTGCTTTAGTAGTGAGGAAGGGAAACAACCGGCAAATGAACACCAACAGCACCTCTGGGCTGGAAGGGTGGTTTTTAATGTGTTCCCATGTGTAAGTGGAAGCCTGCTCTCTAAGATCAAAGTAGCCAGAAGCTGCTCAACACCATGCTAGCTGTAAGTAAAATCCAGCAATTCCAAACCTTCAGGGCCTAAGCCACCAGGCCAGTAGCTCACATGGGTTGTTATGGGGGGTGAAACTTCTCCCTCCTCTCTCCGGGAGGGAAGGGGCCCTGTCTGCATGTCTGAAGCAGCAGGATGAGAAAGCAAACTGAGGGTAAGCAAGTCCCATCATAGCGCTGCTCCACAGAAGCTCAAGGTCTGCTCTTGTGCTCACTGCAGCTGCCATCCCCCCACCACCCGCTTCATGGTGGTTGGTCTGTGGCTGCTGGTGATATCCACACATCCATCAGCAGGTGCAGGGGAGCGTCACCTATGCCCTTTGTCACCAGCACCCACGCTATAACCTCCAAGGGTCACCTCTTCCCACATGAGGCTGGCAAGGTCCAAGCCTTTCTCTAACACTTACCTGGAAATTCAGAGCAGACAAGGCTCTGTGTGTGCGGGAGAGCTGCTTGGCCAGGGTTACAGGCTGTAGTAAAGCCGCAGTGAATCAGACCCTTAGTGTTTTGTTTAAATATAAACATATTGAATCAGTGCTTTTTGTGTAGAAGGCTATTCTTGCGAGCCAAGTGTTTTGACAGTTACAGCAAGGTGGTATGAGTCACTGCCGCTGCCTCAGTCAAGCCCAGAGACAGATACATCTTAATCACATTACATTTTTTCAGCGCTACACCACAAGTCAAGGCACGGGGCCAAATTTTCCCCACGGGGACTAACCAGCATAGCACTGAGTCCTGAGCCTGATGTTTGTCCTTCCAGCCTGGATGAACCTCAGAAAAGCACATTCAGCATCCCGCCAGCGTTCAGCTGCAAGCCCTCTGCTAGTCACCAAGGGCTCGGTAAAATTCACGACAGCGAGCAGCGCTGCCAGGGCTCGGGAGCCACGGGGCAGGGGCTGTCTGCTCACGCTGGCCGGCGTTTACACCCCGCCGGCGCGTGCCTGCTCTGAATGCGCGGCACATCGGAGCACGGCAGCTGTAGCTGCCATTAACGCTAATGGAAGTTTGAGGCATAAATCCCACACGCAGCAGTGAGGGAATAGACGCCTCCGTCTCAAAGCCCGGATCTCTCAAATGCAGCTTCGCCAGGTCTTTAATTGTACTTTCAAAAGATCAAAATGTGCCTGTTCCTATTTATTTCTCCAGGAATAATTACAGTGCTCTCTGGTGTGGCACCCACAGAGTTATTAGGCATGTTTGGACAGAACGTTATCTTATCTAAATTGGATTGGAAATAGATTTATAACACGGCAACTTCACAGTTGAACTGCAAATGGCAAGAAATTCTCTTCATCTGGCCCTTGCACTCCTGCATCACCCCAGCGACACAAGACCCTCTTTGGCACAAATTAATGCTGGGTGATTTCCACAGGGCTGCGAGCTAGCCCTGACAGCCGGCAAGATGGGCTTTCACAAACAATTGTAAGGCCGGGGGAAAAAAGAAAACAAACAACCCAAAGCTTGTGCTTTTCCATCTCAGGCAATGGACAGGGATCTGCAAGCCCTGGCTCTGCACAGCAGCTCTGCCCCAGAGCTCATACGTGAGATCTTGTGAACGTTCCCACTCCTGCCCGTGCCTTCACCTCTCCTACCTTTCCTCAGGAAGAAAATTAGTCCCTGTCTGCTCAGTGCTGCAGTGTAAGGGGTTGTATGAGTAGGTACCATTGGCTTGGTGATGCAGGCATCTGCAGGGGGGGAGGACAGAGGCTCGCTGGCCAAGCCGGACCTGCAGATGCTATGTGTGGAAGGTGGTGAGTCAAACGTGCCCGTGCCCCGCAGGGTTTCCTCTCGCAGTGCAAGGGAGGATAATCAATATGCCAGCTAAAGCTGACTGAGACGGAAACCATTTCTGAGCATCTCTTGCATGCACAAATAGAAAACCTGAGGCTTCTGAGCGCACACAGAAGTCGGCATTTATTACCAGCAGGAGACATGACTTTGACAAGGCAGGAAATATCATCGTGTCCTTGCGACTGCTGTCAAACTGCAGTGATAAATTTCCCCGTCGCTAACCTTAGCAGCACTCGCAATTAGGGAGTGCTCAGCTGAAACCCTCCTCTGATTTCACAGGCTATGCTGCTGCATTTCCCCGCTTACAGGGGCAGGGGAAGCAGCTGGTCCCACTGTGGGATTCCCAGTTGATAATGTAAAGCTACCAGACCACAGGCAGGTGAACGTGTGGATCGAACACATGTGCCAGTCCCGGGATTTCACACTGACTGCCAATTGATTGCAATCCTTCCAGAGCACAGGGTCTTGCTCCTGGCTCAGGCGGAGACCCCCTCTTTAACTGACTGGTGGATAGGTGAGGACCCACAGCGGTGCTGCTGCCCTGATGGCTGGAGCTGCTGGCTTGACACTTTAGAACTGCCTTTCTCTTAGTTTGCTAATTGCTTTGAAGATCTCCCTAATTGCAGATCTTCCTTGAGCACATGGGTGTGCAAGGCATCTGAAGCGCTCTCATGAGTGCATAAAGACATGAGACTTAACGACTGGCTCTTCCTGCCTCGCTCCTTGCAGTCCCACTGCCTTTATCAACAAAATAAAATCACATTTCCAGCTTCACCTCCTCTCAATGCTAATCCAAGTAATTTCCCTCACTCTGAAGGCAAACCAAACCAGCAAACTTCTTCATTACCTGAGGATGCGGAGTCAATCTGCAAAGGGTCCTTCTGGGATAATCTCAGCAGTTCCAGTAAGATTTCCTCCTCGCACGGGCTCAGCAAGCATTTCTGGCAGCACAGCACTGCTGAAGGGTTACCTGCCGTGGTGGATCAAGGAGAAACACACATGGTTCAGGTGGCAAAGTCAGGACATACACAGACAGTAGCTGGACCGCAAGAGAGGAAAGTGCTATTTCAGCAGCCACTCAGGGCTTAATGACAGGGAAAATAAGAGTTCCAATGTCACACCCGATTCCCTAACTTTGACCTTGCTTCCCAGACTCACTTTCAAACATCAGGAAAAGTCAAATAAAACATTAAGAAAAAACCCATTTTAGTCTCTCAGTGGTACAGCTGTAATCCTCACAGAGCAAATGCTGTAAAAACACAGCTTGCTCCTCTAAATATCCGGAAGTTTCCTGAGCTAGAGCATGATTACTGCCCTGAACGCCACCTCTTAAAAGGGTACATTATTTTCTCCATTAATTCCTGTCAGCCTCAGAGGGAAGCTGAAGGGGTACTATTAAAACCACACCATTATTTCCAGCAGCAGCATCAATTTCCTATCACACACGCGTGCACCTACACACCCACACTGCCTGTGGAGTAACACAGGTCTGGGGCAAGCCAGCTTCCCATTTTTATTTAACAGATCTGTGGCAGCGTGTGTTGCGGTGCTCGCCTCGCATATGGTACCGTTTTAGGGCTGCGAGTAGATGCGGCAGCATCCAGCTGACACCTTGCCTTCTGCGGGGAGTATTTAGCACGCTGTAGTAAGAGTATTTCCCACCCTGAGGGAGAAAACAAGCACAGATATGCATGTGCATACCCCAACTGTGTGCTTTCACACGTGTGTGTGCAGAGACACGCTTCTTACGTGCGTGATCGAAAACAAACAGGTCTAAACCCTGCAAGGGGGGGAAGAAGCAGGGAGTGTGTGTGTGCGTGTGTGTGTGTGTGTGTGTGTGTGTGTGTGCATTCACGTCTCGCAGCTATAAGGCGTCTATATTTAGACAGTTGCCTCATCCCAGAGGACGAGACTTTGCTAACAGGCAATGCAAGAGTAGCTATGGTTACTTTCCAGAGTTCAGCTTTGACCGTAAAAAAGGTCTCTGGTTAAAACGACCTTTCACAGAGCACGCTAGAGCCCGGCAGAGCAGCAGGCACCTCTGCCCACAGCCCGTAGCACTGCAGGATGAGCAGCGAGCGTGCCTCCCAGCTCTTTGCCCTCTTCCGTCGTGTAGCAGAGCTGAGAGCTCACAAACAAACACAAAACTTACTCCAGAAGCCACCTGCTCCAGCCCTTTGGGCAGATCCCACCAGCAAAGCCCTACAGCCAGCTCACTGCCCCCGACAACCCCACAGCTTGCTGCTCCCAGCCACCGCCAGCTCAACAATACTCACCCAGCGAGCCCCAGCTCCGGAGGGAGGGCTGCTCCCCGTCCTTCCCTGGCCGCTCCCAGCCGCCTGCTGCTCCTGGAGAAGGTGGTGGCTGTGGTGCTGTTGCTGGTACTGATGGTGGTGGCAGCTCCTGCGGGTCCCTGCAGCCACTGAGGAGCGCATCACCTCCCGGCCGCAGCCCGCGGAGGTGGGTGCCCAGATGTTCCCGGCGCGGATTGGTCCAGCGGGAGCAGATGTTGCCCGGTTGCTAGGAGCGTTGCTAGGAGCGTTGCTAGGAGATGGTGACGCTCTCTCCATCACTGGCGCGACTCGAGGCCGTGGGGAAAGAGGGAGGGAAGGAGGGAGGAAGGAAGGGAGGGAGGGGGAGGTCCCGCCACAGGGATGCTCCGGGACGGGGAAGGCGGAACGCCCGATGCAGGGTGAGCCAGGGATGGAGCAGATGCCGCGGCTCCGAGACGGAAAGGCGGTGAGGACCTGCCTGGGGCGCCGCGGTAGGGAATGGGGATGTGAAACACTCGGACTAAGAGAGGGGAGGCCTGCACCGAGCCTCGGGGAGGGGGGGGGGAGGGGGGGAGGGCCGTAAACCCTCCGGTCAGGCCAGGCTGAGGGATGGGCAGGCTGAGGGATGGGCAGATCAACAGCCGAAGGGGGGCCGGGTGCCCGCTGCAGCACAGGCGAGAGGGCTGTTCACCTCAGGGAGAAACATAACCCGGTGCCTAGAAAAACTGGAGGGAGTGGCGAGTCCACTCTGGGACTGCTGGCAGTACGAGCTGAGAGCCAAGCTCTCCTTCTCACTTTCTGGGTCATGCTCCTCTTCCTCCCTGATTCGTGTTGGTCCCTCCTCCTTCCCTGCCCACCACCAGATTCTGGCACACTGTTTTTTCCCCAGGCCTTTAGGATGCTCCACCACAGTGCCCTGGGCCTCACCTAGTGCCTCACATCCGTGACTCCAGAGAGGCACCACAGTGCTCTGAAATCCCACGGGCAGAAATTTGGATTGCTGCAGGAATAGAAGACATACAGCATAAGAAACCAAACCTCCTCTTCTCCCAAACAAACCAGCAAGTCACTGTGGGGTGGAGCAGCTCCTGCATCGTAGTCAGATGGGGATTTTACTACTGAGCATCCTCCTTGTGGCAAGAGGTGAGGTGTCAGACTCAGCCCACCCTTAGAACCAAAGGTCCAGCCAGCAAGGCTTGGAAAAAGTTTTTAAAAAGTAAATAAAATCTTACCTGTGTAAGGTAGTGTGCACAAAGAGGGGAAATCCTTTCCCCAGGGATTTTAACTCTATAGGCAGATGCTGGCAGATAAGGGAATATAAATTTATTTTTTTAAAAAAACCCAAACTACTGCACATTCTCCAGCCACCTATGTGTAGGGATCTTCTCTGGGAGAAATGTGCTGTACCCAGACTTGGGAAAAGGGGTTGTCCCAGATGAGCTTTTCTGGAAAGCACACAACTGCCATGGATGTCACCATGGCTCCTGAGAGCCTCATGTTCATGCCATAGCCACGTATGTCTGAGCAGTCATTCAGCCCATGCCCCATCCTACTACTGAAGGTGACTCAAAGGCCCAGCTAGTGCCAAAACCAAGGCAAGGTGCTATGGGAACACATTAATTGTCTCAGCATCTGAAGCTCCTGGGAGAACTTTACAAGAAGTTCTCTTGTAATGCAGAAGATGGGTGTCCCATGCATGTCATTGCTGATAGGACACACGGAGCTCCCCTCCCTCTGGTTACTCCAGGGTCTCTGTGCTGGTCCTGTAGAGCAGGACACACCAGGCTGTGTCCTCCTCCCTCTGATACGGTGTGAATGGAGACAGGCTCCATTTGGCATTCACCTGATCAACAGCTCATCCAAATTTTAACAAACTGAGCGTTGGCAGGCCCAAGTCCCAGCTAGCATATGTCAACACAGCAGCCCCAAAGCAGTCACTCTGTTGGCTCTGAGTATCTGGCTGTGTCTGGTACTCAGTATGCACTGACACACACACACGCAGCTCCTCTGGTCTTTGCAGCCTGAGAAAAGATCAGGCACGGCCATATACTTACTTCAAATTATCTCTGAAGCTGTGCTTCTCCTATTGAGAAGTCAAATGAACTCAAGCTGATTTAAAATTTGAATTTTCTAGGACAATGAGAAGGCACTGGAACTTAATTGATTTTGATTACCTGCCTTATTATTATGCTGCCAGTAGCAATAGCTCAGGTTGGCGTAATTTTAACTTTGCTGTGAGATGAATCTGACATTTCTCTGCTGCTGAACAGAGGACTTGAGCAATCCTTCAGCTCTTCCCAAAGATGTCATAATTAATTCAGTAATCTCACTTCTGTGAGCAGAGCTAGAAAGGGAAGGCACAAGCACCTACTCTGTGTCTGAGAGCTGAATGAACGACAGGTTTAGTTACTCCAGTCTTCCTGGAATTGATTGTATTTTTTTTTTTAACTTTCAACACAATTTCTGCTGTGAAGACAGATCTTCCTCTCTCCTGTTAGCACACAAGCAGGACTTATTAGCAGGCAATAATTTACAGCCAAAAGGTCAGCTCATCTTTCCCCAGCTGGCTCCAAGAAGCATTCCCATCTCCTCATCAGCCTGGAGCAAATTCTTCTGCAATCCAAGTCTACCTGCTTTTCTTTGTTCCCTTTCTGAGGGGGCAGAGAGTGCAGGGAAACAAATTCCCTGCCAGTATAAACCAGCATTTCTCTGCTGGTTTACAGGGACCTCCATTGAGATGAACAGATTCACAGAATTTTCACAGAATTTTAGGGGCTGGAAGGAATCTCCAAAGATCATCAACTCTAACACCCCAAAAACACATGTCCCATCCCACCCCATCCCATCCCACCTGACCCCACCCCATCCCATCTCCTTTCTTTTGCTGCAGGAACACAAGAGATCACCTCCCCTCCCTGACTGAAGAGGAGCTTTTCCCCTCTGCCAGGGACACCTGGTCAGGAATCGCTGCCCAGCTGAAGTGTGAGGTGTTTAAATCCAATGGAAATTAAACAGAATCGTGAACTGGGACCAAAGTCTCTATTGACAGTGATATTATTTGAAAAGATAAGACTTTAAATGTGTACTGCACAAGATAAAGCCTGGACAGGCAGACAATAGAGGAGTAGCTTTGCTTTTTTTTTTATCCTTTTGAAAGCAAGATTGCCTCACATCATCAGTGCTATAATAAATATATATATATTTTAATGGTTTAGAGCCATTGGGAATATAAAACCCCAGAAAATTAGCATTTACGTTACTTTAACTGCCTCACAGACTTAGAAAAAAAAATCAGTTCCCTCATTCAAAAGCAGATACATCTCCTCAAGCCAACTGTTAAAGAAAAATGAATTAATGTGTCCTTTTGAATGTAAGCACCAAACATTGGAAGGATGTCTGTATAAAAGCACCATCACTCCCAGGCACCGTATACCTACACACACGCTGTATTTCTAAACACAGCACGAAGATGTTGTAAAGAATTTGTCTGTCTCCAACAGACAAAGATCCTCAAAGGCTTTCCAGCCATTGGCTTCTGATAGCAAATGGAGACAAGTAGCTTCCAGTTTCTGGATGCCCTTCATGCCTCCCAAGGGTCGGCCAACATTGGAGTGATGGGACGACTTGGAAGGCCAATCTTGCCTGCATCTTAAATGCAGCCTTTGAGTTTCATCCTAAAAAGCTAGTTCTTTCTCCTGTTTTTCCTGTACTAGAATGATATTTTTCTGCTCTACCTTCCAATTCCTTGTAGAAGAAAATTTGGGTTTGTTTACATTTTAAAAACCTTCCAAAAACCCCTCAGAAATAAGGTGGGGAAGAGCAGGACTAATCTAGCCCATGCTCCTACACATTAGTGCTCTTTTTTCCCCTATAACCTCCCCACTACCACCACCAAAATTCCACCACTTTCCCTTGGATGCCACCAGCTCGGAGACAGCACAAGAAACAGCACTTGTCTGTTGTAGCTGGTCCAGAGCTGAACACCATTGTGATGGACTGGCTGACTGACCCCTGGCCATCAAACCTACTTCCTTCTGCTTCTCTGTAAGCGATCCCCTGTCAGGTGACAACATTTGTAGAAACTTCATTGTCTTCGAGACAGTTACCCTTCTTTCAAATGTGATTGAAATTGGCCAACCTGTTCAAAAATAATGCTGGTGGGGGAGAGACTGGCAGGGAGACAGATGGCAGACAGCTCAGCTTCTTTAGCCTCAACTGAGCTGACTGAGATGTGGGAACGCTTTCACCCGCTCATGAGAAATGATATCACTCTTTCGTTGAAATTCAAAACTTAAGTTTCCCGACATTAAAAATGTGACTTTTCCAACTGACCAAAATTAGGATGACATCAGGGATGTCTTGGCAAAACAATACTTGGTGTTTTGCCAAGGAACGGAGCTGCTGTGAGCAATGGATTGAGTTGCAGTTAGAGGAAGAACAGGATGATCAGAACAATAAAACAAATCACAGCCGAGAGCCCCTGGGGAGCCCGGCAAGATCCCACACGCTCGTGCTGGATAGCAGGCGTCCCAGCAAGAGCAGCAAGTGGATTGCTAAGCCCAAAGTAGTATTTGCATGATGGTGTCATACGCCGCACGCATAGAAAGCCCAAATATTTTACCACTTATGAGCAGCCTCAGTCCAGTCCTTAAAGCCAAGCTGCCCAAATCTTGGCACCAAGATACACATCCTATTCCCTGAGTTCAGTGCCAGCTGCTTCACTGTAGCATGTCCCAAGCTTGCATAGGGATAGGGACAAGTCTGCCCAGTGGAGTAAACCAAGCCCCAGCTCATTGTGCCCTGTGCTGGTGATCAATAACAGCAAACCCATGCACTGCAACACCACCGATGCCTCCTTTGTCACCAGGCGGCAGCTGAGAACATCCCTACAAGGACATTGTGAGGCTGAGGGAACTGCGAAGCAAGCGTGGTATCCCCAGCAGTGCCCAAGTTTCTAGAGTAATTGCCAGTACCCCTAAGAATTTGATTTACATGGGAGAAACAGCGTGCAGTGGGTAGGGGAATTGAGCCTGGGAGATGGGCTGGGTGAGCAACACCCCCAGCTGCCCCTCTGCAGCCAGCCCAGCTGCTGAAGTCTCCAAAAATGTGAAATTTCAGCATCACTTTCCCACTTCCACCCCTCTTGGCTAAGCCTCGCAATCCCACCAACATCAGCCCTTAGCAAAACACGTATTTCATCACCAATTTGCACCAAGTAGGTTGAGTTTTTCTGAACTCCCTCATGTCTCTCTGAGCCTCCCAGCATAACCCATTTCCTTGCCATCATTCAGATGAGGAGTTCTGCGCTGGGTTTTCCATGTACCCAGACACAGCTCATATCGGCCACCGTTGCCGAGGCTTCCAGAGACTAAAGCTACCAACTGTCACCAGAAAAAGCAACTCTATTTCTGGTCTGGTCCTGGAAAGCCAGCCCTGTGGATGCCAGCAAGGAATGAGGAATCGTGGTTTCTTATGTCTCCCTCAAAGATGGCACTGCTATTCTGAGAGGAACAAGCTACCCCCAGTTCAAAATCACTGGGAAAATACTTTTAGCTTCTCTCTTTCCCTGTTTTAATGCAAGCACAGATTACAACTGCAACCCAGCAGAAGATACTGCATGCACAAGCACATCATGAGCAAAGGTACACACAGGCGTGAATGGTAAAGACATATCCTTCACTACTGCAGTGATGTGCCTGGTGTCCTATCAGCCTAATTTCAGCTCTCCAGCTCAATGATTGAGATCTTACATGTTTCCAAACCAAGAGACATTTGCCCCACTGCTACGGGGACATATGCATGGCCAGGATGTCAACAAAGCTGGTACCTACACACAGGAGACGCGCTGGTGTTATTGACCCACAAGTGCTCTAGTGCAGGTACCGACACACCTGTTGGTGTACAGGAGAAAGAGTGGCTGGGGGACCAGTGTAGAGGGGGTGTGATGGGCTGCCCCCCCTCCAACTCCTGGGGGGTTGGATGAGAGACAGGGGAACAGCAGACATCAAACCCATAGCACAGTACTCTTCCTTCCCCACGTAGAGCTGGCTGAAAGGTGGTATACTGAGGGAGGAGAAAGACATGGCTGGGTCTAGGAACCTCTTCACTCCCCAAAAGCCCCCCATCAACCTCTGCCTGTGGCCGCAGGGCCACTCTGTCCATGCAGACGGATAGAGGGACCAAGGTGGAGGATATTTCCCATTCCCCCTGGTTATGTATTATGCACCAGACACCTGCAGCTTTGTTCTGAACAAAACACACCCACCTCTCCTAGATACATATTCACTCAGTTCTGCCCCAGGATGAACAAAAAGAAAGACACGCTGGTTTTGCATGTCTACATGAGCCATCTGCTTCCATTTTATTGATAAAACCCTGTAACAACAGCATTCATCGTAACAAAATAAGACTGTTTCTAAGGTGTGGATGGTTGTATCTCTGTGTGGGTAATTTCAGCCCAGAATTCTGCAGAAGCTGGGTTTAATGCTTGCTTTTCTTTCTTTTTTTTTCCCAGACAGATATCATCTAGACATTAGTATTCCTAACGCAGCATATAATTAGCAAGAGGCAATATATTGTATGATCATGCACGTTAGCACTTAAGTAGAATAAAAATGTTTCATTGTCAAGTACATGAAAAGCTAAGAATAAACCCACACCACTCTTCCTGTTGAATATCCAAACATCTTTTCATCGTATTTTTCATCTTTTTTTTATCACAGTTTTGCACTTCAGATATCTCTTTCAGCCACGCATGCGCGCAGTGAGTGAAATGATGCTCATACCATTCTGGTGGCCTCACCAGTTGATACCAGCCACTTGTTAACTAGATGGAAGGTACGATTTTCAGTGCAAATCTTTGAACTTTACAAAAGTGAAAAGGGTGTATGAGCTTGTTTCATATAACCTTCACAGTACGAACAATTCTCCTTTTATAGGTGTATTTATCATAAAAATACTTCAAGCTCAAGAAGATTTGCTTTTGCACCAACAGCAGTGAAGGATCTGGAATTTTTTCTTATTAAAGTGATTAATTTATAGGTAAATTTTGTGCTTGTACATCTCAGGCTAGGCAAGGAGAGCTAAGATCTCTGTGACTCCTGATGCACCCACAGGGATGTGACTCCACAGGGATGAACGACACCGAAAACCAATGAGCTCCCTACCCGCCCGTGGTCTGTGCTGAGGATACAACAGCAACGAAAGGAAAAACCTTGAAGGTGGATTATTCTCCTAAACACCAGGAGGGATGTGTGGTAAATGGGCTTAGAATGCTGTCCCACAGCAATGCAGCCCAGCAGCGATGGATGTCCACCCACAAAGCCGTTAGCAGGGAAGGTTTATCACAACACAGGGCACACGGATGCACATGAGATGAAACCCTGCACCTGCCAGGAATGGTGTATGGCTCCAATAGAGAAAGAAGCCAATACATCCTAAAAATAACTTATTACATACAGTATATCTAAATCAACAGTCAAATATACACTGAGATGTGCTTTACACAGATGCCTGAGGGCACTCTACCACAAAATACATTTTTATATACACACATATAAATGCCACACAGTGTTTAATTGCTAAGTCTACCAAATGATTACTTCATTTACTCTTCTTGACAAACAAAACTCTCTGCTGGGAAAAAGTCAATGAAGTAACAGCTGAGAATACAGCCCCGTAAAACAAAAAACACAGCAGTGCCAGCAGAGTACTACAGGAGAGATGTGGTACTGGTTTAACTGGAAAACCTGTGCTTGAGGTGCTACACAGTGACAGCAAGAGATTGGAGGGCAAGTTTTATCCTGAGCACCATCAACATAAAATATTGCTACCAGGCACGGACCTGACTGTGAGCAGATCTCTACAGACATTTATGAGAGGATGGGAGATGCTATGACAGAGACAGCGTGAAGGAAAAGCACCTGGAAAGTGTTAACAATACAACTGGGCTGAGGAAAGCTGGCAAAAGTACAAGATTTTTTCCCAGCTGCTAATGAAGAGAGAAATTAGCAATGTTCCCCTAAGTCTGAGAAATTAAGGGAAAGGGAAGCATTTGGCACAATAAAATGCCTTCCCTGGAGATCAAGGTTAATTACTGGTTGTGAGACTCTGGAAATAAATGCAGCTTTTGCCTAAATCCTGATTCTTTCTTGTTTTTTGCCAATGGCCCAGCTCAGCTTTTCATCTCTTCTTACTCAATGTGATTAGCCCACGCTGGGTATGACGTTACAGGGGACAGACACCTCCAGAGTATTTGGTATCTATCTATTCAGCAGTCAGCCATTCTGGCCAGGAGAAAACTCAAGAGCCAGGAGCTGATGTCCTCACTTCCCTGCACCTGCAGCTGCCCCAGGAGCTGCAGTGTCTGTTAAACCACTTTTGTTAAGTAAAACCCAACAGTCTGCTTTCCAGTTTTCTCAAGAGTTGAGCACCTAACAGGTCTGAAAGGAGCTTCATAGATCCTGTCTGGGTTTTAGGTTTCTTCTTCAGCTTTTTCCAGCCTCAGCTGCATAATGCTCACAGGATGCAACATGGTACCCATAGTTTTTCGTTGCGCCAGATCACGAGGCCCACCACAGCCCACCTGCATTGCTGTCAAGCAGCACAGTCTTCATCAGTTGCACCTAACAGGCTTCAACTTTATGTCCCTGTTATGGGTAAAACCCAAATCCCACGCTTGTTCCCAAATTAGGATTGAAAATATTTCAACCCTGGACTGTATCTGCCTTTCAGAAGCACTGGCTTTTCCTGCTCTGTGTGTAAAGACCTGTCTGGTGACAGAGCTTTGCTCAGGCTGTTCAGCTCTGCAACAAGAACTCAAATTTATCTTCCCATGAGAAACCCAGGAACAGAGAGTGGGCAGAAAAATCTCACCTTCAAGCTTCTATTTTGGGGGAGCAGCCCAGGGAGAGCCCAGCCTGCAGTTCTCCTCTTGCACTGTTTGTACAGATGGCTTGTGTGGAGCAGAGAAGGATTCTAATGACTAGAAGAGATGAATGGTATCTACCAAGTTCTTTATCCAGGCTATAGTATTGACCTATATCTGCTTTATAAAGGTGAAAAAACATGGATAGCTGTGTGAGTTGAGCAGGAACATCTTCCTGCTGCCAGCTGGCAAACAGCTTGGGGATTACAGCATGAGGATTAATAGCCTTTGTCATTTGTAAGTGCAGATGCTAACCTTACTCACATGACAGACTGATCTTCTTTGGATTCTGTGCCTGTTTGCTGTTCCAGAAAGATGACCTTGGGCTGCTGTGAGAGACAAAATATTTACACATTCATTTCTTAAGGCCTACAGCGTAGGCTGTGGGAAGACACAAGCTCAATCTGCACTGAAAAAAGAAGAAGGAAAAAAGCTGTATGCTCTCAGCAGATCTGGAGCTAAGGAATCATGCAGGGAAACAGGCTTCAGCCCAGGCTTGGTGCTGCTGCAGCCTGTCTGTGTGTGCTGCTTTTGGGGAGAGTGAGCAAACCCCCATCTCCAGAGCAGCACAAGAACCCCAAGAGCCTTCCCTCCCCACCACCTTCTCGGCCTTGCATGACAGCTTGTTAAATCTGCACCAGATTCCAAACAAACACCCAAACCAGCTATGCTGAATTATCCTGTGTGCCTTTCCAAGCTTTAGTATCTGTCAGCTTGTCTGATTTTGCCACAGAAGCAGATCAGCTGTGAGCCAGCATCACTGCCTGGGGTATGAAACGTATTTGCTGGGGTAGCACACGCTGAAGGGAAAAACCTGCCTCATTCAAAGTGTGAGCTCTTCTACAAACCCTGCCTGCTTTCCCCTCTACTCCCTTCAAACCATAGTTACAAACATAACACTTGGTATATTTGAAATGGAAAGTGGATTCTCCTGCATACTGATTCCTTCAGGCTCTGCTGCCCTTTTGCAGAACATGCTTACCCCAAAAAAAAGAAGCAGCAGCAAATACACAACAGGTTGTTTCCAGTGTCTTTAACCCTGTCCATATTGAGGTGAACGGGTGTCACTACTCTGTAATTATTAGAGCATCACAGCCCAACCAACAAGCTTCAATCTCCACAAGCAGGCTAGAGATCAGGAAGGCAAGGTCTTAAGAATGAGTATCATAACTTTCGGATGACCGCTCAGCTCCCCTTGAGCCCAGGGATGATGTGATAGGGAAGGCTGTATTCTTTGCTCAGCCACTCTGTCCACCTTTTGTGCTGAAGGGCAGGAGGCAGCTGAGAGGCAGAGAGACAAAGTGCAGCGATCACACAGATTAAAGACGATGATAAATATGGGAGTGGAAAGAAAGCTCTGCAGGCACGCTAGCTCCAAGGTCATCACCAGCTTCAATTGAAGGAGAAAACGAACTGCCACCAGAGGAAACGCCTGCTCCTCTGCCAAGCTGCCACCTCAGGCTGTATGCTGGAGAAATGATCAATAGCAGCTGGCAGCCTTTGGTTCTGTGCGTCCAAGAACATCTAAAGACATTCATGACTGCGTTCGTGACTGAAGATCAGTTGACTATGTAAAGCACCAAATAATTTCTTGGGCTCTGCAGCCACTAAAAATATACCCAAGTATTGTCTGTGTGCCCCAGGAGCTACACACCCCATGCTGCCCTGCACAGGGAACGCAGACAAGCCAAAGAGACAGGAGCGAGCGGGCAACAGCAGGGGCCAGGTAATTAAAGACACCGGTAAAAAGGAAACCTGAACAAATCCAACCACGTAGCAGACCACCTGGATAAAGCCTTTACAGACGTGCACTTCAGTCAGCTGTAGCTGTAGCTCAGCAGGCTAAAAGAGGTACTCATTTCTGTGGGCATCAGTTGAAAGTCAGCATTGTTCCAGGGAATACAAACGTGGTGAGATCATTCCGTTCTGTTGTCGATACACATTAAAAAAAAACCCCAAAAAATAAAATAACAGCACAGAGCCTGGCAGGACAGGGGCTTGCTGGCTGGAGAGGAACCAAGGAAAGAACAGACTGCAACTAGCTGAACGATGCTGCTTGAGATACAGAGATGTATCCAGAGCACTTGCCCACAATATTCTGGGCTTATGCCAGTGCTGTTAGTTCCTTCCCACACAATGGTTTTGTGGGTTTTCAGGCTTTATTTTTTTCCCCAAGAGACAAAAATTCAAATAAGCTACAAGGGGATTCCAGACAGTGGTGTCAAAAGGGGAAGAATTATCTTAGAATACCTGAGTGCATTAGCAAGCCTCCAAACATTTGGACTTACAAGCACCCAAGCATTCCCAAAATCAGGTCAGCTACTGCGTTACCACTCCCTGAACTCCTCATGGCCCTCCCACAACTCTTCTTCCCTCCTGGAGCCCCAAAGAAGCTGAGGTTGGGCATTAGCATCCACCTAGATGGAGGCTGGCAGAGCAAAGGGCCCCAAGCTTATTGACCACCACCAACTGAGATCCAAGTGCGAAGCAAGATTCCCAAGGAATGGAAATTTTTCCAGAACTTCAGCCACTTCCAAAGGAAACAAGGGGTTAAAGCAGTGACTGTGAGGGCAGAGGTATTTACATAACAAAGCCCATGAGCACAAGCCCAGCCTGTATCAATATTAACAATGACTAATTCAATCTGTCAATTAGAAGAATTATGGGAGCTCTGGAATATCGGGGAGCTGCTGCTAAGTCTTTGTTTTATGGACAATTGAAACTGAAAAGAAAAATAAACCACAAAAGCAAAAACAATCCCAAAGTGCAGGTAGCAAGCATCATCATGCCTGCACTGTGGTCATCCCAAGATTCCTAAATCCTTCCGTTACTTCAGTAGGACCTTAATGCAACTTAATGCACAAATACAATACTCTAGACGTGGATGTGCCAACAGGTTTAGCATCAGCTCCAAAAACCCAATGCTCCCCTCACCTTATCCATGTTTCCTTCTCTCCAAGTCTTTTCTGGTAAAATCTCAGGCCAACATGGTGTTGCAAGGATGCAGCCTGCTTCCATCCAACAGCAAAGCTTTAATGTGTGCTCAGATACTAACTTCCTCCAAGTAAGTTATTTCCACTTGCTTTCCTCTGACTCACAGTAGTCAACACTGAAATTATATATTAGAAATCAGTTCCATTAATGCTGTATCTTCAGAAAAGATCTTGATGCAAAAACAGCATGAAAGTCCAAACCCAGTTTACTTTGTTGCTTTTTAAAAAATCCTCTTTTCCAAGGTTAGTTTTTTTTAAGCACCCTGTTATAAATAACTCCACCGCTGAAGCAGATTATCAGCTTGTACTTTCCCTTTGCTAATCATTAACCATCAGCAACACTTTGCAGGTTCAAGGAGTTACGAAGATGATCTCAAGAAGTTTATTATACATACACATCCCAGATAATAAAATTACTTATAAACATTTGTAGGTAACAATTTATGCAGTTCAGGAAAAAAAGAGACTGGAAAAACAACTGGAATCAGCAAATGCGCCTTTTGAATTGGGCTGTTTCCTCTGTTGTTTTTTTTTTCCTAGAAGAAAAGTACACGATAAAAAAGCCCGTTTCTATTCTGCTGGTTACCACTCAAGTGCTTGCTTGCACATTGGTAACACAGCAGTATTAACAGTGCGGTCCAAAATGTATTTGTTTGCTGAGCTGTATTTGGGTTAGATCCTGCTTTGTGATACAAAGCCCCAGTAGTGCAAAGCAGGTACGGTGCCAGCTTATCTAGGCAGTGGAGGACAACCCTCCTGCATAGGACACCCACCGGTCTCACCAGAAAAATGATGCTCAGACAGGTAAGTGATAAGAATATATAGAACCATGGCCTGTAGGATCATTTGTGCCACCTACACCTACATGCAGATTGAGCAGTCTGCCTCACGAGGACAAACAAAGCCTGTGTACATCACACCAAGCAATGATAACCTGTGTGTATCACACCAAGCAGTGATAACCTGTGTGTATCACACTGCTGCCTCACGAGGCCTGGCCATCCTGGATGCGATGCAAACCAGCACCAAGGCTCAATTTTGGTCAAACAGCCAGTGCCAAAACTTGCAGTAGTTAGATTTGCACAGCACCATTAAAGAGAAGGAGATGGCTGTGGTGCAGTGGGAGGCAGAATTTGGTGCCAGGTCTCATTAAATGACAAAATCAAAACATGAAGTGATTCAGTACAGAAAAGCCTTTTCAGTAAAACATTTCCCATCTCTCACTATCATCAGGAGGAGCAGGGAAATGCCAGTCCTCTCTTGGAGAGCATGGGGTACAGGAGACTGGGCAGCTGACAATATTTGAAGATCTCAGCACCCTACTGCCTACGTGCCATCCCTACACAGACAATTAACATTCTCTGCTGTGCCACACACAGCATCACAACAGCTAACAACAGCTGAACTTTCAATAGTCTGCTAGCAGACTAAGACATGTCCCCTACCCCTATCTACCATCTCCATGATTTCATCTTGCAGAGACAGGAAAACAGATTAAAATGGAAAACGACAATATATTCTGGAAAGTAACTAAATAAAAGTGTCATCACCTCATCCAGCAAGCCTGCTCCTTGCATCATTTTAGTTAGAGGCGGGAAGCGCAATGCTTGTCTGTGGTATGAGTTCAGCAGAGCCCCTCTGGGGGGTCCCCTGGATCCTGTTCCTTGCCTGCAAGAGAGCTCACCCCAAGGATGAGGTGACGTGGGTCTGGCATCCTCTAATGCTCAGTGTGCCAAAAAAAGTCCCCTTCCAGATCCCAAGAAGGTATTAACAGGATATAATAGAATATTTGGATAGAATATTTGAAGAGCCTTGAGCAAGCTGATTTGTGCATAACTGGATTGCAGAGAAGCCATGGATCTGAAGCCTCCCTGCGCAACACCCATGGAAATGCTCTTCTGAAAAACCCTCACTTTTAAAAAACCAAAGTAACACGCAGGCAAAACAGTGATGCAGAAAAGAGTGATTCAGGCACAAAGGTGGATGTGCAGCTTGTTCTGGTCTTTTTTGGTATTTGTGATGACAGAAGCCATGACCTTCAAATAAGCTTCTAAACATGCGTGGTATAATCGCAATATAAACCCGATGCTAGTTATCTCTCGTGCAAACCTATGGCAATGCAGGCTAACAAGTGCACAGGATGCCTAATTAAAAATACTGGTAGTGTTTAGTCCCCATATTGTTAGTATGGGAGAACAGTAGTAATGTCTAGGCACTTCAAAGTTGTCAGAGAATTCAAGATGCTTTCCCATGCTGCCTGAAAAATGTATCATCCAGTCTACAGTGGTACCAAGTGCTTATTTCTAGGACTGAGAAACACAATAATAAAAGAGAGAGGATGTGATCTGCATGCAGGTTAGCCTATCTGTGAGCTATCTGCGTGTCAGGAATATCTGCAACCTTCATTAATATAAATAAGGGGAGGGAGGGAAAAGAGTTTACCCCAGGAGAAAACAGCATCAAAATCAGTCTGTACTGATTAATCTGAGGGCAAAATGAGCAAGACAGTGACTAAGGAGAGGATTTTGTAGATTTTCCCACTGTTTTTCCCTAGGGTTAATTATTTGAACATAGAAAACGCAGGCCAACCTGGAAAGACAAGAAATAAACTTGCTTCGCAGGCCTTGCCACTTTAAATACCCATGATCACTGACACCAAGAAGTCAGGTAAAAGTGTACGTGACCTATCAGAGCCCGGTGCTTGCCATGTGATGGCTGTTTTCTGCTGACTGAGAACAAGGCAAGACAGCCCATGGCCCCAGGACCTATGGACTGCCCTGCTAACCACTAGGACTCCAGTAGCGTGTGCCACCTGCAGACCTGTGTCCCCTTCGACTCCTTCATTTCCTGCCAATGACTTTGCTCTTCCTCTCCGCTGCTGTTCTGACCCATAGAAATCCAGCCAATCATCTCTTTGCGCTTCATGCTGCGTTTGTTGTATACGGAGATCATGAGCGTGACGTCAGAGAGCTGGAAGAGGGCAACCTGGAAGATGAAAGTCTCCTTGTAGACAGGGTTGGGCTGTCCTCGACGGATGGAGGTCTTGCAGCGAGACATCTCCTGGCCCATAGAGTTGAGAAGGCAGAGTTTTCCATAGGTGTCTAGGACAAAGAGGAGGAAAAGATGAAAGGTTAAAGACCAAAGTGCTCAAAAAACCCAAAAAAAAGCTCCAAGCAGAGCAACTTTGTCCACAGCAGATAACAGATGAGGGGTGGACTGCTCTCCTTAATAAAATCCATGGGATGAGAAGCAGCACATGAAAGTACTTCTTGGATTCACTCACAGTCATCTGGGGAGAAGAAAGGAAGGAAACTCATGAGTCTTTCAACCCTACTTGCTTGGAAAGAGCAGGAAATCTGGTTCTCAACCCTAGCAAGCCTAAAACTAACAGAAACTACAAGCATCTCTATGCATTCTCCACATCAAGCAGTGTCTGCATCTTCCCTTCCTCTCCTTCACAACAAAGCTTCATTGGAGCTGTTTAACCAGGGCTTCTCTTGGCTGCACTTGCCTCTCCACCACTTCCGTTTGGAAGAATACCTCTATGAATACCTATTATTTGATATAGCAAATAAAAAGGGACCTGGAAAGGAGGGAAAGGGAACCTGCATACACAGAGAAATGATTTCACATAGCATGATTTTTCAAAATTCTCATCTTTCTTTCTTGGTGGACTCAAGGTCAGTTTTACTCACTATTTAAGTCAATACAAGGAGTAAAAATGCCTAGTAGATACAGGGAAGGGATGGCCCAAGTCAGCGTTCCTATAAAACCACCAATATAACTCTTGCTGCTTCCTGTATTAACCTGCTCACCTCTGCTACGTGGTCACTCATACCATGGTTTCAGGCAGAGCTCTGTGGTCCCAATGCTCCATGAAGACAGCTCAATGTAAGTTTTCACCTTGCTCTGCCTGTGATGGTAACAAATCACTTGGCTAGAAAAGTCCCCTCCTAACCCCTTCATAATCTGTCCCTGGGTTTCTGCAAGTGAGTATTATTTCAGAGTGCACTGAAGATAGGAAATAAATAACAAGCCTCCATCTCTTGTCTACAGCATGTCTATCCTCTTCTGTTCCCATTTGATGTGCTATTTTACGCACTTATCTACTGAGCAACACAAGGTGTGAAATTACACTTCAGGTGTGAAAACACTTCTGTGTCTCCAAAGCAAGGCTCCCCGCTCCTCTCAAACTGTTCCACTGAAAAAGCTGTCAGGAGACTGACAATCGAGGAGCAAATTGTGAGCCTGCACAGCTGTACGGCTATCGAGTTACCGCGGGGAAAGTTCAGCCCCATCATTAGCTCCAGCCTAACACTGGAGATGAAGTAGGTCTTGCCAACAAAGACTTACTCGTTAGACAGAAAAGCAGGGCTCTGACCTGAAAGTTTCCTGACTGTATGTGGGAAGGAAAGAACCACTTCCTCAAGAGGTGGACCAATTCCCACAGTAATATTCGGTGTTGGTGGTGCTGAGGGACTGAACTCTGTAACAACTTCAGACCCATCAGAAACACAAAGCCCAGGAGAGGACTCTGTCTTCTAGCTTGATTACAACTACTTCAAAGGAGGATGCAGACAGGTGAGTTGGTCTCTTCTCCCAAGTAACAAGTGATAGGGCATGAGGAGACAGCCCCAAGTTGCACCAGGAGAGGTTTAGACTGGATATAAGAAAAAACTGTTTCACCAAAAGGGCTGTGAAGCACTGGAACAGGCTACTCAGTGAAGTGGTTGAGTCCCCATCCCTGGAGGTATTTAAAACACACGTAGATGTGATATTTAGGGACATGGTTGGACTTGGCAGTACCAGGTTAATGGTTGGACTCCATGATCTTAAAGGTCTTTTCCACCCAAAATAATTCTATGATTCTAGGACTCATTGTGAAACCATGCAAGACAACCACCAGACACAATCTCTTCCAGTACTTGTAGAGACGTCGCTTTGCTTTGCACTCACAAACCACAACATGCACTGAAGCATTCCTCCTGCCAAAGTCCTGGTTGCAGGTCTGAGGCTGTAGAAAACTTCCTGGGAATAAAAATTAGTGAGAAATAGATGCTTTGTGGATTTTTTTTTTCCCTTAATATAGTCACCCTTATTTTTGTGAGGAGGGGATTTCAAAATAGTGGGAAAACTCTGCCAGGCTGATTTTTAAATACAAAAAGCAGCTAATTTGTATAATTCTCTGCTCGAATTTTTAAATTTTTCTTTCTTTCAAATTGAAAGCTTATGTTTGCTAAATAACCCCAGGGCATTTTTCAAACCAATCCCTTTTAGGGGGAGAAGGCTGAGGGGGCTTGTTTCTACTGACATGCAAGAGAGGTGACTGCTGAGACACAGAAATTTATGGAGATGAGATCTTCTGTATTTGCTCCTGGTCTAACACCTCCATTTTCCTCTAGATATGCCCTTGCTGTCATATCTCTTTCCCCACTACTCTCAGAGAACTGCTTTGCTGAGGGTGACTGGGATCACAGTAGGGGCTGGGAACAGTCAGGAAGGACAGAGCTGTGGCGTGGAGCATCACTGGAAAGGTCCTGTCCCTTGACCCCTTGGCAGCTCCCAGGAGGGTTTCCCTGCCTCTACAGGGGCAGGGGATGGGCTGAGCAGAGAAGCAGTGTGCAACCTAGGACTGCTACAAACACCTTCACTGCTATCCCACCTGAGCGTGGCCATGTGCAAATGTAATGGCAGATAATGGACTTTTTTAGCTGATCTTCTCATGCTACTTTGGGGAAAGGTCACCGTCCCAGTTTTCTGGGAAGATGGGGACTGAAGTCTAGATTTTCCTCTCAGCAATCCTTGCTACCATCCTTCCTCCAGTATCGACAGCCCAGGTGTGATTCACCATACCTATCCACAGGTATATACGTTTAAGCAGTCCTCTACAGAGACAGCCAAGTTATAGTCAATACCATCAAAGCAACATACAACATCATCCAGCAAAGATCTAGTAGACAATGCTACCATTACAGATGATTTAGGTTTTAACACTAAAGTAAGTGCTACAGCTAAAACATGTTGTAGGATGCTGTTTCAGGATGGCTCAGTTAATTTTCCAGGCAATGAATAGATGAGTTTCTTTTAGTCAAAAACTCTGGGACATCACATCCCTGACTGAGGCCTCAACTTTTGCAAGTGAGGAGTAGCATAGCTGGTTTTAAAGAAAATCAAGCATTGTACAACCAGTGACTTAAACCCAACAGAGATGAGCATCAGAAAATCAGGCTTTTTCTTTAATACACACTAGATCTGCTGCATAATTCTGCACCAAGGCCCTGTCTATACAGTCAGGATCAAGCATGAACATGCAGGCTGGAAGGCAGCTACGCTCAGGGCAGAGCTAATACCAGGAGCCCTGTTCATCCCCATGTAAATACAGGCACAAAATCAGTACAAGTGACAACTAAATCAGGCTGCCAATTCTTCTTAAATTTATTCCACCGGGTGTATTTTACCAGCCAAAAGAATCAAGCTTGCCTGAACAGAAATAAAAGAGTAGGTGTGGATAATATATTTAGCATCTGAAATTCACTTTGCAGAGCTGATACGTATGAGGCTGAGTTGTTATTCTGCTTCACTAACTACATTTTAAGATTGTGGTTTGCCCTTACTGCATTGTGCACCTTGCAGCATCTTTCTAGGTGTCTCATCAGAAAACACTTTCCTAGCTCTCCTTGTGGTCCAGTCTGTTCCTCTGAGATGGAAAGTTCTCCCTTTTTTGGTTAGCTTTTCCAAAGAAAAGCCATCCCTGGATACACAGTGAAATTAGTGGAACTACAGGAAGGATGAACTTGAACATTTACTGAGGAATGTATGTGTGAGAGCATCTATTCATTACGAAGGAAAACATTTTCCATCTAATTACACGCTCAGATTCAGTAATGGCCTCATTACTGTGGTATCTCAGCACTTCATGCTCTTCAGAGTATTTACTTTCATGCCACCTCTGTCAAGCACAAAAGGGAGAAGAGAGATTAAGGCTCACATTCTTTAAAATGCCTAAGTGTTCACCTTCTATTCAGGCACCTATCTCACTGACATGAAGAAGAGTGAGGCTTCTTAGTATCTGTCAGTGTCTGAGTCTGAAGCTTGCCCACGGTTAAACAAAAGTCTGTGAAGAAGCAGGAACAAAGTCTAACTTTGACAAGACCAATTTTAGCACCACATCCACCAGGCTCTCCTTTCCATGTAGGCTTTGGAACAGAAGTTCTTGCTACAGATCACTTGTACTCTAAACTCACCTTTCATCTCTAGCATGAGCGGATTGAATAACGTTCACGTACACACAAGTGTCAACACCTCTGCATTTAATGCTAGAGTGAAAAGCACTACATCAAGGAATGCTGCAAGAAGTCAGATACGTTTTGGGCTGGTGCTGTATAATCTTACTCCAGAGGTTTAGCCAAACCTCTCCTCCTGCAGATTGCTCTGTCTCTACCAACAGTGCCCCAACCATGAAATGCCTCTTGAGAGCTTATCTGCAAAGGCAATCAATTTATCCGTGGTTCTTCTAATGACCCATTTCTGTCATCATCCTTCTAAGGGAACTAACTGATAATAACAACTCAGGGGAATAATCAGCTATAATTTATACGTTCCTGTTTTTGGAGCAGGGACCATGGCGTGCATTCTGCTTTCGTTTACCCTAAGCTCCAGCATTATTAATAAAGCTAACCCGTGAACAAAACCACTGCAATACAAAAGTATCCAACCCCCTGCCTGAATTTATATTTAGAAAGGAAATAAACAACCAAAGACTCCTGGCTCCTCGAGTCTGTGGACTGCAGGGTACAACACAACGCTGTATGGACTTTCCCACCTGTGCTCCCAGCAAGCCAGCTCATTTCCAAAAGCAGTCTAACCATGTCAGCATGCTGCAATCCAGACTAATAACACCTGCAGGAAAATAAAGCCTTCAGCCTAGAGCTTCTTTTCACCCAGCCGGCATGCCCACACTCCTGGCCTACACAATAAACAGCAGAACTGTGTGGCAAAGCAGCCCTGGAGCTCAGCTCTGCGCTACTCTGTGCAGCACAGCTCAGCACAAGGGTTCAGTTTGAGAGGCAGAAGGCCGCTGCTCCATTAGTCATGGTTTTACCTCCCCATCAAACTGGCAGTGGGGCAGGAATGCTCTGAACCTGGCTCACAGCAGCTGCATTGGAAGAAGAGCAGGGAGGAGAATTAGACCCAAGCTTTTGTTCCCAAACATGTTGGTAAAGTCAGGATTAGGCCAGAGGCAGCCTGTGGCATGCTCTATAAATCATACCAGAGCTGAGAGCTGACTACTATGTTGCTGAGGAGCCAACTTTCCTTCCTCTATTCCACTGAGTCTCAGTCGCTCAGGTCTCCTCTCCCACGGCTGGCAGTGATCACACAAGGGAGAAGATGGGATCTGGCAGGCTTCACGACATGTGAGTCATCAGAGAACAGACCAGAAACACCTTTACTTTACAAAATGCAACAGAAAGGAGTGCACTGCTCCCTGGAAGTGCTGTTAGAGCTTAGGGGAGGGAATTGCCAGCATCATTGACTTGTTTTGTACAAGTCAATGGGCTGCAGAGGGGCAGGAGGGTAAGGCTCCCTGGAAGCGATGTTCTGGTTTCTCCAGAAGGAAGGCTGCTCCCAGAGACCTTCCTAGCTCAGTTCCTTGGAGATCCTCTACTGTGCCACAACACCCATGTCCTCTCCATTTTACAGTACCTGCCCTCATCAGAGACACATATCAGGCTGCAGAGCCAGCTTACTCACCTCCTTATACTCTCCAGCCCTGAAAAGGTACAGCTTTAGTCTGGGCTGACACAGCTAAAGCATAACACATAAATCCAGATGCACAAGGTGACTATCCTCTAACCAGGGCATTCTGACACTTCCCACAACATACATCGATCGGGCTTTGTACATTGCTGATGCCACAGGGAGGGGGTGGGAACTCTAACCAGAGCGTATTGGAAAGCATCAATGCACAGCTTCACAGCAACAGCAACGGCAGCAGCATGATGTAAGGATGCTTAAGCTTGGCTTTTCTCACCTCCAACACTGGTGTCCGCAGGCATGGCTGTATTATGCAGCCTGTCATGAGATCTCCTGCAAACACAGCTCTGTAGAGTCACTAGGGATTTACAATGAACATTCAGCTCCAACTCAAACTAGGAATTAGGAGAATTCTACCTTGGAAGCAGTGGCTTAGTCTTCTGCTTGTTTTGGGAGAGGAAAAAAATATATTCCTTTTCCTGTTCACAGCTATGAGAGTGGGGGAGGCATCACCATAGATTCCATTTCAAATGTACTCCTTTAATCCAGAAATATCTTCATTTTTATACCCAGCAAGTGTAATATGGATTATACTTTTCATAGACCTCTTAGAAATACAAAACTGTTGAAAACATTACTGGTTAACTGCATGCTCTCACTGGATGTCTAACTAACATAGAACATCCTCCACAAAAATCTCACAATCACGCCTTGAAAGTCCATTATTCTGTGATTTGTCTGAGCCTAATAAACTCCATGTCTCACATGTGGTGGGAAGAGCTGTACCAGTATCTCATGTCTAAGGAAGTCTGTAAAAATATGGAAAATATGGCATATGCTGATTCTCTCCCCAGTACTCTCCCAGTGTCCAGTGATTTGTGACTCAAGAACTTCGTTGGTCAGAGGCAGTGTCTTTTTATTTAGTGGTCCTCAGTGGATCTTTCTTGAAGAACTTGCCTTGTGCTGTACCGAACTCAAGTAGATCTAGCATCCACCATGTTCTGTAGTGACAACTCACTGGTGTAAATGAAGAACTGCCTCCTCTTCAGGACCTGCTACCTCCTCCCTTCTTTTTATGATCCTTATGGTTTGTATCAGAAGATACAATCAAGAACTGTTGCCAATTCACTTTCTCAACAACACTTATGTCTCGCATTGTCGTAGCACCACAGGAGGCTTGGTCTATTCATCTGCTCTGAATGGAAGTTGTTCCCATACCCCCTATTGTCTCTGACACCCCTCACCACATCTTGCTAGTTCTGCCATATCCTATTTGTACAGAGAGCACCAGAACTGTACATGGTACTCACCACATTGGTGACTGTATATTCACAGGCAAATATCAACTTTTCATTTCTTCCTCTGTATACTTCTACCATTTAATTTGGGTTTTTTTCACAACCTCTGCTGATGGACATTTTCATAAGCCTAATGGACATTTTCATAAGCCTAATATTTCACTCCCAAGTGGCTCCAAGTCCATCCAGATTAAGTTTGAATTCCATCCCTGCAACCATGCAATACCTTGCATTCCTCCATGCTTAATTTCTTCCACCTCACTGACCAGCTGCTCATTACAGAGACATCCTTCCAGGGTTCCTTGCAGCTGGCCTCATCTTTACCTCCCTGAAGAAAACTTTGGCAGTTGATCTTACCATAAGTTTATGCAAACTATATTTAAGGATGGGCAACAAAATATGCAGAAGAAGAAGTGGTCTTGTATAGGTTTACTGCAACTGACTGTCAAGTACTCAGCAGCAAGTAGCTACCCAGATCTCTGGAGGACTGAATTCACCCCAGCCCACCCAGGTACAGATCCCTCTTCTATTACTAGAGGGATGGAAGCATGAACTACAAAGCTTTAGGAACTCAAGCAAGTTCCTGGTTCAGAGCAAGATACGCAGGTTAAAGTTTAATTTTTTAATCCAGCTTCCTGGTCTGATTGAGAGTCCTTACAACAAGCCGTGCCTCAGTTCTCCAGGAATGAAACATGGATAATAACTTTCCTTCCCTCATAAACAAGTTGATAAAATAAAAATCCAAAATCAAGCACTCTGACACCAGAGCAACAAATACCATGTAAGTATCTTAATTCTTCTGTGGAAGCATGTTCTGTACTTCTTGGCACTGTCATCTGTGGCTCAGGTAGATGTTTGTTTTCAGACAAGTTGTTACTCCAAGAATTGATTCTGTTCCCAATGGAAATCCTGATAGCTTTTTCTCTCCCTCCTGTCTTATCCAGCATTAACGCTATTGTATTTGTTTAATGGGGTTAATATGCTGCTGGTATAATAATGATCATGTACGGATGTAATTATTATGTATGATTAATTCCACAGCTGCTGAAAAGCTTGGAGGACTTTTCTTAGGCGAGGGAATATCTTTACAATAGTCCTTCTCAAACTGCATTACACACAGATGTAAGCCCCAGAAGAAAAGCCAAAGGGGAAAGAGCAAAGGCTGGATTAGAGGAGGGCAAGCTGCACCCAGCAGAGCAGCTGATGAAGGTTAAACATAACATGGGCAGAGACCATCTCTCTGTTGCGTGTTTATAGACTGACTAGCACAAATGATTCCTGGTCCATCGCTACAATCCCAAGGTACTACTACTACTACAAACACAGTTTATAACTGGTTATAAATTTTTAAAGATGTGTCTGCCAGTGGTGTAAGGCTTCTCTTGTTACTTCTTTTTTTATAATAACCATCCTTTAAATGAACATGCTGGGTTTTGTTCTAAGCAGATACAATATCACAGACCAAAATATGAACCCCTACAAAATACCCACAGAGGTTACTGATTTTTACAAGAACCAAAGAGAATGAGGTGTGCAGCACACAAGCCATTAGCTCTAAAATACTGAGGGTGTCCACATCTGACAAAACTGTAGATGCTTTTCTGAGTGAGGCTTTTTGGCACACGCTGATAATTTACGGTCCCACGCTGCAGACATACTCTTGAGTGCTCTTAAGTGCTCTGAGTGATAATGGATTTATTTGCGTGCTCGGGGATTGTAGACTCAGACCTATAACTCAGCATGTTCCACAGAACAATACCTGGATGCTTATCCTTGACCAAACTACCCTTAAATCCCACACATGTGACCTGAGGAGAAGACACTGCCCGCAAAATGTTTCTGTAAGCTGTCTAGCTGTTTACTAACCCAGTTATTACCCATGTAAGTACCCATGACTTTGATATCAGACTCACTTTAAAGGTTTGAGTGAAGGAGAAGATGTGCCCAGGAAAAAACACCCCCAGTCTAGTTCTTTCTGCTGCACAGAGTGAAATTGCTGTGCAAGGATGCAGAGGAAGGGACATGCATGCTCCAGGAGATGCTGTGCTCACCTGTGCAGGAATGCAGGTGGCAGAGGGTCGAGGTGGGCAAAAAGCACAGCTGGAGAATGTGCTGTCATGCAGGACTGTCCTGTCATTCCCCATAGCTGCAGCTGTCAGCAGCAGACAATGCTACAGGACTACATATGGGGACTGTACGGGCTCTGTGCATGCAGGGATGGGAATGGAGATGGATTCTGCCCATTGACTTCTCTCTGCCTTACCATAAATGGTTGCCCTGAATAGCAGTTTGGGTTTGGTATTTAAGTGTCCCAAAGCACTATTATGTCTGAAATCCCCATGATACTTTAAAGAAATAAATCACTCCCTCTGAGCCTCAAACAACAGAACTGCAGATAGGACATATTTAAGAAAACACAAGGGCTATTTGCTCACCCTCCAGAAAGGGAGATAGCAGTTTTAGTTTTCACCTAGTGAAGGACTTATCGAGCATCTCATTCAGCCAGCAGCATGTTTCAGACAGTAACGATTGGACCTCACAGCACTCCTCTGCAGTGCCTGCAGGAGTTATCAGAGAAATGCTATTCCAGTATCTCAGACAAGTGCTGGTTTTCTTCCTTTTTTAAAAATGTCTTTCAATTTCTGCTTCACTAGGCTTTCCTTTTCTCACCATGCTACTAGGAACTTCGTAAGTGCAGAAGAACAACACAGAATGCAGAAGCAACCATTTCACTTGGAGTTAAAGAAGCAGATTTTGATAGGTTCAGAATTTGCCTGTAATCACTTATGGATTTCCATGTTTCATCTATAACCTGATCTAACACAGAGATATACTGGTCTTACAATGCTAAAGTTTATCTGGATACAGAAAGGATGCATAGAAACAACTCAAGATAGCTTTAACAACAAAGATGGAAGAACTGTTATGAAACAAAGTCAGGACTATTAGTTTGGGTGGTTGACAGAAGACTTTGGCCAACTTATCAAACCTATTAAACTGTTTATCTGCAATCCTACAAACACTAATATGGAGAATTCAGGTGGAATTTAAAATGAAAAGTCCCTTAAAGGAATGCCAGCTAAAAAGAAGCTAGGAGAAAAAACTCCAATACCACAGGTAGATACTTGAAAACATGCCAAAAAAACTCTCTGACCTGTATTGGGACTACTGTAATTTCACTTCTGAGAATACAACTTGAGACTGTTATCTACATGGCAATGTAGATAAAACACAGGTGATCTTCCTTGCTAGAGCATGTGACAAGACTCTTGTCTACCTTTGCTTTAATTTCTAAAAAGGTCCCAACTTGAAACCTTCCACTAAACAAAACACATACATGCAAGTAAGAACATGTCTTTAAGTAACTCAGATGGAGACCTATGTTGCCACAGCTAATACAAGATTAGCTAAGGCTACACAGACTGATGCACGTGTTTTCCTGCTGCATAGACTTGCCCAACATTCTCAAGGGACTGAGAACAGATTATTTCTGTAATATACTGAAGTACAGTTTAGTGGAAACTTAAGTTTTCACGTCCTTGTACTGAAATAATCCATAAATATTTTGCTAGCTCTGGGCCAAAGAGCACAGTATCTTACAAAAGCAGTCTTAGCATTTTGCAAGCTGGAATACGATGTGAAATCCAGTGAATGCAAGGAACTGTCAAAGGTTATTACCCATGACAGGCAGGCAATCACATCACAAAAAGCAAACACACCAACAAACAAGAAAGCGTTATTTCACATTGCCATTAGCTGCTGGTTTCAGACAGGAGGCAAAAGGACAATAGGAGATGAATAGAGCACTGCTATTCAACTCCTGAAGGAGGCACCGCGGCAGCAAAGCAGGTAACACTGTATTCTGTCGCTGCATAACCCCATGGACCTCAGCACATCCACCCACAATCCTTCTCAAGGACTAACTACAGTTCAAGCTCTACCTAAACCTACTGTAAGGCAATTTCTATTCTTCCTTTAGGTACTGGAGGAAGGGAACTCAACTGTTGCAACCCAGCACAACAACTTTCAAATCATCTTTCCACAGGCAGGGTTTTTTTTTGTGCAGCAGCAGAGAATTCACAGCAGCAGGATCCCCAAAGGGCCCAAAGCACCAGGTCACCTAGTGCTCAGCAGCACAGCAAGGGGACTCAACAAAGTATAGCCCTGGGAAACACTTAATGGCACCAGGCAGGGCCTCTGCAAGTCACATGGTAACATATAATCACTTGAAGAGCACTTCTTTCTTTTTATGGATCCACTGAGAATTGCCCTGTGCTTTGGGTATAATAGCACTTTTGCCATAATCAGATGTTGTAAAGGTATATGCAATAAAAGAGACATTCAGGTATTACTGTCCCATCAGCTGTGTCTTCATATGATTGCCTCCAATTACACTGTAAAATTTACCAGCACACATATTTCAAATAACGCTTTTAATTTCCAATCAGATACTCTGCAAGGAAACCCAGCTCAGAAATGACATAATTGAATATCTCAAGGAAGAAAATAAAAAGCAAATTTTTGACTCAATGGTGTTATTTAATAGCAGTGAAAGTACTTACCAGGTGGCCTATTAATTGCGAGGTTTCGGAAATGACTGCCTTTGATCATCTCCACTGACAGCCGCCCCGTAGTGGCATTGTACGACAATCCCACGAGCAGCTCTGGCACCCCTCCATGAGACAGGGACTGTGTTGAAGAAGCGCTATCACTGTGAGAGATTGCTGACAGACTAAGCTGAGACTCGGCACTCTGCAAGGAAAGAGCACTGAAAGTCTCACCAGGACATTCACCACCACCCTCCCTGAATTTATATCTTGTAGCCTTGTTTAGTAAGGTTTCTCTTAAGAAATGATAATGACTGAGAATGAATAATTATGGGCCACCAGAAGAATCAGAGCATCACTTTTACCAAAACACATCCCTGAACTTTCTCCTTAAAGATGAGGAACTCTGTACAATGTGCTAGCATTAATGTAAATCAAAGCCTCTGAGACAAGCATACATCCTTCTACACCACATGCACAGTAAATCTCCTTGATGATGACTTTTGGATGGGATGGAATGGATTTTGCAGCTTGGATTTTTTTGGTTCTGTACTGTATATTTTCTTTCTTACATTCTTTGTTACCAAGTTGCTTTTCCTACCCCCTCTTCACCCAGAGTATGATGTTTTATTCATTTCGTGTGCACAACCTTTCACTGAGCTTTATGTAGACAATGAATCATGACAGAGCTCTTTACACAAACTGATTGGCATAGCCAGAGCTGGATACAACTGTGATGTACATGGAAGACTATGAAGCAACACAGCCAGCTCCTCCTCATATGACCCACCTCTCCACTTCCATCTGTTACAAAAAGGAACATTACTAAGCATTTTGGGTAACATGGAAGCTGCACAATGTAGAGATCCAAAGCTAGTAGCTACTGACAAATGAGGTAGCTCTTGCACTGGTGATATAGGTTCACCAACATAACAGTGCACAAGAACTAGTCCTTGGTGAAATTAAGAAGTAATTAGCCTTGGTGGCTCTGGGACCAACCTACTATTTCTGAATGGCACAGCATTTGATGATTTTGCTTAAGCTTGCTAGCTGAGCTGCCATTAGTAAGGTACAGCTCTGCATAGGGAAGACATGCCCTGTCCTTACCCTTATGGATAATAGTCTTAAGAGACAGCAGTACAGATGCACAATTGCATCCTAACAGCCCTGAGTGAAAGGTATTGGGTACACCTGGTCCCCATTCACCAGAGGAAAAGTTTTATAGAGTCCATATTTATTTCATCAAACTTACACTTAAATTACTCCTTGGCTCCAAGACCAGCGTCACCTTTGTTTCCCCTTCCTGGCTGACGTTGCTCAAGTAGAACAACTGCTCTCCCATCATCTTCTCTCCAATCATCTTGTGCACTGCATAGAGGCGGAAACGAATGGCGTGGCTGCTTAAGTCCTCTGGTTCCAGTTTACTGAAGGTGATTTTATCCTTGAACACGGGGATGGGTCCTCTCTGAACACTTGTCTTACCCCTCTGTTTCTTGCTAGGCATCAGGACTGTGTGCACTTGCCAGGTGTTCACACCACTGCGGTCTTTGTCTGGGATATCCCTGGCCTCTAAGATAGTAACGACTAGCTTTTGACTTGAGGCTTTATAGTTGAAGATGACATCTAGATCACCACATTTACAGATAGGCTCATGAGCAGCACGATGAGCTGGTACACTGTTCACTTCATCATGCTCCTGCAAAGAGAAGGAAGAAATAAAATATCCATTGGAGTTCAACTGCCTCTTGTGATCCCAACTCTAAAAAAAAAATTGTTCTCCTCACTTGTACTTGCAAGTGTAGGCAGTTCCTCTGCAACATAAGGATCCCACTGTTTCTTGAAAGGCCAGAGCTAGCTAATTGCCTGATTTTGTGTAATATTCCCCATACAATCTAGTAAGCAACAGGACTTGTTGAAACATTTCCAACAAAAAGTTTCATCAATATTTAAACATTCCACAAGAGACTGTTAATTTGGCAAAAAATCAACATAGGGAAAAAACTAAACAAAGGGTTGGGTTGGTTTTTTTATTTCATTCATGTCAAATTTGAGAGATTAATAAAACTTGTCAGTTTGATTTGGTTAAAAAAACAAACAAACAAACAACTTAACCTATTAATCTGAATATACACTGGAATTTCAAAAAAATTTTTCATTTCCAAAATCAAAGAATTCAATCAAACCTGCTAACTTTTTGGATATTTCGTTGTGTGGGAAATTTAAAAAATTAAGCACTGTGTTCAATTTTATGGGAAGGCAAATCACTATCTCAGAATATCTTGCTAAATGGAAATCCCATTTCTAGATGCTACCCTATAATTCAATACTTTCCCCACAGCTAAAGCAAGGACAATCCTGAAAAACAGTCTGATTAAACACATATTCTTTATTCCCTTTTTAAATCTCCCAAGAGAAGCATCTGTTCCTTCTGTTCAGTTTGGATACTAATACATTCAGAATAAAAATTCAAAATAAACAATGAAAACATGGGCAGACCAATTCATCCTCACTTTTTTACCTACTTTTAAAACTCCAAATCATCTTAATAAAAGAAGCTAAAACCCATGGATGCTCACCTTACCTTTTGATGAGTGGGCGTGTGCGTTTCTGTTCCAAAGCGCTTTTTTATCTTAGAGCTAGAACGTGCTTCATGTGATAAAGGGGTTGCTATAGTGATCAATGATTTGTATTTAAACATGAGTATACACTGTACTAGGGAAAGATTTGCAGTTAATAGCCAGAAGGTGAATTAACGCCTGTCACTAGCAGTCTGAGTCACCCTCCTCCTCAAGCATTTATCTTCTTTCGCGTTTCAAGTAACACTTCTTTTCAACATAGGAATCTTATTGTTTAGAGTACAGAAGATGGACCATAGAGCTTCTGGTGTAATTACCTTCAGAAGTGTCTAAGGTGGTAAATGTCCCAAACAAGACCTTGGACAAACATCAAAATGTCTACCTAATTCCTGTCAATCTACTTGACAAGTGCTCAGATTCATCCGTTATGACGTGAAAAGCTCCAGCTTTTGGTATTTCCACAGGTACCTGAGGGATGTGTGTGCATGTGAATACAAAAGTCCATGTGTGCACATTAGTGATGGAGACCTGCTGCCATACATCTTGCAGAACTGAGGTCCAAACAGGCCCTTGGCCAGCACACAGAATGACTCGGTTGCCCATAAGAATGCCTTTCTGTATGAACAGCAGGCTGCAAAGACAAAAACGCAAGGCAGGCCAGGTTGCCTGGAGAGAACATGATGTTATGCAAATCTAAGTGCTGCTGTGTAGCTGTCAAGTTATTTCTGTCAGGTTGATGAAATAATATTTAAGAAGGAAACGTAATGGGATTGCGTTTGATTCATGTTTCCCTCCACATGTTTATCCCTCCCCACTTTCATCTGTGCATTTGCTGTTGAAGAGGTGGAATCAAGGCACGTTTGAGAACTGCTGCTAAAGTGTGGAGACACCTGTGACTGCAGCATAACTTTGCTTTCATCTACACAGCTGGAGAATGCAAACACATAAACCCAGAGGTAGGAAGATCCCAGAGGCATGGGATCTTCATGGGCACGTGAAGGCCAGCTGTCTGGTTTTTGACAGAACAGCTAGAAAGAATCTGGATTTCAGGAATTTGCAAATTGTGCTACTTATAGCTGTGGCCATACCTACTGCAGAGACAACTGCATGAACTGGAGGCAGAGAGGGAAAGAGGAATGCTAAACTCTGTGGCAGTGACCTTTCCATGGGCAAACAGGTTTTAGAGACATGACGGGTTGGCCGTTTCAGAGAGCACTGTGCTATCACCCCGAAGAAGGTGCCAGCACACAAACCCGATGGAAACTCAGTCTTCATCCTGTGCAAGTCTGACAGAATCCCCTTTGGCTTTTGGAGCTTAGCTGGGGCTGCGAGTGCTTTGTGAATGTGCTGGTTATACAGACACTTGAACTGGAATCCAAGGAAAGTGTGGGCTTTAGATAGGGCATTTCTTTCTTCCCTCTTCCTAGCACAGTCAACGAGCTGTCAAGCCAAGTATAATGATTGATACTGTATGTCTAAGCAGGTCATTAAGGGCAGCCAATATCCACTTCACTAGGTAAAATAAGTCCATTTCTGCCAGAGCAACCTGAGAGAGCAGGTAATTATGGACGAGGCTTGAAATCGTGCTCATGGTTTATGCCCACTGCAAGGGCATAAAATTATTTTTGCTTCTAAAGAAAGGTCCTTTGAGTGGAGCAAAATAGCTCTTGGACATTTCTGACATGTCAGAACATTTAGTTCCTGCAATAAAGTCTTTCATTAATCCACACAATACCTTTGGACAAGAAGCTGCTTGTACTGGGTAAACTGGGACTTGAGCATATCTGGCTCCTGATGCTATAACCAATCTTTGCAATCATAGATACCAGGAACAAAAAAAAGAGATGTATTCCAAAGAAATACAAGAGGACACTGGAGACATTATGGCACAAGTACATCCAACACAGAAAAGGAGAAGTGAGCCTCAGATGGGCAAAGAAGAGCATGTGTCAGCAAAGAGAGGGCAAGGCTGCTGCTGCACAGACTTCCCATGTGTCATGTAATGTTTGTGGGACTGTTTTGTGCAGCAAACCAGACTGCTGTTCAAAACACCCCTTAGGGCTGGAGCATATGCACCAAGGAGCTGCTCTCCATCTCTCTAACTGGCTGCAGGCAGCATGCTCTGAGGAAAGGAACCTTTCCCTCAAAGCCTTATTGCTCAGACTGTGATGGAGGTATTAATTTCCACAGCTGGAGAACAGTCTTAACTCAGGCAGATGATGTGACTTTTATGCTGTTCTTTTAATACGACTTAGGCAGACTAGTATTTTTTCAGGAATTTAATCTTGTGGTAAAATAATAACGAAAACCAACACATCACACAGAGAAATTATGAGAGAAAAGGGGCATGCTAAATCTTCAGATGTTTACAATGCCTTAAAATCCGTGATGTTTTCTTGAGGCTTCATAATAAAGGTACAAAACTAAGGGAAAGCAGAGGAGCTCTCAGGCTCTCTTCTTCCCTGGAAGGATGCCTGTTATCAATGGGGACCAGAGCAATGGGCACTTGGACAAGTCACAGGCCACCCCCCAATCAGCTGCCTACAGCTTTCCAGATGCTTCCCATTGTCTAAGCCTTAAAAAGCACCAGAAAAGAGAGGCACAAGTCTGACACAGTGACCATACACCCTGTACATGCAGCCAGTAACAAAGCCCTGGGCCACCACAAAGTGCTCTCTGCTAAATGACAGTAAAAGCTGTCAGGCAGCATCTGGATGGCTCCAATTTCAGTTGAAAGACTGCAGTCAGAAATCAAGCAATAAAACAGCTTCTCTGAATGAGGGTTAGTAGCCAGAGATAAAACACAAGAAAAAGGGGAAACACACAGAGAAGGGTGTAGGCTCATGCACGTGAATGCCATTATCTTGTGCTGTGCTGATCTATTTTTCACTTCATTTCTCCCCTAACAGTTTTTGGCCCCCGTTATCTTTCAAAAGCTGACACTGTGTGTAATAAATGACAAGTCACCATACCTCAGGGCTCCAAGCTGATGAGCTGTCAGTAGCATCATTTACTTCAAATCCTTGGTTGGTAAACGCTGTCTCCATTTCCAAGCATCCTTCCATCACGTGGTGGCTAATGCCATCGGCAATCCTGGACTCTGTCCTAGGCCCTTTACACTGTCCAGAGCCCCTACTTGCAGTTGTTGTTCTTGAACTGATAGATACATGGTCATCTTCATGACAAGATAAGTTGTCTTGGTAACTCAGTTGGCTTAGTCCATCCAGATCTAGCAATTTTCAGCAAGAAAATATTTTCAGAGGGATTAGAATGCATTCCTCCCCCTCTGCCTCCCAAAATCTGCCAGTCTCTCCTTTCTTTTCTTTTTTTTTCCCCCTCTTTTCTTTCCCCACCCCCCATCACTAGTTTCTACTTCTGAGAACTACAGCACTAAACTTAACAAATAACAAATCCTGTATAAATCATCACTTGATGGAATGCACATGGCTGTTTCTCACCCCATCCCAAACTGAGAAACCAGTTGCCTTTACTTGAAGTTAAACACCAAATGTAATTATCAATGGAGTGTTCGGGATATTCAAGTGCCTTGGGGCTGTTTTGCAGCCCCAAAGTAATTACTTCCATGAAAACACAGGCCAGAGAAATCACACAAAAGCACAGCACAGGCCTGATGAACAGGTGTCAGCAATTTCCCTCTGTGCAGGAGGAGGAGGAAGAGGAGAAAAGAACAGGAATTTGCATTGCCCTCAAGGGGATGGTGCTGGTGAGGCAAGGAGTTCTGTGGAGATAACAGGATGCCACCATGAGCATAGCACTTATCCCTGAGAGCTGGGTGCACATGACCAGCCCCTTAAGCCAACTAGGAAACTCCAAATCCCATGTTATGGGCAAAATTGTCCCAGGAACAACTGAAGGGAGATGTATTTACTGATTTCCTGGCTGCTTTCATTAGATTGAATTAATTTCATCCTACACACTTACTCCATAGACTAAAGTAAAGTTTATTGATGAGAATAAAAGAATTTTCTCTAGTTCAGACCACAGATTCCTTCTCTCAGTCATGAAAGTCTATTTTGAACACAGGGAATTTTACTTGAAGGCATCAGTGAGAGGTCTCTGGGTGGACTGACACACATAACTAACTACATGTGCAGGGAAGCAGATGACAATACCATCTTGATTCGGCCTTGACAGTTTTCAAGCACTTTCAGAAGAAAATCAGGACTTTCCTCCTGCTAATACATCTGATGCCAGGTCTTGCTTTAGGAACACAAACAGCTAGATTCTGCCTCCATCTCTTTCAAATAAGCAAGAAGCAGCCACAGGGAAAAAAAAATCCAAGTTGTGCTCCCAGACAGCTGATAACAGGAATGAAAACAGAATGACTTCCTTGGCAAACACAGCGAATTGGGGTTTAAAGGCTTCACAGAATGGTTGAGAGGGGAAGGAACCTCTGGAGGTCATCTTGTCCACACACACTGCCCATCCCCTGCCCTAGCAGGGCCACCCACTTGTTCTCAAGCTTGAAGGTTTGCTCTCAAGAAAGTCATTACTATAGAACTATCTGCAATGTGGTCTCCAACTCTACTCTTTAAAAATTACTGTGTTTAATATAAAACTATTTGTTTGCTTTGGTTTAGCTCAAGCAGCTTTGATTCCCCATCTGATAAATGAGACAAGGAACCTGGTGACAACTAACACAGTGAAGGCTGAGATACCCAACAACTTTTTTTGCCTCAGTTTTCACTGGCAATTTCTTGTCCCACATCTCTTTGGTGCCTGAATCTCTAGGCAGGGACTGGAGAAATGAAGTCCCAACATTGTAGGAGAAGAGCATGTTTGAAACCATCTAAGGAACCTGAACATACACAAGACCATGGGACCTGATGAGATGCATTCCACAGTCCTGAGGGAACTGGCTGATGTACTTTCTAAGTCACTCTCCATCATATTTGAAAAGTCCTGGCAGTCAGATAAAGCCCCTAGTGACCAGAGAAAGGGGAACTCCACATCCTTTCTTTAAAAGGGTAAAAAGGACAACGCTGGGAACTACCAATCAATGAGACTCACCTCTGTGCCCAGTAAGATCACAGAACAGATCTTCCTGGAGGGTACATATGGATGACAGGAATGTGATTAGACACAATCAGTACGGCTTCACAAAGGGCAAATGCTATCTGACTAATCTGGCAGCCACCTGCAATGGAGTTACTGCATTGGGGGATATGGGAAGAGCAATGTATCCTGGGCTCCATCAGAAGAGGGGTGGCCAGCAGGGACAGGGAGGTGATAGTCCCTCTATACTCTGCCCTCGTGAGGCCCCACCTGGAGTCCTGTGTCCAGATCTGGGGCCCCCAGTACAAGAAAGATGTGGGACTGTTGGAGAGGGTTCAGAGGAGCCACAAAGATGATTAGAGGGCTGGAGCACCTGCCCTACAAAGAGAGGCTGAGGGAGCTGGGCTTGTTCAGTCTGGAGAAGAGAAGGCTGTGGGGGGACCTCATTGCAGCCTTCCAGTACCTGAAGGGAGCATACAAACAGGAGGGGATTCAACTTTTTAAAAGGGGCCTGAGGTTGGTGGCCCTGCCTGTGGCAGGGGGATTGGAGCTCTATGATCCTTGGGGTCCCTTCCAACCCTTGCCATTCTATGATTCTATGATCTCATCTAACTTGACTCCTGTAAGGCCTTTGACATAGTCTTGACTATCGAATGGATAAGGACTTGGCTACAAAGTCTCATACAAAGAACTGCAGTCAAAGACTCAAAGTCCAAATGGAGATCATTAATAAGTAGTGGCCCTCAGGGGTCTGTTCTGGGACTAATACTAGTTAGTACCTTCATTAATGACATAGAAAGTGGGGCTGACTGTATCCTCAGCACATTTGCATATCACAGCAAGTAGAGTGGCAGAGTTAATACGCTTTAGGGAAAGGATGCATCCAGAGGGACTGGAAAGGATTGAGAAGTGGGCCAGTGTGAACCTCATGAAGTTCAACAAGGCCAAGAGCAAGGTCCTGCAACTAGTTCAAGGAAATCCCCACTATCAGTAAGGACTGGGGGATGAACTGTTTGAGGGCAGCCCTGCATAGAAGAGCTTGGAAATACTGGTGGATGAAAAATTGGATATGAGCTGGCAATGTGCACTTGCAGCCCAGAAAGCCAACCATGTCCTGGGCTGCAGCCAAAGATTCATAACCAGCAGGTCAAGGAAGGGGATTCTCCCCCTCTGCTCTCATGAGACCCCACCCGGCATATGTGTCCAGTCCTGGGGTCTCCAGTACAAGAAGGACATGAACCTATTTGGACAAGTCCAGAGGAGGGATATGAAGATGATCAGAGGGCTGGAGCACCTTTCCTATGAAGATAGGTTGAGAGAGTTGAGCTTGTTCAGACTGTAGAAGAGAAGGCTCTGGGGAGACCTTAAAGCAGCCTTTCAGTACCTGAAGGGGCTCCAAGAAAGTTGGAGAGGGACTAGTTACAAGGGCAGGGAGTGATAGGACAAAGGGGAATGGCCTTAAACTGAAGGAGGGGACATCTAAATTAGATATCAGGAAAAAAATTCTTCACTGTGATGAGACACTAGAACAGGATGCCCAGAGAAGCTGTGGCTGCCCCCTCACTGGCAGTGTTCAAGGCTGGGTTGGATTGGACTTTAGGCAACCTAGGTTAGTGGAGGGTGTCCCTGCAGTGGAGCTAAATGATCTTTAAAGGTCCTTTCCAACCTAAAACATTCTATGATTCTCTACACATCCCTCTGTCTAGAACAAAAAGCTCAAATCTTTATGAATAGAAGAAATATTGTTTGCCCTTAGCAGCCAGCATGCTATTTGTGATCCATACCTGCTCCACAAAAAAACCCAAACAAACCCTCAAAAAAACCAAGAAGGGGAATGGGGATTACAATGAGGAAACGTTTCCTGGAGGTATGCAGAAGTCTTTGCCCATCTCCCCTTCACTGCTCTTTCAATTTAACAGCTCAGAGATTAGGAGAATAACTTCACCTCCTTTCTTCAACTAACTATGAATGATCTCACATTCTCCCTCCCAGTAAAATGCTTCAAGCACATGCACTTCATCAGAGACGTCTGAGAGCACCTCGTGGCTTTGTAATTATAGTCCTCTTCTGAGACATGTGAGATGGTCCTTCAGGAGGACAGAGGGATCCAAATCCAAAACAGGAGGGGAATCAACTTTTTAAAAGGGCAGATAATGGCAGGACAAGGGGGAATGGTTTAAAGCTAAAGGAGGGAAGGTTTAGACTGGATATTAGGGGGAAGTTTTTTACAGAAAGAGTGGTGAGGTCCTGGAACAGGCTGCCCAGAGAGGTGGTTGATGCCTCATCCCTGGGGGTGTTCAAGGCCAGGCTGGATGGGGCCCTGGGCAACCTTGTGTAGCTCCAGGCCTGAGGTTGGTGGCCCTGCCTGTGGCAGGGGGATTGGAGCTTTATGATCCTTGGGGTCCCTTCCAACCCTTGCCATTCTATGATTCTATGAAATTCAGATGTCTCAAATTCCGGGTGAGTGCTCTTCTCACTCCCTTCTGAAATGCAAAACCCACCTCTTCTCCTCATCATCCTCCCATCTGGCAGACCTAGTCCTGAAACCAAGAGCCCTCACTGTCTTGCCTCTGCCCTGACTCTTGAATCAGGGTAGAAAGTAATTTGACTTTTTTGCCATTACTCTCATTCTTCTCTACAAAGTCAGAAAACAGAAAGAAGTAAACAGAAGAACGTAAGCAAGAAATAAAATAACAGAAATTCCACAAATTCACCATGACTGAATGGGTATGGGTGCTCCTTAAGGCATTTAATTAGCAAGCCAACGTCTAATACACATTTTAAACAGTGGGTCATCCATCAAAGCACACACCACACAGCAGGCTTTCAGAATAAAATGCTACTGTAGTAAGAAATTATCCTCACACAATTGTCTTGTGGTTTTGAGTCCTGCTGGGATAATATCTAGATCAATAATAGAGGAATTTTCAAAAACTACATTAAAGCCATAAAAGGCTATTCATAACAGGAGAACTCCAGAAGTATATTAATAGAGCAAGCCATCTCCCTAAGACTCAGGCACAAAATGAATGTGTTAGGGAAGGGAAAAGGTGATTCACCAAAACCATTCAGTGAAGCAGACTGGCTTTTTCTTTAAATTTAAAGTAGTTTGGTAAGACATAATCACTTATAAATACCCGTATTAGAGGATCATTACAGGTAATAGCTCAACTATACAGACTAGAACAACTATACCTCTCCAATTACATCCGTTCTAACATCATATTCACCAAAAAAAAAATGGTGAAAACAGAAGTTCTTCATGTAAAGGAAAAGGTCAGAGCAGTAAAATGCCTGTAATTTACCTGAGAGATCTTTAAGGAAGAAAATGCCAACTGTCTTATGAATACCTGACGTGAATAAACAGCATGGCATCAGGGATATATGTTGAGACAGCATTATCTAACTATCTGAGCTTTAATTAACCAAGAGTCCCCACAGAGTAATAGCAGACAATTCTAAAATTAAAGAGTGGATAGTACTGCACACTAAAAAGGTATGATTGGTTTTTTTCAGTCCTTCCCCCCACCACCTACCCTTTCCCTATTGTGTCACATGTCTCCACAAGCTAGGATTGAGGCAAGGGGAGTACTGGGGAACAGAAATCACCAATGAACCAGGAAAGTCTGTATTCAAGGCTGGAAAACAGGCTATGAAAAAACTGATTTTTGTCACAGGAAAGGGTGAACATCACCTCCAAAGTGAGATATGAAAGCATCTCTCCAAAGATACAGGGAAAGCTCTGCACATCAAACACTGAAAATCAGACTGGGAAATGCTATGAAGTCCCCCCTCGCAGTGGCAGGTAAATGTCCTGGTTAACCTACAGTATCTTTCTTCTTTTTTCAATGATACACAATCTCTCGGTTCTATGAAGCATTACAATGTGCTAAAGAGATGTCCTGAGAGGCCTCATCACTTCCTAAAACACACTGCCTGAGTTAAAAGATGGAGACTAGTCGATCTTGTTAAATTAACACCACATAGTTCACTGACCAGCAAGAAACACCAAGATGAAGCTTGTTACCAGCGCTGACCGAGGCAACATCTGCTCTCTGGAGTGCAGTGAATCACTGTGCCCTCACAAGAAGCATCATATCCTTTCTTTGTGATTTTTCCAAAATGAAAGAAATTCGGTCCCTTCATCTAGTCCATATATAAACACAGGCTGAAAGTTAAGAACCTGCTTAAATGTGATCCAGAGGAGGAAATTATTTCAGTATGAACACAGGTACTTCTGGACTTTAAATCCTCCTAGCTGCTAGGAGTGATTCACAAACCCCTCTTCCTGAAAGACTTTAAGAGCAGCAGAGATGTGAATTTGTGTGACTGAGGCATATTTGCCCTCATACAGCAGTAATCCTCTTGCCTGGCCCTTGCTACAGCCCCAGTTTCAAATCACTCTGCAGTATCCCAGCGCCATGTGATCCTTGCATTAAACCAAACCAGACACAGGGAGACCAAGCAGTGCTCCTGCCTCAGGATGTTTTGAGATTACCCATCAAAAAGTGCTAAAAAACTTCCTAGAAGAGCCTCAAAGGAGCAGAATCATTATCTAATTACAATAAATCTAAACAAAAATGGCTTGTAAATTTTAGGGGTTAAAGAGAAAAAGGATCTTAAATTTCAAGTGACATTATGCAATCAGGCCAAGATTGTTTAATTTACCACATGCTGGGTAATAGCCTGAGAAGACTCCATGTTTCCAGAACTAAAATAGGCTCTTTATTAACAGGGTGATCTGCAGAGAGGCTGTGGGCAGAGCTGGCATTCAAGCCATTCAGCTCCCCAGAGCATCCTCCAAACACTTCCTTCCTGAGGTGTGCACTCCTCTTTCCAAGTTCTATTCAGGTTACTACGAAGATTTTGAACAGTTGAAAAGTTAAAGCTAAATAAGTCCAAAGTGGAGCCTGCCATGACACTGATAACAGAAACAGAGGGTCAAGGAAAATCTCACATAAGAACATGATGTGAGAAAACTTTGCCATATGTCAAGGCTGAGTGGGAGAGAAGCTATTCAGGGTTCTCAGAGACGCTCGACTTCGCTGTATGCCAAAGTTTGTTACAGATTTCTGATTCTCTAAGAAAAGAAAACGACCAGCTATATATGAGTAAAAGGACTGTTAAGGCAACACAAGGAAAGAAGTCGCAGTTAAAGTCTAAAGAAGGTCTGAAAGTGCCATGCTACCAGTCTGGACTAAGCACTTTTGAAAGAGCCTTCATCCCCGCATCCCAGAAAGGTCCAGAGCATCTGCCCAGCTGAAGCAGTGTTGGATACACCATCGAGGTACAATGATGACTTCACCAATGATGACAATGATGTTTTGTAATCACAGCACCAGCTAGTGATCCCACATCCGTGGAGCTCTTGGACTACCAACTGGGGAGTAGCAGGGTGTGGGTTTATCTAGCATTTACCCCAACCACTCTGTTTTTCTCCCAAATAAACATATAGTGTGAGCTATGATTGTGCATAACTATCGCTGTACATCCAGCAACAGCAGCTCTACAAGCCTCTGATGTGTCTCTGGGTTTGAAGACTTGACATACCCAAGGCTTAACTTATCACAGAATCGTAGGGGTTGGAAGGGACCTCAACAGATCATCGGGTCCAACCCCCCTGCCAAAGCAGCTCCCCAGCTCATACTGCACAGATAGGCATCCAGACAGGTCTTGAATATCTCCAGGGAAGGAGACTCCAACACCTCCCTGGGCAGCCTGTCCCAGGGCTCTGTCACCCTCATAGTGAAAAAGTTCTTCCTCATGTTGGTGCGTAACTTCCTGTGCTCCAATTTGCAGCCATTGCTCCTAAGGGTCTAATCTTGATCTTAGTGAGGAATGGAGCAGAGAACTGAGTGTCTTAATGAAAGCAGGCTTCAACATCTGGTTTCATCCAATTTCTGAACAGCTACTTAAATGATATTAGTAGTACCTCTGAAAAGAAAAATAAGAGCAACTCTGCACCATGTTGTGCCACAAAAAGAGTCTGATGGAGAGCCATATCTTGAAACCATCTCTCTAATCAAAAGGTGCATCAAAATCAAGCAACTCTATGTCAAAAGTAAAACTTTCTAAGGAATAAAAAATCAACAGGCATTTTCATGGCTCTTCCCTCTAATGAACTTCTTCAGATTTTAGCATGTGTTTAGGCCAAGCCAATTTTCTAAGTAGCTACATTTTTAAATGCATTTCATCTCTGTTTGTATAAAAGAGTCATTACATTAGTCCATAGAAGATCATAAAACTCTTCCCTTCTGTGCCATAAATTTTTAGGTTCTGTCATTGCCTGACATTTGGCGCATGTGCTGGCAAATGATCCAGCATAATTCATACACTACACCTTGTGTTTGCAAAGCTGTTACAAAAGGAGACATTCAACTTCTGCTAAAAGGCTTGCTAAAGAAATGGCTTGAGTGGCACAGACCAGAAATAATTAGAACAAAGTCCTGCAGTCTTTGCTTTTCCAAAATTGGCAATAAACCTCATGAAAATCCCTGTGGATTAGGAGCCAGAATTCAAAAGCCATATACAGGTAACAGAAAGATCTTCATGGACTTCAGCAAGGCTTGGATCCAGACTCTTCCCTTTATGTATTTTAGAAATGAGCTGCAGGTAACCAATAAGGAAACCAAGTTTAGGAAGAGAAAAAGCATGATTCAGGACTTGTTCTCCATTAAGAATGTCTCCATTTTGAAGCTACGGCTCTTGAAGACTCCAACTTCTTTAATCTTACTTCATGCAGATACCTCTGTACTGTAATCTTTGTGGCTGGGGAGCACACAACTGGATTTGGTTCTCAGCTCCAAGCCTGCTGGTGTTGCTTTTTCAGATAATTCTAATTGAAAACTTTGTGAGTATGACAAACTCCTTAATCACCTCATCATCAGTGCCTGAAGATGCAGTCTGATCTTTATCTGCCACATAACTGTTTACTGGGAGAAAAACAGAACTTGGACTTTAGACAGTTTGCTGCCCTTGGCCAAGAAACCAGACGATACAGCACACTTCTAGCTCTCTGGGGAGAAAAAAGGGGATCAAAGTTTTAGGGAGGACTGAGGAATGAACTTGAGAATCACCTGCTGCTTCAACCTCTGGAAAGGCTGTGAATGTCATACTGTATCATGCTATAAAATAACATTTACATACTATTAAACCTCTCCCAAGTATGCATGTTATCTTTTTTTTTAAAAAAAAAAAGATATTTAACAGAGCAGAACACAAAGTAAGACACAACAGACACAGAGAACCACTCAAAGTCATTAGCATGTGGAAAGACAAAGTAGTAAGCTAAGGACTTGAAAATATGGTCATGTCTCCAGTCCCCTTCAGCTCCTGCTAAGGCGGAGTGGGAACTTCTGTGCAGAAAAAGCAACTCAGACGTAACCTGCTCTAGGCAATACCACGGACACATAAATACGGCACATGGCTAACAGGCACCGCTGACTCCATCTGCCAGCAGCAGAGGAACTCTAGAGACCAATGTAAATTGTAACCTTTAAAAGAGAAGATATGCACTTGAGCACGTCCCTGTGAGTGCCCTTCCCCTCCTGCTACCGACACGTGCTTTGAATATGAGATGCTGCTCCCTCATTAGCGCCCGAGCATCTGCCAGATGGGGGAAGGAAGGTTCAATACATACTATATATATTTGGCCTTGCTTTGTCAGGATGAAAAGGCAGTGGCATTTTGCTGATCTCCCTGCCATCAGCATCAAGGAAGCACAGCAGCGGGACATTCTGACCTACTGACATGCACAGAGAAGGGAGCGACAGGCAGGCAGTGTGTACGTGTGTGCTTGGGTACACACGTGAGAACAAGCCAGCTGTCAAGCACGGTCAGTCCACTGCTTGCTCTTGAGCACACAGCACGCGATACGGTTGCCAGGACCCACTTTGATAATCGCTATGGCAAACCCAAGCAGATGAACCAGGGAGCACTGCAGACAAACAGGTGGAAGGCAGCTTCCCCAGTGACACTGCCTGGTTTGGGAAGGAAAGCACCTTTTTTTTTCCCCCACCTTAAATCTCCCACCAACCACTCAACTACAGATGGGGAAACCAGACCCTGTTTTTTACATACTGTGGTAGATCTATTAAAAACACGCAGTATAAACTTAATGACAATTGCTGTCACCGCTCCATCAATTCACCTGCTGCTGCACAGAGGATGGCACTCAACTCCTTAGGCAGAGAGGGCAGAGTAAAGAACCTGGCAGCACCGAAACAAACCGCTGCCACCACCAGCCCAGCAGAAGCTGGCTTCTTCCCTGCCACCGCGCTGGTAGATTTGACCCTCTGGTCTGATTTGCCACAGTTTGACAATAAACCTGCTGTTCCTTCTGGAAAATTGCTCTCAATTGGAAGAAAAAGCTAAGTGTTCCTATTCTGTTAGGGCGAAAAAAGGTTTTAGACATCAGTCTGTAAATGGTCAGTGACCAGCTATCATAAAAATTGATTATTTTCAAGCAAGCTGATAAAAAAAAAGTTTCTGAGTTTTTTTTTTAAAATAAAAATTATGTCAAGTTGTAATAATCCTATGGCCTAAATGTGCTACAATTTATTCAAATAATCAACTAAACATGCCTTCTCAGCCAAGTGTGTCGTCAATTCACTACCTGCAGCTCCTGCAACCTCTACAAAATTAATTTAAATGCTTGACAAATGCTGGTAAGTTCTACCCATATGTGTACATCTTTGAGGTATTTAAGATAAAATCTAAAAAATCCAGTATAAGCAAAATCCACTTGTCACTCAAACAGCTTGCCAAAAAATCCCATGTAAAACACCCTCTCCAGTAATTAAGCCACATCTTTCACAATACTATATCATGCCTGTACCATTAAAGTCCTGGGTCTGCAGGCACAAGGCTATATGCTGTAATAAACAAGCATTAATGCAGTGAACAATTATAGTTATTACAAGAAATTTTGCAGAGGCCACCTGGATGCAGCACTCCTGGACCATGCAGCTCACAGAATCACAAGGTTGGAAAAGACCTCTAAGATCATCAAGTCCAACTATTCCTGTCCTAAGCTAAACCATATCCCTAAGTACCTCATCTACCCTTTTTTTAAGCACATCCAGGGAAGGTGACTCAACCACCTCCCTGGGCAGCCTGTTCCAGGCCCTGACAACTCTTCCAGTAAATATTTTATTTCTAGTATCTAATCTGACCCTGCCCTGGCACAGCTTCTTGCCATTTCCCCTTGTCCTATCACCTGTCATCTGGCTGAAGAGACTATCGCCCACCTCTCTACAACCTCCCTTCAGGTAGTTGTAGGCAGTGATACGGTCTCCCCTCAGCCTCCTCTTCTCCAGACTAAACACCCCCAGCTCCCTCAGCTGCTCCTCATATGATTTGCCCTCCAGCCCCTTCACCAGCTCTCTGCAAAAGAGAGCAGAGCCCATTTTCTAGGACAGAAGGTAAGGGTGAAGGCATGGCAGGGAGGAGTTTGGCCTGGTTTGATGTGTTATTGGCCACTTAACTTTGATTTCAGCTTTACAAATCCCCAACGCACGACTGCATCACTTGACACAACACTGGATGCTATTTCCTACTAGCTTTTGGAAGCCTACAGGTTAATTAAATGGTGGGACTGGGGAATCTGTAGCAAATGCTTGATACTGCTGCTGCTGAATCTCTGCCTGAGCAGCAGACAGCTTCGTGTCAATGTAATATCTCTGTATTAATAAAACTAACTTTACCCAGAGGAGAGAAAAACGTTCACCATTCAAATATACAAGTGTCCTGATTAGGAAAGGACAAGGGGGAAACATTTTGTATATCACCATGGAAACTTAAATAAAGGACCCGTAATTGCAATCTAAATTCTGGAAAGATAATGAATACATCTTGAGATCTGCAGATGTTGTGTAGCATATACATATTTCTAGCAACTTCAACTCAATTACTTCTATGCAGCATCTGTTTTACAAATCAACTTCCCACCACTCGTAAGGGAGCATGTGGGATTTTTATTTATTTATTTATTTTCCCCAGAGGAGACAGAGGGGGAGGAAGGAGGGTGACCTCCTTTTCTGGCAAGGTACTTCAAACTACCACTATTTATTCAGAAAATTCCAACACCCAATCAGTTACAAAGTTAGCTTACAGGCATCCAACTACACTAAGCTAAAATGCATGAAATAAATAATTCAACAATTCTCTGCAGTGTTACCAAGTATAAAGAATAACTTATCATTTTCTCAAAGCTTATCCAAGAAAAAGAATTACCGAATAAAATACATAGTGTAGGTGTAAAATAGAGATGTACTGCATGCATCCTGTCTACCTGTGTGTTAAAAAAAACCCCCAACAAACAACAGTCACTTTGGCTGAACAAGGAAAAGTTTGCAAATGCCAAATTTCTGCTTCCCTATACATTTAATGCCGCCCTTGTGTGTCCACTCTCTGCTTAAAGATTTGATTCTGCGTTACAGAAGGCAGTGAGAGTTTCAACGGGAGCATCACCAAGCCCTGAAGGGAGCAGAAGTACCATACAAAGAAATTTATTTGATCATATAACCAAAGACAATATCAGTACATCTATGCATAATACATACACTCAGAGGATCCCAGGAGCGCTCTGTGCCGTGTTCTTTGCTATTACAGAAGTCGTCACACAAGGCCTGGCCTTAAAATTTTCATGATCAGGATGACATAGAGAAACGGTGATGTGCAACGGTTCCTAACTCAGCAACACCCAGAACTGCATACAGAAAGAAAAGGTTTTTTCTGTTGGAAAACTGGCAAGGCCTGCTGCAAACGACAGATATGGTAAAGGGTCTCAGAGAAAAAAAGGAGGAACATTTTGTTAAGGGAACATTTAGCAACACACATGGAGTTGCTACTACTAATTGTCGTGCAACTACATCTCTGATCTGTAGTGTCTTCAATCTGGCATCATCCTCTTGCTCTTGCTGTCAACTGCTTGAACTGAGAGTTCAAAGGAAGGTACAAAGTAATGTAACTCCCTGATCTGTGGGTTTGACTAGGAAGAAGAGCACCCCATGCCTTCATTTATGCTCAAAACTATTTGGAGGCACAATCCAACCAAAAATCCCTTTTATAAAACAGAAACAAACTCAAAACCATTCAGCTAGACCTCACATGTACTTAAAACTGATGGAGAATGTGCTGGGATACAGTAAACCCATGTTTCTACACATGCTGTGATGGACATAGAGACTGGGCACAGTGACTGTGCACCACTGACCAACACTGACCGCCTGTTTAACTGAAGGCAGCTTTTACCTGGGTTTTCTCCTTGCACCCAGGTCCATGTGCTTTTTGTCCCCTCCTGGTAGGTATACCAAGCTGGGACCCATTACCCAGTGGGAAACATGGGTAATGGGATGTTTCCCACTAGGTTACCTAGATTACCCTGTGGGAAACATCACCCGCAGCCCCCCAACCTTCTCCACCAGAATCCAGGCATGCAAAACTACAACAGGTCTGCCCCTCTTTGCTGAGGGACAAGTGATAATGCCCTGCTCTTGCAGCATGTCAATCTCTACCTTGTCATCTGTCCTCACCCCATGACCAGACCAACTGGGAGCTCTCTGAGGCAAACCTGCTTAGGGTTTTCCATGTGGTGCAAGCAGATAGAATCACAACTTGGCAGCTTCCATACCAGGAGGCATTTCCAACATAAAGAAAAGAAAAAGCAAACAAAAGAAGTCAGAGAATAATCAGAAACAAGTTGCTATTTGGCTCTGACCATCAAGCATATCCATAGCTGAACAATACAGCAGTCAGAGCAATAAACTCCAATTCTGCACACTGCTGTGCAAAGAAATAGAGAACTGCCCACAACAAACAGCATGAAAATCAACATCTTTCCCTGTTGCTTTTCTCCTACTCTCAAGTTTGGATTTTAAAAATAGTAACATGGGATTCAGCTTCACACTAACTCTCACTTTTCTGCCTAAGGTTCTCCCATAGCTATAGGAAATGGCAGCCAAGAAGCAGAAGCACAATCCTCCCCAATTTTCCCAATCACCTGCTTTACATTTTACATGTGGTGTAAACATGAGTCAGGCTTTGTTTATTCTACTGGGCCTTATTAGCACAGGATTTGTGGAGAAGTGGATGACAAAAAGAAAAGAGATTGCACGCTGTAGGACACATGGCTAAGTCAGGAAAACCCCTGTTGTGGATGCAGTTACATCCATGAGTCAGCCTACACCCCTTTGCCAGCCCAGGTTAGGCTGCGTGGAGAAAACATGAAGCTGTAGAGGTAAAAAACAGCCCCTTCTGTGAGCAGATGCTGTGTCTGTGCTGGGGATGCTGCAGGGCACAGGTGTAGCTCTGTATGCTCTGGGGTGTGGGGCTCTAAATGCTCATGGACCTGGAAACTAAACAAACTGCTGGATCCCCATGGTCAGCGAGTTAGAAAACACTGTCCTTTCCTTTCAACAAATAACAACTTTCATGTTAGAAGCATTATTTTATGACAGTTTTCCTGGTAGCTTTCAGGTTCCCCATCAAGAGCTTCTCCTCCTTGTTTGCTTGGCTTGGATACTCACTCCTGCTGATGGAAGGAAGTCACTTTGTAAGCTCTATCCACTATGTTTAAGTAAGTTTCTCTGAATTCCCACTAGCTTCTTGCAGAAAGTGGCCTTCCACCTCACAGAAACCAAACTGGCAAAGAACTTCCCAGGAAACCCAGAACAATGACTCTTGCTCCTCTTTTAAAGCACAGTTTTGCTTTGCCACACTCACAACGTGCTAGACCCAGCGTAAGCACACCAATTACATACCATTCATAGCACCCAACGCTGTAACCATTAGCTTCATGCCCACAAGCCTTTGTTTGCTGATTAACAGGGTGGAAATCAACTCCCATACAAAGATATTTGTTTGGGGTTGCTACGGATAACAACTGCATTGCAACAAGGCAGATATTTATTTTCCCACTGATTTTTCTAATTGAAACTTTCTGTTTGCTATCAGAGGGTTGATTCACCGCAGCCCCCTTCAGCACCACTGTAACACTACCCCAGCGTTTCCATGGCACTCCTGGGAAAAATCACAGGCTTCAGTAGCAGCGGGTGAGGATGTGATGTAATGAGACTCTCCTGCATTCAGGACCAAAGCTGTAGAACAAAAGGGACAATCTGGTCTTCCTTCCCTTCCCCTCTCCCCCCTGTTTCAGTTTTAGCAATCATGTGGCTAACTTACCTGATTCGAAAGTAACAGGGAAGGGGCTGGTACCTCTCAGCTGAAGCAGCCAGCCAGCCAAGGTCAGCACACAGTGGCATGCTCATGAGGCCAGACACAGAAAGAGGCTCAACTGTGTGATCGGGGAAGGACAATACAGCTCAGCTGCAGTTTTACATCAGCTACTGACAACTGCAAAACTGCACCCTCAGGCCCAATCGTTTTATAGCTACGTTATTTATGGCAATAAGTCTAGACCCCCAAATTGACCCTGCAACACAGAGCTTCAGCAAACCTCAGTGCTCTCATTAATCCAAATTCAGGGCTTTCTGTCCAGCATCACCACTCTCTACTTGCTGGAAAATCCTCCCAGATTATGCTTCATCGTATAGACCATACAGGCTTGAATCTCTCCCAGCCTGAGAAGAAAAATCTCTCCAGCTTGCAGGGGCAAACACTCATGCCCAGTGCAATGAGTCCCTCCAGAGATGATGTTTCATCTCATATGGATACTGAGCTCCCTAGAAAGGGGCTCACCTGCCTGAACATCAGGGAACTTTTAGGTAGGGTGATGGTGCCATGAGAGCAGCAGTTATTGTCTCGGTCATTAGAAGGGTTTTTCTACAGATTTTACTACGGACTGGTGTAAGATTCAACCTCCTTAGTCTACAAATAGGTACTGATGAAGCCTTCATTCAGGAGGAGGAGACTGCATGAGGATCATGTAAACAGAACCGCAGCAGTAACAGCCCAACCTCATCTTCTCGTTACCTGGAAGATTCAGACAGCCCAACGATGCCATTCACCACCTACAAAACTGCACATTTTTTCCTCTGTGACTGCAATGTCTCTTTTCTTTCTTTGCAGTCTTTCCCCTCAGTTACTAAAATAGTTTCAGGAGTCCATGAGGCCTCTTAAAATGATGGCTGCTGCTGCAAACAGGTCATTACAACAGCTAAAAAATGAACCAGGCACAAAGAAGTCATGTCCACACACCTATCTGGCAAGGGGTGAGGACCAACACCAGCTCACCTTTTGGCAGAGTGACGGATGATCTATCCTTCCAAAAGTCTGAATGGTCACTCCCTTCCATAAGCATTTGCCTGCCATCATGGGCTGGCATAAGTAAAAGAAGTACTACAGTTTGTATCAGCACATAGAAATACTATGTTCCAGCTCTGCACAGAGTGCTGCTAGTATGCCTGCACGTAACCTCCACCACAACACAATGAGATCATTCACACCTGCCTCGCCTGTAGTAGGAGATGGAAGGTGAGGAGGCAGGGTTTCTAGGAGAGAGGCAGCACTTCCCAGATGCTGCCAAGATGCTGTTTATTGGTAAATGAAGCCTCTAGAGTCCTAAACAACCTTCCCAGAGGAAGATAGAGCCGTAACTGCCATATGGGGAGTGGGAAGAGGATGCCACTTAGCAAAAGTGGATCAGAAAATACATGCACAAACACACACACTCACACACACAGTTTGTTCTGTAACTGCACTGAATGGCAAAACCCATTTCTTCCTTTCAAATACATTCTTTCCCATGCAGCTTATGCAACCTTCTAGATGCCAAGAGCATCCCCAAACAGAGCATTCTTTCTTATGCCCCCTATGGAGCTAGGCACAAGGAACCTCTGCCCACCAGACAAGGAACTTGGTGAAAACCCGAACTACTGATCTGCTGTGGGCTTGTAAAGATAATGCATCTAAAATCACCAGCTGAGCATGAGCAGCAATGCTCACAAACAGCCCAAGACAAAGCCCACATTGGTAGCACCTTTGAAAATGTGTGTTTTGAACCACTCTTTGGCTTCATTCCCCAAGCTGTAAAGCTGACAAACCACAACTTACCCTCCTCTCAGGGCTATTGCCTACTCTCAGCACCTTTTACTTTTGGCATCAGGGCTGAAGATCCCTTAGAATTTGAAACTTTGAAAAGACAGGACTGCAAAGCAGTACTTTAAATATAAAAAAGGAACATGGTACCACCTTCAAGAGGACAAAAGCCTGTGCAGAAACACTTTCTGAGTGGTTCTGAATTGCCCAGAGATAAAGCATTCAGTGCAAACTCATGTCTGCACTTCAGTGCAGAAAGCTGTGGACTTGTACCACATTCTTCTGAGATCAGATGAATATCCCTAGTCACGTTAGTGCTTTCTCCCACTCCAGCAGTCAGGAGCATTTGCTGTGAAGTGCTTTGGTCCACTGCCTGTCTTTGCTTTCCTTCACTCGGTCCTTGTGGTGCTATTGATTCAGCATAGCCTCTTTACACATGCTGCTTTGAGCACAGGCACTGACATTTATAGGGCTTCATTCTGGCTAGAGCACTGGCTGGCTCCATAGCCAGGCAGGTGATAAAAGTCATCAACACTTAGGATCTTTACATGGAAACTGGCCATCTCCCTATTTTAGTCTCAGGTTAAAGCAGAAGTTTTATTTACCAAACAGCAACATCTTTTTGTTACAGGTATATTTTTCTATCCAGGTTTATAGGACCTAATGAAAACTCACTTCTTGCCTAGGAATTCCTGGCCATATGAAGGGTCATTTTACTGAGGTCAGGAGTGCTCATATACCACAGGAAGAATAATTTCCTCTACTACAGCAATTACTGGCAAAAATCAATGAACCCTGTTAAGCTGGAGGCCAAGGTAAGTAAATGCAATAGTGCTTTGTAGTTTTAAACTCCCAGAGCCTCTGAGGCATGCCTCCCTTACACATGTATTGAGGATAACTACCTAGCCATCCAGACAAGATTCCTATTAGGATGTCAAACTTCCTAGTATCCCAAGGTCAAAAAAATTTATTTTAGTGCCCTGAAATGCAATCTTCAGCTAGCACAGAGATTGTCTAATTGATGGAAAAAGATCTCCAATGACCTCACGCCGTTTAAGCACAGCGCTCACCTATAAATTACACCAGTGTTATGAACACAGTGTCAGACAGCTCGGGAGACTCTTCAATCACACCACTTGCAGCACAAAAATAGTTGAGCACTGATTCAGAAGCCTCAGCTCAGCTGGTGTGTCTGTTCCCATGCCTTTTCAGAGCAGTGGCTGCTGAAGCTGCTAACTGAATGGTCACTTTGATTTTGTGTTTGCAAAGGATGTGGGGCCTGAGGAAGAAGTGGGCTAAAGCCATTGCATTCACGGTGCAATTAGTGCTGATTTTCACCTTTTGTGTTACTACTTTTTTTTTTCCCCCTCCTCTATAAATTCTGACTGGGAAGTGGGTGGAATGGTCAGCTCTACCTCTCTGCTTGTACCTCTCTCTTGCAGTACACCACTTTGAGAAGTGGCTTATTTCTCCACTGCTTTTCCCCAATTCTTAAGCCAAATGTGCAGTAACGGATTTGACAGCCACACTGTCGCCAGCCACCCCCAGTCAGCTGATCAGCAGTATCTTAGCCACGGAGAGGGGGGATGCAAAGCCTGCAATGGGAGACAGTTCATCAGAAACACTGAGGTTAGACAATGAAGGAGGATCTCAGGGAAGGTGCAAGAGCAAGCTCAGCTGTAGTTGCAAAATTTACAACTACCTGTTGCACCGCGGCAGGACGGATGCGTGGAAGGATCTGCCTTCCCATCATCAGCCTCTTAATCCCGGTGTCTCAGCTTCCTGCTGAACTACCTCCTCATTTTTAAACTGCAGATCAAAAGCACCCAAAGTGAAGAACTTTTCCCTGCATTTGTTTGGCATGTTGTAACCTTGGCACAACGTTACTGGAGGCATTTAAGTACAGACCAGGACTCAGCAGCAGCCAAACCTGTACCTTGCTGATTAGCATGCCTCACAGTTTCTAACAGACGTTTTCACTTAAGAACCCAAGAATTTCGTTGCTCAAACACTTTTTTAGATCCCCAAGCCTAAAAATGGCTTTCAATAATGTGTGTGCTGCTTTGGGGCCTCAGAAAAGGTACTCTGGGAGCTAGAAAACATATCCTACGAAGCAAAAATGTGATCAAAAACATACTGGATAAAAAGGAGAAGGGGTAATGATGGGTTTTAACAGCAATTTTGTTTTATTTCATGTCAGAAGCCTGCTCTAAGTTTAAGAGGAACTACTAACACATTTTATTTTGCATCTTTTTTAAATCAAAATTATTCTCATCTAGGGTTGGTGGGGGTTTTTTCCCTCCTAAACCCAATAAACTATATATTGGAATGACCTTGTAACGGGTTTCTGTGGCTCTTTAATCACCAGTGGCTGCTAAATGAAGCATATCTATTTTCTCTGTTACATTACTATTGGCAACCAGGTCTTCAGTAAGTGCCCAGAAATATTTCCATGGCAACAAAAAGCATTCAGCATTGCTACTGTTTTGTGCCAATTTAGCTTTAAAATATTCTATTGTGGAGAGAAATATGGTACATTAAGTGAAATAAAGTCAAGATGCAATGTTCTGAAAAGAATATAAGGATAAACAGGAAACATGTATTTTGCAGAAACAGGGGGAAAAAAATGCCAAATGGAAGGAAAAATGTTCAAAGCTAATATTGATGCTCCTGAGCACCTTTGCTGAATGTCAGCATGTCCATATGCTCACTTACATTGTCACTTAGGGTTAGGTAATAAAGCTAACAGAAATAAGGATACCTTAAACATCTTCTCTTGATCATTTTAATCCATGACTGAAATGTTAAGTTGCCAGACTATTACAGCCTCTCTGCATGTCTAGGTTACCATCAGAAGAGTTCATACTCTTGATGTTAGAGAATGAATCTAAAGGAAAAAGAGGAAATAAAGAGTTGAAAAATGAAATACAAAGAGCATGTGTGTGTTTTGGAAGTGAAGGGTCACTTAGAAGAGCAAAACGATTTCTCCCACGTCAAAGACCTTGTGGAAGACATTTTCAAATCACAGTCCAGCACTTTCTCTCCTATTATACAACTTAGTTCTGAGGAAAAAAAAAAAAAAAAGCATCAGCTCCCAGCCCTCCAACTCTCAAAGAGCCAACTTCAGGACTATAAAGTCTTCAGACCATTGGATGGCCCTTTGTGCAGCACATTGCAAAGATAAAAAGATAAAAGACTATCTGAGAGCATTTGGAGTGACATTCCCTCCGGTGTAAAAAGCTATGCATTGTCCTTTGACGTGCTTCGTGTGGAAGTAGAGAGCTCTGGGCAGCAGCAGTGTAGGTGCTGGGGAGCCCTGTAAGGCCAGCCTTGCAGTCCACTAAGGCTCCAGACAGCTTACTGAGAAGGAAAGCCAATAAATATTAAGAGAGAGTTCAAGAGCAACTTGATCAATACCTGTTCCCAGCTGGGAAAGAGGTTCAGAATGACCCTCTCCTTTAGCTGTGGTGATGGGTTCCTCTGGCATCTGACTGTCACTCTGTACCTCCCACTAGGAAAAGTCACTTGGGCCACCACACACTCCTAAGGACTCTCTTTCTCAGATGTCCCTGCAGACAAGACTGCAGGTGAGAAACTGCTCTGACAGAAACAGCAGCCTATTCCTCCATTTTCCTGAGGGCTCAACACCTTTTCACCAACACACAAGGCTGTAGCTTAGAGAAAAGACAAAGACCTGGAAGCCACCATTGGAATAATGCATTTGGCACAGCCAAAGGAAATCTCAGCCACAGGATTTGCCATGAATCGCTCTAATAGCCCCTCTTGAGGCCACAGGCTCTGCAAGAGACCAGGTTGTGCCCTAGATATCACTTGCCCAGGAGGATCCATGGCCCCAGAAATCCCCGAAAGGATGCAACATGCTCTGCTCCATGTTGTCTATGTACATAATCCAAGCTCACAGAGTAAATCCATCCCTGCAGCACTGATTGTGAATAAGCACTGTGAAGAGGGTACTGCACAGCAAAGCGCAGGGGTACCAGAAGGCAGGAAATCTGTACAGGTTAGAGGTTGGGCTCCAAGACATACAGCTTGGGGTGCTTAACCTGATAATTGGCATTCGTTCCTTTGGAATATGAAATTAAGCAGTCTCTGTTTGGGAGAGAGAACAACTAGACCAAAAACTCTTTTTAATTATTTACTGCCTGGCTGCTAACAGTGTGAGGAATAGTAATAAAGAGCTAATTTTAATATTCATTAGAGAACACCGTTAAGGTTTATACCCTCTCACAGTCTGATATTCCTATTAAATACGAAAACAAACAGGCTGATCTTCTGCAGCCTGCACAGAAAAGGCTAAATACATAAGACTTCCCTAGAAGCCAAGAGTGATGAAAAGCTCTTGGTTATTATGAAAGAAACCTTTTCAAAAGCATCTACTGCCTGCTTAAAAAAAAAAAAGGGGGAATATAAGTACCTGAAGCCAAATTCTGAAGACCATCAGTGTGCCTCATCAGCTCCATACTGTAGACCCACTGCCCCCTCTTTTCCTCCCTTACCCCCTTTCCTAGGATGTTCATGAAGAGCAGCTTTAACCCAGCAAGACCCAAGGATGGTATTTACAGGACTGCAGCTTTCCTGCTTGTGGTTGGGACATAGGCGTCCATCAGTCCTCTGTGACCCAGGTAACTTCCAGCCACATTTATGGCAATATTTAGTGATTACAGGTCACGTGGCTGAAATTTAGTCCTGAACACAATCACCTGAAGAGCTGTTCATGTCACTTAGGGATCAGAAGCCAGAGTTAGGTCTATTTAAAACTGAAAATATCAAATTCAGTTCTCCTTCCCATAATCTCCTGCCTGCTGTCCTCTTCAGTCTTATTTGAAAAGCCTGTGGGGGTGGTGGGAAGGGAGGAAAGCGATTTGGGAGCCTTTCATCCATAAAATTATGGCTGGCTTTTTAGTACAGCATTTCACAGCACATGGCACAGTAACATCTTGAGATTCCTGGCACAAAGAAACAAGGTTTGAGATTATATCTATCTTTAATAGCAATGACACAAAGGCAGATGGTTCTCAAAGCAAAGGCTTAAGGCTAAACACTCCCTTTGAAGGGTCCTGCTACCAGAAACAAACCATGCAGGGAGCAAAATACGCCTTCCTACAGCAACAGAGCCTGACTGCCTTCTAATACACAGCATTTCACCCTGGAGATTTCCACTTATTCCAAGGAGATTAATCTCACGAATGAGAGAACTGGAAACAGAAGAGGAAAGGTTAGATTTTTCTTTGGGATATGGGGAGTTTTATTTTAGCTGTGGGAAACAAAGACAACAGAGAACATAATGAGCGGATTAGCAACTAAATCAAATCAGTCAATAGTAGAAAAACAAGAGGGTGGGATAACACTGCCAGGGTGCATGCTAGCTGCTTACCTGCAAAACTTGCCTTGCCATTATTTCTTTTTAAGGAGCCACACAAGCTGAGGTTGTGCTCACGACCTCCCGTTCTCATAGAGGGCTCACCTTCTTCCTCAGCGATGGGAGGAAGCCGATCAAGTGGCTGGAGGTCTTCATTCATCCAGTAGGATCCATTGGCTGTCAAAGACCTGGTGCTTTCAACACACTGCTCTGGTAAACTGCTGGTAACGTTAACTCGTTTTTGCCTCTGCAAACCCACATCAGTGCCATGAGGGAGGTTTTGTGAAGTAAGATCGGGACCCCCAACGTAACCATCTTCTCTAGGATACAAGTATTCCTCATCCCAGAGTTCATCATCTGATTCCTCAGAATAATCCTCATAAACTCCTCCATTATTTTCCAAGTCCTGGTTCCTCTCTTCTTCTGACTTACGACCCACTCCACTCAAATTCAGCAATGAAGCAGATATAGAGTCTCCCGCTTGCTGGATAGCTTCATATATTTGAGACATCCAAGAAGACAGTGGCTGAAGGAAATTCTGAGCAGCCTCAGAAGCCATGTTTAATACTATGCCGGTATCTGGTGATCAGTTGTTCAGCTTTGCCAGCGTGTCACTTATAATTCAGGGAGCTACAGAATAAGCATCATAAGAGATTACTGTAAATTGCTTGTCCATCAACACCTGTCGACACACTAGCTACGTAAGATGTCTAGAATTGAGAGAAGAAATGGGAAAAGGACTTCTACCCATTGAGAATACCACCCAAAATCCAGAATGATGGACAAATTACACATATTCCTGCAGAGATCTGGAAAGCCTTCATTCAATTGTTAAACTTTACATAAAAATAAAAGCAGAGAACATTGGAGCAGAAGTACCTTTTCTGACGTGCACACATTCTGGTGGCAGCTGTCAAAAGACCTGGTAAAAAAAATACAAAACAACCTGCAGTCAAAAATCTCAAAGAACTTCCTGGCCCTGTCTTTCACCACACCTTTAGCATCAGCATGTCCAGATGGGGAAACTGAAGGGAGAAGAATTCAGGGAGAATTATTTTTTTTGACTGACTAATGCAAGAGGCCTAAAAGCAGGCAGAACCAACACATGGCAGACAACCATCTCCAATGTTTTGCTCCAGAAAGGCTCTGAAGAAGCCCTCCCTGCGTATAGAGAAACACAACCCAGAGTGGTTTTGACCTTCACAGAAATAAAAACAAGCCAAAACAAAATACAAGAGGTGGAATACTGTAGATACGAAATTACTGGGAACAGGAGCAAGTTAACAAAAGCATTGGTATCACATCAATATGGTATGTTCTCAAAACTCATCTAAACTCTAAATAAAAAACTAATTTGCAGAAAGTTTAGGTGCTTTTTTTCATGATATACATCTTCCCACGTTATCACAAGACAGATATTCTTTTAGGAACTCTGAGAAGAAGGAAAAATCTATAGATAGGATGATGAGGTTAGAAAGAATTACGTAGTTGCAGATTTTTAGGCCAAAAGACAACTAAAAAGAAGCGAAAAGAAGCTTCAAAATTAATACCAGCATCTTGCTGAATTTAGAGGTCTAGAACCAGTGAAACTATAAAAGGGCAAATACAATATAAGCAGCAAAAAAATAAGCTCAGCAGCAGCATGTGAAATGATCTCCACAGAAACACAGTGGAAATCCCAGTGGTTTGGATTTTTAACTGGAGCATGGATGAAGAGATCCCACCTGGCTTAGGGAGCAGCTTCTTTACATAGGAGAGCAGTGACTTAAGAGGTCTTTACCTTTTGAAACACGTATGAGGAATACTTTTGTTCAGTGGTGCTGACTTACAGCGCACAACCTTCCAAAAGGTTTGTAAAAAGCTTTGGTACATGATAAGAATTACAGCCCTTAACAAGGGCAGTCAATGAATGTCGGTTACTAGAGCCATATAAAACCTGAGAGCTGATACAAACTCTTTGGACTCAGGACACACACACTGTTCCAGTACCCATCTGTCAACCACCAGCCCCTGGCTCGCTCACTGGGACCCAGGTAACGCTCCCTGCCACACATTAAATCTTTGGCAAAGAACAGCATCATGGCGTAAACTCCCAAGCGAGTTGTTCCCTTCATCAGCCTCTCCTCCTCCCAGCCCTGCCCTTGCCAAAGGCTCTCAAAGTGCAACTGACTTCCTCATAGACCTAAAACAACCCCAAAAATTTTCAGCAGATTTAATGCAGATTTGCTACTGGTAAATCACAGCCCCAGAGAAGTCACTGGGAAGAGATGGTACTTGTAACAGTGAGATGCTCCCAGGCATGGAAGGAGATAAATTTGGGAGGCTAAGTACCAGATACATTTTTAATTTGTCATTTATTTACAGGCCACAGGAAACAAATCTCTGATCTCTGATGAAAGAACTTCATAACGCTCTGTCTGCCTCTCAGCAGCAAGATACATGACAGCAGTAGCCCTTGGAGGGATGCAGGCATCCAGGAGTGTTTAGCTAACCAATGCAGCTAAAACATATGGGTGCTAAAATGAAGCGATGATCTGTTCTAAAAATCAACAGAACATAGACTAGTGATATTTGCATAGGGAATAATTAGCTCCTCTTGTTATTAAATTTCAGAGCTAAACCCAATTGGTCCAACAGAGCCATCCCACTTCTCCTGGATGCCATGGCTGACTGCACCATAGCTCAGGCAAACGTCACGGCGCTGCACAAGAGACTCTGCGTTAGGGAGGTTGGTATCACAGCCAGAAAGACAGAGGGAATTTTTCAAGGTGAGATTTTACTTCAGCCACGGAGTTAAAGCAGTGATCTACAGTCACCTGCTGGGCTTGGATGTGGTCACCCAGTCATCCAAAGAGGGAGATGAGACTTGAACACCCGTTTTTCATGTACCAAGCAGTTGCCTCAATCATCTTGCTGGGAGGGCATCATGACATACGCACATATAGATACATATATATATAGATACAGATATATATACAGACAGCCACAATCCTACCCAAAACCTGGCAATTTGTCTGGATTAAAGCCAGAGAACCCCAACAAAAACTTTCTGATTTCAGTTTATAGACAATGGATAGACTCACCCAAAATACATGAACCACTTTGCAGTAACACCTGCAACACACCTGTACAACTCACAATCCTACGTGAATCCCTACAGGCAAAAGCAACACGACTTCCAGGGTGCCTGATTCTGTTGAGCCTTTGCTTGGCTTTTCCTCCCATCTCCTCCCAAAGGCTCTGCAGTCAGCAATATGCTGAACAACTGGAGTTCAACTGAATTATAAATGGCTTATTTTTGGTCTTGCAGCAGATGGATAAAACGTGTAACAAGCTGCAGACAAGTTTAGGCGGGCAACATTTTTACAAACTCAACGGAGGATCAAAGGGGGCTGAGCTCTGTTAGAGGCTTGCTGTTTCCCAGGAGCTCTCTCCCTTAATTAGCAGGCACTGGTCTAACAGGGTGTTTATGATATCTTTCACAACATGGCCTTTTCAACATAGCAGATTTTTACTTCTGAATTCTCTAACAATTTTGACTTGCATTGGGGGGGGGGGGGGGGGGAAAGAAAAAGGCAAAAGAACTGAGAAGAGCTTTTAAAATGTGTGGGAAAGAAAAACCTATTTCTTTTGAAAAGCATTCATCAAAAGAGAGGAAAAAAAACAGTTTAGCAAATTCATTTCAAGTCCCATCTTCTAAAACTAACCACAAGAATTTTCACACCGAATTGCATGCTTAACTCCAAGTTGGGTTGGGTGTTGGGGTTTTTTTTTAAATCTCTTGGAAAATCAGCTAGCTAAAAGGATCAATGTTAAGCCTCTCACAGAAACCATCATAACCTTTACTACAATCTATATTCCCTCATCTTGATAGGATCGTTATTCCCGAGGAGCATTCCCATTGAGATGTGCAATTACTGTATGGCTAAAAAAAGACAACTATGAGCAGAATTTCAAACGCTGCCACAATGCAGAGGTTTGTAATATTAGCAAAGTGTCTTTCAATCTTCTTGATAAGCAGGCTCCTAAAAATTGCCATCAAATGTGCATTTCTTAACGATTTCCCTTATTCAAGCTGTTGTGGAGCGTAGGCACAGATCCTGTTCTTCAGTTTTCTACCAAACTGCTCCCTTGCAGGGAAGCTTGTAGGCCACAGGTTAAAAACATCTTCCCAGCACTTAACAACTGAATAAATTTCAGGTGAGTGCTTATTTCTGAAACACTGGAAGAGGATGAAATCCACAGCCTCACCTCTCTGCCTGGGAATGTACTGTCCCATGTAGAGATGCAAGAAAAGGAAATCAACACACAGCTTCCAAAGATCAGAAGACATCTCTGTCACATCACTGTTTTAGAAAGGTGCCCTTCTTTTGCCACCGCCAAGAAAATTGTATAAAAAAGCTTTTTTTAGCAGTTTTGGGCAAGTTGTTGAATCCATCTGTCCACAACCAAAGCTCTGAGTACCGTGGTGGGCACTGATTTAGACAACCACACTAGAGGTACCCAGAGGAATGATTCTTGCCTCCCCCACTTCTCAAAACTTCTAATTAAGCCACTGATAACGATTTAACTTTATTCCCTGACCTCATACACAGCATCAGTCCCTCATGCCCATCTGTAGATCATATCCATGGACAGCAGCTTTATTGATGTGAACACCTAGGAAAAGCAGTGTTACGGGCCTTGCATGAAGCCTTGCTCCAAACTTAGGAGGAAAGACCTAAAACCAGATGTGAATCTAGGCTGATGCCCAGAATATCAAGAGTCTGCCCAAAAGGCATGGCCATGTTGCTGTTCATGAGAGGAGGAAGTGAGGAAGGTTTGGAGGAGTAAGATGATTTAATAACCCTTTTTAAGCTACTGAAAACTATAATGAGTCTGATCCTCCCTTCAGATTGGATCCCAATTAATACACATGTAAAGTAGGGGAGGGGAGGCTAGGAATGTACTCTGCTGAACACTGGCAGCAGCGGCACTGGGCCAAGAAATCCTCTGTCCTAGTTCTGGGATCTGGACTTCTCTCCTCCTGCAGTTGCAAGAATCACATTTAATGAGATGCTAGCAAAGCCCTTCCATCCTCACTTTGAGGGATAACCAAACATCGCTACAATGAAACCACGCTTCCAGTTAAAATTGTCACCTTCCCAAAACCAGCCCGTGCCCTCAGAGCTGCTCAGTGGATCAGAGTGTCTTACAGAGGCGTTATGAGGAAAGCTCAGTCAGCACTCGAGGTTCACATCAACTGCAGGCATCACTACTGACCAGGTCTCCCTAAGACAATACAAAACAGAAATACAGAACATCGTGGTTCCTCTTTGGCCTACGTGCTATAAAGTGCTATTTATGTAGCTGAATTTAACGCAACAGAAGAGAAGACAGAGGCACTTTCCAAGTGATTATGTGCTCCGTAATAATAGTTTTCAGCTGGTGATTCAGAAACTCCAGGGCATTCAACGAAGATCTAATGGTTTATGCCAATAAACTTACACACATCTCATTGGAAACATTCACGGGTTACAAATCAACAAGGCAATAAACACACTGCTGCAGCACATCGGTCCTGCAAGCCTCAAAAGGGTGAAGTGAAAACAAAGATGAGATCAGACGGTGCGACGCACGCTGCTGCACGGGGCTCAGCCTACGCAGAGGAAGCCTGCAGACTTACTCCTCACTCCTGAATCACGTCTTTGCAGGCAGCTTGCTACTAGCGATGCTGTGCCAAATCGGTTGTAAAAATTGATATCCAAGTGACAGAAGTGGTTTTGATCAGGATATTTAGCCCCACGGTGTCTCCTTTCCTCCTATTCCTTTGTTCCATGCTTTTCTTTTGTTCAAAAATAATGGCAACAATTACTGATCCTCACAGTTTTAGTGGGATCAGGAGAAGAGGAAAGGGATAGGAAAAAAAAAAAAGGAATTATGCAAATTTGACATTAATCATTGAAAACTGTGGAGCCTTTTTCAAAAAGCCCAGGTGTCTCCACCATATAGAGTATATGGTGATTAATTCAGGAAAAAAAATGCTCCCAGAAAACCAGCATCCAAGGACTATGTTCAAAAGGTCCACCAGCAACAGGGCTGAGAAGCTGATGGCTATTTCCTGCGCTGATCACTGCACTTGCTTAGACTGTCAGACCTCTGAACTCTGAAGTGTGTTCATTTCATGACAGTCCCCCACATTCACAGAACAGGGAATCTGTGACTGCACACATAGATACTATTGCCACCAAAATAAGAACCCAAACTCAAGGGGATTTGCAGGAGGCAGAAAATGGAAACACCTTCCTTGACCATAATATCTGGCCTGGATATACCAGAAAGCCAAACACTGCCTCAGCACTGGTGGCAAGTCCAGGGCTACTCCACTGAAGGCAGTCACATCCTCCAAATCAAAATAAGGTCCTTTGCATTTAAAGAGACACTTGCCACCATAGACACAGAAACCTAACAGTTCTGTGCCAAGTGGCAGTACAAAAAAGGAGCAATGAATAACTTTAATTGTTTATACTATTCAAACTGAGGGCGGCAAAGAGGCCATAAAGTCACAGATCAGTGGAGTATTAGAAAAGCAGCATTAGTAGTGGCAACTGTGCTCTTTCAAGGTAAAGGAGTGAGAAACATCTGTAATTACTGGATTAGGGGACTGAAAGAAGAAACATGCAGTCAGAAATTACAGAGCATTCTGTAATTGAGCTGCTGTCATGCGTCAGCTTGCATGAAGAAAGAGGAGTCAAAAGAAAATCACAAGTTCAAAATGCTGGAGAAACACCAATTTACACCACCACTCGAACCCACCCACCTGTGCTGTCAAGCTGTTGTCATAGAGCAGACCCAATAGACCGAGTCCCCACTCCGCCTGCAATCATGCTACCCAGTCTGCGGCAAGAGAACAAGCCAGGGTCAATCGGAGCAATTACTTGCATAGAAATTAGCAGTGGGAGAACATGTCTAGCTGTTTAACACAATGAAGATATTTTAGAAACATTTTGAGGAGTCACCCAGTGACTACTACTCCTCCTTCCCCCACACACAACTCCATCGTTACAGACAGAGCCTATGGAAATGTCTCTGTGTGGACGACCACAGGGCAGTGCAGTGTGCTGTTTGGGAACTGCAGCCCTGAGTGGCTAATGCAGTGGATGATAATCCATTCCTGGTTATCCATTTTGTGTGCACACACAGCTAAGTCCATACTTCCCACCTTTCACTTCTGCTAAGACAGCCACCAGTCGAGCTGGAGATGCTGGGAGGTCACTGGGATAATCACATCTAATTTCAAAAGATTTGAAAGAATTCAGAGCCACAGATCTGAGCATGCAGTTGTGCCTACCAACTTAGGTACTGCTCCCTCAGCTACTCTTACAATTCATTTAATCCAGTCTTGATACAAACAAGGCTCTCCAGTGTCTAGGGCAGGTATCAGTGGCAACAGTCACACTGACTGATGTCCAGCCACTCTTCCTATGAGACTCCATAGAATCAATGGAGAGGAAAACCAACTTAGAAGAGCAGCTTCATTTGGGCACTGAGAAATTTCACATTCAGAGCTCCTATCCCCCCTGCTGCTCAAAGAACCTAATGCCCAGGCTGAGCTACCTACCTCAACTAGGTGATATGAATAACCTCAGACTCTTCTTCAATCTGCAGCTTGCAGAGGATAACAGAGCTACTGGGTACTTAGCATCAGGGTTACAAAGACCGACCACAACTATGTTTCTTTGCAGAAGGACATTCCTGGGCTTTCCATGACTTAGCACACTGCTGGAGGAAGCCAGTCTGCTGTGCACACTAGACTAGTACAGTCACACTGCACCCACATTACATGTTTCCAAACATGAACCTAAACCTCTGCTAAGATATAATGATCCCACACACCACATGTGACAGATCCCCAAGGCCTGGCTGGGCCCAGGGCTGCCCTTACAAAGCAAAGTCCACATTCAGCCAGTGCTGCTACCATTTCTGCCTTTGTTGAGTGTTATAGGTGCTGATGCTTTCCTTAAAGCCTTGGCTACAGGAGATAAGTGGTTTATATAAGAACTGCATCTCCATTTATTTTAAGTGTGCTGTTAGGCCCAGAGGCTAAAGCAGTGGCTGTGCAGAACAGCTTGAGAACATGAACTGAAAGCACTCTTGAGGCTGGTAAGACAGAAGGGAAAAATGAAAAAAAAAAAAAAGAAAGTGTTTCTCCACACCTCATGATGTTTAAGCTGATTTCACATATCAGGAGTACACGCTTAACATCAGGGAGTGTTCAAGGCAAGGCATAACTGGAGGATTTTTGCATAAAGTCAGAGAACCAAAATTTTTTCATGGTCTCAGGTCGTATCATTATAAAAAGATTATGGTATAGAACAAAAAAAGCCCTTTTCTATTTTGAGTCACTGAAGTATATGGTTAGATACAGCTCCTTACATAAGGGTTTGCCCTCTGTGAAGTTCAATTCACCCACAAACTTTTGAAACAAAGGGTTCAGTAAGACTATAAACACCGTACCCCAGAACGCCATCACCACCTCTTGGTCCTGAAATTCACACTACAGGAAGGGACATCGAACCATCACAGCATCAAAAGGCCTCCCACAAGACTCTACTGACATCTGCCCTGCTTCTGTTTGAGGGAAGGTCGTCCTTTCTTGTGTGGGGGAAATTCCACCAATGCTATGAGGAACCATTACAGCTGACTTCATTAATGTGTGGTATTCAACCGTTCCCCTGCTAAGGAATACTGCACATGACCCACAGCAAGGCTCTACATGGCTCCAGTCAGCTCAGGACTGCCTCATGCTGCCACCACTTTCTTCTGGAATGAAGGGCACAGCCAAGGAAGCTTGATATGGTAAAGTTAACTCTGCACTACCCTCCTATCAGTTACATGTCTATCAGCTTCTCTGTCAATCTTTGGAACTAGCTCTAAGCTCTCCCTTACATTGCTAAGTCCATCCTAAACACAGGCTGGCTGTTTCCAGATGGGCTCCAGCCCCTGTAGTGGATGGTCTCCTGCAGCTTAGTGAGAGGCAATGGGGCAGCTCATTCTTGCTCAAGAGACCAGCTCATCACTAAGGTCAATGAAGCAGTCAAGAACAGGACCCACAAAATCCTCAAGTATCAAAACCACTATCCATTGTGTTCCCATAATTAAGAGGCTTTGTCCTGGGGTCTTCTGAAAGGTTTTCAATTAATTCTTCATTTCCACAAAGATCTTTGCCCTATCTTGTTCCTTTCATAAGGACACAAACTGTGCAATTAAAATTAAATTAGGAACAAACTGGCCAGGTGTATCCTAGAGCACCTCTTTCATCCCACCACTTGCCTCATTCTGAGGTCAGGCTCTACACAGGAAAGCAAAACCAACAACAAGAATGACAACTTTCACACTTTACAGTCCATTGTCTGAACGTCAGCCTGTGCAACTGCAAAGCACCGAGCAGACAGATCTGCTTATGTTTCTATATCAACTCTCTCTTTTATCAGTAGGCAACTCAAAACTCAACTAGATCCAAGGACAAGAGAAACTTCTCATGCACTGAAGCCAAACACACCTTCTCAGGCTACAGCCTTCATTTACCTATGCTCTTCCAAATTGGGGTCTACCCTATTCCAGGTGTTATAGCCATACCAGAGATTTAAATGCCTTCTCTCCTATTTAGACAGTTACAAAGCCAATAGACATAGCAGGTATGTTCTAACCACTTGTAATTCCAGATGTGAAGTGGCAAAAAGATTTCCCCAATTTGAAACCTTTTAACTGTGAGAAAAAAATCATTAATGGGCTACATGTTAAATAGAAGCAGTCTGTCAAGTCAGGATCTCAGCCTAACAAGCAACTCACCAGAAGAGGTTGAGAAGAAAAGTGAATGCTAACCAGAGAGTTACACTCATAATCCTTCTCCTTTCTACCCAGAAAGGTTGGATTATGAATTTAAAGCAAACTCTTGCTTGTCAACACTCCTCTTGGGACAGCTCCCTAACTGGGCAACTGCCCTGCTAGAAACAATCCTTCCTTGCTTCCTAGCCTGAGCTCAGGCTCCAGGTTTCCACGTTCACCATATGACATGCTATGTTAGCCCTGGGTTTAATCCATTCTCTCATGCTGCTGTCCTTTAGAAGCATTAGCATTTCCTACACGCATAATCCATATTGGCCTTACAAGTATCAAAACGTAATGGTGAAATTTAAACTAAATTTAGAGAGGGTATTTTTAAACAGCTCTTAGCTCCAACTCACCAAGCTGATTTTGTTTGAGCAGAAAAAGCAGGCTCCAACTTTAAGCCTCCATTGTAATTAATGATTACAACACATTCCTCTGCCGTATCAGATTTAGCACCTCATTAATGTGTGTGGTATTTTGCTTGTACGGCACAGCTGTAGTTAAAGTTGAATTAGTGTTTCCATTATAAACCCATGTTTTCAAAGGTTTATTACTCAGACACATAAGATTTAGTCTGAAAAGAAAATTGCCATCGAGTGTGTCAGCTGGGAACCAATTTTTTGCCCTTCAAAATTTGGAAGGAACAAAAGACACAAAAAAAAGCAAGCCACCTTGTTTATTAATAATTCACATTTTAAAAAGCATTGCAAATACATGTTTACATGATAGCCTGTGACAGCTCCATAGAATGTCAACACCTACACACTCCTGGGAGATGTGTCATCTTAAAAACCGAAATAAAAGCCACATTTTTAGACCACTTGATGGGAGGCAAAGAGAAGGGAAGAAAGGCTTAAAAATAATATAGACGAAGGAAACTTATTAAAAAAACCCAAAGCATAGTCTTTGTTTAGAAACATCAAAGTTAGGACATTCAATGGTGATGGGGGTGGGTGGGAATAATCTCAAGTACCATTTGTACTTTTTAACTTGTTGGAGCCATCAGCCTGTCCTTGGCTCACAGTGAGAAGTGGTCAGTTCTGCTGACTTCCCATCACATGTGGCATCCAAGTACTTGACTGTCCATAAATCCTGCACTGTTAAGGTATGACCAGATCATGCCTTTTGAAACAGCCATGATGATCTCTGTGTACAAGGCAGAATGTAGACCGAAAAAAACACCCAGGGCTCTACTCTTTGCAACTGTGCCCTTCTATACTAGTTTTAAGACTGAAACATTGAGAAGCACACGTTTTAATTGGGAGATTTCTGAGACCCCTTCCTGGATGATTATTTCAACAATTATACACTTATGACATGCAAATATATGATGATATTACCTGATTCTCAGTTACCACTATTAACAGAATGGATGGATTTTTTGATTAAATATGTTATTTTTGTAACACAGTGAAATTCCCAGTTATTTTGACTCCAGGACTCATGGGTTTATCCAAGACATAATGTTTCCAGACAAGAACAAACACATGAAAGAGCGTGTAATAGCTACTACAAGAAAACCAGGACAGCCATATCATTTGTGAGCAGAAAGGCAGTGTCGTTACTCAGAATTGCTCACATTTTGCTCTTCACTGGATTAACAAAACACTCCCACAACAGACAGAGTGAGGGAGTGTGTTTTTTCCCCAGTGTTGCTCTCCTTTTTACAATAGATTGCTCCAGACAACAAAGATAATGGTAGCCTGGTAGCAACTGAATATCCATCTGATCAAGTTTTGGAGGTTACTATAGTCTATCCAAACCCCTGCTGTTTTTCTCACAAATAACCTGAGACACAGCAAATGGGTCTATCTCTGTCCTCCCAGCAATCACAGTCTCAAGAAGATTCTGTACATCAAAGGTGGTACAACACTGTGATACTTACCAAGGCCCTCATGAACTCTGGACTTTTCTTTGTAGTGTTTTCTTCCCCCTTGTTGTTGCAGGCATGGGAGCCCACTCCTCTTTTCAAAGCAGAGCTTCTTGTTGATGAAGTGGAAGAGGACTGCTGGGAGGATAATGAAGACTCCAACTGCAGACAAAAACCCAGTGGCCTAAGGAATAACTAGGAACAGAAAGTCAGAAAGAAAACATCAGTGCAACTGGGAAAAACAACCCAGAGAAAGAAATATGGTTTAACCACGTGTATCCATGGCTCTGCTTCCCCATCCTCTCCCCAGAAGAAATAGCAAAGAAACACAGCAGAATTTGACTTGTGTTAAACAGGTAACACATTTGTGTTGGACCATTCTACTGAGGACATCAGCAAAATGGTCCATGGCATACCAAACCTGGTTCTGATTAAGGTCTTTGTTTCTGTCACACAATGAACTCCATCACAGGAGAGACTCTACCTGATTTTAATAAACTTTCATATCAGGGCAGGACTCCATCAGCTTCAGAAGAAACATTTTCAATCTCTAATGCATCAAGGATCCCACTGAGAAAGGGCAGTTGGTCACAAACCATTTCTGCACAGCCTGTGGGGAGGATTAGCTCAAGGGGCGAAAGGCCCCAACACCTCATTTGCAATTTGTGTATTTTCTCTGGAACCATCAGATTACACTGTGAGGGTAACTCACTAACTTCATTACATTTACCAAGAACCAGGTTAACGTCTAGGCTACAATCCTCATTAAATTGTTACTTTACCCTTAAATAATAAGTACATTCCTGTACTACATAATTACCATTCTTTGCTGCAAAGGACTAGCTCTCAGCTCAGGTAATTCAGTTTAGCTCCCTCAGTGTCAAGGTTTGGCCACACTGTAGTGAGCACAGTGGATCTGCACCAGCTGACAACCTAGTCCTATACGTCAACATCCCTATGTGAAACTGTGGGGAAAGTCTTGTTTCAATTTATCACATTCTGCCTGTGCCACTGGGTCTGCAACAAACCACAGGCGCCAGCAAAAAGCTTTTAAAGCCATTTCACCTCTCTAACACATATCAAAATGCCAAAACAAGAGACAAACACTACATACATCATCCGATGCGGATGGGAAGGGCACACACATCAAAAACTGTAAGTGCCATCTGAAAAAAGAAAAAAAGAGAGAAAAAGAAAAAAAAAATATTTGGCTTGTTATTCTGGTAATTACTTCACCAGGAAGGGGTGAAGTTCAGTTCTTCAATTCAAGTCCAAGACCCCATAAAAATGAAACAGCAGCAGCATCACTGACACACCAGGGATGCCAGTGATTGCAAAGCTACAGCTCACTGATGAGATGAGCAGGAGGAAAGGATGTAAACAGAGCCAGCCCTGCCTCTGAAACATCCCACTGGGAATTTGCAAGATTTGACTCAGCAAAAGACTTAGGCTAGAAGAGCTACACTGTCTCCAGTTACAGCCTTGACAGTGTGCATCAGGATTTGGATCTAGGGGATTAAAACTCCCTAAATTAATACAAACCATCGTGCCTCAATTGGAAACAAAATTCACCAATGTATAGTAGCAGCCCACATGCAAAACAGAGTGTTTGGGATTGAACCCAGAGGAATATGGGTCTCCATAGGCTCTGACCATGTTCACTCCAGCCTAAGGAAGGAACAGAAACACACACTGAATTACAGCAGCTTAAATGACAAGATCAAGTCCATATTTTCACTGCTGTCTTCTGCATGGGCTTAGTCACTTCTCTAGCAGTCACTTCTGTGTCCCCCTGTGCTGCACCAGCACTAAGCAGCATCCATGAACACAGTGGGTGTCCTTGCCAGGACTGAAATTCGGTGCCTCAGCTTCTCTGGAAAATTTGGCAGGCACATACCACCGCTATCTTGCCCTCACAGCTCAACCCAGAAATCAGGGCTGGGGACGTGAGAGCGGCTGAGTGATATATCTAGTCTGGCTATTTTCAGCTGCTGAAGTCATCATTAAGTGGCTGCTGGAGCCAAGTATAAATCAAAGGAGCTGTGTATAAATCGAAGTATCCATAACCCCAAAATACACATGACCACCTGGCTGGATCCCATCACTGACTCCTTTTCTCGAGTACAGCATAGGCAAGGAGAAGGATGATGGTCCCTGCCTCACATATAAAACACTTGGGATCACCACATCCCAGCACACAAGCGTGTGTGTCTGTGTGTGAATCTGCACAAGCTGGAGCAGGTGTGTAGCCAGCTGACAAGTCGTGGTTTTGGAGGCTCTATTGTGAGTGATTTCATTGCAGAGGGCAGGGGATAAGGGGCTGCAAGGACATCGTAATTAATATTTCTCATGCTCTTTTATAAATATCTCCACTCTGAGCCCAAAGAGATGCTACAGTTTCTCAGACATAGCAGAAGCAAGGTACCAGTATTTTTTTTTAAACACAAATTGCCCAACACATGCTCTGATACCCTAAACAATGGTCAGCTGCAGAAATCCTCAAAGTACCCCTTTCTCCAATAGATCTGCATGGTACCTTGCAAAATCCCAGAGGAAAAAGCAGACCCTTGACTGGACCAGGCATCCTGAAAGAACGTTTGGAGACAACCATGGAATCACAGAATTGTAGGGGTTGGGAGGGACCTCAAGAGACCATTGAGTCCAACCCCCAAAGTATCATCTGCTTTCCACTTGCTCCAGAGGATCTCAGGCAGGCAGAAAAGCATTATTGCCCTCCTATTCTTCTTGTCAGCTACAGAGAAATGAGAAAGTAGTCGTGCAGGGGTGTAGGACTTGGGACAACTGTTCAGGCTCCCCCTACTCCTTGGGAGCAGAGATGTAAAAGGCACCTCCTGTCAAAGCTCAAAGTCCAGGAGCAGCTTCTAGGATGATGCTTTCAAAGCCAAACACTAGCAGTTGTGTCCAGACAGAGGTAGAAGCTTTGGGAGCACAGGTAAGAGGGGATTGCACAAATCCCTCCCCATATATTCTGAACAGCAAATACTATCAGCCAGCTACCAGCAAGGGCCGAGATCCCCGCACCACCCCTCACTTCACTGTAAGGCACTAAGCAAAAGGTGCTCCAGAAGGATGGCTACAGGAACTGACACCCCCTGCATAGATGGGTCCCACAGCAAACCACAGAGCCCCTCCCCAAAGGAGCGTCTGCCCAACTGCGATGAGGTGGCTGAGGCTTCTGCAGCACAAGGTAAAGGAGCCTGAGCATCCTGTCCCACAGCTTTAAGCAGAAGTTTCCTCTTCTCTCCCCCACATTAGCGGTGCCAGATACTAGAGGTTTGTGCCACAGTGCCTCTGAGGGAGGGCGATGATTTTGCACCTGAGCACTGTCTCACATACGTGGGTAGAAAGCTCACAGTCTGTGCACCTGGCTCCAGTTGGAAGCTCACATCCCTCTGCGAGGGAGGCATGCTGGCTCTCTGCTCCTCCTCCGGCACCATGGAAAACATGCTGCACCTGCGTTCAGTCCTGACCACGTGGCCCAGCTCTCCTTTCAATTCTTGGCTGAACCCTCAAGCTTTCTCTGCAGCCTTGAAACTCCAGGCTAAGAATACACCTGGGAAATTATTGTAAAACTAACCTGGAATAGAGCTCTGCTCTGGCTTCTGGTGGAATGTCTGGGCCTGGGAGGGTGTTGAGGAGGAGAAGAAATGCACATACATCACATGTCCCAGCATTGCTGTTGTATGCCAGAGTGTCTCACACAAGTAGAATGTCCAGCCCTATGGCTATACATGACAGACTGTACCTGAGGGCAAGAAAAGGAGATGTAGCAAAGCATTCAACTGTTGGTTCAAACCCTGGGCACCCAAGTCCAGGGACCGAGCTGGCTGCCACGTGCTTTGGGATGTGAACAGCCAGAACTCTCTCCTACTCACCCATTCTTAAATTGAAAAATCCACGCCATAGATGCTTTTGTGCAATGCCAGAGCGGATCCACACACTCTGTTTCCCCAGGTGAAAACACAAGCCAAGAAACAGTATTTATGCTCCTGACAGGCGTAACTGCACACACTCTGCTGAGTATAGTGCTTAAGAACAAAAGAGAGGTGCAGAGAGAAGGGCCCCAAGCCAGGCAAGAGGAGATCAGAGGTGGAAGGGAAATGAACAGAAGGCACCTGACAGAGGACACAGGGAGCCTGCAACAATGCCATTCCTGCTCCAACCTCTCCCTCAAAGCTACGTCCACACTGCAAGATGACTTCAGGGGAGAGTCTGTCTGGAAGAGCAGGAGAGAAGTACTGATACATGCATTGAATCTCACTGGTTATTTGGCTTGTAGCAGGTTTCTTGCTAGCATACTTGGCCGCTCCGGACAGACCAGGACAATGAATGGATAAAGTGTCGCCACAGATTTACCTGAGAGTGAATCTGCAATTAAGAAAACCTTAATCCATTCAGCTTTACAAGGGTTAAAGTTTGCATAAAACCCTATTCCAGACAACAGCTCTTTAATTCCATTTGATACCAAGCTTCCTGCAAAAGGAATGTTTACTGGTACTTTTTAATTACGAAAAAAACCATAAATTGTCTGTTTTACTGTCTGTGCTAATTACATTTCATTATATATGTGGAGTAAGCTATGATTTTCCTGCTGGTTCCCATGACATTTTTCATTATCAACCACTAATTGTCTAGCATGCACACTGCATTGTGAACCAAGTAGGCTGATGCGTGGGCAGAAGTTCTAGCAAAAGCTGCAAGGCAGTAGAAGTGCACGTTATTATTATTACTATTATGATGTATTAGAAAGTTTCCACCTACTTGCATACTTACGTATCCTCATCCCTATCAGCAGTGTCACAGCGCAGCGAAGCACAGGAGTCTGTAACAAGCCTCATGCTTAGCGATAATCAGCAACTACTGAAGGAAGAGTTATGTGGGGTAAAACGATGGCAGCAGCCCCCCTGAAAGGACAAGTTCCCTGTTGGGTGCAATAGAATGACAGAATTGTAGGGGTTAGAAGGAACCTCGAGATATCATCGGGTCCAACGCCCCTGACAAAGCAGGTTCCCTAAGACAGGGCACACAGGGAGGTGTCCAGACAGGTCTTGAATATCTCCAGGGAAGGAGACTCCACAATCCCCCTGGGCAGCCTGTCACCCTCACCATGAAAAAGGTCTTCTGCATATTGGTGTGGAACTTCCTGTGCTCCAACTTGAGGTCACTGTCCCTTGTCCTGTCTCCACAGACCACTGAAAAGAGGTTGGCCATTTCCCTCTGTGTCCCACACTTGAGATATTTGAAGCACCAAGGACTGTCAGTCACTTCCTCTACTCGGTGCCTAAAGCAGGTGGGTACAAGGATCTTGTTGCTGTGTCTACTCACAAGCTGAGACTGAGGTTATAAAGGAAAATGGTGTTGTGTGTGGATTCCTAAAGGAACAGGATAAGTAACGGGATCTTTCTGAGAGAGCAAGACAGCAAAAAGGGTTTTCATGAGCCACAGCTAACACTGTTCCCATTACAGCAAACCCTCTATCAGATCCATATGTATGCAAGCTCAGAAAGAGCCACAAAAGGGTAAAGCAACTCATTGCACACAGCGTTTTAGAAGTGTAGGCCAAGGGCAACTGTAGGCACTGGCTCTTCATCCAGCAAACTGCTAGAATAAGGAGCACATGACCGCTGCTCCCCGGATCATCTTTATCAGCATCGGACAGGTGGCAATTCTATTCATGTGCACCACACACAAAATACACAAACACTTCAGAAATAAATGTGTGTTTTCACAGGATTGCAGCTCTCTCCTGATATCTATTTCAAAGGAGACAAAGCCCGACCCTTCCTAACAGCACTGTGAGGGAACAGTTGTATAACTCCTCCTCTTCTCCTCAAGGTGATCCACAAATACATTATCACAAATGCAATCAGACCACGTTTGGCACTGTAGCAGAAGGGTAAGATTCCCACCCAAGGCAGAAGGACTTGCCCTGTATTGAGGCTTAGCTTCACACACTTTATTTTTGTGTGCTGATTTACAGATAGCAAGAATGAGAAAGTTCTCCAGTCCTTTTATATAAGGAATATGAAGGACTGAAAGGCACTTTTGGCCTGACTACACTTCTATTAACTTTGACTGCAAAATTGGACTGATCAAAGGGTAGGAAAATGGGTCCACTAATAGTCGCTTCTCATTCAGGGGTCACTTTAAAGATTTAAGCATGCCATTTCAAAGGTCTCAGAGACAGTACAGCAACTTCATCTCCCTTTCTTATATGACCCACATAACCACAGTACCCAAACACCTTGCAGGCCTCAGTGCATTTATCCCTCTAGCAACTTTGTGAAGCAGTGAAATGCTAACACAACTGCTCCTCAGAAAGGAAGGTGTGGCACAGACCAACACAAAATGGTGAAAGTTAGACCCAAAAGAAGAATCAAGAAAGGTCTCATCTCTCTACACAGGCACTTCAGTATAAAACACATCACATTTCACCCCAAGGCTGAGGCTCCCAAATAGAACATCTACAGTACCTTCCTAGTGATGACACCACAGTGACAGCTGCAGGCCTCCAAGCATCTCAGTCACATCATCCCACTTGAAAGCCACAGGACTGACATTTCTTCCCCCAAAGCCTGATTCTTCCTAGGGATGTAATCCAGTAGAGATGCCCAACACCCCCTACCAACACTGAGGTCAAGGGAAGGCACATCAGGGACAGAGAGGTGGTGGCATTAAGCAAGGTCACTCACCTAAGAAATGGAAAGCCTGGTAAATTTGCCCTTAAATCCACATTTTTCTTTTCCCAATACTATGGCCCAGGTGCATAACTAGAAGAAGATATCCTCTACCCTTTGGGCTGAGCTTGGCTCACTGTGCAGCCTGTTTTGGGGGCCAGCACTAGTACATCTTACTCTTTCAACCTGTGCACTGAGGTTCAAAAAGGGCAAACCCAAACATGAGTTCTTAGGACACAGTATCGGCTTCACTGAGAACCTGCCATAGATAAACAGCCAAGACATAAACACCAGGAGGGCAAACCTCAGAGCATCTAGCAGCTCACCAGTGAGAGCCCTAAGCCAGCAACCAGGAGGCTCAAGTTCAAGAAGGCTTTGCCTGAGGGCAGACTTGCCACCTTACAAAGGTGCTATATAGGACTCTGTGGCAGCACTGTTTTCCCAGCAACAGAAATCCCACCCTGGCCTTGAGCAGCACTCCTGACACGTGCTGCCAAGCTGCTATGTTTCTGTGAAATATTCTGCCTTTAATAAAAGGCAGTTTCCAATTAGAAAAGATGAAGTATTAGTTTTGCTGGATGTGTTTCAAGCAACTGTGGAGCACTAGTTCAATAGCAAGTACACAGTGTTTGCAAACGATGATGCCTGATGTTCTGCATCTAGAAGAGCCCTGGCTCTCTCCCTGTTCGCCTGTCTGTAAGCACACACACTACAGATACGTAGAAAGGAAGGGAACAGAGACTGTCCTAACAGACAGGGGAGCATTCACACTGCCTAACAAAGGTGACTCAAGTAAAAGCCTAGGCCTCTAAAGGGTGATTCAGAGACTAATTGTCAATCTTAGTAACAATCTTAGAAAAGGCTCCAATTCAGCATGGCATTTAAAATTAATTGAAATTAACAGGGCCAGTGAGACAGAGAATTTGAGCAGCACGGCACTTGAACTGCCATTCATGAACTGAAAGCTGGTCCCCTCTGTGTCAGGGCTGAAGAGGTTTAATGGGGATGGCACAAAGAACCTTGCTGTATCCATCCAGGCCTTGGCCCTACTCTACCACCACCGGTTCCTGCCAGGTTTGTTCTTAGAGCTGGGCCAACAGCTGAGAAAACCGAAGTGAAAACCACAGCCTTTACAACTGCTTGCATAAGTCCTTCTCCAGAGCAGCAAAGAAAAATTAGAACTGGGCAAAAAATTACTTTCCAAGTTCACAGCCTAGGAGAAATCTTTACACTGAAGTCTTTACTCTGTCATTTCTTCTATCTTAACACTCACCCTGATCTCTGAGCCTTGCTCAAAATTATCAGTTTTGCATGCTGGAACTGTTTTCTATTGTAAAAACAGACATCACACAAAGCAGTGAGGGGACTAACCTCATGGTCAACAACTTCACCAAAGACACAGGAAAGCATGAAAAAAAGCTGTAGTGATAACTATCTGTACAATTGTGAGAAAGAATCCTAGTTCCTAAAAGCCAGTCTCCTGCTGCTTAGAGTTCTCATGTTAAGAGATGTGACCTGTATTCAAATGCAAGTCTGAATCAAGCAGGACAGACTTAAACTTACTCCTTCCTTTGATTGTCTGACCTCCAGAAACCTACCACAGTAGCAAGGGACAGATGGTTTCTCTCACCATCACCATGCTCTACTCAGAGAGGAATTCTGTCCTGAATAAAGACACCACTTGAGTCTAGCTAAGTTTTTTCAAGATGATGTATTTCTTAGAAAAAGTTATAATTTAAACAGAATTTAATTGCCTGACAAGAGCACATTTTCTCAGAAGATTCTCAGCTCACTCTTACTGTAGCAGGTTTGTCTTCAGTCATGTCCCAGGCTTGTTTTCAGTCACAGTACAACAGAGTTCATAACCGGATACATTTTGTCATAGCTGACACCACCACTGCCTTACTGGTGGAAAGGGAAGAGCAGAGCTATCAGTCTGCCACCTTTCTTGAATGCTGAAGTCACGCTTTTTTTTTTTCTCCTTTTCCTTAAAGACAACTTCTTTGTTGCCATGGTATCACTAATGCAGTATTTTGAGGCAGGGAAAGAAGATAACCATGCATCATCACAGTGACACATCTATCAACTGCCACCCTCTCAAAAAGGGTAAATAAGTAAGGATGCCAGTGTAGATTTTTAAAGGCTCCTCCACCCTTCTAAATTTCTCCCTCTCACACACAAATTGCTGTCTACAAAAGCTAGGCCTTGGGCTTATGAGAGAGGAGGCCAGAGTCCATCTCAGCAAGTAGTGCCTAGGTTTATGTTTAATCCCTTCTCTTCTCCCCATGCTACATGACAGCAGCTGAGGCACACACAAGAGAACCAAAGCACCTGCGTGCTCAGGAAATGCCAGCCTGGCTCCCCATGTTAAACCATACGGTGAGTGCTTTGTAATTCTTGCTTGTGCAATGATCTCTTCCTGAGCTAACGAGGTATCTACTGCTGAGCACACCCACATTTATCTCCACAGTAAGAGAAGCCAGAAAGGGCACTCTGATGGTGTCTGCCACTTACCACCTTCAACTCACCAGAGGTGGTCATCACCCTTGTAGTATGTCTTTCTTATCACCACTATAATTACTTTAAATATACTTTGCTAACTTAGTAAAACAAGGCCTTGTACTCAGCACAGTGGCATTTTCCTCCCCAACCATGCGTATGAGAACACCACATCAGGCCCCTTCCAAAATTTCAGAGGAAGCTCTGCACACTGCTGGTGAAACCCTATTATCCCAGTAAAACCAAGGGGCAATCGTAATGAGAGATGCTGTGTTGCAACACTGTCCCTGACTCTGAGTCCAGATGGCTGAACAGGCAACAGCAGACCCAAAGACTTTCAGTGTACCACCACTGCTGCAGTAGCATTCACAGTGGTGGTGTGACAAGCTTTCCACCTCCCAGGGGGTGCAAAAGGAGGAATAATGTCATGAAAAGAAAACTTACATAAGCTGAATTTATCAAGGCTTCTGCAAGAGGAGGGAGTAGAGAGCAGCAAGCAAAGCAGTGACAGAAGGTCAAACTGGAAGGATCCCTGGTATAGGTGAAGAATTCAACAATGAGCACAGAGTACTCTAACAAACAAACATAAGTACTTTACATTTGGAAGAGAGAGGAAAGGGGAGGAGAGGGAGAGGAAAGGAAGATCTCAATTGCTGTTCCTCTTATTTGGGGGGGTATAACAAAGAATAAGTTGTCTCCACTCAGAACTGAAGTGCTCTCACCTCCTCAAAGAGGAATCTAATTGGGATCTTTATGCTCTCATGTTCTTATTTTTCTCATCCACAAAACCTTGTTCTTAGTTCCACCAATTTGACCCAAGGCAGAATGACTCACCACAGCGAAAGGCTGGACAACAGCTTTTTCTTTCTCTTTTTTTTCCTCCAAAGACCTAAATAAACCCTACTCCATCAATTGACCAAGGACGATACAGCAGTAAACGTCTTGCTGAAGGCTGCGCGTTGCCTTGGCAACCTGTCTGATCTCCATTGCTCCAGGGACTGGAAATGTGCTGCCAACAGGAGATTTCAGCTAATCAAACCAAATCTCTTAATACATAGACGACTTCCCATCTGTGGTGAGTAGGCCATGTGCCCGCGGAAAGCAGGGCACCCTACACACACAGTCCTGGCTCCTCCTTGACCTGTTATTTGTTGGCTCCTTGTAGGCCATGGACATCTGACAGCTACCAGAGGAAGTGAGGGGGTGGCAAGATGCCACAGTGTTTGTTATCTGCACGGCAGCTCCACGCCTGCACTCACAGCAGGTGCCTCACATGCTGCAGAGAGGAGACTGGCAGCCTGCTGAGAGCTGCCTGCGGACAGCAGGACCCTCACAGGGTCCATGCCTCAAGCCCTGTCCTCTGAAAGAAAAATAAATTTTCCAATATCAGTAAGACATACTCCCTAAAGGCTTGGTGCTACATCTTCTGTGCCTTCTCAACCCACTCTGTCCCTTTTCCAGCTGCCATCCAGCTAACAGCTCTGGCAAACTGCTGGCCAAAAAGAAAAAGTGGGACAACCATGTATGTCTCAACCTTCCAGGACTGAGAACTGCTGTCAAACTGCAGTGAGAAACACCCGCTTTATTCTGAAACTTCAACTTGGCAATGCTAAAAGGGCAGCTTTGGTGGCTAAGTTTGTTTTGAAAGGACAGCGATTGATTTATTTCATTTTTTTTAAGTAGAAACAAGACCAACCTTTCTACAGCCCCACTAAAGGTTTCCATCTCCAGCATTTAAGCCCAGTCACAAAGGCAGACGATCAGTCTGGCATTTAACACAACCAAGGGGCCACAAAAAGAGGCACGAATGGCAGACAGGAGAGGAACTGCCTACAGCTGCGCTGCTGCTGCCAAGACAAGAAATTCTGTTCAGTGGTGATGAAAAGCCAATAATTATTATCTAACAACCCTTAATGCTACATCACCTAAGTTGCCCCTGACTATGACCTTTACACACAACTGCCAGAGGAAATCAGGTTGTTTGAATAACAGAGTGAATCCTGGTGTTCAGGTTCTTCCCCTCCCCTCCTGGGTCACTCTTTACTCCATCTCAGAAGACACTAACCCACCACTCTGAACCTAAAAGCCAAAGGCCCTACACTGACTTATTTCACATACATTTGCTGCCAGATTAACTGATGGTATTGACACAACTGGTGGGGGGCACCCTTAGATCATAGAATCACAGAGTTGTAGGGGTTGGAAGGGACCTCGAGAGATCATTGGGTCCAACCCCCCTGCCAAAGCAGCTCCCTAGGACATATCACTCAGATAGGCGTCCAGATGAGTCTTGAATCTCTCCAGAGAAGGAGACTCCACCACCTCCCTGGGCAGCCTGTCCCAGGGCTCTGGCACCCTCACTGGGAAAAAGTTCCTCCCCATGTTGGTGCGGAACTTCCTGTGCTCCAATTTGCAGCCATTGCCCCTTGTCCTGTCCCCACAGACCACTGAAAGGGGGCTGGCTGATTCCCCCTGCATCCCCTGCTTCAGATAATTATACGACTTTAATTAGGTCCCCCTTTAGTCTTCCCAAGGCTGAAGAGTCCCAACTTACTCAGCCTTTCCTCATAGGGGAGATGTTCCAGGCCCCTAATCATCTTCGCAGCCGTGTCTTTTGCCGTGGTGTGGAGGGCATCTACACTGGACAAGCTGCCCCACCACACAGCTTCCTGGGACCTGGGCTAGCTACCAAGCTCAGGCTCAAGATCTTGAGGGATGGGACGGAGGAATTGTTGGTATTTAAAAGGGAGCCCTGAAGCAGAAGGCAGCTGCTCATAAAGCAGGGCGTGGTTCCAAAGAAAGAGCATACTGTGGAAGATTTCTAGGCCTCTGGTATCGACCAAGTGACCCACGCCCTGAGAAAATATGTTCTAACAATAACAAAAGCTATTAAAACAAATGCTTGGAGGAAAAATGCCAGTGGTTTCTAGAGTCATGTATTTAACAGAGTGAAGAATTTAGCAAGCACTTCCACCTTCTACCATGTCCTCCTGAACTTTTTCTCTATCCACGTTAGTATAACAAACCACTCAACTTGCTACTAGGGCTGCCTAGAGAAGGGTGTGAACCACAGTTAGCACACAGCTAACCAAGGGCTCTGTGATAAGGGGAAGGCAATGAAGTCTCACAGGCATAAGGAAGAAGGGAACCGAGCGAGTTTGGTGGCCAGGAGAACAGCTGGCTCCCTCTGTGTGCTTTCCTGCCTTATTCTTTCTTACCTCATGCCTTCTTTCTATTCCAGGCACTCCTCAGCCTGGATTAATCTCAGTTCAGCCAAACTGCATCAAAGATGGACCTCAGGACCTATGCCCAAAATATCTGTCTCCACAGGGCATGGAAAATCAAAAGCAGAGTTGTCAGTGATCTAAGGGGGAGCAAGAATGATCTCAGAGAAAACAAATGTTGATGATGTAAGACTGCCTCCATAATACCTTTAAAAAAAGCCATGGGCAAGGCAGGATCCCAGCACTGTAAAACCTGTAAGAAGGGCCCCCTCCAGATAAAAGCAACCACAATGCTGCCTCAGAGGATTCATTTGCGTTAACAAGTTTGAAGCATCTGGCCAGAATTTCTTTCAAGTAAATGCTGTGACGTCCGACCATTCTCAGGGACAAATGAAAAGCCCTGCCACTTCAGAGCCAGAAGAAGAGTGAGAAGTGGGGAGGCAGATAGAGGGGACTGTTAGCCAAAACAGATGCAATGGAGACAGACTAAAATAGATTCCACATATATCAAGGGCTTCTGCAGTTCTGATGCTCCAGTCCTGCCCATGTGAGCAAACATCCACACACTGATTTGCAAAATACTTGACATAAAGGACCAGGAGAAGAAAGTGCATCGCGTTCCTTCAGTGTTTTCAGACACACAGAGCCACTGTTTTATTTGGACCCATTCAGCTGTTTTCCCTACAGCCATCATGCTACATTTAGGTCTTTTTTTTAACCTACCTTGGTCACTAATACCTGTCAGTATCCATGGCTTCCCCTGCACAGTGATCAGATGTGCCCTCTGCTTAACAGGACTGCAAATATGCTGCACTTGTGCTACCCATTATGGATCTTTTCAATAAGAATTACGGTCTTATTCCAGATTTTACTGTAAAGCAGTAGGGAGGGCAGGAAACAGCACAATGTCAAAGCAGAAAACAGAAGAAAAAGCTAACTCCCAGTTCATCACTTGCCGTTTCCAGTACCACTGTATTTCAAGGAAACCAAAGCAGCACGTCAACCCAAAGTAGCAAGTGTTGGTAACACAGGATTTGCTTTTCACACTGTAATTGTCACCAAAGTAACAAACTAGAAAAGCTATCCTCTCACCAAGAAATAGCCACAAATTGTCTAAAACACACTTACCAAATCATGCTGACAGAAAGGGGCAAACCAAGCCAAACTGCACTGTAACTTCCCAGGAACGCTTTTCTCACAGACTTTGTCATGGGATAGGTTGCTCTACACCTGCAGCGTTCACACAAGTTCCAGAGCAGCACAGCCCATCCTGAGTTTCAAACACAGGAGTGGTGCTTGTGCTCTTTCTCTGCCTGTGCTTGTTGATTTAATGTCCCAAGGAAGAAGGAAGGCAGCTGGTTGGTAAATATGTGACTGCCACCAAAGGAATGCTAGCCAGAGAAACGAGAGAGAAAGCAGCCTATACTGCTTCTGACAGGGTTTGTTTAAAAAACTACTGCCTCACCTGTGGCTTTCCTACTGTTCTCACCTAGGTCTTTCTTTGAACATCTTGCTGACAAAGTGTGCCTAAAAAAAAAGTCAAATTGCCATTCATTTATCATTAAATTGAAAGTAATTATTCTCTTCTCTACAGGGATATAATTTATTACTTGGCTTAAATTCACACTCTGGTCATAAATATTCTGGATCCACTTTAGAAATAAACCTTTTTCACCCTTGAATCCCACAGACTTGCAGTGGAAAAGTGAAGCAAGGAGCACAGCAGGCATTCAGTCTCAACCAAAATGTTTCCTCTCCAGGAGTAGCCTACCCCTTGTATTTGTCAGCCCTCAGCAAGTCCTTATTTTCCTGACTGGCTCTGCCCAGCCCTGCTCCATTCCTCCATCCTGGTGAGCTCCCAAGCTGGAAGAGCAAAGCTGCATCAGCAGCAACACGCTTGCTGATGGGGTTTGTATACACAGGGGTGAAAACTGTTCTTGGAGCAAAAAGCATAAGCACAGCACTCATTAATAGTTGAAGGTTTCATCTTGGAGGTTGTCTCTTATGAAGCCTAGCTACCAGCAGAAGCCACACTTCAATGCAAAATAAAGAAAAAGGATAGAGAATGGACTTAACCTTCCAATTATTTTCCTTTTTTTCTCCTTTTTTTGTTTTAAGGAAGACACTGTGATACTTGTTGTGAGATCACATCTTCTTTTCACTGCACACACAACTGCTGCTTTGGATGTGCATTTTGGGTACAGATTTAATTCCCAGTAGAAGGGTTATTTTTCTCCAGCATTCAGGGCAAATCCATCTCCCCTGTCTACCAGTGAAAGGTCTCTCTGCTGTGAAACTGGACCTCTTCCCAGCAATTTATTAATCGGTGTAAAATTTTGTTCCTGGCTTCTAGAGTACCTGGTGCTCCTCAAAAACAGAGTGGAAAAGCTGTACAAAAAAAAAAAAATTGGACATCTGAACCACGTTTCTCAAAGTGCTCAAGATGGGAGAAAGCATGGGGAAGACTGGGCAGAAAAGGGGGGAAGGAAGAAAGCACACTTTCCCCTCAGCAGGGGCTTGCAGGCCTGGCTGCTCACAACCAAAACAGCTTCTGGCCCCATTGCCTTTGGCAATTTCTAAGTTGGCTCTAATCAGTTATCAGCAGTACCTTACCTCTGTAAGGTAAACTGCTCCCTGAGGCAATCTGCTGCAGGTGTTCCTCTTGCAACCTTTTTTTCCTTCCCAAAAAGGCATTTTGATGATCTTAGTTATAAAAGCTGCTGCCTGGCAGATCCAGTAGTCCAGGCTGGGATCTTCAAAAGAAAAGGTACTTGGAAAAAAAAACCAAACAACCTCCAGAGATGGGGGAAAACGTCCTTGCTGAGCAGACATCAAGCCCCTTGACTTAGGTGAGTCTTGCCACACCAGATTCCCCATGGAGCAGCCCACAGGAGAGCCAATCTGGTTCCCTGGGCTGTGTGAGGGCTGCAAGCAGAAGGGCAGAGCCCTGGTGAAAGGCCACTGTTGGGGACACCATGCTCTCAGCAGACCCAATGCCTCTCCCCTGTCGCTGTGATGCCAACATCAGGCATGGCTGAGTGGTCATGCTGATCAGCCCTACGAGGTCCCAGAGCAGGAGACGGTGGCTGTGGCACCATGCCAAAAATATGCAAGGGCATCACAGAGCAACAAGGAAGTCTAGTTATGCCAGACTAGTCACTGAAGCCAACTGATTGAGCAAGTTCCATCCATTTCCCTGGGAGGCTTCCTCATCTGCTAAATCAGTGGGAAATTTCCCTGCTAATTTAGAAGTGAGCACCAATCCCTTGAGGATTTGCAGATTCCCTACCAGGAAGGGGCCAGGGCAGTTCAGCATGGAGGGCTGTGGTTACTCCATTCCCTGTGCATACGCTTGGCCCTAACACTGTGTGGTTGAAAATAAATGCTTGAGTAGCAGCTCCAAAAGCAAGGCAGTGAAATGAGATGTCAAAGAGAGAGGAAAGCCTTGGGTTCAGTGCAGCTTATCCAGAAGCCAGGAAAACCACAGTCTATGTGTGTCACTGCCATGGAGTTAATGTTGCACCAGAGAAGTCACTTACTCCAAACTTCTTCCCACTGATTCTTCTGCTATTCCTTTACTTCTGAGCTCTTCACTTCAAAACTTTCACTGCAGCCCTTCATATTTTTTCTTTAACATGATGTTCATTCACTTTTCTTCAGATTAACCCAGAATTCATCAACACTGTTGTAGTTACGAAGGAAAATGGGAGACCATTTAAAACTACCACTTCGACTCCCAGGCACTTGACTGCTTTCCTTGCTCTCTCACATGAAGCTCTTACTCCAAACTTTACTCTGGAATCCATCACTTCTGAATAATGGCACAATAATGTTAGGAGAATAAACTCTCATCCTGGTCAGCTCAACAATTCCCTTTTCCTGTTGGTTTTTTTTTCCAAACCCTTGTGCTAAAAGAGCCAGAGCACACCTGGCGGAAATTCAAATACATTTCCAGATGTAGCCAGTTTTTATTATTATTTGTCAACCACCACCTAAACGGTAGAAATATTCCCTTTATGTCCCACTAAATGTCAAGCTGATATTTTAAAAACCCAGACAATGTATTTCACATAAACCTTTACACCATTATTTAAAGATCAAACATCCTTTCACCTGGGAGCCACGGCACGGCCGGTTCCCCCAGCAACGAGATGTCCTTCCAGCTCGGCCAAGCAGCAAGATCCCTTTCAGGCGCCCACTGCGGAACCGGTGCCTGACCAGCCACGCTCTCTTTCAATGCTTCACCCAAAGCCCTTCACCAAGGCACCTCTGAGCGAAACCCCTTGTAAATTGACTTCTAATTCTTCTTTTTCAAGGCACACCAGAGAGGCAGGGGGACAGGGTATTTCATCTGAGCTTTTGCAGTGATCTGAATTTGCCTTTTTACTTTAAAGCCACGTGAAGCCCCCGGTGCCTTCGCACACCTGCGCTCTTCTTCCCCACAGGCAGCAGCTTGCCATGCTGAGCTGAACCAAGACAAGTGTCATTCAGATCCCCCCTTCCCTGATGTGGGTAATAAGGCATGTCACCACATAACAAACCTGGAGCAAAATCAGGCCAGCACATTCCCTGTAGTCACCTCCCTGCTAGGGAATGTCATTTCTCCCTTTAATGAATGAATGAATTAATTAGGCTCACTATAGACAAAGGTACATACAGAGCTACACCTGCACTGACCCAGACCCATTATCAAGCAGTGGGAGAAGGTGAGAGAAGAGGCTGTACAAAGGCTGGGAGGAGGAGGGTGTCAGGGGATACCCCAGGACTGCCCCCCCTCCCTCCCCACCCCAAACAGCTCTGCACCTGCCACCAGCTGCTCCCGCTGCACCACAACCTCTAATCCATCCCCACATCCCCACACCCCTTGCTGGAGAGCACAGGACTGACAGGAACCTGGAGAGTGTCAGCACACCAGGCCCAGACGAGAGATCAACACCGGCACAACAAAACACCAAGAAAAAGAGGGCTTACATTGGCATGGCTGATTCCATTCCTTTGCAGAGCAGCAGCCATGGGATACCTGCCACAGCAGCCTACCAGTATTTACCAGAGCAGCAACATGCACAACTGGAACAAAGCCATTAATGGGCAGGAAAAGCAGGATAGCAATGAACCTCCCCCCAAGCGGTGACAACTCAGGGTTTCACTTTGTTCACTACTTCAGCCTTCTTCAACACTCCCTAGACTTGCAAACCCAAATCCATCTCCTGCTTCTTGGGCTCAAATTAAAATCACTCTTCACCTCTGCTCCTTATTCAAAAGAAACACAAGATAGTAGAGAGAACCTTGTACAACAGAGACAGGCCTCTGAGTGAAGAGCCCCCAAACTAGAAAACCTTGTGAAACAGACTTCAGGTCAATGCATTTCTCATTCCTCTTACCATGGTATGACTGCACGTGAGAAACATCTCTAGCATGTTTACCTGAACTCACACAGGGTCTGCTTGATTCACCACTCCTCTTGGCTAGCAGAGTGCAGCAGCAGAGCACACTGGGAGGAAGATGCCTGTGCTAGATAAGTGTGAAGTCAGAAATATTTACACAACACATTTCTGCCTAAGTCATGTTCACCTGCTGTTTGCTAACAGGTATAGAATTTTCCTGAACTCAAGAAAATTAAACATGTGTTTGGACTCCACAGTATCTCCCCTTTGTTTAGCAAAAACCACACTCAAAAACCAACTGGACTGGGACTGTAAGCCATTACCCACAAACAAAAAGGCTAGCTTCACCTATAACAACTGCATGTATCAGTACAGGCTGGGGGTTGACCTGCTGGAGAAGAGCTCTGTGGAGAAGGACCTGGGGGTCCTGGTTGAAGACAGGTTGGCTATGAGTCAGCAGTGTGCCCTGGGGGCTGAGAGAGCCAATGGGATCCTGGGGTGCATCAGGAGGAGTGTGGCCAGCAGGTCTAAGGAGGTGATCCTCCCCCTCTACTCTGCCCTGGTCAGGCCCCACCTGGAGTATTGGGTCCAGTTCTGGGCTCCCTGGTATAAAAAGGACAGGGATCTCCTGGAGAGAGTCCAGAGAAGGGCTACGAAGATGATTAAGGGCCTGGAACATCTATCCTATGAGGAAAGGCTGAGAGAGCTGGGGCTGTTCAGCCTGGAGAAAAGAAGACTGAGGGGGGACCTAATCAATGCTTATAAATATCTTAAGTATGGGGTGCAGGGGTAATCAGCCAGCCCCTTTTCTGTGGTCTGTGGAGACAGGACAAGGGGCAATGGCTGCAAATTGGAGCACAGGAAGTTCCACACCAACATGGGGAGGAACTTTTTCCCAGTGAGGGTGCCAGAGCCCTGGGACAGGCTGCCCAGGGAGGTGGTGGAGTCTCCTTCTCTGGAGAGATTCAAGACCCATCTGGACGCCTATCTGTGCAGTATGAGCTGGGGAGCTGCTTTGGCAGGGGGGTTGGACCCAATGATCTCTCTAGGTCCCTTCCAACCCCTACAACTCTGTGATTCTGTGATATCAACAAAATCCACGTGCGCACTAAGCCTATAGTAATCTGGCCTCGTTTGCCAAAGTATGCAAAGAGAGAAATTGTGTCTGTTTAGTTTAGTAAATCAGCAGTAATTTGATCCAACAGTTTCCCTGTGGCTATTCGAGCTTGTGCTGCTTGATGGCTGGGCTCACTACAATCCCATGCACCTCCACACTTCACAGATGGGCTTTCAATCTACGTCAGGCTTGGACTCTACACTCACTTAGTTCAGTGAAAAAGTTTCCCACTAATTTAATACTGATTACAGTGGATCTGAGCCTTCCAGTTCACAGAAATTTGCAGAATTTCTGGAGAAGCTCAGGGTCTCTGGTTTCTGTTGCAACCCACATTTATTCTACTATGACAGTGAAGGCGGGAGGAAGGAAAGCCTGGAGCAGCAGTCTCAGACTAGTGGGATGCCCAGCAAAGACAAGCTGGCAGGCAAATCAACTCCTAGAAACAAAACAAGTAGGCCAACTCAAACACCACAAGAGGTGGATTTCCAAAGAAGGTACACAAAGACAGTTCAAGTTTGTTTAGAGACCTGAAGATCAATGGCAAGGATTCTCTTTTTCTCATTACAGGTGGGTGGTGTTTGGTGGGTTTTTTTAAATAACATTCCAGCAGTGAAGGAGAGTGCTGCCAGAAAAAGAGTCAAAAACATTACAATTGCAGATGAGATGAAGGGAGGCTGGCATTCCCCAGAAAAACTGCCAGTTTTGATCAGAAATTAAGAAACAGATTATCAGTGTTCTTCATCTTGCAACTGAGTCCACTTACTGCTCTGGAAACACCAAGCTAAATAGATTGGAATCAAGAGTATGCAGAAGAGCTGACGTAAATCCAAAATACGTGAGCGCAGAGCCACAGACAACACTCTGCCCAGGGAAGGAACAAGAACAGAAACACCAAGTCAGCACATAGGTTAAAGGAATGCAGCAGGCATACCTGGAATATGAGCAGCAGCAACCACTCTACCACAGAAAGTGATATGAGAGGCAGAGAGGAAAAACATCCGAACAGCTACCTTAACAGGGATGAGTGAGACAGAACTGAATACCCCAGCAGCAACACATGCACTGATTGAGAACTCTGCCAAAGAAGAGGAACGTGCCTGCAGAGCAGCTTTGGCTAATTCAAACTCTTGCCAGGTACAAACACTACAAAGTAATCCCAGCGACACTGACAAGCAGCAGTATCACACTGAAGGAAATGGACCAGCTGTTCGTGACACACAGTAAAACCATTTGGAGATGCATGAGGAAATGCAGGCAGCCAAGGAGCCCAAAACACCAGGCACATTATCACCAAGCTTTCATGGTACTTCACACACAGAAGCATTATCATCTGTCCATACTCAGAGCACGTGAATGGCAGCCAGAGATCTGCCTGGAACGTGCCAGTGCAAGCAGGGGAAAGGAGGACACCAGGGCTGCGCTGCCAACCCAGCCCAGCTCCAGCCATGCTCTGAAACAAAGATTTGTCTGGATGCAGACAGAAAGGTGGGGGGAGGGAAATTAATACTTTAATAACAGGTATCAAAACAATGGTCCTCAGAAACTTCTCAGCAACTCTGAATGGAAACAAACACATTGGGAAATGCCCATGCACCAGAACACACAGACAATCCATGGTTTAAGCAGATCAACTATGCCTTCAGAGTCTGTGTAATTCCATTTGAATGCAATATACTTATCTAGCAGCAATGAAAGGAAAATCAAATAGTGAATAGACAGCCACAAGACTACCAGTGCAGGAAAAACACAGGGGTGATTCACTATCAGTAAAGACAAGGTTGCAAGGGTAGTCCAGCCTGGAATCTGACTGGAAGACAAAAGATTGTGCTTACAGTGGTAAGTAACATGCTTTAGGTCACAGAAGTGACAAGAAATACATAAAAGTCACCAAGAGAAAGCCAAGTGAAGCACACAGCTTCTACAGTACATGCACCAAAGAGCATAAACAACATCGCAGGGATGACTTTCTCTGGGCTTCATTTGTAGGGAGCAAAGGAAAAAGTCAGTGGAAGACCTCCAGAGTTCTGGGTGGTGAAAAGATAAACCGAAAGAAAGTTGTGGCACATTAACAGACAGCCAACATAATTGCCCATGTCAGCTTAGCTTATTTAATTAAGTGTATTAATGCTTCTAAATCAGAGATCTGAACCCTTGCTACCAGAAAGGGAAACTCAGCATCAATAAAACAAAGTGCAGTCTGCTTACCCTTTCTTGCAGAAAAATGAAGTCAGAAGGAGGCTTAGAGGACCACACAGCACCTCGTACCTGGCTGGAAAAAGAAATGAAAAATAACCCCTCATGTCATTCTCAACAAGGACATCAGTGATGACTTTACTCCCCTTAGGACAGTGCCAGAGCCTCCAACTAGATCCCTTCGCTGTGCAATGCTTCAGCTCCGGCACACGCTGTGCTAACATAAGTGAGTTTGGCTATGTGGGAAGATTAAATGTTTGCCCATGTTTATTCTGCTTTAATTAATTGCATCTTATTTCACAGTGCATCTTCAATTTACAACTCCCGATAGTTGGCAGCTAACATCACCAAACGAGCGTTAACTACTGCACCTTGGTAAATCAGAACCTGAGCTCAGAAGTTCTTGATCTCAGCAGTGTCAAACATTAACTTTGGAAGTTCTCCAGATAAAAATTAAGACCTTTCAATAAAACTACTTTTAAACCCTAAAGAATAAGTTCAGGCTCAACCAGCCAATTTTCCATGTATTTAATTTCAGGAAGAGATGGCAGATTTCAGCAAAGTTTTAGTAGTGTGATAAAACTATTGAGTGTAATTGGTTAAAGCATATACAGAACTTGGTTTTTAAATTCCAGCTTAAGTAAACTAACTTTTATTACATTTCAGAACTTATACTAATTAAAGTTTACAGTAAATACACAGAATTCAATAGAATTAACTGACTATAAATCTCAGAGCATAAAAACTGGTTTGCAGAAGTAGCAGGTAAGGAATTCTCAGCCTTTCTGCAAGGTGCCAACCATTGAGAGAGATGATTAGTCAGTCTTTGATTAACTGCCTGTTGTGTAAGAGCCAGGGTCAATCTACTCAATTAGGTGAAGGTCTGGTGGAGATCAGAGTTGTAAATCAAAACCTACAGCAAAAGCTTCTGGACAAGATGAGAATGGAGCAGCTGCCTTTCTTCCCTACAAGAACCCCTCTCCCTGGAGGCAGCCTGCTCTCCAACAACAGCCCTAAGAGGATTCACAGAATCCCAGAACAGTCGGGGTTGGAAGGGACCTCTGGAGATCATCTAGTCCAATCCCCTGCAGAATCACCTAGAGTAGGTTGCACAGGATCGCGTCCAGGCTGGTTTTGAACATCTCCACAGAAGGAAACTCCTCAACCTCTCTGGGCAGCCTGACACCCTCAGAGTGAAGAAGTTCTTCCTTATGTTCAGATGGAACTTCCTATGTGGCAATTCCCGTGTTCTTCCTTCATAGGTGAAGGAACCTACACTTCTCTGTTGAACTTAGTTTGGTTCTTCTTCACCCAGTTCTCTAGTGTGTCAATGCTAAGGAAAGAGCAAGAGCAGGACAGCCACATGTGCCTTCTCCTGAGTAGCCTTCCCACCTGCAACCAAGTTCATTGCTAAGGATTTTTTGAGCCTCACATTGGACCTGGGTGAACTTTTAGCACACAATGCATCCTTCAGAAGAGAACTCTGCCAATCACCCACTGTACGAAGGTCTAGCTCCTTCCACTTCCTTCTGAAGGCAGCTCCTTTTGATACACTCCAGGCCCTGCGAGGCAGTGAACAACTACTCCCTGCCCACCTCTCCACTACTCAGATAAGTGTGATATCTGATGATCCCCCAAAGTTCATCTCTTTTCCCAGTTTGAGTCTTTGTCAATCAGTCATTCTCAGTATCAGATATGTCCACACTGTTGACCTAGCCACCTACATGGGAACTCTTCCAGTTTTTTTTCCATCCTCTTGGAAATGAGGGGGCCAAAACTGTGCACAATCTTAAAGGTAAACTCTAGGTTTACACAACAGCACAAGGGTATTTCCTACAGCAAAGGACAGCCAGCTTACAAGATCAGGCAATTCCCCGCCTTCAGAGCCAAAAAGCACTGTGCCAAGGAGTGCAGAGACAAGGGCTGCATCCACCACGGTCGCTCACCTGTCACATCTCCCAGTGGGCAAGTCCCATGCCGCTGCGGGAGAGGAGGGACTCACATGGTGGGGAGACAGCAAGATAAGGCTCAAGGGAAGACAAAAACACAGTGGGAAGCTGTAACTCCCCAAATATGAGACACAAAAGGATGTCAGAGCAAGCAAGGCTAGTGGGGAAATGGTGCAATACGTTAAACAGGTATGGATTAAGATTAGTTTAAAACCAACCAGCCTGTGACACTGTCCACAGGATTACAGGAGTCTGGGCACATAGACAGAAGGTAGGAATGATTTGAAACTACAGTTACTCCACATAGACTGGGAAACTATCCTGACAGGGTGATGAAAACACTGTATTTTTAGATGTTATAAATAACTACTTTAAAAACTTAATAGAAAAGCAGCCAGTCCCCAGTGCAACAGGAGAACAGCTACTTTTTACTCTTCAACAACCCTACCAAAGGAAAAAAAAACCCACAGAAATCTAAGCAATAACCTTGGATTTGAACTGCATAAACATCAGTGCAGCAGTAAAAAAGAAATAGCCAGAAAGATGGAAATACTTGCAGGAGACCGTGTTGCAGGTACTACAGGAAAGCATCATGATACTTATATCATCAATATTCTTTATCATCATAATTCTTTAAAGTGAACCAAAAAAAAAAATCAATTTGTTGTTTGGGGTCGAACAGCAGCTTAAAGCAATTATTGGCAATAAAGACAAAAAAGGGATGAAGAATCTCCTTCAGGTTGCAAATATTATGTGCAGAGGAGGGAAAGGGAAAAAGCACAAACTTCTGGCAGAGTTAAATGTGGAATCAGAGGAGGGCAAACCAAAAAACATCTGTGGTAAGCAGCTTCCTAACAGCATAAAAAATTAATTACAGCTCTTTTTCAAGTGTTGCAGAAATAGGATGCTTTCCCAAGAGCTGGTGGGGTCATAGATGATGAAAGTGCACACAGAACAGGCATGATGTGCCTAGAGTAGGAAAGTCAAGGTTTGCACCGTTTTTTCCTGCAGAGAAGCCCAGGAGTGCAATTCAGCTGTTTTTACTCAGAAGAGGGATCTCAGTGACTGTCCTAACAGGTCTTTGAAAACAGCTCAATGTTCAGCAGCAAGGCAAATAAAGAATCTTACTTAAACTGGTGAAGATGACTGCAAAACCAGTACTGGCAGTACAAATCCATACTGTAGCCCTTTCTTCGCTACAGTGCAGAAGTCTTGAAAAGGTTATAATAGAACTACACTGAGACAGGCAACTTGGGATAATGAAGAGTCCAAGATAACTTCTATTGAAGGAAAAACCTGGATTTTTCAGATAGAGAAAGGCAATTATGGGATCAGGGCAGGGATGGAGGGGTAATAAAATGGTAAGTGGTATGGAGGTGGCAAATAAGGAATGAATTGTAATGACTCCTTTCTAGAAAACAAAGAGAGGGCACAAAACAAAATGAGTAGGCATCACATACAAACCACAACACTCAGGAATACCATTTAATGAGACACAAGACTATGAAACTCACTGCTGCAAGGTGTTGCAGGGGCTGGGACATGAAAACGTTCAGCAAATAAACAGGTAAATGGAGCACGGGTTGGTCATGGGCTATCAAACATAAAAGCCATACTGAAACCTCTGGGTTAGAATGTCCCCTGACTGCTGATTGTCAGAAGCTGGGAACACACAGTCAAACTCTGCTCTTAAATATTCTCCCCAGGTACCTGCCTCCAGCCAGGATCAGGGATCTTTGCTTTGACACAGCACAAGCATTCTTCTGGCAGTGCATAAGATTGCCTTTTTTTGTTTAACTTCTTCAGTTATTTTTAAATTTAAAAATAATCTGAACCAGTAAGAATGCAAGGTGTTAACAAAAGATGAAAAATTAACTGCTTGGTTTGCAGCTTCCACTCACTAGGTCAAACAAATAACCTGCTCCAGTAGCTGTACCTGTCAAATAAACCTTCCTGATCATTGGCTTTGAACTCAGGGGGCAGCACTCCCAGCAGACACAGTATCTGAAAGCAATTTCACACTGTAAATCACCCAGCAGCTAACAGCATACCATGCCAGCCCAACTGGTGTGCTATACACACACACCAGTCAATTCCAGTCCCTTGGTAACGCAACCCAATTGTACAAAAGTATCATGGATATTACATAATCCAAGCTCTCCCCTAAATTCAATTCATGCCAAGCAGCACAGGGAAAGGTCACTGCTCTGGTAATGAATCCTCTACCAGGCAACGATCTCCTCCAGCCTGAGGGATCAACACCTACCAGTAGTTCTTCTGGCCAGGTATCATCATCCTAGCCATGGCAAAGCAGCATCCATCTTTCAGCCTCAGCCACGTGCATGCAATCAGCAGGATACTCAAGAGACACAGATCGTTTTAGAGCTGGGCTTGTTTCAGAGCTTTGCGGTCTGATGGAGAGGTCTGGGGCCCACTGCACAAAGGATCAGCTCAGCTCTTCCCTGATGGTCAAGGAAACCACAGAAGCTTTAGCCCACCTGAGGCAGAACCCAGTCCAAGAATAGCCATTACTTTGGGGGGAAAGAATGATAAACAGAATCCCAGAATGATAGGGGCTGGAAGGGACCTCTGAAGATCATCTAGTCTCACCCCCCTGCCAGAGCAGGGTCACCTAGAGGAGGTCACACAGGACAGCATCCAGGTGGGTTTTCAATATCTCCAGAGATGGAGACTCCACATCCTGTCTGTGCAGCCTGTCCCAGGGCTCTGCCAACCTCATAGTAAAGAAGTTCCTCCTCATGTTTAGGTGGAACTTCCTATATTCAAGTTGTCCTGTCACTGACCCCATCCTTCTGACACCCACCCCTCAAGTATTTATGAGCATTCATAAGATTCACCCCCCACAGTCTTCTCTAGGCTAAAAAATCCCAAGTCCCTCAGCCTCTCTTTGTAAGAGAGCTGTTCCAGTCCCCTAAATGTCTTTGTAGCCCTTTTTTGAACCCTCTCCAGTAGCTGCCTATCATTGAACTGGGGAGCCCAGAACTGAACACAATATTCCAGATGAGGCCTCATCAGTGCAGAGCAGAGGGGCAGGAGAACCTCCCTAGACCTGCTGGCCACACTTCACTTGATATCCCCCAGGATGCCATTGCTTTCCTTGGCCACGAGGGCACATTGCTGGCTCACCAACAACCTGCTCTCCACCAGGACTCCCAGATCTTTTTCCACAGAACTGCTTTCCAGCAGGTCAGCCCCTAACCAGTAATGGCGTGGGGGGTTATCCCTACCTAGGTGCAGGACTCTACACTTGCCCTTGTTGAATTTCATAAGATTATTCCCTGCCCAACTCTCCAGCACAGCCTCCCAGCTTGTCAGCTACTCCTACTAGTTTTGTATCATCAGCAAACTTGCTGAGGGTGCACTCCATCTCTTCATCCGAGTCATTGATGAATATATTGAACAGGGCTGGACCCACCACTGACCCCTGAACTGAACCCAGCACTGAATACCACTTGTTACAGGCCTCCAACTAGACTCCGTGCCACTGATCACAACCCTCTGGGCTCTGTTTTTCAGCCAATTTTCAATCCACCCCACTGCCAATTCATCTAACCCACAATCCTGAGCTTGCCTATGAGGATGCTGAGGGAAATGGTGTGGAAAGCCTTGCTGAAGTCAAGGTAGACTTCTGCAAGGTGGTCCACTGTCCTCCCTTCATCGACCCATCCAGGCATGCCCACATAGAAGGCTATCAGATTAGTCAGACACGACTTCCCCTTGGTGAATCCCTGCTGACTACTTCTGATAAGCATTTTTCATCCACATGTTTTGAGATGACCCCCAGAACAAGCTTCTCCAACATTTTTCCAGGGATGTAGGTGAGGCTGACTGGCCTGTAGTTTCCCAGGTCATCTGTCTTGCCCTTTTTGAAGATTGGTGTGACATTGGCTTTCTTTCAATCTTCAGGCACCTCATCTGTTCTCCAAAGATGATGGAGGAGTGGCTTAGCAATGACTTCTGCCAGCTCCCTCAGCACTCGCATCCCATCAGGACCCACGGCCTTGTGGATACCCAGTTTATTTAAGTGGTCTTCAACTAGATCTTCCTCAACCAAAGGAATGTCTTCCTCCAGATTTTCTGTTACTATCAAAGCCTGGGACTCCTGAGTAGTAAAGGCTGAAGGAAAGAAGGCATTCAGCAACTCCTCCACCTTCTGTGCATCCTCTGTCTGCATGACACCTGCCTCATTTAATAGTAGGCCCACATTTTCCCTAGTTTTTCTTTTGCCACCAATATACTTGAAGAAACCCTTCCTTGATGTTAACCTTGACGTCCCTTGCCAGGTTTAGCTCCAAGGAGGCCCTGGCTTTTCTTGTTCAATCCCTGCATACTCTGACAGCATTCCTGTCATCTTCCCAAGTGGTCAGTCTCTTCTTCTACTCAAGCTTTTGCAGAAGCTCTCTGCTCAGCCAAGCAGGTCTCCTGCTTCCCTTGTCTGATTTCTTGTTCTTAGGGATACACTGATCCTTAGCTTGGAGGAAGTGATCCTTGAATATCAGCCAGCTCTTATTAGACCCTCTGCCTTCCAGAGGCCTGTCCCATGGGATTTCTCTGAGCAGTTTCTTAAAAAGGTCAAAATTAGCCTTCCTAAAATCCAACGTTGCAGTCCTACTTGTTGTTTTGTACCCAGAAAAACATCCAATTAATTTTTTGAATAAGTAGCACTCAACTTGGAGAGGAAATCTTCACATCAGCTTAGATTCCCTTGACCTTTCTAGCAGTTTTTACTGCCAAGTAAGGAAAAAAGAGATGGGGAGGGGGAATGGAGATGGAAGGAAGAAGAGAGAGAAGGTAAAGTGGAAAAAGAAAAAGCAGTAAGAAAGGTATCCCCTCCAGATGAGTTACAACAGTTCAGCTTCCAGCTTTGAAAACAAGAATTTCTCCCAAAAAAATGACAGTATCTTTTTATTTACCTATTTCTTTGATGCTGCCAAGCTTGGCTGCCAGAAAAATAAGTTTTTATTAAATATGTTTTGATCAGCTTTGCCTGAAACACTCAATTTGTGGTGAAGGGCAACACAGGAATGAAAGGAAAAGGGAAAAAAAAGAGGCCAGCAGCTGGGCAGCAAACAAAGCCAGCCTGACATAGAGAAGCTGGAAACACCCAGGCTACCATCTTCTCCAGAGAAACCCACCAGACTGCCTAGGTCCCTTGGACCCTGCCAGTGAGGTCGTCAGGGCCTCTCAGTTGCCTGGATCTAGCAATGGGAATGGCTGACATGGAAAATAAATGAGGAGGCTCATTAAAGAACCAGTCACCACAAGGAGAATCAGCAAGCATGCTTCATGAACTCAAGTAACTGCTCAAGTACAGCTGGTAGGCCAGTCTCCTTTCAGGGCTCAGATTCACACTCTTCCTTTCCTATTCCTTCTTTTATTAATATAGTGCATCTCTCTGGCAGCTCTAACTTAACGCTCCACTTGTTGGCTGGCTGACAGGTCTCAAAAAAGCCTATCTTTCCACTGCCAGCACAATTCTGTTTAATCTTGTATGAAGAAGGTGTATCACTTAGGTAACTTCCCCCCCTTCCCCCTCCTTAATCAGCCCCCCAGCCTTTTCTGCAGGGAAAAAAGTAGTTTGGAAAAAAAAAAAAAAGATGACAGCAATGTTTTAACCTAAACGGGAGCAATTTGCATGGAAATCAGGTTTTTCAGGTGCCACAGAAGACGTGGGGGCCCTGCCAATCTGGAAAGAAGAAAAAAAAAAAGAAGAAATGGTGAATTTGACACAAACACTGTCAAGTGATGAACCCACAACTTTTAGTTTCTTCCCTAGGGCAAAGTGTCCTGGAGAGACACTCTTCTATACTACCTACACTGATATTTTCATTCTCATTGACACTATCATTGTTAAGACAAAGAATCTGTTTCTTCTTTTATTTATACACCCTCTGAAAGCCCCTTGCACACAATGCCTCCCAATGTAGTCAATAGGAGTTAGGTGAAGCTGGTTGTAAACCCAAGGGGGAAGTGGTTTCCTTATGAAACTCGATGAGAAAATGAGTTACACAATCAATAAAGTAGCACCAGACTGTAGAAAAGGAGAGAATCATATACTAAACAGCACCCAGACATTATCACCAATAAATCATGGTACTATGGGAGTTAGCAGAGGCACAACAGGGGTGCTAAAGCTGCTGAGAACTGAGGAGCCGCAGGGAAGGCAGCAGCCTGCCACCAGCTCTTCAACTCAATCAGATGCTCCTAACAGTATTTCTCCCAGCAGTAAGCATTTGTTATAGACAGGGGGGAAAAAAATCTTGACACTCTAAAATTGGCACTCCTTGTTGTAAGTAGGGTTATTCGCACCTCTCAGAGAAAGACCTTTCAGACAATGATTTCCATGGACATTTATGTTGTTCTGGCAGCACTGAAGTAATCTTCTTGGGAAACTGAAGGCACCAAACCCTGTGGCACCCAGCACCCCCACACCATGCCACAAAGCAGCAATGTAGTCATTCAAACCAGATCCACAGCACTGCCACGCACAGGCAGACACCACTTTGACATGAGCCCCAGCATCAAGTTGACCAGTTTTATCTTAATACTTGAAAACACAGAGAGAGGAAAACACAACCAGAGGAAACCACCCTGCCCTTGTCTTCCTGTGGATTCTGCACAATAGACTGCCCAACCAGAAGAGTCTATCCAGCAAGCAGGTCAGCAAACAAGGGACAGCTGCCATTCAGGAAGAGAAACCACACACCCGGTCTTGGAAAAACCTGTACTGAGCCCAAGTTTGAGAAGTCTTTGCTTTTCCACTTTCAGCTTTGACATTCCTGGCACGCTAGTATAATTTACCACCACTGTTCTTACCAAAGTGTTACACCCTTTCTAAAATAAAACAGGGCTGTGTGACAGATCTAAACCAGCCAAATGCATCAGAGCAATTAGCGGTTCTGCTGCTTTTATGGCTCTGATTGGAATTCTGATCTCAAGCGAAGAGCCAGTTCTCCGGCGAAGACGCGGTGGCTCTGCATAGGGGCTCCATCTGCCGGCACGCCGGTCCTGGCTCTGCTCGCTGCATAGTAAACTGAAACAAAACCTACACAGCCATCAATTACATTTTTCTTCTCACAGCCTATGAATTTCAATAAATACACCATCTGTTCATCTTCTGTGTGGGAGTTCAGTCATCTTCTTGGCAGCAATATTATTCTAGAGCAATTACCTGTGTCTTTATCACCTATCATTGTGCTTCATCATCTTTTCATCATGTGTAAAAACCAACCACTTTATTACTACAATTTCTGTAGGCAGCCCGGTCCTGTTAGTTACCATGGAGATGATCTGTCAAAAGAAGTCTACATTTAAAGAAGGAAAAGCTGAGAAAAGGAGGAGGAGAGAAACACAAAGAGCCTGAAATGAACTTGTTTCTCCGAGTCAGAGTTTAAACACAAAAGGCACATCTCAGGGAGCCACACCGAGATGCCACTAACAACCTAGTTAGGAATCCATCAACCTGCCAATACAGAGGATGAGGCAATGACTCACAAACATTACAATACGCTCAGAGGTCAGAGACTCGGCTTTAATCCCTCAGCCAAGCACCCTGACCTGCTCTTAGGAAGGCCAATTTCTTATTACTACAAATCAAAACTAAAACAGGAGAAGGGAGGACAGGCTGGAACCGCAGGCAGGCAGCAACAGCAATATTCCCCTCCCCAGAGGTCACTAGCAAGACAGGGAATTTTACACCAGCTGCACTGTAGTTTATGATCATTCCTGAAAATCTCTTTGAATTAATCTCTCTCTTCCCCAACTTCACTCTGTGCCCCACTTTCTCTGCCACCCTTTCTGTGGATTCCTGCCTAGCTCTGCTGTTTTGCTCCTTCCCTCACAAGCACCGCGCTCTCCTCCCTTTTCCATAAAACATACGCACACATGCAGCTGTTCTACCTCTCTCTTTCCAAATTCCTCTATATTTCAAAAGCAGCTGCCAGTGCCAACTATTTACAGATGCTTGCTCCCTCACCCACCCACATACACCCCCTGCCTTCACTTCATGAAATCCTGTTTTCCTCTTCAAAATTTTTCATCTCCTCCAGTCTTCCAGCTCCCATCCTTCCAAGCTGTAATTGCTCTCATGTTACTGCAGGAAAAATATTAGCAAAGTACAAAGGACTTGCTGATGCTCTGTGTTTCTAGGATGCGTCATTAGCAGCCTTGAGCTGAAACGCGCCGGGCTGCAAACTGCTTTGGTTCAATTCATCCTTGTATCTCTGGAAGAAAGAAGCAATCTCAGAGCTATCCAATTTGCTTAATATCAAGTACACATGCACCGAGTTTTAATGATGTGGCTCATCGTTCTGAATCGTAAGAGTACAAAAAATGACCACCTATGAGCAGGCAAACTCGTTCATGACATTCAGAGCTACCTTCCCAAGCAGAACCACTCTAATCTTGCAAATCCTAAAGTGATAGTTAAGAAGGAAGGAAGCATTTTACCAAAAGTAGTCCAGACTTACATGCACTTTAATTTCTGTCTGCTGAACTTGAGACATAAGGGACTCCATTTTAATGATTTTTGCCCACACTTTCCATGGATTTCTGCCTGCAAAGTACCTGAGTTTGAAGAGCATCAAAATTAGGTACTGCAAATGAGACAGATGTCTAGAAATCTGGGACTAAGCAACTACCAGGGTATTTTAAAAAAGCACTGTAGCAGAAATAATGCTTGGATTCAGCAGTGAAAAATTCCAGTGCTTAACTTCTGAGAAGATAAGGAGGAGACATAAAATAGGTGGGGGGAATTCTGAAAAAAAAACCAAAAAAAAAATAGGCAAGAGAGTGAGTGATGAGAACCACAAATAAAAAAACCCCAAGGATATAGCAGGAATACACTGCCATCAGAGTTCAAAGCAGAAATCTCATGGACATAAACAGAAGCATCAAACTTGAAAAACTCAGAATTTGCTGGGAGATTATGAACTAAACAAGAAAGGTCACATTCTGATCTCAAATCTGATCTCACCTGAAAGTTAACAGAGCAAAAGTTCTTCCCAGCTGCCCCCTTAGCAGAAGTACTATGGAAGAGAGACTTGAACCACAGAAAGATCAGACACTGCAACAGCTTCAGGAGCTGAGGAAATGGCACCCACACATCCTCCTTTATCTTAAAAGGAGTGGGCCCTGTGTTCCCTCTCTCTCTTTAGACACCTTACACAGCCAGGTTGAGCCATCAGCTTCCATACGGTGCTTTACGTTCTACAAGACAGGCCCAGGGAGAGTCACATCCCTGCTCCTTAGCATGGCTGGTTGCTGCACAGATTGGATATAGATGGAGATATGCCCAGGCTAAAAAGTGATTTCCAGCATCCTGTGCCAACTTGCTCCATCATTGGTAGGCATGCTATAGAAACTTCTGCTTCTGCCAACCTCAACCAGCCAGGCCTCCCAGACAAGCTCAGTGGATGCTGACTCCCTGCACAGGATCTCTGTGCCCTTCCAAGGCAGATGCCCTCAACCAGCAGCATCTGTTCTGCTTTTGCCCTTGGCAAGTGCTAGCAGACAACCCAGGGGGATGCTGGTTCTTCTTGCCACCTCCCATTCCCCACCAATAAGAGGAGAGCTACCCCAACAGGGATCACTGCATGCCCTGTCTGCTGTTGCTCTGCCTGGGGCAGTGACACCCAGCATCAAGACACCCCAATGCATGCCACCACACAGTCCACGATGGGGAATTGGATAGCATGGTCCTCATCTGTCACTCCCATTCTCCCAAACCCTCAGCAGCACTGCAAAAATTACTCCTTCTGCTTATTCTGTTCCTGGAACAGATGTTTCCAGTCACTGCTGGATGCTCTCACAGCGATGCATCCTCTCTATGGCTCTTACAAGGGCACGCAGGAGAGGAGAAGGGAAAGCACTTCAGGGCTTGTGGTTTGTCCCAGCCTGGCCACCCACAGCTTGCAAAAGACAGCAGGAGTGAGCAGCAGGTGATGATGGCCAGGCAAGAATAAAAATGGAGTACAGGAAAAAGAAGGATTTCTTCTTGTCTTCAGAGGAAATCAAATATACGCAGGCCAACCCCCCACACACAATGGCCACTCCAAAATCAGCCAAAGCATCCACAAGGAATAAACCTTCCAGCTCCTTTGTGGGTCAGAGAAGAGGGAACTGGCATGTCCCCTCCAGAGAGCTAAAAGCATGTTTCCCCACTGGCACCAGGAACTGCTGCTGCTGCTGCAATGACAGCCCAGATTACTGGTCAGATCAGGCATGGATTGCCCCCTGGGCCAGGGCAGCACAACTGAGCTGGCTTGCCAAGGGGAAACAATGGCACACACAGCAACTCCACTAATGCCAGCAGGCCTTACACAAGGGTCAGCAGCCCTGTGCCTTCCAGAGCAGCCTGCTACAGCCTGGAGCACTGCAGAGCCCAGGCTGCTTCTCCTGCTGAGCACCTGTGCCTCGACAATAGGCAGAAAGTCTGCTCATCTCTCAGAAGCACCACATACCTACAGCTTTCCTAACAGTCATTATGATCTTCCAGCAGTGCACACAGCCATCCCCTTCCCAGTGCTGAATTGGCTGGAATGGGAGAAGAGAGACCATGGGGTTTAGCTGCTTTCAGATAACACCTGTAACTATCTCCTCTGTAGTCTTGTATAGATCATCCCTTGGCATGGTAATTGACCTGTGGACTTGGCACAGATACTCATGAGCTAGGCTGGCATCTGGCAATCCAAGCAGAAAACAAGCAATGGCTAGGCAGAGCAGGCTGGATAACACGTGGTAGACCAAATGCTCATCCAGCACAAGGTCACTAGTGCCTGATTTTACCTCACCAGTGGCAACCACATGGTCAGATCACCTAAACTGTGCTTTGAACCATCATAAATTTATTCCACCCAGTGATCCAGCATCATGCTTCATCAAACCACAAGTCAGGGAGAGCAAAGGAAGAAGAGTAGCACTAAGGAGTTGGAAAAACACATTTAATCACCTAACAAAAGGCATCATCAACTCTGCTCAGAATTATTTCTGCCAAAGAACCAAATAGAAGGCAACCTTGCATTTTTCATGGGTTTGGAAGTATAAACAAGTCAAAACAGCTAATCCAATCATCCTGTCTGCAGGAGCAACCCAGAAACCAGAGTTACAACAACAGTACAGGCAGCCCTTGGTGAAAAAGAGGTAGCCAGAGGGCCAGGGTCCCTCACAGGCACAGGGCAGGCAGCCTGCCTGCTCATGGACAGACACACTGTTCATCTAGAGCTCTGTGGGAAATGAATGTAAATACTTTAATAGACTAAATTTTGATAATGCAGCAACTTGCACTGCATTAGGACTTCAAAATGTCAAGCAAGACCAGGGCACTGCATCTCAGGATGCTATCTGGAGTGCCTGTAGAGCACCTTCCTCTGCCTGTGGGCAGGAGAGCTTGTAGGCAAAATGGGGTAAAACAGATCACACATCAATGTTGGTGGCAGGGACAGAAATCAGGACACAACACCCAAAATGCCAGTGGGGAGGATGCAGCATCATTAACACCTTTCAGTCTTCCCTGTAGACTCTGTAGTATTTATCTAGGTATACATAAAGCAATCCATATTTTGGTGATCAGAGCAGTGTTAATTACTTCAGTTCACAGCATGTTTCCAGCCTCAGTTCAGCAGGAGCCTTGACTTGTTCCTTAAAAACTTAACAATAAAAGTATTCCTGGCCTCACCCTACAGCATCAGATTACTGGCAATGGCTAGATAGTGTACAGTCAGCACCACCCACACCAGTCTGCCTGGCAGAGGAGCTGGGCTGGACTGGATTCAAAGGCAACTCAGGGTTGGGGAGATGGTGCAAAACAAATCACCAATTCTGACAACAGCCAGGTAAGAAAAACAGGAGCTCCCCCAGAGCTTTTGGGGAAAAAAATGGTGAGACAACGTCAGCTCATCACATCCCCTGTGTTCTCATGTCACTTTGGGACACAGACACACTTTTTATTATTTTTCCATACCTATTACTGATGTATTGGCCATTCCACAGGCTTTTAACAGCTTTTTCATTAAACAGCAATTAAAGCAGGCAGCCAAAGCCAAACTAGACCTGTGCAGTAAAGAATCAGAAAGTCCTGAGCAAACAGTTTTCCTTCCCCAGTAGAGATTGGAGGAAGACAGAAAGAGATGCTAAATGTAGGTGACATTTTACCTTGTGTCTGCAGGTAGCCACATGCAATTGTGGTGCAAATCCTTGGAAATATTTCTGACAGTTCCCTTCAGAGTATTTTCTGCCATTACTGATACTTCATGGAGTCGCAGAATGGTTTGGGTTGAAAGGGAGCTTCCAGATCATCTGGCTCCAACCCTCTGCCATAGGAAGGGACACCCTCCACTAGGCCAGGCTTCCCAAAGCCCCATCCAAACTGGCCTTGATCCAGTGCCTCAGCACTCTAACAGAGAAGAATTTATTACCAATATCTAATCTAAATCTCCCCTTCTTCATTTTATAGCCATTCCCCCTTCTCCTATCACTCCATGTCCTTGCCACCAGTCCCTCTCCAGCTTTTCTGAAGCCCATTTAAGTACTGGAAGGCCACTCTAAGGTCACCCTCCAGCCTTCTCCAAGCTGAACAAACCCAACTCACTCAGCCTGTCTTCATAAGAGAGGTGCTCCAGCCCTTTGATCATTTTCATGGCCTCCTCTGGACTTGGTATAACAGGTCCATGTCCTTCTGACATTGAGGACCCCAGAGCTGGACACATACTCCAGGTGGGGTCTCATAAGAGCAGAGTAGAGGGGGAGAATCTCTTCCCTTGACCTGCTGGTCACACTGCTTTAGATGCAGTTGGCTTTCCCAGCTGCACCTGCACACAGCCAGCTCATCTTGAGCTTCTTGTCCATCAACACTCCCAAGTCCTTCCCCTCAGGGCTGCTCTCAATCCATTCACCACCCAGCCTGTATTTGTGCTTGGGATTGAGCAATTTAAAGATTTCAAGAACAGACTAAAGCTTTATGCTGTCCTTTGCTAATATTGATGCAAAAAGCCAGCAGAATACTTTCGGGATCTCCTGCTTTGTACTCCTCACATACATATAAGTTCAGAACATCTGAGTTTCAGCAAGCCACTTGCACATTTCACCACATGGCCTCCTGCACCAGTCAAATCCAGGACCCTTCATCCTCAAGTTGTCATTTTTTTTCCTCCTATATTAACACCCAAACTCAAGTTGATATTCTCAGACAAGGTGTTGTGAGTCCTCAGGAAGCTCAGAGCATTTATCCTCTCCAGGGAACAGCTAATCACACAAGTTGCTGCCAGAAATGAAAGGCAGGTAGGATTCTCCTGATTAATATAAAAATAGTATATAAATACCTGCAGCAAAACCCGTTACAATTGTGCCTCATCCTCCAGCTCTTGGGGAATCAAATCCTCTCATATGAAAAGAAGGTGGAAGTAAAAAGATCATCAGAAAAATCCAGATGAGCCCCAAGATGATCACACTTGCAAAAAGTTTAGGAAACCCTTGTGCAAAGTGAACACATTAGTCTTGGGGCAGCACTGGGAATCAAAGGCTCTTTGCAGCGAAACCCTTCAGCTGCACCAGAGCTCTTGTGAGGCAGCCCTGCCCTGGCATGGAGCAACCTCTGCAAAAGAGGATGAAGAGGCTGGTGTGCTGTCTGACTCCTACATGGCATTGCCTTAAATGATGCAGCAGAGACTTCAGGAGGCTTCAAGCTAGTGTGCACAAGTTGTGGAGACAGCTACCCCTGGCCAAAATGAGCAGCTAATTAATCTTACCAAGGATTAGTTAGCAGGATAGACACAGAAAAGCCTGTAAGCTTCTCTGGGATCTAGCCCTTTCACCTGTAAAGTTTACATGTTTACATGTACAGAGTGATTTCATTATAAATTTATCTTTCTCAATCATTAATGTACCAGAGTGGTTTATCTTCTTAACATTTTCTAGATATCTGGAAAGTGTTAAAAGATCATGCAGTGTCAAAATCAAGTTCATAAAAATCCTCTACAACTATGGTGCACTTACAGCCAAGTCTTTTGTGTCACACACCAGTGCCATGTCTGGCTGACACCACTGGGCTGCACAGTCTTGCTTTTCCACTGAGGTGACATTTTACACGTGGGCATCCTGTATGGATGTACCTCTTTGCCTCTGGCAGTACGGAGCTGTGACCATCCCTGCCCAAAGCACAAGAATCAGTCCCTCCTCTTTCCTCAGTACTGCTGCTGCATCCAGGGTTCAGTAACATACTGGGGACAAAGAAAGGGAGAACTTAAATGCCCATTAAAAAATAACACCAAATGCTGAAAAAAAAGGAAAGGCTGTGGGAAGCAGGACATACATGGAGATATAAAGAAAGGGGGACCATTTAGGCTGAAAAGGGAAAGATTAGAGGAGGGGAAAAACATGAAAAATCACTGAGAATAGAAGGGAGGATTATCTGATCTCTGTATCTGTTAGATACAATGCTTAAATTGCAGTAAGAAAACCTGTTGTGAGTTAGATACAGTTCATCTGGACATGGGAAAAGAGAATGGACCTGTGGTCCATTCCAGCTTTATATTCTATGATTATCTGTGCTCCTGAGAACTCACAGGTCAAAATATCCTTCTGCTGCTTAGTGTACAAAGCCAAAATAGGATTTGGTTCCCATTTTGTTCAAGCTAGGGAGTTTCCTCTTAGCTTGAGCCAAGCTAGGAGATAACTATGTCTCCCTTTAGCCTTGACTCCTAAAAATAAAAAACAAAACAAAAGCCCCCAACAAAAAAGAGTAAAAAATAACCAGATCTAAATAACAAAAATTTGAGTAATTCCACAAATGGAAAGATAGTATTAAAATCCATTAGGCAGAGAAAACAGACTCTATTAAATTTATTGCTTCGTTTCAGGACTTGAGAAGAGTCTCTTCATTTCCTGTACCTCTTGAGTATTTACTATGTCCCCTATGAGCTAAGTCTTCCAGAGTCATTTTAATGTCATGTTCTAAGCACTTCTGCATTGTAAATCATCGATTTTTATCTCCTTCTCCCAATCAATGCAAAGATATTTATGCTGAACACATAAAAGCTCTTGACACTATAGAAAAACCAATTACACCCTGCAAGACGTTTGCTTTTTGTCGTTGACATCATGGAATTATCCATTACACTTTGCACATGCCTGCCATTTACAGGAAAGCAGGATGACCTTGCCCATCTGAAGTCTGCACCTCTGCAACCTGGTGAAGCAACGTGATAGCAGAGAAAGCCATCCCTAGTTCAGGGAGTACCTGAGCTGCAAATTAGAGAAGCTGGGAGAAGCCATGAAAGCAGAAGCAGCTCTCAGGTCAATCCCGGTCCTGTGCTCCAACCAGACATCGCTTGCTATCAGAGACAGGATGCTGGCTTGATGGATCATTCCTCCAACCACTGCAGTCAAGCTGCCCTCCACAGCACCAAGGGCAGGCTGGAAAACTTCACAGAATGGTTTGGGTTGGAAGGGATCCCAAGGATCATAGAGCTCCAACCCCCCTGCCACAGGCAGGGCCACCAACCTCAGGCCTGGATCTACACAAGGTTGCCCAGGGCCCCATCCAACCTGGCCTTGAACACTTCCAGGGATGGGGCATCCACCACCTCTCTGGGCAGCCTGTTCCAGGACCTCACCACTCTCTCTGTAAAGAACTTCCCCCATATATCCAATCTAAACCTTCCCTCCTTTAGCTTTAATCCATTCTCCCTTGTCCTGCCATTATCTACCCTTTTAAGAAGTTGATTCCCCTCCTGTTTATAAGCTCCTTTCAGGGACTGGAAGGCTGCAATGAGGTCCCCCCGCAGCCTAAACTTCATTATCTCTCTGCAATTGCCAGTGCTTCATGGATGGGACCTGCATCCACCCTCTTCCAGAGTGCCAGATCCATCCTTCTGTGTCTTCCCACTCCTACACACTAGGCTAGTGACAACTATATTTAAACTCCAGGGCAGACACACACTGAAGCACCTGCAAGCTCCTCTTATAGTAATTGTCTGGAGCACACCATGGGCCCTTTCTGCTTGGCCACCCTCATTTCCTTCTCTCGAATAGTGCTGTATCCTTCCTGGATGCAATCAGGACACCGGGCACAGAACTACAGAGCACGCTTGGATGGCAAGACAGGTTCATGGGATGAGCCAGGAAGCAGCCCTTTTATCTTGGCAAAACTGCAACAGACTTGTCAAGTCTCCAAGTGGTTTACGTTCCTGACTCGCCCACCAGCCCCTGTCTTGCACTTTCTTCTTCTAGCAGCAGCAATTCACACCTTCCTAGCAAAGCACCCACACAAAGGACCCACCGCCAAAGGACCCCCTGAGGAGGTGCAGTCTCCCCAGCCTCAGCATCACACTCTCTCTCTCTCCCATGTCACCAGCTCAGCAATGAAAAGGAGGTTTCCTGCCACGCTGTGACTGACACATGGATGTACACCGCCACCACACGACCTCATATTTGCTTTCTTATATATCAGGCAGGAAACACTTTCCTGTCTGTATTTGAGCAACGAGTGTGTTGAACAAGAACAGAGGGGAGAGTGCTGTACCACCCCTAGCACTGGTGTCCACTTAGACTTTCTATTTCAGGCGTTCCTCCAGATTTTAGCTGAAGTTGGCACATCCCTGTAGCCCCAGAAGGTGAGGAACAGCTCAGGAGAGCCTCATTTCATTTCAAAACCTTGGTTAAGATCTTCCAGAGGAGAAAGCTAATTCCAGTCAGGGAGGTGTGATGATTACATCAGACCCAGCCTGTAAACCATGAGCACACCTTTGAAAAGGGTATATACAGAGAGAGAATATTAAATACTCAATGGCCATCATTCCCTCTACTGGTTGCAAGAGCAAGAACTAGAATAGCAGTGACAGCATCAGCTTTAGAGCCCAGACTCATCCCACTTAATTCTCCAAGATCCCAACTCACCCAGCTGAGTGAAGCAGAAATATTTCTCATTAGTAAGACAATTAACTTTTTGTATCCAGTAGATACACATTTCAGGCACTGCATGGGAGATCTATGAGTCTATAGCCAAAGATCTTGTTCTGAATCCATGTTAAGTTTTTCATGAGAGGGAGTTGGGGGGTTTATCTTTTGTTGTCAAAGTAGGCAGATCTCATCCAAGTTCACTGCAGATCAGCCCCCATTACTGGGAGACCAAATCACGTGGGAGAAAGCAGCAATAAAAAGTCCCACTGTGTTTGTAAATGGACAATGGCACTTTGACACTCAAATTCTAGGAACAAGTGGGGGTCTCCCCCTCTTTTATTCATCAGTTTCTGAACACCTGGAGCAGGCAGTCAAAGGAATAGTGTGAGAATACCAAGCAGATACTGAGGGCAGAAGTAAGAGTAGAGAAGTACCTTCATTGTGCAGCACAACACATCCTTGGTATCACCATGCTGCTCAATCATCAGTCTGCAGTCATCTCTCTCAACTACAGCATCTTCCCTGCACTTCTGGGAGCTGAGGACCTGACCCACATCACAGAGTGTCTGGAGATGTGTTGTCTTCTCTGGCTCGCTTGCTGTTGACACTGCATGACCCTGTGGAGGACAGAGAAGCAGGAAAGTCCCCTTAAATAGTCTGTGATCCTGAGCTGTAACAGTTCCCTTGTGCAACAAGATGTACCCTCCAGCCTTAGGCTGCTAGTAGTTTCCAAAGACTGGAGAGGGGACAGCTAGGTACTGCTGCAACAGGAGAAATAAAGCACGGCTGAAGCGTGGCATTTACACATCTAAGACACCTTTTCTTTAAATGCAGAACTGAAAAAACAAAGAAAGTGGAAAGGAGTGAGAGGAAAACACCCCTTTCTAAAAACTGTTATTCTGAAAGTATGTATAAGGAATTTTCCTTTCCTCAGGTTGAAACAAGAGCATGTTGAATCTTATTTTTCAGCCCAGTCATGTGGAGTCCTGTCTCTGATATCCACAGCTCTCCTGTTCCTATCATCATGTCCAATTTGCACAGACAAAGAGCACGCACTGCACTTGGGAAACAAGTGTTTCAGAAGTACCAGGGAGAGTTAAACACACTTTGCAGAGGGAAGTGCTCCATGGAATTCCATAAGGTATACAGAGCAGCCGCTGTATTGCATTACATCATTGGAAGAAAGTCCCTAAACAGAAACAATGTACAGCAAAGGAAAGCCAGTTGTTTAATGCTGGGTCCACACACAGGTCTTTGCATGCACACACAGAGAGACTATTTGGGATAATCTTCCCTTTCCTGCTGTGAAAAGCAGTCAATGTTAATTTGGAAGCAGCACTGCTACTGTGCAAGGTACCACAAATCTATCGTCCGCTGACTTACAGAACAGTGTTGGGAGCACAATGCTGAATTTCAGCACTGACTCCTCAATGCTCATCACTGAACACCCCTGCAAGGCATCCCCAGGATGTGGCACCTGTGTCAGCAGTGTGCAGGTGCTGCCCATGCCTGCACAGACAGGCAGCCTGTGCCACCTCCAGAAGGGCACTGGAGACAAGGCCACAACCCTTGCTGATAGCTATAAAACTGCAGATGCTATTGTATGTGTCTAATATTTGCTTCAGAGCTATCAGGGAAAGAGGGTCATGTAAGCCAAACACACCCTCCAAAACATCCTTCAAGATGGACATGTACCTTTCCAAAGAGAAGTGGAGGCACCTGAGTGTGATTCCCCAATTTAACACACAGCAAGCAAGTGCTCAGTGAACAACAGGCTCTGCAGGTCGTGTGTGCTGCAGGATCTGGAGTTTGGTTCACTTTGCAGAGACATATAAGGTCACAGGCTGGAGATGTGAGCTCTCTCATAAAGCTAAAATCCATGCCAAATGCTCATTAGATAACCAGCCAGCTGCACAGAAACTGTTTGTTGGGTAGCAAGGAGCTACCGACTCCTTCTGACAGCATAAGCAGCTTCTAGGTTGTGGCTCAACATCCTTAAGAGCAGCTTGACATACTGAATCAACACCCTGTCATTTTGAATTCAGCCTTGTAATATTATCTGTAGTCATCCATGTGTGGCACGTCTGAGCTCCCACCTAAAATTCATTTGAAACCTTCCAGCACAGGGAAATCTCACTTCAAGCTGTGCTCTGCTGACACAATGATTTATTGATTTATTTCTCTACAAGGAAAACAGAGAGCACCTCCAGTCAAAGGATATGTTACATTATGAGACTGTGCTGGAGGAAGGGGAAAGCAACATAAAAACAAAGAGTTCTTTTGTGAGCTCTGCTAGATGCACAGGAAGCATGTTTGGTTTTGGGGGTTTACTTAAATCATACATAAATATCCTCCCTGCAAGTTGTTTTCAAGAGATTAAAACCCCTTCAATATGAGAACAGCTAATCTAATGCTCAAAGTTCCTCTAAAAAGAGGGTCAAGAATTCTAGATACAAAAATTTTTACTCATCAAAACTTTCTGTGAAGTAATAACAAAAACTCGTACTTAATTCTATATTATTTTTAACTATCTTAAGCAATCATCCTGCAGAGTAAAATTGTTAGAGAAGCCAGCCCTGGAAGTACTGGTACCACAGGGATGCTGCACTGCCCTCTACAGCCTCTGTCGCTTTATCATCCCAGCATCTAGGCACAGATTCTTAATAAACGGGTTCTAAAGGCATCACAGAGGGCAGTGCTGTCTACCAGATACGAAGCACAGCAGATAATTTAAGACAAAAGTTCAGAATCAGACTCTTCAAGTGGTTCTCAGTGTTATTTTGGGCAATATCTCCCCCTGCAGACACCCCTCTATAAAGGCATAGCTTTACAGCACAATATTTTAGGAAGGATTTTCAGTATCTGTATCCTACAGAAATAAATGTTAACAAAGGTAAAAACAGATATTGTGGGTTTTTTCTTACTTGCCCCCTTCCCAAAAGCCACAACTATTCCTGTAACTCAGATCCCAGGATCTACCTGGCTCTTTCCAAGATGGAAAATCGCTGCACTCCAATCTCCTGCACTCAAACTCTGTGCAGTGCTGCAGGAAGTTGGCTATTGCTCCTATGAGTGCTTTGTTTTGATTTTAAGCTAGTTTCAGTTCCTTTCTCTCCAATTCATTACGAGAGTCCCCAGTACAGCTCACTACTATATATATCCACCTCCACACAACTAACCACCATCAATTTTTCTTTTCCATTCATAAGCTGGCAAAGAGAGGAAAACCCATACCTTAACCCTAGCATATCAAAAATGCACCAAGTACCTTCCACTGATACCCCATCCAAACAAATTCCACAATTTGCACAGGTTCTCATTGCCCTGGCAGCAGGAGCTGGTCTGGATACATTTCATTCTTCTGCATTGGGATTGGTAGAGTGTCTTCTATGCATCATTTCAGATCTTTTGCTTCACCCCTGCTAGCTATGCACGTGAGAAGCCCTCAGACTGTCCCAGAAGGTGATTCCTGCCTTTCTGGTTTGCAATACACCAATATATTATTTGTACTGGAACAGGGCTCAAAGGCTGTAGCTGGGCAGGGAGAAACCAGATGAAATTCAACAAAAGCAAGTGTAAAGTCTTGCACCTGGGGAGGAACAACTGCATGTATCAGTACAGGCTGGGGGATGACCTGCTGGAGAGGAACTCTGTGGAGAAGGACCTGGGGGTCCTGGTCAAGGACAGGTTGGCCATGAGCCAGCAGTGTGCCCTGGGGGCTAACAGAGCCAATGGGATCCTGGGGTGCATCAGGAGGAGTGTGGCCAGCAGGTCGAAGGAGGTGATCCTCCCCCCTCTACTCTGCCCTGGTCAGGCCCCACCTGGAGTGTTGTGTCCAGTTCTGGGCTCCCTGGGATAAAAAAGACAGGGATCTTGTTATCACAAACACAACCTTGAAGTCTTTAGCTTATCCCAGATCAAGTCTTGCTCCATCTCATGAAAAAGGGAGTTTCCCAAGGCAAACTCACCCTACTGTCTCTGCCTCTCTTCTCCAGGCTGGATCCCTGTGACTGCCTTTAGACGTCTTTTACCTTGGGTTTGAACTTGGGTTGTTCTTCAGAAGCCTCTCAGTTGGATACAGGAAGGAGTTTGCTGTTTAGCAATGATGGCAAAGACCTCACTGTCAGGAGCAACACATGAATGGACAAACATGTCTCAGTGCTCTAAATGCTCCCCAATCCTTCCAAAAGCATTACATTGTTTTGGCTTATCCATCTTCACATGCACCCTCTTTCCCACTCCTCTGTCCCCAGGGACATCTAGAAACACTGAGTTCTGTCTTTCCAGCAGCAACTCCTTGGAGCTAGAGGCATGTAGCAGCCACGTGGACATTACAGCAATGGTGAGCCTCAGTTCAAAACAAAGACACCAAACCCCAGTCTCCTGCAGGTAGGTGTGCTCTGGGCATGCCAGCTTCTGTGGCAGCAACTCAGTGCAGCCCAGGGAGCTCAGAGAAACATTCACTGAGCACTGACTGCGAGTCCAAAGCAAGCTGAGCCACTCACCGGGCTTCATGGACCCATGATGAACTCTTAGATGCCTACCAAACACCTTCACAGTGCTTTCATCTCATACTGACCCTTGCCTCTGTTCTCAGGAGCACTGCAATGATGTACAAGTGTGAAGATGACCTTTAAAGGTCCCTTCCAACCCAAACTATTCTATGATTCAATGTTGTATACGCAACACCAGAACAATTTAACCAGTGCCAGTGTCTGGACATGGCTTAAGTAAACATTCCTGCTTGCATTGTTCCAACACCATGTTTTAGTTTGTTGGGTTTGGTTTTGGGTTGTTTGGGGTTTTTTTTATGAAAGATTGTATTCCCTCACTAATTCAGTACTGTCCCCTCAGTGTTTTGTTACTCCTTAGTCCATGTTTTTGGAAGCTACTGAGCAACCTGCAAACAGTGAGATGCTGTTATCTCCGTCCAAGACAACGTTGGAAAGCATTAGTTCGGCCAAATGTACATCACATTGAATCACACTCAATTAACCTAATCAAGTATTTCTCTAATGAAAACATACGTTTCTGGGCTGGCAGTTTCTGACTCAACCACAACTCATTCAATGTTAAGGAAAAAAACATTAGAAAAACCATCTGTTCTCTTTAAATAGAGAAGCTATTTATACCTTCACGATGAGCTCAAGTAATTATAAAACAAGTGGAATGGGTTTCAAAAAGAAAAATTAAAAGAGAGGGCAAGACAGCTGCTACCTTGTGATTATCACAGTATAAACATGTTGCTAACCATGTGCAGTTTAGGCCTTACACTCCTCACCCTGCTACGCATCACGTAACCTATTGTCATCCCATTAGCTGAGGCTACGCAATACATGCTACAGGGAGGCACAGGGGTTACAGCCCAAAAAAGCAAGACTTGGTGAATGAGTATTTACATACTAGAATCAAATGCCATGAGAATCCCAAAGTTAAAGTTCTCAGAAAAGGGTTGACACGCAAAGGAAATCAGTGACAACGTCCCACTCTATTGCTATTTTTAGGTGGCAAATTCAAACTTCCAGTTCTGAAATTCATCAGTCTGTTGACACCTAATCCTAGGGGATCTGACATTTTTTGCATCACAGTTCCCCAGGCACCCACCTGCTCACAAAAAACTGTGACAGCATTAATCAAATCAGCAGATCTCACCCATACCTAATCCTCCCTGTAACCCATAACACAGAAACTTCTGCCTCCATTTCCTGATGAGCTTCTCCATTACCAAAGAGGCAAAGCACTGTATAAGATCAAGTGGCAGCACCTTCCCTCCAGCAGTTGTCTGGATATGGCTGCAAGACAGGACAGCCCTGAGAGAAAATCCTGGGTTTGCCTAGAAGGATCCAAAACTCTGCATCCACACTGTCCTGGCTTGTGGAGTCCTCCTGGAGCACAGCAACTCTCTGTACACCCTGCTGAAGCTGCTTCATTTAAATGCTCAACAGACCAAAAAGGGAAAGATGCCAAAGGAGTGTGGCTCCATCATGGATTAGTGAGGGGATTACCTGACACAAGGCATCCCTGACTTCTTGCTCGTGCTCTGGTGGTCGCTGATCATAGAATCATAGAATCACAGAATTGCAGGGGTTGGAAGGGACCTCAAGAGATCATCGGGTCCAACCCCCCTGCCAAAGCAGCTCCCCAGCTCATACTGCACAGATAGGCATCCAGATGGGTCTTGAATATCTCCAGAGAAGGAGACTCCACACCCCCTGGGCAGCCTGTCCCAGGGCTCTGGCACCCTCACTGGGAAAAAGTTCCTCTGCATGTTGGTGCAGAACTTCCTGTGCTCCAATTTGCAGCCATTGCCCCTTGTCCTGTCTCCACTGACCACTGAAAAGGGGCTGGCTGATTCCCCCTGCATCCCCTGCTTCAGATAATTATAGACTTTAATTAGGTCCCCCCTTAGTCTTCTTTTCTCAAGGCTGAAGAGTCCCAATTTACTCAGCCTTTCCTCATAGGGGAGATGCTCCAGGCCCTTAATCATCTTTGTAGCCCTTCTCTGGACTCTCTCCAGGAGATCCCTATCCTTTTTAAACCATGGAGCCCAGAACTGGACACAATACTCCAGGTGGGGCCTGACCAGGGCAGAGTAGATGCTAACTGCTGAGAACATGGACAATGGTTCAGGAGCCTGAAGGCTCCGTTTTCCAGTCTCAGAAAGGTGAATGTCTCCACCCTACACTAATCCATGTTTCATATTGACTGCCTTAAAGCAGTTCACAGTCAGGCTGCTGGTTGTAGGAATTCCCACATTGATGCCTGGCTGACCACCAGATCTGTGTGGCTGTTCTGTTTGCTGTCTGCCAAGGGCTCATCATGGGTTTTGCTGCACTGTCTAGGAAAGAAACATTCCTGCAGCATCCCCAACTCTGGAACAAGTAAGCCCAACACAACTAAATTTCCACAGTCCCAACTCTGGAACTATCTAGTCATGGATTTAGTGTTCCAAATGAACTCAAGAAGTCCCAGATTGCCTATGACTCATCTGCTACTGGTTTCAGCAAGGGACACTTAGGAACGGAGCTTGGTGACTCCCAGCAGGCAAGGGCTGCTGAGCAACACCAGATGAGCAAGTGCTCCTTCTCCTTCCCGAGGGGCCAGCTCTACACAGCTCTCATTCCCCTGGTCTCAAGGGAGAACAAAACACAAACCAAAGCAACAGCAGAAGCTCTGACAGCATCCCTTTGCCAGGCAGAAGGCAGGGAAAGTTCAGGAGAGTAAAGAGCTGAATCAGGAAGAGACAGGAAAGCAAGAGGAAAGCAAATGGGAAGAACAGCTTGAGAGATGGGCCTTCAGCAGGGCAAATATGTGACTACCTGTCCTGAACAGTTCTTAGAGAGGAAGCACCAAAACCAAATGTGCTTGAAGAATCATTCTTTTCTCCCTGAGATTGCCTATTCAGAAACCTTTAAACCACTCCCTTCCCTCTAAACAGGGGACCTGCAGCTCAGGTGCCATAACTGCTATCAGATTTAAGTTATTTGAATTTTCCTTCACTCTGTGTAACACCTGAAACCATATCATCACAAAACAGAAATTCAGCTTTGTTTTATGAGGGGCTTTTTGTTTCAGCTTACATGCTTGCAGAAGAAATATCTGTAAACCAGAGGTAGGCAGACTACAGACCAAACTGACCAAGTCAGGACACGTGCTCTTAGCATACAGGCTTGAGAGGCCGTGGTCATGGTGGCATGTGGCAACACTGTCACCTTGACCTCATTGCAGGGCCTGAAGGCTGTCAGACACACCTAAACCAATTTTCAGAGTAATAGGGAACAGCACACCTCTTGCCTCTTCTGCTTCTCCTGAAAATCACAGTATACAGTACAGCGTGCTCCAGGAAGAGGAAATCCATGAGCATCACCAGAATGAGACACGTTGAGTTGTATCAGTGTAGCCAGGGCAACTACCAGTTTGAGGACTCCTCCTTCAGGCTAGCACTTTCCACTTATCTTTGTTAAATTAAGACTCTTTGAGAGCGTTTTGTCATTTTGGATCACATGCCCAGCCACAGGGATCCAAAAGGTGGGAGGCCACCAGTATCTGGGCTAAAATGAGAGGATCATCAGATACAGTCAAGACTCTGAAACCTCGCTACCATGAAGTGTGCCTTACTACAGCTCTCCATGACATTAGGTGCCCATCATAAAGTTCTCAATTGCACAAAAATATTGGCATGTGGCTCAGCTCTTGGAGCCAGGAGGGCTGAACACCCATGATACACAGCATCATGAACAGCACAGACAGAAAATCCTGCAGGCTGTGAGATCCCTCATTCCAGACTGCCTTAAAAAGCATGGCAGAGCTTCCCAACATAAATTACAGCAACAGGAATAACCCTAAATTTGTTTACAGGCTGTAAAAGCACTGAGAACTGCACTCTGCTTCCACTGAAAAGCCTTTCTACAACCACATCAAAACCAAGTTAAGGGGACACACACACACTAATTTTATACTGAAATGCAGGTAACAAATCCAGCAATTCAAACTGCAGAACAAACCCCAACACACTGCTGCAAACGCTGTGAGCATCTGTACATCTCATGTATTACAGCTTCTGTAAAGCTTTATGTTGTGGTTTAAGTTTAACCAGTTTCTCTACTGCTGCAGTGACAGAGCGTGCAACGTTGTCTTGATAAGTCCGGAGTTGGTGGGCCACTTCATATACGGTTGGTGGAAACATCTCCTCGTAGCATGTCTGGCACAGCAGCACTCATTTCTGGAGTCACAGGGGGCTCCCAACAGTTGACTGTGCTAGAGGCTGAGGTGAGCCTAACTGGAAAGGACTGGGAGAAACACCCCATTGTGACTGGCCCAGAAGCTCCGTGCATTTTAGGTATGGACTATCTCCGTAGAGGGTATTTTAAAGACCCTAAAGGATACCGGTGGGCTTTTGGCATAGCTGCTGTGGAGACAGAAGAAACTGAACAGTTGTGTGCCTTGCCTGGACTTTCGGAAGATCCAGCTGTTGTGGGATTGTTGAAGGTCGAAGAACAGCGAGTGCCAATCGCTACGACGACAGTGCACAGGCGGCAGTATCATACAAACCGGGATTCTCTGATCCCCATCCATAAACTGATTCGTCAACTGGAGAGTCAGGGAGTGATCAGCCGAACCCACTCACCATTTAACAGTCCCATATGGCCAGTGCGGAAGTCCAATGGAGAGTGGAGGCTGACAGTAGATTATCGTGGCCTAAATGAAGTCACTCCAAACATGAGTGCTGCTGTGCCAGACATGCTAGAGCTCCAGTATGAACTGGAATCGAAGGCAGCCAGGTGGTATGCCACAATTGACATTGCAAATGCTTTCTTCTCAATCCCACTGGCACCAGAGTTTAAACCACAACAACTTTAACAAGCATTTACTTTGAAGTACAGCAAAAGAACTACCTGGACTTGTTGAAGAGTGGGATTCTCTGGCATCACAAAGTATCCCAGGAAAGACACCCTTTACTCTGCACTGATGAGGCCTCATCTGGAATATTGTGTGCAGTTCTGGGCTTCCGGTTCAAGGACAGGGAGCTACTGGAGAGGGTACAAAAAAAGGGCTACGAAGACAGTTAGGGGACTGGAACATCTTTCTTATGAGGAGAGGCTGAGGGACTTGGGACTTTTTAGCCTAGAGAAGAGAATGAGGGGGCATCTTGCCAATACTTAGAAATACTTGAGGGGTGGGTGTCAGGAGGATGGGGTCAAGATTTTTTTCAGTGGTGCCCAGTGACAGGACAAGAGCTGATGGGCATAAACTTGAAAATGGGAAGTTTCACCTAAACATAAGGAGGAACTTCTTTACTGTGAGGGTAGCAGATCCCTGGGACAGGCTGCCCAGAGAGGATGTGGAGTCCCCATCTCTGGAAATACACCAAAACCTGCCTGGATGCTGTCCTGTGTGACCTCCTCTAGGTGACCCTGTTCTGGCAGGGGGGGTGGGACTGGATGATCTCCAGAGGTCCCTTCCAGCCCCTATCATTCTGGGATTCTGAGACTTGCCAGCAGGGCTCTCTGCACAACCATACCACCTCCATGAGGACAGATGAAGATAACTGCAGTGTCAAGGGTACAGAATGTCTGAAGTCAGTTTTGCAACTGGAAAATAAATTAACTTAGAAGTATATCCATGTTTTGTGGAACACACACATTTTTTCAAGGACTGTTTAAACTCAACTATCACTACCAACAAAAATCTAAGCCTTCACTGAAAAATAATAGGTATTTTACCTAAATGTGTGGATCCTGAAGCAAATGATGAGGTGAGAATCTCAACTGCTATAACAAGTAACTTTCTAGTCCTTGTGGCAATGAAAAGAAGCCTTCTTTCCTTTCATCTGTTTTCATCTGGAAAGTAACTCAGAGGATTTCAACTGCTGCAAAACAAGAAAGAGGACAAAAACCTCCCACACATCAAACATTTTGTGCATGATTATGGTGAGTGCATTGTTCTTCAGGGTTGACTCAAAGTTTTTTTAAGCACAAAGCAGATCCATAGCATGTTATGCAAAATAGGCTTCAAACAGCAAAGCTTCTTGAGTATTTTCAACAAAAGTTACTAATAAAAAAAGGTTGGTTCCAAGGAGTCACTAGGCAACAAAAGAGAAGAAATACCCACTCTAGAACTGGGGATGTTTCATCCCCCTCTGCCACTGTCTGACAAAAAGTTTTAGACTCATTTTATCCAGTAGAAAACACAAATCCAAAACAAACAAACAAAAACAAACAAACAAAAAAACCCCAACCAAACCCAAACAAAACAAAAACATACAGGAAAACCACTACATCATCTCAAATGTTCATGGGAAACTCCTGAGATGGAGATACTCTACCCACCGGTCTGGTAACTGCCAAAAATATTCCAACCAGCACTCATCATCAAAAGACAAGCCCTCTTCAAACAGAAGTCTTGCACTAACATCTCCCAAATCAACTTCATCAGTGGCTTTGCTGCTGTGTGGGCATTTTGTAGCTTTCCTGGGATGCTTCCTGATGCCAGAGAATCCCACTCTCCAAGTCTCGTAACTGAGTCCTTTGAAATAACTCTCAGAAACTGGGTCAGGGGAGTTGTGCCATGTATTTACTACAACTCAAACACTGACACAGTTACTCAGTTTGGAAATACATGTGAAGACATGATGGAAAACCATATTTATAACCAGACATTTTACTCCAGCCTCCAAAAGCCTCTCTTCAGCTCAGTGTCTGTTCTCTCTCCCTGGCTCTTCTTCCCATGCTTTTCTCCAATTCATAACCTCAGAACTTCACAAACCACATTATAACACTTTTCCCAAAGAGGAACTCTTCACCTGCACTTAGTTTTATAAACCCTTGTGTTTCTTGATCATGATTAGCCCGAGTCTCCTACCAGTGACTGTCACAGAATCATAGAATGGTCTGGGTTGGAAGGGACCCCAAGGATCATAGAGCTCCAACCCCCTGCCACAGGCAGGGCCACCAGCCTCCAGACCTGGACCTACACAAGGTTGCCCAGGGCCCCATCCAACCTGGCCTTGAACACCTCCAGGGATGGGGCATCCACCCCCTGTCTGGGTAGCCTGTTCCAGCACCAACTAAGCCACTGTCCTGACCAATGTCAATACCTAACTTCTTTCTGCACTGCAAAGCACACCTCAGCTAAACATTCCGTGCACCAGGCCCTGGTTATACCCACAACTAAGAAAGGCTGCACGTAGGTCACTTGGTTCTCAAGACAGGGTCAACACAACACTGACCAAGTAGCCTCAGTGACAATTCACTGCCAAACCACTAAAGCACCTGCTCTGAAACCACTAAAGCACCTCCAAATCTTTGAAACAAAGGCCCCACCTGGAGGATTGTGTCCAGTTCTGGGCTCCCTGGTATAAAAAGGACAGGGATCTCCTAGAGAGACTCCAGAGAAGGGCTACGAAGATGATTAGGGGCCTGGAACATCTATCCTATGAGGAAAGGCTGAATAAGCTGGGGCTGTTCAGCCTGGAAAAAAGAAGACTGAGGGGGGACCTAATCAATGTTTATAAATATCTTAGGCATGGGGTGCAGGGGGAATTGGCCAGCCCCTTTTCAGTGTCTGTGGAGACAGGACAAGGGGCAATGGCTGCAAATTGGAACACAGGAAGTTCCACACCAACATGGGGAGGAACTTTTTCCCAGTGAGGGTGAGGGAGCCCTGGGACAGGCTGCCCAGGGAGGTGGTGGGGTCTCCTTCCCTGGAGATATTCAAGACCCATCTGGACACCTATCTGTGCAGTATGAGCTGGGGAGCTGCTTTGGCAGGGGGGTTGGACCCCATTGATCTCTCGAGGTCCCTTCCAACCCCTACAACTCTATGATTCTGTATCTATAGCCAACACAGAGACACTGCAAACAGAGAGGTATCTCAGCCACGTTTTGGGTTCTTAAATAGTCCATTAAAGTGGCAGGGTCACCAAATCTTAGCAAAACACAGACCCTGCAAAGCTCCGGAGATCTTCGCATCAGGAACTGCCATCCCAGCTGAAATCACAAAACACAGGGCAAACACTGCAGAACCCCTCTTTGAGCCTGATGTGTACACAGAGCACAACAGGACACTGGCCCTCTCTGCTTCCCAGGCGGGGACATCTTGCCAGCACTCAAACACCTGAGGCATACATGTGTCTGTCTATAACCAGGCCTCTGTGTTAGTTAATTAATTAGTTGTGTGTCAGGCGAGGTGCTGCCCCCTCCTCCCAGGCCTGGGTTTATTAGCAGGTTTAGTTAATCCTGAGATTTACTATCTCTCTTAGAGGAAAATTAAATACTGAATGAAAGAATAATCTAGTACAAATCACTTGCTGCAGACAACAACTGCAATATCCCTATAATTACCTTTTAAAAGTGGCTCACATACTTGCCTTCTGACCGAATTCACAACGCCAGCAGGAATCAGCAGTGTGCAGATGCCCTCTATCTGCAGAATACACACACACAGGCTCGACGAGCTAGTACTTGGGAAGAGAAGTACCCCGCCAAAGAGCAATAAATTCTTTTAGAAAGCTCTTTCCTTTCCATCACAGTGAGACACCACAAAGGGCTGAGTAGATTTGTGAGGAAATTACTGAGTTTGGCTCATTTGCCAAATATTTTTCAGTAGTGTAAACACTTGGTTCTCAGGACGTGACAGGAGATGTTGGGGGGGGATTACATTTATACACACTACCTGAATATGCTCTCTAGACTCTTCTGAGATGTAAACCACATTTGGATTTTCCACATTTTTTTATGAAGTGCTTAGAAGTTTCAAAACTCTTTTATGACCAGTGTAAGTCATTTTGGTAGCCACAAAATCATGTGTTTTAAAATAACAGCCACCTGAAAACATGCCTGCCAGCAGTAGGAATAGGCACTATCTGCAAGTCCCCAGATGCTTTCAAAGCCAATGAAGGGTAATTAAGGCTGACCATACACACACTCCTTGGAGGCACCCCATAACTTGTACATGGGTACAACTTTATATATAACACCTTTAATTACAGAGCACTGCAGAAACAGCAAAGGGAAACAGGCACAGAGAGGGGAAGCAAAATGCCACCATGGTCTCTGAAGAAGTCAGCAGCAGAGCAAGGACCGATGCTAAACACAAGTGCCAGCTATGCCTCCTGCACAAGCCCAAGAGAGGCATGAAAGGTACTTGGGAAACAGTGTCAGAATGGTGAGAGGTAACCTAAGAAAGAAAGCAAACCAGCCCCATTCCATCTTCACCCTTCCCCTGTGCTGGTTGGAACCTCTGCACTTTCAACAGGGAGTATCATACAATTTATTCCAAGCCAGAAATCAGGAGTGTGTCAATTAAGAGATGCCATCCAGCTGTTCCATACATGCATGCAGTGGAGCTGTGATCCCACAAGATGAGGAAGGAATGAGTGTGAGTTTGTGTCTGTATATGGAGAGTGGGCTTTGTGACACCCTTCCCTTTCCTCAGCCAAGACTCTATGTCCTCCTCAACCCATCAGTTGCTTCTGATGCAATCACAGACTTTGTTATTGAAATTATATCCTCTCTTGTCTTATGTAACCCTCCTTTCACACCTCCAACTGTTCCTTTGCATGATCTTTACATCCTACTCTACATCCTCCCCACCTCTCTGAGCTTCCCAGGAAACCTATTCTTTCTTTTTCTTTCCGCCCTACTTTAGTCTCAGCCTCTAATTTTTGATCATGACCCACAGCTCTACCTCCACACCAGTCTTACCTTTCCATCCACACTGGGTTTTGGAATGCCTTTCTAGAGCTCTTCCTGTACATCTTGTGAATTGGCTGAAAGCACAGCTCCTAATTTTCTTTGGCCAAAAATCAGGCCATTTTCCCATCTCAGAACTTGCTCTGGGATCTCACAGAGAGGAATCATCCTAGTTTTTGTACAGTGTCTGTATGGTCACACATTTTTCAATCTACCCATACTCTTTAAATTCCCTTATTTGTCTTTTCCATTTTGATCCCTGAGCGCTGCTTTTCTTGGGACCTCACAAATGGCATCTTGTCTTCCTCATACCCACTGAGAAAGTTGCCACAAAGGTCACTCTTCATTGCTTTAACCAAGTCCTGCTGGTCACAGTGCTGATGGATAACATTGCCGTTGGCAATTTTAACCATTTATCCTCTCATTTAACCCTTCAACATGAATCCAGTCTATCTTACACATAAAAGGAAGATATCGTAGAATGGTTTGTGTTGGAAGGCAACTCAAAGACCCTCTAGTTCCAACCCCCTGCCATAGGATGGGACACCTTCACTAGGCCAAATGCCTAAAGCCTCACCCAGCCTGGCCTCGAACACTACCAGGCACAGGGCTTCCATAACCTCTCTGGGCAACCTTTTCCAGTGCCTCATCAACCTCAGAGTAAAGAATTTCTTCCAAGAAGTCCATTCCAGATAGCACAGCTAACACAGTATCCATGACTGATTGTCTAATTCAATTTGTTTACAGCCACTGGAATAGTTTGAGTAGGTAGGTATGGGATAAACAGTTGGTAACTGCATCTTCCTTGGAGTGCGAATTCACCTCCCAAAACTACACAAGGAACAGTCAGGGCAAAGTCTGAGTGCCAAAACAGCAGCTAACCACACCAGTCTGTAGGGCTACTGCCTTCCCTGCCCCAAGGCAGAATAGACTTCAAGCCCTTGCTGAATAATTGATCAAACTTTCTCAATGCACAATCAGAGCAATCAGCAATAGATCATATAAATGGAAAGGGAGCACAAGGTCTCTTTAATGACTACTTAACCCCACTGATCAACTTACCTAAGGCACAGAAGAGGCTGCTTTTCAAAATAAAGCTGCCTGATGTTTTGAGATAACCTCCCCTGATGATTATGACTACTACTTACATAAGAGCCATCTCTACAACTGAGCAGCACCATGGAAGAACTTAACCAGGCCAGATGGTACACACTTCTTTCCCACGTGCCTGGGAACCCAAAGAACACTTCAAGAAAGTAACGTGCAATAAACGTAACAGACAACTGCAGATGGGCCCCCTGGGAAGCACTGGCATCATTACTTAGAGCAAAGGCAAGCCACAGAGCATCATTTTACAAACCCTGACACAGTTCACAGCGCTCTCGCTGCAGCGCTGCTTCTAGCACAGGCCCCAGCACATCCTCAGACGTACCACCTCGCTCACAAGACTTCCTCCCTAATTGCCCATCTGCACCCAACAGGACCCATTTTGCTGTGACCTAAGCATACTTAATCAGTGCTACAGCCATTATCAGCAAGGCTCCAGGGCCAGGTTTGATTTAAGTTGTCCTACATGCCCGAAAATGTTTGGTTTGATACCTCACTTGTGTCTTCAAACCTCTAAAAATATGTTTTAAAAGCCTGGCTCTAGGGTCCACAAGCACAGTGGCCCTTTAGGTTTTATTTTGTCAAAGAAGGAACACCTCCTACACCTCTGCAACTGCATCTTCAGCCAAAGCACTCCCCATCCTCTCCTCCTAGGCATATAAAGTTGCCTGTCTTCACAAATAATAATGCCCAAAATAAACACTCCTCAGAGGCAGCATCCCTGGAGAATACCCCTCACTTGAATCAAAACAGGAAGGAAGCAGATTTAAAGCATTCTCCAATTTATTTTGCAAGCTATTTTGAAGTCTGGCTGTGTTATTTGAGTGTTTTCCATGGGGACAGGTGCAGAAGCACAAACACAAAGCTCTTTAGAAAACTAACTCTGTTTCACCTATTTAAAACAGACCAATGCAACTGCAATCAGTTGTTTCCACAAAGGCATTTTTCAAGACTTGCTTTCAGCACAGCCAGGTGTGATGGAGGTCAATAATTAGGAAGAATGAAAGCAGTGGTACCTCAAAATGAAAGGAGAGGTAATATGTTTAAAAAAAAAAAATCATAAAAAAGAATCTAACAGCCCTGATTATTTTCCAATAGCTGGTTTTTCCTATGCACCAGTGTGGCAGTACTCAGGAAAGCCTTCCACAGTTGAACACAACTTTACAGGCCAGTGTCAAGCATACTGGGAGAGGAGACAGTTTCCCAGAACACCTGGCTCACAAGTGCATCCGAGGAGTCATGGCCTGAGACAAGAGACCCCAGCCACCATGGCTTATTGTCATAACAACTCCTCCAGGCTCCTTCCCCCCAGAGCAACCCCGGACCACACGTTACAGGAGACGGCTCACTCTGCTACAAAGCCCTGAGAAAACACCACACTGAGGGATCACTCTTGCCACAAAACAGGAGTTTTACCTGCACTGGAGAGATGCATTACTGAAATAGGTACAGATCTTCCCCAACTGGGTTGGACCTGATGATTCCCTGAGGTCCCTTCCAACCCCTACGATTCTGTGATTCTGTGACTGCGCATCAGGCAGTCTTAGTAACTCTTAGTTACTAACTTAGTCTTAGTAAATCTTAACCCCACCATACAAACTCAAGACCCACATCTCTGTGCCATCCAGAAAGACATGGGAAGTTAATCAACAAGATTCCAGATTGCTGTTGGCAGCTTATTCACTTATGTTTTTAAAGAAGCATCTATCAGTTTTGACTGTATTTTCATATTAATAAGATCTTAAGATCCAGGAGAATGAGAGTATCTGGATTGCTATTAGACCAATATCTCTTTCCCATCATCTTCTTTAGGGGAACAATTCACTCAGGATTCAGTTACTGTGTCTGGTTTATTCCTGTACAAATACGTATTAGTGCACCTTATGTCACCATGATACATGAAGTGATACAAATACACAGGTATAGGTTGTTTAATTAAGAGCTTGTTCATACAACCAACAGACCTTTAGCAAAGTCAAGTTGCCTTTGGGTGGAACATGTCCAGCACACTCATCCACGCAACAAACATGTTGCTGATGTAGAATGTAGTTAAAACCTGATGCCACAGAGCCTTGAAAGAGAATTTGGATATTCCCATAACACTGCTGGTTTCTCTACACAACCTAAGCCAGGCAAAACAAAACCCAGCTCCAGAGACAGGAACTCTCAAATAAAGCAAATAATATATTTCCAATATTTAAAAATTACTCTGAACAGTCACACATATATCTCCTCTTTCAAATATACTGGTTGGGGGGGGGTAATTTTAAAAATATACAGAACACACTCAATGCTGTGAGGATTTCATATTGAATAGCATTAGAAGTGTATTTAATACAAGGGGCAACTGGTGGAAGCTGGAGCAGAGGAAGTTCCATATGAATATAAGGAGAAACTTTTTCACTGTGAGGGTAACAGAGCCCTGGGACAGGCAGCCCAGAGAGGTTATGGAGTCTCACTCTCTGGAGACATTCAAACCTACCTGGATGTGTTCCTGTGTGATTTAGTCTGGGTGATCCTGCTCTGGCAGGGTGGTTGGAGTGGATGATCTTTCAACGTCCCTTCCAACTCCTAATGTTCTGTGATTCAAATGATCCAGTCTCTGCTTAGACCCTTTAGCACCAACCTGAACTGTGTCCAAGCTGTACACATTTCAAATTGAGTTGAAGCCAAAGTTACTGGAGACCAAACTTCCCTCAGTTCAGACAGCAAGAACAATGAATTATTTAACAATAAAACTCAGAGCAGGCTGCTGTTGTATGTATCTCTGATCACCTCAAGACATGGCCACCACCTCTTCTGGCAGCCCAGAATCACAGAGGAAGAGACATCCCCCCTGCCATTATCACTCTCTCTGAGAAACAGCTCTGATGGAAGGACAGAAGTCAACACTGAGCTATTAGGATGCCACTGCTCCTCCCAAAACTCCCCAATCAACAAGAGACCCAAGTTCTGTTGATGGCACCACTGCTCCATGCACGTAAAGGCAGGGCTGGCATCTGCTGGATAGAAAGCTAGACAGAGTTTTTAATCTGTGTGGAATTCAATACAAGTACACCAAGTCCCACACCCAAGCTCTGGCAGCTGAACCGTAAGGTGATACTGTCTCCAGGCAGCCTTCTCACACTTGAAATCACTGTATCAACACTTCACCATTGCAGTGATCAACACACTGATCACACTTCATGGTCAATTCCATCCCTTGTATTTGTTAAGCTTAAGATGAGCTAACTCACAGTTTCCTAACTGCTTAATGTTCTCTTCTCTGCTGTTGCAGTTCAATCTCCTCACACTTACAAGAGGAGGAAAAACCAGCATATTTTAACTAAGTTAAAAAGCTGGGGAAAAAAAATTCTTCAAATTCCCCTTCACTAGAAAGAACATCAACCTTCTGGGTGCCCAGGTCTGACCCCAGAGCTACAAATGAAATGTCACTCGCTGCTCCTTCTCACCCTGCTACAATCCCAGGCTGGGAGAACCTGTCCCCATAGCTGATCCAAATGCCCTGTACACCCCAAAACCACCTGCATGGGGTTGGGGTGATGGGAGCTCAGCTGTCCCCATATCCTGATCAGTCATCCACCAACCACCTCAGCCCAAAGACTGAGCCTACTACCAGAAGACATACATTAAACAAAAGATACTTCTTACAAGTATTGGGAGGAGACAGACTTATTTTTTAAGGAACAAACCAATCCCTCTGCTGACTTTTGGGTCTGAAGGATGTCTAATCAATTAAATACTGTATAATTACCTATTTCATATTTGTGCAGCAGGAACACAGGTGAGAAGCTGAACCACAATACTTTTATTAATTTGTAAAATGCTGTAAAAGATAAACTAACAATAATTCTATTATGTACTGAGCACCATCAATGCCTCGGAATCTCTGCTTTGAGGATCTAACTAAGGAAAGGACAGATTCTGCTAGGTAAACTGTACCATTACTCTGAACAAACCAGGGCAGTTCCTAGTTCTCCTAAGGCCATCTAGGGCTACGAAGATGATTAGGGGCCTGGAGCATCTCCCCTATGAGGACAGGCTGAGTAAGTTGGAACTCTTCTGCCTTGAGAAAAGAAGACTAAGGGGGGACCTAATTAAAGTCTATAATTATCTGAAGCAGGGGATGCAGGGGGAATCAGCCAGCCCCTTTTCAGTGGTCTGTGGAGACAGGACAAGGGGCAATGGCTGTAAGTTGGAGCACAGGAAGTTCCACACCAACATACGGAGGAACTTTTTCCCCAGTGAGGGTGCCAGAGCCCTGGGACAGGCTGCCCAGGGAGGTGGTGGAGTCTCCTTCTCTGGAGGTATTCAAGACCCATCTGGACGCCTATCTGAGTGATATGTCCTAGGGAGCTGCTTTGGCAGGGGGGTTGGACCCAATGATCTCTCGAGGTCCCTTCCAACCCCTACAATTCTATGATCTTCAAGCACTGAAGGGCTCCATCTCACCTCAGCCTGGGCCTTGCTGTTGGAGCAAGTTCAGAAGAGGCCATGAAGATCATCAGAGGAGCACCTCTGTTCTGGAGACAGGCTGAGAGCTGGGCTTGGTCAGTCTGGAGAAGAGAAGACTCCAGGGTGACCATAGAGCAGCCTGCCAGTAAGTACCTAAAGGGGCTCCAAGAAAGCTGGAGACGGACTGGTGACAAGGACATGGAGTGAGAGGAGAAGGGGGAATGACTCCAAACTGAAGGAGGGGAGATTTAGACTGGATACTGGGAAGAAATGCTTCTTCATTAGGGTTGTGAGGCCCTGGCATAGAGTGCCTAGAGAAGCTGTGGCTGCCCCTGGACCCCTGGCAGTGTTGAACAGGTTGGATGAGGCTTTGGGCAGCCTGGGCTAGTGCAGGGGACAGGGGGTTGGAGCTAGATGAGCTTTGAGGTCCCTTCCAACCCAACCCAGTCTGTTATTTTATGACCTTTACTTAGGCACAGAGACCTGAAAGCAAGCGAGGAACAGCAAACACAAGTGAACATCACCAGATGTCTAAAGGAAGAGAGAAATCAGGTTTTTCACTAAGTCAAACCTTTCCTAAAAGCTCAACCCTAGAGTTTTCTTTTTCCTGAGAGCTCCTCAACTGCCCTGTGCCATCCTGACACGTTCTAAAGCTTCACATGGCTATTTTCCCCCAGCCTCACAAAAGATACAGCAAAACCAACCCAACAATCTTCAATAAATGTTGATATTGATGTTTCCACAGTACATCAGGAGGAGACCACTGGCACCTCGGGTCATAGAACCTATTCAGGTTTTAACTGACCGGTGCTGCGATGGGAAATACCAATCCCTGCCCTCCACCCAGCAGCACCACTACCGCAGCCAAGACCTAAGTGAGGGTGGTACGTACCATCAGGCAACAACCTCACCCAGCAAAACCCAGAAGGTGACCGTCCCTAGTACCACAGACACACAGAATAGTTTGGGTCGGGAGGGATCCTCTTTGTGTTACAGCACGGTCAGGAAGCCCAACAGCTCCAAGTCTCCGAGCGAAGACAATTAACAGTCTCCCATAATTACAAGGACACCTGTGCATTGTTACCTTAAAATCAGGTTTTACTGTTTCTTTATTCTCCCTAAATCGGGTGTCTGCATGTGCTCACCCCCTCATGCCATCCCGTGCGGGGAGCACCCGCAGCGCAGCCCAACACCGCACCCCCACCCTCTGAGAGACTCCGGCGGTGGGAGGAGGGGGCGCGGCCCGCAGCCGGCCCGGGCCCCGCAGCCAGGCCTCCTGGGACAGACACCCCACAACCTCCGCCCCCTTCCCCACCCAGCCGGGCCCTGCAGTCCCGGCCCAGGCTGCGGAGGGTCCCGGCCGGTCCCAGGGGCAGGGCCGCCGGAACGAGGCCCGGTTTCACCCCGCCGTGCCCGCGCTCCACAGCTTCCCCTCCTCCCCGGCCCGGCGCAGGGAAACCCCCTCGCCCCCAAGCGCCCGCAGGGAAGGGCGCGGCCGGCGCCAGGTGCCTGAACCCCCTCCGCGGGGACACCGCCCCCGCCCCAGGCGCAACCCACACTCACCGTCCGTCGCCATGGCCGTGGCGGCGGCTCGGTCTCCCGTGCTCGCTGCCCGATAGCGACGGCGGAGCCCTGCGGCCGCGGGGAGGCGGCCCGGGCCGCCGCCGCCAGCGGGGAGGGGGCGTGCTGACCTGCACGGCGCCTCCCCGCCTCGGCGCGGAGAGGATGGAGGGGGTCCCTCGGGGCTGCGGGAGGGAGCAGCGCTGCTTTCTCCCCGCGGCGGTGCCGCCCCCGGGGCAGTACCGGGTGCAGGGAGCGCTGCCCGGAGCGGGCTGGGTGCGGGGGCTGCGGCCCGCGGGTGAGGGGAGGGGGCAAACGTGAGGGGCGGCACAGCCCGGCCGCGCCCGCATCGCCGGGCGCATCAGCCGCGTTCGTGCACAGCCCGGGCAGGACGCGGAGATTTGACAGGAAAAATTCGACTGGGGAGGGGTCGCAGCTCCACTCCGTCTTCCAAACCCGCGTACCCGCTCTGCTCCCGAGCCCCCAAAGGGCTCCCTTGACCCCTTAGCGCTGAGCGTTAAATCCGACGGCCAACTCCACCCGCACGCGATGGACTTTGCCAACAGGCAGCCCCGGGTCAGAAACGGACCTGGGGAGACGGCAGGTTGCGCTGAGCTCGGCTCGAAGATTGAATGCTACCTCACTTTCTGCCACACATACAAAACTCCCTTCTGAAGGGACAAATTCCTCCCTCTCTGATAGGATCTGGCAGCTGATGGCTGGCCCTTGTGTCCTGCCTTATTTTCCACATCCAGGTTTATGTTTCTGTGACTAGAAAGGAAGCAGTTTGGTGTCTGTAACAGAAAGCTCAAGCTGTTGCAAGGTAACTTTGCTTTGTGTATGTTTCCACTGCAGCCCAACAACAGCAGAGCAGAGAGAGGGCTGCCCCAAGCCCTGAAGTGCTAGGAGCAAGGCAGGATCTTCCTGTTTCTCCAACCCAGGTAGCTTCATGAAGTTCTTGCAGTCCCATTTCTGAGTGTTGAGTTACATATGGATGGAGAAGTATTCCATTACCAGGCTTGATCTGATTTGAGGATGAAGGCAAAAACGGTGTGAGGAAGCCCAGGCCACGCAGCAAACTTTGCAAAACATGAATAGGCAACTCCAGAAGTTAAATGAACTGCAAATCAAAACATTCCACAAAGGAAGGGATAAAATATCTGTCTCATTTGAATAACCTGCTATGCGTGTGATATGAGAGAGTATAAAGTATGCACATAGGATCCTGTTAAGTACACTTTGTGTAAAACTAGAATAAAACTCAAGGTATATTCTTGTCCATCCCTTGTCTCCAAAGCAGAATTAGGTTTTCCACACACAGATTTTTCCAGCACTGTCTTGAACTCCTGCAAATAGGTGATTCTGCTGTTTGTTGCAAGGCCAAGCTGTTTACTTAAATGCACCAAATATCTTATTAAGTAAATTTATGTTGCTGCAAATTGGATAGCTCTAGTTCAGTGAACAGGGAGAACAATTAATCACCATTTGCATAAGCACGTATTACAAAGCTCTAAAGACTGTTAACAGGGAAGGTTTATATTCACCCTCAAACCCTTTCTTTTCCCAGCTAAATTCTCTTGCAGTCTGCATTTGGGTTTTTTTTTTGTTGCTTCTCTTTTTTTTTTTAGGATTGTGTAATCATTCTAGAAGTGATGCCTACATCCTCTCCAGGCCATACACAATGCAGATCACCACTGCCATCCACAGAATTTGGACCTTTTCGTACTACCCCTATATTGCTGACCAACCTCTGGTTTGAAGGCTGCAAAAACCTCCCGACTGAGAACAGCTGCTTACACAAGCATTCCTGAGCAGGTACTTGCATTTCATCTGTCCTCCTAAATACAGCCTTTTGCACCTTCACTTCATTAGACCTTACCAGTCTCTCCCATTGTAAGAATAAAAATTATATTGGAAAACATCTTCCACTTCAGTAGTTCCTAATCTGCAAGTGTTTTAAGTTTATTCTGCTTTTCATCACCCACATTATACTTGAAAATCTTGCCTAGCACTAGCTCAAACCTCCACTCAAAGGATCCTTTAGCTTTGCCAATGAAATGGTGATTAATACTGTATTGTTAACCCGGTTGCCAGCCATTTGCTCACTCCCCCCGCAGTGGGATGGGGGAGAAGATCAGAAAAACAGTAAAACTCATGGGCTGAGGTAAAGAACAGTTTAATAGGACAGAAAAGGAACAGGAAGGATAGATTATTAATAATAATGGTAATGATAAAAATACAGAAGTGATGTACAACACAACTGATCATCACCATCTGACCGATGCCCAGCTATTTCCCGAGCCAGAGCCCTGCCCCACCAACTCCCCCCAGTTTGCATACTGATCATGACGCCATATGGTATGGAACATCCCTTGGGCCAGTCTGGGCCAGCTGTCCCATCCGTGTCCCCTCCCAGCTTCTTGCACACCTGTGGAAGGCTCATGCATCTTCCTTGGCAGGGCCTGGGAAGCTGCAAAACCCTTGACTTAATCGTAAACACTGCTCAGCAGACAACTAAGCACCAGTGTTATTTGCATACTAAATACAGACCACAGCACTAGCCCAGCTACTGGGAAGAAAATTAACTCTATCCCAGCCAAAACTAGGACATGTATGAATGTAGTTCTTCTGTCAGTAGTATATCCATCTTGGAGAACATTCAGGCAAACCATATTTTGCTAGTATATTTATTAAAACTATACCACCACCCAGACACACACTGTCATGTTGCCTCACTCTTATCCACCGGGTCAGATGGAAGTTGGACCAGCATTAAAGAGATGAAGTCTCCTTGCAGCATCTGACTACCGTATTACCTGCTATAACCAGAGAAGTCAGATACTACAAAACAGTAGTCTTGAATATCTTTATTTACTGTTATTGGCAGGGATGGGGGGAGATGGGAGGAAGGAGTAGGTTTGGCTTGTTTTAGTGACAGCTGCTTGCTTCAGTGAAGCATTTTAGGAAGTCCCTCAGCTGTTTTTAAAAGCCTGTAATTGCCCATCAGACTGCAGCAAGGGATTTTTATTTTAAAAAAATAATTACACCAGCATTATGAAACTTTGTTTACAGCTGTCTCTAAATTCTAAGGATTAGTTTTGAAATAGTACCACTGCTTATAGTCAGCAGTTCTACGTGTATCCTTAAGTATAACTTCCATTTTACCTCTACATAATTTTATAATCAAACTGAAGAACACTTGCTCAATATTAAAATAACTGCTAGTTGACTGCACCCATTTTCATGCTTAGACAAGGCTTTGCATGCTTCTAATACTGATTTGCAAATCATTTTCAGAAGTGTGTGTGGGGAAGACTCAGGGCACTGGATATTGAGAATTCAAAAAATTTCTCCTACTGAGCTCTGGGGATGGCTCACAGAGATAAGGAGAGGCAAATGAGATCATCACGTTATGGAAAAGTGCCACTGCAGGAACAGGATTAAACACATTCCTTATATATGTTAAAATAAACTTACACCATATATATGGAACAATAATGATTTAGCTGAAAAAAGCCCATCAGGAAAATGAAAACTCATCTTTTGTAGCTGTGTTTAATCTTTAGATACCTGCAACTTGGAGGGAAACTGAAAAAGATAAGTCATTTTCAAGTTTTCCTTTAAGGGAAGAACCCAATACTATGTAGCTGGAAGACCTAGCTTAACCTCAGGGCTTAGAAACACCAGGAGAGGATTGGTGCTGTAAAGTTCATCCTTCAGCAACTTTCTAAGTGAAGAAACTCATAGGAAATTATTAATTTGAGTAATGAACTTTCTTAGCCATATGGGACATCCTCTGGAGAGATTCAAGTACTCCACTGCACCCCATCTCCAAATTGCTCCCAGAACATCCATACTGCTGTTCACAGTCTTTTTACACACACCATATCTATGGCATGTTCTATCCACAGACTAAGCCATCAAGCTTAGTTCCAGAAGCACAGTAGAAGAGTGATTAAACCAATGATTAAAGCAGTAGAAACTAAGAGTGTGTATGAGGTGTTAAACTTTTATTACCAGTATAGCATTTTTTTTCCTGTATAGAAATATTCTGTTCCTGTAATAATCTGATTTGCACTCATAATGACTTTTGGATAAGATTCTAAAGATTTTAATTTTTCAACTGTATATTTGATCCTTCAGTTTAGTATAGAGTAGGGTTTGGGCTTCATTGTATCATTAGTGAGGTTGAGTGCAACACTCTTACTTCATTACTTTTTCCAGTGCCCACCTATCTGCCATTTAAGCCCATTTATTTGTACGAACTGATGCATTTATACAGACCCCTTTTATAGTCAAATCATTTGTATTTCCACTCAGTGTTTTTTTCTCTTAGGTATGGGCAGCATTTCAATTCCTTTGGCCTTTGAGAGTCATGCTACAAAATTAATTCGCTCAGTTGAAGTCCCTTTCATATTAAAAACTTTTCAATGTTCTGTTTTATATTCTGAGGACACCTCAACTCCTTTGGCCACAACTCAGCTACAATCAACAGGAGAAAATGTCAGGAAAAATAACTATGCATATTCTTCTGGAATTGTGGTTGAAGAGTGGTATGTAAGGCTACAGCCTTTCAGGGCTGAATGGCACGAATTGTAGTGCTGATTAGTGTTTATAGAAAATACTTTCAGCCTGTTTGCTTTTTCTGCAGTACTGTTGCCTAGCAATCATTTCCCAATCCTGTACCTGTTCTCAGCACTGAGCTTCATGTTTATTTCTACACCCACTTCTTCCACTCCTTTCCAATTTATAAATATCACTTTGAATTCCAGTTCTGCTCTTGTACAGCTTAGGGTCACCTGCAGAATTAAACAATGCACTTTACATTCCTTCATTTGAATACACAGTGTTTCCAGATCTGCTGGAGACACATTATCAAACCATGACAAACATTGCTGAAGTTATACACTACAAAATGGAGCAAGTGAACTGTGAAAAATAATTTATTGTACTAATGTTCAAGAGTCAATAACCTTCATTTTATCTGCAGAGATAGAAGATTACAAACATAACTCACACGGGCAAATATTTTGTGACCTGTTGCTTTAACAGTCTCAGCTAAAACCATCACTGCAGATCAACAAGTCCCAACTGGTAACTCACATTGTTCAAGCTGCATAAAACCACCAACCATCTTCTCTTTCCATCTCAAACAGGGCACTGCAACTTTGTCTCCCACAAAAAGCATTCACCAGGTAAATAGTGGCACCAGCTGCTGTATAGTCTCTACCAGTATCCCAGCATCACCTGTAGTTCTGGTCCCAGACACTTGCTTTGGATGCCTTTGGAAGTACAAGCACTTTGTGTCACCTCTGATGTTTACATTTTGTCATTGAAATTAACATCAGTGCTTCTTCAACTGGATCCTCTAACATCTTCTTTTCCTCTTGGGGAGAGAGACTTCTAAAAGGAAATAAAGAGATTTTTCTGACAAGCTTTTCAATCTCTCTTCCCTCACGGGAATGATTAAAGTAGCATTAATTCTGCCCAGCAAAGGAAATGAGTAAGAGGAGCTTGAGATCCCCTTCCAGTCCCTCTCCCCATGGTTTTAAATATGAAAATATCTTCCTTGATTCTACAACATGCTATCATTCAAAATATCAATTAAAATTCCATTGATGAACAAAATACTCCAAAATTTACTCAATCTTGAGAGCTTTCTGCTCCTCATGAATGCCTTTAAGATTTCACTGTGAATCCGACTAATGGAATGCTCATAAAATTAAGCACAAAGCACCCAGAGATTGCTTAAGGGTATTTTAATGCTTCAGCATTTGCTGGCAAATTCCAGTAAATGAAGAACGTTCCCAATTTAGAAAGAAACTTTTTATCCACAACAGCTTGAAAGAAAAGTAAATAAAAGCCAATGTTAAATGCACCATTGTGTCCTCAAGCTGACCATTTAAAATTAAATTCATTCACTCTGTCTACAACTAAGGTGATCAGAGAATGTAATCTCATTTTATCACTAAAAGATCACAGAATCACAGAATCACAGAGTTGTAGGGGTTGGAAGGGACCTCAAGAGATCATCGGGTCCAACCCCCCTGCCAAAGCAGCTCCCCAGCTCATACTGCACAGATAGGCATCCAGATGGGTCTTGAATATCTCCAGAGAAGGAGACTCCACCACCTCACCTGGGCAGCCTGTCCCAGGGCTCTGGCACCCTCACTGGGAAAAAGTTCCTCCCCATGTTGGTGTGGAACTTCCTGTGCTCCAGTTTGCAGCCATTGCCCCTTGTCCTGTCCCCACTGACCAAAGAAAAGGGGCTGGCCAATTCCCCCTGCACCCCATACTTAAGATATTTATAAATATTGATTAGGTGCCCCCTCAATCTTCTTTTCTCCAGGCTGAACAGCCCCAGCTCTCTCAGCCTTTCCTCGTAGGGTAGATGTTCCAGGCCCTTAATTTACCCAAAACTTGCAAGAAACACTTGATATTCTGCTTGTAAAAAGAGCAACTATAAATGTGTTGCCTCACTAAAAATGTGTTTTAACAGCTGTTATGCTCCCTTGTATGGAATATCCTTCCATTACATACAAGTTTGCATAGTGAATTACTCCAAAAGATACACTCCTCACACTCACCTATGTCATTAAAGCTTTCCAGAAGCTGTACTTAACCCTTTGCTTCCCCTTTAAACCACCTAATTAAATCATACTCTGTCAAGTGAAGAGCCAGTACCTCCCGTCTATCAAGTCTGCCTTCCTCTATGTAAGCAAGGCCCATCAGCCCTAGACTAGCTAGAGCTGCAAGTGGAAATCACGCCTTTAGCTGGCCAGCTCTTCTCCCAGGAACAGCACCCACGTTTGAGACAGGCAGCAAAGCAGCACCCTGGGCTCTGCCCAGAGCACAGCTAAATAAAGTACCTCATGATAAGGAGGGATGAGATTTTCTTTGTACAGTGTCTACTCCACCATGCTTACATTCTCTGTGAGCAATACTAAGAACAGACCCTGAAGCTTCTCAGTTGCAGAGCAGTTCAAGATCATCTAACATCTCAATTCTAACTACATGCATTTGATGTTTCTGTAGGGCAACTGCACCATCAGCTTTGAGAAACCTGATTCACCACTGCTTGCAAATAAAGATTACATTGCTATCACTCACATTACTGGAAATAAAGTCAGGCAGTTCTGCTGGGGGTGCCAGAACCCTACCCCATCTGTGTCAGACAACTTCCAATAACGCAGAGGACGCTACTACTGTACACGTGTGCTGAAAGTTAATCCCTGAAGCACTGCTCAGCTGCAACTAAGGCTAGAGGGGCAACTTCTATGCCCCTCCATTTCCAAAGGAGAAAGCAGAAAGGGCTATTCTGACCCTGAGCAAAGGTTACATAAAATCCCAGAGCTACTACAACAGGTATCTTCTGGAAGTGGGAGAATGAAAAAAAAAAAAATTAAAAATTTGAAAAAACATATGCAGATTTGTGTTACAGAATAAGTCTCCTCCTAACTGGACCAGTTTTAGGTCTGAATACACTCTAATGAAATCTATTTAGAAAAACATGACTCAGTATTTTGCTACCATGGGTGTGCTCATAACAAAGTCTCAGATCAAAGCTTCAATTTCCATGTGACAATTTTCAGGCTAAAAACTTAGCTAGCATTTGCAAGGCAGCAACACGTGGTCCAAAATACCAGCTTCAGTTTCAGAAAAATAGAGCACAGTAGAGAGAGCTATTAAAATCCAAGTAACTGCTTTGTAAGAATTTCAATGATTTTACCTTCTTCATCCAAATTCTCTTCTGTGATTACAGGCATCCCAATATGAGTAACAGTTCCCTTCACCGCTTGCATGTCACCTACAAATAAGTTTTAGGAAAAAAGTCAGGTTGTTTTTTTTTTAACCTCTGTTGTAGTTTTGTGTGGCTGGGTTGATAGAGAACAAGGGGCTGCAGGGGTGGCTTCTGCCAGAAGCAGCCAGAAGGTCTCTGCAGGCCCGAGAGAGTAAACATTGGCTGATTCAAGGCCGAAGTTGTTGCTGACCAAGGCCGAGCCCATCAGTGATGGTCACAGTGTCTCTGGGAATCACATTTAGGAGGAAAAAACCCACAAGCAGCTGCTTTTTGCCCTCAGAGAAAGGAGGGAAAAGATGTGAGGAACTCTGCAGACACCAAAGCCAGTGAAGGGGGAGGAGAGGGTGCCCCAGGTGCCACAGAGAAAGATGCCCCTGCAGCCTGTGGAGAAACCCACATTGAGTGGGTGTCCCCCTGCAGCGCATGGAAAGGGCTGAGACCTGCAGCCAGAGGCCCTAAGTTGGAGCAGGTGGAGACGTACAAGGAGATGCCATGACCTGCACTGGAGCAAGCCCCTGCCAGTGCTTGAAGCCCGTGGAGAGAGACAGAGACACAGAGATGAGCGAGGGAGAGATCCGTGCCAGAGCAGGTTTCCTGGGTGGGAACTTGTGACCCCGTGGAGGACCAGGCTGGAGCAGTCTAGGTGTGACTGAGAGGCATTCTGTGATTTATGACTGCACCCCAGAGCAGTGACCCACACTGGGGCAGCTGGTGAAGAGCTGAAACCCTCTGGGAAAGGACTTGCATTGGCGAAGTTCTTGAAGGGCTGTCTCCTGTGGGTGGGACTCCATGGTGCACCAGGGGAAGGGTGTGTGGAATGAATGCCCCCCTAGCTAAGAAGGGCACCAACTTGTGAGGAACTGACCAAAACCCTCACTCCCTTCCCCTCCCTGTGCCACAGTGCAGGGAGGGGAAAGAGGAAGGGAGCAAAATCATGACTAAAGTGAAGTCTGCTGAGCAGGGAGGGGTGGGGGGGAGGTGCTTTAAGATCTGGTCATATTTCTTATTACCTGACTCTGGTGTCACTGGGTGTGCAGGGCAGTGCCCTCAATTAGAGTTTTCTTTCCTTTATTCTGTGCTGAGTCTGTTTTGCTGTGACGCTGATTATGGAATGATCTCTCCCTGTCCTTATCTCCACTCCTGAACCTCACAACATGTATTTTCTCCCCTGTCCAGCTGAAAAGGGGAGTGATAGGGTGGCTTTGGTGCTCTGGTCTCCAGCCAGGGTCAAATCACCACAACTTCTATATCTCAGGTCCAGCAGTTAAATGACTCCAGTCAAAGGCTGTAGAGAAATACCTATATTTCACAGTACCTTCATATACTAAAGAAGCCTTCAATAGTAAGTCATTAATACAACAGTAAGTCATTAAAAGGGCAGATAATGGCAGGACAAGGGGGAATGGTTTAAAGCTGAAGGAGGGAAGGTTTAGATTAGATATTAGGGGGAAGTTTTTTACAGAAAGAGTGGTGAGGGGCTGGAACAGGCTGCTCAGAGAGGTGGTGGATGCCCCGTCCCTGGAAGTGTTCAAGGCCAGGTTGGATGGGGCCCTGGGCAACCTTGTGTAGATCCAGGCCTGAGGTTGGTGGCCCTGCCTGTGGCAGGGGGTTTGGAGGTCTATAGTCCTTGGGGTCCCTTCCAACCTATGCCATTTTATGATTCTATGAATACTACACGTTTAAGGCATATTAACCACTAACTCAGTCCAGACATAATTCAGAATGCCCTTATTCCTCCTAAAAACTTCATCTACTGTTCTGAAGTGAATCAAAGGCAACATTGCCTAATGTTCACCCCTGAAGAGGGAAGAATTTTCTCAGCAACTTTTTTCTAACAGAAGCTAGAGTACATAAAAAAACCTGTGTTTGGAACTTTGAAATTAAATCACTTTCTTCAAAATAAAGGTCATTAAAAACTACTTTGCTGTTCAATTTAATTTAACCTTTAATAAATAACAAGTAAATGAAAAATTTAGATAGCAGAGCAATTTCAATTAGTTTAAATGTTGGGTATCAGAAAGACAATTTCCCTAAGAAACAGTAATTTCCTATGTTTTCAGAACTGGGAACCAAAGCAATCTAAAGAAAGCCTTTGAAGACAAAGACAGACATGCATAAGCAGGCATGTGCAAACACCTAGAAAGTAAAACTGCATCAATCCAGGTTACATAAATGCTATGATAGTAAAATAAACTAAATCAATCACTAGGCAGTTCAGACATGCCAAAGATCAGCAACACCAGATAGGGGTCTCTCCACCAGAGACTGGAAATATACAACCCATCTCCCTCTCCCTTCTCACCTGCTCTTTTGATCTAGTCAATTACCCTCACACCAGGTTGATGTCAAAATGAGTCATTCCTCAAGTTTTAAGACTTGATCTCTTTTAGAATGTATTAACATAAATGATGACATCATATAACAAAAATCCACATAAATGACTAATCCTTTAAGTTATTGGTCTCAGCATCACACTAACAACAAGCCTCACAAATAAAAAAAGAGATGAAAATGATGTTAACTTAGCAGCCTTGGATCAAGTACATCATGCTTTCGGAAAAAACTTCTGGTCTAAGGCAGTTTGCTCCTTAGAATACTTAGGAGAAATTATTATATAATAGACTTATAGAACCACACCAAAAAAAAAAAAAAGGGGGGAAGCTAAGTCTAGCTATTAATAAAACAAATCTAGAACTGTTATAATGTAATAACTGCAATACTGAGATTAAGGAACTCATTTGAAAAGAGCTTTGAAACTACATTCATTGTTGACAAAAGACCTCACATAGGAGTACAACAACTGTCAGTAACAAAGAAGAAAATAATGAGTATCAGATGGAAGGAGAACTACTGATGTGACAGAGCAGGTACCAGTCTTACAAAGCAATCATCATCATTAAGACCTCAACATCATTTTCTCCTAAGACAAATTACAAGATATTCCTTTGAGAGGGGCAGATTAGAAACAGGCAAGGTTTACTTTGGATTTCTTGAAGATAGTATGAACTATGTAAATTACCAGATAGTTTCGACTTTTGAAGCTATTTTTTGGATGAAAATCAGCCAATCTGTGAGAAGAAAGATTCTTAATCTCCAGAAGGTTTGTTATAAAGCAATAGGAAAAATTAAGACACTGCCAACACAAAGGACATGCTCTTCCAAGGTCATGCCTTTCCAGAGAAAAATTAGAAGGACTATATATGAAACTTCAGATTAACTATAAACTGCATGCACTTACATTGTCTTTCTACCTGACCAGACTGTGGAAAGCAGACAGAAAGGTTTGATTCAGTGCAAAGCAATCATGCTGATTGATTAATTGATATAGGTGTAGCTTAAGAGACAATTAATATAACCTTAATATAAGAATTTTTGTAGTTTTAAGAATTAGGCTGGTTTAAGAGCAAACTGTAACCGTGTAAGCTGCTTGTGAGAGCAGATGCAAAACTTAGCCATAACAGTGCAACAGTCACAGCTTTGAAGATAAAGAAGTAAGAATCTGTGTGTTTTTAGGAATAGATTAGTTTTTGAATTTTAGCAGAACTTGGCTGTAATCACATGAGCTGTTTCATGAATCACAGAATCTTAGGGGTTGGAAGGGACCTCAAGAGATCATCAGGTCCAACCCCCCTGCCAAAGCAGCTCCCCAGCTCATACTGCACAGATAGGCATCCAGACGAGACTTGAATATCTCCAGAGAAGGAGACCCCACCACCTCCCTGGGCAGCCTGTCCCAGGGCTCTGGCACCCTCACTGGGAAAAAGTTCTTCCGCATGTTGGTGCGGAACTTCCTGTGCTCCAGCTTACAGCCATTGCCCCTTGTCCTGTCCCCACAGACCACTGAAAAGGGGCTGGCCAATTCCCCCTGCAACCCATGTCTAAGATATTTATAAACACTAATTAGGTCCCCCTTAATTCTTCTTTTTTCCAGGCTGAACAGACCCAGCTCACTCAGCCTCTCCTCATAGGGGAGATGTTCCAGACCCCTAATCAACTTTGTCGCCCTTCTCTGGACTCTCTCCAGAAGGTCCCTGTCTTTTTTATACCAGGGAGCCCAGAACTGGACACAGTATTCCAGGTGGGGCCTGACCAACGCAGAGTAGAGGGGGAGGATCACTTCCTTCTACCTGCTGGACACACTCTTCCTGATGCACCCCAGGATCCCATCGGCTCTCTTGGCCACCAGGGCACACTGCTGGCTCATAGCCAACCTGTCATCAACCAGGACCCCCAGGTCCTTCTCCACAGAGCTCTTTTCCAACAGGTCATCCGTCAGCCTGTACTGATACAGTCAGTTATTCCTCCCCAGGTGCAAGACTTTACACTTGCACTTGTTGAATTTCATTAGATTTCTCCCAGCCCAGCTCTCCAGCCTGTCCAGGTCTCTGGATGGCAGCACAGTGTTCCTGCGTGTCAGCCACCCCTCCCAGCTCTGGATCATCGGCGTACTTGCTGAGGGTGGATGCTATTCCCCGGATGAAAGCGGCTACAAAACTTAGCCACAATAGTGCAACAGCCTTGAAACTAGAGGAAGTAAGAGATAGAGGAGTCATAAATAATGAGACTAACGACCAATTAAAAGACAGAGTATATCTTGTTTTCAGTGTAAAGCTAACTAGTCGGTGCAGGTGTTTGGAGCCCAGATAAGCGTGGAGAAAACCGTAAAGAGCATGCACTGAGAGCAAGGAAGATGACAAGCCTTCATCCCTGAAGACCACCAGAAGACCCCCTGAGTGTCATTGAGCATGCTCTATCTGGGTAGAGTTAATGTAAATGGCTTCCTGGGAATAATTTGCATAACCCTGCCTTTTCTTAGAAATTATAATGAATAGGTATGGTTGATCTGTATAAATATGAGAAATTTGTCTTTAAGAGGCGCACACATTTGGAGGAGCGATCCCCTGTGTGCCCAGCACTGCAATAAAGGATCCCTGCTTCATAGGCACCAAGGCTAGTGAGTTTTGATTCCGGCTTTCTGAGGCATCAGGTTCCATTAAGATAGGGGTATCACAAAACATTTCTCGATGTCCACTAATCAACAGTATAGTTTAACCCATTTGCCTCAGCTAACAAAGCAACAGATAAACTTCTGCGGTCTCTCCAGGTTCATGAATGCAATGGAGAAATACCTTTGATTCCCAAAGAATCTCTTCTCCTTGATGGCTGTGGGCTCCTGCTGGTTTTTTTACTTCTGCTTGGAGATTTCCCATAATTCGATCCGGATTCAGAAGACTCTAATTTTACTTGACGGTGTCTCCTGGATTTGGAAGCCTGGAACCCAAGCACACATATGAATGATACACAGAAACTACATCATCTACAGCCAGGGATTACTGTATGTCACCTGTACTTCACAAGTCAGCAACCACTTCCATGTCAGGGTGGAGAGGGATGGAAGGGGATGGAGGATTCCCACTAGTTACTGCTCTTCAGTTTGAAGAGGACAACACCCTTTTATGCTTTAATTGGCCTACCACTTAAAATTCAGGTAATGAAAACTTCATTTATTCTCTGTTGGTATCAGCCTACCCCTGCTGTGTGCAAGCAAAAGGAACACTTCCAAGAACTACTGCACCACAAAGCCTCCTTACTGTCATATTTTGCTTAGTTGCCTAGAAAATAGTATCACTGCATATTCACAGGTCTGGACTGCTGCACATTCCAGAGCTCTGCTTCATTTAGTAATGTATTTTTCAATAAGAGATTTTAATTAACAAGGAAAGTTGTAATGTTTCTCATAGGCCTGCTAGAAAAAGCCAAATCAACAAGATTTTTAAAGTAGCTGTCACTGAAATAATGTTTCCAAAAACTGTCAACTGAATTTAAACCCCAAAGTTCCATTTTCACAATCAGTTTCCAATAGAATCACAGATTCACAGAATGTGTTAGGTCGTAAGGGACCTTTAAAGGTCATCTAGTCCAACCCCCTGCAGTAAGCAGGGACACCTTCTGCCATTTTCCATTTCTAAATGGACTTGTTACCTCAACTTCAAGGAAGCTGAGCAATTAAACTTGCAAGTATTTTTATTCCATCTACTTAGAGCATAGACATTAAGATACCTTGTAAATTAAAATACCCCAAGCATAGACAATCTGCAATTTTTCCATAAATATAGCAATAAGAGCTTCAGGTTTCCTCAATGTTAGGTAAACTTGTAATTCAACCTCTGGATGTTCTCAGCCCAATATTAACTCATTCCTTTCTGACCCAGCATTTACATTATTTTAAAGAACAGTTTTAAGGGCCAGTTTAAATACCTCCATACCCTCAAATTTTATACCTACTTCAACAACTGCAGAGTAAGACTTGTATTTGATTTTAGCCAATGCATTTGCTCTTTCAGAACCCTGCAAAGAAACAGAAATCAACAGTATTGAAATATCACATCAATCGCTTCAGCAACAGTTCACTACAGCTGCAATTCTATTATTACAATTAGTTAATATAATTAGAATCCTGCCAAACTGTTACTTAAATAAAAAAGTTCATATTTCATTAAAAAGGCAGACCATAATTTTGGTTGCCTTCACATCTTACTGAACTTCAAAGTTGAAATAAGCAGACAAATACAACATGAGGTATTACATTTAGTTGAAACTCCAGGAGGAGCCATAAAGGAGTCTGGCCAAGATAATGTGGCTCTTCCCCCTTCTCACTTGAAAGAGACTTTTCATTAGAAGGATCTGAGAGTTATCACAGCTGTGAATGGTCACAGCTTAACAAAAGCAAACAAAAAGCAAACCAGCCCTACAAGCTATCCCTGGAACTTACTTTTACACTATCGAGCCTCCATATAATTGCTTAGCCTGTAATCTGAAGTTAAGAAAAACCCCAAACAACCAGATTTGGCCTGCACAATGTCACAAACTGGTTTGGTTTTCTTACCTCTGACTCTAAGGAAGTTTCTTCTTCGTTTCTGTTTGATATTTTGTCTGTTCCTTTAATATTTAGGAGTAATTTCTGGGAGAAAAAAAAATCAATGTCTGTCATATACAAGTCCAATAAAATCTAAGAATTATAAAAAACCAAAACAAGTATTTACACATATGTCCAGTTTCTCCCTTGACCTCACACAATGGCCTTTTCTTAATCCAAGAGTGAGTGTTAAAGAGGTACTTCATACAGTCATTCTAATACTACCATAAATTACATGTTCCGTGGCTTACCACTCAGCAGACCTTTATGTTATCCTAGAGGTAGTACCACATAAGTCCACGTCCTTCCACCACTACTATAATTCTGTCTAAGCTTTTACTCATTCCACATCTTCAGTGTTACAGTTTTTTCTACTTAAGTCTGAGATTTGCAAAGCATGCTCAGAGGTAATTAGGCTAAGACAGACAATTCTTACATGTTCACACAACCTGTTAAGTTGCCACAGCATAATGGTTGACATTACCGACCATTCTGTTCTGCTGCCACTCCTGATGCTCCAACGTTAGGTCTTTAAGAGTCACAACAAAATCATCTTTTATCAAGCTCAGGGCCTTGTCTGGCTGGGATCTGTCAGCTGAAATGACACACTTCATTTTCTGATAGTGGTCATGAATATTCATCAGCTCCTAAAATAAAAAAAGAAGGTTATACAACCCATTCAAAGGAAGCCATTGAACTACAAGGAGTGTTAGAGAAACAGACTCTCTTTAGAACAGTTTCTGTTTCAGGGAACCTAGCACTGGGCCATTAAATAAGCAAAAAAAAGAAAGAGTATCTTGAATTATTTCAACTGAAAAGGAAGTCTCAGTGGTACTCAGTGTTCACAGAGGTCTCATTCTGACATGGTGGTCTATTTCCATCTCTTTGTAGGGAGCATTTCACTTCCTCCCTTTGAGGAAAAAGGTCTTCTCACCCTGCCATAGATTACTGATTTTTGTACCACTCTAGTCAACCAGAGATAGGTATTTGCTAGCAGCAAATGGAAAAAGCTGTAAACAAAGAGCTATTACTGAGTCATAATGAGCAATGTAAGAACTTACACCGGACTTAAATTACCCCTTTTTTTTTTTTCATAAAATGTCTTCTATATTAAACAGAACCAAGTTTTAAGAGGAGAAATAAAGGTTGGAAAAAGCCATAAACTTGCAAATAAGTAAACTCATATTACCACAAGTATCAAGCCTCCATCTGCGACCTGCAGACATTATCAAAACAAACACGTATGCCCCTACTCACCACTGTCCACTTTTCTCTGCCCAAGTGACAATCCTTTATACCCTTCCCCTTTTTACATCTGACTGAGGCAAAACCACAAAACATTAAAGCATATTTCAGTATTTTAAAATGTACAACAAATATTCCAAAATAAATGCTGCCTGAATTTCTGAGTGTTCAGTAAAACTACAGGCTATTATTCAAGTCTGCATTCCATAAGAAGATTTACGAAGGACAAGACCTTGTCCAGTAGAGAAGTCATAGCTCTCAGACAACAGAAGAAAAACAAAACCTCAGTGATTAATCAGTAGTTTTAAAAGTTACTCTACCTCCAATACATCATTAGTGATGAGGCTGTTTACTCTGTTACTGGGGTCCTTAAATTCTTCTTTCAACTCATTTTCCTGAATCTTCTTCTTAGTTCTGTAGTTAAGCTAAAGCAAGAGACAAGTTTTGTAACCTAAAGTCAAACTTAAAACAGCACTTCTTGAAAATTCTTACTGCAAAACATCCAACAGTCAAGAGGTGTTGAAAGGCATAAAACCATCTCACCAACAAGAGCTTTACTCACTAAAGCTCTACTGCCAAGTGCTCAGTCAGCACTTTTCAAAAATGATTCCCCAGTCAATAACTTAATGCAGTGCCCATGCCACAAATGACATGAAATCTCAAATCTAATAACATTAGTTACTGAAAAAATATTTTCAGGTGAGAAGCCTGGTACATTTAAACATCCCCTAAGCTTTACATCACATACCATGTAGCTATGTAAGCAACACATACTACATTTCAACACTCACAAAGCTAAGCTAAAAACATGAGTGCTGTCATAGAATCATAGAATGGCATGGGTTGGAAGGGACCCCAAGGATCACAGAGTTCCAACCCCTCTACCACAGGCAGGGACACCAACCTCAGGCCTGGATCTACACAAGGTTGCCCAGGGCCCCATCCAACCTGGCCTTACACCTCCAGGGACGGGGCATCCACCACCTCTCTGGGCAGCCCGTTCCAGCACCTCACCACTCTCTCTGTTAAAAACTTCCCCCTAATATCCAATCTAAACCTTCCCTCCTTTAGCTTTAATCCATTCCCCCTTGTCCTGCCACTGTCTATCCTTTTAAAAAGTTGAATCCCCTCCTGCTTATAAGCTCCCTTCAGGTACTGGCAGGCTGCAATGAGGTCCCCCCCACAGCCTTCTCTTCTCCAGGCTGAAGAAGCCCAGCTCCCTCAGCCTCTCTTTGTAGGGCAGGTGCTCCAGCCCTCTAAACATCTTTGTGGCCTCCTCTGAACCCACTCCAACAGTTTTACATCTTTCTTGTATTGGGGCCCCAGGTCTGGACACAGAACTCCAGATGGGGCCTCACGAACTGTTCCCCATTGAAAGCTGAAGATAATTTATGCCATGAATGTCACAACTCACTAGCTTGGGCATGGCTGTGAAATGGAACGCTCTGGCGAGTCGCAGCGTCCTAAAGATGTATGCTGCATCATAATGCTGGGAGTCTATCAGGTCCTGTTGAAATCTCTGGATTTCAGGCCAATCCTTGAGTGCGATTCTGATCTGCAACAAAACAGTTGTATATTGTCATACCAACCCACAAATTTTAACAAATAAAAAAATTGATTCAGCTGACTATTATTACCATGTAATACTATGCAGAGTACATGGATGTCTAGGGTACAACATGCCACACCATCACAGAACTACAGAAAGGATCCTACTGCTATCAAATTTCATGTAGATAGGCGTATTACACTGTTGTGTTAAATATCCTTACTGAAGATACTTTCTTTGACAGTGACACAGAGCACAAGCCCTCTCTGACAATTGAAAGCTTCACCTTTTGCATCCTAAAGTGCCTGCAACAGTACACATCTAGGAGGTTAAGAAACAATACTTGTACCACGATTTGCTGCCAGTGAAATACTTGTAAAAGTATCCATATTGTCTTGCTTTCCTTCCTCTCCCATGTACTCTGTCCACTTCCTCTTCTCTCAAGTTAGCTTCTTTGACAACTCCTGGACTCTCTAACAATTGCTATATAGCAGTAATTTTAAAATTCCCTAAATTCATCTCTAAAAAGGTAATTCTTTGAAGGTATGATATGAGATGCAATAGCATTACTGGAGAATACTTAAACTTCAGTTTCTTGAAGAATTTGGACTCAATTGTGCATATGCACACAACATATATCACAGTTTCAAGTATATCACTTCTAGCACTGAGTTTCCAACTCCTTTATATAGTGGCATCCTGTCCTAGAAGCAGCAAGAAGACATGCAATTCAGGCATCCACCCTTTCAAACTATTCACAAATTCCACTTCTGGGTAACAAGAACTGGAAATAATCCAGCCAGCCTCCAGTGTGTTGAAATTCTAAGGAGTAACTGGAGCTGGAATGGAGTTCTCCCCACAGCTGGTGAGCACATTCTCTGTTCTCATTTAAAGGTAGCCTTCCTCAATTTTGAAAAGAGAAAAGCGTTCTATCTGGCAAACAAGATTTCTGAGACGATAGCTACTATTTAGGAGGCATAAGTAATATTTTAGTCACCAGCACATCATTTCTCCAACCCAAAGGTGTTTAAAGGGCTACCTTTTCCAAAGGGACCATCTGGTTCTAAGTATTTTTATTTTAAGAATGCATGAGGAAATACCCGTCCCATTTATGATGGTAAAGTAGACAGAAGCATAGGATATACCTTATATCTAGCATCTGCAGAAGATAAAAACACAAGAACAATTACCTTTTGTTTTGGCTGACAAAGCTGTGTACCGTAGAGCCCGTACAAAAGGTACAGAGCACCAACTCGAATCTGGAAAGCATATGGGGGCAAGAAGTATTGCTGTGCCAGTTCTAAAGTCTTCTTTGTGAGCTTATTCCTCTCCAAAGCTCTTACTCTACCACTGAAGCAAACAAAAAAGGAAACACATTAAGGTAAGTAGATATAAAACTAAAGGCTTTAGAAAATCCACAACACAGAAACGAGGTTTAGGTATTTTAACACATTAGCATATGGCCAAATTTCTGTGAAGTCTTCAAAGACAGCCAGACCTTAAGCTCTCACAGTACTGCAGGAAATTCTACAAAGTTAGACCTAGAGTGAAAAACACAATGCCCTACAGTGATACATTTTAATGTCCTTGGAATTGCATCAAGCTCCCTGAGATGTCAGCACTCAAAGCAGATGCAATGCTAACACACAGAATAAACGGAACTAACGACTGTTTTCCAGGAGCACGCAGGGACCGGTGCCATTCCCTCACGCACCGGCCAAGCAAACCTTTCCCAGAAGCTATGCCTGAGGGACCCTCGGCTCACCACACCCCCACACAGACAGCCCTTCCACCCCACACACACACCGTGCTACCACGGGGCAAATTCAGCAGCGGGGGAGTCTGGGAGAGGGAAGACGGACTCCCTGAGGTAGGAGGCGGGCAAAGGGGCGCCAAAGGGCGGCTGGGCCCGCTGCCCTTCCGGACGGTGCCGGCCAGGACGACTCGCAGGCCGCGGAGGAGACGGCCCGGAGACAGCGCGGGCCCGACGGCGGGTAGGCCGGCCAGGACACCCCCCCACTCACTAGAAGATGGTGTGAAAGCGGCGCTCCCGCCAGAGCTCGGCGAAGCGCTCGAAGCGGACGGTGTTGGCCTCCCGGAAAGCGCTGAGCAGATCCTCGCAGTCCTGCTGCAGCCCCGGCACGGCGCTCATCCCGGCACCCAGCCCGTCCCGCGGCCACTCCGCACTCCTGCGCGCATGCGCGGCCGTCCCGCAATACTCCCTGGGGCGCCTGCGCGGCTTCCCTGCGCATGCGCGCTCGCAGTTGCCGGGAGGTTTGGCTTGGGTTTGTGAGGGCAGCGGCTGTTATCCCGAGGTGGCTGTCCCTGTGCTCCCCGTCGTGAGAGCGAAGCCTCGGGGCGGCTGTCCCTCCTGCCACGCAGGCACAGAGGCCAGCGCTCCCCTCGGCCGGCCGCGGCGCGCAGTGGGGGTGGCAGCCCGGGGGAAGGAGGGGGTTCGGACGGGAAGGAGCTGTCCGCGGGTCGCCCAAGCAGCCGCCGCCGTCCTGCAGCCCCCGGGAGCCTGGGGATACCCGGCGCGGCTTCTTCGTCCCTCTCCCCTGTCGCCTCAGAAGCCACCCCAGCGAGCTCGCCGGCCTGCAGCCCGGGAGCCCGGGTACAGCGGGGTCTTCCGAGGGAACGGGGGGCACGGCAGGGGCACGGCTACGCCGGCGCTTCGCGACCGTGTGGACGTGACGCACCGCCACGCTCCGGGACAGATGTGCCCCGCGAGGGGAGCCTGCCCTGCCCGCGGCTCCGTGCCGAGCGCCCCGCTGCCGAGGTCCATCTCGGCGGCTGCCCGCCCCGTCCCGGCTCTGATCGCCGGCAGCGGAAGCCCCGCTTCCGCCTGAGCGAGCGCGGCGGGCAGGGGATCAGCCGGCGGCCGCCGCCTTTGCGCTCGGGAGCGGCGTGCCGCCCGCCCCGCGCATGCACGGCCACACGTAGGCTGGCGGGGCGAGCCGGCCGGGCGGGGAGGGGGCCGCGGCTGCCGAGCCGCACGTACGGTGAGTGGGCGCGGCCTCGGCGGCGGCGCGGAGCCGGGCGGCGGGGGCTCTCCTGCCCCGCGCACGTCGGGGCGAGCAGCTCCCGAGGCGGCTGGGGAGAGAGGAGCGCCGGCGTCGGCGAGCCCCCGCGCCCGAGTGAGTACAGACCCGCGGTGCCGGGAGAGGTGGGCGAGCGGCGAGCAGCGAGCCCCGGCTCGGGTTGGTCGGGAGGTGTTTTCTGGGGGAGGCGGGTTTGGTGCTGTCTTCCCCGGGAAGCCCCAGGGCCCTTCGGCAGTTCCCAGGAGGGTTCAGGGACGGGCTTCTGGTTTCAGGGCGTCGTTACCGTGTCCGGCGCCCGCGGGTGGAATTACCTCTGCGGCCGGGGCTTGGCCGGGGGCGGGCTGCGGTCTGGTGGGAGCGGGGCTGGGCGGCAGAGCTGCACCTGCGCTGGAGAGCGGGTCCCAGGCGGGGCGGGAGAGCTGCTGCACCCGCGGGGGAGAAAAGGGGGTGGCTGTGACCTCGGCTTGTGCGAGGCTGCCCCTGCGCTGGGGGAGCCGTAACGGGTGGCGAGCGGCACGTAGGGACCGCGCCGGCGGAGCGTGGGGCGGCGCGTTTCGCGCTGCCGTCGGGGCGTTTAAACCTGCGGGAGTTTCGCGCTGCGGCCGCGTTTAAACAGTGCGTGTCTCGCTCTCTCAAGTGGTCACGGGCTGCAAAACTGATTTCCAGTTCTGCTGGCTCTGGTACCGCGGTGTTCTCCCACTCGCAATTAGCATCAACTCATTGTGCCGAAGGTCGGTCCCTAAAGCTCGGCGCTTCAGGCTGTCAGCTCCTACAGTGACAGCAGCTCCCGCAGTGCCTCAAGCACAAGAGCATCTTTCCGTATTTATTATATTTCCCCAAAAAGTGGCTGGAATCCAACCTTTAGCTGGCTGTATAGATGAGTAGGAAATTAATGGCCATCATCTAAAAGCCATTGTCTTTAAGCACCACTGCTTGCCGCTATCATTGATTGTAGGAGCAGGAGCATTAGTAGAGCTGGGCAGGTTTTAGCAGGGGGGAGAGCTGCACCTGCTGGGGTTTGGTTTGGCTTTGCTTGTTTGGTTTTTCCTGAAAAGACATTTTCCTCTATCGCTTGGATTCATGGATGGCAGTGAGCTCGTCCAGTACATGATCCTGTCTTCAACAGAGTGTACTGATTTGAAGCAGAATCATAGAATTGTAGGGGTTGGAAGGGGCCTTGAGAGATCATCGGGTCCAACCCCCCTGCCAAAGCAGCTCCCCAGCTCATACTGCACAGATAGGTGTCCAGATGGGTCTTGAATATCTCCAGAGAAGGAGACTCCACCACCTCCCTGGGCAGCCTGTCCCAGGGCTCCCTCACCCTCACTGGGAAAAAGTTCCTCTGCATGTTGGTGTGGAACTTCCTGTGCTCCAATTTGCAGCCATTGCCCCTTGTCCTGTCCCCACAGACCACTGAAAAGGGGCTGGCTGATTCCCCCTACATCCCCTGCTTCAGATAATTATACTTTAATTAGGTCCCCCCTCAGTCTTCTTTTCTCCAGACTCAACAGCCCCAGCTCTCTCAGCCTTTCCTCATAGGGGAGATGCTCCAGGCCCTTAATCATCTTCGTAGCCCTTCTCTGGACTCTCTCCAGGAGATCCCTGTCCTTTTTATCCCAGGGAGCCCAGAACTGGACACAATACTCCAGGTGGGGCCTGACCAGGGCAGAGTAGAGGGGGAGGATCACCTCCTTAGACCTGCTGGCCACACTCCTCCTGATGCCCCCCAGGATCCCATTGGCTCTCTCAGCCCCCAGGGCACACTGCTGGCTCATGGCCAACCTGTCCTTGACCAGGACCCCCAGGTCCTCCTCCACAGAGCTCTTCTCCAGCAGGTCACCCCCAGCCTGTCCTGATACAAATGGTTGTTCCTTCCCAGGTGCAAGACTTTACACTTGCTTTTGTTGAACTTCATCTGGTTTCTCCCTGCCCAGCTCTCCAGCCTGGCCAGGTCTCACTGGATAAATACCATTTATTATGTACTCCTAGCAATAAGGATCCAAGGCATGAGACAGTTAATAATTGACACATCATGGAGCGAGTTCATCATTGTTTATATGTCAAGCCAAGCCTGCCTTCCTAACGGGACTTACCCCTTTGTAAGCAGCAGAGGAGTCTGGCTTTTGAGTGCTGCTAAATTGATAAAGCTGGAGCGTGTTTTCTGATGTTTGTGTTTTAAGCGTGCACCAAGTGTTGTGGTTTCTCCAGGATGGTGTTTCAGGAAATGCTGGATGGAAATTTCCTTCCCTCCCAAGGCAGACGGGGTTTCATGTCGTGACACTTTGATCCTGGGAGATGATGTAAGATGTAGTGAGTTATTGTGCCCATAATGTTAAGGGTGCTTAGTTTTTCCTTGCAGAAAGTTTGGTTACACTGTTAAAAAAGTAAATGCAGAGGAGAAAAAAGCAGAAAAAAAAGAGCAACAGGGTCTCTTCCTAGAATTTCTCTTCAGTACTGTATACAATGGAACACAGTCTTAATTCTTAGGCTAGCTAGCAACTCTACTCCTGATAAAGTGTTTTCATCTAGCACTCCTTCAGATGTTTTATTAGTATGTTTCCATTCCCAACAGGCTACCTTCCAAATTACAAAGAAAAAGGAAAAAAATTAGATGATGCTGGTTCCTGTGTCCTCTTTGTATTACTGAACTCCTAAACCAAAGGATGCAATCCTGTTTGCCCTATTTAATTCCTGACATTTAAGTTGTAACTTAGAAAGTGATTTATCCTGTACAAAGAGGGGAGGGGTGTTTCTCCAGTTGCACATGGCACAAGAAAACTGCTTTTTAAAAAAAACCCAAAAAAACCTTGTAGGATTGTATTAGAACACAGTTTCAAGTTGAAAACGTAGATAAATCACGTTTTAATGGATTTCCATGAGAAGAAATCATTCATATATTTTATTAAATAGCATATTCAAACTTCTGTGTGTACAAACCTTATGCTAACACCAAGTAACAGGATGATACTCTGTGACGGTGCTGGCACACGCCTTCTGCTTTCAGATTTCCCAACCAAGCAAAACCATTGCAAACAATTTTTAATCTACACATTGATTTAAGAAGGCAGCAAGAGTCACAGTTTCTTGTTAACTCATTTGCATGTACTGAGAGCAACTGAAATCACCTGGAGACAGGATTTTGGATTCAACTTAGTTTCTCTTTTGTTACTAAGAGCATTCTTGATGTGATCACTCCAACAGGTTTCCTAAATGTTCTCTGTCCCTCTGGCTCTCTATCTGTTGTTCTCTCTTCTCTTTAACCTCCCACAGAAAAATCCACACCCTCCCTAACGTCCAACTTGTTAAACTGCCTGCTTAACTTCTTCTGTTCATGCATGTAGTCTACTTAATTCGGATCGGATAACCATTGTGCCAAGGGGAACAGGATTTAGCTCTAAGAGCAAGTCTGAGTTTAGAAACTTCTTCAGAAAACAGGCCACAGGTATAGTTAGTGTCAAAGTTTCTGACCTCAGAAGTTTAAAAGTGGTTTTGGCATCTCTGTGTTTTAGAATGGGGGTAAGGGAAGACCAGAAAGATCACAGATGTCACAAAGTAGAAACAAACCTTCTTTTTTATTGAATTTTATACTGTTACACAATTAAAGAAATACAGTCACAAGTATGTCAAAATTTTTCAAGAGAAATATCAATTGCAGTAACGTTGTACTTGGTTCCAAAAAAGAATTCCATTAAAATATACCACTTCTTCATGAGAGAATACTGCTATTATTCACAAAATCTACCATACTGTGTAAATCCAGTAGCAAACTCTTTTAACTTTTTGGTAACTTGGCAAGCCTTGCTCAAGGTAGGCAGGGAAGCAAAAGGAAAATGTCAAACTCTCTTCTAGAATTTGGATCAAAAATCACAGCTCTCCAGCATGGAGCTTTCCAGGGAGATAAATTGCCTAATTCCTAATGGTAGTTTTAATGAAAGCTGGATACCAACTAAGTGAATTCCTCTGAAAATGGTCTTCCTGCAAAGTACTGCTGGCCTGTGAAATGTTTATTTTCATGTTGGACAATTAAGTTTGAATAACATACATTAGTGCAGTGACATTTGAGTGAGAGGTGTGTTCTCTTTAGCAGCAGCTAATCAGTGAGATGGGAACAGATGGGTGACCTCAGGCACATCCAGCCTGGGTGACAGTGGTTGCCTACTCATGACTCCCAGCTTCCCCAGCACAGTTTAGCAAAGGAAATGGTTCATTCAGCAGCATAACAGGCTACTGGTGGAAAAGCCCACGTTTCTGCCTTGAGCTGCTGTTGTTCAGTTATTAAATAAACAGCTTTATAAACAATGAAAAAAATACTCTTAAATATGCAGTACTTTAACCTGTAGTCATTAGACTTAGGCTCAGCTTCCACTGAAATACATCAATTAACCCAAAATAAGCTTTAGAGTCTAACTTGTCACATTTAATTGTTCTTTCTGATCTTAATCAGTGATTCTTTAGTTCATTAATTACTGAGGGAGAGTTTAATGTGCATACATAGACCCACAGGAAATAAAACTGAACAGTAAATTGTTCCTGTTGAAAACCTTTGGGTAAAAAGACCAACATAGTCCAACCTCTGTGAGTACCTGGGAGGAAGGTGTGTTAGAAAGGTGTACTTTAGACTCCAGGCTACCTTAATTTACTCAGTGTATTACACTCAAGATCAAGTTAGTTACTGGGCAGGAGACTTAAGTGACTTCTTGGGAGCCAGTATTATAAACACTAGTTTAAAAATTCCTTTACCTTTTAACAAAACCATCATATGGTTGATAAAATCATCAGCTAGAATCCCTATGTGAAAATATATTTATGCTATGCCATAAAGGCAGGTCTGACAAGCACTGTGATCACCCTGACCTTCTGGAAGCTAACTTGGTTAGTCTCACTTCATCATTTCCAGATAACTGAGCATGTTTGATGTGCAGAAACACTCCATTTATCTACAGTTTCTTCTTTACTACTGGTGAGCCTGAATGCTCTCATGTAGTGCCTTGATGTTTTAAAAGGTAGCCAATCAGCAAAGTTATTCAAAATCAGTAAGAAAACACTCTGTATTTAGAAGAATCAGGGTGTGTATTCCTGTAGTTAAAAAAACCCAGAACCCAACAAAACAAACCACCGAACAACAAAAGCAGCTAAAAGGTGTGCTGTACTTCTGGGGTTTATGAGCTTGTATCTGTGTTTAGTAGCAAAGCTCTGACAAGGCTGTTCATACCAGTAGTTGCTTATTTCTGTTCCTTTTACCAGGACAGTTGACAAAATGCCTTATTGTTATAGCTAAGAAAAAAATGTGAGAGTTGGGAAGATTTGTAGGTGAACTATGGCTCATTTAAATCCACGGCTGCTGTCACTGCGAGCAGAAGTGATTCCAGCAGGCTCATGACCATAAATCATGTGGGTCACTGAAGTCTCTTCCTCCTCTTTTCAACATAGATTTTTCTCTCTGATAAATTTACTACCCTCTAAAAGTATGCTGAAGAGCTGACAGATTCAAACAGGTCAGGCTCCACCAAAGTAAGGTCAAGAGAGTAACAGAACAGCAGCAAGCAAGATGGTAGCAAGCTTCTTGTGGGACATGAAAGGGGGTAACCCACTCTGCCAGCCCAAAGCAGTAAGAAAAGCAGAACCCATGTGTACCTTTCACGTGGCTGCAAGACTCTCCTCACTGTATCCCAGAAGCGTGACATCACTCTATGCAGAGCCAAGCACCGGGGATATCACTAATAGCTGGTGTTTTACCTAAACCTTTCACAACTTCACTACTAAACCTCTTAACTGATGAGAGAGAAAGAGATGCCATGGTAAGAATGCCATCTGAGACACCTCACACTGCAGGTCTGCAGTAGCACTGCTGCTTTTATCCAGAGAACACAAGTTTTGTACACTTAAAGGCTCCACTAAAAACTTTTAACATTCAGTAGCATGTGTATATTCAAAATGTTCTCTGTGTGAAGTTTAACCTCTAGCTTAGTGCACCTACACACTTTCTTCTCTCTACTCAACCTTTAAAAAAAAAAAAAAAACCACCACAACTGTCTTCTGCTACTGCTGTCTTTGCTTTTTATAGTTGATACTTAATACTCTCCATCTAGTTTAACACAGTTGGGTCAGTTTGGAAAGTGCTCGTTTCAAGTGAAACAGGTTAAGCTTATGTACCATTATATTGATTTCAAAGGACTCAAGAGTCCAAGGAAAGCAGAGTTTCCAAAATAAACCAGAAATAATTCTTGTGATGCTCCATGTTTGATTTCTTACATTGAGATAAGGGTTTTTTTTAAACAGCTGGAAGACTGCACGGAATACCTTGACCATATTTACACATCACAAGGTTGTATCAGTAGCATTGTGTTTTCTAACAGCAAAATGAGCAAAGTCACCTAGTCAAAGTTACTGAGTCAACAGCACAAGAACATAGGACAAGCTGTATCATCAAGTACCAGCTTAGTTGTTTTGTTTTTAAATCATGCAGTTTTGCAATAAAAAGCCATCTTTAATTCCTCGTTCCTGTGACTTTTACTATTCCCTGCTTTCCAGTGTTACCTTGATAAAGCTTCCAGAGACAAGCCTTTAAGCTGTTGGTAAGGAAGAATCTTTCCACTCTACAGCAACACAAGTACGCTGGGCTCCTCACTCTCGAGTTTGCTAACTGGTGTGATAACAGGTTTTAAAGTTGAACGTCTTTGGCGAGCAGTAGTACAACACTGTCTAGGAGACTTCAGTACTGAATAGGCTCAAATAATTACTGGAGATGTTACAATCAAAATGAGGAAGCAGTGATTTCCAATCAACTCTAAGTTAAAAAGGGAACACGGATGAACAATAACCACTAACAAAAATATAAATTATCTCATTTCTCTCAGATAACACACTCCCCAAGGGGGCCTGGTCCACATATAGTTTATTGATGTAAGAAAACAATACAGTTAGTGTTAGATCCAACCACAAACAGCAAAAGAATGAGTGAATGAAGGTTTTGTACAGTACATATAGGAAAATAAGATGTTCGTGAGAACTATATATTTCTAAACAAAAAGGCTTCTAAATATATTCAAGTTACTGAAATCTACATGAAAACATATGGATGTTAATAGCAACAAGGTGCATAAAACCAAAACATCAAAATATTGAGCAACTCAATGAAGTACTAGATAAAACTTTGCTAACAATGCAAGATGTTTTACAATCTGCTTGAAATATCACCTATACCACACGGGGTAAGCTGAACATTTAGATTTAAGATCATACACAATATTAGCATTAACTTCAACAACTACAGGCAGGGAATTTTTTTTTTTTTTTAAGCTGGCAAAGTGACTACTTTTAAGAACATCAAACTCTCTCTAAATTGAGAACGTATCCAAATAAAATGCTGCTAGCCCTTTCCAGGTAAAGCCTTTCCTTTGACTAACCACACTCACTGAAGTCAAAAGCATAAGACAGCATTTAAGAACAATTTATGTTACAACGTGACTAAAATAATGACATAATCCAGGATTAAACATGGTTTCATAGGCAAACAAAAAAAAGATTCTTCTGAAAAACTAGTTTTTATAAATGCAGAATATATTGCATGAGGAACTGCTGGTATTTTTTAAGAAAATATATTGTGCGATTGTGGCTACAATGCACTGCTGCAAAGCATTGTTGTTTCTTACAAAAACTATTAAAATAAAAAAAAAAACACCTTACTTGAACATAAACAGTAAGAGAGCACAAATCTTCCAACTACCTATGAAAAGCAGGATGGAAGTATTGCCAGTTTTTCCTGTGTTGACGTCTCACTAATGGTACGTTTTGGTGACTAACTCCCCAGCCAAAAAATAAATACTTTTTTCTTTTTTTTTTTTTTAAAATCAGGTGCATATTTCCAAGCTGCTACTGCAAGTGTGTTTTAAATGTAATGGACTTAAAAGTGTATGTACCAAAGAATTATAAAAATGCGCTATAGTTTTGAGTTATTGTTACATAAAGAACATATTAAAAAGACTGTCAAACTAAGTAGAAAGGGGATCAAAACTGAACTAACTGAATTAGTGCAGTACTGTAGCCAGGCTTCTAAAATCAGATATAGAAAATATAAATAGACTGCTTTAGGTGATGATTCACCAGTGTCCAAAAAAGGAACAAGTATTGTGAAAGCTCAGTTAACTTGATCCAGAGCTCTGAGCAGTTCTTCACCCTGTAGCAGGTTTCTGTTGCCTTGTATGGGAGCATTTACTTCGCAATCGTAACTCGTGAGCTGGGGTAGTCCGCTTTCGTCCATCGACTGCCCTAGAAGTTTACTTGCTATGTCTATAGAGGGAGGGGAAGGAAAAAAATGCGCTTAATTCGCCGTGCTTAACCTCTCCTCCAAAACTGCTCCCCGGGGAGGTGAGTTTGGATGGTGGTGGCACTGGGTTCTTTCGCACAGCCCCCATCCACCCTCCTCTGCATATTAAAGAAAGCCAGTACTAACCAGTTGATAACAGAATGATTGTCTTTTGCTCCACTCGGTTACGACCACTTGTTTTACATCCCTTTACACGTTTCCAAGCAAGCGATGCATTTCCTCCATGGTCACCTGTCTGCTGGAATAAAGACCCCTAGAAAGAAATAAAATAAATCTTCTTTATTGAATACTGTATCTTTCTAGCCCTCCACGTCCCTCTTCCAAGCTAAGCGTCCCTGGTGCTAATCACTTCCGTAGGCATCATTACAGTCTAAAGCGGGCTTCATTCACAACTCAGGGAGGAAGAGACTTTCAAGTACACTGGCCTTGAAAATATATTTAAAAAGAAAACTGAAGCAGAACTCAAGACCTTTCTTCCCTTGCAGAAAACAGTTACTAAATGCTGGTTAGCATCAGTTACCGTGCTCAAGATCAGCATGTTTGCACCCTTTTCGTTACCGCTGCTCTCAGCGGAGTAAGCAGCAGGCTTTCGCTGGAGTTCCTCACAGCACAAGTAGGAGATTCAGGAACCTCAGTAGGTTGATTCTGTCAAAGCTTAAGATGTAAATTCTGCTTGCTCTCCAGTTACTGCCACCACGCTGCATGACGCAGACCTAAGCCACTGTAGTACAGACACAGCTCCTTAGCGTATTGTTTGGACAGCGGCATAGAAGATACAGAGATTAAGAAGATTTAAGGGCTCCATATAATTGGGATAAGTAAGAAGCTGCTACTGAAACAGATGGGATGGGAAGAAAAAACCCAAACTTGATCTTAGTATCAAGTCTGCTAGAAAAGTAGTTGAATCTGCAAAGTGTCATCTTGTTAGTAGCACTGACTGCTGCAAAAAGAGGAAAAGGTATTTCAGAACGCTGCTGTTATCAGTAAAGAACATATGGTTTCAGATTATAAAATATCCCTGCAAGTTGAAAGGACAGCTGGATAGCAGAAGTTATAGTTAAACATCTCAGACTTGGAAGCTGGATCTCATGGTAAGGTCAGTCACCAACATCACTGCTGGTTTGGTTTTTACCCTGGCTGCGACACAGCCCTTCATACTAAGGAAGATGGAATGATTCAGGTATTTTATAACCTCACTGTGACACATCTTGCCCTTCTCTAATTCTCCTGTTTTCTAGAAAGCCTTAATCTTCATTTATTTTCACTCTTTGCAAACTAGTCCTGCTTCCTTGCAGCAAAGGGATCGCAGCAATTTTTTGTCCCAACCCCAGAACACCATTTAGTCTAAGTCTGGATTTAACATAATTTTGCTTCCACACATGTGCAAGGCCTAGTTCATCCACTCAGAAATCCACTGTGGAGAAAGCAGTTGAACAACAAAAGCACTCACTTGAAACAACATCAGTAAGTCTCAACAATGTGGAAAATTAAGCTTCTGACTGTGCAGAAACCATCACAGTCTTTGCAACACTTATTTTTGAAACAACAGGAAGCTTTAGTAAAGGCTGAGGTTTGAGCCTACAAGCGTTAAAAAGGCACTAAGTGTAATAGCCTAAACACTCTTACAGTGGTTAACACCAAACTGCCCATGTTCTGTGCACTCAGAGACATCCCATGCTATTTGGAATACTCTACCTGGCAGCCCTAGGGGCAATGAAAGCCAACAGGTTTTCTTGCAGAGCTGTGAATGCTTACAGGGCTACTGGAAGCAGCAGAACGACATGAGTGAATGCACAATGCATTTGGTGAAGGGAAACAATGGCATAAGCATGACCTTATTTTTTTAAATAAAGCCTGCTTGCCTCAGGGAAAAAAATGGATATACGAAGCTCTCAGCTCTTCTAGAGGACAGCACTGATAAAGACAGGAGACAGCGATTCACCTCATGCCCAAACCAGAATGCTAACACAGGAATAACCCATAGTTCAGAAGAAAAATGATCCTGTGCCGAAAGGCGTGATGGGTGACTATACCTGGGAGATGGGCCACTGAGAAGGAATCTCAAAGGCTGTGCTGCAGCAGAGGAACTAAGAATTAACTGGGTGAAACTGAAGAAGAGGGAATTGGCAACGAAGGCAAGGAGAGAGGTAATATTTTGAAATCCTGAGCTCTGCCATTACGTGCTAAGAACTAACAGTAAGAGACAAGATCAGAGAGATGAAATATCCTTGAAGCAAATAACAGGCCAGATAGCTCAAATTAATCAAGTGTTCATCTAACAAAACTTTAAAAGTTTCTTTGAAGAGCTAGGCCAGATGATGATGAGCTAACCCACAACTGCACTCACAAATACTAGAGAATCTGCATGAAATGAAAGAAATAGTAATATATGTTTGCTGGGTTATATGAATTTTATTCCCTTATGGTTCAGATGGTTTTGTGATGAAATAAAGGAATCTCAGACAAGATGGAAAACTGAAAGTGTACAAAGAAGCATAAGACCACTACATCCAGTACTGACAAATGTGAAAACATGAGTTTGAATTCAGAAGTGAAATTAATATGGCAATTATAAATTTAAATGCGATGTCTTACACTTGTGCACATTCTACTGAAGGACATACATGATCACAAAAGAGTGTCTTCTCTCTAATCAAGAAGTGTGCTTGGGTATAGAGGGCATTTTTTGAAACAGCCAAGAGAAAGAGAACTAAAATCAGAGCACCTGCACCTATGTGGGAACGTCACATCGAACAATTATCTCTGATCCCAAGATTCCACTGCATACCAACAGCTAAACTCAGGAGTCTGCACTGATGCCTCATTTCAGAAATTGCAAGGTTAAAAGTGAATATTTTAAAATGGTAAAACAAAACTCACAATTCCAACTGCCTGAAAAAGTGAACCATCATGTTCCATTTTTCGTTTTCTCTGAGCATTATGCAAAGCTAGCATCTTTGGATTTAGTTCTTCATCCATTGCAGTAGATCTAAGAAAAATTGATTCAGGCTGTTAAGACGTTTCTACTATCCTCGAGCCATTCTTCTTCTGTGGACACTTATATACAATATCACAGAACTGAATTTATGAACTATACTACTTTTCTTTCATAATTGATTCATTTCAACCATAACTGTCCGTGAGCATAGCAAATGTTAGCTTTTAATATTGCTGTGCAGCTCAGATTGAGTTATAACCAGAAGTTTTATGCCTTTGCAAAAAAAACCAAACCCAAACACCACCACCCCAAAGCATCAAAGTTCAGCAATTCACTTACAACAGAAAGGAGGGAGGGAAGGGTGAGGAAGAGTCTTTTGTGAGTATTTCTAGAGATACACAAAGCTTCCACATATCAAAGCTCTGATGTTTCACTTCATAGGATTTTTCTATCATGATTAATATCTGCTACAAACACCACAGTCCATCATCATGAAACATGGCTCATTTTAAAAGCATTAAAGATAGCACACAGACTGCAGTCACCTCTTACCTTGTAACAGAGCAGACAAGAAAAAGTACCAGAAATTATTGCATAGCTACTTGTATACTGCCTACTGTGTTCTTTTAAACAGGCTGTGTGTCAGGTACAAGAGCAGAACAAAACCTCATGAACACAGTCTGCATATGGCAGCTGCCTGTTAGAGATGATGTTTATGGAAAAGCTACTTCACTTTAGGGAAGCTTGCTGTACAAAAAGAGCCAAACTTGTTTGAAATGTCCAAATTTAAGTGTATCAATTTCTACTTGGAAGTAGAACACTGAAGACAATATACGACAGTTGGCAGTATTTAAAAATGTGCTTTTATCTAGTTTCTTGAACAGATATTAGGGCTTAAGCTTTGCTTTGAAAATACCTTTTGTTCAGAGTGACTGTCAGCAAACTGGGTGTTCCTGGACAAGATTTCTCCGTCTGATCCAACGTTCCTTTTCCTGCTCTGACCGGAGATGCAGTTCGACTCCTGTTGCCACCATAAGGTGATGCTGGAGCACTACTCGTTTCGCTGATGATGTGGACAGGAGATGAAGGAACAATTAGCATCTTCACATCATCAACGCGTTCTGTCACTGGCTTTATTTCATCAGCAGTACTTGATGGTGTCGGAGTCTGCTGAAAGATGGTAATGGTGGCTGTGTTTTGAGAGCCAGAAGAACTGCTTTCCAGAGGAGATAGCTGATCAAAGGAGCGCAACTGGAAGTCATCATCCATTGGGATGTAAGGAGCCAACATCTCCAAGTCTAAATCAGTTTCCTGGAAAAGATGAGAAGTAAAAATCATAAGTATGTAAGAACATCTCAGCTATGACTTCAAGGCTTCATAAAGGCTCTTCCTTTACCAAATCCTTACAATTTTTTTTTTCAATTTATTTTAATAAAAATACTGCATAGAAGAGGAAGGAGCTTCCTGAAGGCATTCTAAGTGAAAGAGAAGCACTTTGAGAATAAGTATTCAGATGATACAGAATTTTAAGGTAGCGTACGTTACCTGAGTAGAGAATGGATTTTTTGCTTCTGTATCTATGGCAAAGAGTTTCTCCACTAATTCCAGTTTGAATTCATTAGCCATATCATTATCCACATCAAAGCAGTAGTCATTGGGACTACTGGGCTGTGAAAACATTTTGGAGCGCACTTAAGTTTCTGTCATTACATCATTTTGCATTGTATCTACAGATTCTCTGAAAAACTTTCTAGTGCACAAACTAATTCCAAGCTATAGCTGCACAAAACTAAAATGGAAAAACACACTGAGCGCAAAAAAACCCACGTACACATTGAGATTTACCCCATGTGGGAAGCACACCATTAGCTGGAACCTGGAAATAGACTCTACAGTAATTTATTGCAACTGATTTGCTATTTACAGAGTAGGTAACAATCTCTGAACTGTTCTTTAATAGACAGACCCCAAGGTCTTCTTATTTCTACCAGGTGGTACCGTAGGCCTTTGCGAGACTTGCTTTAATGGAAAGACCATTCTCAGTAAGAAAATGTATCTTTTTTCCCTCAGATCCTGGCACAAGCTCAAACTCAATCACAGCTCAGAAATCTTTTAAAATTCCTGTCTTGGCATCTTTCACCAGATTTGCTCCACGAGCCCCCAGCAGCACATCCACTTTAACGACGGCGTATCCAAACGAGGTAACTAACCTCAGGAGAGCTTTGGCTGGTGCTTGCATCAGAAGGGCTGGTTGGTTGCTCTTGCACCTGAGGCATGGTAAAAGAAAGTTCGAGCGGCTCTGTGTTTGGCTCCAGCTTTGATACAACTTCTCTATTGAGTGCAGGATCAGCATTGCTACGAAGTGGCTTTGTAGTTTCAGAGGCAGGTAGTGGGGACATTGCCATATTTATATTCTGCAATTTCTCACTGGATGAGGGGAGCATTACATCGTTATACAAAGGAACTTCATCACATTGTTGCTCATCAGACTCTATAAAAATTAAAAGAAACCATCAACCTAAGTAAACAATACTGAGCGTGTCTACGGACCTCATTAAATTTAAACAGCAGCTGAAGTACAAGTGGTACTGGGAGGTTATATTTTAAAATTTACCATAAAATATAACTTTACTAATTAGCATGCTCCACAACTTAAACACACACCCACCATTACTGCTGAAATCTAGAGAGATAATTGTGTCTCCAGCAGCTGGGGCCAGCACAGTTAAAGCATCTGGTTCCTGTTTAAGTTTTTCAAATAGGTTGTTGGTATCCTCCAGGTCATCTTTGCTGAATATTTTGGTAATTTTTATATCAGGAGACTCCACTGGTTTCAGCATACACTCAGTTTGTCCAAGGGAAAAAATCAAGTCCTTCTGAACAATTCCACTGTCAGAAAGAGAGGAAGATAAGTTTTAAAGAGAAGCCTGAATTTATTCCTTTTAGCTCAACAGTTTTGTAAGCTGAAAAGAAAAAGAAAAAAACCCAAAGAACCCAAAAAACAACAAACAAAAAAAATTAACCCCAAAACACCACACATACCATACTACAAACTTATGAGGATAGGAGCTTTAAGAATTCTTTTTTTCTTATTTGATTATTACATTTGATAAAAGAAGCAAGCACTAATTGGTGCCATCAAAAAACATAACCAGAATAAACATGTTTTTTCTGAAAGCATTGAGAAAATAAGGAGAAATATAAAAAGGTAGCTATTTCCTAGAACATTTTTTTCATTTTAAATAGATGTGAGATATACTGATACTGGTACATCCAATGAAGTTTTGAAAAACTAACTTAAGACTATTAGATAATTGCAGAAAAACAGTCCACAAGTCTGCCTTCAGTTGAAGCTTTCAATTGAAAAAGGAATTTTAAGGAAGAAAAAGAAAAGAGATTAAGACAGACACAACTGCTGCTGCTCTGACTCCATGAATTAAAGTTATTAGTGAAATTAACTGCTCCAGGCTGCAGAGAAAGATGACAGAGTTGTCTAGGATGCACACAAATTCCAAAGTGCTTCCATCACAACAGACCAGAAAAGGCCGGCCCTACAGTCTCTGATGTCACCAGATTAGAGAAGCATTTTGTTTTCAAATACAACTCCTAATGCTAGGACTGGCACTCTTCTAAGCAAAATTTTTACTGGTAGGAAGAACAGTAATATCATAACACACTCCACAAGGGGCCACATTATCAGTGAGTTGAGCAGATGTAGTGCCACTAGCACCTGACTTCATCTACAGTAAAGAGGATGACAAAAGAACAGTGATGTCCACTCAACTTACCTCAACACATAGTTCACACACACTATGCACTGTGGCTGAGAATTCTTAGTGTTGTATATGACAGTTGCTTGAGTTTCAACCCAGACATAGCCACCTTGTTTAGCGAGCATTCGGTACTGTCCTGTTGTCACCTGCCCCTTTGTGAACACTAAAAGCAGAAAGGACACCAGCTTTAATTACAGGCAGAAAAAAACCCAAAGCTGTTTAAGTATTCATATCTGCAATTAAAAGAAAGCCCTCATTCTGCTGCTGCTTTCCACCAGTGCTGCTTTCTACCTCATCTCTTGGGAGCTGGAGGGCTTTTCACTTACTGTCGTGGTGTATTTTGGTCAGATGGTCAGAATCCAGCACATGGTAGTACTCGTAGATTGAGCGACCCAGGAGTTCCTCTGGCTCATACCCCATCAACTCTGTAATTCTTTAAAACAAGGGAGGGGAAAAAAAAATTGCTAAGTAAGAGCAGACATGGAATAGAATAAATACTAGAGTGGGATGCTTGGCCATCTAGAAAGATCTGAAGATTCACTTCTATACATATTAGCAGAGATTTCATTTTACTGTCTTTTTATGCTTCTTTGCAAAAAATTGCAACAGGCATAGGATTTCACTTCTCATTGAATATTTATAAATCCCATCCTGTGGACAGGATTAACTAAATCCCTGCTTTCTAGTTTTTTTCTTTCTTTAGCTTAAAGGCAGACCAGCTACTTATGGACTGGAATATCCAGCTTGCACAAATATGAGAATTCAATAAAATAACAAAGACATGTTTCAACAGTTTTAAACCTGCAACTAGAAGAAATGAGGAACTGGATTTATTCTTCCCACTGCCAACTTTTACAGCAACCAGTATTTTCCTTAGCCCGCAGAGGGCAGTGCTTGATAGGGGAACACGTTTATTTTGCCCTATTCCACATGCAGAACATGACCAAACAAGTGACTTTTATGTGGTACTAGTCACATAAAGGCAGTGTTACTGCAGCAGGCAGAAAATAACCTGTGCTAGCATCTCTCTGCATCTAAGCAGCAGCAAGTAATTAGACATTTGGTTTTATTATTAGGAAAAGGAAGCTCTTGGTAGGCAATAATAAATAATACCCAATTGAAAAAACAAACCAAAACAAAGAAGCCCACACAAATCTCAGGTCAGTATTTCCTTCACTTCTGTTTTTCATGCTAGTCAAGCTATGTTTCCAGAAGGTAGCAAGAGCAGCCTTATGTAGGTGACTACATCCACGATTTGTACCCAAACACAGAATCTCGCTTTCAGCAGCGGATACACTGTGCTGAAAGTACAGATGAACTTTTGTGGTCTTTTGGATTGGAGAAAGGAGACATTGATCTCCCAAGGAAGAAAGGGAGAGGGGGAAGTGCTGGCAATAAAATGTTCCTGTATTTTATATAATATGTGTATTACACATACGCTTTGAAGTCACCAAAATACACCACCACCTTTGACAAACCTAGAATCCTTCCTGGTTTTTTTCAGTGTTCAAAAGAATCTTCTCATTTCAATTTAATCACTGCCAGTACACTAAAGACCAGTTTGAACAGGCAGGCAGAGAATTTATACCCAAGTAATAACCCTACATGACTAAAAAAATCTGTCTCTCTGATAAGACCTCTTCAGCAGTTAGTAAAAGCCAGAGTATCTCACTGCTGGTTCCATGGCACCCATGAAAGTGAGTTAATGAGTATGTAAATGTGCAAGGCCAACATCAGCCAACGTGTACCAACCCTGCAATTCCTTCAAATTAATTCTTTTTTATAAGGCACAAAATATAGATTACCTTTCATCACAGTAGGAAAATTTCATATCGAGACTGTGACGACTGAGGAACGTTTTGCTGTCCAGGGGGACCTCAATGTTTGATGGATGAGGAATAGGTTCGCAGATCAACACCAGACACGTCATGGGAGGCTTTTTGTAGCCACAGTGGGTTTGATTACCACACGTGTCGTACACACGGATGTGTCCAGTGCAGTGGAGTACCTATGGGAAAGTCATATCCTGAGAGACCAGGTTCTTGTCTGTCAGACAACACCATCATATTCCCATCAGCACACCCGGAGCAAAGTCCTTCCCCTCCCCACCCCTTGACCCGACAGCCACAACAGGGCACAGTGCTTTCGGGTGGGTGGCTACAGGAGAGCAGCAGCTCTCACTCTAGGCAGGCTGCGATGAGGACACAGGCTGCTGCCAGCTCTCTCCTCCTGGGTGCTGGCTGAAGCAACACCGACATTTCTGCTTTTCTGTGAACTCTTCTTCTTTGAAAGTTACATTAGTGATGACACTGATACTCAGCTGCCTCAGCAAAAGGTCTCTTACTACTAAAATTCCAGAGTTACAGTGACAGTAGCATCTCCTGCTTCAGACCTTCTGCAGAGGCGATGGTAGAGATCAAATACGTTCCTCAAGAGAGAGGCTTTGTATTTTGGGGGTTGTTTGGGGTTTTTTTAACCATTCTGAAGTAGAAATTGTTAACAAACAGCAGCAAAGAAGTTGTTTGAACCAGAATAACTAAATTTAAAGTTACAAAAGAGAACTGTGAGCCATAACACAGCTAAATACAGTGAAAGGTTACTTTTTGTCCAGAGAAGAAAACGCACTCACTGCAGAAAGTTACTGTTTGTTCCAACTGTTACAAAAGTGACGCAGCCAGCAGCTTCAGAAAGAATGGTACTGAAGTTGAGAGACCTCAACTGCCACATTTACAGTACCAAATAAAAAAATAAGGTATCAGTGTAAGTGGTGTGGATTATTTTTCTCCTGAGAGCAAAGCTTTAGGCAAACATATTTAGCAACTGTCATTTCAGCAAGTAAATGACCTCTAATTTAAAATGCCTAATTCACTAAGAGTTTTGAAAAACTAATTTTAACACATTGTTTCAGTTACCTCCATGATGTATTCAGCATTAAAATTCTGCACATCGAAGCACAACCATTAAATTAGTTAAGCACTTAGTGGGAACTGAAGCTTGCTGCACGAAGTAAAAACGTTGAAATGTAGTGTTATGACATCTGAAGAGGAAGCAGCCAAACTGTGTAAATATTCCTTTGAATTAAGTTACCTTCCACGTAGCAGACTTTATATTCACTGTTCTTCCCCTGCTAGTCAGTGTACACTTCATTCTGAGAAAAAAGCTGCGCTCCGTGTTTTGCTCTTTGCCCTTTTTCACAGCACCTAGCAAAAGCAAATAGCAAACCAGTTCTTAAGCTCTTGGATCATCTTCCCAAGGAATAAACCCTCCCACTTCAAAACATGTTAGAGAACTCTAAGACTAGGGGAAGATCCCCAAAAAATAAATTAGAAGATCGATAAACCTGAAAGTGCTTTCAATATAAACACTCTTCAGAAAGAGGTAGGCAAAAACTCAAAGGTTCAACGTTTTACAATCAGTACTGTATTTGTAGCCAACTCCACACTCCCAGATTTCAGGGAAAGGGGATGGAGAGAAAGATGAACAGATTGAAAAATTAATGTGTCTTAAAATGTTAACAGAAAAGCAAAATGCCAAGTACTGTTGAGTTAGATTCCACTGAAATGCATCAGTAAATCACTGCAGGGAGGTTCAATTCAGACACGTTTTGGGCTGGTACCTCTTCAGGACTGCAGTAAAGTGAATCAATTCAGAATTAACAATTCCACTGTTTATGTGCATGTGGATATTTCCACAGTGAGTTACACACTTGCAGTAAAGAGAGAATAAGTTTTTAACACATTATTAACATTCTTGGAGAAAAAAAAAAAAATCAATCTTTTCTAATACAAATTAGTGGCACTAATATTTTTAAACAAAACCTGCTGTTAGCAAGTAAGGCAATTTTTTCCGCTTTACAGGGGAGATCCTTTCAGAGTTGATTATTAACTAATCAACTAACTACTAACTGATAATCAATTACTTTTCTGGGCAAAGAAAATGCAAACCCATCTATCAGAAGAGCTGCAAGCAGCTCGCTACGCGTGGAAGGAGGAAACAAAGCACCCAAGACATGGAGCAGTGGAAGAGTGAGTTTGTGCTAAGGGGTGAGCAGCAACTCACGGCAGTGGGTGGAAGTTTAGAGCACATGAGCTTCCTTCTGATACAGGTTTATACAACCATTTGCTATGAAATTATTTGTGGTGCCTACTAGTTTGACAAAATTAATTAGAACAAAGTTGAAGTCCCTAGTGCCACATTGTCTGGTGCTTCTAGCACAGACTAACAGGGACAAGCCTGCTTTACACCACATCAAAATAACTTTAATAAAGCAGGGAGGGGAATTAAAAAAACAAAAAAAAACCTAAAAGGCAGAGTTCAGAGAAGCAGCTACAACTTATTTAATACAGTATGTTTTAAAAAGAGTTAAATCAACCTGGAAATTCTAGTTGAAGATCACACGTTGTTATTACCGAGTCCTGATGCTTACGGCTCTGCTTTAAGAAGCAGTTCTAAAAGATGGAGCAAGTCTGACTCAGCACTGGACCTAAGTTTTAAAATCACCAGCACCGAAAGTTTAAAGAGCAACTTTGCAAAATCAGAATGCAGTCCAGCCTCTGCCAATCACATTTATATTCATTTGCACCTGTACAATCCCAAAGGGGACTATTTAACACTCAATTCAAACCCCAAATAATTCCACTGATGCAAGAGCTGCAGTAGAATGCAACCTGGGAATACTAATAAATATAAAAAATGTACTATTGCTACTGTAATTTAGACTTTTGTCTGCCAACTTCATTTGCAAAACAGATTTTGTAATAATGGTTTCCAGACATCTTATTCTGCTTTGCCAGAGCTTGCATGAAACGCTGTAATATGACATTTTTAAGAATCAACTTCTGCAAAAAGACTGCTTTTTCTATGCTGCTTTAATGAAGTTGTTTCTCCACCCCCCAAAATGTATTAACTGTATTCCAAAAGGGAGGGGGAAAAGTCTAATCCATCCTTAGAAACACTTCAGTATTAAGGGCAGACAAGTTTAGAAAATGCTTACAAAATCGAAGTCGGAGCCCTTAATGTTATATCTTATCACATCTCTTCCACTGAATTAGACAGAATGACAACATAAAAGACTTCTGATTTACAGTGGTACATGAAAGCAGAGGTCAGGCTTGGTAATTTTTCAGTATCTAGATTCAGAGTCCATATAACCCTCATTTGATGAAACAGGAATTAGAGAGGTTGGATTTTAGACTGAGTAAAGCAGATTTCTTTGGAGGCTCGTAGGCTGCCAAGTCTGTATAGTCATTACCAAACGTTTAGAAGACTTAAAAGCAGTTAATTCATGGGCATTTGTTAAATTCAAAAGTGTACAGAATGCATAAACACAGTGTTCTGCTCCCTCAGAGGGAGAAAAGAAGAGTCAGAAATCTGTGAAAGATACCAATTTCACGCACCAATTAAGAAGTGCAGAGAAGCATCAATCCCAAAACCCTTTTTGGGGCTGTCCAAGTATTCCCCAATTAGTTTTTCCATATTCTAAATATAGTATCTCTTATGTGTGTTAAGAAATGGAAGAAACCATTTGCTTTTAAATCCTCATGGAAAGGCAAGCCCAAACCAAGACCAATGCAACAATATAACTTTTCCATAGGCTTCTCTAGCAATTGCTTCAGGTCATTCTCATTCCACCTACCTCTACTTTTATTCCTGTAGGCACACTAATTCTTTCAACCCTCAATAAGTGTTTTAGTCATCAATTTTGTTTTAGATTAAAGAATACTAATGAAGTCTCATCTCTCCTACAATTAAGACATTGCAAAAGCATTCTGTCTATCTCTGTGTCAGTATCCCTGAACAAGGTTTATTTTGAGATCTAAGCAGGAAAACAAACTAGTTTGTTTTTTCAAGACCAAGACCTTTTTCTGGAAGATATCCAAATGTACTAATGCAAACAAGAGCTACCCATCAGTAAATTAGATTGATTATTTCTTTCTTCTCACCATTTCTGTGTGTAAGCATCTCTCTCAGCTCTTCATGGTCACACGGATGAGTGAAGTCAAATACACTGTGCCCCGTCAATTCAAACTGCAAGGAGAGGTACACAGGTGTTCAACTTCACATATGCAACAGCACAGCAACTTGTAGAGATTTGAAACAGTCTTAGCAAATGTCAGTGTTTCACCTGAGTGAGTCCCATGCACTTGTTCACGTTTTCAGACATGTAAATCATGTCCCCATCTTCGGACAGAACCATGACGAATCCATCAAGAGCTTTCAAGTAGAAACAGTTCAGCTCCTTCTCCATTTTGGCTTCAGTCTCCAGCTCACCTACAAACAGCCACACATTTTTAAGGAAACATCAGCCATTCTTTACTCACCACCAAGAATGAATTCTGGCACCAATCTGCAAGCAGTCGGTCTTGCAGAGCTGTTCAAAACCAGCACAATTCACGTATCTAAGCGCTCAGTTAAATTCTTCAAGCTCTAGGAATGGCATCGCATACCACAGACACTCAGCGAGGTTAAACCTCTGTGCTTTTGGGCATAAACCAGTAAACCTTCCACCTTAAGGAGAAAGTCTACACAGCAAAAATATTAGCTTTTATCTCAGAAAGGCATTACAAACTTGTCTCAGGATCTTCCTAGGAGGTATTTCAGAGTATGGCTACCAAAGTTACTCCTCCATATGGTACAGGTAGGCATGCATGAGTACAAACAACCAGTACAGAATACTGGCATGCTGTACAGACACTGGTTCATAAGCTAAGTCAGATACTCTTGTAGATAAGCCTACTCATGCAGAGATACAGACACAGCCTTCAGCTAACCTCGCCTTCAGTGAAGTACAAATTAAAAAAATTCCTCACACTCTGTATTAAGGAGAAGCACCTACAGTTTAAGTCAGCTGTCCATCAACCACCTACAGTTGAGCAACTCCACCACAGTTGGAGCAACCAACTCTATGGGGGTAGTGGAGGGGAAGAGTAAAATGAAATATTTTTACTCTGGGAGAAGGGTCAAACAGCTGAGACTGAAAATGGCACTGCAGATCACCTTACTGTGGGGAGCCAACTGGGATCATCGGCACAGAAAGGGGAAAACAGACGGTTGAACTGTGGCCATACCTTTCCTGTGTAATCACCAAGAGCCTGTTTCTACCGTAACGCCTTCTGCCTTTCCACAGAAGGGACGGATCTATTATTTGTTTAACTGCTGATATTATTTAACTGATTGAGGAAGAAACTATTTCTTCCTCAATATACCTGAGGAAATTGCTTCTTTCCTCAATATACCTCCAGCCCCTTTTCCAGATCCTGCTAGGTTATTTGCTTACCAGCATCCAGCAGCTTTCTCATGCGCAAGTAGCTGATGGTCAGTCTCATAATGGATGCCTTGTCTAGGTGTGCGCTCACGGTGTGGGGCAGGGGCAGCTGATGAGCAAGCTCATAGAACACTTCTGATTCCTTGCTCCTCCGGCACCGGGCTGCATCTCTGGATTTCTCTTTTCTGCGTTCCGAGCTAATCCTATATAAACAAAGTTTGGGGTTAATATAGGAAATACAGCTCTGTTTAATGCAAGTTAAATTTGAAACTAAGCTGCCCAGTGGCCAGTTAACCAGTTCTCCATGTTGAATAATTTAAAACCTCAATTTAAAAGTGTAAATGTAATTCTGTATATAACAGTACTACTGCAGCTATGCTCTCCCAGAACTATATTCAAACCCACAATCCTCAAACAAGATCAGTTCTTCAAACAGCACTGCTTCTGAAATGCTTACCTCATACCTTGACTGCCTTTCTAGCCTGGAAATCCTGCTTCCTTCCTCTTTTCTAACCCTTTAAGTCTACACAAAATGCCACAGTGCAAGTTATTTCCAGCTTGATGCTCCTGTAGTGTCATCTACGCTCTCCAAGTTCTTCCCTTTTTACCATCCTTACAAAGCCCATTCAACAGGTCAGGTAAGCAAGGATATAACTTCAGCATGAGGCGTCCTGCTTTTCAGGTAATCCAGAATACCTCTTTCTCTAGTATATCCTGTTCCATAGCGTCATCTATACTGGAAATCCCCAGCTGTAAAGAATTGCTTCACTCTCCTTGCATGGCCTCTGCCAGACTCACCTACCCCACGACACATGAAGGAAAGGACAAAGAGCAAGCTCTGAAACAACAGAGACTCAGACAGTAAGGCAGATAACTCTCCCTTTGCCCAGTACCCGCACCGGTTCACGCCTGTCCCACGCGCCTGTCATGTGAGTCTTGGACTAAACATTATGAGACAGGAGTTCCACAGTTTTCTTACATTTGAACAGCAACTCGATGCTGCTCTGGTCCCTGTAGAATGTATGCCACTGAAGTTAAAAATGCTATTGTTTTAAAATGGTATTACTGTTCGTTCTTCTTTTTATACATTTACACCTTCCCAAAGGCACCCAGCTTTCATTTTGCATACACCTGAGATGCAAAAGGCATTAATCTGTAGGATCCCCCTTGTTTCCACTGACTTTCATGCCAAGTTGCAAGATGCCTATAAACACCGCTTTTATAATTCAGAGTTGCACACCTTCTAATGTTATTTCATGGAGATTAAGTGTCACTAGTTGAAGTCAGAAAGAAAACCCGACTGAGTTACATTTACTACAGCAGCTTAGGAATTCATTTCACTAGACAAAGTCACATACCGCCGCTGCCAAATTCATGTTGCAAAGTCTGCAGATCTGTGCAAAAGCACTTTTTTATTAGTACACATCTTCTGAGAGGTACCATAAATGACAGAGGAAAGCGATTCCCAAGCTGCTAATAACAAACCAGACTCAACATTAAGGTTGGTGGCCCTGCCTGTGGCAGGGGGGTTTGGAACTCTGTGATCTTTGGGGTCCCTTTCAAGCCAGACCATTCTATGATTCTGTGACAAATACCCAAAAGAACACATTTTCAGTGTCTCCCTGACGTGCTACCCACAACCACCTGAAACCTGCTTAGTTTCTGCAGAAACATGTTGACAGTACTACCAAGACTGACATTGGAAGCATGAATGCCTTGAATTAAGAAAGAAATTTAGTAAGCTCCAATAAAGACAAAGTGTAGAGAATCTCTTCTATGATTACCTTCATTTTTTTCCATCTTCATAAAACTATACAGCATGCCCATCCATCCCCACCTCTGCCATCCTCTCCTCCTGCTACTGCCCACAGAAATAAGCACTGAGAGCTTGATTTTCGCAATTGTAAATTTTATAAGATGCAAGAATAGCATTATGTTTTCTCCTTTGGTGGCAAAAAATCAGGCTACTAGATCACAGGCACAGTATTTCTGTGTCATAAGAAACATTAACATAAGAATAATGGAGGTCTTTGGAAAATTAACTTACGGATTAGTAGCAACAAAAAAAATAAAATCCAGACAAACAAATAGTTCTGGTTGCTGTGAATATAAGTTTGTGTTCCTCACAATGGCAGCCTAAAATTGCTGTAATGCTTCTCATCTTGCAGATTCCTTCACATTCAATATCCATGTGACAGCAGATATTCCTGCTCTAGTCAGGGATATCTTGGTCTGAGAAGCCTGAGGCTCCTGACATACAGGTCTATCCAGAAACAGCCATTAACCTTTAACAATACTGAAGAAATATTTTGGCTATATAACCTGTTCAATTCAACATTTTTTATTGAAGACACGCCTCCAGTGTCTTGTCTCTAAAGGTGGAGCAGAAAAAAAAACATTTTGGATTTTCTTTGTCCTCCTTCTTACACCACAGATTTCCCCCAACAGAGGCAAAACAAATAATTCCGCTGCCTTCAGCAGATCCACCTTGATACCTCTGATATTTCTTTGGTAGCTGCTCATTCAGGATCCCTTCACCTGTGGAAAAGTTTGTCTTACAAACAGAAACTCAAGGGAAAATTACTAGAAGTAATTGGTTTCCAGGTGCCTAGATGCAGGCAGTTTTGTCACGGCTTCCTTTTTCAACTGCAGACACACTTTTAAGTAAAAAACCCTCATGCTTTGGCCATAACGTTGTGCGGTTCGAGTCTCAAGATCTGTCAGGCTTCTGTGAATTACAAGGGCATGTAGAGAAGGACCACGCAAGAGAGGAAAATAGACATAAACTTCACAAGTTTCTGTTTCAGCCCTTGCTCTTTCGTTTTCTTTCTGAAGGTTTAGCGTCCGTGAAAGTATTTCAGCTAATTTCTGGATTTTGCCTGGTTTCAGCGTGCTCAGCAGCAGACTTCAACACCAACAGTCAAAACTCTCTCGCCACCATCGAATTATTTATCACACTGCTCAAATCAAGCTCGTAGCACTTCGGTTAAAAATTAAGCCCTGAGTAAGAGAATCAAGTGCTGTCGGCTGGAGCGCTGCCTGCCTTTGTGATGGGCAAAACTCAAGGAAAAGGGGCAAGGTTGGTACCAACTGCTGCTGTGCGAGCAGCAGCCTTCGCTCCCTCTCACTAGGTATTTCCTTTCTAGAAAGGCTCCTGCTATAGATAGATGCTTAAACTGTAGAGCACAACAATTCGCTAATTTTAGCTGCTGTTTAAAACTAAGCTGTAACCAATCGGACTAAAGCCCAGCAATTTAAAGCGCAAGATTAACTACCAGCTTCATTGAGCGTTTCTTATAATGGATCAAATTAATAGGGAAAAGGTGTCTTTCCCGGTTTGGATTTAATTACCAAGTGAAGTCAGAGTTATCTCAACAAAAGGATGCCATAAAACAATAAAAAAAAATCAAAAAAGAAATCCTTTTACCATCACAACTACGCTAAGCTTCGTTAGTTCCAGTTGCCCAAAGTAAATATGAGCACACAATCACTGTGCGTACGTGCCCACAACTTTTTTGGGTAGTCACTTAGAGGATGTGGAATTCCTGTGAAGAAAATACATTTCTGAAGTAAGCTTGGGCTCAACTAGGGAAAAAAAACCCCAAATAAGTGGTGTGGTACCTAAGGAACAGGACTTTAAACAGTGAGGTACTAACTGCCACTAAATCAGCTTAAATAAATAATAAAAGTTATGAATGATTTTCAGAAGTACCCATGCGTAAAACTCAGTCTTCACATCAAAAAATACTTCTGTAGAGACAACAGGAACCCGAGCTCCATTCAAAATAACCCCCAAACTTCATAGCTGTATTGCAACCTTCTGCTACCAGTCTTGCAAGACGGAGAAATACTGAAAGATTCAGAAGCTGTCAGCTGAAGAGCTGATTACACGTGCAATGAAAGTTACAGAAATGCCAATGCTAGACAGGAAATTGCATACATTTTCAGGTATGATGCTCCCTGCATGATTTCAGTGCCAGACACTCATTTCCATTTTTGTATTTCTGCCACCAGAATACAGAAGCAGAGAGCAATGCAAAGCAGGTCATTCACCACAGCTCGCAGAAAGTGGTGTTTCACCCACAGCTTTAAGCCCGATACTAGGTACATTTTATCTGGGAGATGTTCACATGCAATAGCTGAATAAATATCTGAGTTCCCAAATATACCTGAGTTAGAGACCTAGAGCAAAGCATTTCACCACCAGGACTCACTGCAGCTGAGCCCAGAGCTTGGCTGAAGGACGTTAACGCCAGGCTTCCGCTCACTGCCTCAAATCACAAAGGCTTTAAAACACAGCAAGGTGAAGAGAAACAAAATTTTACAGCAGGCTTGTGCAGCAAGAAAGAATAATTGGCCCAGGAGTATTTAGAACAAAGCACACCAGCAGCAGCCCCATGTGCTCCAGTCACCGATGTCACCACATCCTCTGTACTCCAGTGTGCAACTCCTGTCATTACAGTAAGATGAACCAACCCGGCCCAAGTGTGTCTCAAGCAAAATATTGTTCCTTGTGCTGTCCCAAAGACCCCCTCTGCCCACCACTGTGTATTTCTGCAAGCGATTCCCCCAACCCAGTTTTTACCTCCTCAAGTGTAAATCTAATCAATGGGCACACTGAAACCTGCTTTGTACCTGCTCGTTTACCACCAGTAACTAAGGCCAAGAAGAACCTTGGAAGATTCCATCAGTAGCTGATAAATTTCAATTAAAAACTACTAACTAGATTAAAAAGCCAGACATCCTAAAATACATAGCATGTCAACTTTGTCTCCTCCTAGTTTCTTACATCGTCACCCAGTGTCAGGAAAATTCCATGCTGTGTAGACAATATTACATTAACACATTCAATCGAGCTGGATTTTCCTCCTGTATGTTGCTTTATGGTGTTAGCTATTTTCTAGACTTTCTCTCATACTATTTCACTAATCAGGTAGATTATTTTTTTTCCTCTCTAGCTGCTTTTGGCTCCCATAGCTATTGCGTGCATATTAATTAATCCAGGCTCATCCTCCTTGATCCAGGTTTTGAGCACATTCTAAAAATTCATAAGCATCTTCTGACAGCGATTCACATTCTTCTCTTTAGAATGGCTTCCTACCATTGAGTGGCTTTCTTTTTATCACAGTATCTGCTCTTAAACAGTCTCACAGAAGCATACCATGTGGAAGCAATATAATTCAAGTGAATAACGTCCCTCAAATCTGGTAACATCCCATTATTGAACTTTAAATAGTTTTCAGTTCTGAGAGTAATTCTCATCATTTGCCAGTACAATATTTCATACACAGTGCTTTCACAACAGATACAACCTCTCTCAAGACCATAAAACTGGCAAATACTGAAAATACTTGGCTTAGAAGATATACTCTATTACATATATTCTATAATATATGTTACATATTCTAGTATATATGGAGAGACTATATATATTTATATAACAGCTTCAATTTTTCTTCATCCCATAAAAAAGACAAGACACAGCTGTAACAACAAAATAGCACATTAACAGTCTATGTCATCGTGATGGCATCGAAACTTAGAAATGAATCCCATAAGCAGCCTCCTATTTAGCTTTTAAGGTTAAATTCGTTCCTGCAGTTGGTATAAAACTTGGGTCATCCTTTCCTGCCCAGCCTAAACCAGCTGCTTCTGCCAGCACAGCTGCATGGTCTCCTATGGTCTGCAGCCGTAGCCCAGCAGACACCCACAGGACAGCAGAGTTGCTGGCTGTGCTCATGGGGACCATCTGAAGAGCTCAAACCCGGGCACATCCATGCTGATCACTCTTGCCCACAGCACTTCAGCCAACAAAATACCAACTGGATAAACCTCACTTAAAAAATGCAACGTCAAAGAGCGTATTACAACAGCGTTCTACTATTTTGTCTGTGCTGGATATGCAGCCATTTGATCTCCTCAGATGCTTTTCAGATCTTTATTTTATCCAGAGCTGCTAGATGCAATATTTACTATTCTTCTATGGAAAGAAGTTCCTGGCAAGCCCAGCACTTAGCACAGGACAACTTCACTAAAGACAACTTCATATGATAAATGGATTCACACTGTAAGAGAACATGCAAATCCAGTAATTTAAATATAGAGCAAGCTAATTACACAGGTATTCTAAAAAACCCCAAAAAACTAAACAAAAACCCCACCCCAAAAAACAAAAGTCCCTCATCTTCCACCTGGCATAGAGAGAAAATATGCCAATTAGCCCCCTTATTACTCTAAAAATACTTTTTCATTTAAGTTGATCAAGAGCCCCATTCCCACTCACCTCCCAGACACATGGACTGTTCGTTGCACAGCAAGCAAAAATAAAGCAGGCTGTGAGCTAAGGGTAGGGGCAACTGTGTCCACTACAGTCAGTCAGATTGCAAGGCAGCCCCAATCTTTATTGCTTAAACATGGGAAAAAGCAACGGCACTGGGAAGAAAGAGCCCAAGGACCAGCTTCATCTTGTGTGCTGGCTTACAAGGCTACTTGTTTCTGGTATCTAGGGGAAAAGGTGCTTCAGACTGTGCTCAATTCAATTAGGGAGGGCTTTTCAGGAACTGCAATATACCTGCAAATTCTCCACAAATGTAACTTTCTCCAAACCAGATAGGAGAGGTGCACTGCCTTCCTTCTGTAGTTGCAGCACAGAATTAGTGCACTCTCTCAGCTACCAGCTCACGATGAGCTGTGGGTCACAGTTTTGCCTCTTCTTGCTCTAACCTCATTTTAAGTACCCTTGCTTTCACCATTATGGCTAGTTTTATTTACCAGTTCACCTTATTGTATAGTCTGGGTAGAGAGTTCTTGCAAGGAAAATACGGAACAAAGCAAACAAAAACCCCACACCCAAATCTTGAGTGTAATCACAAGCATGTGATTTTCTAGAAGGGAGTCTTGCTCGTTATAAATTAATGAGCACTACAGCCCAGTACTCCAACTCAGGAGAGAAAATCAGAGGTTCCTTACATACAGCAAGGAAAGATTTAAAAGATTTACTACAGAAACTAGCATAATATCCAAGCATAGATAAGACCGCTGAACATAAACTACTAGAATTCATTCTGCTGTGTGCTACCTTCTGGCATAGCAATTTAAACCATGCTCTTTACACTAGGGGAGTTACAGGCCACCACCAAAAAAATCCCCAATTGAAAAAAAGACCTCATGGATTAAGGGAGCAAGCAGGCAGTTCAGACAATCAGCTACAGCAGCAGAAACGGAACGAACGCTGAAACCCACTGCTGTTTGCAAAGCCATCATGGGGAGAGAGACTCCACAGAGCTATGCCTTAACTTGCTATGTCAGGTCTTACTATCAAGACCAGGAAGTTTATATAAACAGCCATCTTACAGATAGGTAAATTATGGCACATAAGAGCCAGCAGCAGAGCCCGGAACTCCTGAGGCCAGCACAGGACCAGACTGCAGAAATAATAAATCTTGTCACCTGGAGTTGGCCTTGGACTGACCTGAAAGCCCCAACTACCTCCCCACTAAGAAAGTGTGAGTGAGAAGGTAAAAGCTTCCAAAATTAGTACTTCTAATTCAGAAGTGGTGAAGTGATTCTGCTCCCGACACAAAACACATCCACAAGATACCTGTCTCCATTAACAATGTTTTAGCTACACACTGCTCTCTTCAAACAGATGAGGACTGCTGATAAAGTAATTAATTTTAGTCTAAATCAAGGCTTTAAAACGTATAAGTTATTTTATATCACTGCATCAGGTTTTCCAGAATGGAGGCTGGATATTTTCCCCTCACTGCTTCCATCCAAGTTCTTCACCCCACATTCCTCAATTGCTTTCAGTTAACAGGGTATTTCATGATCAAAGGTTTTAAGAACTAAAGCACTAAAAACAGGAGAGAGAAAATTTTATTTTTCAGTATGAATAAAGAACAGACAGATCCACTAAACAATCAAGAACACAACAGCAATAGCTAGGACAAGAAGCCTAAAGCAGTATCAGCTCTACATCCAGTAGATTCAGTAGGGTGCAAGGAAAAAGTCCTTTCTGAAGGACAGAGCACTGAAGACTCCCAGCATCAGCTAAATCACAGAGCTGCTCATTTCTTCAGCTTAGCTAGTAGAAGATGCAGCTTTTATCTCTGATGCGTGTTACTTCAAGGTTTCTGTTTCTTAGAGCATATCCCCATCTCTTCCACTGTGCATGAGCTGGAGGCAAACATAAGGAGGGAAGTCTCTAGTAATCCTCTAGTAACTCTGTTTAGTTTAACAGTCCACTTACTATTCTTATTTGGAGCAGTATGAATATCACTTCACAGAAGTCCTGGCCTCAAAGCCTTTTGCTTCTTGAAGCGCGAGGATGTTCATGAAGTAACACCCATCTGGTTTTGGTTGAGGACTGACAGCTGAAACACTTGTTCTGGTAAACAAAATGGGTCATCTTTTTCAGGTAATGCTTCCACAACTATTACAAACGGGGTTGAAAGGGTTATTTAATAATAATTTTCATAGAAGCTTTTATTCTAAGTTAGATAGCAGAGACCTTGGTAGAAGAAAAGCTTAACAGCCTTTCTTATCCGATGGCAACTTGGAAACCTGTATCATTCCTGGATTTTCAGTCATTTGTTGAAGCAAAAAGGCTCACCTTCTCTCCCAGGCCATTTTATTAGTTCTCACAGTCACTAAACCCCCAAGTATGTCCAGATCAGTACTTAGTGGAAAACCTAAGATTGTCCCATGTCCTCTTCTGCCCGCTCCAGTACAAAGGAGCTTTCTCAAGAGAGGTTCAAAATGCTCAGAGTTGGAGCATTTGAATTCAAAGAGAAAGGGCTGTTATAACACGAAAAGATGATTAAGGTTCAAGTTCTTTCCATGCATTACCTCGGTGGGTATTTTTGGAGGCATGTAAACACCTGCCCATATAACTGTGTATTTGAAGATAAAAGGAGCATTTGAGCTGATGACTTGTAATCTGGAACATTCCTTTCTTTTGGACATCAGCTTGTGATAAAAGGGTTCCTGCACCTTCTTGACAAGGTTCTTGCAAGATTTGGTTTTGTATTGAAGCATTTTTTTAAAGAACACATATTGTAATCAGATCAGTATTTGCATCTCCTTGAAAGACCAGTATCACCAGGAAAATCTAGATGCTCTCTATACCACTGCTGAACCATGCAGTACTCCCCCACCACCCATTTACTGAACAATGCATACTCTACAATCAGCTAAGAATTATTTTGCTGGCATATCAGAACACCAAGATCTTCAAGAATAAATTGAGATAATTCTGCCAAATTCTCCTCTGCAATACAAAAAAAAAAAAGAATACTCAAAAATCAGCAGTTTCTGTCATTCAATGCTGTTTTTAATACCAAAAAAAAAAATCTCACATGAGCCTACTTGAAATCCTGCCTTCTAACAAACTGGTGTGATATTACTACTGAACAATATGAAAACACTCAAGAATTGGATCCATTGTTATGCAGGCTCTTCTGAGTCAGGAGCACACCAAAGAATGCGTGCACTCCTAAGAGCCTCAGAAGTGTTTGGGCTTACACCCCAACACTGCTGATATTTTCTGGCACTATTAACATTTATTGACTTCTTTTTCCCCTCCACTTCACCATCAGCAATCAAGAGTCCTGGAAAAAGCCTTATAAACTTCAGGCATTACAGTTCAAGGATAGAGAGGAACAAAGGTCCTACGGTTGCTTTCCCCATGTGAAGAGGAAGCAAGAACTTAAAAGTAAGTGTGCACTGCTGACCGAAGTCTTACACATCATAACAGGGTGGTCTTCTCTGGCCTCTCTTGTGATAGCAGTAAAAACACAGCATGGAACTACGTTTCCCAGCTTTCTCTAGGCTTACAAAAGACATAGGCATGATCTTGGCCTAATCTAAATAAGGCTTTGATGAACATTTCTGAAAAGAGAGAAAGGAAGCTGAAAATGGGAATGGCAATTAAGAATGTCCACTTCACACCTCCACCTTTAAACCAACAGTTGACTTAATGGCCAGACTTAAGGTGCTGATAACAGTTATCAGCTACAGCCTTCTCCCTTTCCCAAAAAATGGTCCAGCATGTGCCTCCAGAGACCATAGAAAGGAAAAAGCCTTTATACAGAAGGCAGAGTTGCTAAAAAAGCTTGAACGTACTTGAAACGAAAACCTCTTACTACTACAAACAACCTCACGAAGCAGACCATCAGATCACATATACACTAGACCTCTCCACTGTTGGCATTTCAAGCATGCCAGCCAAGAGACCCTGACTGCAGACTGGAAACACTGTTTTAAAAGGGCAAAGTAACTGTTTCTGTAAACAAAAGCCAGAAAACCCTCCAGCCTGCCATCGATATTCTGCCATATACTCAGACCTTCACGGATAAAAGGAGGCCAAAGCACCAACAGAGTTAAATTATGGAAAATACCTGCAGAAGGCAGCTATTCTTCCCTGATTTTTAGTGCCTTGATAACAAGGAGGAAGGGTGAAAGCACTAATGCTACTGCTTTCATCCTTAGAGGGCACTGTAATTTCTGATCACTTTTATCAAAGGAATTCAAAGCTGTTGTATGTTTGAGGAAATGGCAAAGAACAGACACCACAGGCACTACCACCTGGCAAGCCCTATGGCAAGGTAAACAGCCCAGAAAAATCCAAAAAGCAGAAAACGATCCTTCTGTAAGGCAGAAACCAATCTGCCCTCCCTGTACCTGAAGGGAGACTTTACAGGACATTTACTGAAAGATTTCTCCTCTTCTTACAACGTGTAGAGAGGTACAGTTAGAGTATATACAAAAGGGTTTTGTATTCACTTTCGACTCTAGCAATGGTGGCTCAGTTCCACTAGCACTGAAAGAAATTAAGAGACAAAAGGCAGTGGCACATACAATCCCTAAGCACCTCACACAGGTTTAAGAAAAGCCAGCAGTAGCCACTGCCCCTCACTGCCAGCGGCACGGGACCCAAGCTTCTCAAACAGATTTTGGAGCTGGATCTCGGTGGCAGAGATCCAGCAGCAAAACCCCAGTCTCTCAAATCATCCCCTTAGACACCAGAGTTAGAGTTTCAAGTTCCAACTCTGAGAAACTGAGAAGCTCAAGTTTTTTCCTGTAGGATCAAGTCAGGATGTTAAATTCCACTGGTTTATGTTGTCCTAAAACTCAGACTGAGCACTCAAGAAATCACTTTTCTAAATCCTCCCTCTTCTCGTTTAACACCCATAATATTATATATTATGCTACAAAGAATGAAACCGATCCAAGATCCATTTTTCTAGCATATCTACCAGCTGCAAGCCACTACCATAGTAACCAGTAACCCTAAATGGCTCATTTAATTAAAATGGTGCAGGAATTACACTGCTAACCATGAAGTGTCACATCACAGACCCGGGGAAAAACTTTTCATAGCATCAGCCATCTGTGCACTAGAGTTTGTTTAAAGAATATTGAGAGTAAAAACCCAGCAATACTTCTCAACAAAAACCTTATATTTGAATCAAATCAAAGTCAATAAGCAAACAAAGCTCCCAACAATACTGCCTTACCCACAGAGATAAACTGTAGCAGGCAGAGGAAAACCCAGGAGCACAGGAAAATGATACAACTACTGGAGAACAGCTAAAACCCAAATAACTCAATAGCTTATCACGTTGCTGATAGTTCATTTCTTAGGGAATTTTAACCCCTGAATGTATAGGAGAAGCTCAGGATTTCCTCAAAGAGTGGATTCAACAAAGCAGTAAACGAATCCACACTTCCAGTTGCTGTCATGACTAAATTTCACTTATGTAAGGCTGAGACACACACTTGGTCAAATTCCATCCTTTCTGCATCTCACAGCACATAATTAAGCACACAAGCTTCACTATCAAGAGCTAAACACTATCCAAATACAAACATAGGGAGAGACAAGGAATAAAGGGATCTTAACACATGCCAAAAATCGCTATCTAAACATAATTAGCCAAAGTTTTATCATGGAAGAACAGGACTAGAAGGTCTTCTCCTTTAAAGAGCACAGACCCCATCAAATCTAAACCCTTCTAAAAGAAACGAGTTCTCGAGAAATTCTTGAGACTGTCAATACGTTCTCTGGTGAGCTCATATCCTTCCTTTTTTTCCCTTAGCCATCTTTGCTCAACTGCCCTCAGGTCGAGCGTACCACAGATAGAGCTTTATGGTTTTGATTAAAACGCTACAACAGAAGCAACCCGAATATTCCTTACTGCTTTATAAGAAACATCCCCAACTTTGAACTCAGTCTACAGGAAAGAGCAAACAACAAATTCTCTTTCTTAAGCCCTGCCCTTAGGAAGGAAGGATAAGCTTTGCATACTGATTCTTACATTCTGAAGAAAGCAGATTACATCCAGGATAAGGAAATTGAAAGAAAAAAAAAAAAAAAAAAAAAGAAAAAGAAAAAAAAATACCCAAGAATGGTAAGGTAAAAAAAAATAATAATAAAACGCTCAAGGGGAAGAAAAAAAAAAAACCTAAACAAAAACCAGCAACAGAGAACAACTTAAGTCTCAAAGCCCCTTTCTAGACCTGCCACTAAATTAGGGCAGCAGAGCAAAGCACGGAACAATCATTTCTCTAGCAGCATTTTCTCCCAGCCTTCTCAATAGCTATTGGCTTTGAGCGGAAAAAACAAAGGTTACCGAGCCGATGCCACCCCCAGGTGCCCCGCTGCAGGGATTTCATTAGACCGAGAGCCGCTTCTCCCCCTGCACGGCCCTAATAGCTCCAAATTGCCACGGAAGGGACACTGTCCCGGAGGTGAAGCGCTCCCCGGCGTTCCGCGCTCCCACCTCAGCACAAAGCTCACCATCCATTTTAAAACCCAGCCGGGCTCCCCTCCGACACAACTTCCAGGCTTTAATACTCCATTGAACCCGCTCAGGTGACCCTCTGGTACACGGGCAGAGAAAACCCATCTCCACAAATGAAAAAAAAACCCAACAAAAACCCAAAACAAAACAAAAAAAGGTATGGATATCACAACATAAACAAACGGCGCCTTCTGCAGATGGCGATTATGGCAATTAATCCCCCCACAAAGCCCGCCGGGGGAGCACCAACGCAGAAATTTGGTCACCCCAATACTCCCAACTCCCTAACTTCACCGCCTAACAAAGGCTTTTAAGGTTTTTATCCACCTCCCCTTAATTCGAGCTAACAACCCTTGGTGAATTATTCATACTCCTCGACTCACATTGTCCAGCCGCCCGCCCCCTCCCCAGCCCGCGGGGGTCCGGGGGGTTTTTCGGGAGGGGGGGGGGGGGGGGGGGGTGGTGTCTTTTAAAGCTTAATATTTACAGATTCTAAACCGGCCCTTCTCTGCTCAAAGCCTGACCGCCCCAAGCTCGGTGGCCGCCCGGAATAGAGCACAATCAATTCCTACCCACCCCTTTTCAGACCCAACGGCAGCCCCCGGGTCGCTCCCTCTGCACCGCTGCAGTTCGGCCAAAGCCAGGTGCTTCCTTTCCCCCCCCTTCCCCGGCTCCCCTCACGACCCCCCGCGGGCACCCCTCAGCCTCGCCGCCAGCCCCTCTCCCGACCCGCTTGTCTCGCTTTCGCGACGCGCAGGCCGCCCAGGCACGACGGCTGGGGGCGCGGAGAGAGGAGCGGGGCCCACGCACGCCCGTGCGCTCCCACCCGCGGAGCCGGGAGCCACGCCAGGCCGTGCCGGCGGGACAGCTCCCGCCGTGGGAGAGGCGTCGCACCGCACGAATCCCCCCCCCTCTCTCTCCCCCGCGACGGAGTCCCGGCCCGCTCCCCCCGCCGACAAAATGGCGACGTGGACGGCGGGGAGGAGGTGGAGGAATGAAAGAGCGGAGCGCTCCGCGGGCCGGGGGAGAGCGGCGAGGGGAGGGGGACGGAGGACGGGGAGAGGGCGGCGGTTACAAAGCGGGGGGCGGCCGGGCGCCCGAGGGACGGCGCCGGTAGTACCGACGGGCGGGGGGAGGGTGGGGGGAGAGGCGGCCCCCGGGCCGGGCGGCGAGCGAGGGCCGGGCGGGGGGCGGGCAGCGCGCTGCCGGCGCGGGCCGAGCCCCGGCGCGGCGGGCGGGCAGCTCGGGAGGCCGCGGCGTCGGCCAGCAGTACCTCTTCTTGTCGGTGACGCCGCCGGGGCTCTCCATGGCGGCGGGCTGAGCTTCTCCTCCCGCCGGCTCCCTGGATGCGAGGCGGGCGGCTCCAATGGCCGCCACGGGGCGCGGGGAGATGGCGGCGCGGCCGGGAAGGGGCCGGGTCTGGGGCCGCGCGGGCTCAGAGCATCGGGGCAGGCTGCGGGGAGGTGCGGGCAACGAAGGGCGCAGCGGCGGCGGTGGGCGGTGCGGAGCTGGGCGCGGAGGAGGAGGCGGGGGCGGGCGCGGCCGGCCCGGGCCCCGCGCTGCGCCAGTGAGGAGCGGCGGCTCGGCCCAGCCCCTCGGCCGGCGGGGTCAGCTGAGCGCTCAGCTGGGAGGGGGCCGGCGCCTCACGTGTGGCGCTGTGTGCGGGGCGGGCTGCCGCCACCCTGCCCCGGCGGGCTCCCGGCACGGCACCGCATCCTGAGCTGGGGGTCCGTGGTTTCACTCCAGCGCGAATCGCTACATAATTGGCAAAAAACGAGCCCGCCGGTCCCGGGAGCCCGCCGGTACAGCTACACATTTATGGGCATATCGCGGTTTCGGGTTTTGTTTGGTTGGTTGTTGGGTTTTTTTTTATTCCACTGAACTTTACTCGGTGCTTGACTCCTCTCCCTTTCCCAAAGGTTTCATAATCCTAAAACCAGGACATTTCCAGTTAAAGAGTTCAAAACCTCATCTTAATTAAAGGGAACGGACAGCTGCATCTCCAGGCGGGCCAGAAGGATAGCGCGCAGATAATTAAGCGCGTTTTGGAGCAAGTTTTACAACTTCAAAAACCCCAACACATAAAGGCAGAGCCGAGAGGCTGGACGGGGGCTGCGCGGAGGCACCGCGCCCTCGCTGGCTTCCCTCCCACCCAGGCAGGCCCGAACCCCGCCGGTCAGGCACGGGTTCAGGCTCGGGGGACGTGAGTTCTGCTCCCTCAGCACGGCAGTCTTCTCCAAGGTGCCGTGGTAGAGCGTCCTGGACCCTCGCCGTGCCTCTAGACGGCGGGCGGGCGGCGCTAGGACCAGCGCGGTCCCGAGGCGGCGTTGCCCCGAGATGCCCCTGCGCCGCCCGCGGCCGCCGGGGAAGCGCTAGAGAGCAGCCGCCGGCGGGGCGGGCGGGCCGAGGGCTTGGTGCCTTTCCAGCGCGGCTGAGAGCGAAGGGTCCCGGGACCGGGCTGCCCCCGAGACCCCCTGAGACTCCCTGCGAGCTCGGCACTCTAGGGTCACCTACAGACTTTGTCTGGCCCAAGAGGCTACTCACGGGTGAGGGGACAGGGACGGAGCCTGTGCCGGCCCAGGCCTTGCCAGGAGACCAGGTATTGAATCACAGAGTCATCGGGGTTGGAAGGGACCTCCAGAGATCATCAGGTCCAACCTGCCAAAACAGGTTCCTTAGGACAGGTCTCACAGGGAAGTGTCCAGATGGGTCTTGAATATCTCCAGAGAAGGAGACTCCACACCCCCTGGGCAGCCTGTCCCAGGGCTCTGGCAACCTTTATCATGAAAAAGTTCTTCCGCATGTTGGTGCGGAACTTCCTGTGTTCTAACTTGAGGCCATTGCCCCTTGTCCTGTCTCCACAGACCACTGAGAAGAGGCTGGCCAATTCCCCCTGTGTCCCACACTTCAGATATTGATAAACATTGACCACACCTCCTTTCAAGTCTTCTTTTCTCAAGGCTGAACAGTCCCAGCTCACTCAGCCTCTCCTCGTAGGAGAGATGCTCCAGTCCTTTAATCATCTTCGTAGCCTCCTCTGGAGTCTCTCCAGGAGATCCCTGTCTTTTTTATCCCAGGGACCCCAGAACTGGACACAACACTCCAGGTGGGGCCTGACCAGGGCAGAGTAGAGGGGGAGGATCACCTCCTTAGACCTGCTGGCCACACTCCTCCTGATGCACCCCAGGATCCCATTGGCTCTCTCAGCCACCAGGGCACACTGCTGGCTCATGGCCAACCTGTCATCCACTAGGACGCCCAGGTCCTTCTCCGCAGAGCTCCTCTCCAGCAGATCACCCCCAGCCTGTACCGATACAAGCGGTTATTAAACACAGCCACACAGATGCCCAGGAGCCAGGCCACAGCCATGGGAGGACAGGGAAAGAAAAATTTGTGCCAGAGCCCACACATTTCAAATTAAATGCAGTAGCTGTAGCTATGTACCCTGTATAGTGTGGGGAGGCAGAAACGGTACAGCTCTAGGAGGAGGGGCTTCTCAGAACTCAGAGGTTCCATTACATCTTCAGGGCTTCCTCCAGCAGCGACATGAAGGGATCACATGGAGAACATTGAGACTACTCCGTTTGCAGCTCAGAAGTAACGACACCTTTAAAAACCAGCTTTGACAGGCATAAGTAACATCTTTGTGCTGCTGTGTGCATATGTGATGTTGTAAGTTATACCCACAGGGCAAAGCATTGTCCTTGCAGTGCTGCACCTTCCTAACACTTCTGTGGTGGGTTCCAAACGTCCAGGTAGTGAGCAGTCATTTTTTTGCATACAGCCATGAGTTGTTTTGGCTTTTTAATTTCTTCTGTAGAAAAAGCTGTGAACGTGGCATTTAACAGAAATCACAAGGAACTGCTGCATGGAATGAATTGCTCCTTCCCCCCAGCAGTCTGATATGATGAAGAGACACAGGTGCTATAGATTCCTTTTATTCCTTTAAGGTTTCTCATCAGAAAGCTGACAAAGCCCAGCTTTACTTAGCTTATGAGATGTGACAGCATGATAGTGTACGGCAGCATGGCTGTGGACTACTGACATTTCTGCTGCTCTGTGCTCACTGGAGTCTTGAGAAGAGAAACAATCACAGCAAGACTCAAAACTCCAGCCTCTTACATAAGTACCTTGAAACCCTACACAGACAACTTCATGCTTCAAAATGAATTATGGACAGTTTAAACATGGCAACCGTGTACTATTTTAGTCCACGGAGCCACCATAACAGCCCCTAAAGAATTTCCCTGATGAAATGGGGGGAATCTCCTGACAGGAGCAGAAATAACATACCCAGCTCAGTGCTACCTTCCCCATCGGAACCTCTGCCACCGGGACCACATCAGGGTAGTTTCAGTAGTGAAGTGATACTACGAGAGGTATTTCCCATGCCTCAAAGGAGGCTGGTACAACTCACAGTAGCTGTAGCAGCTTCTCTAATCTGAGTGTGAGGATGAAGTAGTTCCTGGTGAGTTGGCCACACTCAGAAGTGAAAGCCTCTTTTGCACTTTGACTGCAATCTCTGTACCTCCGCTGCCTTTAAAGACCAAGAAATACCAGTGCCTAGCTGTAACACTCTCTACAGAGCCTGGTGTATCCTGCCCAGTCGGCTTCAAATGACATCCCTTCAAATGACAATTTTCCTGTCCATAAGCATTGGGATCCACTTGTGCACCTTTATTACCCAAATTCACATACTCTGTAATACATGAAACAAGTTCCTTGTTGAGAGCTCTCTTGCTAGGTTATGATCTTTTTAGATCATTCAGGCACAAAGGCTTGAAACATCTTAGCAATCCCCGAGTAGAAGGCACCACAGAAAAATCTTAGTATTTACATTACTAATACTGCCCAAGTTAATGGTTCAAAGATGTCAGGCTTCCCAGAATGATCTGGCTGAGGAACTGTGAGTAAGTGTTGTGGTCTCCTTACTAGACACATTTCTCTCATGCCAAACATGCTTACCCTAAGCTTGTAATAAAGAATACTGCATCAGAAACCAACTGGGTTTCAGGAGGATGTTAGTGGAGACTTGTTCTGCAATTAAGGATTTCATACTATCAGCTCTAGAGACATGTTAAGCAAATGCTCCCCCCCTCCTCACATCCCCCCCTTATTAAACTTTTGTGTCACTCAAGTAAAATTTTGCATACACGTTTTCTTCCCGCATTGGCAGTGCTTGCTACAGTAAGCAGGAACTTACAACAGTATATAATACCTTAGTCACTTTTCTTGACCTTTACTGTCGTACTAAGTTCATATTGCAACTTAAGAGAACTTCCTGAATAAAATAGTGTTTGCATATGACTAATTAGGGCAAATGCACAAGCTGATGAGTCAGCAAATGGCTTGGTAAGGACAGGGGTAGGGATTCAGCAGCAGAACAAATCAACATGAAGATAGGAGATATGCTGTCTGTGGCTTCAGATCTGTCTGCTGATGGGTCAAACCTCACTGTGATGGGCTCAGTATGCATTAACTTTCTAGACCCAAATGCATCCCCAGCAATAACAACTGACAAAATGTCTGCTGACTGCAGTGGGATGAAGATCAAGAGCTTCATTTTCTCAGGCATCTTCCCTACAAAGAACATTTACATTTCTGAGTGTGGACTTACCAGGTGGAGAGTGTTAAAGAGATATAAGGACTCCCTCCACTTATTTCACTGGAGTTGGCAACTCCCATAGCATGGGATGTCCCTGTAACAACCTGCCCTCAGCACCAGCTTTCCTGGGTATTCACTGTGTTGTACAGCCCCCTTACATGTAGGGAATTCGTGTTAACTGACTCTGTAAAAAGGCACAGCGCTGTAAGGAAGGGCACCTACGAGTCTATGGATGTACGACTAGAAAAGCTGCCTTACCCACAGCACCCTGTGGGAACATTTACTTGAAAGAGAAGTGCCCCAAGGTCTGTAAGGCTGGGCAGACCCTGGGCTCTGCTACACAGCCTGCCAATGATCCAGTGCTTGTCACTATGGCTTGCTGTGCTTCCCAGTGCAAGAACCTGACATCTCCGGTGGTCAACTCATTTCACAATAGCAAAGTGAATTGAAATTTGAATCAAATTCAAACCAAACCATTAGTAGTGAAAGCCTAATGCTGCTCTTGCTCATATATAAAGTACTGCCTGAAACAAGCATACGTGATGGGAGCCACAATCTCTCTTTGGCAGCTGCTACTTCCACTGATCTTTTCTAACCTTAGTGCTTCTCCTCTCCTTCTTGTGCCAGGATCCTAATTATTTTTCCTTTTGCACTTGCACAATCCACATTTTTTCAGACTATGACCACCTCCTAAAGCCTGCTTCATTCAGTGCACGTTTAGGCATTTGGACATACCCTGTGATTTCTGCACAGACACCAATGTGGGTAAGAAAATCTGCAGCACAATAAAAGCACTATGTCTAATTCAGTGTACCTAGATTTGAAAAGCTATGACATACAGTGTCACCAGTGGGCTGCGTCCTGCCAACCCCAGGCCACTCCTGAGCAGATATTGCCAGTCACACAGTCATTTTCCCAATGTGGGCTAAAAGCAGGATGGAGTTTTAAAATTGTCCTTCCAGAAATGACAAGTTTTGGCCAAAGCCCTGATCGAAGAATCAGGGAGCTGAGGTTTGGTTCCAGGCTTCCTGTGGGGCATTATACAAATCACTTGGAGAAAGGCTTTTGGATTTCAGCACTGCAATTCTTTGCCACAGTGACGAGTGGTGGAGTCCACGGCGTGCTGGGTGTGGAGCTTGGCTCCCCATGCAGCGTACTGGGAGATCTGGGGACCTGAGTAAGAGCCTCAGAAACCAACTGAGGTAGGAGTGACTGAGAAAACCACAATGGGAACACTGAAAAAAGGAGTGCTGCCTGGACCCATGGCCTTGCCACGGCCAGCTCCAGGTTTTGGTCTCCAAGATATTTCTCCATGCTCAGGATCCTCAGCTGGGAACTCTGCCCTGCTGGGCACCGCAATGGGACTTGGAAAGAAGAGCCAAAGTCTGGGGACAAAGCACTCTTTTGGAGGTCAGAGATGCTTGTTCAACCTCTGTCATGTCCAGCTCAGACCTGGGTTTGGTAAGCACATGGGCAATACCTCCCTTCTTCTCTCCTCTGGGACCTGTTTCGCTTTAGCCCCTAAACTGCTGTTTACAGAGATGTGCTTGTGGACATGGAGGATCTGGGTTTAAATCCTTGCTCTGATTCAGTCAAAACAGAGGTTTGGGCACACATTTGCCCACTTGACATTTGCAGGGTGCAGGGGTACTTAAACAGCAGGTTTGATGCTCCTCAGTTTGGTCCTGAGTACTCCTGAGCATACGGAGCGCTGCTTGGATGGCCATCGGACTCACTGTGTCAGAAGGACACACAAACACTTCCTTTCCTTCCCCTTGCCTCTGCTCACACGCTCCTCACACAACTTTCTCATGAGGCCATGGTGACCACCACAGTGTGATCTGTCATCACCCCACTAAGCAGGGCACTGGCTTGTTCTGCTTGTTTTAACCTACATCAGTGGAGCCAGCAAGACACTCCCAGTATGCCAATCAGCCCATAACACCTCATACCTACCAGGCTCGTTTTACTTTCTTCTTTGCCCAGCTTCCCTTTTGAAGGTACTATAAACACAAGTGAAATGCTTTGAGGACACCTAAGGGAAACCAGACGAGCAGTCAGCAGATGCAGCGTGAATGGTGTGACAGCCTTTGCATAAGTTGTAACCTAGAGCAGAGGGAAACTGCTTTTCTCATAAGGAGACAGGGTTTCAATCTCCTGCTGATTTCTGGCTCCCACACCTAGCTAGGATCTGCAAGAACATCCCCAATGGGGTTTCTTTTTCCTTTTTTTTTTTTTTTGGATCATTTTCACCTGCCCTACCAAGCCCTTTGTTATTTTACAACCTGGACTGCAGGTTTCTCACATGGAGCAAGAAAGACTCAGAAATAAATCAAAAGATGAAATTGGGCTTCACTTGAAATTAAAATGTAAAGGGCACCAACCTGATTTTACCTGATCCAAAACTGAGAACTCTTTCAAATTCTGGTTTCTTCTGGTTTGGCATTAAAACACACTTTCTTCCCAATGGTGCAGATTCTGAAGTGTTTCTACTTAACATTTCCCCAACTTGGATCTAGCTGAAGCACAAAGGGCTTGAGGTTTATTTGTTTGTTTGTTTGTTTTCCCACAACACATTAGAAAATGCAGCGCAAGCTTTAATGGCTGTGTCTGTTTTAACATGCCTTTTGGAGGACTGTAGGCATTTATGGGGGAATGAGGTAATTAATATATTACTTAGGCATGCAAAGACAAGTTAGGAGCAGCTGTCTGTCTTCTCTTGATATGGCAACACAATCATTAAAACAATGGCTTCTTATATCTTTTTTTTCCCTCTCCATGCACACAGGCCACTCAAGTCACTTGTTTAAGTTAAAGCTTCAAGAGATCACTGTATTTTCAGGACCAGTAATTTCTCTCAAACACACTCTTCTCTCTTACTTATTTGAAGTAGCAAAATTAAAATCAATATTGCAATCCCTTTAAGGAAATGTTGGAATTCAGGAAAACTTAAGACCTCCCACGTTCTCATTTCGGCCTCAAACAAAGGACTTTTGCTTGTACATCCATTTGTCTTCCAGACTCAGTTTTTCCACCTATTAAGCTAGAACCACAGCATTCATGGCTGTGGTGAGAAGATGTGAATTTAGCTGATCTGGCCAGCTGTGAGAGGTGTCGGGTACCCCAGAGTCTGGGATCCATGACTGGGTGAAGGAAGGATCAGGTCACGTTGCCTCCTGCCTTGCATTGATAACAGAGCTGAGACACAGATTACAGTTCCTTTAATTTTCTTCCAGGTAATTAAATGATCAATTTCAGTATTGGCTTTCAGCCATGGCAATGCCAGCTGAAATGAGCTCTCCAGTTTATGACAGGCTAATCAATAGGCATCATTTGCAGCAATGGCATGGGGTTTTTATTTTAAAGCCAGATATCAAAATGCAGAGGCAAAATGCTGTTGTTACTCCCAGCAAATTGAGATCTCTTCCTGCCCCCAAAAAGTTCCAATGAAGGGAGGAATGGCATAGCAGTCAGATCTTTAGCTTGGGGTGTGTTTTCACTTCTCTGCTTCCCATAGGCTTCCTGTGTGACCACAGTCAGAACACTTAGGTCTGGGCGCACAGAGATATTCAGGGAACTGAGATAAAAATCAGTTGGACTTAGATACATAGATGTGGTCCTTTGGAAGGGAATCTGAGTTCTCCACTTACGAATGGGATAATAGGTACTTTCCAGCAGAACTCCAACTCCCCTCACAGAAGACAAAGGCCAAGTGAGATCTGAGCAAAGGCAGAGACTGAACAGCTCCAAGGTGTTTGACCCCAAAGCAGGATCTGGGCACTCTGCCCAGTGTCTTCTCCTCAGTGCTACCCACCTTGGCCAGCAGGAATGGACTGACATCCCCTTTGAACACTTTCTGGCTGTTTCATGGTTTAAACTGTTCATTCCCACAGACTTTAGCTGGAAACACTGAGGGGTGCAAGAAAGGTGAAGTGCAGAGTGGTGAAACAAGGACCACCAGCACTGGGTTGTTAGGGCACTTTGGCAGGTGACATAATTAGAAGAACCCAAACCCCTAGTTTAGGAAAAGAAAGGGCTGGGAGCATTCCTCTATTGCTAATGAAAAGTTCAGCAATCCTGGCAAGTTATAGGAGCTAATTAGCAGTGCATTTCAGAGGCCAGGGAAACTCTGAGTTCATATGTCAAAAGATGTCAACACAGGATGGAAGGAGTTTGCCAAGGAACTCTGTAAGCAAAATTGAGAACCATAATGACCAAGTTGGTGCATCAAACCTTTCTTTGCTATCTGAGATTACATGTTAAATAATGAAACTGTTTATCAATAGGAGGCAGCTCATGAGCGTGGGAAACAAAGATCTCTTAGGAACTGAACCTAGATAAGAATGACCACAGACCTCACCATTTTCAGAACCAACTGCAAATTTATTTATGCTGCCAGCACCCAACAGAGAGATACACACAAGGTAATCAAGTCTTCTTTCTCCTAGTTTCTTAGAAAGGAGAAAAAAGTGGATGTAATTATTAGTTTAGATTAGTTTTGGATGTAATTATTAGTTTTAGAGAGTGGAGAAGTCCTCAACTGGACATCAACTGGACATCAGAGAAGTCCTCAACTGTACCTCAAGGTCAGAAACCAGTCAAATTTCATCACTATTTCATGGCTGCTGCATTTATTAAATAAAAACAACCAAAGAGTAATGCAAGAGGACAATAGCAATAGCATCTCTTCTACTCATTTGTATTACTAGAACTGTTACGCAAAACTGAGAGAAGACAGTACTGCTTGCAGTCTCCCCCAGGTAAAAGGAAGCATAGGCCTGAGCACAGCAGTTCGTGGATTATTGATAGGACTAGCAGCTGAACATTAAACCAACTTCTCCCAAAGCAGCAGCAAAAGCAATCTAATTGGCAGAGTGGAGTGTAGTTTCTGGAGAAGGAAGAATCCATTCTGATGTAACAGGAACGCTTCTGCAGGGTTTTAAATTGATTTAAGCTTGAAAACAAACAAACAAAAATCAACCCTTTAGGTACCAAGGCCCATAGGAGACATTATTAGGTGAACTGGGCCAGGAATTCACAAACCAAAGAGTCTCAATAACTTTTAGAGGCCTGTGTATCCCTATAACTCGTTTATCGGGCAGGAACGCATGCCCAGCTCACCTGGTACTCTCAGCCTGACCTGTCTGGAGCACCACATCCTCAGGCATCTGCCAAGCATCCCTTAGGCTCGGGCAGACAGAAGGCCTGCAAGCAATAGGGTTAGGGGGAAAGAAACACCTCAGTGATATCTCAGGCTCCTCCATAGCTCTCCTCTCAGACTGAGCAATGTTTCTTACATTGCATCTTAGTATGATCATGCTTCCTCCTAAGTGCATGCAGAGGACAGCCCATGCGAGGTGCCCCCCAGTGCATCAGGCTGCAGGAAAGGCAGGGAGAGACCGGCTGCTCTGACTGCATGGCTTCTGGAAAATCCAAAAAGTAGAAACATTGATAAAACCCAGCTGAAAGCACCCCTTCCTCCCTCAAAATGTAGACACGCAGGCTTGGCTAAACCTAAGGGTCATCTCTCTGCCAGTCCATTGACCTCTTCAATGGAGCCACATACGCAGCCAGTCAGCTCCTCAGGGATACATCCCACTTTTCCAAATTCACAGATCTGTATGGTAACCACTGATCTTCCTGGCAGGGATTTTTTACAGACAAAAAGTCCCTCACATGTTTTTACCCCTTCCAGGAAAGACAAGTAGCTTGCATCATGCAGCTTTGATTATTTTTCCCTGCAAGGAGACTTGTTTTAAAATATGGGCTGAGAATGACTTAAACGAGCTGAAAACTACCCAGAAGCAATGTTTATTTTGCAAAACATAGTTATCTCATGTCCAGGAGCCCTCATTAGTTTGAAAAGTTTCCACATGACTTCAGAGTTTCTGTAGCATGTGTGATAGTCCTGCAGCCTCTGCTGCATATGATGGTAAGGAAATTGCAGCCCCATGGAAAGAGGAATGAAGTTCTATCATGTCTGAAACCATGCAAACAGCTGATTTTAAAAAATTAATTATAAAACTGCACAGCTTGGTACAAGTATTTAATTGGTACGTATGTGTGCTCACCCAAAAAATGCTGCTAAGCAGAGGTAGCTGCTGGTCACAGGATGATGGCCTGTGTCAGACACACGTATGCTTCCTGAGATTGGATGTGGCCAGCTTTGAAGTGCTGGGTGTCAGTGAAATCAGGCCAGGCTCTTGCAGGCTCACAGGAGGGGTATGAGGAAAATATAATTTCCTGGAGTTAGCTAACACATCTGACCAGAGAAAGTCAAGCATCTCATCGATCAGTATCTCTTCTTCTGTTGGCCCTCTCTAATCTCTTCTGCCTGGGCAACTCCGCCCAAACGCCTCGTTGCTGAATAGCAATTAAAGCATAAATACATTAGCAACTCTGTATTAGAAACTTGCTCTCAAGCTACACAGGGCTGCTGAGCCTGGCCATGACAGTGGGACTCTGCCTCATCGCTGGCTGCTTTCCCATGCCAGGAATATCGATCAGTCACTCTGAAACGACGTCAGAGTTCATGTCCCGTTATAACACAGGTTTGACCTTTACAAAGTGACTGCAGCCTCGGTGGGGCATGTGGTGTTAAACGGGGCTGCACTGAGGTCACTGTCCCTATTCCCTGCTTCCAGGCAGCTCCTGCCCCAGCAACCCCTCCCCTCTCTGCTTGTCTGGGCCAGAGGTTGTCCTTTCTCCTTTCAGATGAGACAAAGCATTTGTAGTCATCACACATGTGATGGCAAATTGCAACTCTGCAACTCTCTGGTTAGTGCTCGCTGCAGCACCCGTGCAGACAGTTGCTGTCTGCCTCCAGAGCCCAGAGGGGCAGGAAAACCCAGGGCTTCCCACTTCAATATTCACTTTACCGTCAGGAGTAGGGGGACCAGCTGTGGAAACCTGTATCTACATTTATCTCACTGGGGGTGCAGCAGTCTGAAGTGGGGTTTCTGTGAAGCTGAGGCAAAGGGGGTTGATGAGAAACTGCCATCTGTGGTGCATGGGGAGGGAACGGGGTGTGATAACCCCTGCAGATTGGGGACTCTCTCACTGCTGAGTCAAAGGATGCACGTAGAAGAGGGGAGCATTGGCAACAAGGAGGTGCTGACTCTGTATTCCCTCCCAGACAATCTCTGCTCTCCCAAGTCACCTCTGCGATGTTCTGCTGTGGGAGGTCAAAAGCAGTGGTTTCCCCAGGTACCAACCAGGACACTTCTCCAAAGCACATTGAGTTTGACTCAGTTTACCAATGCTGATGAGTGCACAAGCTTTCAGATGAGCCGGTCCCCCCTTGCTTCTTCATTCCTTCTGCATATCAGCCTGACCAAGTTCATTTCCCCTGTGGTGAAACAAGGAGATAAAGAGTTATTTTAAAGTCCCAGAGACTTGTGTGAGAGCAGGGTGAGGACCTCTTCTCTTGTTTACACACTGTTTTGGTGGAAAAGCAAAAAAGCAGGTCTGGGAAGAGGGAGGGTTTTCCCAGGGCATCCTGCTGTGCTGTTCCTTGGAGATCACAGAAATCCTAAACCACACAGGGGACAGGTAAAAGGATGGAGGTGGCCGAGGAGCACAGGGATGGTAAACACAGGACTCGGGCACGAAGTGACTTCAGCAGAGGGATGCTAATGCACAAGTAATAAAATGAGAGATACCAGCACAACATTCCTGTTAACCACTTTATCAGGCTCACTCAGCTTTCCAAGGAGAACAGAGGAGAGGAAGGAGGGATCTGTGCTGAGCAGCCACAGAGAGGTCTGTACCGAACTGTTACCTTGGATGTAAAAAATGAGAAACTCCTATCACAACCCACTGGGGTCTGGAGGCACTTGAGAGCTGCAGCAGGCAGTGAAAACATAAATCAGGGGCAGAAACAGAGGTAGTACTGCAGAGAGCTGGCTGAAAGCTCTCAGTATGCCCAAGGGCTGGGCAGCACCGGGAAACGCAGCTGCCCGGCTCAGGCTCTGTGTGGGACTGGTGGACCAGCTCCCCAGGGTGTACAAAGTGGGGTTTTGCTGGGTGGGTTCTGCTTGGTTTTCCTCTCTAGAAAAGTGAATATGCACTGGGGCAGGTATCCAGAGTCCCTCTCTGCACACCGCTGGTTTTGGAGCAGAGCTGCTGTCAGGAAAGCCAGCGGTACAGGTTGCTTTAATAATTGCTTTCTGCAAGCAGCCTTTTAATGGGATCTCTTGCCTCTGGAGGATGTGACGTGTGGTAACAGCCTGTCTGCAGAAACACTTGCCCGTCTGTCTGCAGAAATAGGCCAAACACGGAGTTTTCTCCTCATTCACACACACAAAGAGCGTGGGTTTGGGTTTGTGTGCTTTCACAGAGCATGGGCACGGCGCTGTCAGCTGCTGGGGAAGGGCTTTTCTCTCCATCACCCACAGTGGGATTTGCCACCGGGCTCCCATATAGTAGCTGCTCTGACCGCTTCTGCTTGTACTCGTGGAATGTGTTTTATGCTTCCCAATGCATGGATTTACTCAAGTCCAGCACTTATGGAAAGCTACCGGATATTAAAAAAAAAGCACTTGGATTATAACCATAAAAATGCACCATATTAATAGCAGCACTCATTTTTAAGAGAGTTAACATGCATAGAAAATATCACTGACCACGATTCATGGCTGTTTAAAAGATGAATGGTATTTATGGCAAAATACTGCTCTCTCTGACAGGTTGGGAGGGAGCATCTGGGGTAGAGGGACTCAATGACATAAATTTGTCTTCCTGTGTATTTTGGAGCATGATTTATTTGCGTTCATTGAAATGACAGCTTTTCTGGTAATTTCTTCCTTTCCCAACAAAGAAGCCTTAATCTCCTTACTGGAAATTGTACTATTTATGCAGAAAATCCTACCTCTGAGATTGCTTGAGATCATGAGTTATGTAACCCAAACAGATGGAGTTGGATCTTTTTCTTTTTTTTTTTTTTCTGGGGAATGTCAATTCATATTATAATCCCAACAGGCTCCAGTCATTTATCAGCTCGTTTGTAGCATATGAACAAAATAGACTAAGGATTTTAACTATGCACTTAATATACACCTACATAGGAACACTTATGCCAGTGACAAGACTGTCACTAAATACCAATAATAGTAATAACGCTTATTAAGGACTTTCCTCATGCTTATGAACAGAAGGACTCTGTGTGATACACATAATAATATGTACTTGTTATTATGACCGTCACCCCGCAAAGACTTGTGTGTAGTTGTATTTACACTTGGGATAGATGTGGTTATCTGCAGCGCTGCTGTAAAGTTAAATCTGAGAGTACCCGGGAGATCAAACCGGTGAATAAGCGAGAAGGAGGAGCTGGAGGAGAGCTGGGGAGAAGCAGGCCAGGGCAGGGCAATCAGCGTGAAGGAGCTAATTAATGCTGCCCTGTTCAACTCTTGAGCAATGTTAAGTCTTGTAATGATGAATCATCTATCCAGCTCCCAGCTGGATCACGTGCACACAGCGTAGAAGCCAATATATACTATACAATACCTAGTTTTAAAATTCACATTATCTTAACAATCCACCTGCTAACACAATCAGGCAGATAAAATCCTAAAAGGCTTGGTGACCCTCACACAGGTTTTACCCAGCTTTGTTACTGATGTGGCCGTTCTTATTTCCTGTGAGTTGAAGGTGAAGTGAATCAAGGCCACAGGAAAAAAGAAGATGAAAAGGAATGGGAGAGAAAGGTAGCAAGCAAAGGTTACTCCAAAAAGTAAAATGAATGTCAGTGGAGTAGCTAGGTGTTCTTAAAGCTGAGGGGAGCTTGGTCAGATGAACTTGGGAGGAGGAAGGGAAAGAAAGAATGATATAAACCCAAATATAGTTTTCTATCATGCTGAAGAAGGGCTAGAAGGGGTCGCCATGTCCAAATATGGTCCTAGTCCAACCACTTTATATACTTCTGTTCCATTCTGTGGGAATTCCCTGCATGACACACTTGCATATTTGGGTCCAAACTGTAATCTAAGGCTAAAACCATGGCAAGGGGCTTTGCTAGAGACAAGCTTTCAAGAAAACCTCAGAAAGCTGAAGCAGAGCTTCTGGTATGATGCTGTGCTTTCTGCAAAAGCAGAACCAAAACAAAGGCATGATGCAGCTGCCACAAATGGGTGCAGAGGTCTGTGCACAGCGCTTGACTCCTGTGGACCTGGCTGTGAGCTGCATTTAGCTGTTATCACACAGCCACAGCTTCGCCCCAGCACGCTGACTTCTTCTGCTGGGATTTGCCAGCAAGGGCTGCAAGGTGGCTGGAATGGGCTCCAGTCCAGGGAAAGCAATGGAGACCCCAAGATCTCATCTCTCTCCAGCACCCTCCACTAATCCTCTATCTATTTGTGGTGGCAGTTTGTCCTTTTTTGTTGGGACGGTTGTGCTGCTCTCGTAATTCCCAAGGACACACCTGAGTGGGACGCTGTGAAGAAGAGCTCACATCTATGCTTCAAGAAGGGATGACTCAGGCGGCCCAGGCCCTGTTGCAAGAGAAAACCTTATGCTCTCATCCCATCTTTCATTCTGCTAAAACCTGAACACTTCCTCTGGTCAATGCTGTTAGGGGATCAACCTAGAAAACTGAACTGAAGAGCTGCCTGCAGCCAGGTGCTAAGCCATCAGCTGTTTTCAGGTCTCTCCATCAACATGAGATCTCCTACTAAGAATGTTTCTAGGCAGAACAATAAAAACCAAGTCAGCAATCATTAAGCATTTAAAACCAGATGTCATTACACCCTCTGAATTCCTTCATCCCCTCAAAGTTTAATTTTTTTCCTCTGCTATTTAATACTGCAGAGAGAACAACAGATTTTAATGAAGCATCAAGTGATAGAGGTTGTTAGAAGACGGGGTGACAGTAGAATTGCCACATTTAAAAGACAGCCCAAATTTTAATCAAGGACCTGCCATTTATAGAATCAAAGAATTATAGAATGGGTTAGGTTGGAAGGGACCTCAGAGATCATCTAGTTCCAACCCCCTGACATGGGCAGGGACATCTCCATTAGACCAGGTTGCCCAAAGAGTAATCTGGTTCAAAGAAATGGTTTTGGGGGTCCAGACTATTGTTTTATTTATGTATATGTAGGTTGATCAGATGAGATTATCTGTCTCATTTCTTAGATGTAGTATTATTGACCACCTTGACCTCCTTTCTTCTGGACTCAGGGCTGTACCTATCCAGTACTACTAACATGAGAAAAATTACAGTGGATCTCAGCCAGTGATTAATTTGGTCAGGTGTTTTTCTACTAGCCAAAACTTCAAAGATGCTTCTTATTTTTTTTCCCCTTTCCCACAAGGAATGAAATAAGCTTCTGCTCCTGCTTGTAAATATATGTAAATGTTTAACTGAGCAGGATTTTACTCAGGCTTATGAAGTGTGCTTTCTTTAGAATAGCTTTTCCCTGGGTGATGTAATTTACTTGACTGGGTATTTTCTACTCTTGCACAACTGTGTTAGTCGATCTAAGCAGATTAATCTAAGCACCAACCTGGTGCTTGCTTTGCCAAACAGTTATTCAGTGCCCTGCAACAACAACAACAACAAAAAGATTGTTATTTTAGGGAGGCAAAAGGATCGCTTCTCTGTGCCCCAGATGACTTTCAGATGGATGTTAGTCTGTTTGTGTGTAAATAGGTCTAAAAGCCCCAAGGACTGACTGGCTGGATGAGCCAGATACTGTATTAGCGGTTACGTAACAGAAGCAGCACTAAGAGGAGAAAAAAAATGCTGTTTTTTCCCCCATCATCAGTCCAGAATCAGATGGTTTAAAGGGTGTAGAGAAGATTTTAAAGGGAGCAACCACAGCACTGGCTATGCTGACAAGTCCCTTCCTAAATCTTCAGCCCCATAGAGCTCCTGACACTAGAGTCTGGGTTTGTGGGGAACGAGGGAAGAAGGAGGGAGAGGAGAAATAAGGAGGTTTATTTTTAGTAGAAATGACCTTCAGACAGGGGAGAGGTGATAGACTGATAGCTTTCGGGAAGCATTTTGTTTAAATCTAAAGCACAGACTGCAGGAAGCAGATTCAAGTCATCTAACAGGCTCCAAAATGCTTCAACATCACTTGGTCAGTCTGCCCTTAAGGGTGAGATAATTATGGCTGTGCTGTCTGGATGAAGGATTTTTTGGTTCACTGATTAAAAATTTATTTTAAATCAACTTGAAATGAAAATTTCACTCCTTGTTTTGTTGGGGTTTTTGATGAAGTTGACGTTTTCCCTCTTTTGACTCAGAATTATTAATGTAATTCAGGCACTATTCAAGAAAACAGAACTTTTTGTTAGGAACAAGGGGGTTTTTTGGGGGGGAGGTGTGGGGAAATCACTATGAATATATTTGCCATTGTAACAGTACTTCCTAAATTCAACTCTGGTATTTGATCACTCCAAAACTTCAGGCTCATGAAGGGAAATTTCCTCCTGGGCTACAAGCAGTCTCTGAATTAATATTCGGTTCCTTGATATCTCTGCAGAGATATCGAGACATAGATTTGGTAAATCCAATCACATCTCCCTCTTGTGGCTACTTCCCAGGGCTAAAACAACCTGCTCTTTACTCAGCATTATATGAGGTTACATAGGTTTCTTCCTCTCACACTTCGTTGTCCAGCTTGAAGCCCTGCTGATGGCACTACGTGGGTGTTTGAGAGGCTGCACCACCGTTTCTTGCCCCGTGCATCCCAAGATGATGCTACCAACTGCACCTCCGGGCTTGGGGACACCTGTCTCAAACTGGAGGCTCCCACCAACCCCACACCAACCAGCTCATCTTTTAAAGAAGCCAAAAGAGTTGTTAGCAAAGGAAACACTTCTGTATCTGCCTGATGGGCAGCTGAAGCAACCCCTTAACTAGACAATCCTGGTGAAACAGGGGCTGTATATAAAGTTTTGCCCTCCAGAACTCTTGCAGAGATTTCACCCTGAATTCCAGAATTTTGCTGCTCCCCACTTGGGTTTTACAAATAGCCACTTTTATAACTGCACTCATCCTCCTGCTAGCGGTTTCGCAGCAAATGATATTTCATTTTGATGAGGAAGCTTTTGAGCAGAAGCCAAATGGCTCCAGGCAAAGCAGATTTTGTTTTTCTACAGTTTAATCAGTAGGAAATTAAAAGGCCAATATTGTGCTGCCGCAGACTCAGAGGCAAGCAGTCATCTTTGCTAAGGTGAGGGGTTCTTTTTTCCCTTTCCCTCACTCCCTTGGACATAACTGGGAGTCAAAAGTCATGCTGTCTAACATAAATCTGACAGTCCCAATCCTCAGCCCGTGTAAATCTTTATCGCTCCACTGGGTGAGCTGCAGATTTACAGCCTTCGTCAGTCAGTCGACGGGTGCACAGCATCCATCATGAAACAGTCCCTGATCAGCTGACCTCCAATTTGTTAAAAAGTCAATTTTACCTCTTAAGAGGAAATCGAGGGCATAATTCAAATTCCTGTTTGTGTCCTTGCCTCAAGAGGAAGGCAGCTCCTAAGCAGCTTCTGGCAGCTGGTCAGGCAGTATGAAAAGCCACTGAAATTATATATTTTTTTCATTTATTTATTTTTTTCATGCTGTCTGAAAGGGTCAGGGCTGGCTGCTCTGAGGGAAGGTGTTTCTGGGCAAACATTAATGTGACAGTCTGTTTGCAAGGGGTGACTCAGCCACAGAAATATGTGCCTTTTATCACACATTTCGTACTCTGTAAAAAACAAGTTTATGGGACGATGGTCTATTTATTCCTTAGTGGAATTCAGCTGAAACTCTCCATCCAAAAGATGTTTATCTCATAGGTTTTAGCCCATGTAAAACTGTATAGGCTAAATGCTTTCCGAGGAGTATGTACTTCATGGATGAAATACAATACTTGTGGTGCTTTAAAAAGGACCCTGCATCATTACCTAGGTGATGGTTTTCCAGCACATGCCTGAGCGAGGATGAGGGACCTGTGAATCCTGCAAAGATTTGTCCCCATGATGTCTCACTTTACAGCAAAAGACTTATTATACTTCCAGTGCCCCATCCTCAGGAGGGAAAACTCCTTGCTGGGACCCCAGACTCTTTCCAGAGGAGTTTTACACAGATCAGCACTAAGGAACACTGCCAGCAGCCACCAGTCATCATGGTGAGCAGAGCTTCAGTGCTCGGTCTTTTACATGAGGTCATCTGAGGTTAAGAGCAAGGGGGGCTGCGTTGGCTTAGGCTTCTCCTGCCGTCTTCTAATCAGGATCAAACTGAAACTCATTTCAGTGCTGGGCCTGCCCCCATCCTTCCACCCTATTCCCCCTGCTTCAGCCTGGGGCGGGGGGGGAATTTCCCACCCACTTTGCTGGGTTTTTAAGGGAAGACATCTGCAAACTCCAGGTCTCACCCCAGCTCTCCGTGCACAGCGTGTTCGTGTTCGAGCAGGCTCAGCCTGCTGAGACCCAGCAGGCTGGAGCCAGGAGCAAGGAAAGCAGGCTGGAGATGCTCTCACTGTCCTGGCACAGATCAGGTGCAAATAAACCCTGTTGAGATGAGGGGGCCAGGCTGCAGAAACCCAACTGAGCTGCCTCTGACCCACCTGGGTCAGTCCTGTGCTGCCAAGGTCCCCTTTGCTGCATCCAGGGCCCATGGCAGGTGATCAATGCATTTGTTGGGATAGAGCATCTTCTAGCACTGCTGCAGAGTTACGTGGCTCTCCTGGGAAAGCAGCTGCTGATTGCTGGTCATAGGAGAGGAAAGGGGAGGGTGGTGGCATGGAAAACCCTGTCGCCTTTATCATGTCAGCACTTTATCATGTCACTGGCGGAAACTATTTAAAAGCTCCTTAATTAGCCTGTGGTCTCAGGCAGTTCCTGTGCTGACTGCTAGATGGGTTGGGGTGATACCACAGGGTTCGTTTTTGTCAGATGGAAAAATGTTTTCATGTAAACCACAGTTAAACCCGAGTGTTTGCCTGACTACCCTTCGGGCTGGGGGGGGGCTGGCGAGTGGAGGTGAGAGGGCGCAGTCATGTCAGGTAGGATTTGTTTGTGCGATGCCCTGATAGGGAGTGGCAGGCTCTAGATGAGCTGGATTTCAGCTGGTCTCACCTCTGAGGAGCTTCTCTGTTCTCAACTCCTGGTGCCCTGTGCCATGGCTGGTGGGAGAGGATGGGAATGGAGAAAAGTCGATCAACATCTGAAACAACCATTCTGTGTTTTGCCCACCACATCCTGCGACGTAGCTCATGGCCAGGGTAGTTGGGGTTTTCCTCTTTGTTCTTTTTGACCCAAGTTCTCACAAAAGCCTTTATTTTGCAGGGCCCCAACTTATCACGAGTGGTGCCTCAGGTACCACCACTGCCACATCTCCACCTCACCCCCCTGCCTGCACTGGGGCTCCCAGCCACAGCACTGGGGGACCGAAGGTTGGAAGAGGACTTTTCATCTATTTCATGCCAATAGTAGAGACTGAGTCAAAGCTTTTAATCACTTATTGTTAAGTCAGGTTGTTAACTCAGATGTTTGCTCAGCTGAGACACCTGCTTTCCAGCTGGGACACCTAGCTGCTTGCCCCCAAGTTTGGGCCAAAGCCCAAGCAAAGCCAAGCTGCAGTACCCAAGTTAGAAAAGGATCCAAAACCAGAGGTTTGGAGACTTTCCCTCGCTGCTCCCCTCCTCTGGGGTGTACCCCCCATTCCTTATTCAATTCCCCCCCATTCTGCTGCTCACACCTCCATAGGAGTGGCTCCCAGAGGTGGCTGAGCCTGCCCATAGCAGGTTCCCACCACCTCCCTCTCCTAGCCCCCTTCACACCTCCCTCCTACCCCCTCAAAATCCTTCAGCTGACATGAATCTATACCATGTAGCTTCTCCTTAGTCACAGGGGTGCCCCTTAAATATACATCTACGTTTGCAGTCAGGCATAAAAAAGCAGTTGCATAGAAGGCACGTGAATATAGTCATATATTACAGGGATATGTTTCTCCCACAGGTGTCCAAAAAAGAGTGATCTGAGGCAGCCCCTGTTGCTGCTTTTTCTCATCCTTACTCCCACACGTGCAGCAGAGGCTTTCACAAGCAATAACAGCTGAAAGAGATTTCTGAAGAAGACTAAATTAAGAGTATTTTCCTCTGCTTAGGCAAGCATTTGACAGTGCAATTCTTAAATATAGTTTATTCCTATTAAATTTAATACCCATGAAGGATTACATATCTGCTTCATTGCAAATCTGGCGGGATTAGGAGAGTAGTGTCTGCTTAGTGTTTTTAAAACATCAAACACTAACAAAGCTCCGAGGAAGAAATCTTTTCTAAGGGCTCCAAATTCCAAGGGTCCAGGGAATTGAGCTGTGCCAGGAAATCTGATGGCGTGCCCTTTGAGGACCTCAGCGTTTCAGATGCCAAAGCACATGGTGACAGAGATGCAGCCACTGTAGAAATCCCCTCTGCATCCAAAGACATCCTAATTCTGCTCCCTGGCAGTGTAAAGCTGCTGGCTCCGACCCAGCCAGCCAGCTGGGGGAGTGGGAGCTTGCACCCCTTCTCTGCAGGATGAAAAGTTCTCAGATTTGGGGTTTAAAGGGTATCTGCAATATTGTGCACAGGTGCGTTGTTCCCTTGGTTCTGAAATTACAGACTTGCAGCAGGGATGTTGAATCCTTCACGAACACAGGAGGTACAGCCTGGGGTGGGATGAGCCAGGCTGGCTCGGTCCCTCCTGGCATGGCAAGGAGATTGGCACAAGGCTCTTCGAGGGATCTGTCTCTTTAAAATGATCCTCAGTTTCTCAAAAGAGGCTTAAAGTCAATATTGTTTGCTCTAATTAATGGCCTCTCCAGCTCAGGCACAAGCCTTAGGCAAATCCTTCCCAAAAAATCCCCTGGAATAACCACCACCACTTTGATGATAGCGTATGAGGTGACTTGCCCTGCGTTGCAGTAAATTGGCATGTGGGAAGAGCAAACCAGCCTCACGGCTTCCCCGCTCCCTCCGGAAAGCTCCAGGAAAGCTCCTGCGCAGGTGTGGGATCCTCCACCCTCCACCTTCAAGGAAACTGGGACTGTGCCCTGTCAGTTATTGCCAGGCTCCAAAGGGCCCATAAGCACTATGTGTGGGTACAACTCAGGAGAGGGAAGCATATTTCTGATTCAGCTGCTATTGAGGGGACTCTACCATCTAGAGAGATGAATTAGCTCTGGATATTTTCAGGTGTGAGGGTTTGGCAATAGAACCTGTAGGAAAAAAAAAACCCCACTTGAGCTACAGCAACGTTGCCTTTAAAAAAAACTATTATAATTATTGCGTTTTCCTTTTTACAGCTAATGAGTATTTGCCCCCAGGGAGGGGAGCACACGTGGTAGGAAGGCTGTGGGTGCTGGAGGCAAGGACAATCTGCAGATGGTGAACGACAGCAAAGCAAAGAAGTACTGGATGGACACGGAAAGGATTCACCCATCTCCAGCAAGACATGATGGTCAGGTACCCCCCAAAACTAATTTTCTGTCACACAGGGGAAATAAGAGATTAAAACCCAAAAGTTGCTCTAAGAGTTGCCTTCAAAACTCCAGCAGCAGATTTAAATGTAATCTCCCACTATTTCTTCGCCTCCACAGCTCAGCTCAGATTCCTCATAATTGTTTCCTTTACATCAAAGACACAGAAACTTGAAAAAAAAATTAATCAAAGCAACAAACAAATCATGAAAGGAAAAGGGCTCCTTAAATCAGCGAGCAAGCCAGGTCTCTCTTCCTTTGCCTAAGGAGAGCCCAAAGACAGAGCCTTGCAGTTGGATACTAAAAGATGCGTTACACGGGAAGGCTCCTGGTGAAATCCTCTGCCCCCAAACCTACAGCTAGGCTCAGGCAAGTCTGGTTTAAAGCCATGCTGCCAAACCAAGCTGCTTGTACTTAAAAGGAGCTGGGGGCACAGGAGAACTGCCAGGGACTGGGAGAGGGGTTAGAGACCTTACCAGAGGCTTCCAGTGGCCAAGCCTCACCAAACTTGTCTAATCACCCAGCCCTAATTAGCCTGATAGGAAACCTGATTTTTCATGAACAATGTCCAGGGTGGTGGGATGTCCTCATGTCACAGCTTCAGTGCCACCAGTTTGAATCATCAGCTCAATATGAGGCAGCAGCATCAGCCAAGAATAATTATTTCCATCCTCGGCTCAGATTCGTGGCCAGTGGAGGCTGAGGAGAGCGTGGGAGGACCCATGGGCACCCGATATGGGGCACAGCAGCTTTCTCACAGATGGCCTAGTGGGAAGCAAACCTCTGAGCTACACTCAGAATTTGCAGGTAGTTCATTATCCAGAGTGCAGTAGTCAATGCCGTGCAGTGTGTACGCGCCCGAAACAAGACTGATTGCTCTGGCAGCCACTGGTGGACTCCTGGGAAGTTTCCTTTGCATTAAGTGCTTTTGACACTAATGTTGGTGCCTAAGCAAACACATTAGGATGACTAAAACACCCGGTCTGCTGCTAGGAATCACAGAGCACACACACTGGAAACGCAACGGCAAAGCGTGAGACGAGCAATGTGCTTTAGTTTTTAAGGCTGGCTCTTGGTCTCTCCTGCCTTTGCATGGTTGTAAGCTGGGTTTGGTAGTGCACCAATGGGTGAGCTGAGACTTCCTCGTGACACTTCATTGCTATTTATGAAGCAGACCTAAATATTCTGCATTAAAAAGTCCCATGCGTGGATGATGCTCATGTGAAGAGTAATTGGAGCTGATTGTATTCTTCACTGATATGGGAAGCAGGCCCACAGCCTGCACTTGGTTGAATTACTGTGTTGTAAGGACAGCTGAAACAAGAAGAAATTCAGGTTCTGTGCCCATATATTACTTGGTGCTGCCACACAGCACTATACATCTTGCTGCACAGATCTGCAGCCCAGATATTCCCATTTGGAAGAACCTGAGATTCAAGGGATTATAAAGGATGTGTGGGAGTATTAGGCAGTTCTCCATGCTGAAGATGAAAAAGACTCACAGAAATACTTAATGGTCTTTGAAACAAGAATAAAGCGTGCAGGATATTTTTAGAAGCCCGCCTGCACTTGCCAACACCTGCATCTGCTGATGGCAGAGGCTCCCAAGTGTCGACACCCAGCAACCTCTCCTTGCCACACCACACTGGAGATTTATACAAGTTTATATGCTGCAGCCAGAAGAAAAGGGGGAATGCGACACGCACATGTTTGGCTGAAGCAGGGACTGTACCCCAACTAAAGTGTTCAAGGCCAGGTTGGATGGGGACCTGGGCAACCTTGTGTAGATCCAGGCCTGGAGGTTGGTGGCCCTGCCTGTGGCAGGGGTGTTGGAACTCTGTGATCCTTGGGGTTCCTTCCAACCTATGCCAGTCTATGATTCTATGATCTCCAACCAGGCCACCTGCTTTGGCCTTCTTTCTGGAAAGCCAAATGCTGGCTGCCATCCAAAGACACCGACACCAGGCAGTTAGGGAAATGCCAAAGCTAGAATTTCTTTGGAACTCACACTTCAAAGCAGTATAAAAATACAGAGTGGTTCAATGTTTTGCATGTTTACCTACCACTCCAAAGAATGGTTAGAAGCGGGTTGATAAGTGGGGGTTGTAATTATCCTGTGTGTTTTCCTCTCACTCCATTTGCCATTACTTTCCTTAAAAATAGACACACAAGCTGGAAAGAAGCATTTTCCCATGAAAAACTACCAATGCTGGGTTGTATAACTTCTCAAGGAAATTACTTGTTATTACTTGTTTGTGTTTTGATATTAAAAATTTGTAGTGTCTGAGTTTTCCAGCAAGAGAAACTTAATCTTATTGTATAATAATTATTCCAGGCCAGTAAAAACATTTCTGAACGAGCCAGTCATGGAAAATATGCTTCTCAGAACTGTTTTCAGGACAAGAAATGTCCTAGGAAAATTTAAAACTCAAAAAAAAAAAAAAAGTTAAATTGTAACCAAGGGGCTCAGGATAGAGCTGGAACTGCTGTGCCAGAGTGGTACATGGGAATTTAACCTGTTGCTGCTGCTAATGAGAGGACTTTTCTCCTTCACCAGGACAGCTAGGTGTTGTGCCTTAGATTACAAAGGGCCATCTCATATGGGAGTAATAGTGAAGCTACCAGTTTATAGAGGCTGTGCCATGGAAAATCCCCACACTGCTGTCCATCACCCCCCAGGCTTGGTGTAAAAGTCCAGGATTGTCTTCTCTTTGAGTGTTCTCCTCTCTAGTCCTGAGCAGGGCTTTGGAGAAGCCACATCTCCACCCCAGTGCCTTCTGCTCCAGATGGATGGGCAAAGGTGTCTGCCAGCAGGCCAGCAGCACAGGTCTTGTCATCAGTTTAGCCCTTAGGGGTGCTCTGGTTCTTGGGGTGCAGCCCCCGTGCAGGCTGGCTGGCTACTCCGGGCTATGCGGGCATGAACCTGGGCTCCTGTTTGCAGGGGTTCCCCTTGCCTGCTGAGCACAGCTGCAGGGACAGGCTCTTTACCTACCCAGATCTGTACATGGAAAACACATTTTGCTGACAGTGCCATAACTGTCAGTTCTCCTGTTAAAAGAGGAGACATGAGTTTTGTCTCTGCTAAGGCTTGTATGTGCAGTGAAAGCCCTTCTATCAACAGAGACACTAAGGAAACAAGCTGGCTAACACCCAACTGAACTGTACAAGATCCTATCTACCATCCCGCAGCCTGCTGGATTATTGCCTGCTTGTGCCCAGGGTGTTCAGCTGGAGCAGGGTCTGGGAGCTGGGGTCAGGGGAGAAAGGAGCCACGCTGCCCTCAAGCCCTCTTCTGGGATCACCTTTGTACCTGCTGTCTTCCTGTGTTGGCACTCACTTGGCTCCTTTCTGTGGAGGGAGAGGATTCCTCCTTTCCTTCAGGGCATCCTCACTCTGCAACCTGGAGATCCAGGGAAAGTTTGGAAAAAAACCTGGACATAGAGGGGGAAAAAAGGGTACTTCAGCCCTACCAAAGACTGTAAGGTGCAGCATCAACTTGGTAAATGCTGTAGCAGTGGTGATTCGTTTGGGAAACAGGTTAATTTGGAGTGAGACTGGCACAGACCTTTCTTTTGCTCTGTATTTACTGTTACTGCTCAGAAACTTTCGCTGTGATCTAAGGGCATGTTGCAGAGCTGAGCACGGCAATAAGCATGGCAGTCATGGATTATTCACTTACCAAGCCAACAGGGAAGATCTTTGTAACAGGAGGCTAAGGACAACTCCAATCTCATTCTGAAAAGCCACAATTCATTCAGCAATCCTTTGAGGATCAGAGTTTCTCCATCATCTGAAGCTATTGCCTTAATCTAAATTGTTGGTTCAAGTGCTTTCCATGAATTTAGCACTTTAAGGGATTAGGGCAAAAAAAGCTCTAATTTTCCTTCTGACCTTTTAACATCATCAAATCAAAGTTGGGACATCAGCAAAGGAATTTTAAGTCAATAATTGGTTTGTAGTGACTCTATGTTTCTGAGCCAAACACTGCCCCTGCCCTAATCCTTGCTCCCTGTATGGAGCAGAGTCATCTGCCGTAGTCTTCTGGGCTTGGCTTTACATCAGCCTCACCAACAGGACAGAACTTGAAAACAAGGCGAGAGAGCAGCGATCCAAACAAAAGCCAGAGAGACAAGGCTGCTTTGCTTGAGCCCCAGAAAGTTCTCAAAATGGGCTGTTGCTGAAATCCTGACCTTGTTTGCTCTTGAGCTGCCTGAGCTGCTGCCTACCCTGTAGCCAAGATTAATTAATTCTCATATTGATCTGTCAAGCAACAGCCATGAAATCATAAAACAAGCAGAAAGCTGTCTGCATCCTGTAAAACTTGAGGAGGAGACAGAGAACCAACATGTAGGGATTTACAACGTAGCATTTCAAGCTAGCACAGCTATGATCTCAGATTGTGTTGCCTAAAAAGAGGCAGATCAGGTACCTCACTCTGCTCAGTATTACCCTGGGCAGAAGACAATGGACTTGCACAGGCATAAAGCACCCATAAGTGAAGGGAGAGTAACCAAGGAGGCCAGATTCCTATTCATTTCATGTTTCTTCTCTTACATCAGGTAGGAAGCTGGACTGTGAAGTCTGCTTTTTGTGGCATGTCTAGTTAGAGTTGAGTTGTGGGATTAGATTTTCTTTCAGCTCCCAGAGCTCATCTTTGTCTTCTCCTTTGACCTGTGTTGGCTCCCCTCACTGTCACTTTGGTCACAATGAAGCTGCTAGGGTTAGGAAAACTATTTCTAGGTGTGGTTCATGCTCATGGAGAGGATGGAGGGGAAAGCTAAGCAGTTGTGCAAGCCCTTAGTGGTTGCAAGAAGCAGCAAGGCTGGAAGGAGAGCTGGGAGGAGGCGAAACCCATGGCAGGGGCCTCTCATCACCACCCCCTCAAAGGAGAAAGTCCATGGGTCTGTTGGGCAGTGCACAGCAATACTGGGGCATGTGGGGTTGAGGTAGATGTCTCATGCCACAGCGAGTCTGTGGGGCTGGAATGAGGTTGTACGTCCACAGCAGCATCGCTTTGCAGCAGGCTGCGCGCAAGGCCAGCTCCTTTCTGCTTCTGCAGGTCTTCTAGACGCTGCCTCCAAGGGAGGGAACTGTCTCTTGCAACATCTCTGCATTTTCTAACACAACGAGCCTGTCAGGAGCCTTCACTTACTCCAGCACCAAAGTACAGGGGAACCACAAACAAGAACTGTTGTGTTGCAACACCATTGTGCTGCCACAAAGCCATCTCAGCTAAAAATAAACTGCCAGGATAGACTGGCAGCCAAAACAAGCTCCAGACTTTCTTTCACCAAATGCCATGAGGAAGACACCCATCAACAGCATTAGCTCAGGGTACAAATAGCTTCAAATACTCCTGCTCCTCTGTCCTGAGTGAGTGGCCTGGAGCCTCTGGGATTTCTCCATAAGCTCTTCAACTTGAGTATTTTTCCCCCTAGTATTGTTGCCCCTGGGAGGGTAAATTCCCCTGTGGGGAAAGGAACAACCCTCACCTTTGCTGTGAGTTGAGTTCTAGTGGCCTGTAAGCTTGGGTTCTCAGCTCACCCCTTCATGTTTTGCGTGATAGGCAAGTTTTGCACAGCTTTACAGGGAGAGGGGGAAGCAGCCTTGCGGAAAACTGCCCGCAGGCAGCCAAAGGCCTGCAACAAAGCCCAGCGAGCTGTTTTGTCTGAGCCCCGACTGCTCCATCTCCGGCTTTTGCCCAGACTGGCAGCAGTGGAAAGCCAGGCTAGTTTTCTCAGCTGATCTTGCTGAGTCTTAGCAGATTATCTGAAGTCTAGCTCTGCCCCCTGCCCCTGGGTAAGCTGAAGGTAGTGGGATATCTGCCCTGAACCCCAGCCGTGCCAAGCTGCTCATGGCACACGGCTGCTGCTCAGGGCAGATTCTCCATCTCATGGGAAGCTGCTGGCTGCAGCAGGACTAGGTCTGGTGCACACCATGCTAGGCAGGTTCCTATCAGATCCTCATTTTTTAAGATGAGCCAGAGAGAGTAAAGATGTCCTGTGACACTCCTGAGAACACTTCTGCAGTGCTGCCAGATGTGCACCAGAGCCAGCCCCGCTGCAGGCAGCAGCTTCCCACAAGACCAAGACAACAGCTCCCACCTTCAGAGGCCACACTCTCGTCTTGCTTAGACAAGGTTTTCTTTCCCTCTCCCTCACTTTCTTTTCAGTGCTTTCCAGCTCTGGGAGAAAGCTGAAGAGGCTGGAAACAGAAAGCTGGATGTTTTACCCTCCCTCTCTCCCAAATGCAATGATGCAGCTGCATAGACCCTCTAGCTTCTCCTCAGAGCTGTTGCCAGGCTCGGCAGGAAGCCTGTGATCTACCTTCAGTACTTCCTCGGGCATATGTGGCCATGTCACAAAAGCAGCCATCCCTTTACTGCTGGATCTGTCTGCTTTGTGTCCAAAATAGCTGCACTTGGGTGCTCAGCCCACGGTGTCACCGAGCCATGCCCAGGAGGAAATCCCCACCCCTTCTGGTTTGCCTTTTGGCCTTTTAAAAAGACTTGAACCAAGTAAGAGGACAGGATGCTGGCAAGAGGAGATAAGAGCAGGCTGCAGGAGGCAAGGGACAACTCTTTTTCCCTCTAGCATCAAGTGGAGCAGAGCTGGTGGGGCAGGTCAGCCTGCCTTCCTGTGCTGCCCTGGCATGGGCAGTGCTGCTCTGTGAGAGGTGACTTTTGGTGGTCAGCCAGCACTCATGGTCAGCGCTGTGGACACCTTGTCCTCAAGACCAGCAGCAAAATTATGACTTGATTTGTGCTGATATGACAGACAGGAAGCTGGAAGAGAAAATGCATGCTAGCTCTTCATCTGCTTTTGTGCCATGTGTCTCCTTTACCAGTACAGAGCAGTGGTGGGAGATGCAATGGTGGGAGATGTCCAGGGCTCAGCATGGGTACCCAGTTGCTATGAAGATTTCCACAGCGCAGCCACATTCAATGGGAAGAAGTTCTGGAAATGTTTTGATTCAGAGAAACTACTTCCAAGTTAAAGGAAATGTCTCTTTGATACACCCTCATCCAAGGGTTAAATTTTTAGCTGGGCTCAGCATGGCGTCTCACTCAGACACCACTGAATGAAGGCAAAGGGCTTTTTGGTCCACAGATCTTTTTGCTGCAGGGCTTTGGAGCTGCAGGTGGGATCATTTGCATCTTTGCCAAAACAGTTCATCATCAGAGTCCCTTCTTGGGCTGCTTGGCACAAGGCAGCACCAGGATGAGGAGTTTGGGGTGCAGAGGATGGGGCCAGACCATCTCCAAACACTTTTCCCACCCAAATCACAGTCAGACCAGGCACAGGCACAAGCTAAGCCAATGTTAACCAAAAGAAAAATAGTCTTGCTGGGGCCTAGCGAAGGCTAAATTCCTTGTAACAAACCATTTCAGCTTCAACCCCTTGAAAAGGTTTGCTCTTGCAGAAACTGCTGAGAGAGGCAGATCAGAAGACTGTAAAGCTTTGTGCAGCTGAACATGCCTTTCCCTCAGCTTCATTTGCTGATTTCAAGGCAAGGAAGGAGGGAGCAGACAGTACAATTAAACAGCTAAAGTTTGGTGTTGGAGACGGAAAGCAGGTTGCAGTTCCCCAACCTCCTGGCTGGCCTGTTATAGCCCAGTCCTCTGAGACCTCTGGGGATGGGCTGAAATGAAACCTCTGGCCATCACCGAGTCCTATGGGATCACAGAGACCAGAATGTGCCCTCTGCACTGAGCCTGGAAGAAAACAAAGTGATGGCTGGAGTTGGTGCTGGAGCCGCAGCCCCCTGTCATGGGATGAGTTAGGCCTTGCTAGAGAGGGGCCGATGCGCACAGCATTAATTCACACTAACGGGAGTTTGGCTCTGTGTATTTGAAGCCTGTGTACCAAATTCCTCAGCATCAACACCGAGGGGTGAAGCAGGGTCCTGGTCTGGGGAAAAGCTCCTTCAGCATCTAGGAGAGCAGTTGGCTCTGGTTTGAGCAGAGCTCAGCACCTCCCAGACAGCCTACAGAAACACCACAGTGCTGCAAACACTCCTTGGGGTTTTGTTATTTTTCCAATCAGCGAACAGCTCAGCCTGACTCTCTCCTGTTTATGCATAAATGCTGAAAACCCTCCTGAAATGGCCTTTAAAGTTTTCCATTTTAAATACAGTCTGGAGGCTAAAAGGGAAAAAACCCCTACACCAAAACTGCATGTAGTCAAGAGGGGCAATGTTGGCTGGCTAGAGGATTTATGCTGCATCTGTGCTTTTAAGGCTGCATTAAAAAGATAAAAAAGGAACCAGACAAGGACAGTTTAGGCCAAACTTAGGTACCACTGAATCCATCAAATATACAAAGCAGCTGCATCAAAGTCCAGAATCAATATTTTCACATTGGAGCACTGAACAAAACACCAACCAGAGAAACAGGGGAGTTTTTGACGGGATTTTCTTTGGAAAGTCCTGGCTCAGCTCAGGAGGCCCTGGAGGCTGGGCAGGTCAGGAGTCGAGGCTGCAGGAAGCCTTTACAGGAGCTTTGTGCAGGGAAACATCTGAATGTTTTACAGCTCTGCAGCTGTATGGGCTGAAGTGGAATTTGCTGGGCTACAGCTATTTTCCATTGGATCTGCTGGGAGCCATAGCTGCTACTCTGTGGGATAAATATGGTTCTGTGGTGACTTGAATTTCCTCACATGAAGAAAAACATTTCCCCACTAGTTTATGTGTCCTAAAATACACCAAGAAGAGGAAAGTCAGGCCAGGCAGTACAGAGCAGATAGCAACCCCATTGCTTGCACCCCATGTTATCCTCCTGGCTGACTGCACTGCTGAGTAAATGGTGCTGCGGGGGTGATAAGTTGTGATGCCGCTGCTTGAAGAGTAAATTACTGCTTTGTGAGCAAAAGCAGCAAGGTTAGTTTGTCAGATATAACTTGTTTCTGCTAGGAAGGAAAAGCTCAAGTCAAGGAGCTTCTCTCCACAGAAGCAAAATTTGTAAAGTAATTCATGCCAGCAAGTTATTACTCTTCTGATCAAAGTACATTTAAGATGAATAGAGAACCTCTCCGTATACAACATGTATATGCACATGCATGCTGTGTCTCAACCACTCTCTAGCTCCAGGAGATAGGAAGGTGGAGCAGCAGTAAGAAAGGATGGATTCATCCAAATGGAAGCCAGCATGGCACAGAGACAGCTGACTTGTGAGGGGAAGGAAAAGAAAAATCCAAATAAAACCAATAGCAAAAAGAACAAAAGCCCAGAGATGTCAGGGGGACGCTCAGTGCCCTGGTGCTGGGCTGGGCACACCTTTCCTTCTTTGAGAGAGAGGGCCAGGCTCTCCAGTGGCTTCAGACATTCTTGCCAGGGAAGGAAGACAGGGCTGTCAGGGACACAAACAAATCCTTCGAGTCCAGTGCTGACCACAACAAATGGCTGCTGGAGATCACTGTCCCATGAAGGTGACACAGCAGCTCAGGCCGAGTATGGGGTGGTGTGAGAAAGGCAGAAGCAAGCCCCAAATACACCCTCAGATACCCTCCAACATGGTCAAGCAGCTCCTGTCCCCAGCCTGAGACATCCCAGCACCTCCTGTTTATATACCCTGCACCCCATAATTGTCTTGCTTGAAGCTTTAATCAGCTGCAGCGTAAATGCATGGATGCAGTGGACTGATGCCAGCCAGGAGGCAGCCACACCTTGCTCAGGAGAAAAAGGTGATGTGTAGGGTGGCCAACAGCGTGGGGCAAGGGCGGGGAGGTAAAATTGCAATGCCTCCAGTCAGCCCCAGGCCCTGATGACAGCTTTTGGACACTACAGAGGTGCGACCATGGCTCTCGAAACATTTGCTTTGCACAGCAGCCTCACCAGCATATGGCAATGGCTGTACCCACCCGCCATCCCCAAGGGTGGCTGGAAATTCCCTGTGCAGTTTCACCCAGGTGAAATGGACACATCCAAAATTCAGACACACTCCTGCTGGGCTGGCACATGAACCTGCTGCTGCCCTCCATCCCAAGGACAGCAGCCACGAATCATGCTACTGAGGAGCCCATCCCTCTTGCCCTGTGGAGGGGAGAAAGAGATATCTGGCATGTCCACACAAGTGGTGTTTGGGCCCATTTCAGGGTGGGCTGAGCCTCCGGGATACTCTCACCTCACACCCCAGACACAGTTTGCTAGCAGAACATCAGGGGGAATCACAGCTGCTGCGGTGGGCAGAAATGCCCCAGGAGAGATTTAACTGGGGAAAATATTTGCAGTCTCCTCTCAGCACCCATCTGTGGCTTCTTGGGCAACTGCAGTTGCACGATTTTGCCCTATTCCTGTTCCCAAACGGCAGGGATTGATTTGCCACTGCAAGCTGGCGGGGGTGTTGGTTTGCCAGGCCAGGCTGACTCAGTGGGTGCAGAAGCTGTGAGTCATGCCAAAGGGTGGATTTTGCCTGAGCCCTTGCAGCCTCGCAGCCTGTCCGCCATGGTGCCAAAGGCACTGACTCCATGATGGGCAGCTGCTACTTGGCTGCTGGGCTTCCAGTTGACAAGGTGATGCCTTGGGATCAGTGTTGTTTTGCACTGATAACCTGGATCTGCAAACCAGGGATGGGAAGGAGCGGAGCACCAGGGAGCAGTGATGCAGACACAAAAGGTGGGTGGGCTGGAGCCAAAACATGCTAGGTGCTGTGGCTAAATCCGCCTGGGATGGCAAGGCAGAGCCTTTGGGATGGCAAGGCAGAGCCCTTAGTCAGTTCTGACACGTGCCTCAGGAACGTGGCCGGGATGCCGAGCCAGGACGGAAACGCCATCAGTTTGCAAATACAGCCAGGCGGGTCAGGAGATGGACCATGGGGTGCCAGGAAGGGGGGAAGCGGGGGGGCACAGTAGTGAAAAGCTCTGATAAGAAGGGTCTTGTAATCAGAACAAATATTGGGTGATTCAGCAGCAGCTGATGAAGGAAGCAGTAACGTGTGCTGCTTGCAGTGTTCGACTTGCTGGCTGCGACAGCACATCAGCCTCAGATGCAGTGAGGCAGCAAATGCAGCGAGCAGGTGGCTCTCCCCCACCACAGCTTCCATAGCAAGAACCCCAAAAAACTGGCCTCTGGGCTTCCTGTAGCTGACAAGATGCCTCCTCCTGAGGCAAGCACGGGTCTCTGTACCGCATGGACGGCAGCAGCGTTTGGGCACCGTCCGCCGGGCAGGAGGCCAGGACAAACAGCCGGGTGGATTGCTGCGTGTGCCGGTAGACAAATACTGCCTGTAACTCACCTTACCTCACCGAGGGATGTTGCAAGAAATGCAATCCCCTCCTGGCCAAGCACTGTAACAGGGGTGAGTGGCCAGGTGGCAACTAAATGTCCTGATAGCCTGCACTATTTGCTCAGTGTGGGCAGGTCTGCTTTTAGTCCTTATTTCACAGTGCCAGGGTGCGGTCCCCAGGATGCTCACACCACCTTGGCTCTGGGCTCAGCAGCTGGGTGCCCAGCATGGCTATTGCTGCCAGCAGGGAGTTAGGAGAGGGCTTGCTCACTCTTCACCCCGGAGAGGTACCCAAAGGTGTCACACAGACTCACAGGATGGTTTGGGATTTTAATGGCCATCTTGTTCCACCCCCCCCCGCCATGGGCAGGGACACCCTCTACTAGCCCAGGCTGCCCAAAGCCCCATCCAACCTGGCCTGGAACCCTGACAGGGATCCAGGGACAGCCACACCTTCTCTGGGCCATTTCTTCTTCTGTGTTCCACACAGGGCTTTGCTTGGCTCAGGCTTTGAAAGGCTGATGGTGCTTCATGTCACAGGTGGGCTTTCCATCATCATTAGCAGGAATACATGCACCTCCTGTCCTGTCAGACTTCTTGAATGAGACCTAGAGCTGCAATGGAAGAAAGCAAACAGGAAAACAAAAAACCCACCCAAATCCAGCGCCTCCCAAAACCATGACCCAAAGTTTACTTCTGCAAATCCAGGCTGTCACCCCATATATAAAACACACACACTTCCTGCTGGCTCCACCCTTGCTCATGGCATGGCCATCATTTTTCAGTACCCAGTTGGCAAAGAAATCTTCAACTTTCCTAGCAGAGACACAAGCTGGGTGCCTCCAATGTGTGAGGCACCCTCACCTTCAGCCCCTTTGCTCTTGGCTATTGCAGATGGGCCATGGTGCTCTGAGGGAGGCTGGTGGGACAAGTCTGGTGCCTATGGAAAACCAGCAGAGTTCAGGGAGAAAAAAAGGCCAGAACAACAACAAAATGATGGTGGGGCATATGGATCCCCACATCATGACATGGTGGAGACTGAGGAAGTTCCTTGGTGGCTCAGGGTGCCGGCACCCTTCCCACCCATTGTGTCAGCAGGGGTGGCTGGATAGTCCAGCAGAGAGGTGCTGAGAGTGGGAATAACTCCCTGTGCTGAGGGCACCCATCTCCTTCCGTGGGAAAAGGTGAGCATCTCCAACCCCTCTGTGGTGCAGCAGAGGGGACTCTTGGCTGTGCCATGACCAAAGCTGGCATTTCAAAACCACAGTAGCACTCTGCTCCCACGGCACAGACCCACAGCACAGACCCACAGCATGCATCCCTACCTGGACAGGCAGAGCTGTGCTTATTTACAGCGGCTTCCAGTGCTGACTGAGCACAGGAATAGCTTGGCAGGCTGGGTAAATGAGCAACAAACAACTCCTCCAAAACAAAGCACAGGCACAAATAGTGATAAAATCAACTTTCCAGAGATGACATTTATACTTTCTCCTTGGCACAATGCTGCTTCTCCTCAAACAGGGAGACAAGATGCCACTGGAGGATCAAAGATGGGAAAAAACACAAAAGAAGAGGGAGGAGGATAAAGGAGACAAAAGGACGATCATGTAGGTACCGAGCAAGGCATGTCTGCAGGCTGGCATCACTTAATGTGGATTTGCAAAGACTTGTTCAGTGACTGACCAACCTGCAAGTGCAGCTGAACATGACCTGCTAACCAGACTAGTGAGAGGTGGAAAGTCCCTCCAAAACCTGCAGTCACTGGCTAAGAAGGAAAAAAAAAACCCAGTCAAGCAGTTTTATCCCCCTGGAAAGCACAGTTCATGGGACAAAAATGTACAGCCCTGACACTGCCTGACTGAGCTTCCCCACCAGCAGAAATCACACAGCATTGGGGTTACAGCAGCCACTGCTGACTGCAGTTCCTTCAGCTGGTAACACACGGTGCTGCTTTGCAGCTGGGGTTCATCACTGCTGCTCCAGCCCTACACTTCCCATCCCACCATACCTCCCCAGGCACCTTCAGGGGCTTTGCCAGCAAAGGACAGCAGTACATGGGATATGGTGTGAGTGTGTGAATGTGTTACCGACATAGTGGTCTGCACGTGGGGAAGACACTTCGTCACAGCCTTGTCTCTGTGGGTACTTGATGATAAATTGATTCTACATCCAGATTTTGGACTCCATCTGTAGTAGTGAAACAATGAGGATCTGCCAAGAAAGCCAATAGCTCTGTCAGTTCCCCCAGAGCCTGATGAAGAGCTGCTGCCATGCCACAGACCACCCTGAGACCATCCAGAGCCTACTCCAGCAGCCACGGCCACTTTCCCTGCTCGTACTCTGGCCCCAGTTGGCCACTCAGGCTCTGTGGCAGTGCAAGAGCCATCGCCCATTGCATCATCCTCGCTCCACCTCCTTGGGGCAAGTCTTCATCAACCCCAAACCTAGCAGCTTCCCCTGAGGGATCTTTGCCAGCTGACCACAGCCGGCCAAGGGGTTGGGGTGAACACTTGCCTTCCATCCCGGAAAATACCCAACATTTGGAATTGTTTCCTGGTCTCCCAGGCCTTGCTAAAGCCAAGACTTTCCCAGTTCCTGGTGAGCATCACCAGTTCCTGGTGTTGTCCTGAGACAAAGAGGGAGCACCCACCTCTTAGACCTCTGTGCCAGCTTCTGGCTGCTTGCAAAGACTTGTCCCAGAGGGATGGGGTTGATGGGTTTTCAAGTGCCTGGAAAGGGTTGTTATGGGCACTTGTTCAGCTTTACCCATTGTAAATGAGATGATTTTACTCAGGCTCCTGGGAGACCAGAAATGAAAGCAGAAATTGAGCAATAAGCCTCTGAGGAAAGGATGGAGACATGAAGGTTTAAGGCTAAGGCAATTATTTCTCAGCAAAGTAAAGCTCAGGAATGCCTCAGTAATACTGTGAGAGAGAAGCTGGCCCAGAATAGTAGCTCCCTATGGGCTGGAGAGCACACAGAGACACTGCATCTCTTTCTCCATGGCCACCTGCTGCCTTTCTCCTGGTCTGGTAGGCATTGCAAAGCTCTCTATTCTCCTGGCCGCTTGTGGCAGAGTGGCCTGTGGCTCTGCCACCAGCCTGACACAGCAGAGCTTTAAAAGCAGACGCAAACCTCCTTCACATAAAAATAAAGTCATCAAGAGCTTTTGGCCTGAGGGAGTTCATGAACTTCTGTGGTGAACAGGCTGGTACCAAAGCCCGCTGGGGAACCTGGGGCACCCAGCTGTGTCTCAGATGGTATGTAGAGAGGTAGCAAAGCTATCGCTGGGCATTGCTGTGTAGCATCCACAATCTTTTAGGCCTTCCTTTGTGGGCTTTTCTATTTTTGACCTTCCACCTAATCACATAAGCTGCTTTCCAGAGTAACTACAGCATTTGCAGCTTTCATTGACTTCCCCTGAAAACGAGAGCAAGGATTGCCAGGAGGGACGTGCCTGAGACACACTGACTTTGATGTGGTTTATTTATCTGGATGGTCATAGACTGGTTTGGGTTAGAAGGGACCGTAAAGATCATCTAGTCCCACCCCTTGCCATGGGCAGGGACAACCTCCACTAGCCCAGGTTGCCTAAAGCCCCATCCAACCTGGCCTTGAACACTGCCAGGGATCCAGGGACAGCCACAGCTTCTCTGGGCACCCTGTGCCAGGGCCTCATACCCTCACAGAGAAGAATTTATGCCTAATATCTAATCTAAATCTCCCCTCCTTCTCCAGGCTGACCAAGCCCAACTCTCTTAGGCTGTTCCAGACCTCTGATCATCTTCATAGCCACCTCTGGACCTGCTCCAAGAGGTTCATGTCCTCTGCTGGGGACCCCAGAGCTGGATACAGTACTCCAGGTGGGGTCTCACCAGAGCAGAGAAGAATCACCTCTCTTGACCTGCTGGTCATGCTGTTTTTGATGCAGCCCAGGCCATGGTTGACTTTATGGGCTGCAAGAGCACATCGGTGGTTGAGCTTGTCAACCAACACCCCCAAGTGTTGGGGCTTCAAATAACACCAGACAGGGCTAGCAGCTGGCATTTGCCACCACTTGCTTTTGCTGGGGACTAAGAAGCAAAATAGCTGATAAACAGAGCAAGCTCTTTGTTAACAGCTCTCTCCATGCAGCAGAGGCTGAGCTAGAAAGCCAAATCACTGTCCACAATAAACTGTGAGTATTGGGTTTTAAAGAGCATCTCACCATGACCTTGATGGCCCATTTTATGCGTGGTGGCATGGAAGGGAGCCTAAAGGTGAAAAGTCTTAATTAGTAATACTTCAAGCTGATTACTATGGCCCATATATAGGATGACCTGCATCTACTATCACTTAGCATGGTAATGACTAAGTACAGCATGTGGTTTAAATATCTCCCTAATGCTAAAGCTAAATGCATCTATAGCCTTAGCCCTCTAATTGACTGATTCTAAATATGATAGATTAGCTTTCCATCTCATTATATGTAACTAATCAGGGGATGAGGGTGCATATAGCCTTGGACACATAGTTTTTCATTTCTGCTGCCCTACAACAGGAATTAAAAGAAAATTGTCTACTTGGGTTTGTGGGTTATCTCACACCTACCATAGAAAGCTGCCAGACTCACTTCATGATGGTAACAAAAATAAGCTTCTATGTGGACACCAAGACTTAGAAACGTAGGTGTTGCCTGTGTGACCTTTGCCTGATGACCCTAAATCGGCTCGGGGCTCTTACTGCCTGTGGCCATTGCCCTGTAAACAACCAGCTCACAGGCAGCAGTGCCCAGTGGGAAAGGCTGGGAGCAAGGAGCAGGGGAAAGTCTTGGCACAAACACCAGCTTAGGCTTCAATTGCCTGTTCTCAGTGAGGACGCCCATTTAGATACTGTCTGAAAGAAGTTCCCTAATTCCAGCAACCAGCTGTACGGGTACCTTGTCCTGCAGTAACCATGCCCAGCTGCAAGGTCCTGCACATCAGGCAGGCTCCACTCCCCAAGGAGCTGCTCACTCTATACCCAGCCTGAGGACACAGGTGGGTGGAGGACTAAGGTAAAGTCCCTGAGTGACCTCATGTGCATCTTTCCAGCCCAGCTGAGCACTAATAAGCTTGCTGCAGTTAGGCTTTCACTTCAGGTTTGAGTAGCTCCAGGCACCTCCTTGCTCATGCCTTGACTCTGCCTAGGAACCAGTCTCCAAAGTAGGTTGCCATGGGCCGGCTGCCCAGTCTTGCACTCCAGTTGCTGCTAGGGGCTCCTAAGCCATCGGTTATTGCTCAGGAGTCCCCACGATGCACTTGTGCTCCACCAGAAACTGGAAGGACCTACATGAGGTCACCCCAAAATCTGGCCATCATTGGTGGAGACCTCTGGCCCAGAGGAGGTCTTCCTTCCTGCTGGGATGAGGAGGTCCTTCCCAGCACCTCTGCCTGGGAGGTCACTAGCTTCTTGCCCAAGAGGAACAGAGGATCACCCAACAACCCTCTGTTGTTGGCATGGCCATGAGTGTTTCGCTTCCTCTATGCTTAACCCAATATAGAGACTACAGAGCCAAAATAAAACCCCAAAATTCCTTCACAGTCGTGCTGGCTGGTCCAGGCCAACGCCAGTAGGCCTGTGTGTAGGCACAGAGCGATTCACCATGGGCAGATGAGCCCTGTTATAATTTGGTTATTTTCCACTCAAGTGTCCCAGGCACCACTTGCAATTTGGAGATTTTCCATCTCAGAAGAATTCCTGGGCTTCACCAAAAGAGCTGACAGCCCCATTTTGGGTTAAAACATCTCCACCAGATGGGCACCAGCAGAGCTCCCCTCTGTGTGCACGAGGGAAGTGCCTGCCATGGGCAGGAGGCTTGGGGCTGTGGTAAATGGTTGCAGTGTGTGGAAAATTAAAGAAGTCAGGGTAACGGATTAGAGAAGGCCTCCCAAGCTGGCAGGGGAAATTCTTGTCATTAAAAGAAATAACAAAAGACAGCCTTCAATTGCTAGGGTGTAATTTAGACACAGGCTCTACGTGGCAATTTTCATGGGTCTCCAGGGAGCCCTGGTCAAATTTGGTGATGAAGGTTCCCACAAGTGGAAGAATCTAAGGCCAGGCTTAGCTGAGCAGCTTTTAAGTTCACATTTGACTTTTTTTCCTTCAGTTAAAATTGGATTTTAAGCTATTGAGCTTAGCATTAGAAAGGGAACACTTTCCTATGGCATACTGCTCACTTGATCAGTTTCCTTAGTTGAAAGCAGGTTTTGTCCCATGTCAAGGGAAGTGGCAGAAGCACTGATCTGAACCAAACCACCACTCTGCCTTCCCTGTGGTGGAAGGGTTGGTTGTGAGCTAGAATAAGGGGCCTGAGAAGTGGCAAACAGCAAGGTTTTCCCAAGGAGAGCAGCATGTTCAGATATGTCTATCAGATAACAATACTTAAGCTCAAGCCCCAGAGTGTTCACAAGGGCATAAAAAGAATGGTGACTCAGCTCTTAAGTGAAATATTTGCTCACCCTCAGTACTGCCTCCTACCTCAAGTCAGAAGGTGTCAGCTACCAATGGCTCTGCCTTTAAGTTTGGGAGACAGCAACTTCCCAGAAGCTGGAGGAGACATTACCCAGAGTCTGGATGGCATTTGCAAACCCAGTGACCCAGTTCTTAGGGTAAACATGACACTGTGTTTCATTTCAGTCGAAATCTGTGGCTAGCACCAAACTCTTAAAGTTCCTAACACCTTCTTTCTTCTGGACTCTGCATTTGGGAAAAGAAAGAAAGACTATTTGTAAAGGCATCTCTGGGCAGTAGAGGGGCCTGTAATGACCAGGAGGCCTGGAACTGCTTCCCATCTGAGTCCAAAGGCAGGTAAGATGAAGATATGTAAAAACTGCCTCTCACCCTAGTCCAACCACAGCACACCTTGGCTAGTCTCCAAAAATGGCATTACTGACAAGTCTTGCACTGTTCTTCTGTCTTGCCTATGTGGTGGCTACGGTGGTGGTGGGGATGTTGTTGCAGTGGTTTGAAGATATCGAGATCTTATCTCTGGAATCAAGTGAGATGAAGGTGGAACAGGTTCATTTAAGAAGAAACAGTTTTAGTTCTCACTGTTGTAGAAAAACTGAGGCTGTGACTCCAGCCCACGTCAAATGTTTGCAAATGTAAACCCAGGGGATGAATAAACCCCTCATTGAAAGCGGAGGGGGAGGAAGCATTGGAGGAACTGAGTCACTAGTTTTGAGCAATCCTGAACTCACCACAGAAAATCTCTCATCTCCACTTTTATAAGACCTGTTGCCAACAACAGCTGTGGGTGCTCAGAGCTGGAGCAGGAGAGCTGACACCACAGGCAAGTCAGAACTGTTTTGGGGCTCAAACCTCCACACCTACCTGTGAGCAGTGGGACCCCACACAGCAAAGCCTCTGTATCTCTCTGACCCAAGGTTGTTTCAAGCTTCCTTCCTGGGATGAAAGGATTTAGGGATGTTCCTTGGCAATTCTGCCACAATGGCTTCTAACTCCCACCCTGCCTGAGACCTGTGGTCCCCAAGTCTCCACAATCAGATTACCTTTACTGAGGCAAAGGCTTCTGCTTTCCCCAGTGTGGATGGGGCAAAGACAAAACGATGACTTTCTCCCGTGTCTGCAGAACTTGCCTCCAAGTGTGCTTAGGCACTGGTTATATATACTCCACCATCTTGCCCACAGCCCAGAGTTGTGACCCCATTTTTTAGAGGACACCTTCTTTTCCCCCCTTCTCTTTTTCTAGCTTCTAATACAAGACATGAGAGGGGAGAAAACCCGACCTTCTCCCACAACCTACTGTTATATATGGACATTACTGGGACACTGGCTGTATCAGAGTCCCGACCACCTCAATCAGCACCAGATGCCCAGGTAGCCAACTGTCAACACAACTTACTGCTCCTTCATTCTTTTTGACCTCCTGTTCTTCCTACATGCTTGGCTCCATCAGCAGGACACTTCCAGCTGGTGACAGCCCAAGGGGAACGGCTGAACAGGACACAGAAGGCAAAAAGGTGACAGGCTTGTACAAGGATTGATGCACAAATTCAGAAATGCTGCTGAACAAGCCCTGCACACAGCAACTATACAGCATGTAAACACCTTCCCCAGCCTTCCTCTTTGCTTTCATCCCTCCTGTGCCTCCTGTGTGCTGCATGCCCTGTTACGTGGGGTTTGATACAGGGAGGCAAGAGACTGCACCATGGTGATTATGCATAAAGAACAGGAAGAGATGAAGTTCTTCCTTTGTGGAAGAACTTTTTCACAGTGAGGGTGAGGGAGCCCTGGGACAGGTTGCCCAGGGGGCTGTGGAGCCTCCGTCTCTGGAGATATTCAAGACCCATCTGGATGCCTCCCTCTTTGACCTGTCCTAGGCACCCTGCTTTGCCAGGGAGGTTGGACCTGATGATGTCTTGAGGTGCCTTCCACCCCTATAATTCTGTGATGCTGTGAAAAACACATAAACCTCCTGTTCTTACAGTTTTATCACCCGTCTCTTGGTGCTTGCCATCTTCCTCCAAGCTTTCATCTAAAAAAATTGTAATTACATGACATTCCAGCAACTACATGGAAAGAAGTGCGAGTCAGACTCCAAAATATTCATAATTTAGATGCAAAAAAAAAAAAAAGATAATAAATACTTTGGCATTTATGACTCTGGAAAGCTCTTGATTTCCAAGCGAACCATGATTTTCAGACAGCCTGACTCATCATTTCTGAACGCCTCGGTTTGGCAGCCCTCTACATATTTAGTAATACAAACTCTGACTTGCAGCTCCCAATGAGAATCCTAATGGCATGATAAGACAGATTTTCATCTCATTCACATCATTTCCAAATATCAGGAACCTTACTTAATGGCAAGAGTTGTAGAAGCTGTGAAATGGCCTCCCTGGGGAGAGGCAGGAACAGGCCTCCCGACTACACACTGGAATGGCTGAGGAAACCAACAGAGAGCAGGCAGCAGTGAATGGCTCTTTACTTTCTCTTTACTTTACAGAGCAGATGATCCCAGACACGTTTTTCCTCCTCATTTCTCCTGACTCTGCATACTGCTAAGCAAGTCACTGGAGCCTCTATCATATCCAACTGGAGAAACAGCAGCTTCTGCAGGAGGAGCACGCAGCTTTGAGGGGAAAATACTGTTGCAAACTATTTAGGACTTCACAAGGAGCAGGGAACCTGCGCCAGCCTTTGAGAATGCATTCAAAGCATCTTGATCCAGCAGTTAGAATTGCATTTTTTAACATTAAAATCCCTTAGGCACTTGGAGTCTGTGAGACATTTTTTTTCCATTGCTGATCAAGCAGCGGTATTAAAAAAACGATGTCTTTGGCAGCACAGCCAGCCCGAGTAGATGCAAGATGATTTTCATCTATTCATTCTAGACCATCTGCTTCTTACCCTCAACTTTCAAAGGCCTTGAATGAGATGTAGGCCACTGAATTTTATAGCTAAATTTCATGAACCTCTTTGAAAATGAAAGGTTTGCACAGAACACAAATTTCGAGACATCAAAGGGACCTGCCCTTTTCATGCAAGCCCTAAAAGCAGTGCAAAGGGAACTAATTATAATTTGCTCTATTGCCAGTTTTCACACTGGAGCAAATAAATTTTATACTTTAAACCTTACAAACCCGTGGCTGCCAGCTTAATATACTCCTAAAGCCAGGGCCAAATTAATAGAGTAAAACCATCTTGCATCCACTTAGGCAAGCAATGAAGCCAGAAGAGCTGGCAGGCCACCTCATGGAAAAACTAATGATTTTATTTTTTTTATCCTGGCTTCAGAGTTTTTTTTTAAAAATCAGGATTTCTTTACACATTCAGTGGCAGCAGAATCACTAATTCAGCTTTTGCAAAAGCAAACGTCGTGCATAGATGCCTTTTTATTGAGCTGATCTTCATCCAGGCTGCGGGCAGAGTCTGGAGGGAGCACAATGGAAATGGCAGCTCCTCGTAAAAAGTATGGGAGAGTTCAGGGATCTCAGCCAAAGGCGGCTGACTCAGGATCTGCTGACTCCGGTGGCTGAAATCCTTACGTAGACATGTGAGTTCCAGGCAGGCAATGGAGGGGGAAGAGCTGCCCTAAATTATGAAGCAAGATCCAGGTGAAATTGCGAAAATCAAGGAAATTATAGCAGAACATGAGGCTTCTAGTCCAAACACAGATCTGCACATGTGCTGTGCAGCGAGGGTGATGGTAGGGTGGGGTGACCCTGAGGCCACTTGAAATCTATGAAAAGTGAAGCTGGGGAAGAAGCTCCCTTTGATATTTGATCATTGCCCCATTAAACCAGCAAGCCCTGGGCCAAAGCAGGTATTGGCTGGCCAGGGCAGAAGCCTTTCCTGCTCCCCAGGGTTGCCCTAGACACCATTTCACATCTTTTGGAGATCTACACATGTTTTGATTTACAGCTGACAAAGATCCTAATGGAGTACCTACAGAAGTGTCTTGGTTTCCATTCTTCAAGTTTCCAGGACACAGATTGGTGGGTCCTGCTACATCTCTCCAAAGGTCTCCAAAGTGACTATTCCACATTCTTCACCCTGTGAGCAGTGTAAGCAAAGCTCCTCAGATCCTGGGTCCATGGAGACATGATCATGTTTTGATGTTGAAAACAGCTGGAATCAGACCAGAAGGTCTGCAGACCCCTAAGGAACAATACAACCAATGAAACCCTGGGATGATGCCAACATGCTGGCAAAAACAAATATATCATAAGACTCATAGAACGGTTTGAGTTGGAAGGGCTCTTCAAGACCATTTAATCCCAACCCCTTGCCATGGGCAGGGACACACTCCACTAGTCCAGGTTGCCCAAAGCCCCACCCAACCTGGTCTTCAACACTTCCAGGGATGGAGCAGCCACATCTTCTCTGGACACCTGTGCCAGGGCCTTACCACCCTCATCATAAAAAATTTCTCCCCAATCTAAGTCTCCTCTCCTTCAGTTTAAAAGCATTCCCATTGTCCTCTCACTCTCTGCCCTTCTAAATCCCTGTCAAGCCAAATCATAAAGTGTTTTGGTGCTCCCACTCTTGGTGGCCAGCTCAGCTGCACTCACCCCTTGCCAGGCGAGCACTGCTGCAGTCACATGCTGGGAATCTGAGTGAGGAGCTGCCTAGGGTCACGTCTGCACCAGACAGGTGAACACTACTCTTAATTCACACATCAATAAGATGTCACAGTGGTCCCCTCATGCAAATGCATCATCCCTGTCCAGTTTCTTCCTAGATGGGAAAGCAATTCAAGTTAACCCACGTGACTGGTTTTTGGGTCATTTTTCCTGATAGCCACTCTTCCTTCCCCACTTGCACTATACAACCTGTTTTTCCTCCTCTCTTGTCCCACTTTGAAGGAGCTGGGTACTTACAGACCAGCAAAGAGATGAGGGGCTGTCTGTCTGGCTGCATTTTGGCCAGGAGATGCCAATGGCAGGGAGGGAAGATCAGAGGATGAAATTGTGCTTACGTGAAAGAGGAGATGCAGGAAAGAAGGAGGGAGAACTGGTATAACACACAAGTATGACAGTCAGAAGAGTTCAAGGGTAACTGAACCTGCCAAATAGCTCAGCAGGTGGTTTAGAAGAGACTCCATCAAGTAAAGAGGGCTTGGGTGGGAAGGGGTGTAGATCTCAGCTTTGGTTTCTTATTTCTGATTTGATCCCTTGGCAGGTGATGTAATGGGGGGTTCACCTGTGTAATTTCCTTCACAAAGGTTTCTGCTCCCCTACCTCACCTCCACAGTAGCAGTAGTGCAAAGCCTGTGCAGGTGTCCCTCTCTGCTGCACCTCACCCTTCTCTCCAGCTAAAGCATGAGTACCCATGTGCAAACACAATCAGTTTTACAGGAGGTCAGGAATCTTTCTCCTTCTCCAGGAGTTCAAACCTGCCCAAGGAAGAGGCTATCCCAACGACAAACAGCTTCATGCTCAGAAAGGAGTACAAAGGTGTGCCAAGTAGCTACAGAAAAAACATTCAGCTTCCACAAGAGTGGGGAAAGCACAGAACCATCTCCTGGAGTGTCTGGATTCTACAAACTCCACTGAGAATAAGTCTGCCTGTGGCAGAGGCTGGAGGCTGCAACTGATAAGAAGCATCCTGTGAGTAATAAGCTGTTAAATCCAAACCAAACCAACTCGCCCCGTTTCTTAGATAAGCTTTATCACTCTCATGGAAGAAAGCTGTCCTGTTGTACTACTACCTGTTGGTTGACAACTCTGCTTTCAAGCAGCTCACCAGCTCTGCAGCTTCCATCACAATAACGCTACAAATAATTTAAGTGCTACCACTTTGGATCAAAATTTTAATGAGGCACTAAACCCACAAAAGGGGCTCTGTATAGCATAATTAAATAGAAAGGGTCTAAATATACAGTAGGGTTTTACAAGTTACATTCTAGTTGAAAACAGCTGGGAGGCAAAGAAAGGAGCATTGAAGATGCATAATGTAAAAAGGCATTTCCCAGAATGCAAACACTAATACTTTTCATATCACACAAACAGTAAAACGCTATGAGCACACGAATTCCCTTTGATTTGGAAGAATCTGTGTGGGGCACAGGGCATTTGGGTGGGGTTTTTTTCCTTCTGTTAGTCAGTACAGTGAAATATTTCACACAGAAACCCAAACAAAGTGGCAAAGAGAGCCATTTATTCTTCAGAAAGAAATAAATACTGCAGAAACAGGTAAAGTCAGTAGGAACTTCTGGTTCAGTCAGGACACAGGATGCTGGGTCACAGCTCCAAAATGCTGGACAGTGCTGGGACTTCCTCAAAATAAGCCTTGCAAACAACCAGAATCGCAACAGGTCTGTTTGGCTCAGAGCTGCAAGATGCTTGTTTCACGCTCACGCCGACTCCCTGAATCCACTTCAAGCAATGACATTCAGGCTGAGCCAACCAGCTCAGCATTCAATTCTCTGCCTGCATCAGCTATTTACAGCGTCACGTTTGTTCCACTTCTGCCAATGTTGGATCAATATTTGCATAAATCCTACAAACACAGGAAGGTTTCAATTTCACATTAAGGTAACGCTGACAGTGGTGCTGCTGTGTCGTGTAAAGTCAGTGCACTGTTACTCCTTGAGAATGAAATTTCTGGTAAACTTTGTTTTCATGTCATTTCTCCCCAGTCCTCTCTGCAGCCCTTCCTCAGGGGAAGCCGTGGCTATTGCTTCAGTTCTGGGCTTGTGAATGAAAAGTTTCTAAATTCATCTTGGTTTATCATTGGAAGGATTCCTTCTTCGATGGGGGTCAGAATGGGCTCCTCCTTTATAAAATCTGGATCAAAGTTGCTCACATCATCTTTGGATTTCTGTCAAAGGGAAAAAAACAGAGATGTCAGAATATGTATCATCTGCTTGATCCCCGCTCTGCATCTTTAGTCTAGACTTAAGTGCAATGAACCATCATCTCCATAACATAACCCAAGGTTGAGCCTACTGAAAGCCTGTTCTGGGGTTGGACTGGGAGCAGCTGAGTGTCCCCGTAGAGCTTCTTACAGTGCGAAGCCTCTCAGAGTGTCTGCAGGCTTCTCGGAGGCAAAGCCTTTTCGAACTGAGCTGACACCACCTCTGATGGGTTGCTTGACCAGACAGGGCAGATAAATCAGTTCCTTTCCTCAAGGAACAAACTAGACCCAGCCATCTGAAGCAGTTATCAGCGTGTTGCCAACCAGCTGACTCTACACAGTCCCTCCTTATCTGCAGGGTGTCTCGGCTGAGTTTTGGGGGGGGGGGGGGGGGAGGGCATACACTCCTCTTTGCACAAGCCATTAAACTTGCACAATAATGAATTACTGGGCCCTGGGAAGACCAATGGCTTGGCTCCAGGTGCTGGATTCCTTACTGCGTGCCACAGAGTGGGCCTGTTTACAATGCACACACACACACAAATGGGGATTGTGGCAGATTTTGACAAGGCATGTGTTTTTTCTGCATCCAGAACAAGATGGTTTATTGACATTGAAGTCTAATGTTCCCAGATCCTGTCCAGCTCATGGCAAACTGACAAGGCTCCTTTAGCCTCTGATTCGGGTCAAGAAACAACTCAAAAGCCTGGTCTTCAGCTACCACAGCTCCTCCAAGTGCCTGATTCTGCACCCAGTGAGCTTTGTGGAGCAAGACTGGATTGACCACTGCCACTGCATCAGACACAGCCACTCCAATCAATAATTTCGAAGGCAAGGAAGCTGCAGAGCATCTCTCTGACAGCATCCTTTGGGTTGCATAGCACCACTTGGAAAAAGGGCAGCACTGTCCCCTCTGCAGCCTATCTGCCATTGGAACCAGTCAGCTGGCAGCAGTCTGTGCAGGGAACACTCACTGTGCTGGGTGCTGTACAGGCAGAGATAGAAAAGAGACAGCCCAGATGTGAAGAGGTAAGTGGAGTGGTCCGAATGAGGATTATTTACCCGGTTTATATTTGGGGCAAGACAAAGAGTAGTCAGTAGCCTTTACAAAGCTTTTACTAGCTTTAACAAACCTGCATTTTTTTGGCTGAGCTGCCTTTAAGAATCCAGTGTGGAGGGGAAAAGCGACCTGTACAACATCAGGTGGCCAACCAACAGCCAAGCCAAGTCTGGAGACCTCAATGCATGGCTCTCATGCCAGGGCTTTCACGTCAAGGTTGCCTTTCCTCCTCCTCCTTTACAGTCTTATGGGAATAAACCCACTTAAAGGGCCCAGAAGGTAAAAAAAAACCCCTATGATCCCTTTCCCCCATCCCTCCTTCCCACATACAATTCGGGGCCTGAACGGTGGCTCCATCTGGCGCTGGTTCAGCAGGTCCCAATCCAGGTCTTTGAAGTAGGGGTGCCGTACAATCGCGTTCTCACCGCCCAGCCCCGGGCTGCCCAGCCGCATGTTGGGGTTCTTCGTCATGAACTGCAAAACAAAAAGGGCTGTTTGTTTCCTCCCATCTGGCAGGGTCACAGGAGAGGGACCTATTAGCAGTCGCACAAAAGCTTGTCCTCAGCTTTCCTGTTGAACCCAGTTGCTGGCCAGACTTCTCAATTTCACTGTACTGGAACCGCATGCAAGGAACTTGACTCATTCTCTAGAGGAAGAAGTCAGGGTGTATTTCTCCTTCGTCCCTTTTCTTTGGTGAAATCCTTGGTTACCACAATAAGAAAAGAAAGTTGAAGTACATCGTTTGCACATTATAAACGTTGCACGGTGGTTTTGGTGGTTGTTAATTTCTGTATTAATTTCTCAGAATTACAAGTTCACTCTCAAGTGCTGCTCACCAATCAGCCAGGTTTGGACTGGAGTCAGTCTGAGCTGAGTCTTTTTCCTAAATCTCAGCCTGCTGAAGCACGGCCAGAAGCCTACGCTTTCCTTCCTGTCATCTCAGGAAACAGAGGAAAATGAGCAAGACACTGGCTTTTAGAGCCACCCAAACCCCAAGCAGATGTGAGCAGACAGGTGACCATCTCCTCTTTCAATGGTGAAACTCTAACAGATGATTTCTTTTTATGACATTTTTACTCTGCCACCAGTGAAAATGAATCTCAATCCTCAGCCAAGGTGCTCTGATTTTCCAGAGAGCAATGAGAAGAGCTGTGCATCATGCACACAGCATGAGGAGGCCCTGGCAGGTGCCCTTTAGGTCTCGACAAGAATGATGAAGTGTGAGTGCTGTGGATATTTCTTAAGGCAAAGGGAAATACTGGGGGAAGAGAGGAATCCTTTCCCTAGGCAGGAAAAGTTAGTTGGCTTGTTAATTTAGGATTGTAGCTCTTAAAAATTCAGGAAAACCAATCTTTCCCCTGCCCTCAAGTATTTCTTATTCATTAGAGAAACCAGGTTATGTTTAAACTGGGAAAATGGATGCTTTTATTTGCCTATTGAAACAGTAGCATAAAGCAAGCTCCACTCTGGTGGAGGTGTCCAGACGATTTCCTCAAAGATGAAAGAGCATTATGTTTAGCAAATAGCTGAACCAGCCAAACCAGACAATCGGTCACTGTTTCGGGAACGACCAAATCTGCTGCATCTCAGCAATGGAGAAATGAAAAGAAGGGGAGTTGCAGTGAGAGACCAACTTCACTCTGACCCCAGGAGCTTTTCAGAAGGTACAAATTCTCCTAAGGTAACTGGATAAAGGTCTAGCCATTCACAGAATCCCAGAATGATAGCGGTTGGAAGGGACCTCTGGAGATACCTAGGCATCACAACCTCCCTGCTAGAGCAGGATCACCTAGAGCAGGTTGCACAGGATTGTGTCCTGGCAGGTTTTGCTTATCTCCAGAGAAGGAGACTCCTCAACCTCTCTGGGCAGCCTGTCCCAGTGCTCTCTCACCCTCAGAGTGAAGAAGTTTGTCCTAATGCGGAGCTGGAACTTCCTGTGTTCCAGTTTGTGCCCATTGTCCCTTGTCCTGTCACTGGGCACTACTGAAAAGTGTCTGGCCCCATCCTCTTAACACCCACCCTTAGGGAGAAGATGGGAAGAAGCCAGACAACTGCCTGTCTTCTTCCTAATTTATTTTAGAAGTCCCAATACCCCATCCTGAGGTGGCTTCAGAGCCATAGTTGAGACCTTGCCAGACCCCAGACTCTGCTGACATTATCACAAAATCCCCAACCCCAGCCTGACCTCCTGTGCCCTCTGAGGATGAGTGCTGCCATGGGATTCCCTACAGAAGAACTCTTTTTCACCATTCCACACAAAACGTCAGTAGAAAGAGCTACTGAGCACATCCAGATCTGTAACACCAGTCACCAGGGCAGGAGCCAAGCCAAGGTTGCTCTTTGTCTGCCAGTGCTCTATCTGGACTCCTCAGCCCCCAGTTGGGCAGTATTTCCAGGGCTGGGCCCAAGGACAAGCACAGCTTCTCTGTTTCCCCAACCTGTTTTTCTCCCTTTCTCCTAGCTGAACCCAAACACAATTTTTTTCCCAAGAGACTATTCCCCAAAATTTCTGTGGGATACAGATCCCCAGACAATAGCTCTATTTCCAAATCAGAAATGGGTCAAGCCAAAAGCTCTCAGAAACCTGGTTCAGACAAGCCTTTGCAGGTCTCAAACTAAACCTCTTTGGTTTGCAAAACAGGCCAGAAATCTCCCAGCAGCCCAAATTTTCTCTAGAAATTCCCTGCCCAGCTTCTTTGTCCCCACAGATGGGTATCTGCATGTCACTACCTCTTATTTGCATTGCTGGAACACCTAGAAAACTCAAACAAGATCAGAGCTTACTGGTGCTGGGAGTGGTACAGAGCAAAACAGTCCAAAAGGACAAGACAAAGCGGGGAGAGGGAGAGCTAGGAATAAGTCCCATGTCTCCTGACTCTTGACCTGCTGCTGCCTTCATTACACCAAGAAGCTTCTGCTAAATCTGGAGAAGAAAAACAAAAATAATGAAAGCAGATAATCTCTGGAAAGGGCTGGTAATGTGCTTTTCTTGGGTTCTTATGCTCAACCATATAAGACCAAAACCTAAATTGGACCACGCATTCCCAGGCCAGTTTTGAGCCCTGAGATATAAAAGTGTGTTTACATTCCTATTTTCTTGCTTTATTATACATGATGCCAAAATTGTACCAAGTGAAGGCATCCAATGCCACAAGGCAAGAGCCAACGTAAATGCATTCCTAGCTGTTTAGAACACCCTTGTTGTTAGGACAATGTGGATTAGGCAAGGGTCATCCCTTGAAGTGGGCTCTTTTGGGCTCTGAAAGAGCAAAACAACATTCAAACCAAAATGAAAACCAGACTCATCCAGCTAATTCTGATTTGTGCACTGGACCCACAGATTGAGAAAGCTCAGTTGGGTAACTCTAGGCACCATCTGCCCCAGGTTTGGTGCCCAAAGGAGGCAGGAGGAAAGCAAAAACTTCAAATTCTCCCACTGCTGGAACACGTTCCCCCAGTTGGTTGCTGAGAGTGATACTGGGCTGCCACAAACCCCCTCTAAATTAATCCCTGCCTCCAAGAAGCTGGCCTATGGGACACAAAATCAAACAGCCCCCTCCCCAGCTGTCAGGCACAAGCTCAGTGCTGCTGCCTCTTGCTCTATAAAACAGGGCTTTGAAGGACAAGGGTGCTGAGGGCTGGAGTGATCCACCACCACCATAAACCACTTTGGATGGGGTTCTCTAAGCTTGTTTCTTAGATACTGCAACCCCCTAGCGCAGGCGCGCAGGGCCTTGGATGTGCACACAAATCACATGCTCTACAAAGAGCATCAACGCAGCGTGAAGAGGCCTCCCTTTCACAGCACTCAGACTTGTTCTAGTCTGCTCCAACTAGGGATATAATTTCAAAGGACAGCAGGTCTCTTGCCGTGAACTTGCATCTCTGATAAACACATTGTAGGCCGCGCTGAGGCCTCTCGGTGGCATCTGTGCATGGGGACTGGCACTGAAAATGTTCTCTTTAAACATCCCCGTGCAGTACATGAAATATGTTGCTGTATTCTGGGCCACAGCCACAGCACGTCCCTGCAGGTTACTCAGCCCGTGGAGGTACACATGCCTCTGCACCCAGGGGCTGTGATGGAAAATGAGAGGTTTGCCGGTGTTACTCTTCCCTTACATAAAGGGAATTGGTGTGTGTTTTCTCTGGAAAGCTGCTCCAGTCTTTATCTGGCAATTGGGCTGAAAAGAGGGGTGCATGCAGTGATTCCAGCAGTGGAAAAGAGTTACCTGCCTTACTGTAAGAGGTATATAAAATTAAAGGATGACATTTTTGAAGCCAGTTTCCAGTAAAATCAGTGACTAACCCTCTCAAATGCTATTTTGGTTCACCAGAAATTACTGAACTGACAAAGAAGCAGATGAAGTTTTAGTTTGTGATGTCCAGTATGTCAGGAATAAACAAAAGACTATAATGACCTCTCAAAAGCTGAGTAGCCCATGAACCCTTCTTTCTCTCTGCCTTAGGCAGTACTGACATTTCTCTGCTGACAGCCTGTCTCATGCCGCCTCTGCTATCTGATGGCACTTCCAGCAAAGCAAACAGAGAACTTGGAATTTCTGAGGAACTTAATTACAAGCTCAGCCTTCATCTCCCAAATAAGTAGCCTGAGCCCATACACATGTCTCTGACCATGTAAGAGGCATTTGTACAGCAGGAGGGGTAAAGCTGAGTGCCCAGAGCACAGAGATGCTGCCCTCTGCACACATGCAGGATATGCAGGGGAAGGCTTTTTGGAAGTGCAGCTATTATTTCTCCTGATCCTTTTATCTGTATTCAGAAACAACTGGAAATTGTCTTACAAAGAGTTGGCTCTTCCTGGAATCCATGGGAAGGCCAGAGTTGGACTCTTGCTTGGAAGTGTCCTTCCAAGTAAAACCCTCCAGTGTTTTTGCAGGTGATGAGAGATAAAGTTCAGCAGAAAACTTTTTGTGTCAAAGAGTCATTTCCTACTGTTTACTGGGCATCTCTAATTTTGCACAATAACCCAGAATCCAACATGAACCTCAACCTTTGGCACGCAGAGTCCATTGAAGAATTATCCACCTCCCAGTCTAAAGGTCCCCTCAGGAGCATCCACAGACTGTGCCTCCTTGGGCTACACCAGTTTGCTGAGCAGTAAGTCAAGTGAGGCTCTCTCTGACCTCAGCTAACCCTCTCAGCAGCCTCGCAGCCAAAACCAGCAGCTGGAATGAGCCAAAAACATGACTTCACAAAATCATTTGAAAACATTGACTGAGAGAAAAGGCAGCATGCCATGACAAGAAATTAAAAGCTGAAGATTAATCCGCAGAAGGCCCGTGAAGTTACAAGGAAAAAATGCAGACATAGCAATGCCAACCTCTGGGAAAAATCTGCGTCAGCTCTAGGAGCTCAGTCTGTGAGCAGGTGAGGGAGCACAGGGGAGCCATGCCAGTCCTCCCCTTCACCCACTACATGGTGAAGGGATGGTGCTGGGAAGGACTCCAGGTCTCCCAACCTGTTGGGCAAGGCTGTGCTGGCTTCTCCGGTGCTGCTCACATGTAGTGTTGCAACTTTCATCTCAACAAGCTGAGCTTACAAATTAGTCTAACAGTCTGGAAGTCAGAGAAAGGATGTTTGCACAAAACTGATGTTTCCAGGCATTAATTTCCTTGAATTTACATGTTCCCTTTCTCAATACTGGAATCCCTGATAGGTTTTTATGTAACTCATGTATGCGCTACTTGCATCAGGATAATTAATTTCATGAGTAATATCTCAGTGGCTAGATGACATGAAATTGCATCACGTTCTGGAAAAACACAAGTCCAGACCCTTTCATATAATTAATATGCTTCAGGAAGGGGAATGCAACTTTCTGCTCAGCCATTCCCTTCACATTGATGGCCATCTGGACGAAGAAGAAATAATTGTTTCTTGTATTAAAGAAAGTCTTAGATGCACCAGCTGCCATCAGGACTGTGTTGCCCTGGGCAGGGTGAATTTACCTTGTGAGAGAAAACCTGTGCCCCTGAGCATCTCATCTTTCAAATACAAGCACAGGGCAGAGATGGAGGCTCTGCTCCATCTTACCAGCGGGGAACAGAGACACAGAGAAACGTATCACTTTATTTTGCCAGGAGCAAAACAAAGCCCAAGGCAGCCTGTCCCAGATATGATGGCAGACCCCCACTCACACCTCCTCTCCATCACACCACATGCCTCTGAGGACACCTATTCAGGATTGTGTCAACACAATAGTCAAGCCCACACCATGAAAGGAAAGCTAAATTTCATTGTTCATGGCACTAACATTTCCTGCCTGTTGGTGTTTCTTCCATGTTGCTACCAAATCAAAAAGCAGCAGCAGCAGAAGAGATTAACATCCCAGTTTCCCCTTTAGTAATGAGGGAGAGGAGATTGGGAGATACCCATCACACTGGTCTTCATTAAGATTCATGAGCTAAACTAGCAGGGCAGAAATTAACTGGAAAGGAAATAAGATTTCTCAAAGATCTATTTGATCTCAGACAAAAGGGAATCATTATATAAATAGAGCAATTACTCTAATTAAGGCTTCCCTCCATGAATCTCTCAACTAAATGTTGCAGTTGCTGAAAACAGTTTGGCTGCCTATTATGTAAGGCAAACAAACCCACAGTTTGGGGTTTCATTAGCCTTCATCCACCCCTAAACAAAGGAGAAGAAACATGGCTCAATGGCTCCGTCTGTTACTGTCAGTATTATTTTTAATGACTGGAAGACAGGAGGCATTAGCATAGCATAGCAGAGAGAGCTGTTGGGGTTTTTTTTCTTACTTTCTTTCTTACTCACTTTTTTAACTAAAAAGCTGTTTTTTGAGCCAATCTTGTCTTTTGCTCTCCTGGGCAAGGCTCCATCATGCCCACTGCCATTTTGCTGGGATGATGCTTGCAAGCATGCCTCACTTCCCCCTACAAGAGCAATCCAGGGCTGATACACAAGTGGGTTACAGGGAGTTGAGGAGCCTGATCTCAGATGAAGCTCCACAGCCCTGGGAGCTGGTGCCTGGTAACTTAAACTGCAGGAATTTGGTAGTGGGTGCGAGCCAGGCGCTTGGAAGCCCGAGTCCTACTGACCTTCAGAGAGGACTGTGCTGCTGAGAATAGGACTCGGAGACATTACGGCTCTCTTGAGTGCTGCCTCTATCTTACACTGGGGATTTGCTTTGACTTGCAGCCATCAGAGGCTGTGTGGCGTTTCAGATTCCTACGCTACACGCAGCTGGGCTGACTGCTAGAAAGCCCTGATTCGTACCAGTGTGATTCATTGTGGTGCTGAGCCAGAATACAAGCCATGTGATGCACCGGGTGCTTCTACCCCCATGCTGGGGTCCTGGCTGCAGAAAAGTGTGAGCAGGTGAAGTCCTTCAGTGCAGAGAAGGTCCAATGAGTGTGGTGCTGAGGCTACCAGTAAAAGGTACCTTCCCAGCTTCAGTACAAGGCTGCCCTGAAAGCATTTTAAGGAGCTGTGTGGGGATGACAGTGAGTGTGAGATCTTGGTTATTTCCTTTTCCAGAGAAAAAAGGAATGGGAAGGGAAGTAAAAACCAGTCTTCAACCCAGCTCCTAAAAAGCCAGGAGACTGTAACACTGATCAATGTTATGTCACATGTTTAATGCACCAGCCACCTGCGAGGAGGACAAAATGTCAGCACAGTGGATATTAAGCAGATACATTTGATCTCGCTTTCCCCTAGCACATGAATGACTCCTCCATGCCACCCCAGTCAAGGCTCGAGGCAACAAAGAGGATTAACTGTCTTTAAAACAGTGATGAGCAAGAGACTAGCAAAATAAACCAAGGAGGGTAGAGCAACTCACGTGTGGGACAGACACATCTGGCTCCAAATCTCCTGGCAGTGCAAATTGATGTGGGTTTGCTGACTATCAGCAGGAGAGAACTTGGCCCAAAATAGTGGAATTAAATGTGTCAACAGTGAAGAGTTTCCTTGATGTACTGAAATCTACCTGTTTCTCTGCTTCTCCCCACTCATCAATGAATAAGTCAATACCACCAACACAGGATGAAAAGGCCACGGGTATCTAATACATATTGGCCCTGATGACAGCTCGTGATTTTTGATACCTCTGTGCTTAGTACTCCCATAATAAATAATAATAATAAACAGAAATTAACTTTAGCCATTAGATAGATCGAATATTTAACATAGGTTTTGGTCAAGATGTCACTCTGGAACTCTGTGTTTTCAGGACTGATGAGTCAACCTCAGTCCCATGTGGGTCACTGGCTGCACGTGCTGCTCAGACAGGATCAATCTCCAGCTGCTGTTTTTAAATTACAACGGGACTACAGGTACAACATGGGCATGTGCAGCTCAATTACTACATCAATACATCAATCAGGGTAACAAACGTGGAGGGAGAAGGAGCATCGCACTTATTAACAGACTGGGGGCATGATCCCACTCTCATTTTAAGCAGTAGTAAAATCTCCCCAGGGTTGCACAGGAAAACAATTAATCCTTTTCTGATAGTCCTGTCAAGAGGAACTGGGAATCTATTACACAACCCTGGGTGGCCTATTTACATAGTGTCAAGTACAAAGGGGACTAAAGTGCCCCAGACAAACCTGTAAAGGCCAATTAAGAAATAAAAAAAAAAGAAAAGAAAATCACAAGAAAATACTTCAAAGGAGTTTTTTCATGGTCTTGGTTATAGTTTGATTCTTTTAATTTTAAAGGTCCTGAAAAGACACAGCAGGTCAGAAAGGTCAAAGCTGGAAGGACAAGACGTACAGCCCTGAGTAGCTCGGACCGCACTGAGACCTCCCAGTTAGATGGAGTTGATTAGACCAGCTCCAGTGGGCTGGTCCCATCATTCAGCAGTCATTCCCATCTCCAGGCCAGACCCAGGTTTGGGCCTTCCCCAGGGTTAGATACTAATGGACTTCACCAAAACGCCTTTGAGTCTGGGTCTTTAATCACAGTGTTTATCTGAGGCAGAGGAGTGAGCCCAGGCCACAAGTCTTAGACTTGTCCATGAGAATCGCTTTTACCTGAGCACTTGGGATCAAGTAGAAGAAGTGGGGGAACACAAAGTTGTCACAATGAATGATCCTTCACTTTCTTTCCCCATCTCTGTCGGGAAAGAGGAGGATGAGTCATACCTGACATTACAGCAGGCATTCAAATCAATTTGTTATGAAGCAAATCTGAGCCTGCACGCTGTGGACTTTACCAAGAAGCTAACTTCAGCCTATTGGAATGGAAAAGAGAAATTCAAGATGAATTTGGCCTTGGCAGGCTATACAGAGATGTCTTTAGATCTCTTTCAGAAGTGAATTATTCATAAGCATGGGACTACTACTGTGGGGAAGCAGAATGCTTCAGAAAGGGGTGTGATCAACTGACAGAAGAGATTAAAATTACTGGGGAAAGCTGTTTGCTGTTTGAGAATTAAGATGCAAAGAGTAAGAGACAGGATGTTCCAGAAATGGATACGTGAGCTCAGGTAAAAGATGTAAGAAAGCCATCTGTGGTGGAACACAGCCCTGTCACTTCAGCACACTTCAGGGCAAAACACTTCTAGTCTGGAAGTGTTTTAGAGATCATCTAAAACTGCATAACTCCTTCTGTGCTGGGAAACAACAGGCTCCAGAGTCCTGCTTTTGCTGCAGCAGCTCTGAAGCCAACCAGGAAACACAAGATGAAAGCCTTTCTAAAACAGAAAATAAAGGGAAAAAGGAATGTTTACACAGATCTGGCATAGAGTTTCACAGAGAGCTTCAAATACTGGCCTGACGCTGACAGCCAAAGCTTAATCAAACTGTGCAAGCGGATTTATGGAGCATGCCAACTCTGAAGGGATGCCAAGGAGAATAAATTATTGGCATATTTGAAGGCATTTTTATATCTGCCTTTGTTAGGCTCCTCAGCTCTGAGGCTAAAGCAGTGAGCTCATCTAGCTCCCTCTTTGATTTCAGTGGGCCACCACTGTGTTGCTCCTTTCCTTTTAATCTTTGTCTAAAAAGTACTCCCAGCATCTGGTTCATTCAGAAGCAAGATCATTCTGGCTTTTCCAACACTGCATGTGAAGCCCATTATCCATCTTTTTCCATCTGATGGAAGGAAAGAACCTGGCCTGGATCTGTAGGATGCAAGTGCAAAGGAGAGACATATGCTTTGTGCAGCAAGACGTAAAGGAAACGTAGGCAACCTTGCCCCATCAGCATCTGGCTGCCTTGTTCCACACCTTGTATGTGTTCAAGAGAGGGTGGGGAGTGCAAACACAGGGGTTTGGTCTAGATCACACAGTGGCCAAGCTGACCACCCAGGTCTTAGGGAAAAGGTAAGGAACAAAGGCAGTAGGAAGCACTTTGTGCTTGGCTGTGCCAAGCAAAGCATCTCCCAGGTATTTTGAGTCATGTGTTGCTTGCTATAGCATGCAGGGAGGATGCAGACATCTACCGTGGTGTCTGAGCTGATGACAGTTAGTTCGGACCTCCCAGTATCCAGGGGTGTTGGTGGGTGTTGTTCATACAAGTGCAGTGTATGAAGAGAATAAACTTCTCCAAAGACCAGGTCAGAAGACCTCACCCTCTGTGCCGATGTTCAGGCTGAGCAGCTGCAGAGTAGGCAGCTTGGACCATCTACATTTCTCCTGAACTCAGGTGTCCTTGCCAACAGTCCAAAACCTGCCTGTCCACTCCACTCCTCTGTCATCACAGACTGTGCTCCAAATTAAGTTAATAAGAAGTGCCTCTTTCTGCAGCAGGGCCAGTCTGGTTCAGCACAGGGCACTCACCATCCAGAAAGCCCTTCTGCCAAGGCATGTGCAAAAGGGATCCTCACCAAGGGTTTGGGCAACCATGGTGGCATCCCCTCAGGATAGAGAGTTTACTCCTCCCGCAGCGCAGGTCAGTGTTCCCTTTGCTTTCTCTCCCTCATCTCAGCCTGAGTAGCTGCCCTAGGGACATTTCTTTTCTGTCTCTCTCCAATCTCGTTTCTCCTCAGCCCGTTACGGTACGTACATGCAGCTCAGCTGAGTGTCCAAGGGCTCTGCTGGAGCTGTTCTGCTGCACCCACCCAGGCTGGGCTGCCCTCTGCCCTGACCTCACATATACTCCAAGTTCCTCAGTATTTCTTCGGAATGGCAAAAAATAACCACCCAAACCAACCATCTACAGGCTTCTCCCCATGAGCTCAGGAGAAATTGCTGTTGGAGCAACACACTACTCATTCCAAGTACCTCGTGGGGAAGTCTTTTGTGTCTGATGGTTACCTGAGGGACTGAGGGATCTAAGGCAGCCTCATATTCACTCTTCTGGGTGGCAAAGGAATGGTCAACTTCTGCAGAAAGTTTTGAGTTGTTATTCTAACTCACAAGATGAAAATTCACTGAGCTCTTGGGGAAGAGCCCCCCTACCATTCTCCTGCTGAAGATGAAATGGCTGGTTGCTGTCTGCACTGCAATATTCCCGTTCCCTTTTCCTGCTCTCTGGGAAAGCCCACGTGTGCTGCCTCCTAGCAAAGGGGGTTAGGTTACACTGCAGGTGAGTCCTCATGTGTGCTAGCCAAAAAACCCAGGGCACTCACTGAAAAGCCCTAGTTTCTGGGTTTCAGTCCGTAACATGGGCTTCTGTCACAGGTATGGGAAAGAGGCTTTCTTTCTAGATCAAAGCTTTTTTGGCTTCTAGATCAGGCTTCAAGGTTGTCTGGGGACAAAGGGGATTTAAACTGTTGCACATTTAACCATCCCCCCTCTGTCTGCTCCCAAAACCCATGCAAAGCTGCTAGCAGAAGCTGGGAAGGAAATTCTGAGTCCCTCACCATGTGCTCTGGCATCCAAAAATGGATCCATAAAACACAGGTCGTCAGAACAGGACCTGGCTCCTGCTGAAACATACAGCATCAATGCTGCTGTGACTGAGTCTGAAGCACTAATTCCCAGGCACAACAGCCCCTTCCTGTTCACCTGGCAATGCAAAGGGGATTTTAAGTAAGTCTGTGAGAGCAAAGTCTAAAGGAGGATGGGGAGTGTGTCTGTGTGTGTTACACTTCAGTGGTGAAGTTGGGGTGCAGGGAGTGACAGGGTATCTGGGCAGGGGAAGTGAACGCAGTGACACAAAGCAGTAGAGAGTTCACTAAAGCCAGAGTATTTAACTTCTGACTCAGCATCACTTCCAGGCTGTTGTTTTCTAGTAAAACAGTTCACCTTCAAGTTTTTCTTCTGTATTCTCGGCACTATATTGCTGACATCATTCTTCTCTGAGCTACGGGTCATGTTTGCTCTCTGCTGAGCTCCCTGCCCTTTCAATTCCTCTCACTCTTTGCACTAATCCACCAGCATTTGGATTCCCTGTGCTGTTCCACCTGTGCTGGGCAGGAGTGGAGGCTGCTAAAACCACAGCATATTTCCTCTGCACCTTCCCCTTTCCTTGCCTGGTGTTTATTTTTCACATGAAAACCACACAGAGTGGGACATAACCTATTTTGCCCAGTCAGTCTCTTAACTCTGTTCATATTTTCTTGAAAATACACATTTTTAACCAATTGGAGGGAGAACAGCCTTTAGTCTTGTTTGTGTCTCCAAAACATCCAGCTACAGGCAAGGCTGCCCAAGCCTGGCTTTTGGAAGGAGCATTTCAGCTAGGTGTTTCAGAGCTCACGTCAAGACTGGAGGTTGGCACATGAAAGCTCTTGGCTTCAGCAGACTCGGCTGTGACAGGAGTTCAGAAACCCAGGGTGCAGGAGGCAGGGCAATGCTAACACTTCCCTGGGGAGATGCTGCTTTCTAGCCCCGGCTGTTACCTGGCTCTGAGAGTGAAAACAGTTTAACTGGAAATTGCTCATCCAAATTTCCAAGCCTTTGGGCCAACCATTGGTACTTCAGATCATCAGTTCATGGAGCGACTCAGTAGGCTGAGTCCTTCTCTCCTCACCTGAAACCAGACTTGGAAAGGAAAATCCTTGCAGCTTTTCCTGTGAATTTTCGTCTCAATACACCACAGGCTTTTGAAACCTGATGTTCACTGTGTCCCTTCATTCTCCACACTCCCTCCCCCAGCTAAGCCTGACTGTGAGCAAAGCAGCGTGACTGGATTACTTTTGAGAAAGTCATAGAGAGAAGCCAGTGAAACACGCTGCCAAAGTACCACCCTGCTTATGGGAAACAAGAGGATTGTATTTCATCTCCCAAAGCCTCTGCCTGCCTGGAAAGCCACCTGCCTTAACTCAAGCACCTTTTGCTAGTGACAATTTACAAATTCAGAGCACCAAGACACTGTAGCAAAGCAAACTCCAGCTGCGCTCTCACTGTAAGAGATACTGTGCAGCAGCCTCTGCTCTCTGCTTGCTCACAGTTTTTCTTTCTCAGTCTCTTCATCATCAGGCACTGGTGACTGCTCTGTCAGCTGATGGCAGAGAGTATTTGAAAGAATTTCTTTCACAGACACAGACCCAATAGCTCCTCTGGTGTAAACTCCTTGTGAATACATTCAGGTAGGGCCATGGAGAAAGCTTTTTTTTTTTTTTTGAGGGGGGGGATATCAAAATCAAAGCAAGACTTCAGTTTAGAATGAGCTGAAGTGGTCTGAATCCATTCAGCAGCAATTCTCATTTTCTGCACTTTATTTTTTTTGCCTCCCACAAGCAAATCCATGCCTGGTTCAACTTGCTCACACAAGCAAGAGACATCTCAGTTGAAATACTCTCTGCCTGACCTGAACCATCAGTATGTAAATTCCCCAGTGATATATTCAGACAGGGCAGGATACATAAGTGAGTGTTCCTAATATCATGGGTTGGAAAGCACCATCACAGTTGTTAATCAGGGAGCTCAAGTTCACGTTTTGTTGGAGGTAAACACACTAGCGATTAGAAGATGCTCACACAGTAATAATGATGTATCTAAGAAAAAGAACATTAGAATCACAGAATGGTTTGGAAGGGACCTCAAGGCCCATCTCATTCTAATACCCTGCCATGGGCAGGGACACCCTGCTTTGGTTGCCCAAAGCCCCATCCAACCTAGCCTAGTACACTACCAGGGAGGGGGCAGGCACAGCTTCTCTGGGCAAATTCTTCCAGTGCAAAGAGAAGAATTTCTTCCCAATACCTAATCCAAATCTCCCCTCTTTCAGCATAGGGCCATCAATCCTTGTTCTATCACTTCATGCCCTTGTAACCAGTCCCTTTCCAGCTTTCTTGGAACCTCTTCAGGTACTGGAAGGCAGCTGTAAGGTCTCCCCAGAGACTTTTCTTCTCCAGGCAAAACAAGCCAACTCTCTCACCATACCAAGCATCAGAAGTCTGTGAGAAAAAAAACAACTATGTATTCACCAGCTAGAAAACCCACTGTCTTCCTTCATAGAATAGCTATAAGGGAACAAAGAAGCCATGTTCACCACTCTGTATTATACTGTCACCTAAAAATACTGACAAAACATTATCAGTACACTGCAAATATATGCCTCAGCAGTGTCCACAGCTGTTATCATTCAAGAGAAATCAAAGCGTGTGGGTTTTTTATATTTTAATCAAGAGCCCCACACAATCTCATGACAGGATGTTTCCTTCCTGCTAAAGCCCACATGCTCTGATGCCTCTCAAAGCCCAGCATAAGAAAGGGAGGAGGAAATGAGGTGCTCTTTAGTGAACGGCTCTTGAAGCCAAAAGCAACTGCTATGAGGTTGCAGGAACTCAGGCTGTAGCAAACTATCATCAGCGCTATAAAACATGATGCAAAGTCACCTCCAAGGTAGCAGCCACCCAGGGAACAGAAACACCAAAGAACTGAAAGTCCAGTGAAAATATCAGCTGCAACTTCCCACCAGTTAATCACAAGGCTCTTGGTTAACGCCCTAAATTTCAGCCTTTCCCCCGAAAGCAGACCTAGGGTAGTGCTTCCCTCAGGCAACGAGGGTGCATTTCAGAGAGGCCGTTTTACTTTCATTTGGGTTCCAGCAGCACCACATGATCCAGCAGAGTGGCTGGAGAGGAGACCTTTTTCAAGCAAGGAACCAGCAATCTCTAAGTTGACTGTGTGGTTGTGGAGACACTCAGTTGCTCTCTATTTAAATTCTTAGCTCCCTCCTCAATTCTGGCCCTCTTTCTCCAGTGCCTCTCTTCTTGCTGCTTGCTTTTTAACCACAGAAGGGACCTGATGTTGGAAGGTGGGTACTGAATACGGGCTAGAGCACCCTGGGGTAACTGCAGCTTGTACTGGCTCTTTCTGTGAAGTTCCTATCAGAATTAGGAAAATTAGCATTTCATCAAGAGGCAAAACCACAAACCGTATTTGATTATACCCTGAAATTCCTGTTATGATGAGCATCCATCTGATCCTATTTTACCTCCATCTCATACTTATGCAACATACTTGCAACAAATCCACTCTGCTATTTCTTGTCACTGCAGAAGATGAATTAGCTCAGGCACTCTAAAGCCCCAATCCAACAACATGAACATTGCTCCAGAAGCTCCAATGAGTCTAAATGTCACCTTTTAAAAATATATTTTAAGTATGTTTCAGGTTATTTCCAAAACCTAAGAGGGGTCTCAGCATGACAAACAATCACTACTGACAACCACATGTGATTTCAAAGCACAACCCTCTCCCTCCTGAAGAAGTGGATTCTATTCTCAGTTGATTTCTGTGGAGTTATTTAGATGCATTTTCAGCTGCTCAGCTTCTATCCAACAGAAATCTTACAGCAGAAAACCTCCAGATTCTTGCTGCTAAAGATCTGATGAAAACAAAACCTCCTCTTTCCTTTAAATGGTCCCATTGTTCATTAACCCATTCCTTTGAGTCAGCTCTCCACAAGTTATTATAAGCTACTATCTTATCCAAATGTTTCTTAGATCCTCTATCACCACAATATTTAGTAGTATCCAGTCTTTGTTCACCAGGAAAGGAAATACTCTGATCCTTCTCTCTCCAAATGGTGCTTACAGACATAAAGTGAATTGATGAGGGGCAGGAAGAAGTCAGTATCAGACCAGCCTAGCCAGGTCTTCTGATTCATAGGTTAACACCCTCGTCATTTAATCACCTTTTGATTCATTACAGTAAAGCCAGGCAGTGTCAGCACACTAAGCACTGTACATGCACAGCCTGAAATCTTAAAAAGCTTCACTCCCATGGCATGGGGGAAGATGTGAGGCACGCAGATAAGAAGACTCCTGGGAAAATTCAGGAATAGATGGTAGAACAAGGACTAAGTGTAGCCAGCAACAGCTCGCTTCAGGCTGTTTGCTGTACAGCCCCACTTTTTTTCCCCTCCTAAACACACAAAAATCAAACCCCCATCTTTTCATGCTGTCAGACAGCAATCCCTGGGGCATGGTTAGTATTACCAGCAGGCAGAATAAAGGACAGTCATGAAGACCACTTCTCACCACTCCAGTCGAATGGCAATCATCTATGGTCACTACTGATTAAACACCACGTATACCTGCTGCTTCTGCTCTGGAAGGTGACCATATGTTGTAAATCATCAAGTCAGCAGGGGAATGCCCATACACACAGACAGGCACACGCTCTGCCTGCCAAGTTGGCAGCCAAACCGCAGAAAGGACGTAGCTATGCAAACACACCTAAGTGGGGCAGGATATTTTTTTGGTTTGTTTACCCTTCAATCCAAGATAACAGAAGGGTCAGGATCAGGGTCAGGGTAACCACCATTTCTGAGTGCCCATGCCCCAGCCTTGTTTTCTTTTGCTAGATTTAAGCTGAAGAAAGCCAGAACTGAAAGCACTCAAGCAAGCCCAGAGATCTCACCGCTTTGAGGATTGCCACTGCGTCCTGCTGGAGCCACGTTGGGTAGACGACTTCATCATTCAAAATGGCCTCGAAGAGGTCATCCTCGTTCTCTGCCTCAAAGGGTGCATGGCCACAGAGCATCTCATACAGCAGCACGCCCATGGCCCACCAGTCTACATCGGGGCCATACAGCATCTCCTGCAGGATCTGGAGGCGGTACGGGAAAGAAACATCAATGTTGAAGCTTCTTAAACTGAGCAGGGGAGGAAAAAGGATTTGGAAACATCAGTGCAGAAGTTTTTGCCACAACCTAACAGTGTTCTTTGTTAAGCTGGCTGGATGTCCAGGAACATGTAGGTGATCTCAAGCTGGGAAGCCCCAGATCTGCACTACGGTACAGCAGATCCATTAAACAAGGGCTGAACTAGCTTGATGGCTCACAGAGGAAACAAGCCCTCAAAAATGATGCTAGGGCTTAGCAAAACTGGCTGAGCCTCTGAAGTGGCAGAGCAGCCATGTCTGAAGGTTGACACCAGTTTTTCCTTGCCTCTGGGAAGGAAATGCTCTAATGAGCTCCAACAGCAAGGCTTTCAGCTGGAGAAGGGAAGGAACACCAGTGTGTGAGACATGGTACACACACCAGCCACAGACAAAAATTCCATTACGTTGAAGGTTGTGAAACCCTATCTCAACATCTGGCAGCATCTGGAGGGCAGATGTTCCTTGAAGCTTATTAATTTTGTAGTCGGACTGGGGAATGACAGGGAGGGGGAGGAGGCAGAGAAAGGAACTGGGAAATGAAGGAGAATTGTCTCCTTTCAAATCAAACTGGGCCAGTATCTCTATGTGCCTATTAAGATTTTTGCAGCTGTGCCTCCAATTCTCACCTCACATTTCCTAAAGAAAAATACAGCCTACTGAAGACTTACTCAGGCTTTGCTTGCACATGGGACTGATAATAAAAGCATGCACCTAGGAGGAAACCCTAGCAGTCAAGTAAAGTGTAGCTTAAAGACATTAGAGAGTACATTTGCTGCTCCAAAGCTAACCTACACTTTTCATATTGTAACCAAGTTTTCCTGTCCACAGACCAGTTTCCTATACCTCAGGAGCAATGTAGTCTGGTGTACCACAGAAGGTGGCTGTGGTAATGCCATCGTGAATGCCCTCTTTGCACATTCCAAAGTCTGCCAGCTTGCAGTGACCCTCGTAGTCCAGTAGCACGTTGTCCAGCTTCAGGTCCCTGCAATGAGAATTGTTCAACAAGTCACTATGTGTTTGGAGCAGCCCCAGCATAAAGGCAGGCAGCGTCCCAGGCCTCTCAGGCCTCTCTAAACTAGATGAGTCTTATCATCATCAATAAAAATACAAAGAAATCATGCAGGAGGGGGTTTCTTTTGCTTCATCTCTTTTAAAAGGGAGGAACAAATGCCATTCTGCCCAACTGCATGTCATACGGACAGGTGCTATACGAGTTCGCCCACATGGCTTTCCAAACACACCACAAGCCTGGCTGGCAGAGTTCCTGCTCATTTAGCTCTGGGACTCACTGGAGCAGAGGTTGCCAGAGCTGTCAAATTGCGTAACGATGTTGTGATGCAGCAAAAAGCACCGCATGGGACGCGCTCTGATTCAGCAAAGCACCGTGCTGGGAGCACGCAGACAAAGCTCAGAGGCGTGCAAAGCCTCTTCAGAGGGGCAGCAGATCCCCCTCGTCTGCTGAGGTGGGAGGGATAAGTTCCAGACTTGTCTGTGTCAAGGCAAGCCTGACTAATAAACCCCACCTGCAATGTTACCCAAGCCGAGAAGAAACGAAACTCCCTGCTGACACCATGCCACGTGGGCAGGGGGAATCTTCAGCCATCACAGGATGTCTCCCTCATAGGACAAAGTCTTAAAGTCCTCCGAGGTGCACCAACTCCAGCAGGACCACACCAATTTAAGAACTGAGTGTGCACCATAGTGCTCACTGGGGTAGGGACCTCCTTGTCACTGTCACAAGAGACCCGCAGCCAAACACCATACTGTACCAGCTGCAAAAAAGGCACATTTTCCAATACATCACCTCTAACAGCCTGGGAGCTCCTCATCAAAAGCAGAGCTGCCAAAATTACAAGAGCCCTTATAAAGCTTATCAGCTTGCCCGACCTTGAGATTGCCTCAGGGAATAGCCCAGAGTCAGCAGCACCGTCAGGAACATGACCAGAAAGCACGAGGTCATCTGCAGACTCTGGCAGCGCCTTCCTAAAAATACACACCAGCTCACAGCACCTCTGCTTTTCAGCTGCCAGGCAAGCTCTAGGCACCATCAATGATGGAAGAAAGCAGCTATGATGGGAGCTCTCTGCAGTACACACAGGTCACCATTCATTTTTTCAACTGTCTGAGGTATCGGGCCAAGAGTTGCACAGAGCCCTCACAGCAGCTCTGAGGCAGGGAAGTGTTTACTGGTTTAGTGAGATGGAGGACAACTTAAAGACATGAACAAAGCCAATTTCAAAGTCATTCAGATGTCCAGATAAGGATCAAATAACTAAATACATCTGAGGGTCCTTCATGAAAGCCATGCTGGAACTTGATCTATTTTGCCCTTTCATTGAACATCTATTTTCTTGGGAAGGGGGCGCCAACAGAGAGGGTGGCAACACAGGTGGTGCCATCTCCGTATCAGTATGAAAACCAGTGGGTGAGCTGAAATCTGAATCCAGGTTTATCCTATTCATCCTCCATCTATGACCTTAAAGGGAAAATCAGGTGGTCAGTTGCTCTGTTGTGCTCTGTCATTTCTACAGCCCACTCCAGCACCAGAAGCCTTGCTGGACCTTGAGACAGCTCTCCCTTAACTTTACTGTTGCAGTGGAAAGTTCAATGATGCATTGTGCTAGGCAATCAGAGCCACATCCTGTTCTAAAGTGGTAAGAAAAAGTATAATTTGTCTCTTTTGAATGGATGGGAAAGTGAGAGGTAGAGGCTAAGAAATTTGCCCATGTCCCAAGAGCCAAGACTGAACACCAGCTTCCTGAATTTCAGCTCCAGATCTGCATTGCAAGATCACACATCCTCTCTCTTCAGCTTTAACACAGCGCGCCAACACAAGCCAGCAAAAAGGATGCTGCCCTTCCCAGCAGGCCCACCAGCTATCCAATAGTCACTGAAATGTGGATGCCAAGAACAGTGCCCATGCCTGTCTTAAGCTGCAGTGTTTGCTCTGGGTGGGATGCTCAGCAGAAGACACATATTTTTTCCTTTCTGAGAACTGAAAATGGCACCTAAGGCATGCAGGCAAAGGCTCGTCTTGGAAAGGCTTTAGGCGAGCACAGGGAGAGGTATTGTACGTGCTCGCCCATGACAGTATGCTTTCAGCAGCAGTTTACAGCCAAAGCTCCTGTTGCTCTTCCCTGCGGTTGCTGGCAGACAGGGAAGCCCTCCGAGCATGAAGGCAGGCCTTGTTTCCAAGAACCTGCAATGATGTGCCTGAAATGTGCAGTTTATTCTTGGCTCGGTTCTAAATGCAGCAAACACCTTTTCAGTCCTGGGCAGGCCTGACTGTTGGAGGGTGCCCCTAAAGGTGAGACTGGAAGGGGAAATCTGGTGAACCTGCTTGAAGATCCCTATTCTGAACCTCTTCTCACTCCCCAAAACATCTGCTGCCTCCTGGCATGCTTTGGGATACCTCAAAAAACACCTTCTTTACATCTGAGACAGCAGAAACATAGTCACGTACGTGGAGCGAGCAGGTTACAGTCCCTCACAGAGAACCTGAGGAGCAGAGGCAAGACACGGTGTCCTGGGTTGGGCTGGGATAGACTGAATGTTCTTCCTAGTAGCTGGGCTAGTGCCGTGCCTGGGATTTAGGATTAGGACAGTGCTGATAACACACAGGTGTTTAGTTGTTGCCAAACAGTCCAGGACTTCTCAGCTTCTCACACTGCCCTGCTAATGAGAAGGTGGGGGGGCACCTGAGAAGCTGGGATGGGACAGAGTCAGGACAGGTGACCCAAACTGGCCAAAGGGATATTCCATACCATGACATCATGCTCAGCATAAATGTCATGGTATGGAATATCCACATTCTGGATGGTGGGGGTGGGGCGTGCACCTCCAGGACATGCAGCTTGGGCATGGTCCAGCTTTGGAACAGTTCTGAGCCGTACAGTCGGTGGTCTGAGCTGTGCAGTTCGATGACACACTGCACTGTGTATCACCAGTTTGTATATTTTGCTATAAAGTCCTGTTCTTGTTATCTCTCTCTTCTTCCTGTCCAAGTAAACCAAACTATCCTTATCCCACTTCATGAGGTCTGCCTTTGTGTCCCCATTTTCTTTTCTACCTTCCCTTCCCTTCCCCTCTCCTCCTTCCCCCATGGAGGGAAGCGATCGAGCAGCTGCATGGTGCACAGCTGCCAGCTGGGGCAGATACAAGGCAAGGCCAGCTCTGCAGACCAGACTACCAGCCGCTCCGCCACTCCTCATATGTGCTGCAGAAAGCACTGAAATCCCTGCTAGCTGGTTCAGGCACGATGCTCAGCAAGATGGCAGGAGCTTCTGCAGGTGCAAGAGCACTCTGCGCTTGCTGCATCCTCCCAGAGAGCTTCTCTTTATATAATGGGCATTAAACTGCCTGCTTCTTGCTGAGCAAGTACAGTTTTAACCACCCAAGGCAAACCGCCAGCCCTTTGGCTTCTATACATTCCATGTTAAACCCATTAAGAGTGCCTGCTGTCTCCTCCTGCAGGTTGGGATACTGGCTTCTCCTGACCTCATTCCAACAATGTGGAATCCAAAATTTGCATTTTCTATTTTCATATAACCTATAACATGACGTTAATCTGCTCTCACTTGCTTGGGCACTCTGACTATGTGGAGATCATTTTTTAAAAAATTAGGACCTCCCATGACCAAAGAAGACTTCTCCATGCTCTTTCCTTGGCAAGGCCACAGAAGATGGCCCCACATGTCCTCCTTGGAGCAGGGCTGGTGGACCAGCACAGCAGCAGGCTCAGCCACTTGGCTCTTCTCTGGCAGTCCCACAGGATAATTCTCTGAGAAAGTCGTGGCTTGGTCTTGTGTTTTGAGCATTTGCCTCAAGTGATCCCAACAGTCATAAGCTCTATACTTGGTGCTCAACGTTGACAGGTCTTCCTGCGTGTCATACCCCGTGCACCAGCATGGCCACATGAGAGGAAAAACACTGACAGGTTTCTGAGATTTACAAGGAGCTCTTCATTTTCACAGCAAGGATTCTGGGAAGCTGATGAAAACTGGAAGTCATCCAACTCAGAAAGCCTAAATCTACCTCATTTCCTTAATACATGCATTTTCCATTCAATATTTTTAGCAGTTCGGTGAAGCAATAACGACGGAGAGGTTTTCTGAGGGCTGCATTTCTAAGGTCCTGCTGAGGTTCTGCCTTTCACTGGCAAACCTCTGCTGGAAAACAGGCTTCATCCTGACTCAGAAAGGCAGCCTTTGTCCTCACAGGCAGCTACGGCACATTGGCTTAACGGCCCCTGTTTAGTCTAGACCCAGAAGAAATGACAAAATGAGCTGCTTCAGTATTCCTCGCTGGAAGAGATGTTCTTTAAACATCTGCTGCTTGAGTTTAATGCTTGTAAAAAAAAAAACCAAACCCAAAATTACAATTGCAGATGACCCAGTCCTTTTCTGAAGCATCTGTCAAATGCCGTTTCTTTACACCAAGGAGTTTTGCCAGTGAATAGGTGTTACACACGTACCTGCCACTTGCTCTGCTCAGACTGTCTCTCACGTGATGTAGAAACTATGTTTGAAAGGATGAGGTTCAGGGTTGGGTTTTTTTTCCCTCCTTTTGGTTTCATAATCCTGTGAAGTAAGGGCTGTGCATGTAGTAAGGACTAACTTTGCAGGAGTGGTGGTGGCAGAAACTAGCTTTGAGTTTCCATGCCTTCATTTGAGGTTCTCCCAGGTTTGGTAATGCCAAAGGTGCAGTTCAAAGCTGGTGAAAGCCTGCTGTTCCCATCTCCATGCTAATCATTTAAAGATGCAGATCCAGCATAGTGGGAGCTAGTTGCAAACATAGGTGTGCCTAGTGTAATACTCCAGACAAATGTAAAAAAAAAAACAAACCCAAATCTAAAGCCCCAAAAATGTATATACACACAAAAAACAATCCACCCAAACATGGAATTAGCTAAATGAATAATTTTGGCATTTCTGAAAGGGAAAATCTTGCTTTTTCAAGTCTTCAGCATGCAAGGCCATTTTAGAAACACCTTTGGGGTGAGCAAATGTGCACTCAAATCCTGCTTGCAAGGAGGGAGTAGGTTTTGAGTTTTCTCCACCTCTTCTGCTGAAGTCATTTTACTTCACAGCAATACTGAAATCTCCATCATGGTGAAGAAAAATGTGTTTCTATTCCCTGCTCTGGTAGCCAAGGTGATACCTTTCCAACTCCTGCTCCAGTAAAACTGTAATTATTTTTTTGCAAAATGAAACAACTTAAATAGAGGAGAACAAAAGACATAAACCCCATGGAACAGCACAGTTGGTAAGATACTTATTGAAAAAGTAGGATTCTTCAAGTCGGAGCCCTTGCTCCAAATACAGTGGACAACAGATTTAAACCAATATTTTGATTAAATAAGGGGAACAGATGGAGCTCTCAGTTTTATGTAAAGCCCTAAATACTCATGCAAAGCTAATATTGTTTCCTATCTTCCACTGCAGTCATTAAAAGCATCCAAATCAAAATATCTTATTTTACTTGAAACCAACACGCTCTTGGCTTGCAACAAAATACTGTTGCTTTTTAAAAGTCCTAACAATTATTTTGGGCCTATAAAATCTGAAACCATTTTCTATCTTTCCATACCAAATTTTGGAGACTCACCTCCCAAACTCAAAGCAAAGAAACCATGTTTCATTCCCAAGATTTCACACCCCTTTGGGAATTAAAGGCTATTTCAAATTGTGTATCCCTTGGGTTCTAAAGTACCCCCAAAATTCCTGTTTCACATCTCCAACATTTTTCTAGTAACAACCAAACATTATTTATTTTTATGGTCAAGTTTGTATAACCAGAAACTTGTATTCTCCCAGTGACAAGGAAGGGTTAAGCAGATTTCCTAAGCAGGGGGAAAGCTGAGTGTCAGCAGGTAGCAGTAAATACAGGCTAAAGACGCCACCTGCAATATATTCTACCAGAGCTAAGCCATAAAACCCCAGGCTGAGCTGCTGCTACTTGCTTAGTTGCTACCACATCTTTAGGGCAGGGGGAAATCCTGCAATCACAAATGAAAAACCAGGTTCCAGGCCTTTGAAAATGGGAGCCAGAAAGCAGATATCAGATGATAGGGCTGCACTGAGCTGGAAAAAAAGCTTTGAAATCCTGAATTTTGCTGCCAAATAAGAGAATGAGCTGCTCTTCCCTCCCAGCCTCAGATATATCCTCTAGATTAACTCCTGTCATTGTTTGGAGGGGAAAATCAGGATAGCCAAAGCTTACAGAGGGCACTCTCTTGGGTGCAGAACCAAGGTAGGAACTGGAGGTAAGACATAGCCCTGTCACACAGCATATAACCAGCATGTAAGCACCGCTTTGGGCCGATACTGAGATGGGAAGCATTGCTTTATGTTGGTGTGGCATTGCAGTGTAATCCCTGAGCCCTGTGGTGTTTAGTCCATGTGCTCTGTCTCACCAGGCACTGCACAAACTAACGCCGAAATTGCAGTGCAAGGACTGCAAAACGTAATTTCAACTCCTGGTTTTCCTGAAGAAGGTTCTTTTGGGTAAAGAAAGTGCTCCTTCTAGTTTCTAGTCAGCTGCCGAGGTGCAAACCTGTTCAGACCACCAGCATGCATGCAGAGAGCCTGACTACAGCAGGTGCACTGCCCCTTGCAGTATGACATAACAGGACAGAAACAAATACTCAGGGATTTAGAATTCATCATTACTAGAAAGTAGGATGAAACATAGCAAGGTGCCCTTCTTCACTGTCACAGAATCACAGAATCGTAGGGGTTGGAAGGGACCTCCAGAGATCATCAGGTCCAAACCCCCTGCCAAAGCAGCTTCCTAGGACAGGTCACACAGGTCAACGTCCAGACAGGTCTTGAATATCTCCAGAGATGGAGACTCTACTACCCCTGGGCAGCCTGTCCCAGGGCTGTCACCCTCACTGTGAAAAAGTTCTTCCTCATGTTGGTGTGGAACTTCCTGTGCTCCAACTTCAAGCCATTGCCCCTTGTCCTGTCTCCACAGACCACTGAAAAGAGGCTGGGTCCTAACAACCACAAGTTGTTTTCCAAAGCTGACTGTGTTTAAGTGTTTAGGGATTTAAAATACAGTGCTGGCAGCTTCAGGCTGAGTGCTGCATTTCTCAGAAACAAAGCAAAAGCACGAATGTGACGTAACGATACAAGAATCCAACTCAGACCCAGGACAAGTGTTAGGAGTGAAACCCTGCTGAAATTTAACACTGATTGCTAGGTCGTACAACAGGTCTGTCCCTGCTGGTTGCTTTGTGCATTCGTGGGAAGCAGAGGCAGCTGTGGGGAAGGCTGATCCCACAGGCATCTCAGTACTTGAACAGTTCTCCAGCCAGAGCCCAGCATCATTCCCAGAGATTTTATGGCCTTTATCCCACTACAGCACATCCTACAGACTCCACAGAGAGGTGGGGAGGGGGAACGTGGCAGAATGTAGCAGGGCCCTGTGGCTTTTCTCTGCTTCACCCAACCCACCCACACTGGCACAAAGAGCACAAACCTTTTGAAATGCTCTGCACCCATGTGTTACGATAAAGGCATGATGAATTATGGCCACGCAACCTCAAAAACAGGCTCCACCTCTTGCAGACTCCAGGATGGTATAAAGTGATGCAATATGCACTCGTGTCCAGGGTCAGGTCCAAAGCCAGAATACGTGGCTGACCTCAGAAAACTCACACCAGAGCATGTGGCCAAGCACCTCTCTGAAGGACAAGGAGGGTCTTTGAACTTGTGCAAGACAGAGATCCTCATACTCACCTGCAATCTGTGCTCTTCAGTATGTCCAAAGGCACTCTGTATGAGTCTTACAAACTTGCAGGGATAAGTCTGACTAAAGCTTTAAAATACTTTCTTGCTCTGCTGCTTGGGCTTCAGACTAAACCCTGATTGGCAAGCACTTGTATCCAGAAGCACTCTGTTATTAATCTTAAAGTCAAGCAGCACTTCAAGCGTAAGGACAAGTTTCTGCAAGCCATCTGCCTGGGTTAAGGCAGCACTATGGGGTTTTTGGCAGAGATGGGCTGCCAGCTCCTCATCTGCCTGACCCCTTCCTGCTGGCCGAGTCTCTCTCTGGAAGCCAGTTTCCCAGATGACATCAGAGCCCAAGTCCTCTCCCAGCCCTCTCCGGGCCGCCGCTCCAGAGACAAAGCAGTGCCCAAGGTGCAGACTTCTCTTACAGCAAAGGAGCTGGCATTACCTGGGACCTAAGACTTCTCTGATGGTTTGAAGCACCAGCAGTCTCACCTCCCCTCCCTCCGGGTGCTTCAGAAGAGCATCTGTGGAAGCTAACACAATTACCAACATGATTTCATTGCTATTGAGATGAACAAGCATGATTCATCCCCCAGGTAAATTAGAGTGGTAGGCTAAAACCCCCTCAGCATACCACAACAGTTAATCACAAAGCTACCACCACATTAGTGGGGCTGAACCCAAGGGGCACTGATCCAGCAGGACCCCACAGGTGCCCCGAGACCCTTCAGAATCAGGCACACCTCTAAGCTCCCCCTTCATTAGATGCAAGGCAGCTGTAAGGGAGCTAATGATAGTTTCCAAAGGCAGCTTTACAAGGGCAAAAAGACACTCTTGTGAAATGAGACAGCCGAGAACTGGAGCCATTACTGCTGAAACACAGACGCGCTGGAGATTGCGGTGTTCGAGTAATCCCAAAGATGAAGCAATCCATATGTATTTATATGTCCACATTTGTGTGTGCACTTTTTTATGTGTATATAAAGAATCATAGAATGGCGTGAGTTGGAAGGACCCCAAGGATCATAGAGCTCCAACCCCCCTGCCACAGACAAGGCCATCAACTTTCAGGCGTGGATCTACACAAGGTTGCCCAGGGCCCCATCCAATCTGGCCTTGAACACTTCCAGGGACGGGGCATCCACTATCTCTTTGGGCAGCCTGTTCCAGGACCTCACCACTCTTTCTGTAAAAAACTTCCCCCATATATCCAATCTAAACCTTCCCTCCTTTAGATTTAATCCATTCCCCCTTTTCTTGCCATTATCTACCCTTTTAACAAGCTGATTCCCCTCCTGTTTGTATGTTCTCTTCAGGTACTGGAAGGCTGCAATGAGGTCCCCCCACAGCCTTCTCTTCTCCAGGCTGAACAAGCCCAGCTCCCTCAGCTTCTCTTTGTTGGGGAGGTGCTCCAGCCCTCTAATCATCTTTGTGGCCTCCTCTGAACCCTCTTCAACAGTTCTACATCCTTCTTGTATTGGGGGCCCGAAATCTGGACACAGGACTCCAGATGAGGCCTCATGAGGGCAGAGTAGAGAAGGACAATCCCCTCCCTGTCTCTGCTGGCCACCCCTCTTCTGATGGAGCCCAGGATACTATTGGCCTTGTGAGCTGCAAGAGCGCACTGCTGGCTCATGTTAAGTTTCTCATCCACCAGAATCCCCAAGTCCTTCTCAGCAGGGCTACTCTCAAGGAGCTCTTCTCCCAGTCTGTATCTATGTCTGGGATTCTTCTGGCCCAAGTGCAACACCTTACACTTGGCAGTGTTGGACCTCAAATAATACATATATTATTTGCTGCACTTTCATGTAGGACTCGAGTCAGGAAGTTACACTTGAAGTATTTCCCTGAACCCCAGAGAAAATGTCCTTCCATATACTGCAGGAAGAGAGAGGTGGACAGATAAAGGCTTCCTGTCCAGCTCTTGGTATCCACACCACGCGTTCCCTCTCCGGATGAGGCGCCAGCCTAGTCCTGTGATGGACTCCTGAGTCCCACTGGGCAGCAACACTGGAATTTGCTGGCCCTGAAATATCACTTTCTGAGTTGCTCCCACCAGTGTTTCTATTTAACCCTTGCCAGAAATGGAGGAAAAGAGAAAAAACCAAACCACCAACCCAACCCACAACTCTTTTTTCTGCGAGTCCCCTTGTCTGAAGTCATCAGAGGAGGCTTACAACAGAACTGACACCCAAATGCATGAAGGAGAATCAGGTGTGGATTTAGGACTGATGGTGCCAAGAGAGGTTAAAAAGCATAAGCCTATTATGTCATCATGACAAAAATAGACCAACATTGATTTGAAGGCTGATACTGCCTGCAGTACAACATGGTCTCAACACTTCAAGATGGAGTAAAAGAGTTACCCCGGATTAACCATCACCAACTGCCCACAGCCCACTGTAGAGCTGCTCAAAGGTCTTGTCCCACCTCCAAACATTCCCGGCAGGATCGGGGCAGGACTGTGTTGCTGAAAAGGTTCCTCTCTCCACCAGCACAGGGTGACACATCCCCATCTCACCACTGCATGCCACTAAGCTTGCCCTGAGGGAGTTAAGACAGTAGCTCACACCAAAGAGGCTCTCCGGTGCTCTCACTGCCTGCAAGTCTCCCAGCTGCTGTGAAATCCATGCTCCCTACTCAGGACTCTTAGCAGGAATGTTTCACTGTAGGAAACAGCAAAGGAAACAAAATAAAGGTGGCCCTACCCATCATGACCATATGCACAGACTGCCTCTGGCACCAGCATGGGCAGCAATCCAGCCTGTGCCAGTAATGGCAATGCCAGCAGGGCTCTGGGGGGAGGACATCCCTGTGCCAAACATGGGTGTCCAGTCAGGCAGACCTTGCTATATTCATCTGATTTGGGCAAGGCTCGCTTCACCCTGAGTCTGATCCTGAACCCAGGGAAATCGGGAGAAAAAAAGTTCCTGTCAAGGTTCAGCTGGTTTGTTCTTTTTTAATAGGCTCACAGAAAAAAAAAAAAGAAAATAAAAAAATTACTTAACCTTATTAAGGCTCTGAATTACAGATCCAGATTTACAAAGCTAATGCTGCAGGCACTAATCTCCTTTCTATAATGGAATGAACAAAGCTAAAGGGAAAAGTATTCTGTATTTTTAGATGGGATTTTTAAAAGCACTTTGCTTCGCCCTGTAGACTTCTACTGCCAAATCTACCATTAACTTTTGAAAGGGCAACACTGGGACAGCTGGGATGCTTTTGAAAAATCTCACCATCTGCACTGAATTCTTAAGCATGCAGCAAAAGAGCAGTCTCAGTGCTAGTGACACATTGTGGGCACAAAACACACAGGCATCCCAGTATCACACAGGAGGGGGTACCAGCTCTCCTTGGAACAGCATTTAAATACATTTCCTGTGAGATTGCTGCCTTGAGAGCTGTTTCTTAAGAAACTGAGACCATCACTGGTATCATTGATTTTCTTTTTTCCTAAAACTCCAGCAAACCTGTGGGCAAAGTGCTTTCCTGACTGCTCTGATCTCTCTGCTTTTTGCCACAACAATCACTTAAATAGCAACAGTGAAGTCAGATGGAAAAGGTATCTGTAGGAGCCTAGCAAATGGCTCATTACCCCAAGATTTAGGTTCTCGTTTCATGTGGATTACTGTTGCTATTCACCACTCATTACAGGTGATTCATCCAGAGCTGTGTGAAGCCCAAGTATCTTGGATAAGCAGAGCAGAGCCAGGTGCAATTCCTGGCTGGGCATGCCAAGCTCTCTGCAATCCTGCTCCTACTTCTGGGGACTCCTCCCAAGCTGCCTGAGCGCAGGAACCAGTGACACTGAGCTTTGTGTCAGGCCAACAGAGACAGACAAGATCCCGTGTGCCACCCCAAAAGGGCAGCAAACAGATCCCAAACTGCCTGTGAACAAAGCTGGCCAGTATTGTCCCCATGTCACAGCAGGTATTTAAGCCACTCCTTGGCCAGGGCTCCCTCTCCAGCTAGCAGAGGCAGGCAGGGCCTTTCCCAAGGCAGTTCAGCCCCTCTATAATTTGACTCACCAGCTGGCAAGGCTATTTAAGTTCCCAAATTAGGTGCCTTAGCTAGTTGCCCAATGGCAAGCAAGGCAGAAGAAACTTAAGAGTCAATCAAGGCTCAGGTGACATGGCTACCATGCACAGAAAGCTGCCAGCGCCCCTGTCCCTGTAATATATGAAACTAAGGAATCAGAAAATGAAAATAAGCCCTGCCTTAACTGAGCCCATCTAGAAAAGGGATAGAAGTGGGACCTGGATGAAGAAGGTGTCTCTTTACACTGCTCATCTCTCGAGTTTTTAGCCCACAGATCTGTCAAGTCCCTTCAAGAGATTCACTGCAACCCAACTGGGATCTCCCTAGCCCGCAGCAGAGCACTCTGGACCATGGAGGAGGATACCCAGTGGTCCTGCGTGTCTCTGGGAATACATCTCCAGGCATGACTCAGCTTTCTATGGTACCACACTAAAAGTCTGCTTTCCAGTCCAAATATTATAGTCCTTCCCCCAGTAACAAGCCATCCCCTCCACAGGCATCAGCAATCACATCCCGGCAATGTGAAGAATGAGCAACCTTTTCCTTTCATCACCCAATATGCAGAGTATCAACTCCAGGGTGTGGAATGGGAAGCTTGTGTAAGGGAAATATTTTAAGGACAGGAATGGGAAGAATGGCTATCTTCAGGGTGCAGCAAGCTCCAGACAAGATGGAAATTCGAGGGTATTACCAAGGGGTAGCACGTGCCTTTCAGTTGGCTGATTCAGAGTCATTTTGTGCTGTGACTCTGTGTTCATTCATCTTTCCAGGACCAGGATGCCTGGCTTACTGGAAGGTACCTGCAACAACTTCTCTTAACTCACCCTTTTCCAGGCCAACACCACAGATTACAGGACTCTGGGATTTTACTATTTTAACTGGGGAAGATCTCAAGCTGTCACGTCCCTCTCACTTACACAGGCCTTGACTATATGCTTGAGTAAAAAAAATCCCTTAATTAAAATCACTTTCTGCACAAAGGCACCACAAGTCCTCATTGAAACTTATTTCTAATCTAGGGAGACAAGAAATGATAGGCAAACCAGGCAGAAATCTTTTCTGAGAGGTGTGATGACACCACACCAGATCAAAACTCAGAATTAAAGATTAACAATAAATAGCAAATTAAAAAAAAACCCCTACATTTTCTACCACTAATACAAAAGTTAGTCAACTTGAAGGCAAGATGTTTTTTAAAAAACTCTTTGTGCTTGCCAAAGGGACACTCAGGTGTCATCTGAAGTGCATTGGTTTTTAGCTCCTGTCCTCATCAAAGTTTAGCACACTCCACCTACAAGGCTGTATTTTTATTTTGCGGCAGGAAAGCAGTTCTTAATGTTATTGACAATTCCAGTGGGCTCAGTCACCAAGTACTTCAAACTCATCTACAGACTGAAGTGCTGCTACTCTTAGACTGGACTGCTGTTTTCAGATCCTCTCCCCATGAATAAATAATTGATTGAAGACTAATGGAAGCCCATAGAGGCCCAGGGGAAACAGAGCAACTCTTTACTGCCCTGAGAAAAAAGAACAAAAAGTGAGCTATTTTAATTTTAACATGCTGAAATGCATCACCCACAAAAGATACATTAAAGCTAGTGAATTCCTGAAAATGTTGTAGATAGGCCATGCAGACAAGGAGCAATAGGTGACCTGTGTCCTCTCTGTATGTTGAGGACACCAAACATGTGGGGTTTACCATTTCCCTCATTGCCTCCCATTTCTGTTCTCAGGAAGACTTCTCGGTGCTTTGCTCTACAAATGGTTTGCAAGACTCTCGATGATTTTGTCTAAGAAATGATTTCACAGTAGGGCTGGGAGAGCAGAGGATGCTGTTTCAACGATGGTGGTGTGGGTGCTGCAGCATACTCTATGCTAGGGTGTAACAAGAAAGCAACCACACCATGACACAGCAGCCGCTTTCACATCAAGATTATGCCTATGTGCATTGGGAATCAACTTTTAAACATGGGGTCACTTTCACTTCCCACCCCACATTGTCCCTGTGGTGACTTGGGAAGCACCACAGTGATACGAATGCAAGCCCTCCAAACCCTTGAACACCTCACTTCCAGAGAATTCCTTAACTTTGTGCTACTGGTTTAGAATCTCTGCATTTCCACCACATGTGCCTGCGTCTCCCCAGACACCCCTGCTACCCAGGACTCAACACTCAGGCATGGCTCTCGGCCCCCAGGCCAAGTGCTTGCTGTCACTCCTGGCATAACCAGCAACCTTCACCATGGCTGGAATGACTCAAAACAGAGAACACCTAACATGAGACAACCTTTATACCATCAGACTTCCATTCCCCCACAGCAACCAGAACATGCCTCCAGAGTAGCTCTGCCCAGGCACAGAGCCGCTGACCCCCACTACGACATTGGGGTTGGACCCGATGATCTCTCAAGGCCCTTTCCACCTCCTATGACTCTATGATTCTGTCTGGATGCAGTGCTAATCCAAACTCCAGGGACTGGGCAGAAACACTCCTCTGCACATCGCCAGGCGAGCACGTACGGCAGATTTCTTTGACAAGTGCTTCCCCATGCCAGCTTTCTATCTGAAGGCAAAGTGCTCCGCAGCCCGATGGCTCTGGTGCCCACACGGCACCTTCATACCACAGATGTCAGAGCCGGCATCTAGTGCGCCAGTGACGCATTACTCAGACACGCGGTGACTTGCTGTTAAACCCAGCAGCTGAGCAAGTGGAGCTCCCCTTTGTCCTCAGTTGCCCTGGGCAGCTGGAGCTTTTTCTGGCACCTGACTAGTAACCCTGTGGTTTTTACCTCAGGTGCTGAAACGAGACAGAACATGGACTCGGGCTTTGCTTCTTCCCGCATCTTTGAAGGAAAGTGTTTGGGTTTATCACAGGCCAGCCGCTAAGGTGCCAGCAGGGCTGCTTTTTATAGGCTAGAGACAGCAAGGTGGTTTAAGCCATCCCCTCCAGCACTACACCCACACTGCTTTCCCACCTGAACCTGTGCTTCCATACCCTGTCCCATCTGTCCATTCTGGGGCTGCTTGCTGGGTTGGGGGTGTTCTGCAGGAGGGTACAGCGATGGCAGGGGAATCCAGTGCTTCCCCACGTGTTACAGCCAACCTCAGAAGCAAGAGGAGTGTCCCGTGCATGGCACAACTGCAGGCTTCACCCTCGGGAGAGGACAGCACTTCACGTTACTCGTGTCACAAGCAGTTAGGGGAACAGAGAGGTTTCCCAGGTTGCTCTGGCCAAGCTGCATGGTGGCTCTCTGCAGTGCTACCACAGGGCTTCGGCTAGCCCCACCCCTGCTATGGCACCCCTGCTTTTTGCCAAGCCCCATGCCTTTGGTCACATCACACAGCCCCTGCAGCACTGTCTCCTTACGCAGGCTGAACCTTTCCTAGAATCAGGTACCACTCAGATGAGCAAGACTGGAAAAATCCTCCCCTCCTCTGTGCGAGGCCTATGTTGGCCTGCCCTTTGTATATGCCACACATTACTTCAGGACTTTCTGGCAGCCACAATCCACATCATCAGCCAGTGAGTGGGATGGGTCATATACGCATGAGAGTGCCTGGGCAAAACCACAGATGGGTTAACCCTACAGCAGGCAGAGAGAAAACCTCTTACAGAGGGCTCTGGAGGAGCCAGAGGCTGTGACTCACCGGGAGGGGCTGCACAAAAACAGGACCTTGAGTGAGGCCCATGGGAATTTTTTTAGGGAGATTCTTTCCCCAGAAACAGTGGAGGGAAAGCGCCTCACCTTTCCCATCCTGGAGCAGATCCAGTGACAGCCCTGCCGGGAGAGGAATCACTATTGTCCAGCTGACTGTTTCCAGTTAGGCTAAAAATGGGATGACAGGAGACTAATTGCTTCACTGGAGAAAAAAAAACCCAACAACAAAAAACAGTCTGGAGTGACCGAATTATCTGTTAGACTGTTGTTGTTTGGGTTTGTTTCCATCCTGGCTTAACAAGCTTTAATGACTTCAGTTGCAGGAGGATGGGAGGAGGAAAGCCATTAGAGTGAGAACATGATCCACACAGACATCTCTTACCCAGCACAGACTTCTGCCCCAGACAATCTCTGCTGCCTAGCTGGCAACAGGGCATAAAGTCCATCCGACCCTCCTTCCGTCCTCCCTCATCCATCCATCCCCCTCCCTCCTTCCTCCCTCCAGCTCCTCAGAATGAGGAAGGTGGCTGAGAACAAAGAGGAATGTTAAGTTTTCCATTTAGTCTGTCTGACTGGAAGTGCCAGCCTTCCTGCAGCTCAAACACTTCAGCATGTTAGCTATGCTCAGCAGCATCTCCAGGAAAACTGCTGTCCCTTCACAGTGGCAGGGAAATAAAGGGAAAATGTCCCAAAAGAGCGGATGCTTGAGGAGAAAGCAGTAGAGCCCAAAGCCTGTAAAATAAAGCTTGTTTGTTTTGTTTGCAGAAGCCACACTGAATCTTCTGAGACTGCTTCTGGTGTCCTGAGAGACAGAATGAAGCCTAAAGCCAAGACACGTAATTAATGTTGAAATTCTTCCTTACATAACAGCGCCTGGGACACAGCCACTCGCTCGGCCAATGCTGTGAATCGCCCTGCCAACACAGGCCAAGAAAAAGGATGCAAGTGAGCGATGCCTGCCTTGTACACAGGGCTACAGACATCTTTACATACTCAGTGCGAGCTTCAGGGAATCAGGGATCAGGAGCATATGGGAATTCTGTGCTTAGATCTATAAACCAACTCTACAGAGGGTCAGCCATCTTCTAACTGGACACACTCCCCAGGAAACAGAAGAACAGCTTGAACTGCACCAAGCCACAGCAAGGTCTCAAGTAAGACACAAGCAGAGCAAAGAGTTAGAAATATTAGGAGCTTCCTTGGTGGAGAATTTCAACATAAGCCTGGTTGTAAGAAAGCAAAGAGAAAGGTAGGGAAAGCTCTCAGTCAGTCAATGAGTTCAATTAAGCTGTCCTAGACATGACAGAACATGGAGATACCTGATACTCCATGCCACGTTTAACTCATGGAGAGGCAACAACTAGGCCTCCAGGAACTGTCATTTGCCAGCCCCTTCCTTTCGCACATCCCCAGTCCAGTGTGGGCTTTTTGCTTCATAGCAATAGTTGGAATTCACTGTCTTGCTTCCTGGACAGCAAGGATCTACAGGTGCCACTGCTGGGAAGCAGCATCCAACAGCTGTGTTAGGAACTTCTCCTGACTGCCCTGGGCCTTGGGAAAAGCCATCAGTCCTGAAGGACCCCAAAGGCAGCTGTGCCTGGAGATGATGAGGCGCAGTTAAAAGAGCAGGCTGCAAGACAGTTTTCCACTCATTTTGCCACAAGATATCTGTCATTCCCCCTGGGGCTGTCCTTGTCAGGGTAGTCCCCAGTTTGAGCATCAGTGAGCAGGGCAATTTCACTAGGTGAAAAGAGTGTAGGGGGGTGTGCAATAGAGAGACTTTCCACTCATGAGTCAGAGTTCAGCCCACTCAAGTCGCAGATATCTTGTAGCTTTAGAGGTTTGAAAGCTGGTCTCACTTTGATCTGACTCCTTTCCAAAAGATCATCATTTCCAACAAGGAGCACTGGTTAGTATTGCTTTTCTGAAAGCAGACAGGAAAGTATGTTTCAAGTGGCTCACTCACAGATAAAAGCTATCTATTTAACAGATATGGTGCGGTAAAGTTCTCTTCGGGCATTCAGGCAAGAAAAATCATGATTTCGGGTATGGGACACTAGTCCCATCTCAAACCTACCACCAGCAGACTGGCTGTCATCAACCAGACATCAAAACTTTGAAGTGTATGAGTTGGACTGGCTTGCTTCATCCCAAGCAGCACAAAGGAGATGGAGAGCTGTAGTCCTCCCGCAGGGGTTGGCTCTGGCCCGGAAGAGACCCCAGCAGGAGCAGGACTGGCAAGAAGAGCTCTGGCTCCATGCTGCTGAAAGGACAGAGCGGCTGGGCAGTGCTGTGCTCTGACCTTCACAGTGGGTGGGCTGTCTCTTTGGGAGCTTGGCCAGCTGGCAAGAGTCAGAGCAGCTCCTTGGATTTCTCATTTATCAAGGCTGGGCAGAGAGGCAAGAAGCAGGAGACAGCTGCCAAGATTTTTGCTCCCTTCTGTACTCAATAGGGGTTGAAGGCAGAAATTCTGGCTGTGAAGCTGCTGTTTGGGCACTGGGTTTCAAACTAGGGATAGGAGAATTACTGAAATGGAGAGCTCCAGCTAGGAAGAATGGTTACAAAGGAAGAGTTAAAAAAGAAAGAGAATGTGCAGGCAATGGCAAAAGCTAAATTAAGTTCTTTTAGATTGTGACAAAATCATCAAAACATAGATAAACATACAATTCCTCAACTTATGGTCAAGAGGTACTGTACAAAGCACACTAATTCAGCTTTTGGGCATGAGTCAAGAAGGACACAGGATCCCTTCTACGTTTTCATATTCAGGTAAATGTCAGAAGAAATGTAACTAGATCCAGAGAAGGGAGGAGAAAACCTGAAGCCCACATGCTAAATGTCACATCAGCTCGGACTTGAACACAGGTGCCACAGAGCCTGCATGCTGAAACACGCTGCAGCCCCACTACAGCGGCACACACAGGCTTATGTGAAAGCCCATGAGGAGTCTGAAGGCATCATCTCCTACCACCCCTTCTACCATAAAGGTTTGCACATGGAATCATTTCCCTTTTCTACCTTGCACAGCTAGCCCTGCTTTTCCCAATTCCCCCCACTCTATTCCCTTCCTCCAGCCCCCTTCCTTTTCCAACACAGTAAACAAAGACGACATGACCCACTTTGGCAAGGCACTGTGACACTGCCGCCTTCCCTGAAACAGCAGGGATCAGAAATGGTTCAGATGCAAACATTCACATCCTTATTGGATGGACTTTGCCACGGCAGTAAGCCTGGATTGGAGATTTAGCTAGTAAATAACCTTTCCTACCTGGAAGACATTTTCCTGATTCATGGACACTTCTCTACTATGCTGCAAAGAGATTTGTGAAAGCTGCTTAATAATGAATTGTGCTTCTGAAACTTTAATCGATTCAGGAGAAATCAGCTCAGAGCATGGAGGATCTCTCTGGTTTTGAATATATCACACCTTGTACATGGTTGAGACTTGAAGGCTTCCTCCTATTTCCAGTGCTGTCAGCTGGAACACCGCCGCCTGCTTTAGTGGAATAATAATCGGATAATACAATTTCAAGACTAAATTGTGCCTTTAGGCACAGCCTCGTAAAAGGGGAGGTTCTCAACCCTATTAACAGCAAAGGTGTCATGACTCAGAGGCCAAAGGATGAGTAACGTTTTCCCCTTGCTCCATGGGAACGGGCTCCATGATCTGCCTCCTGGCCTGCACTAGCAGCTATAACCACAAGCCCCAGCACCAGCTCAGCTGGCATGTCAAGGGCAAAGCAAAGCTGTGCCCGCCGTCCTGCCCAGGGTACTGCTGGCAGGAGATGGAATTTTCTCCCACAGAAATGTTGAACTGTAAAACAAACAACTATTACCCCAGTGTTGCCATGGAAAAGTTGACATTTTCTGCTGAGCGGCTATTATTTTTAGTTTATTTCTGTACCATTACAGGGTACTGATGACTCTGAACTTGAACCTAAAGACAAGGTACTACAAAGTTGCTGGGTGACTTGACAACATTCCTCTGTTTGCATAAACCCAGAGTACGTACACGCTCACTGGCATAAAGCACAAAATCTAAACATTGGGATTATTGACCAAGGAAACATCAGGCACTGATCTTGCTACAGCTAAAAGAATTAATCAAATTCTCCCTGGATGGCTGTGGCAGTTGCTGCAGGCCAAGTATGTCAACAATACTGATTTTCTCATTGTCTCCCTTACATATATAGTAGCTTCAACCGCTGCAACCTGTCACATTGCAAGAAATCTTCCATTTCAGCAAGCCAGAGGATCCTTAAAATCAGAGTCCCAGATGCCCGTGAGATCAGGGAACATCTTAAAGTCAGGCAAGCAGTTCTGGATAAAAAGGTAGCAACAATTCTTAAGGGCAGTTTTAACAAATAAATTCTACATAGATTTTAAAATTTAGTTACATTTTCATGTTTTCTCCTTCCCGTGACCTTTGTAGCTTAGAAAAAAAAAAAAAAGGCAGAAAAGGCAGAAAACTGGTATTTTTGTAGAAAAGTTTCTTAGTTTCAGAAGTTATAATTTAAATATTCCCAGGTGCTTTGAGACTTAAATATTGAGTCTAATTCTGGGCTCCATCCTTTAAGAACTTGTCCACAATCGTTACACATAGCTATTCCTTAGATCACATCTGCATGCTTGAAATGCCTTCATAAGGATGTATTAGTCACAAAAAGAATGACAGAACACAAGTCATGTCTAAACACTTAACCCCTCCATGGATGAGCAGTATTCCATATTTCTATTATACCAGTATTCCAAACTAACAACGGGCTCTCACTTCAAACATTCAGTAAATGAAAGTCCATGCCTGTAAGAGCATAGTACACAAGTTATTACATGTAAATCTAATGACTACACCGAAGGAGAAGAGCAAAAGTATGAGAGACTTTGGTTTAGGTAAAGGTTATCCAGCTGTGGGGCAGGGGGATGAAGCAGAGAAGCTCCCGAGGCCCCTTGGAGCCCTGGTTTTTAATGATTTATACAAGCTCATTATGTGCAAGGTTTGCAGGTTTCAAATCAATCCCTTTAAATAACCATAAAGGAAAAGTAGACACTAGCAGAGCCAATAACTTCAGTAGGCTATTCAGTAGTCCTTAGTCATGTGGAAAGTTGCATTAAAGTTCCCAGACTATACACAGTGGAGTCAATGGGGCACAGAGATCCGATTTGTGGATCTCAAAACAGGACTGCTCTTCGTAAGCATAACTGTAGATCAGGCCAAAACTGTCCTGCACAGTGACTGATTAAACATGACATGGAAACGTGAGAGGCTGGGTTTTTCTCTCTGCACTTTCCATTTGATCAAGTGCAGAGAAACAGCACTTTAAACACTGCATGCCAGAGGCTGTAGAAGAGCCCAGCTTGCAAACATGCAACAACCACACTGGAGTGGAAGATGCCCTGTCTAGAAGCACAAATCACTCTACATGAGCTGCTGACTGTCAAATAAGATAGCCACAGACACAACTACACTCCTGACCCTATGAGACATTCCTTTATATTTTCTAAAGCTGAATGAAGCATTTCCAGAATGAAAATTTACCTTCTGCACTAAGCAGCTGTAGGGACAGGGCTGTTGGTATGCTACTCTGTGCCAAGCTGCAGCTTTTAGCTGATTTGCTTCACTTGTTCACCGTAAAATCAGCTTATATTTCATTCTTTCTGCTGTTCTCATAACATAACAAATCCTTCTTTTTGTTCTGCTTATACACATACCTACTCTTCAGGGCCCCAGTGCAGGAAAGCACCGAGTCTAGGAGCAATCCTGAATCCAGGTCTCAAAGCAACAAGGCCCAGGTCCCACAGAGTGAAGACTCGCACCAGTTTTGGCACTGGCTGAGCTCTTTTGCTACCTTTTCCTCTGCAAACATCATGCCTCTTCCCACAGGTAGCCAAGTCAGCACAGGGAAGAGGCAGACATCAAATACAGCAAAGACTCCCTACTTACCCATCCATCTACTGTAGCACATTTGAGCAAAACCTTTCACAAAAGCTTAAAAACATCTCACTAACAAAAGATTTATCTCTGTTTGCTAAGAAAACAAAGCTGTGCACAGCACCTACAGAGAGCAGTGGTAATCCCTGGATAACCCCTCCAGCCAGCCAGTCTGCCTTGCCAGGCACTGCTGGTATCACTCCCAGATCCAGTTGAACTGCTAATCTGCCTCCCTGGGGAAAGCCCCTCGACTTCGGGGAGGAAACAAGATCTGGCTCTAGATGTGAAAAAGGACATGAGATGAGAATAAACAAAATCACCAGTTGTCATAAAAAAAGTCCACAGAACAACAGAGAGAGAACATGAGGGATCCCATGTCGACAACGTCTTGGCCCATGGAAGAAGCGAACCACACTAGCAGGGGTTGCTGTGTTAACAGTGGCTCTGTGTAATTAGGAGAAGCATTCAACAACCTGAGTGTTGTCTCAGTTAACAAGAGTTTTTCCAGCAAAACTGGTCTCTGTAACAGGCTTGTGTAAACCTTCCTTCTAGTGTCACAGGCTTATTGTTTGGATTGGCAGGGAATTAACCTGTTGCAAAAAACTCAATTCCCCATAAAAGCCAACAGTCATGAGCTGCAGACATGAGGGGTCTCCTACACCAAGGAAAGGTGATGATTTCAGAGACCTGGCCAGTATCCAGCAATCTTTCCAGATCCCAGAGGAGGCGGAGCTTTTCCCTGTCATGCAGAGCACCACACAACATGAAGGTGATGCTTTCAGATAACACACAGAAAAGTAAACACGTGCTGTGAAGGAGCCCAACATATTTTCCCTAAGAGTGAGTGTTCAGCCCCAGAGTAAGATTATACTCTCATTTGGATAACTGTATGATTATCTTTTACCTTCTAAAGGGACCATGCATCCTATTAGACAGAGAAGCTACAGGACACACTGAAGAGTTTGCTGCCTTTTATCTGGGAGGCTGGTGCCACACCATCCCGCAGTCAGAGGCATGATGGAGCACAAGCAGACCCTGAGCATATCTGGGAGGTCTGGTTGCATTGGAAATATCAATACAAACACAAAGGCAGTGGGATAAGCTAATTAGCGCAAGCCCTCAGGATAAAAACAAGGCTCTTCAGATAGCCAACAACCAGTCCTTCTTGCAAGCTCTCTAGCCCAGCCTTTCAGCTTGTCTGGCTCTTGATGAGCTCTGTTACCTACGTGCTACACTATCTATACCCTTAATCACGTGTCTGCCACTGTGCTGTGCCAAGCAGTGGGCTGGGTCATGTGTCTATCTCTGCTATCCATCTCCATACCGAGGGATGGCAAAACCAGCATTGGGTGTAAACACCGGGTGTAAAGGTGACACTGCCTCTGCTTCTAGATACAGCTAAACCACAACTAGTTGAGATATGTCACCATGTACATACACTGTGTCACCTCTGCCAGTAGTGGAGATGTGTTCTGAAAAGCAACCACCTCAGCCATACATCACATGCTGCACAGTCTGACACATTTATAGAGGGAGGGAAAGAAAGTTAATCATAAAAATAAAGACCATGCCGTTAGGTTGGGTGATTGCCCCATGTTGCCTGTACAAAGGCTGTTATCTTTATGAAACACAAAAAGTCTGCAGGGCAACTGCCTAGGCCCCCTCCCCTGCAAAAAAAACCCACCCCAAAACAATCAAGTTTAAGAAAAAATTTGCATTTGTTCTCATTAAACAGGGTGGATGCCTCTATTGAGGGACACCATGTAGGCAATCGTTGCAAGTAGACATATCCACCAGCAGAGCTGTACATCAACCTATGCAAAGGTTTGTCAGCCATCCTGACAGTAATGCTACATGGAAAGGAAACTCCAACTTTTAAAATACCCTTATAATAATATATTATCTTTTTGCTTCTTAGAAGACTGTGAGTAGACTGGCTGACTTGCATTGATTACGCCACTGTGCAATCTAATATCAGTCAAATGTGCATGCTGATCTGTTTTGTTTCTAGCATGCACAGAAGCCAAAATATGCTTCCCCTACCCTGGGAACAGCTGAACTGGGAACTGAAAGTTGAGAAGAGCTGCCTCTAGAAAAATAGCACATACCATCTTCAGATAAAAATCACAAACCAACCTACCTACCTACCTGCAACAGGACCCGGCATACTATTTTCCTTGAGAAGCAAGCGTAAAGAAAGCAGCAGTGCAAGAAGACTGCCCTATGAGCAAAGATTTTATCTACAATAGCTTTGATTATCACCTAACCTTTTCCTGGCAACATACAGCAAGAGCTGATGCCAAATATGTCCTGGCCCTACTCCTCCATGGCATGTATGATACACTATGATTTGACATGTTGAAAAGCTTGCTTTAACACAGTTGCATTCATCCCAGTCCTACCCCCATGTGATGGGGTAAGGAATCATACTATACCTGTCAACAATTTTTCAGGAAGCAGCTATAAATAGGCACTTCTGAGTTGACAGCTAAACCTCAGCTTAAGGCAAGACAGAGATGCTTCTTTGATAAGGCCAAAGAACAATCTCTCCTTTGAGGTGCTCCAAATGAAAAATAGTTTAAAAATAAATCTGTGAAACTGAAACCTCTCTTTTAAAAAAGCCCCAATTACACACACATACGTTGATGGGGCTCCTGTTCTGGCCAGCACTTAGTAACTGAAAGCAGACATTCCTCGAAGTGATAAGCAAACATACTGAAATGTCAGTTGCGTCACAAAAAGTATGCTATGGGAGCACAGATCCAGCAGGAAGCCTGGTTTTGGTGGCCAAGTGTCACATATAACATCAAATACACCATGTGCCTCAGGAACTTCATTCTTACAGAGTCACAGTAGTGACTGCAGAAATACTGCGCTATGTCCATGTCAAACTGCGTACGTGTGGCCAGAAAAGGAATATGGTCTGTGGCTTCCTGGTGAGGGGGAGCAAAGGGGCAAATCTCCTCTCTTTAGTGACCAGGGATAGAAGCCAAGAGAATGGTATGAAGCTGTGGCAGGAGAGGTTTAGGTTGGATGTCAGGAAGAGGCTCTTTACGGAGAGGGGGGGTTGGGCGCTGGAACAGGCTCCCCAGGGAAGTGGTCACTGCACCAAGCCTGACTGAGGTCAAGAAGTGTCTGGACGATGCCCTCAGTCCCATGCTCTGACTTGGCTGTCCCTGTGTGGAGCCAGGAATTGGACTCGATGATCCTTAGGGGTCCCTTCCAACTCAGGAGATACTAAGGTTCTATGAATAAACAAACACCTGATTTTAGCTGTTGCCAGTGTTGTCATCCCAGGCCGAAGTGACACATTTCAGCTACTTCTCAATGAACTTTCAGTGCTGGCTCTCAAGTCTCTCTGGAATTTCAAAGGAGAGTAGACCCAGCTTTTGGGCTGTGGCAGAAGCAACCTGACTTGCTGGGAGAATGCTCAGTGTGTTGGCACATGAATTACTTAATCTTGAAGGAGGCAAGTAAAAATACAGTACTACTATGTCTATGTTTAGCCCAGAAGAAAAACAAGTAACCCAGGGTATTCTAGGCCAGGAACTCCCCAGGCCAGCCTTTGACCCTGGGAATCTAGAAAGAAGAGGCACATTGAACAGCTTAGGGCAAAACGCTGTTCAGGCTTTTCCTGGTGTCTTTCATAGAATCACAGAATCATAGAATTGGAGGGGTTGGAAGGGACCTTGAGAGATCATCGGGTCCAACCCCCTGCCAAAGCAGTCTCCCTAGGACATAACACTCAGATAGGTGTCCAGATGGGTCTTGAATATCTCCAGAGAAGGAGGCTCCACCACCTCCCTGGGCAGCCTGTCCCAGGACTCTGTCACCCTCACTGGGGAAAAGTTCCTCCGCATGTTGGTGCAGAACTTCCTGTGCTCCAACTTACAGCCATTGCCCCTTGTCCTGTCTCCACAGACCACTGAAAAGGGGCTGGCTGATTCCCCCTGCATCCCCTGCTTAAGATAATTATAGACTTTAATTAGGTCCCCCCTTAGTCTTCTCTTCTCAAGGCTGAAGAGTCCCAACTTACTCAGCCTCTCCTCATAGAGGAGATGCTCCAGGCCCCTAATCATCTTCACAGCCATGTCCCTGCTGCTCCCAGCTTCCTATGCAAGCACTCACGTTCAACCCCTCTTATGCAAGTGCAGTGATTCCCTTAAGTAACTCCTTCCAACCTGCAGCCCAATGTCCATGACCTGACAGAAGCAACCTCTGCTCAGTACAGCTGCAGCCAGCAGCTCTCTCCTCGTACATCTTCCAGAACAGAGTCACCCCAATTAATTTTTAAAAAAAATCAAGTCATCCCCCCGCAAATCCGCCTCATGCAGCTGAAGCTACCTGACTCCATGGTTCAACCAGCTTTCCAACAAGATCAAAGCTTGTGCAGTTGTTCAAGGAGCTTTTCAATTACTCCTCCAGTTTCTATCATGAAATACGGCAGCACTTGAAGAGTGCCAAAACCCAGAGGGATTGATTACTCCTGCCCTGTGACAGGCAGCAGGCTGGGAGGGACAGGACAAGCTGTAAACGCAGTAGCATTACATTATGCACACAGTTTTGCTGCTGAATGATTGACAATAACTACTGGATGTCACTATTTTAAGGATAATGTCATTTGCGTAATTATCTGGCAGGGTCTCTCTTCAGTGTCTGGCATTATCCACAAGGGAAGAATTAAACTGAAATTCAGGGTAAGGAGATTTGCTATTCTATGCAGACAATCAGAGTGCTTTAGAAGGTCAATACATACAGTACGTATCACTAGCAATTTTTATACTCTCAGGACCCAGAGAATATTAAAATTACACTCCTTCTCTATTTCACCATGCCACATATATCATATGATTTCATACTTAAAAATAATTTAACATTCTCTGTCCTCACCTGACCATCTGTTTCTTACTAGAGCTTAAGCCAGGAAGAGAAAGAGAAGTTGCATTTGCTTGATTTAGTCTATCATTTCGCTGTCATTTAGGAAAGTGTCCCCCACACAGCCCCCAACCTTTCGACCACTTTAGCCCTCAGCTATTCTGGTTTTAGTGTGTTCAAACCAGGGTTTATTTGATATGGGAGGCTGCATTACTAAACACAGGGCTGCATTGGCTGGCTTAAACTCGGCAAAGCCCCAAACCAAATGGCATTTGGCCCAACCCACAGTCTGAAACAGTACTAACAGAGCATGACAGGGGTTGGAACTGGTCCCATCCTGGACCCAGCTGTGGGTCTCAGCTGTACAACCATAACCAAGCAGCAAAAGGAGAGTGTTGATGTTATTCTTTGCAGTGCTGGCATGCTGTAAGAAGAACTGAGCGGGGCTACAGCAGACCATACCCAAATACACATTCTTGCTGCTGGAACACAGGTAACAGTATTCCAAAGAAAACAACCCACTTCCCCCTTCCAGTGTTCCGGGCAAGAGGATACTAGAGGTATACAGCAAAGCATGTCAGAAAGACACCTTCCTGTGCAACCAGACTGCCTCAGTGCTGACATCTCCCTGCTCTTGATGTCCTCTTCCACCCCAGAACAGGTCTTGCTCACCCCTGGTTTACACAGGAGGATGTTGGTGGAACTGCCACCTTGGTCAGCGAGACCTCTGCAAAGTAGACTGGCTGCCTGATCCATGCTGGCTGGCCCATGCCTCAGTGCTCAAGCTGACAGTGGATTGCTTTGGCAGTACAGAAAGGAACAAATATAACAAAACTGCCTCTCCATGTACAGAGGAATGACCCCAAAAACCTCAAGTTCTGTGTATGGGAAACTGCTTCCTGAGAACAGCCTCAAGACCTGGGAGTGGAGGCTGACGCTGGGACGCAACGATGCTCCAATCGTGCTGCAAACACAGATGCCAGGCACAGACAGGACATTATAGCTCCTGCTGCAGGATCACAGCAGGAATGAAAAAGACTTTTAGTGGCTGAGCTGAGAGGCACTGGATAGTTAAGTCAAATAGGGTTTAAACTTGGGCCTGTAGCTAATGCAGGGAAACAAAGAAGTTTGGGTGTAACCAGCACATATTAGCCTTTAAATAACAAGGCACACAGCAGCAAAAGCAACAGCTCCTTGAATTTACCTCCCAGAAAAGTCTAGGAAGGTCTCACTTAATGCCTCCCTTTGTCATCAGTTTGACGTGTGCTCTATGACAGTAGGACAGGCCCAGAGCAGCACAGAGGAGGCTTCTGTCGGTCAGCAGCTAACGCCCAGCAGCCCTGCAGGCACCCAAGGTGCAGACAAGGGGCAATTCTTGGGCTGATAAAGACACGAAACAGTATGAATTGACACCAGCACAAAATCTAGCCCCTGCTTCTCAGAAGGAAAACCTGTTTATCCATGTGCTCACACAAACACACATGTCACTACGCCCGTAATCAATACCACAGCCAGAAATGTCAATCCTTCCTGGAAGCTGGTGCACCTTGGACAATGTGCAGGGGGGAAGTGGAGCTTTTATCCCAGCTGACAACTTGCTCCTGGTGGGCTGCAAGCAACAGTTATTCAAGCAGAAAACTCAAGCTATCATCTCAGCCGTGGGATTCGGACCAAGAGAATGAATGAATGAATGAGTGAATGCAGAGCTCACCGATAAATGATGCCTCTTTCATGGAGAAACATAAGGGCTGAAATAATTTCTGCAGCATAGAACCGGGCCCGATCTTCATCGAAGCGACGCGACTTCTGAATATGGAACATCAAGTCCCCGCCATTTACGAACTCCATCACAAAGAACAGGCGATCCTTGACAGATGCAAACACAACAGATAGGAACAGCATTAATCATATCCTCTGTCAGACTTAGGAAATTCTATGGAAAACTATTAGCTCCTGGACAAAAACATATTAAGCACCCACAAGGCATTGGGGAGGTTTAGGGAAAATCCTGAATTTTTCAGGAAAGATGAAGTCAATACTAGGAATATCTGTTAGTACCTACTCGCCCTGCACTCCTCCCAGAATTTTTGCCCCAGTCACAAAATAAATTCCTGTTCATATGTGGATCGGGTACATCAGTAGGTTAGTGCTCAATACCAACCAACTCCCATTGTGTTTCCCCACACTGTCCTTAGCCTGAACCAGAAGAGGATGATCCCCGTTCAACAGCACTCTCTGAGCTGAGTGGGCACAAGAGAAATCTTCAAATATGTCATTTTCTCCCTACTAAACACCTCTGATCTCTGGGGAAAGATGCTCCAAAATACAACATGCAAAACCAGACTGCTCAGAGACTGCAGCTCCACCACAATGGCACAAGGGCTCAGGAACAGCAATGACAATGTTGTCTTGAGGGTATTCTGAATCTATTTCTGGGGAACGTGTGTTGTTCTCCAGAATGTGGTTTCCTGCCATACACTTGCCCACCTGATGCCTTTTGAGCCCTCAGATTTCAGCTTTCCTCCCAGCTCTGATTAACCTGCAGAGACCTCAAGCAATGAAGGACCTGATAAGGGCAAAATATAAACCAAAGTTTCTGCTAGGCATAAAAGCAACCTGTTCAACAAAGTTCAGCTCATAAACCACAGCTGCTGGTCTCTGAGGTTTCTTTTTTCTTTGTTTGTTTTGGTTTGGTTTGCAGAACAGTCTACAAATAGGGAGGCACTTGCTCCAGCTGCGTGCTCAGCAGTCTGGATATGGGTTCAGTGAGTGCAAAAGAGGTGCTGGCTTAATTGTGAGAGGAAGGACATGCAGTGATTTGTCACTAGACTAAACCCTAGAATTGTTGCAGTCTGGTTCAACTATTTCCTCTAGTTTCAGGACATTCAGTATCGATTGTTTCAGCCTTACTCTGACTATCAGGAACAAGGGGACTGGAAAAAAAGCAGCATACAATTCTGTTGAGACCAGTCAACCTTTTAATGGTACTATTTGCCCTTCTTTCCCCATGAACCCCTTCCCAGGTCTGATGTTAATCATCTACAAGCCAGTTTTAAACACTCACCAAGTTTAAGAGGATAAGCATTGTTATGCTCTGCTTTCTGGCAGCCAGCCAGCTTGAAATGACTACTGGTATTAACATCTTGATATGCACATAGCAGAAGAAAAGCACCCAGGAATCCTTTCGTTCCTCTCTGGACACGAGCAGGAAAGCAAGTGGCTCATTACAGATGAGGACAGTTTGCTTCTTGTCAGCATCCTGGTCTTTGCTCAATGGCTCCTTCTGGGCTCCTTCCAGAAGCTAAGGTAGATGTGTTCCCAGCAATCTCACAATATGACTGCACTGCACACCAAGGCCATGCATTAAGGGCTATCTCCAGCCCATATAAACAACAGTACTTCATTGTTTCACTCTGCCTTTATTACAGGGCCGCTGAAAGACACCCAAGCTGGCTTGTCTATGGCAGCTGTCATAGCCAGAGCAGCACAAACACCCCAGCAGCTTTTCATCCTGCATCGGATCTCTAATGTCACATCTTCACTGCAGTTAGTTAAACTGAGTCTGGTTACATTGTGCTTACCTGTTCAATAACCCTTCTTCCAGCTGCAGCGCAGATATTGCCTCTGCTTTGCCAGACAGGCCAGCTTTTACATCTTGTCATTCTTTCCTGCCTCCTTCCTCACTGATCTCTCCATATGCTTATCTAGCCCAGCTTGTCCAGACACCTCTTCAAGCCCGTACTTAAAAAAGAAATCCCTCTTGCCAGCTCTCCAACAGGAAGTAATTTCATTTACCAGCAACCTGATGAGGGATGTCTGTGTGTGTATTTATGTAAGGAATACATATGCTTGTATAAACATGCATACAGTTAGGTGAGCACGCATATATTTTCTACTCTTTCCTTAAAGGTGAGCTTCAGGGAAACAGATCTAACTCTTCCTATCTCAAAACATACTCATCCTGCTTCTCCAGTGCTGGAAAAACTCCACAGCCCATGTGGATGTACTTGTCTATACTGTGATGCTTAAAGGAAGATATTACTATTTGTTTCTCAAGCATTCAGATGAGCACAGAAATGGCTGGTTTGAAGATTCACATCACTGCTGACACGGAATTAGCATTTTTTTGTTACAAACAGCTCTTGCCTCAGACTAACTGCAAATCTGAGCTAGTATTGCATGTGGCACATGGTGCTCAGAAGCGTGACAGCTAATGCCTCACCTCCACCCGTGGTCTCATTTCACAGGTCAAACATAAATATGGATTATTTAATTACTACCCAATTTAATTTTTTTTTTTAAAGAGGTCCAGCTAATTGTCCACTTCTTTAATATTTAGAAATCCCATGAGATTGCAGAAGAGCAGGATGGTATTAGTACCTGTTTATAATACAGAATTTGTACGTTGGCCTCGTACATACCTGGCAATGATATTAGAAAAAGCAGCACTAAAGATCCTGGTCCCCAAAGGGTGGCCAAAGAGCCAAGCAGGGTCTTCCACTTTTACTCCTACGCAAAGCTATCAGCTTGTCAAACTGCAAAGACCCTCCCAGGAATCACTGAGAAATAAAATAAACAGTGGTATTGTATGGAAAACAAACAAACAAAAAAAACCCCAACCCCAACAATTTGCAGCAGGCAGAGTAAGAGACAATAAATAGCTTAAGTAAGGGTCAGGAAAAGGAAATCTGGAAACAGCAGATAGTTCAGATACTCTGAAATTTGACCTGACTTCGAGTTACGTGACTTTTCTTGGGCTCTACCAAGGAGAATTAGGAGGAGTTGAAAGCTGGAGTGGTTTTTGACAGGGCTTAGTACTGGAATCCTTACGTTTCCATTTGTCTATTTTGCATTGCTCAGAAGTCCTCCCCTATCTTCTATCTCTGTTTGACGTCAGCAAAAGTAAGAAAAGAGCAATTTGAGTCAACAGGAAACAGTGACGCAAAAGCCTTCACAGCAGCGGCGGCCGCACGAGGAAATCACATTGCACCATTTCTGGACTGGGATCGAGATGAGAAAACCCACAGAGCAATTGTTATCGGAAATTAGAGAAACACTTGGAGGAAACATGTAAAGTCCATGGGATCAGGTGGGCTGGCTTACATCTAGAGATTATTAGCCCTGCCAACCGCAGTGCCAGAGTGCTGGTTTGGGTTTTTTTTTTATTTGTTTAAATTTCAGTTTGCTATCTGTATTTGTTCACCTATTAGCAGGGCAAGGGCTGCTGGAAGCACATACTATGTTCTAAAGACAGTGTTTGATAGTAATTACACCTGCTTTATTTGTTTGTTGTCTTAACGAGGTGTTGGTGGGGCTTGAAGAGAATCCCTGATTGCAAAAGGGACAATCGATTGCGTGGGATAATCCACACAGGGTTACTGCCCCTTGCAGACACAAGCACCCACTGAAATCCAACTCAAACATCATTTTAGCCCTTTGTCCTCACCAGCTCTACTGAAAGCTGTTTTGAACCCTCACACATTTCCTCTTCATCACCAGAGAGAGAAAAAAAGTACAGATTTTATTCAAAGAGCATCCTTTCCTGTGCCCAAAAAAGGCCAATGTGGTGTCAAACTTCCACACTCTTCCAGTTAAGAATCACAGCTGTACAACCCACACATGACCAAAGACCTCTGGAGACAACTAGGGTGAGTGGTTTATCTCTGATCAGTCTTTCATGCTAAGTGAACTGCTGCCCCATTTCAAGCAGCGTAGAGGGAAGAGATAAAGACAAGTTTTTCCTCCATGCAGACACAGAAGACAATAGCAAAGCTGCCTCCTCTATTTGCCACCCTACAGGAGCTAATGTACCAAGGATGGTGTGGAGGTCAGGTTGGACTTCTCTCAAGAGAGTGATTGGTGGAGGTTCAGGAGACCCAGTGGAGAACATCAGAGGGGCCTCTCCGGCCTCCAGAGCCGCCAGGAATAGGTTTGGAGAGGCTCTACTCGTGCCAGTTGCAGCAGAGCTCTCCCAACTGCTGCTTCTGCCCACACTGACTCCTCTACAGGACAAAGGGCTGAGTTGCATCCCAGCAATAATTTCACCCAAGCCTCCTCTTAGCTGACAGCACCTGTATCAAGCTGAATCTGTAGGATACAGAGACCTGGTTAAATGCCATTTAGAGAAATGGTCTGATTCCCCACCAAAAAAGCCCCAAACCCACCAAAATCAGCCTGGCTCAAGAATTCCACTGATTTTGCGTTCCAGCTTTTTGGAAATAATTCATGTACACAGCTCCTTAGAAAATTAGCTTTGGGCTCGATCTGAGCTCACTGAAGCCAAAGGGTTTCCCCAAGAAAACAGCCATTTATCACTGCTTTGGCAGTTCATGCTTTGCAGAGCAGAATGCAGGCTTTCAAAACTATCTCCATACAAAGACAGCTGTGTCACTGCTTCCCAACGAAAGTTTATTGTTTCCAAAAAGAGTAGCAGAGCTAAGAGGGCTTGCAAGCAAATTATTACAAGATAATTACAAGAACTGGCAGGCTCCCTCAGTGTTCCCAATGTTCCTGTTCTCCCTTCGTGGTCCACAACCCCCACACAAAGCAATGTGCCTTAGGTCTTGCTGGGAGCGGGCAAATAAACCGTGCTGTCTCAGTACCAGGCTTCGGAGAGCCACATGTCCAACTCCCCCAGCAGCGCAACTGGCCATCCATATCTGGGTCAAGTCATGCCAAAGCACAGGACCCAGAGGAGAAATAACAAACAGGTTTGTTTCTCAATATTTATCTTCATAGAAACCATGAAGCACGCTTAGATGCTGCTCTGTGCCAAAACGCCTCCCATCCATACCCAGCTCACATCCTCATGAGCTGCTGGCTGCTCCCAGCTAAGAGGTTTACAGGAGGACAGGCTGTACAAGGGGGGGTTATACGTGGCAGCGTTTCAAAACCAGAGAGGATTGCGGGCGTCATCAGAACAGGCTCGCCGAGAGGGAATTGCCTAGACAACCTTTGCACACACACATGTGTGTGCACAAGAGCTGAAGCAGATGTACTGAGCTCAGCCCCGAATTGCCAGACAGTGTCAAAGCCTCGCTCACCTGACTGCAATGGAGCAAGACAATGGCTTAGGCTAAGTCAAGGTTTGGTCCTTTGATTTCAAATCAGAGCAAGTACATTAAGCAGAGGAGAAGAAACACTCCTCACTATGCTTGCTCAGTCAGAATTATCTGCACACATTAGTGACGCTTCGTACACACAGCCGCAGCAGTGACTGCCGTGGCACCTGCCACCGCTCCCCTGGTCGCCGCAGCCCGAGACTCCCAGCTGAACATGGCAAGAGCAGAGAGACGGCAGGTTTTACAGCCATCTGCTAGCTGAGTTTTGGTGCTCTGTTAGCCGTTTTACCTCTCTGCTTCAGTGACTGCAGAAGTACATGCCAGCCTCAGGAACCACTTCTGCCTAGGAGAAATGAAGCCGCGGCAAGGGAAAGTGCCACAGATAGCACATAGAGCCCTAGGGCTACTGAGACAGGGAGGAGACTGCGTGTTATGTGGCATCCAAAAGCCTGAGAAAGGGGAGGTTTCTTTCTTCTGCTGGTTTTGGGGTGGTTTTTAGCTAGAAGGAGGCCCAGCGAAAAGCCAGCAAACAGTCACGAGGTTAAGACACACGTGGCATCTCCTTCACGCTGGGCAGCTGGTGGGTGCACTTCTGAGAAGCACAGGTCGCTTCCCCACACCAGGTTCATTTTTAGTTCTTTTAACAAAGGGCCACTGGCGTCATTGTCACAGCTCCGGGAACGGGGCAGTTATCACCAGTCATCACTTAGAACCGCACTCCGCTATCCGGCGCTGCTCATAGCAGGCACAACACAGGCCTTCCTACATAAACATCGCCTAGAGAATAACAAATTGGCTCTTTCCATTTGCATAAATAAACTCCACAGGGTCCCTTGGGGTAAAGGCTGCCTCCCGCACGCACGTGTGCACAGCAGAGTATTAACACCGAGCTCATTCCAGAAGAGCTGAACGACGACAGGGCCAGCTGATGGGAGCTGTTGGGTTCCCAACTGGCCTGGAAAACAAAAAATTCGCAAAGCTAACTACACCCCTCCGAATTTCTGCCCCTGTTTCCTTAACCTAGCAGCTGAAATTTCAAGCTTTATGCAGGAGAGTTATTCTAAGGAACAAACTCAGTCATTTCTCTGGAACAATGCATCCTTTGGGACACGTAAGTGAACCACACATGCATCCTTCCTCCTCATCCCCTCCCCTCAAGACAGTCTAATTCACAGCAGGATTACATGATTAACTCAAAAACTACAGAACAAATAGAAAGAAGAAGTGAAATTAAATCTTCCCCTCCAGACCTTTTAAAAAGCAACAGAAAGCTACATTAAAAAATCCTTCCTACCAGAAAGATCAAAAACCAACTGGCTGAACTTAAGAGGGGAATAAATTGAGGAATAAGGAACTAGAATGCATCAAGCTATAGACATCACCCACTAATCAAAGATTTATAGGGCATCTGCACCCCTCAGCTGGGTGCTGGCATCTCTGTTTCTCTTAAGAGAGTAGCTCTAAAGAACATGCTCTTTCTACAGCTTTCAGTTCAGAAAAAAGCTACTGAAATTGTTGTTTTTCAGTTGGGAGTAACCAACCCAAGACCGTTCTGGCCTGTTTTTAAAAATACCAAACTCTGCGATATCTGATGGCCTCAGATTGTGTTGGGGAAGGCCAGAGACGTCCACAAGCACAGCCAAAGGTCGTCAGGAAAATTAAGAGTGCCAAAACACCCCAAAGCCACTTGAAAATGGCTTGCTGCAAGGTCTTTGTGGATGGATCCATCCTCTCACCTTAAACATCACCTGGAAAGCAATATGGATTCAAAGAGACTGACACCTAAAGCCCTACTTGGGTCACACCTTGGCTCTTCTCTGAGCTTCGACTGCCTTTTTACTTTTTTCCCTCCTCAATTCTGGCTGCCACCTGCTCACTCAGGCTGCTTGCAATTTGCTTCAGTTTCGATCCCTTTTTCTGCTGCAACTTACTTGATTTTAAGGCAAAAGATAAATGGTAGTTTCACATACTGTGGCTAACCATAAGCAACATCATCTCCCTCAGTCCCCTTTGCACTAAGTTTGGTATTTTGTCTCAGTTACAATCTCTCCCATCAGCCACTGCAGATGGAGACAGACATTTTCTCAGCTTCACAAAAAAAGCAAGTATCCAAAATTCCTCAAGAAACAGAGGTGGGAAAGTTACACTCAGGAGCTACAACAGGATGATGGCAGCTAACCCTTCAGTTCCATGTTTTCACTTCAGTTCGTATCACCTCAATGTGCAGCCGAAGTGTGAACACCCAGTAAAGTTCACAGATAGAATCAGAAATGTCAATCTGATCTTGTTTCATCTTCTGCAAAAGAAAACAGCTCTGCCTACAAAAAAACCAACCAAACTTGACCCTGTATGTTCCTGCAACATAGAGACCACAGCAAGGTGCTACTGAGAAGGCTGAGCCTTTCAGACTGGGCTTTGGTGATCTCACACATCTGGGTTACTGGCAACTTGGGTTGACATGCCAGCAAAGATGTCATGGGTTTCTGGTGGATGTGGACACTGTAAAGCCACAGAAAGATGCAGTATTGACCAGTCTGCCTTTCCTGAGTGGTAGACAGGACAGAAGGAAAAGAAACTCAGAAACTGATTGCCACTCCCATGGTCAGAAAACCAATGTGAAGGCACTGGGGCTTACATGCCCATAGAAGTCAGATAAGAAAGCAAAGGTAGGGAGAGGAAGTTCCCCTGTACCACCCTGTCCAACAGTCCCCCAAAAAAACCTAACTCACTGCCCCAGGGCACCAGGTAATGCACAACTCAAATTCCTATAAGCCTGACCTGAGAAGGACTCTACTGCAAGCTCACAGGGGGGTGTCTCCTGTTCTTACCTGTGTTTATGGCCACAAGGCATGCAAGGCCATATCAAGCCCTTTGGAAGCCATCAGCCCTCTGAACAGGATGTCCTTGTCACCATCCTCACTCAATTTTGCCTGGCAGCAACAAAACTGAAGCATGTGCTGGTCTGGCAGCACGCTGGCTTAGGGCTAGTAACAGCCTTACTGCTTCAGGACAGGGGAAGATGTCTCAGGGTTTGCAGAAAAGCATCCAAGAGGTGCACTTGGCTGTTGGGTGAATGCATATAGAGTCGTGTCTCCCTGACATGCCAGAGAGGGAAGGCGAAGGGTTTAGAGCCTGGGAGATGATCAAAGCTGTCCTCTCTGCTCCCAAAGGGCTCACTCTCAGCACCTTTCAGAGAGAACATCAAAGAGGACTCACTGCTTCCTCTCCACCCAACAACACAGTCCAAGACCTGTGTCAGGATGCTTGTTCATCTAACCACAGCCCCAGGAAGGCTGCCACTGCCTTTCCAGTCTTCCTTACCTCCACCATGCCAGGCTCTGTGCCTGCCTGTGCTCTACCCACCTGGTGACAGCGGAGCAGCTGATAGACAGCCAGGCTGATGCTGGAGATCACCTGGAGGGACCATGACCAAAGGACTCACCTGGACCGACTACAACGGAAGGACTCCAAGGATGTGGAAGGCCACCTGGACCTCTCCTGTTGTACCCAGGAACCTACCAGTGGGTGAGCACCCAGCCAGTTGCTATTGCTCAGTCCCACCACTTTGGCTGGTAGCTGCTGGGCTCTCCTTGAAAATCATGCCCCTGTCAAAAGCTCCAGGTAAGCTCTAACACTTCTAGGAGGTGAAATGCAGGCTCATCTCTAAACCCCTGGCTGATCTATGACATGATGTCCACACTGACCCTGACAGAACTGTCTGAGCACCTTGGGAGCCAGCAGAGATATGGAGAAACCTTCCTCTTCTGTGTCAGGAGCATGATATCAGCCCACAGCTTGTAAAGGGGGCAGAAAGCTGCCTGCTGGACATCAGGCGGCCCTTGTAAAATGGGACCAGGTCAATGATCCAGGACCCTGGAGTCCCTGGGCCAGACCTTACCAGCTTCAATAGCACCCCTGCTAGCTATTATCTTGGAAGGATGCTCGTTAAAGAAAGTCACGTCCGTCTGCCAAGTTCTCATGTCCGGCTATTTTTGGAATGACAGGGGCAGGCTCTGTGCCTCAGCAACTGTCAGCAGAGCCACACGGGACAGCAGATCCATATAACGATCAGGCTAGCAGGGACTGTGCTGGAAACAGCATCGCCTGGGGACGGTCCCCTGGAAGCACCCTGCAGTCATGAGAAAAAGGATAAGGGCAATAAACATTAACCCCAGAAGCTATGTGACACTATTTGCATAGGAAGCCGATCTCCCCCAGTCCTTTTCATTCTCATGCATGGAGTGGAGACAAAAGGATTTAAAAGCAAACCACCTGTGCAGGAAAGACAGATCCTAAAGCCCAAAGATGTCAGGACCTACTTACTGCAAACTCATTTTAATTAAAACATTCCAGGATCCACATTCCCCGGGATTAAATTACTGATGTAGCTATTTATACCTATAGCCTCTTTCAGCCCTTCTAGGACAATATTGTTCAGGTGTTGGATGACACCTGTGTCATGTAAACGGAAATGAGCAATTTTTTTGGTGCTTGTGACCCCCTAACACAGGATCCACAATTACCTACAGGTCAGCCCCAGCACCTGTCAGCAGCTCAGAGATTACTGCAGTCAGAGCATAATCCTCTCTGATACAAAAGGATGATTCTAAGGCCCTAGAAAAAGCAGAGGTGAATGACTCAGGTGAGGTAGAAAGGTCTGAAACAAGGCTTTCAATTAAAAAAAAAGAAAAAGAAAAAAAGAAAACCCCACAGATGTAGTGAGCAAGGAAGATCTCACACAGCTGCAGCAGGACAAACTGCCCCCCTGCAAGAGCCCCAAAGAACTTTTTCCCCACCTTTCATAGAAAAGGAATCATAGAATCGTAGAATCATAGAATGGTCTGGGTTGGAAGGGACCCACAAGGATCATAGAGTTCCAACTGTGGGACACAGGGAGAAATGGCCAGCCCCTTTTCAGTGGTCTGTGGAGACAGGACAAGGGGCAATGGCTGCAAATTGGAGCACAGGAAGTTCCACACCAACATGGGGAGGAACTTTTACACAGTGAGGGTGCCAGAGCCCTGGGACAGGCTGCCCAGGGAGGTGGTGGAGTCTCCTTCTCTGGAGATATTCAAGACCCATCTGGACGCCTATCTGTGCAGTATGAGCTGGGGAGCTGCTTTGGCAGGGGGGCTGGACCTGATGATCTCGAGGTCCCTTCCAACTCCTACAATTCTGTGATTCTGTAATCCCCTTGCCACAGGCAGGGACACCAACCTCCAGGCCTGGATCTACACAAGGTTGCCCAGGGCCCCATCCAACCTGGCCTTGAACACCCCCAGGGGCATCCACCACCTCTCTGGGCAGCCCGTTCCAGCCCCTCACCACTCCCTCTGTAAAGAACTTCCCCCTAATATCTAATCTAAACCTTCCCTCTTTTAGCTTTAATCCATCCCCCTTGTCCTGCCATATTCTACCCTTTTAAAAAGTTGAATCCCCTCCTGTTTCTCTGCTCCCTTCAGGTACTGCCAGGCTGCAATGAGGTCCCCCCCGTAGCCTTCTCTTCTCCAGGCTGAACAAGCCCAGCCTCTCTTCGTAGGGGAAATCTGGAGGTGCAAGTACAAAATTGCCCAGACCAGCACTGGGCATGCAGAGGACCAGTCTGCTGCGCAGCTAAGTATTTCCTCTTTGGGCTCTGAAAACTGTGACCCATCCTGGGTAGAGACAACCCTAGCAAGTTCTACCACCTAGTGGCTGCATCATTTGTGACAGAGCAAGGAGGCTGGCTGGAGGTCAGGCAGTCTCAGCCCACCCTGGGACGGTAACGCAGCCCTCACTTGTGCTGCAGCTGAGACTACACTGGGGCCACACTGACCTGGAGGCAGCACAACAGAACAGAAAACCTGTCTGAAAACCAATGTAAGCACGGAAGAACCTCAGTTACCTCTAAAACAGGCATGAAAATGCAGCAGCAATATAGGGGAGCTCAGGTAATACATTGCTGTATTTAAGCCAGCTCAGCTAATGGTAAATTATTGGCACTACACAACATTGCACAGCATGGCGCAGACAGGCCGCAGGGTGTTTAAGGTACCCCTAGGCTGCTTAAGTCAAGGGAAGAGTTTGCTGGTTTGGGTGGAATCCTATGCAAAGAGTCAGAATTCAAACAGCTCTAGATCCAGCCAAACCCTCAAACACTGTGAGCACTCTGTCCTCAAGCAGCTGCAGCATCTCGGGCACTTCCAAGGCCCTTCCTTTCCAGTTTCCACAATTCCTTCTTCAACTGGGAGGCTAGGGGAGGTACAACTGGACACCCTTACTCTAGATGCAGCCTTACCAGTGCCAAACAAAAGGGATAATCATTTTCCCCAGCTTCTGAAGCAGTACAGTACATAATTTAACTTCTGTGCAGTAAGACTGCACTGCTGGCTCATACTTGGCACCTACCATAAAACCCCAGGTAGCTTCCAGCTAGACCACTACCCTGCCAGTTAGTCCCAGCCTGTCTTAGTGTGTCTTACAGGATAAGGCTCTGACTTTGCTTTGACAGAGAAACCTCAAAATGGCTAGTTCTTGAAAAATTCCTCAAGACAGACCCAGCAGGCAATTATTTAGCCAGGAACTCCACAGCAGACAAGTCATGCTCTGGTTTTTATAACATGAACCATTAACACCACATTTTCAGAGCCTGGTCTGTAAGTTTGATAGATTAGATGTGGTTTCCACGTAATCCAAGTGAAACTAGGTATTGTTTTGTGTAACCCTGTCCCAGCTCTAAACAGAAGCAACATTTTACAATATGGCTACAGGCTGACATTTTCAGTAAGTGGTTAATCTCTTATTTTTATTTATATAATTTACATATATCTATAAATTTATATACAAATTATATATATTATACATTATCTATATCGATTGTTTTCTGCCACGTTCATGTTACTGGAGGGGATGACCCAATGCCATGTAAAGAACCAGCAGAATCACTAAATACTGTATCAGCGCTGTTAAGCCTGGCTGGAAGGACTCCATCCAATGAATAACTTGCTGTTGCAATCACTTCTCTGCTATAGCAAAGGGATTTCATTATGCATTTGTAAGCAATTTAAATCTGGTTATTCTGGATTGAAGTGGTGTCACTGAGTATAGAATGTGGGCAAAAGATGTGATGAACCCCATTAGTCTGAAATACACTTTTTCTTTTGTAAATGCTTCCCTTTTTGGTTTGGTTTAGTATTGGAGGGAAGTGGTTGTCTGTTACTGAGAATCCAGATAATGAAGCAAAGCAGGATTCAAGTAAAAGAGAAACCTGGGAAAGAATGGAAATAGCAGGGTCCTGCTCTGTCAAGCACCACTCCTTTGGCACCCTCTCAGAGATTGACCAGCGCTGTGTTCAGGGCAGCAAGGGCTGAGGTTCCTCCCTCCACTCCCCTGATGAGAAGCTGGTCCAGAAATTCCTGTTCCAGGTTGCTCTATTGTTTAGCAACCTCCTTTTCAATTCCAGCCTAACTGTGTCCATGGCCAGTCTAGACTCATTTCATCTTGGCCAGAATCTTGACGGCTTTGTTTCCGTCCTCAATGTTTGACATCTGCAGATCACCAGATCCTCTTTTTGCTCTCAATTTGCTAGTCTAAACAGGCTGAGTTCTCCTTTTTTCCCCACTTTGCAAAAGACTCTGCAATTTCTTCAGCAGCCCAGAAGACCTTATCTGCACCCATAGCAGATTGCATTCTTTTTTTAATTTTTTTTATTTCAGCCTTCCAGTCCCTGAAGGGAGCTTATAAACAGGAGGGGATTCAATTTTTTAAAAGGGAAGATAATGGCAGGACAAGGGGGATGGACTAAAGCTAAGGGAAGGAAGGTTTAGATTGGATAATAGGGGGAAGTTTTTTACAGAGTGGTGAGGCTGGAACAGGCTGCCCAGAGAAGTAGTGGACGCGCCGTCCCTGGAAGTGTTCAAGGCCAGGTTGGATGGGGCCCTGGGCAACCTTGTGTAGATCCAGGCCTGAAAGTTGGTGTCCCTGCCTGTGGCATGGGGGTTGGAGCTCTATGATCCTTGGGGTCCCTTCTAACCCATGCCATTCTATGATTCTATGATATTTTGAACATGACAGGCGGCACCAGCACAGGGAACCTTAAATCTTCCCTCTCAATATATACTCAGCACTGCCCGAAGCACATGCTATATTCTCATCTGCATTACAATTCAGTTAGCAAAACCATAGCAAAGGGCAGTAAAACCCACTGCTATTCCTCAGCTGACCTCAAACAGCACATATCAGTACTAGACTTCTCAGTTATTTTACATGAGAACTTCAGGAAAGCCACTCAAATTGGGACCCTGTGCCTTCATATTATGAAATAAGAGTTTCCTTGGTTACCAGGGACAACAGTGAACTTTAAGTTTTGTTTCTGCTTCATAGTGCAGCTGCCCTGTGAACCACATAAGCTGTATATTCAAAAAAAAAAAACCAACCAAGAAACCACCTCATTTCTATTACATGAGACTACTCAAAGGCTCCACCCTAAAATGGGCACGATTCTTATACTTCATAGCTGGTTGTTGCATCACCCCAGTGAGAAGAGAAATGGGTGGGTGGCAGGATGCCTTTGTCTGCTTTTTTGCCTTATATATGTGTATACATATATATATTTTAGGTTTGCGTAGGAGTGAAGCCACAAGGCAAGCTTCTCCTGCCTCTTCTAAGAGGGAAACAAGCTCTGTTACTATTTAGCAATGACCAAAAGCAACTGGAAAGGCACCCAGGCAGGCTGTAAGAGCTACACTGCAGAAAATGCTTTGGTTCTAGTTAACAGCTCAGCTCAGGGACTTACCTTGTGGGGACACAGCTGCGGCTACTGCCTCCATCACAGCTGCTCCTCCCTCCATCACCCATATCAGCAACAAGTACATACTAAAGGAGGATCTAAGCTGAACAGGCAGCACATGTGCTGAGGTATACATACCCAAGTGATAGCATTGCTATTGTGCAGATAGGACAAACAAGAAGAAATACCAACTGTGTATGGATCTGCTTCAGTGTCCACCCATGTCAGTAAGGTCCTTTTCAGTAACCCCAGAAGGACTTTCCATTGAGTTCTGAGTAGTATCCAAAGGCTGGTACAGCCAGGAAGCTAACCCTGCTTCCACATACAACTATTTGAGTTTGCAGATAATTCAATGCAAATCCAGTCCTGTTAACAGTCAGGTAGCAACACAGGAGAGCCTGAGATCCTACAGCAACCAGAGGACACTGCAGGTCTGTAGACATCTGCAGATAGGCATTTGGAAACGTGAGATGTTTCTAGGGAAGATACAAAGAAGGACTTCCCTGCCATCACCATTTTGCTAGGGAGCTTACAATGAGACATGAAATTTGCTTGCCAAATGCCCAGGAGATGTTAGGGGTTAAATATAGCTGAGTGCTTTGTTCACCCTTGAGCAGAGATGTTTCTCCTAGGTTTAAGGTGGACATTTTTAACAGACCAGGGACCAAATGCACAGGAGAGTGTGTCTGTCCTGAATATGCCAGCCAGTGTCAGGAAGAAGGCTGTCTGCTGCCTGGGCTATACTTACAGGAGTCTGGAAGCAACAGTAGAGCTTGGTGAGGAATGGGTGGTTCCTTGCTAAGGAAAGGATGCGTTTCTCAGTCATGGTGCATTCAACATCATCGTCCTGGAGAATGACGTCCTTCTTCAACACCTTCACTGCATAGAGCTGCCCACTTTCTTTCATCTTGGCAAGCATCACCTAAACCAAAGGGGAGGGTGAATGGCTAGGGCTGAGCCCTCAGTCTCCATCAGGAACACAGAGCGTCTCGCACCTTCTCACACTAGAAAGGTCAGTTATTTCATGACCAGGCTTGTGGATGGCAAGTGAGTCAGCCTGTTAGTGTGGGCATCAGCGTACAGTCACTGACACATACGCTACAGTCTGCCACAGGCTTCTCCACATAGAAACGTCCACACACATTGCTCCAGTGTCTGGCATGGGGGCTGGGTGGTTAAATCTCACACACTGTGCCAGGGCAACCTCTCAGAGCAGTGTCATCTATCCAACTTTCCTTCTCCTTCACCAAATTAAATGCATTGCTTCATATTGGCTTTGTGGCAAAGCAGAGGAACACCCCCACCCCCACCTCACTGCACATGAAACCACTGCCTTGTTTCCTTTAAAGGAAAAGAAGCCTTTACATGCTGCCCAAATGAGTGCTAATGCACACGCTTGCAATTGCTGGTATAGGCCCTGGCATGCAGCTGTTCCTTTAGTTCCTAATGTTTTTCTTTTTTGTGATAGCCAATTCTTCTACTTCAGCTTTCTTCCTCTTCCCTTTGCTCCTTGCTCTCTCTATCCATACCCCACTGGACAGCCTGTGCACCCCTATTATGAAATAACCTCATCTACCTTGGAGGTTCTTAAATAAGCAATGTGGTTTTCCCCAAAAGAGCCATGAATACCCCTCACCTTTCCAAAACTGCCCTTTCCCAACACACGAAGGAAGGTCAAGTCTTTGATCCCAAGTTTGCTTGCTGAACTTTCACTAACGTTGTTGCCATCTTTCAGGCTGCCTTTTCCCTGATGTCTCAGAGTAGATCTTGAAACCAGCTTCTGTGGAGGAAAGTAAGCAAGTATAAGTCTGCAAAGAACTTACATTCTTGCCTCAGAGGTGTACACAAGCCTACCAACCTGGGCATTTAAGACCTGTTCAGATCCACTGGAACAGAAAACCCACTGGTACCACCACCCTGCCTAGCTGCTGCGTGCGATCAGCCAACCCTAGCACTGTGCAGAGACGTGTTGAGATGTCAACACTAGTTCCTGATGCGGTCACTTTAAGTTGTAAACACACTGCCCAGCAGATCCAAGTGGCAATCCTGCCTCTCCATTCTCACTCCTCAGAAATATAAGACAATATAGGGCCACAAAGATGATTAGAGGGCTGGAGCACCTGCCCCACAAAGAGAGGCTGAGGGAGCTGGGCTTGTTCAGCCTGGAGAAGAGAAGGCTGCAGGGGGACCTCATTGCAGCCTGCCAGTCCCTGAAGGGAGCTTACAGGAGGGGATTCAACTTTTTTAAAGGGCAGATAATGGCAGGACAAGGGGGAATGGATTAAAGCTAAAGGAGGGAAGGTTTAGATTAGATATTAGGGGGAAGTATTTTAGAAAGAGTGGTGAGGTGCTGGAACAGGCTGCCCAGAGAAGCAGTGGATGCCCCGTCCCTGGGGGTGTTCAAGGCCAGGTTGGATGGGGCCCTGGGCAACCTTGTGTAGATCCAGGCCTGAGGTTGGTGGCCCTGCCTGTGGCAGGGGGGTTGGAGCTCTATGATCCTTGGGGGCCCTTTCAACCCATGCCATTCTATGATTCCATATCTGTCTGCTATCTAACATCAGAGAGAGGAGGACCGTGTAATTTCTGCAATACGCAAGGTGCTGCTGAAATATAGAACCTGAGCAGATTTCATCTGAATCTCTTGTGTTTCTACCTGATTTTAAGGCTTATTCAAAGCCCAGATCAGTGGGACCCAAACTTCAAAATGGTTTTTTATCCCCCACAGCTAGGCTGCAGGCTTCCTCCACTGCTTCCTCCATCTGATGCAAGTCCCATGCCAGCAGTGAGGTCTCTGCATTTTCAGGAACTGTATCAGTTTTAGAAGACATTCCTATAGCTTCTGGTTTTGCAGCAGATGAATGTCAAGTCAACCTCCAGTCCCCTCTGTTCACAGCTCTCCAGATATGAGCACTCAGCCTTTTATTCAGTTAATGATCCAGGGGAAAGTCACACAGACTTCTTGAGCTCCACCTTGTGACTACTCGGTGTAAAGCAAAACTTCTCCTGTACAGAAGCCTTATCTCTTCCCTACATAGAATGGCAGCCCCAGCCGTGGGGGAAAGAACCAAGAGCATTCAGGACAGCACCCAGCAAAACCCCCAACAGATTTAAGCTTACAGCACAGTCTGAACCCTCACCTAGAGCCTTCAGCTCACAAATAACGAGAAGAGATAGTTAAACACCAAGCACAGATTTTTATTTCCCTGGTTCTGTCTCCGTTTGATGTGCAGATTATGCAAACAACAAATGCTACCGAGTGCTGCTTTTTACAGAGCTGGGAAGGGTGTGTGGGACTTGTGTCTCCCTTCAACTCCCAGGGTAACTGTCCCCTGACCTGTGACAGCAGGAAGAGTGAAGATAAAACAGCCTGCTACAAACCAACTGAAATCAAAAGAGGCAGCACAGCCTAACGAGCATCCTAGACTGGTACAGTATGGTAAGCAGTTCACTGATGTAGCTGGCTAACTGTGTGACATGATTTACCATGTCTGGCTATTATGGTTTGGGTTTTAATATTTTCTGTTTGGTCAAAAAAAAAAAAAAAGACCAATGTTTTATTATGGGTTATTGTGGTCTCAAGCAAAGAAACATGGTGAAAAAGGACTTGTTATCAAATGACAGCTCTGATTTCTACTCCCGTTTATGGAAATTTTTATTCAAGTTCTTGCAGCACGTTTTAAGCTCTCCAAATAGATTCAGATACACAACAGTTGGATTTTTAGGATGCCTTAAGTACTGACAAGCAGAAATTGTACATGTATGTCCCAGTCCTAGCAACATTCTCAGTGGGACCCTGTCTCGGACAGCAAAGACCAGAAGTGATGTTTTAACAGGGACCACAGATTTTAGATGGGGAAACTTTAGTGAAGAGTGAAATGGATTTCCCCAAAATCACTCAGAAGAGCAGTGACAAAGCTGGGAAGATAACCTGGGCTCCTTGCTGAGCATTCTTTTGCTCTATCAGAACCCATGTATGTATGTATGAGTACACAAAAATTACCTCATTTTAAAAAGTCAGACTTCAAATTGTGCAACTAAGGGGAGGAAGAGGAAATGTTTACAGAAGTTTTTAACATTTCTTAGTTTAGCCTTAAAATGGGAAGATCTTTGGAATTAGAAGAAATACTTGCCAAAAAAATAAACAACAAAAAAAGGGTAATATGGAACGATCTAAACCAATTTTTTTTTAAAAAATAAAAGCTTTATTGCCTTTAATTGGAATAAAGTCAGCAGTAACCTGATCAGTTAAAATTCAACAGCCAAATATATCATGGACGTAAGTAAAGAAGAAAAACTCAAAAAATCATCTGTGCTTGCAGAAAAAAAAGATATGGCACACACTGTATCAATCACTAATTAGTTATGGGTCTCATTCTCCCCTGATTAATGCCAGAGAAAAGAGTGAACGGGGTCACAGCATGTGAAATGTAGGCATACAACAAAGCAACAGCTAGAGATTAAAGCCTCTACCGGGATAAACCTGGATACAAGACATCCATTTTCCAGGGGAAGCCTTTGCCACCAGCCACAGTCAGTAACAACCTACTCCTGCAGTCCATGGCCCAACACCGTCTGCCGTAACTGAAGTCCCTGGCTTCTCCTGCACCCACATAAATGTCAGTGTTGTAAATAGAGGAGGGGGAAAAAAAGAGGGAAAAAGAAAAATAAAAAGAAAAGAAAAAGACTCACCGAATTTGGAGAAATGCTTCCTGGTTGCAGACCCATGCATGCCAAGGTTTTAGCAAGCTCTGCTGAGTTCACCCCACAGTTTGGTGCAACGTTTGCTTGGCATCGGATGTGGACGTTCATTTTACAGACTGACAGGGGTGACCAGAGGGATGGGAAGTAAAAGCAAAGGAACAATTAAAATAACTTGGATGGATTTATTGCTGAGAAATAGTTTAGCAATTTTGCTTCAGGAAATACACCCAACTGGATCTACCCTGTGTCTTTAACCTGAAAGGATTTTTGTCACTGTCTCAGCAGAAACAAATTAGGACTCTCATGAGGAAAATAAACTCCTGAAAATCAGGAATATACCCTGAGCTCTGAGTAGGATGCCACATAGCCTGAAGCTAGTCATAAGCACAAGTTTGTCAGGTATAGAAATGCCATCACAGATATAACTGCAGGTAAAATCAGGCTTTTATCATTCACAACAAAATTGCCCTGAACTTGCAAATAACTAATTTTAAAGATACATTGTCCAGTGTGAAACTAAAAATCTTTTTGCTTTCGCTCACAGGCACGCATGCACCCTCTTGTGGGAGATGAAGGCAAATGGAAGGTGGTTGCAGCCCTTAGAATTTCACAGTCTGGTTCACTGAAACAAAAACGTAACACCAGGACATGCTTTGTCATCAATTAACTGCATGACAGCCAGGGGAGCCAACCTAAAGCAATGACCTTCTTTACCCCTCGGATGCCTTTTTGTTGCCTTATCTCATTAGCTGAGGAAAAGTCTTCAGGTAAAGGGAAAAATGAATGCAGGAAGCAGCAACAGCCAAGAGTATTTTTAATAATGCTAGTTAAACAAAGCCGTGCTGAGAGTGCAAAGTCCTTCTGGAAGCCTGAGATTAAAAAAGTAGATCAGCTTTTTTGTTAACTCTTGCAAAGATGAATATTCATTGCTCAGCTTCTCCTGAAGGTTGCTCAAATCAAGCCCACACAGTGCATCAAGAGTCTAAAAATGTATATATTTTGTGAAAAGATTAAAGAAAGAAGCTGCTTACTTTTACACTGCAGGCCCTGTCTCATGATTCCCCAGAGCAAGGAACCACAGTGGTCACAGAAAGTTGGGACTTTATAGTTGTGGACGCTGAACTTGTGAGGAATGTTGATTCCAAATCTCTGCTCGGTCACCTGAGGCACCAAAAGACAGGCAGAGATTTAAAATTGAAATATATACATATACACTGATGTACATTTACATCCAAGCATTTAAGTACAAAACTATGACAATAATTCCCACTCAGAAGACTTCCCAAGCCACCAGCTCACTGAGGTTTACTGTGAGCAAACAGTGGGTGACCAACCTCATGAGCCCACTCTGTTCTCCTCACCACTCAGGCAGGACCACCTGACATAACAGATTTTAACAAGGGCTGCCAAGCCAATTTTTAATTCTTAAAACCAAGCTGGAATTAGAAGTGTGGATTACCTCATCACAAACCCATCACACTGGAGTGCCACATATAAATTATGTCAGCTACAGCATTTTGTAACTAACCAGCTCTCAAATTATTAACTTGCATACTATGTGCAAACAAGTAACTTTAGGTCAAAATGTGGTTTTTATTAAATTTAATATAGAATAGTTCTCTCAGCTCCTCCTAAAATTCTCATTCCTCTTCTCACCCTCCTTGTTATTAACAGTCTTTCGTTCCAGGCCCACATTTCGCTTTATCACTTGCTCTCATCCCCTTTTTAACCTCCTCCTTTTCCAACTGTGAATCACACAGATCTCAGAAGACACCTTCAAAAAATGTTACATGGGCTGAAGCAACCCTCCTTAACCTCTATTACTTTCCATTCCATGCCTCAACATGCAGATCCTGCAAGATAGAGGGGACAGCCCACAAATTCACAAAGAAAAGTAGGGGATCAATGAGTTTAAAGCAAGCGGTGCCTCCTCATCTCTGCCTTCTGTTAGATTTCTAAAACCCCTTCACAATCCTAAAAGAGGGGTGAGGAGGCTCACTATTTAACTTGCACTTTACCCTCAGGCATTTTTCACTTATTTCCACCCAGCTTGGCAAGGGGTCATTTTAAGAAGCCTAGCTCAGCACTTTGGAAGCAAGAAATAACGAGCAAAGGCAAGAGTTTATCTGCACTGGGAAGCAGGTTGCTGCACAGCACTACAATGCAGAGCTACCTCCTGGTTCAAAATGCTTCAGTTGGATTTTCCTCAGTTACTAAGCAATTCCCAGTTACAGAAATGAGATGTGCAATGCACAGGGCAGTTTTAGGTGGGGATGTTTGTTACTCTTGTCAAATACAGGCAAAATTAGCAAGAAAAAAACCCCCCTGGAAACACAAGTTAGGCAAGGGGGGGTTTATTACAACATAATTTCACAGAGAAAAGGTGTGGAGCAATGACTAAAAGGGCACTTTTAAGTTACCAGAAAAGAAAAAAGAGGCATAACAAAGACCAGTGGTTAGGTATCCAAGCCAGAGGAATCCACATTAAGAACTGGGCACCGAATTCTGATGACACCACAGTCAATCATGAATGAAAAATACCAAGGGAAACAGTGGATTTGCTACTTCTCAATGTCTTCCAATGAAGACACCATGTCTTCCTAAACTATGTGGTAGTCCAACCAGCTATGGGAATTAACAGAACAACCACCAGATGATATTGCATGGCCTTTATGCATGTCTCTATCACTCTCCCTCACTTTAAAAATCTACAAATAAAGATAATAGAGAGTAAATTCTACTGGGTTGCTGGGTGTTGTCCTATAGAAAACCCCAGGATTCCTAAATTATGACAACCCAAAATAACTGACATGACTTTACCTTCAGATCAGTCTTGTTGGTATTGTTTTGGCACGTACAAGCTGTAACAATTAGATGATGGCAGCGCTTGTGTACAACACAGGTACATACTAGGAGAGAAGAGAGGCATGCTGAAAAGAGCTGTTGAAAGGCTCGAACACATCAACCCATGAGCTGGGTTCTTCAAGGCTCAGCTATATCATCAGGACACAGTAAAGATGTGAAAAATCAATCAGTCACTTGGAATTTCCAAAAATCCCAGATCTGGAGATGCTTCTCCAACACACTGCAACAGCAATTCTGCACCAGATCATTCATACAGCCCAGAAAACAGCTGCCTACACAAAATATGGGTGATGCACAGAGAAACAACAGGGTAACTTCTCAAATGAACTAAAAATGAACACCAAAAAAAAAAAGTTGTTGAAATAATTACCCAGTTTCACGCAGCATAAACAAACAACATTAGAGAACCAAATGGTGTGAGATATGAAAATTCATCACTGCATCTCAGTGGTACAGTGCTTCTTACACTGGATATCCAAGTGAGTCCTGCCCAGGTTAGTTTGTCATGAGGGCTCAGCACAATGTTTTAGTCCAGGAAGCTTGGTCGTTGCAGCAGAGTGGTGCTGTGTTTAGGCTAGTTAGCTATTTCCCATCAAGAGGGCTAACCAGCCCTTAAAGCAGACCTGGGATCTTTCCAAGTCTAAAGCTGGCTTGGCTGGAATGAACTCCAGTCCATGACCCAGCAGGCACAGTAATCACCACTAAGGGCCATGGCTACTGTCTATGCAAGGAGATTTTTTAATGGAAACTGCCAGTTACAGATCACAGACTGGGTTGGGTTGGACGAGATCTTCAAGATCATCAAGTTCCAACCCCCTGCCATGGGCAGGGACACCCTCCACTAGCCCAGGCTGCCCAAAGTCCCATCCAACCTTGAACCCTGACAGGGAGGGGGTGTCCACACCCTCTCTGGCAAACATGTTGCAGATGCATTACAGGGTCCCATGCTATTCAGCTTGTTGCTGACTGGAGCTTGCACTCATAATGGTCTATCAGTAACATTCACTTTTACCCAGAAATTTTGTGCAGGGTGTTCATTTTGTTCACCAGTAGCTGCCTGTCTCATGAGTATACCAGTGCCCTATTACAATGCATAAGAAAGAGGCTGTGTTAGAAGGCTATGCTGAATGACCATGCATCTGTGGGGCAAGTAATGCAGTAATAAAAACTTTTTAAATATATATATCTTACCATAGAAGAAAGGAAAGCAGGAACAACAAGCACCACATACATCTATACAGCCACCCAGCCAAAACATGCATTCATACAGTAGTTCCTGGGCCAGCTCATGAGGTTGCCCTTGGAAATCACATCCCTAGTTTCACTACACAGGGAGAGAAGGGAAGAGGGTGGCCATTCCAGTAGGGTACTTCGTGTCCCAACACCAGCTGAAGACTGTCCCTGGATCTCTGAGGTCTAGCTGGGTGTTTCACATACTCAGTAACTCAGTGGATCTGCCCAGGAGGGAAAACACAGTAACTGGACCCAAGGTGTTTGTGTGAATATACGTGGTTACTCCTGCAGCCTGACAGCTGCTCAGATGCAGTTTGGAAAGAAGAGGAATGGTGACTTCAGAGAAGCTTTTAACCACAGGATATCCCAGCAGCATGGGAGCACGGCACTGAGACAGCACATCCTACACACACACCCCCCATGCAGGAGCAGAGCACCTTACCTTGGCACTGGTATCCCTGCTTCCCAAACACGCCCCTGTTCAAAACAAAATATGGACACAATTTAACATCAGAAAGCCAGTCTTCTTGCAGATCATTTACAGAGGAGAGAACCAAAATGCAAGAGGATCACAAATGACCATATCCCTGGGGACAAAACTGCCCAGAAATTCAGCACAGGGGTGTGAGAGCAGGCTGTCAACATCCATGTTTTTCCCCACATTCCCCCTCACTCTGGTTTCTGAAATACCTCACTTTATTACAACACACATGACACTTATTAGACCGATCCCAGCAGCCCACACCCTGTTATTATCTCTCCCACTCCATGCTCTTTTGAGACATATCTGAGGTTTTTTCCCTGCTCTGCCTACTCCCCCACACATATCACCCCACACCTCACACCTCTGATGGCTTTTCTGTTCTCAGGCATTTTCTCTAGTCTTTCAAGCAACAGATTTTTTCAGAGTGTAATCACAAAGCTCTGCTCAAGTTAATATCTGGGGATCTTTCTTCAGATTGCTTAGGTTAATTTTTCCTTTCCTGAAATAATATTAGATGCTCACAAGTGAGGAACATGACCCCATCCCCACACCCTCCCAGTCTGCTTCCAGCATCAGCGCTGTCCTCTCTGCAGTAGACTCCAGTTTGCAGCATAAATGTACACTGTTAAACTTGATGGTCAAGGGGACTGACATCAGTGGCCCTTGGTAAAGTGCCAAGTGGCTGATTCAGGATTGGTGACCAGCAGGGACAGGGAGGGGATTGTCTCTCTCTACTCTGCCCTCGTGAGGCCCCACCTGGAGTCCTGTGTCCAGATTTGGGACCCCCAATACAAGAAAGATGTAGAGCTGTTGGAGTGAGTTCAGAGGAGCCACATAGATGATTAGAGGGCTGGAGCACCTGCCCTACAAGGAGAGGCTGAGGGAGCTGGGCTTGTTCAGCCTGGAGAAGAGAAGGCTGTGGGGGGACCTCATTGCAGCCTGCCAGTCCCTGAAGGGAGCAGAGAAACAGGAGGGGATTCAACTTTTTAAAAGGGCAGATAATGGCAGGAGAAGGGGGAATGGATTGAAGCTAAAGGAGGGATGGTTTAGATTGGATATTAGGGGGAAGCTTTTTACTGAAAGAGTGGTGAGGGGCTGGAACAGGCTGCCCAGAGAGGGGGTGGATGCCCCATCCCTGGAAGTGTTCAAGGCCAGGTTGGATGGGGCCCTGGGTGACCTTGTGTAGATCCAGGCCTGAGGTTGGTGGCCCTGCCTGTGGCAGGGGGGTTGGAGCTCTATGATCCCTGGGGTCCCTTCCAACCCTTGCCATTCTATGATTCTATGTCAGTCCCCAAAGCGCAAAGGGAGGGGAAGCTGCACCCCCCGGCGTTGAAGCTGCTCTTACCAGATGAACTCCCTGCAGTGTGAGCAGTACGTAGGCTGGCGCAGGTAGGTAGCCATGAATTTGTGCCCGTTCACCTGATGCACTCGCCTTCTCATCGCCCGCTGGCGTTTCCGAGTCAGGTTCTTAAAAATTCGATCCCTCTGGAGGGTCCCTGTGCAAGGGGGTAGGAAAAAAAACAACAATAAAACCAAGAAAACATTAACATTTTATTCCTCCTGGATTTGCTATGCACAAAATGCTTTCAAAGGCCATAATTACATCTCTGAATGAGAAGCCGGGGCAGCACAGTCTAGAGTGAGGACAGTGTCTGGGACAGGCAAGGATGTTAATTGCAAAGGCCCCTTTAGCTCAAAATTATGTCCTTCATCTAGAAATAACTGCCTCCTCCCATCTCCCTCTCACTAATCTCCCATGTTGAGACATGTCACTAACCCATTAATTCACAAGCTGCAAAGATCAGATGCTCAAGGCTAACAGGTGGTTATAAATCACAGCCTTTTGGGCAATAACTCCTGAAAACGTGACTCAGTGCAACCAACTGCCCAGCACCTGGGCTGAGCCAAAGCAGTGCCTTGCTTGGTGAAGTGCATCTACCCCCCCTTCCCTGTTCTCACACTACACTTCTGTATCACCATTTGTACCAATTTTGTTTCCTGCACTGAATAAAAAGGCACAGCCTGATTCTTCAAGGACTGTGAGATGTTTGATATGTACCTGCAACTATCTGAAAGGAGGTTGTAGAGAGGTGGGAGATGGTTTCTTCACTCAAGTGACAGGTGATAGGACAAAGGGAAATGACAAGAAGCTGTGCCTGGGCAGGGTCAGATCAGATGTAAGGAAAAAAATTTTTAACTGAAAGAGTCATCAGGGCCTGGAACAGGCTGCCCAGGGAGGGGGTTGAGTCACCATCCCTGGATGTGCTTAAAAAAAGGGTAGATGAGGTTCTTAGGGATATAGTTTAGCATAGGACATGAACTGTTGGACTTGATTCTCTGATTCTGTGCCCCTCAGCTTTCTTTAAAGGGCTCATTTTCCAAAGGGTAGATATTATTTTAGTGTTCTGGGAAGCAGGGACCCAAAACTGATGGCATTCAGATCTGAACTGTCTCAAAATTTAGTTTTTTTCCCTGGGTTAAGTTCAGCCATGTAACAATTTCCTGGCAAAGCTCAATTACACAAAACAAGTCACTCTTAAAAGGCAGAACCAAGCTCTAGACCACGAAAGCCATTCCCATACAGCAGCAGCCATCTGACTTGTAAAACACAGCCAGCTGCTCTCTGGGCTCCGTGCACAGGCTGGGTCAGACTCCACTGAGCTTCCCAGATCAAAGCCTCATCTGGGGCACACTCACCTCAGAAGAAAGAAATTAAATTTGCAGTTTTCAAGTTAGCTGCTTTGGAAAGTGAAGGCTCCACTAACAAGTGCATTTTGGGGACAGGCTAATTGAGCACCAACGTACATCCTCATCACTTGTTCTGAACACAGACAGGATGCATGATGATGTAATGACACAAGAAGGCACAAGAAGGAGGTCTGTAAACTTCCCACCAGTTCATCCCAGAGCGGTGGATTGGTGGCAGCACCCAACCACACCACTTCATTTACCCATAAAAAGGGGGTAAAAACGTTTCCAGCTTTGTTGATTAACCGCTGAGGAAAAATAAGAAGGGAGGGGGCAGGGGGAAAGCTGTCAACCTGATCAAGGCTTGAAGTGTAAGAGTCCCACATCACAGGCACATTTCCCAGTCCTCTTTGTAGGAGATAAGGGAAGCCATCCTGTCAGTATTGAACCCAGCCACTTCAAAGGGCCACAAGCCACAGGATGTATTCCTCTTGGTACTCTTGCAACACAGGTTTAGAAGCAAAGCAAGCCATAAAGCTCAAGGGGCTTTTTTTCTGCCATGTGTGCATGCAATCCCTCCACAGGCACTAATGGAAACCTCCTACCTGACAGCATAAACTGCAACATAGAGCATTTATTTTTAAAATGGAAGCACACGTTATACATTAGAATTTTCCCATTAAAACACACACACAAGAAGGATGTGGTGGGGACATCCAAGCATTTAACAGAAGCCTGCTTTCTTCACAGCAGAGCTTCAAGCAGCTGGGCAGAGATGCAGAGAAAAGGCTGTCTTGCTTGGGAAGTGCTTAAATATGTGTTTAATTCTCACTGAAGTCAACAGGACACAGGGGACCACAGGAATTGCCAGACTGAATCAGAACATCGGTCCATCTAGTTCAGCATCCTGCCTCTGTCAGTGGGAACCAGGAACACATGACAGCAAGATGGAGGAACCCTGCAGCTGGATGATAATTTGCCTCTTTCCTGCACATGAGACATCATTTTGATCTCCAGAAGTGAGCAGTGATGTGCAGAAGTCTAATATCCCCTCCAAGCATTCAATCATTGCACAATTTCAATAGCCTCATTATCCATGAAACATGGCTGAGAAGAACTTCACGAGGTCAACCAATTAATCCTTTCCCAAAAGAAGGATCAGGAGCCAGTTGCTTTCCTTAGCCAAAGCCTCCTGCAACTTCACATGAGAATAATTTAAAAAATAATTCCCTACAGTATTACAGAATTTGCCCACCCTTACATTCAAAAGAACATCTCCTCGATCTAGGTTTAATCATACCCTTAAGTGTTTTCCTGAATCAGGGCTAAACACTTCAGCTGGCAAAGTATCCTGTCTTGGTGTTGAGCATGTACAGAAGAACTTCCAAGGCATGGAAAGGGATGACCATGGAAAAGGTTTGTGAGTGGGTGGTGAGCACATAAGTAAATCACCTAAAGAAGCAATCCAGAGAGCTTGCTCCACACCAGCTGCACCATTAGAAGCCCAGTAGCTGATGCCCTTTAAGTTCATGCACTCTCAGTTACCAGAGTTTAAGAAAGTATGTTCCAAATTTAGCCCATGTAGTTTCTGGTTTTGTTATGGATCCTCTCCAGGATCAGCATGGGGTGATTGTCACCCCGGTGCTCTCCCCTGCAGCTCTCCCCTGCCCACATGCAGCCAAGAGCAAACCAGTCCTTTGCACCAGGAATGGGTGACCCCTGAAGATGGCCTGCAAAGCCACCCAGCAGGACAGTGCTGTGCACCCCCTTAGTTTGCCTGCCTCCAGAGAGACTGCAAGTTTGAAATGGTTTTGGAATACTGAAAAATGACTGGCACTCACTTTTTCATGGGCAACAGAGGAAGTCTCCATGCTGCACTAGTGGATCACATCTATGGCCAGCTTTAGGCCTTCTCCTCTGAGCTGTATTTGTCCTCCATCTCCTGTTCTCCAGCCACCAACATCTCACCCAGGACAACAGATTCCATCTTACAGACCCACTTTTCATTTAAACACATGCCACAGGTTTTTTGTTTCTTCCATTCTAAAAGCGTAATTCCTATTGAAAACATTTCTCAAATTTCACATTTTCCCACACTACTTGGCTGCATTAACCCTGCTAACTGACTCCAGATGCTGCACATCTTCCAGGTGATCCTCACATTCACTTCAAATTACATTACTAAAAAAATCTAGATATTACTCAGCAGGAGACTGACTTCAGCAAGGATGGGATTACTTTTCACACACCATCAGCTCTCCTGGGCATTGTTCTCATTTCATAGAATCACAGAATGGTTTGGGTTGGAAGGGACCTTAGGGATCATCTTGTTCCAACCCTGCTGCTATGGGCAAGGACATCTCCCACTAGACATCATTTCCTGATGCTGTCTCAAGTGAAGAGAGGATCATGGTGCAGTTTCAGCTCACCTCAGTCCCTGGCATAGCTGCACTAGACCATCCACTGCCTGATTGAGTGAGTAAATCTACATATACAACCCACATCCTACAGAATAAATCCCTCTTTGAGATGCCTTGGAAACTCACCCCTCCCACACACCACACCATGGAGCAGGCAAGTTCAACCCTCCAACAAGGCACAAGTGATTTTGAAACAGTGGAACATACTGCTATCAAAACCACCTTCCCCCTAATGACCATCCTCCCCAGCTGCCAAGATGTCAGTTCCTTGGCTCACACCCATTGCATCTGCCCAACAGCTCCTACTGCTACTGGGTGGGAGATTGCATCCAACAACCATCAATGCAGCGTTGAAGTCCACTGGTAGACAAGGTGGCCAATGCAGCAGCCTCCCACGCCTCTCACCTTTAGTGTCAGGGGATGTAAAGCCATCCCAGTTTCCTGCTCATGTTCTGGATTCTAGCCAGCTTCCTACAGAATATGTATTTTACTCCAGCACATGGAGAGCATTTTACAAAACAAAGCAGCTCTAAATCACTTTAGGAGATCCAGCCTTTTAAAAGCCTCTAATCTCTGGTAAAGCAACAACCACCATGGATGGTTCAAATGTCCAAATACTGCTATAAAAACAGACAAGTAATTGGTCGGTGAAGGGAGTTGTCCACATCCATGGTTAAATTTGGAAGTCTCTAACTATGGGGTATTTAGTGCCTGCCTATGTGCAAAAGTAACTACAAAGTTAAACACTAAGCAGCCTCTTCCCCTTTCCTCCTCTCCACTCATGCCTAACACATGTTTATGGCAGTGGAAATTATGCACGTGGAGGAAGAGGAGAATAAATAACCCACCAAGTCATCCGAGGACATCACATGCCACCAGCACACCACTCAGCAGCCTCGTTACACCACCCTACCTGCCCCAGGAGGGTACCTGACCCTGCCCTTCCCAGCCAGAGGTGTCCATCCCCCCCCCCTTTCTCTTCTGCCCATTTTTTATTCCAGGGAGTTATTTCAGGTAAGTCCTTACAGGGGTGGCATAACTACAGCAGTAAGACAAGAAGAGCTGCAGGATGAAGTGTTGTTTGTGTAACTAGTTGCCTCAGGTAGTCAAAGCCTGTCAGGTCTCATCTATCCAAAATCAATCCCACCGCCCCACTGTCAACTGCCACTATAACGCTGGCACAGTGGAGGTCGTTCAGGCACATCCTGATACATGACCATTTCTAGTGTTATACTCCCAGTATATCAGTGCAATTACTCTTAGAAAGAAATAAAGATATTCAAAAAAGCAACGTAAAAAGCCTCAAAGCAATAATACTAATAGATTAGAACTTAATTAAGCTGGTTTTTATTATTATTAGTGCCAGTATATGTGTTAACCTGTGCTCCCCTGAGAGCTCTGCAAGCAAGATCCCATTGCACTGAGCGATACAGAAATGTGGAGAAGAGACCAACCACTGACTTTACTAGATTATTAAAACAAGGTAGTGGGTTAGCAGACCCTTTACCTCTCACACACACCACAGCACTGAGTAACTACCTCAGATCGGGCTAAACACTGAGCTAGCCCATGCGAACCCGTGAGTAGTGTTGGGTGTTTGAGGAAAAGAATATATAAAACAAATCAAGTAAATGGGGGGAACAAAGACACACTCCCACACCTTCCAGCCATCAGAATGGAGATGTTCTCTCAATATTTATCTAACAGCAGGTATCCTCACATCTGCTGAATATAAACAGAGGTGAAACCAAGATGAACCAAGATGTTTCTTTTCCACACTGGAAAACAGGTATCTTACGACAAAAATCCCCTAACAAAGGCTTGATATCTTTACACTGGGAGTTTTATCACCATAATTCCATGGATGGACCACAAGAAGCCTTGCTAATTAAAACATGATAAACACAACAGAGGATTGAAGAAGAGGCTGACAGCCCGACTCTGAAAAGGGAAAAGGATTTAAAGGCTACGACCCAAAGTAGTACTTCCATCGCTGACTGTAGAGGGTACAAGACAAGTATGGTTGGACTTGATGATCTTAAAGGTCTTTTCCAACCTAGTCATTCTGCTTCCCCAATATTAGTGCTGCAGAGCAAAAACCTTTCCTAACTGCTGCAGAGCTCAGTTCCCCTCAAAAGTCACTTGGACACGTGCATCAGCCAGCTGGGAAACAGTCACATCCATGGATGCTGTGTTAATCACACGGCATTTCTCCTCCACTTCACATCCATCACAGTTCCTGTCCTGCTAGTTTGCACATGAGACCAGACTCGTCCCAATCCCAGGGGAGGCTCATTGCAAATCAAACATGTGGCTCATCAAACACAGGCTGGGGCTTATGTTTGATCTAGTTGCTGTTTTCTCCTCTGAGACCCTTGATTTTTCTCCTCTGAGTAAGTTTTGTATGAATAGCAAAGAAAGACCCATCTAATGCTGGCAGGACTCGGTTGTCTTCTACTAGGACTTCACAGAAAACCCACACTAATTGGCAGTTCATCCTTTAAGATTCCAACTCATAATATTGCCTGTAAGAACAAGAAGGAACAGTGATGCTCTGAATTTTTTTTTAAAAAATATATAATTCCCACTCATGAGTATGAAACAGCATTATCAGCAGTCTTGGAAATACAAAACCATGTAATCATCCCTGCATCAAACCACACAGAACTTTGCTCTCAAGGCATGGTCTCCATTTCTTGTCCAAGTGTTGAAGAAGTAGGGCAGACCCATTTTCCTTGTTCTCCTGGCAGGTCTAGGACATAACTTCATCTCAGCTCTCAGTGACAGGCAGTGTTTGAGCACTGACGCTGAACAACAAAACTCACACAACAGTATCTGTGAGCGTAACAGTGCTCAGCTGTTGCTACAAAAGGCCATCATGGGGGTTATTTCTACAACTAGACAGTGATGCCAGAGCTCTGATGGCACCAGTAGGTGAGGAAGAGACCACAAAGCCAAAGGGAAACATCTCCACATTTCCCCAGCTTACAAGCCACAGCTCTGCTCCATCACTGCTAACCTCGCTGTTCACTTTTCCTGTGGGGAACTAAGGACCACGAGCTTTGCTTGGAGGGAGGGAGGAATGGAGGGAGGGAGGTTCAGTTTGCTTTATTCACAGGCCCTTGCACTCCAAGGTAGCAGTGCCAGGGACACCAGAACAGCTCTATGGAGCTGGGGCAATCGGCACATAGCGGCCCACACGTGCAGGAGGGGAGAGGGCTGCAAGGTGGATGGTAGAGCCTAGTGCTGGGGCTGAAGGAGGAATAGCTGCTTTTTATCTGTTTGCACAGAAGTCTGCAGGAACATGAGAGAGGAGGAAGGCAGTAGCTTTAGAAACTCTTAAAACAAGTATCCTGCTGCCCCTTCGAGTCTGGCAAGGAGTTATGAATATCATACAGGTTGTTTTGCATCGTTGCAACCGTGTTTGTCACACAGGTTTGCAGACAGGCACGGGCCAGTGCAGAAATACTCTTCTCCACATCTGCTTTTACAAGTCATTTCTGGGAAAATTTTCTTAAAACTGTCTGCTTGTGGATGCTGACAGCTGTGAAGCAAGGCACTGCAGCATCCTGACAGCTGTGAAGCAAGGCACTGCAGCATCCTGCGCCAGGCTGGAAAATATGGACTGAAGAGCTTTTCCATTCATTTCTGAAGTGAGTAACCACGAGCTGAGCAAACGGGCTACTGAGGAAAACAAAAGATTTCAGGGAATGTGAGCAAGCCATAAGAGAGCAGGTTCTCAATCTGAGATCGTTGCATGCCAGCCCATTTGTGCCTTCCAGGCCACAGGCAGCAGGAGGATGTGTTCCAGGCTGCCAAGGAGGATGTGTTTGAAGGGGTCAGCCATTTCCCTCTCCCTTCTCTTTACAGCCACACAAGTGTGAAAGAAGGAAGAAGAAGAAAGGGGACAGACCCCTTTTTTCACCCTGTGCTTGTTTCTCTCCACAGGCAAGAAAGATTTTACCTGCATTCTGTTTTATCATTCCATCTCTGCAAGTTTTTGCATTAATATGGGAGATGGTAACCTCATGATACTTCTGTTTGCAACAGAGACCAGGCTGGAGTGATAATAGCAGAGAACTGTCTCAGCTTGCACAGAGAGGAGACGCCAGGAAAGAAGGATTTTATTTTAAAATTAGAGGAGGGACTTGAGGAAGGCAGCAGAAACCTGAGCACTGAATTGAGCCCTTGGAGCCCCAGGCAGACACTGGAATTAGGAGGTCAGCTTGGATCTGCCCCCTAGCCAGAGGCAGTCAGTACCCAAGTGGTACCCCATGGGGTACTGGGACACCTCCCCACAATGGACTCCCCCTCCTTACCACCTCAGACTTGCCAGCATGACTCCATCTGCAACCCTCCATAACCCCATCCCGTCACATCAATCTAGGTAAGAGCAGGCAATAACAACAGCAACAAAACCCCCCATTTTATTAAAAATTTAAGTTGACCCACATGAACAGTGAGAAGCTGGCAGCACTAACCACCTCCCCTCCTCAGCTTCAGGCAGAAAGGCACATTGCATGGAATCTCAATTGTATCATAAGACAGGGACAATCTTCCTTCTTACTTTAAGATGTGCAAATACTGCTAGGTACCTCATACTCCTTACTGCATCGCTCATTAAAACCTTAACAAACTGATTCCTCTCCCTCCTCCCCTCACCAATTATAATCATTATTACTTCCTTGTGCTCAGGCAAGTGAATTTCCATTGTAAAACCCCCTGTTAGTCCTTCCCACCTATTAAACTCAAGAGAAAAAAAAATGTTGAGATGTGATTTATTAGGGAAGGAAACCATCTAAATACATTATTCATTAAAAACAGGAAAGTAAAACTAACAAAGTAACTTTGATCTTTTCCATGATTAATTCATGCACCAGAAGCCCCCCACACCATAAGTTTTGGAAGACTTCAAACTACACTGGCTACAGAGCAGAAGTAGCATTAACAGAGCAACAGCATTTATAGGCCAAAGCCACCAGCACCTGTGCAAAATCCTTGAGAAGAGCAGAACTGGCAGGCTGGGGGAACAGCAGGGAGATCCTAAAGCTTCCCCTGCTCCCAACGCCTCGGGGCTCACACATGTTACAACCACCAGTAACCCCCATGCTTGTAGGCAGCTCCATGGCGAGTATCGCAACACGCTCCTGGGAGGACCTACCCACACAGGGAGCACGAGCTCAAAGCTAAGCCTATTTTTAACCAGATGCAGTTTAAAGCTCTTTTTAAGTAGATGCTCTTGGGACATCCAGTTTTGGGGCTGGATGTGGCCAGCTTTAGAATTAAAATTGGCTGTTTCAGTATTAAAACTAGAGTGTCCACACAGGGTTTTACACTCAACTAAGTCTCCTTAAAACTTACACCTTTGTGTATAGGCAGTGCAACTTTTCCAGGAGATTTGAGCTTAACATCTGTCTCAAAGGAGCACCAGGAAAATATTCTTCATGCAACATGAGACAAAATGCACAAAAAAAACCCCCAAGATCCACTGAAAGCCAGCTGAAATGGGACTATCAGGCAGCTTGTATCCAGAAGGACCCACAGCTTTGCAGCAAGTCCACAAATGACAACCACATTCCACAACACAGAAGCCATCCCTAGGACAAAACCTCAAGCCTTCCCCACCAGGGGCACTGCACTTCTCAGTGGGAAAGCAAACTGTAACCAAAAGAGCAACTGGAATCTAGTCAGGAAGAAATTAATTGGGAGAGCTAATTAAGCAGGACAAGTTAAATAATTCCCTTTTTCTGCTGTCGGAGCCCTTTGATTGCTGTTGTATGACATCTCAGCCTTTCCTCAGTCCCTGCAGGTCACTGGCCTTCTGCTCACCTGGGAGGATGGCCAACACCTGAATTGCCTCTGTGCAACACCTGGATTCACCTGGTCAGCTGGTCACCCAAGAGTCACACGGACCCAGCCCAAGCAGTCTGGCCACATACTCAGCGCTGATTACATGGCCGATCCCCGGTACTCTTGAGATTTCCATGTGGCACCTTGCTAATAACTTCTCAAATTGCAACAGCCTTCAAAAGCAGGTTGTTTACCATGTCGCTCTCCCACGCAGATTCCCACACACCATGGGCTGAGCAAGACGCTGCTGTAGCAAAGCATCTGTCAAAAAAAATACACTCAGCCTCTTGTACTCAAAACTTACTGCTACCAAGATACCTGCAGGAAGGCAGCACCTCTTCTCATCAAGGGGATCCCTCGGCAATGTGGCAAAGAAATACTCTGTGCTCAGGCTCTCAGGCTTGCAAATCACACTTGCATTCACTGGATAGCCCGTCCTCAAATGCTTCCACAGATGGCATGGATCATTACTGCTCTGCCACGCACTGCACCCCTCCAGTGCTGGCAGATCATTATTATTATTGTTTCCTAGAGGGATTTTCCAAGGGCTGCAGGCCAGGAGGAATGGTGTTTTCAGAAAACACAGCTGTCCCCCCACCGCTTCCCATTCAGCTAACAGAGCCAAATTTGATCTATCCCCCTTCCCATCTCCTCCCCAACAAAGTTTTCATGCTGCAATACATATTTCTCCATTTTCAAGATTTGAAAGACAGATGTACCAAATCCATACAAATACAGCTCTAAAAAAAAAAGCTGGGAGGCTGTTGCTTGCCTTGGCTCTGGTTCTGCTTGTAAGTAGAGAGAGGCAAGGATCCTGTCAGTTTCACCAGCTCCAGCTGGTGACCAGCTTCAATGGCCACCAGCACTACCAACCAACTTTATTCTTGCAAATGGGTGGCCCTTTCCACCAGGCAAGGGCAGCAGTAATAAGTACATATTCTGCCTTGCCGCAGGCTCTCATGTCTCGTTCCTCTCAATTAACAAACAAGCAGAGGAGGGTGAACGGGAAGAAAGTCACTTTCTCCAACAGCTTGTGAAAGACACCTAAGCCTGCACCTCCTTTCATCTTTCTTCCCAGTGTCTCAGAGGAGAAGAAATGCATGGGGAGTGAATTCATTTATGCTCAGATGACATGAGATGAAAGCCAGATCATGGTTTGATGCTCACAACAGCCCCTACACCAATATAAACAGTTCTTCCTCCAAACAGCATCCTGCCTTCCTTCCAGCTCTACCTTCCACATGGTCATTTTCCAGCCAGATCAGTTCCCAGATCTGGTTTGCCAGCTGCGTTGGCACGATGGGCATGAAAGCAATCTGAGAGGAAAATCAGCCAGACTCCATTGTGCCTTCCTTCTGCAGCATCCACATCCCTTGCAGCACAGCCCAAAGCCACGCAGGCTGCTGGGCGCAGCCCTACATGCCCACTGCAGGAACACAGGATGCTTCTATAGGTAAGGTGTGAGAGGGCCATGATGTGCAAGTTATCATCTCAGACCTTCTGGATGCAACACTGGAGCCTCTCTCTGTGGACTTGTCACGTCCACAGGTGAAATACAGAGCCAGAAACACTGCAGGTAAAAACATCTGTAGGCCCCAGATTCCTCACTGATCACTTAAGTGCTCTGAGCTGGGCAGGCTGGAGAAGAGGAGTCTTTCTGCTTTTGTCCTTGCTGATCTGTGTGATCTCCAAGAGTGTATCATGAACATAAGGAAGGACAAATTTTAGACCTAAAAATTCAGCATTTCCTAACCTTTGAGAGTTTGATTTTGTAACAGTAGTGACCTCCTTCAAATGAAAAGGTTTCTGGTTTAAACACCTAAGTAAACTAAACAAATAAAACCATCACTGGAATGAAGTTCACCAAATGGAACTGGAGCAGCTTTCCTCCACCACAGCCCTTGGCTCACCAGTGCAGCTGTGGTCTCAGACACACAGCTCTGGGGAGAGAGGACAGCGCTATCAGGGGAAGGCTACACCACAAAGGACTATGCTTTGCTGTTCAGATCCAGTAGTAGGAACAGCCAGCCACGCTTGCTCAGCGAGTCTGACAGCTAGACGGCAGAAAAGAGCTGAGATTCTGGGATTAAAAACTTGGATCCAGGCTCTAGCAATAAATGGGCTTTGCTGCTCACAGCTCTTCTGTTGCAGCCTTTCCTCATCCCCTGCAGCTCCTCTACCACCCATCTGTCCATATTCTCCTCTTCCCACCTTCTTCAACCCTTTGAGCTTCTTTAAACTTTTTCCTTACAGCTCCTGCCCACACCCACTTATCTCCCCTCCCTAGCATAGTCTCCTACTTCCTTCTAGCTCTCCTTATGTTTCCTCTCTGTCCCTTATCTAGACCCTTATGGCTGTACCTTTTGCCAGTGTTTCTGCCATTCATTGTCCTTGCCCTGTGTCCCAAGAGACAAGGCTTGGAAAGCAGGAAACCTCCTCAGCCAAACCTCCTGCCTTCCTCTCTCCTTTGCCCCACTGATGGTGTTCCCACTCCTGCCCAACTGCAGCACCCCAGGCTAGCACTGACTTCAACCAGAGGACAGATCTGGCCCAAAATCAACCTATACACCTGCTTCAGATTTGCTCAACTCCCCAGTCCAACCAGCCAGTCCAGAACTGGGCCTAGGCAAGGCCAGTCCAAGGGAAACCTGAGAGCATCCTTTTCAGACAGACAGATTTAAATTCCATTATGAAACCACCTCAGCTCCTTATTTATAACTACCAGCAGCATCAACACTGCCAGGAGGAACAGTCAGTGCAGGTGGTGCAGGTGGTGTCCACAGCCCTCAAAGCCATGCTGATCTCATGCAGTTTCTCCCAGAAAAATCACAAATGGGTAGATTTTCCCAAAGGCAGCAGAAGGCAGACAGAGACAGCAGAGGCTCTCAGCCCTCCTATTCTCTTTTCTGCCAACCTTGAGGTCACCCTGGCAAAACAACATCAAGATCTCTTCGTTACAAGCTCTATTTTGATTCAGCATCTCATTTTGGAAAATCTAAACAACTGCTGCTGAAGCACTCCAGAAAAGAGAAAACAACTGGCACTGAAGAGCAGAGAAAGGAATTTTATGCTGGGCACACACAGGAGCAACCCAAACCAGGAATGTACATGATGCAGATGAGCTCTGCTACCTTTGGCTCCATATCTGCTTTCCTAAGCTTGAAGACCAAGTTCAACTCTGGTATGCCCCACTCCAGGGAGACGTGGGAATCAATTGATAGCATCCCAAACACACTGCACACTGATGCTGCTGGTCCTCCTTGTCTCTGCAGGGCCAAAGAGAACTTTTTTCCCTACCCTGCAAGCACTAACGATGTATCTTTCAGGTAAATCAAGGCAATTCAGAACTGTGGCACAACAGCATCTTGTGACCTCACACCTCCTCTGGTGCTGGCAGGCCCAGCAGATCCGCTCATGCACCAAGTCCAGCACTGCCCCATACAGCATGCACCTGACAGGGACTTCTGGAGCCCTGGCAGTCAAGGCTGCCAGACACGAACTCTTGCCTGTGGTGGTACTACCTAAATGATGAGTCCCCTCCAGCAGCCAGAGCTGACAGACCTGGATATTAAATGAGAGACAGCCTAATTTGATAGCTGATGGAGGTGAGGTCAAAAAAAAAAACCCAACCAACATAACAGTGTGGTTTTCTTGGTTTGTTGGGTTGGGTTTTTTCCTCCAGTTTCTACTACAGATTTACAGGGTTACACTAAATAAACTACCAGGGCTTTTGCAAAGCTCCTCACTCACTTCATCAGTCAGGTACCTTGCAAACTGTGGTCTAGGGAAATTCAGGTGCAGCCATAAGGTGTGCTGGTACATGGGGCACTCCAATCATGCCAGTCCAGGGCATCATCCAGGTGCCCTTGAGTGCAATGGCTGCAGAGGGAGATGGCAATGAAAGGGCATCCCCAGCACAGGGCACAGCAGCCACGGACAGGCCTGCTGTCATCACCCCTGGATCATACAGGATCACATCACATGGGATCACAGTCCTGACCTCCAGCAGCTTCCTGCTCTGCTCCTTCCAGAGTACATCTGCCATCCTGCTTTGCTGCAGCCCAAACACCCACCTCAGTGCAGCACTGTCCTCCAAGGCCAAGTAGCCATTTAAGCCCCTCTGGGGACCACCGTCACATCTTCCAGGAATCACATTAAAATAAAGCAAAAATCTCTGTTCCTCATTACAGCCAGGAACTCTGAAATCCCAAAGCAGATTGCAAGCTTGCATATTTATATCTAGGTTTCAGAGCCCAGACAAAACACAGTCTGCTGAGGAAGTTAACTTAACCCTGATATTGCTGTTTACTGCATTTTTGCAGTGTCTGGATATCTAAGCAGTTGGCAGATCTTGGCAAGTCATGAATTACTGCTGAAAAAGCTCTCAGCATTAGAAATACTACAACAGCCATGGAGCTCAAAGGGATTGTTTTGGGTACAAGTTACTAACGGGTACAAGCTACTCCTGGGGAGATGCCAGAATCAACCACTGGAATAATCACAGAATCACAGAGTTGTAGGGGTTGGAAGGGACCTCAAGAGATCATCAGGTCCAACCCTCCTGCCAAAGCAGCTCCCCAGCTCATACTGCACAGATAGGCGTCCAGATGGGTCTTGAATATCTCCAGAGAAGGAGACTCCACCACCTCTCTGGGCAGCCTGTCCCAGGGCTCTGTCACCCTCACTGGGAAAAAGTTCTTCCGCATGTTGGTGCGGAACTTCCTGTGTTCTGACTTGCAGCCATAAATAATCTCCCCAGGGAAGCAGTGGATTCCCTAACATCAGACACTTTTAAGATTCAGCTGGACAGGCTGCTGGGCCTTGACTTGTCTAGACCATGATTTTGCCAAGAAAGGTTGGACCAGATGATCCTTGAGGTCCCCTCCAACCAGGTATTCTAGGGTTCTGTGATTTTCCAAGAAATAAATGTGGTCTTGTGGACACGTGGTGGGCTGGGGTGCTGTTCACCTCCTGGATCAGCACTAACATCCCACCATAACGCTGAGCAAAGCACAACCTTTCCCAGGGCCCAGATCTTTCAGTGATCAGGAATAAACAGCTTTCAGGTGGGTTTTCTTTTGGAAATCCTTTTTCCCCTGTGAAAATTCAGAATTTACCAAACTTGCCTTTTCCCTTTTTTTTTTTTTAAATGGAGAAGAGGCACATTTAAGAGTGCCAGGGTAGAAAAAACACTTGGGTTCTCCCTGCAATATTTCAATGTGAAAGGCAATAGGTAAATTTTGAAGGCTTCACTCTGAAAAAACTACTCATGCTATCCTCCCACCATAAAAAGTAATCATTGTTTATTATCCCTAAGTTCATCCATTTTGCCTGTTCTCCAAGGCAGGGCTGTCTCTCATTACAGTGACCCCTTCTCATGCCACTGTCAGCTTGAACAGGGCAAATGACTGGCAGTGCTCAGGAAGATGCAGTACAGCCCCTTCTCCAAATGGCAACTCATACCCAAAGGTCATTTCTGAGAATGCCCAAACGCCTCTCCCTGTGAAAAGAATCTCCAAGAGGTTCTTCATGGACTCTCTGACTTGGAAGTTCTCTCCTGAGATCTTCAGCATGGGTGAGAAGTTCTAAAGTCCTTGTGTTTAACTTGTGGAGGCTTCATGATATGGATAGAGCCACTCTTGCTCCTGTTGGCTTGGCTGAGACATCTCTGTTGGGGTGCAGGTTTGCAGAGTCTGACCTCCAGGAGAGCAGTACCTGCTCAGGACTTCAAGATCAGCCTCTGGAATTGCCTTTTACTTTTGAATCTGACTGACATCTTCAAGCAAGATTGAGGTTCGACTGAAATTCCCCTGCCTCCCATACAGCAATACCCAGCATCTGTGGGCAATATTCCTGGTTTCTGCAAAGCCTCAATCTTCTCCTGGGCACCTGACATTGTTCTGACCTATTTCCAGCAGGAAATGCAGAGTTGAACCAACACAGAGTGCATCTGGAAATCCCTTGCCTACAAGCATGCACGTATGGGACAAGTGTAAAGCACTGGAAAAAATACTGGAGTACAGAAAAACATGTCTCCTGCTGCTCTCTGCCACATAAGACTTTGGGCTAGACATTAAAAGACTTCCATGTTCTCAGACTGGGAACAAAACATAGCAGAACTTTCTTTATCCTATTCTGCACTGATACAGCCTATTCAGAACAAAAGTTCTCTGCACAGTGTCTGCTACATGCCTTTAAATTCTCCTGCTTGGGCTGGTAGCCCAAGACAGAAGAGTGACCCAACTAACCTTGGGACTGGAACAAGGTAATTTGCATTCCTGGTCTGTAGTTTCCAATAATCACCCCCTTAAATATATATATATATTTTTTTTTTTTAAAATTTAAAAGTTAAAAGATAAAAAAAACCCCAGGCAGCAAACAGCTATTTTACAAGAACTGGTAAACATCTCTTTCTTCCTCTTGTGCAAGAACCTAATAATGTATCTGCCAACAGAAGTTTTGTGGTGCTCAGAAGCTACCTTACAGGACAAGGATCAAAGCTTACAAACCACTTGAAACTTCAAGGCTGCAGATATCTACAGGTGCCTGTCTCAGGAAATGCTATTTCTTAAGACAAAAACCACTTAAAACTAGAAAAAAGTTATTCTAAGACAAGCAAGATCAAGAGACTTCACACTTGAGAGCAAAGCATCCCAAACACAAGCAATAGGTGCAAAATAAAGAAGCATTTCCTGCTCTAGAGGCAGGTTCAGGCTTTCTTGCTGCTGCAAAGCCTAACAACATAAAATATTTAGCTGTGGGTGCTATATCTGCTCTACCAAGTCTCTTGGCTCTTCAATATTCTCTCCTTGTTCTATTTCTTGCCCAGAACTCAAATTTGTCTTTCCTGACACTGAAAGAAAAGAAACAACCATTACTTACCTCACAGTGATGAAATTAAAATTGAACTTCAAGCCAGAATTATCACTTTGAGTGACAATGTTTAAAAAAAAAAAAAGGCAAATTGAACATTGCAGGAGTTTGAAGCACTAAAATAGCAGCACTTTATTTTCTACAGGGCATGCTTCATTCATTAATTCAGTCATATAATTAGTGTGTATTAATTTCATTAGCTTAAAAAAGAGCAAATAGCAAAAGAGGTGGCAAATTGAGGGCACAGCAACACACCTTGCAGGTAAAGCTTGCTCTGGGACTCCAGCATTGCAAGGGAGGGAGGTTCATGCTGTCCTTCAGGGACATACCTGGTGCCCAATCTAGCCTCACTGCAGCGAATCACCCTGACCCACACAACGTTTCCTGCTCTTGAGTATCTCTGTAACCTTTCACAGGCATCCAGAAGCACCAACAACAGGAGTAGCTCACCCACACTCATTGCAAGGCTCTTTTATTTCAAGTCAATCATGCCCTGCCCAAGAAGAAGGTAATTCATGGCCTGCCCTTTCATAGCTGAAACTGGTATTCAGTAGCAGAGACAAGTAGTGGAGAGCACATCTGAATTCATGCCACCAACTCTGCAACACCTGATGGGGCACCCCAACAGCATTAGAGGCCCTTGCTATGAACAGAAACAGTCATCTCAGAGGCACCAGGTCACCTTAACCAGAACCAGGGGGACCCAGATGACACCCTGGGAGAGCTCAGAGAAATGGTACTCAGACACATAATGCTGGACTACCACAACAACTTCTAGTCAGTGGTGTCACCCTAACAGGGTGCTCCCAAGTGCTTTCCAGGAGTGGTGAGGAAGAAGACCCTACTTGGAAGCTGTCCACCTGGACCCAGTTATAACCAAGGCTAGAATCATAGAATGGCAAGGGTTGGAAGAGAACCCAAGGATCATAATGCTCCAACCCCCCTGCCACAGGCAGGGCCACCAACCTCAGGCCTGGAGCTACACAAGGTTGCCCAGGGCCCCATCCAACCTGGCCTTGAACACTTCCAGGGATGGGGCATCCACCACCTCTCTGGGCAGCCTGTTCCAGCACCTCACCACTCTCTGTAAAAAACTTCCCCCTAATATTCAATCTAAACCTTCCCTCCTTTAGCTTTAAACCATTCCCCCTTGTCCTGCCATTGTCTGCCCTTTTAAAAAGTTGAATCCCCTCCTGTTTGTATGCTCCCTTCAAGAGGAACAACATTAGGGAGCTTCATACCCTATGCAGCAGTACCAGTTTTAGAGAGCAATAAAGCAAAATTTTTCTTTTGGAGGCCTAAACCAGAGCTGAGATCTCATGGATTATCACAGAAACCCTGGCACACACGTAGATCACTGCAGGGAGGGGAGGAGGCAGGACACCAGCAATTCAGTTAAACCACATCTCCTGTGGTCCCCAGGCTGTGCAGAGCTAAACTGCCTTTGGACAGCTCCAGCTTTGCTTGGTCTCATGTACAGGAGATTGGACCACACTCTTGTCCCCAGATCCTCTGCTGACAACATGCCTCATATCCATGGATGAGGCACATCCATGTCAGAGACAGATCTCTCAGAGAAGGCACATTTGTTATTTTTAAGACAGAAAGCAGCAAGGAGATACAAGGAGGGACAGAGAGAGGCAAGAAATGCTTATAATAAAATATGAGTGGAGAAAAAAAGATACTAGAATCCAGAGTAAACAGAATAAAAGAAATTGTAAGTTTGATCCCTTGGGAAAAAAATCCCATTATCAGGCAGGGGGAAACAAAGAAAACCCAGGAAAGAATAAATTAATTAGTTTGAAGGAGGGAGGTTTTGGAGGAAAATTAATCCCTAAGCAATGCCTGAACTCTGGCAGGCAGAAGCAAGTCCTCACCTTCTCTGTAAAACAGCCTGGACTGAAACAGCTCTCGGGTCAAGAATGCAGCTGGCTGGAGGAGAAGGTGCTTCCCTCCATCCCAGCTGGGTGCCAGGGGAAGATGCAGCACTGCCAGCAGAGACACAGCCATGCTTGGAGAGGTCATCTCCTCCCAAGGTAAGAGGATTTTCATTTTAATTTTGCACTGGTCATTTTACACAGGAAAACGTTGGCTGAACGAGGGGAGTTAATATGATCAGATCCAGCTTAGCACAGCAGCAAGTACATCCAGCAGAGAAAATAAAGAGGCAGGGGTAATTTCACTAGCCCTGCCTCACTTCCTATTGCTCCATTCCTTTCTCTTCCTGAAAAATGACATGTATTTTTAACACATGAAACAGGCCCATCTCCTTGCCTCAGAACAGCTGGTTAACAGCGACGCACAGAAGAGCCATATGGGAACCTCCAAAGGACTAACCTCTTTCCAGCTCTACGTTTCCTCTACTGCCCTCACCCTGACAGTCCATATGTGCTGTTGGACACACTGTGCCCCTTGCAGCAGTTACCACCCTTCTCCACCTCCCTGCTGTAGGTAAAGGGGAACCAAATTAAATTTCTGGCCAAAAGAACTTTTTGGTCAAACAAGAAAACCAACCATTCCTGAAGGTAGAGCAAGTACCTGCTGCCCACACCTCCAGGAGCATCTATGTTGGGAAAGCTTTCTAGGACAGGAAAAGAATTCAGCCTCAGGTGGACCTAAAATCTCAGGCCTGGATTTTTGTTTGTTTCTTTTTTGTTTTTTATCCCCCCTTCTTCCCTCTTTTTAGCCACTTTTAGGACTTTTACTTTACTAGAATTAGATGCTGGTGGCTGGGACCCTGTGAATTAGGCTATATCCATAAAGAAGGGAACTAACTTGGCATAAAACCTCTCTGAAATGAATGATGTTTTGACAGTGTGAGGACTAGAAGGTGGCACTGACCCTCTCCCTTTGCTCAGTGGAGCTCTCAGAAGCTTTTCAAAGGAAGATGCTCCCCACAGTTCAGCCTGGCTCCACTATGTTCCCCTTCTGTCCCCACAGTCTATCAAAAGTGATGAAGCAAGAGCTGCTAAAAAAAAAAATCCTGTGGGAGGCTTGAAGAGTTGGTCTGCAGACACTGCCATGTTGCCCTTTTCATCTGCTGGTAGAGTCTGGCTTTTTTTGGTACACAATGTCACCCTTGCTGGATCCCTCTCACAGCACGAAGCGCTCCAGAGTTACACACTTACCCGTTCCCAACTCACAAGAAAATTATTAAAAGCCCTAAAGTTGGTATCACTTGAAACTCCAGGAGGGTCTGCATGCTGCCCTGATGGGGACTAATGCCAACAAATCACTGGGTTCCCTGTGTACCCACAGCCACACGTGGCCTTCGAGTGGTCCCTGCTGCATTAGCCATTACCAGCAGTGAGGATGTGGCAGTGGCTCCAGACAAGCACAAACAAGTGGGAAGCCACTTTTTCTGCTCTCAAATTGGGAGTTACTCTCAGATTTGCCAAAACCTTTAATTCCAAGTACAATTCTGAACCTCTATAATTCCAGGAAAACAAAACAACAAAACAAAGCAACAACAGAAGATATAGAAACAGAATAAAACATGATGTCATAAAAAAGACCTGACCATTTTTCAGAAGGAAACCCCTCCCTGATGGATGCCTCCCCTTCCCAATGATTAGGAGAAGTTAGTACCTGCACTCAGACTTGCCCTGAATTTTGTCTGTTCTTGGAAACTCTAAGTGTGACCATACATGGAATTAACCAGTCAAAGAAAAACCCCTGAGCCTGTTCTGTAAGTCCACTCATCCTCAATAACAGGAAAGAGAAGTAAGCTGTTTCCAACATTTTACATTTTCCTCAGAAAGCAGTAGTGGTACAAATGCTGGAGTTCTCCATCTCTAATCTTTGAGGCCTTGTTAGCAACACACCTTACTGCTTAGCCACCAGCATGAGGCTGAACCACACTTTGGATTTATGCTCAAGGCCACCACCCCTGCTTAACCCTGCTTTAAATGGCCAAGTGTGACATGCTTGACCATGGATACAAAGCCCTCCAGTTTCCTGATGTCGATACAACTCCTTCAGTCATCAGATGTATCATAGGCAATTGAAGTCAATTACTAGTGTCCTCTTCACCCCTACTGCTGCCCAAAAGCCATTGCCCTGGACCTGCAAGCAAGCCCTCCACGTCTCCCTGGCACACCTTTGTACTTTCCCTGTTTTCTGCTTACAAATAGAAAGTGTTTCCCAAATTAACTTGGAAAAAAAAAGAACCCTCCTGTCTCCCTGTCAAAGCAGAGTTGTAGGGAGCATCTCCTAAAAGAGAAAGGGTAAAGGATCTGTTAAACATTTTATGCGTGGATAAATGAGAGCAGTTCCCAGACCCCAGGAGTTAACAGGAAAACATGCACTGCTACTTGGGCTCTCAGACTGAGTTGGGTTGGAAGGGACCTCAAGGTTCATCTAGTCCTAACCCCCTGCCATGGACAGGGACACCCTCCACTAACCCAGGTTGCACAAAGCCCCATACAACCTGATCTTGAACTCTGCCAGTAAGGGAGCATCCATCAATATCTAAATCTCCCTTCCTTCTGTTTAAAGCCATTCCCCCTTGTCCTGTCACTCCCTGCCCTTGTCACCAGCCCCTCTCCAGCTTTCCTGTAGCTCCCTTAGGCACTGGAAGGCTGCTCTAAGGTCCCCCTGGAGCCTTCTCTTGACAGATAAAGAACTGAAAGTTGCAGTGCTGCTATGTGGCCTGCCCAGCTTTACATGGAAAGTGAATTCTAGTCCTGCACCCTGCTGCAGTGCCAGGGTAGGACACTCCTAGTATTCTCCATCACTCTGAGACCATACATCTCCTTTGGAGTCAAAGCTGGCCAAGCTTTCTGTTTATGTCTCCTTCCTAACATACCTCCTGTGAGCAGGACTATGCCCTGGCCACAGATCCTAGGAGTAAGAGCCATCCCAACAGCACACAGGGAAGGATGTCTGCAAAACCTGCCACCACATCCACATGACAGAGCTAGGGGTGCTGCTGCAGAGGAGAACACTGTCTCCCTGCAAACCCTTGCTGGACCCTTAGGTATGGCTCAGCTGATGACAGACTGGACTGGGCTCAAATGCTTTAAAGGCAACAGCTATCCTGCCAGGAACAGAGCACTCCTGGGGTGTAAACAACCCAAAGAAAACCAAAAGCTTCACCAGCTCCTCTGGTGCAGCTCTCCATGAAGCAGCTGCCTGGGCCCCAGCATGCACCAGGCTGCCAGCTCGGCAAGAGCAAAACAGCCCCCCAAAAGCATCCAGGTAAAGCACAAGCTTGTATTCAGATCTGCATTTGAAAAACAAAGACAGAGGCACTGACACCCAGCACAGGTAGGCAGGAGAACTGAGCTCCCCCATAATCCCTGAAGCAAGCCCCCTTCCAGCTTGTACCCTCCTCTCATCCAAGACAGAGCATGGCTGGGTGGGCTGCCTGTCCTGCAGTCCCCAGCACAGCCTTCATGTCAAACAATCAGTTTCTGGGGCAGAGCAAGAGAAGAGCATTAAAAATCCAGTTCCCCCAGGCTGCAGGTAGCAGGTAACAGAGCAGATCCTGCCTCAATTCTTGGCTCCTGTAGAGAGAAAACCCCAAAACAAATGCAGTCTGAGGCTGCAGTTAAAACAAGTAAGGACCATGGTGTAGGTCTGAAGAAAACAAAAAGCTTTTTCTGTGCCCCATCCCAGATTCCTGGTTTGGTCCTGCAGAGCTCACATCCATGCTCATAGCTGGTATCACAAAGAACAGTAGGGAAATGAAAAACATTGCACCAGGGAGCCTGCTTTGGCAGAGGGGTTGGACCTGATGATCTCTGGATCAAAGTGAACTTGAGAAACAGAAATGAACACGAAGTGGATGGGAATCATTACAGAATAAAAACTGTCCAGATGTTTTAAACACGTTCTGCTTTAACTGTGCTCTACGTGCTCCTGAGCTTGTCCTTCAAGAGGCAGCCAGGTGAAAAGTACGGGTGACAAAAACAATCAAAGCACGGGTGACAAAAACAATCCTTTTGAAGGACAACTTCAGAGAAATAAACCAGATCAAGCATGAATCAGCTCCCTGGGTCTGAAACCAGAGCAGGAGCAGAGCAGAGGGTACACTCAGCATGAACCCCCACGAACAGCCCCTTCCAGATTTCCCCCATCCCTCAAGAAATCTCCGGTGTGTAACGGCACATGGCCTGTGTGAAGAACACCATCCACCTATGTACAGCTTGGGAACCAATGGCAAGTATGCACCAGAGCCCAGCTCTTCATGGAAACAGCCAAAATAATTCTCTTACCTTCAGTGAAGCTGCCGGTAAGAGTTATGACAACAAACACTTTGCCTTCTGGCTCCAAATCCACCTGAAAAAGTAAAGGAAACATTAGAATGTTTTTCCAGGCAAAGACTCTTCTCAGGATTTTGCATGATGAATCTTCACAGTATTTGATATTATTTGAAGGTCTATATGGAATTTCATTTTAACCTTTAATTTTACCCCCAAAAAAAAAATCAAGCATCAAACTAGTTGTTCAACATTCAGGGTTCCATAAAGAAACAAGGAACTTGATTCTTTCTCTTTCCTAGAAGCGCTGAATGATGTCAACCTTGCTAGAGGAAATAGAGACTAAAGGGAAGAAAAAAAATAATAATAAAAGGTTAATAGCATTCCAGTCTGTCAGATAAATGAAGCAGGAGTAACATTAAAACACTGACAATTCTCTGAGAAGATCCATGCGTATCTGTTTGGTGAATGACACAGGTATTTACTCCCTGTTACATCTTACCTCACTGAAGTTGTCTCACTCTCTCAAAATCCCATCAGCGCTGGGGTAAATGCTGATTTCTTACATAAATCACCTTTTGGCCTTAAACCATAGAAAATCTATTCGTGCTGTTACCTAAGGACCTGTCGTTTAATCTAAATTAGATAGAGTTACAGAATATAATTTTCGGGATCAGAGATTCAATCCCAGTGTCGGTCAACCTGCCCTTGAAAGCTGGTATTTAGTTTTTGGTTAGTAGCATTCTCATTTTTAGTTATAATTTATATTAAAGCCTTGCTTCTGGTTGTTTGCTGTGGGGTTTTTTTTTTGGGGGGGAGGGGGCTTATGTTCATCAGCTAGTTTTTAGCAAAAAATCACAGCTAAGGATCCCTGAAGTTCCAATCAGGTTATCATGCAGAATTCTTACTTTTTTAAAAAATAAATAATTAAAAGGCACACACACATGCCCTTTACATCCCCAAACAGAACTGAAATCCTGAAGATAGAGCTCTCTGGAGGAATGATGTTCAAACCCTCTGTGCTCCTGTACAGCCACCTTCCCTCAGTCTAGCAGAAATAAAAGCAAGTCTTCTCCATCAGCAGCACTGAGTTTCATCACAGTGGCATACAGAATTTAATACACCTTGGTGTGCACATTACAGAGTACAAAAGTACTTCCTGGTCCTGCAAGGAAGGATGATGTACATCTCCCTAGCCTACAATTCATTGCAAAACCAGAGAATTTTATTTATTTATTCACTATTGGGAATTCATTAGGATGAGCTGAGCAAATATTTTCAGAGAAAGGATGAGAGAACAACCTGTTCACACAATTTCAGCTACAGTCCAGAAGTGACACATCTCTATCAATGGGATAAAACCTAAAAGCTAGAACTGCCTGTGAAAACCCTTTCAAAATGCTGATTTTATGGACACTTTTATTTTCCACTGGAAAAATAGAAAGAAAACGACAAATCAATCTCATGGGTAAAATTTTAATTAAATATTTAGTTTTGACTCAGTATTAATTTTCACATTTGCTTGGGTGCTTACTCCCATGGCTTTAGGAAGCTGTGTTTGAACAGCCCTCTGTCTCCATTAATATGGAAAACATTCCCTAAATAAACTCCAGCTGTATCGTACATCATTTTTGCCTAAATTTTACTTCACTGGAGAGATTCACAGCTTTGTAAAGAAATAGCTCTTTCAAAAATACATAATAGCTATGAAATACAGACATGTACAGTCACAGAAATTGATTTATGGGATATCAAGACTTCAGGTTTCATGGGAAAATCCTTACTTACTTAGGTTTCCAAAATCATTCTTCAGCACTTATCATTTTTTCTGCCAGCCTCCATACACAGCAATACATTAAACTTCTGCTTTCCCATTCACAAAGAGGATCCTTCCTCCCTTCTTCCCACATACATGGTCTTAGGAGGGATATGGAGCAAATCCTGCACTCCTTGTTTAGTCTCAAAAGCAAAGGCTTGTCAAGACAGCAGCAGTTGGTCTGAGACACAGAGATGCAACAGAAGCAACATCCACCCTCCACACAGGGCACAAACAAACATTGATCCAAACTCTACGATCCATTTGCTGTGATGGCGAGCAAGGTGTGATTCCTCTGCCCAGAGCAGCACAGTCTTACAAATTAGACACAAAATAATTGTGAAAGTAATAACAGGAGATTTATGGGGGTTGTAAAGCAATCTCTCTCCACTCCAGACTCCAAGATGAAAGACCTGTTAAATCTCCTACACCAACTAAGCAGCTCTGCTTGTATTATACCACGGTTCAAGAGCACTCAATAAAGAGGATCTAGTTATGCTCAAGAACTTCTCACCGCACACATTAGCAGGACCTAAAGAAAAATTACAACTGAAAAGCTCCAAAATGAGGACTGAAACCCCAGCAAGCCCAGCACTGCTGAAACGTTGGCACACTGACACCACACTGCACACCGAACCAACAGTGAAACCTTGTCCTGTGTACAAGAGCTTAAACTGGACAGTCTTAAGAGTTTCCCTGGAGTTAAATTGACAGCAACATCAGGAATCAAAAAGAAACTAGAAGATACAATGAAATTAAATAATTAAAATTAATAGACAACTGGTAAAAGTCTGGCTTTTGGACCTGCTGCAATCCCCTTTAAAGATAAAGTTTGACCAGCCAAGTAGCAGCCAATGCAACATCCAAGATCAACTCCCAGATGCTTGAAACATATGTGAAACAGTAGATAACCTCAGACCTAGAAAATGGAAAGGAAAACATCTGACTGCAGACCTGTCCTCTCATGAGCCTGCCCAGGGTAGACAATTGAGCAGCTCCTGAACACCAACCCCCACCCGACAGGATGCGCTTCCTCTCACCATTGCACGGCCACCCCATACGACGGCCACACAGCACGGAGGGGCCTCATGCTGGCGGCAGTTATCGCTTGTGAGCTCCTCACACTTGCTGGACCACAACCATGATGCCTGTGCAGGCAGACAGACGCTCACGTGCTGAGCCAGCACGTACAGCAAACAGCTTGCTAAGCCCAAGCCCTGGGGCTAACCTCAGCCATCCTTGCAGCACGGTTCCCCATGTTACCACCCCTGCTTTACACCTTCATTACTGCCTTCACGCTTTGCAGTGTAGCTACACAAACAGCACATGCTTCAGGTTAGCTTTACCAAGCCAACACACAGATAGACACCCATAACCATCTGAAACCAGATGCCCACAAATGAGGAGTGTGGCATCCTACTTCTTCCCCAAAAGGAGGAACTCTTAGTAAAAGCCCTCCTTCAATCTCTTCAGTCGCTAAAGAACTTGTATCGCTAGCACCTACTTTTACAGACTGAGAGGACTTCTCACTATGCTCTGTTATTTAATAAGATTCAAGCACTTCAAAAGGAAGCAGCTGCTGAAGGCCTGGCCCTCCAGCCACGGAAGGGACAGCCCTATCTAGCAATGGCTGGCTGGCGGCCCAGGCCCTGACTGCACGTCAACAAGGCTCGGGCGCTGTCGTTACCTCCCAGCATCAGCAAGCACCCTGGGAATCCAGCCTCACAGCAGCAGCGCAGGTGTAAACACCATGCACACATGAAGATTTGCTTCACATGTCATTTCTTTCTTGTCTTCACAGCCTTGCCCATGGCTGCTTAAAGGCAAAAAATTATGTTTTTACAGAGAAGCAGTGGCCACAGTATTATTCTGGACAGAATTATAGTACAAAGCAGACCGTGCAATCAGTCTGGGTCAACAATGCAGCTACTGCTGGTCTTCCTACTTGAAGAAAGCAGGAGGCATGCAGAGAAACTCAACAGCCTGAGGGCAGCACAGTGGATGTGAAGGGGGAACGCCTATCAGTGTAGGAGATAAGCAATACAAGAACATACCCAGCCGTATATATTTGACAACCGTATTCAAAGAGCAGCAAGCACAGAGAAAAGTTCCTAATGCCAAGATCTATTTGGCATTACTTTTAGGGATTGCACAATTCTGCCTGGAAGGATTAATACCAGAGTAGGAGATGCACCACAATGGGAAAAGCCCTGTTGTATGGGGAGAGGCAAAGAAGTCTGGATTTTTATGCATACATGATATTATGAATGCTATGAGGTATGCTGATCTCAAAAACAAAAGCAAACAACAACAACAACAAAAAACCTCCACAAAAAAAGAAATCACAGAAAACTGGTGGCAGGCAGACCTATAAACAATTACCCTCCCCTCTCTCCAGCGCTTTCATCCTCAGCCTCGTCCCCCAGAGAACAATTGGGAGGAAAAACATCAACTTTCTGGCTGGTTTTGACGTATCTTAGCCAAGTTTTAGCTAACTGGGAGAGGAAAGTGTGCTTATCAGTGTAGTAAAGCTTTTAATCGCTGCTGTCTTCTAGTTCAAGGAAATGGAAGACAGCACGTTCCTCTGTAGCACAAAGGGTGGGTAAGATCACCAGCTGGAACTCAGGAACCCCCTTTGTATCTGTAAGAACAACACACGATCCTGGCCCAGAGCTAAGCCTACACTTTAACTTGTGTTGAACTTCGCAGCCGTACCTCAGAGAAAACAAACACTGAAGGATTTTGGCAAGTGAGCAGGTAAGGACTGATGAGTTCAGCCGCGGTTTCCTTACGCTGCCATTGTGAGACGCAATGCTGAGGCAGGGAGGCTGTGCACAGGACTAGGCAGCACTTCACTCCTAATTCAAACCACTCACACAGTGCCCCATGCCTGAACTTGCTGAGATCCTGTAGCTCCCGCGTGACTTCAAAGGTTGCTGCAAGGGACCGGTTTCCCATGAGGAGGGGCCCCAGCCAACCCTCTCACACACCTTCTCCAGAAATAGGACTGTACTAACATCGTTCCAGACAACTAGGCAGGTGTGATTAACTCCCCTTCTCAGCGTTACAGTAAAAGCTAATCGGGGAGCGAACGAGGGAAGGGATAGGGGGAGACCAAAACAGGGCTCCTCAATCATATGACTTTGCCCTTTTGAAAAAGAAACAACTGGCCCTGTGTGATTCATCAATGGAAGAGGTTTGGAAAACAAATTCAGGAGGGTAATCTCTCAGGCAACATATCAACACCCAGCTAAAGCATCTGCTGAACTCGAAGAGCAGGTATAGTCAGTCTGCCTCTAAGAGAGCCTGGCATGCCTGTAAAAAACTCACCAGGGACTGGAAGAGGCAGATCTGAAGGGTGGCTGCCTTGCCTGAGAGTTGCTTGCTCTCCAAAATGGAGAGGAGGTGGACCTCCAGCATCAAGAGCCATCTTCAACACTGCATCTGGCCCGAGCGTTAACTCTTGCAAGCACAAGTTTAGAAGATTTTTATTTCCCCCTCCCCATCACAGATAATCTGGTCTGGGAAGCCTGGTCTGAAGTACACTGAAATCAGTGAGAATCTTTTCATTGTCTTTGGATCAGACACAAAAGAGGACTGCATTTACCCTGGAGCCCAGAACATCCTTTCTCCCACTGCTGCTCCATCCTTTCTTCCCCACAGGCACAATTAGTAAGCATCCTAGAAGTACAACCTTTTTCTAAGCCATGTCAATGCTGACGTGGCTTCAAAAACAGAACAAGCCAGACACTTGCAGCGAGTAAAGCAAATATAAAAGCTACCTGGGGACTTAATTACCTTAATTAAACAAGTAGCTATATCTTTTGACTTCCTACACAATTTTTTAAATTTAATTAACTGAACTGCACATATAATCAGTCATTTGTAGATGCAATTCCCAAGGCTCTGTTCAGTCGAAAGAGCTGAAAGTCTGGGTTCAGCTAAAGCTGGCTTTTCACATGCCTCTAGTTATTTCTTTTCATTTTTCTTGTTTAACCTCCTACCAGATCATGCCTATGGAATTTCAGACCGTTCTGTGTTTTAACAAGGTAGCACCTCCACCTAAGCATGCCTTTGTTGGACAGGTCAAATAGCAACTTTCTCAGCTAGATACATGGTGTCTGGCTTCATCAGTCCCCCTTGTATGTTTTAGGTCTGACAGACACCTGCCTATCAAGCCAGATACCTTTGAAAAATCCTTTCGGCTCTCTGGTACAAAGGGGATTTTGCATTTCCAGGCCAACAGATTGAAGTATTTTTCCTACAAACACACAGCATGCAATTTTTAAGATTCAGATCAGCATGCCTAAAAAAAGAAAAAAAAATTACAATGGAGTGCAAAGTATCTTCTCATTCCTGCAAAGGCTGGCAAGTGCTTTGGGCAGAAATTCCCACCGCAGGTGTCAAGGGTACACATGACCTGTTTCTCAAGGACCCACAGCAAGCCCAGTGCAGGGGAGGCCCAGGAGATGCCATCTGGTGAATAGCAGCTCCCCCAGCTCTTGTTCCACCCGTGCTTTGAAGCTGCTGTGGCTGGGCAGCAGCATCTCCATGCTCCCACCAAGATTTAATTTTGATGCCAGGTCTGGAAAAAAAGAGCAAGTGGAGGGTGGCACAGTGCTGCAGAAAAGCTGTCAGTCCCACCTCTAATCAGGAAGTCCAAGCACCATGCTGAGCGGCAAAGCCCTCGCAGCTCACCAATTCCAACTCCAGTAGATGCACGATTAGACCTAGAGATGATACCTGGTCCCTTTGGGGTTGGCCTGGTCAGCCCCTGGTAGGGCTCAAAACTCCTGCCTCCTGCTAGGGAGAGTAAATGTCCAAGTTTCAGTGGGGAAAAGAAACTCCTCCAGTGACTATTACTGACAGACATTTAATACTCAGGAGGTAAACCCACAAATGGGTGGAAAGTTAGTCTCTCCTAACTCCTACAACCAGTTATTCCAGCTATTACTGTAATATTGTCATTCTAATTTTTTGTTCTAGGACAGCTGTTTAAAATATTACTTTTGTTTTCAGTCAAGCTGTATAATTACACACTGTGTGCCAGTCATGAACAATCACACATAACTAATGACTCTTAGCCAAACCTGGACTCTTTAATCAATTTTAGTTTGGTTTCATCCAAGAGATTACCCACCTCAACAGGAGATTTGCTCAGGTAGGAAAAGCAAGGGCTGCAACAGGTTTTATCTATTCCTACCAAGAAAACCTGTTAGAAAGGCTACAACTAAAATACAGATTAAAAAAAAGGAGGTTTCAAACTTAAAAAGGAAATTAAAAAAATCCAAAGCACAAGTCAAAGCCTGCTCCTACTGAAGTTACACCAAGTTATATTGCTTTGAGAAATCCCACCTCTAAAGCCATGGATGATCTATGAGTAATAGTTGCAGGTGGCTGCTCTTTGGTATATTTGAAAAAACTGTGGGGCTATGAAGTTAAAATGAGTGACACACACACCAGGTTTGGAGTCTTCTCCTTGGATTCTTAAAGAAAAACAGTAACTACTCTCTGAAGGGATTTCTGATCAGGTTTTTCCCCAAGTTACATGGCAGGAGGGAATCCAACTGCCTGTTTATCAGTCGCACAGTACCGAAGTTTCTCCAAGATCGGGCACTGAACCAAAGATTATCACTTCTGAGCAAGAACCCGTTCCTTCAGGAATTCAAGTGAAACTTGAAATGAGGGATGGGGGAGCGTCCAGGGGTCCTGTGCGCACACTGGAGTCTGCAACAGAGGAAGGTTTTCATCCACAGCCCCAAGACAAGTGTGGGGCTAGAAACGATTCGGCTACTAAACAGGCTGAAAACACGAAAGATAACCAGAGCTTAGCAGAGAGGGACCGATTTCTGAGGCCACATAACTTGCCAAGCATGGGACATCTCTGCAAACTGCCTACAAACAGCAAGGTGAGCGCTGAAACTTCCACCTCAAAGTCTTTTTCCCTCTTGACTCACCAGGGTGGTTTGTTGTCAGCCCTCCCCAGCCGGGCTCGTGGGTCAGGGGAGGAAGGCGGTCTCACATCTTGAAGCAGCACACGCAGCCTGAGCATACCGCAGGCGTCTCTGCGATCACCGGGATGCAGCTACCCTGCAGCATGCAGCTTCCTGACCTACACGGCTCCTGCAGCGAGCCACCGCTGCCGGAAAGCTCCTGTACAGCACGCAGGGTAAGCTGGTGGGGCAGGACACAAAGCCCTGGAAGGGTACGGTCTCCCGTTTTGTGTGAAGCCTTGGGGAATGGATAGGAGCAAGGCAGCAAAAAGCCTGCTCTGAACCAACCTCACACCCGGGCAGACATCATCACAGGCAACTCTGTTCAGCTTTCCCACCAGGCCGACAAGCGGCATCTCATTTGCTCTAGTGACTGTACATGGCGGCCGGGGGAGATGTCGCGCAGCGAGCAAAGGCTGCTCTGTGCCTCCCTGAACAGCCTCCGCAACCCGGCTGACTGCAGAGAGCAGGGGCAGGACACCACTTCCCGGGGGGCCTCTCAACACCTCCGTGCTGCCTCCCCCAGCTCCCTCCCCCAGCCTGTACCACCATAGCCTATGCGAAACCAAAAATTGCGTGGGCAGGGCCCGTTCTGCCTTTCCCTACCACATGCACGTACAAGCAGAACTCTAGCTCTGCTGTGCACAAAGTTTTTAAGCAGAAGACCATACCAAATATTGCCGTGTCCAGTCCATCACTGGGTTTTCCTCTCCACTCCTTTTGCCTCCCTCTTACAGCCTTTTAATTACTTTTTTTAAGGGATTGGGGCAGGGGGGAATGAAAGTAACCTGTGATTGCCTTACAGGTAGATAATGACATCAGCACAGGACCACTTAATTAAAGGATGGCAAACGCAGGGCTTCATTTTCAGCTGTTTGAACACTTGATTACAGCAAATACACCCATGCATACATTCGGTAGCTAGTATCAGGCTATCAACTTTGCATATGCAATGTATGGAAATCTGCCTGTGGACACCTATATATGCAACAGCAGGTAAAAGAGGCCGAAAGTGGGGCAAGATCTCTGCTCTTGAGAGGACTTAGGGGCTTTGACAAATGAACAAAAATCTTCTATTTCCATTCAATGAAGAGCAAGAACAGGTCAATAAATCTCCACAACCAGTTGTTACTGACAAAACAAAAGTTTTTCAACAGCTAGAGCCCTGGGACATCACTTTAGGTATTACACTCTGGACACGAGCTGTGAAGGGACAATGCTGATAGCTCCCATTTTAGGTCTCTTATCAAGTATACAAGGCAGGAAATGCTGTTTTCTATCTCCAAGTTCTGGAGATGAGCAACAAAAGTATTTTCCAAACATATTAAGTCAATATAACTTGGCAGAAAAAACAGAACGTTGTGCCAGCTCTGCTTTTTACAGTAGTAAAGAAATAAATCACAGGCGGGTGCCAACCAGGCAAGCTGGTGGCATTTCCCATTTGGAAATGCTCCAAAGGCCATAGCAATGGGTTGGCGAGGGGTGTTTCCTCAAAGTAAAACACTGACATAGTGGAGCTTAGCACTGATGCAACTTTCCCCAAGAAGGAAAGGGCAGGTGAGTGCTAGCAAGGCAGCGAGCCCAGGTGGCCCAGGCACAGACCTGGGTTCTGCCCGGCAAGGAACCCAACAGGCACCAGGAAGAAATACAGGAGAAACAAAAAGATTGGGCAGGGAAACAATAACAACATTCTATGTCTTGAGGAAAAGTCTTCCAAGGTATGACATTCACCTGCAGTTTTAATTAACCTTATTAACAAATGAATCATTTGAGACTTTACATTAAGCAGAAAAGTCTGCATCACAGTCTGAGGTTCTGCGTTCAAGGCATCTCTTGGTTGTCCAAGGATTGTCCCATACAGGAGAGTGCTGTGTAACAGGGAAACTCCTCTGGGTTGTACAATGTCAGACAGGACCCTCAATATCCTGTTCATGGATCCAACCCAAGGAATAGAAGACCCCTAAACAAGCTGCAACATTCTGCAAATAGCCCCTCTGCAGTTGTCCTCCCAACACCTTGCTTCTTTGCATTGTTCCCCAGTATTCACTGCTGGGAAATATTTTCTTGTTATTAATAGGTTTTATTTCATAATCTTAAACTTCTGTGAAATCCTTCTCATCCCAGTTTCCATTAGGTGTGTCACTATTTCTAAAATATCTTCCTACTACGTATAATTGATTTGGTGTACTGCTGCTTTTCCATTTTTGTTCAATAGCTCTTTCTTCTTTCTAAAAGCAGGCCACAGCTGATGAGATCATGAACCATTAAAATCATTAGTCCTCCAGATATAATCCATCAAATTTCTTCACAACCCAGGTAGAAAGGGCAAAGGTTACAACTTTTGACTACTCCAACCATTTCTGTTAGGGAAAGAAGAAGAAGAGCCAGATCTTTTCAATAACAGTAAAAAGTAGTACAGCAAAGGCAATTTGCTGGAAAAATCCAGCTATTTATGGTGCTTGATCGCTACTAATGGGGGCTGTAAAATAAAAAGAAGGATTCCAGAGTGAGATGCAACAAGCACCTCGACGCCTGCAGTCTGCCAGCAGGAAGCTGGGGTTCTGTGACATTTCTAATGCAAACCAAAAAAAACTCTGTGGAGGGTTTTATTTGCAGGCACCTACCCTCTTCTTCGCTTCTCCACTGAGTGTGAAAAAGATCTGTACTAGGCAGAGCACCTCGCAGCACCCAATGCTGGTTTTGTTAGCTGTACAACAGCCAACAGTGATCTCTCCTGATCATCGCTCACCCCTTGGCCTGAATTTCAGAGCTGCTGCTGCTCTACACTAGAGACAGGTGGAATGCCAAAACATGGGCATTAAGGCTGAGGGAACCTCCATGCCAGGTAGGCCCACAATGCTTACTTTCACCCAGCAAAGCTTCCCACACATGCTGCCATCCCCTTATTGCAACCCTGGTACCACATCCCTACAGAGGTGTTGATGTACCTCTCTTAAAATTAATGTGACATACAAAAGGAGCTGCACATAGGAGATCATACACACCTCCACCTTATCAACTGAAGACCATAAAGGCCCTTGGGGTGCTGAGGAAACTTCACACCATCAATTTTGTAGACAAGGAAAACAATGTATGGGGATGGCAGTAGCAGAGCTAGAAACAGTGCACAGCCATCAAGAAGACTCAATTGCTCCACAGCACCAGAACCCATCATTCTTTCCAGTGACTACAAAGCCTTGCACCAAATGCATTGGAGATGGGGGACACACACAACACCACCACCCCTGTCAGTATCACAGTGAGTTCATTTCTGTGCAAAATCAAGTTATCAACAATACTCAGCCAAAACGTAAGATTTCAAATGATGTGTCTGCGTGGCACGCCAGACTTCAGAACTACAGATCCCATCACAGATAGCCCAATTTGGAGCCCGAACTGCATTACCCAGCCTGAGTGAGGATACAAAAAGGAGGAATTAATTCCAGCAATTTTTGGACCCCAGGTCCTGACATGGGCTGTAACACCATGGAGAAGCCTAAGCACCTGTGCTCTGACCATTTTTTCCAGATCTCAAATTAATCACAGAGACTTCTTTCTTCCTCCTCTCACTTCCTCACCTGGCAGTTTCTTAACACTGAAACTAATAAGGACTAACATTTTTATCCAGCCAGTATAATCCAGCACATCTCCTCTCACACTCCATGTTTCAAGATGAAAGGTGAAATTTGTTAAACTCCATCGAATGTATTGAACATATACTTAGATATAAGGAAGACATTTAGACTGTAAGGGCGGTGAGGCCCTGGCACAGGGTGCCCAGAGAAGCTGTGGCTGCCCCTGGATCCCTGGCAGGGTTCAAGGCGAGGTTGGATGGGGCTTTGGGCAGCCTGAGCTAGTGAAGGGTGTCCTTGCCCATGGCAGGGGGTGGGACTAGATGAGTTTCAAGGTCTCTTCCAACTCAAACTGTTCTATGAATCTATGCTATGATTTGAGATGGAAGGATGAAAAGCCAAGCTAGCAAAGACGGGTGGTGTCTCACAGGAGAGAATCTGCTCAGGACACAGGGAAAAATGGAAGGAAAGGTGAAAAGTACTTCAGCCCACACACCAACCCTTCTCCCATTCCCTTCCAACATCTTATGGGATTGTTAACATCCCTGGTACACGCATCCCAGAACATCATGTAAAAGCAGTAGCAGTTTCTGGCTGCATAGCCAATTAGATATTTCTAAAGGTACAAAGAAAGGAGTGCCAAGGCATGCACTCCCCCAGCATTCCTGAAGGTATGATGCTTGCTCTTGGTGTCCAGATGTTACCGCTCATGTCTCTGCTCTAATCCCATGAGGTCCAGCACTGGGAGTCACAGTCAAGTCTTCAAGTGCAGCAAAAAGAATGTACACTGGGATCCAGTATACAGCTGACAACACCCAGAAAGGACATGCCATTGCCAACATCTGCGTTGCCAAGTTAGATCATATCCTATCAGTACAGTGGGGTTTGTTTTTCTGTTTGGGGTTTTGTTTCAGTTCTTTTTTTGAGAGGAGGGAGAAGACTACAATAAAAATATTTCTGGAAAACAGCAGTTACAAAGAGGGTGTGTAGATGAGATTCTTCACAGTGAAGGAGCCTGGGTTGTATATTTGTACAGAAAGGATTAGTCCCAAAATCCCAAAGCCAAGCTGTGCAATAAGAGACAGACTGTCCAAGACCAAGAAATATTTAGTCCCATCAAGTCTGTGATTACAGTTTTCCTCATCTACCTCATGAGGGAGATGATCTCACTACCCGCTCGTGACCATAAAGTCATAGTTATGACTCCAGCAATTAAGTTGAGACTGGAAGGAGCTGAAGAGCATCGACCTCCAGCCTCCTCCAGGCCACCGGATGGATGACGATGTGCTGTGTCACTGGGATATGCTGTTCAGCTGATCCATCCATCTGCCACCATCTGAAGGAGGCGGTACTTTTGGGGTTTGCATGCAACTGCAAACTGACAGGCAGCTTGCTGACATCTACCAGCAGCATGTTGTCACGTATTTCCCCTTTTTAATATTTCTTTTTCCTTTTCCAAAGCGTGGTTTCAAGATGAGGAAGCACTTATTAAACAGTGTGACCAAGATGTACCTTGGACTAAAAAAAAATAAAACTCATAAAGAGGGAGGTGTGTGTGTGATCCTGTAAGAGTCTGTGAAGGAAAAGGTCAGAATATGCTTGGAGTGGTTTTGCTCACATGCCACTCAAAAACAGAGCCTGATGCTGACCACATTTCCCACCTGAAGCTTAACATCACATGTAAAGCTACAGATAAATGTTCTGCTCTTCAGACAGAGCTTTTGCTGGGCATCACTGCGAGTCCAAGCACTTGGTGATTCTAGGTAATCCAAGAGCAGGACAGGCTCTGTTACAAGGCAGTCATATTTAGGACAGCTGCTGTCACATTCCCTCTTTGATTAATAATTAGTTTGTGAGTGGAAGGCCTGGCATTTTATCTGTGCTACAGCCAGCGTTGCATGTGCTTTATATTATAAACACACATGTTTTAAACTCCAGCCCACCAGCTAATATGTTTTAAAGTATAAATTCCCCTCTGGAGGAAAGTACTTTCCTACCTGGGTGGCACTGCTAATATGGATCTTATGCTCCTCTTCGCATTGACAAACAGCCCTTGCTGAGGGGGGACACACCACCTTAATTCCCAGAGGAAAATTTTATTCAGCCCAGGAGAAGTCACATCAATTTTAGTCCTGTAACCTTAACCAGAGAGCTTTCACCAGCTGAGGACAGAAATCCCTTGGACCATATTTATCTTCTTTCAAAATAAAAATCAAACAACTTCCCTTCTTTAAAGTTTACCAAGCCCTGGAATATAAAGCCAAGAAGCCAGACAGACAGTTGATCTCTGTGTGAGCAGCATGCTTGGTAACGGAATAAAATGTAAGCAATACAGTCCCTGTATTAACTGCCATCCATCCCATGAAGTGAAGCATTACAGGCACAGTACCCCAGGACAATGAAACACCTCATCCTGTTCAAGTCCTAACACGCATGATATGGCAAGAGCTCTAGATTAGGTTAGTTAGGTCCTAAACTGGCTGCGCTGGAGATGCTGACTAGATCCTTACCACTGCTGCGCCGTGAGTTTGGGCTTTTTATGAACCTAAAAGATCCCTCTTAAAGCCCAATGGCACTTGAAAGGCTCCCGGGACGTTACCACACACAGTAATACAAAGCACTGGGGTGGTTTCGGATACTGAGATAGAAAGTTGGAACAAGTAATGACCCACTGGAAAATTCACAGCGAGAGACGGAAAGATCTGGTACCCTTCGAACACCTACATGTTCTGCTGGTGGCTTTGAAGCAAGCCACAACACTGCCTATTGTAAAAGAGCACCGTTCCTGTGGAAACAGTTGCTTAACATTGTTAGAGATGGAGTAAGAATAAATACTATAAGTGCACAGAATTTTACAACTTGCCATTTACAGGCTGAAAATACATGTAATTTAAATGGGAAAATATAATTTTTAAAAAGCCTCTGTTCTTATGACACTAAAAAAAAAATTATCAGACATAGGTAAGGAGTATTTTTGTGCAACTAAAGTAATTAAAAAGTAAACAAACCAACCCACATTTCTCTGCAAATAAAATTTCCTATGCCTAGGACTATTAACATAGGGAGACTGTTTAGTCAACCTAGAAATCAACCACATAACTAAGAAAATGTTTATGAGCTTTTTTGATGTCAGGAAGACTCTTTCAGAAGAATCTCTCAGGAGCCAAGGACAGGGGCACCAAAGGCTGTTTAAAACCAGAGAGCCTCAGTTGCTCTTTTCTCAACTAATGTTCATGTGCGAAACAGGAACAGGCACTTCCAAAATGTTACTAAGATTAGAACAGGCATTGCTTAAAAACAATGGGTACTACATATCCGTCACTGAGGCAAGTCTCTTTGCAGCTAGCTTATATATAGAAATAAATCCACTGACTTGGCATTAATCACACACACTCTTCCCTATGACAAAGGGAAATGACAGACTTGCAAGGACACATCAGAAACCTTCTGAGATCCCATCCCTATAAGCCAAAACATGACGACTTCAATGATCATTGCTTCTCTTTGAAGAAATCCAACCAGACCCTACAATTTTATTCCTGACAAAATCAGAAGAGTGCAATCGTAAGAGTGCCCATGGCAGGGGGGTTGGAACTACATGATCTTTGAGGTCCCTTCCAACCCAAAGCATTCTGTGATTCTGCAGAGAACCCACTGCCTTTGGTATAACTCCAATTCTCCATTCTACGGTTCATTAAAAAGCCTGGATTTGCACAGTTCTAAGAGCTTTATCCAACCACGTGGTAACCAGAAGGCACACAACCTGCCAATGGGACTTCTCATTACACACAGTGCTAAGAGAGAACCAAAATGAGCGTGCATTGTGTCCCGTCTACTGCACAACATGCAGACATCCACCAACATTTCTACAGTGAACATCAGCATCCTGCCCCCCTGCAACTGCTCCCCCAAGACAAGTTAAAGACAGGGCTTTCAATACCCCTTCGGTGGAGCTTAGGTAACAACAGAGAGGGTTTTGTACATCTCCAACAAGGGTTATAGTTAACAGCTGGGAAGAACATAGCGTTGATTATGAACTGATAAATTACTAACCAAGTTCTTCAGAAGATGCAAAATAAAGGGAAAAGCCATCTTGGTATCAAGCTTTGATCAAAAGGAGATTACTGCCCTAGCACCCCCAAAGCTCCCCCGCCCCCTTCCAACCACCACCACTCCTCTGCAAAGGCAGTAGAATGGACACTGCTTTCACATGACTCCAAAACCACAGCTCACAGCTCCCCATATTAACTCATTCTGCCTTTGACTGACATTTAATTTACCAAGCTCAGCTGTGAAGTGGGGTAGGCAAGAAGCAGAGACATGAGCAAGCAGCATTGTACCTCTCCTGCTGCACAGAAGCTGCCCGCGGGGCAGAGGACAAAAACCTGCTGGGTATCCTCCCTGGTCTGCCCTGCACAAACTGCCAGAGCTCAGGAGCCTGCTGAAGAAGTGCTCCATCATGGTGAACTTCAAAATCTGTTCCTAGTCCAGTTGACTTTGTAAGCATTCACCTAAATGAAAAGGCTTTCACCTGTACTCACACATGAGCATACTTTGTATATATGGGGCTGAAAATCATGCCTGACCTTTTGACATCTTACTCTTGAGCCTGACAGACACTCTGAAATCCAAGAGTTTGCTCTCCAATTCAACACTGTCACTCCAAGATGATGACAAGATGGAAGGATTTGGATACGGTGAGTCCTGGCCTGCAGAGACAGCACGGTAACAGCAAACACTGGGGGTCCCACTGTCCTTCAGATAGAGTTGGAGATCTTAGCCTCAGCCTCTAGAGATCTGGAACATGCAAGAGAAACTGCACCTGCTTCTGTAACATTGCTGCCCATTTCTTTTGTTTGCATCATACCCCCTTTTTTTCCCATCAAGGGAGGAATAAGGCCCTACAGTCTGGGCTCACTAACACAGCTCTAGAACTTGCTCCTTCCTTGGACACAAATGCAACAAATTTGATGCTCCTCTATGCTCACACCAAAAGCCATTCATGTAAGTTCTGCAAAGGAAAGTGAACATGTTCGCTCCTAGAACCAAGAAGATGAAGAAAAACTTTATCCACTTTATTGGCAAGAAAGGCTCAGTGTTACCTGAGCTAATTAATTAAAAACACAGTCAAAATGAGTTACTATCATTGAGTACTGATGGGGCTATTATAATAGGGGCTAAGTTTGGAGAGAAAGATGGGAGGATGGGTTTCCTACCACTGCTGGGTTTCTACCCAGTCTTCCTCCACTCCAAACCAAGAACAGCTTACTTTCTGGTACAGTAGCTACTAAATAACCACAATTATGTCCCACTATGTTAAGGAAGACTTAATAAACCAGCATTTCTTCTTAGCACAGGTCTGTAAGCTGCTACGTCATGAGTCTCTTGAAGAAAAAAAAGGAAATAAAAAAAAAAGAGGCTGAAACTTTTGAGAAAGGAAACTGCCTGTAGGGTCATGGCCAGCAATCTCCAACAAGCCCCCCTCCCTCATAAGCCAGTCTTGAGAGCAATTCTTGTGGTAGTACCCAAAGCTCCTGCACTGGGCTTTTTACCGTTCTTGAGTAAACAGTAATGAAGCGATAGATGCAAGGCTCCATCTTGCAAACTGATTATCAACAGCAGTACTCCCACAAAGCCCTCTTGGGAGATGGAGGACCACCCTACACCTTTGACATCACTGCAGCTCTTGTATTAAACAGTGTGTGCCAACTGAGTAGATTTGACAAGAAATCCCACCGTGGATTTGGACCGCAAGAACATTTTCCTCACATGGTTATATTTTCCTCCAGGCTCAGGAGCAAACTGCCTTACAGAATAAATTTTCATTGAATATATTAATGTTAGATGCCTCAGTCTGCGAATGACCTAGATAATAAACTCATTGCACGCACGCCAATTCCTTCCTTTTTCGCAGACCTCCACGAGCACTCACTGTACTCAATAAATAATGTACAACCCAACTATCATTATAAACCCTTGTTGCATGCAAGGAAGAAGAAAGAAGTGTGCTCCAGTTCTTCTTCCAATTAGACCGGTGAGGAGCTGGCAGCATAACTCCATTGATGCTACTGGGACTGCATTGATGTAAACCTTGCAAGCAACGGCAGAGGCAAGCACCGGGCTCCTATTCTGCTGAAATCTCACAGAAGACATGAGAAAATGTTTTATAGAGTGACATTTTACAAGTAAGAAAGGAGGAAGACAACCTTCCTGTTGATGTTATTCAAAATAGATGCCACAAAAAAGTAAGGGATGGAGACCACCTTTTCATGGACTGTTCCAGAGTTTATGTATGAGGGAAGGGTAAGAATTTGGACCCACTACATGAAAGGTTTCTCCCTCTCTCCTTCAGATTTAAAACATTTAAATTTTAAAAGAATTAAAGGATACAAGACAGCAGGAAACAGACAGTAAATCAACCCCCAGATGTCACCAGTTGGAACAATATATTTCTCCTCTGCTCTTCAATCCTGGATAAAAAACCCAGCAAGTTACATGGCGTTGTTTACCAAAGAAAATGAATGCAGGACAAAGTAGGAATTCAAACATGATAAGCTAGTCTTTCATTAGTTGTTCTTGATCTAGATGACCTTTGTTTTTCTGAAGGAACTTACCCAAGGATTAAATACATTTAGTATGGGATGAGTACACTGACAAGTATAGGTGGAGAGAATCACTCTAGAAACTAACTCACATGTGTAGACAGGCCAACTCTGACGCTCTCAGGGACAGCACATATTTACAATACTTTGTGAGATAAAAGAACTTAGAATTCATACAATCATAGACTGGTCTGGGTTGGAAGGGATCCCAAGGATCACAGAGTTCCAACCTCCCCTGCCACAGGCAAGGCCACCAACCTCCAGGCCTGGATCTACACAAGGTTGCCCAGGGCCCCATCCAACCTGGCCCTGAACACCTCCAGGGATGGGGCATCCACCACCTCTCTGGGCAGCCTGTTCCAGCACATCACCACTCTCTCTTAGAATTACAGACATCCCATGCTGATTTTTACAGTAAAACTGTCACTCTCTCTGCTATCCAGACCATAGAGCCAGTCAGCTCCTGCGAACTGACACAACCCTAAAATGATCCTTCTGACAGGGCAAGTCTCGCTCTGACTCATACCAGTAGCACTCAGAAAAGCTGTGACTGGTCCCCACTTGAACCTGCCACAGCACCGATAAAACCGTAAATGACAGCAAATATTTTTCTATCCAAAAACACAGGAAAAGGATTTCCAAACTAAGACCCCATTGCTACTGTAGGATGGTAAAGACACTAAAGCAAGTGGAGATGTATGTGAAGACTTTAATTTACAAGTGACGTCTTGCTTACATAACTGAGTAAAATTAAATTTACTCAAGAGAAAAACACAAGATACAGTATGATGCTAAAATGGAGACTAATGGCAAAGACCTAAGAAAAAAAATAAGACACAAGCAAAGGCAAAACAGAAACCACAGAGCAGGCCAGAGAGAGGGCTAAAAACCACACATGCTGTAGGGAGGTACGAGCTGCTTTTTCAAACCAAATCAGACCAGCTGACAAGTCAAAAACCTTCCTCTGAGGATGGCTGATATTAAACATGTGAGACTTAGACAGAAAAAACACCGCAGAGTTCAGATATGGAGCTACCATCACAAACCTCAGCCCTTAGATGCACATTGTCAGACTATCTGTCAGTATAATTCTTACTATTAGCTGTAACGTCCTGGGACAGTATAGATACGCAGCCTGTTTCTTATATCCTCTCCCTCACTTGCCTCCGTCTGCGAGGTTACAGGGCTCTGCTGATCTAGCAGGCGATTTCACACTGCAAGTGATTTTATCAGTTTTATTTTTTTAAAAAACACACTGCAGGCATGCAATACTCATGCAACAGATTTAGAAACATGCCTTGCATGGACATATTTTCCTCCTCTCCTCCTTTTGAGCAACATACCCGTATTGCAATAAGAGGTTAAAAAAAGGAAAAGAGAAAAAAAATTCCACAAAGGTCTACACAGCATTGTCACATTGGTTAAAAAAAATTAGAATAAATAATCTATCCCCCATCTCACAAACTGAAGTCAGCTTCAAAAGCTGCCCAACTCTTTTTTTCTGAACTTCATCTCCTTTCTCTTCAACAGCAAGGAGACCTCTCCTGGAAGGAGTCTGGAGAGCTGCCACCGTATCACCGATACAAATATAATCAAGTCACTCACAAAACTCAATGCTTACGAAACTTGGCAGGTGAACACCAAGAAAAAATCTTTATGTAATGTCATCTACAGAGTGACACTTGTCTCCCTCTTCCCCTGCCAACATTTTTTTGCATTGGCACAGCCCGTGGATAACTACAGCAATAGCTGCATGCTCTTACTGCGGCGTGCTGACCCAAAGGGCAGGTGTACACTGTATAATGGAGCACAGAAATTCCCATTCAGCAACAAAGAGCACCAACAGACAAGCTGAAATCTTATCCCAGTTCTGAAGTCCCAAACATACTGTGTCTGTGCAGCCCCGGGCTGCCATCCTTCCCCTGCTGGGCTTCATTGGTTTGCAAGGTGTCACTCTGCGGAGACAATCCCAAATGTCACATATATCTGTCACACTGGTAAGACGCTGGCATTCCATGTCTGTGGAGGATGCAAACTCTCCATCTTGAGGGCTGCATCCCTCCATCAGTACATGGATCACTGGCAGGACAGAGAGCACAAGGCTTTCTGGAGATGCTGTGGCAAGTCCCACAAGGAAAACAGTGGCCAAAAAACAAGATGGCAGCTGCCAGAGCAACACTTCTGCCTGCAGCCTGTCCCCTGTCCCACATCTGAGGAGCTCCAGGAAAAAGCAATGCAGGGAGCAGGCCGTCAGCCAGTAAAACTGCTCCGGCGGGCCTGTGGGATAGATCTGGTCATCAATTAGATGCCTCTGGTCTAGGATAACAAGGGCACACCAGGCCTTGCAGGGACAGTGAAAAAGCAATTTTTTCCATCACCTCAGGCCCAGCACAGACGCTGCGATTTTCACGCCGAATATCAGCGGCGCCAGAACTGCTGAGGAGCCTGTTCTCACACAGCCTCGTGCTCACGCAGTGAAACCTGCCTTACATCTGTTCACGGTGCTGGCTTTCAACATAGAGCAGGACGCTTTGCTCAGGGACTGACTTCCCTGAGCACTGAGAACATCTCGTGAGATCTTAAGACTAAAGACAATGTCCTTGGCATTGCAGAAATTCAAGTCATTTGTCTGGCTTAGCCTAAGTGGTTTAGCAACTTTAATTGAACGCTTCAGGATGTGCTTTGTTTTAGACGTACGTTTGCTATCTTTGATATAATTAAAAAGCAAGTTTTTCCCTTGCAATCAGTCAGGGCTTCTTGTAAGGACTAGAGCACTTCTCGTATGAGGAAAGGCTGAGAGAGATGGGACTGCTCGGCCTGGAGAAGAGAAGACTGAGATGAGACCTCATCAATGCTTGTAAGTATCTAAAAGGTGGATGTCTAGAGGAAGGGGGCAAACACTTATCAGTGGAGCCCAGTGACAGGACAAGGAGCAATAGGCACAAACTGGAACACAGAAAATTTCAAACCAACATTAGAAAAAACTTTTTCACTGTGATGGTGACAGAGCACTGGGACAGGTTGCCCAGAGAGGCTGAGGAGTCTACTTCTCTGGAGACACTCAAAACCCTCCTGGATGTGTTCCTATGCAACCTGCTCTAGGGTGACCCTGCTCTGGCAGGGGATCAGCCTAGATCATCTCCAGAGGTTCCTTCCAGCCCCTGTCATTCTGGGATTCTGTGATAGCAGCACAACCAAGACCGTGGCTCTGGAGAGCTGCACTCTGCCAGGATACAACACCAGGTTAGTTATCCAGGACTCCAGCCCGGTTCACTGCACAGCCCACAGGTAACGTTGGGGCAGAATAAGCAATCAGAACAAAGACTGCATACTGTCTCCAGAAGATACTAAGTCTGCAGCATGGTTTGACATACATTAAGAGTGTGTGTAAATAGGCTGCGATTTGGGAGGTAAGAAAGCATGATGTCCAACCAGAATCCTTTAAAAAAGCTGCCAGCAACTCGTTTCACTTTATAACTCTCTTCAGTTTGCCTTTTTCTCCATGGTTACACAAAGGTCCCTGATTTCTTGATTGTATTAGCAAAGCACAATAGCTATAATCAAGCCTAAAACATCAAAGAAGCTTTAATAGTTATTCGCTTCAGTAAGGGATATGCTTTCATATTGAATTACACTGTAAATCAGTAGACTTTCTAATAGCATTTCAATAGCTTAAACGGCCCCCTTGACAATATTTTCTGTGGGGTTTATTGCCTATAAGCTCAAAATGGCCACAAACCAAATCATTACTCAGAAAATACTCCAAATAGAAAGCCTCAGACAGCCTGGGTGAAATGCATTTTTATGGAAAGACCTGTGTAAAAGCTAAACCAAAATGTGAGCAGAGAGGTGTGAGGCTGGCAGGGTGCAGAGAACCAGGCTGGGGACAGACCTTCCTGGGGTGCTGGGCTCACTTGTGCTGCCATCACCCCACTGGGGCCCTCCTCCTCAGCACACAGACACTCTGAAAAGAGCCACCCCAGGACCGGGGCATGGGTCTGCAAACACCCTCAGACACTTCTGCCATGACTAAGGTTGATGAAGGAGACATGGACATCAGTCCTTGGCCGGCCCCCTTTCCCTGTAACTAGGGCTCGCAGTTGAGCAACCGGCAGCAGCAGAAATAGAAAGCTAACCCTGGCATCAAAGTCAGCCCCACACCTCATCAAACACATTAGCAAGGGCTTTTGCAAACAACTCCAGAGAACCTCATGCGACTGTGTGAGCTGGGACCTCTCGCAGCCGCCTCCTCCACCACACACAAAGAAGCTGCCACCAAGCCGGAGAGCTGAAGCGCCGGCGTGTGGCTGACAGGCAAAGGTAGCGCAGATTGGCAAGCCAACTGTGGAAGGAGCAGGCCAGGCTCCATCTCCATCACACCATGGTGCCACTGGGTCTGGGTATCTTTCAGTGAGGATTGGGTTGTGCTTTTGGCTCAGCAGCTGCCCACAGCCAGGGAAAGCGAGGTGGGGGTACATCCTCCTATCCTCCTTTGGCTTATCCCAGCTAGGCTGAACTGGCTGGGAAAGCATATTCCTCTCCTGCACACCTCTCCAGTGTTCCCAGAGCCTTTCCCAACTCCAACAGCATCAACGCAACAGTTATGAAGACAGAACTGTGGAAAAACAGGCTAAGGAACACCCTAGAAAGCCAGTACTGCAGCAGGACCAGGCACCCAGCTGTGTGAAGGCCAGCCAAACTCATGTGCTGCTGTACCCACTTCAAAACCAGGGCATAAACTCCAGTCCCACAGACCCTTACTGGCATCCCAGTGGCTCCCACCACTGGAAACTGGCTCTTCTCATGCTCTGACCAAAACTTTCAAGCTTAACACGCTCTCAAACAAAACGCCTATGTTCCCTAAGGATGCTCACAGCTGACAGACAAGCAATTCTTTGAGGAGGAGCTTGTGGATAAGCATGAAATAGGACTCCTAACTAGCTCAACTTCTGATGATAAAAGAAGGCAGCTCTTCATGATACAGTCAGCTATAGCTGTTCTCATCTGCCTTGATCAGTAAAAGTAGTATTAGCATCCCATGTCCCAGGATTATTTAATACCTGAGAAGTAGCAACAATTTTTCCTTTATTTCTTTATTCCAGCCTTCATTTAGGCAGCAGGGCATTCTCCTGCAGCCTTGGGACTCTGTCAGTTTTTGATGGGTTTGTTTGCAGGGCCAAAGGACAGCTGTATGCCGAAGGAAAGAAACAGAAGCTGAAATTCTGGTAGCTTTCAAAAGTCATCATACCTTTTATGTTTTTCTCCACTATTCCCATTCAATATAATAATGGCATAATAAGTTATAATAATTACAGAAAGAACTTAAAACTTACCAAAAAATAAGGAAGGAACTTAGTTTACTCAAGCCCAGTCTGCAGTTAACATGCAGCATGACTTTCACATAGATCAGAGATCTGCACTATGTACGTGCTTGTCACATGGTTGGACCCGATGATCTCTCGAGGTCTCTTCCAACCCCTAAGATTCTGTGATTCTGTGATTCTATGGTTGGAAACAGAAATAATATGGACAGATTGCAATTAGTCTTTATCTCAGCCTGCTGCTGGCCCACGGATGCAGACACCATCCAGGGAACCAGGGGGTTCCCTGCCCATGGCAGGGGGTTGGAACTAGATGATCTTTGAGGTCCCTTCCAACCCAAACCATCCTATGATTTCCTCCCACCCTACAAGCTGCAGTCCATCTCCTGTAGGTGGGCATGGGCTGATGCAGACACAAAATACTGCATCACAAAACCCTCTGTCAACAGCCACAAAGTATTTTTGGCTTCCTCCTGCAGGTTTTGCCCACCTGGAGAATACTGTGCAGCAAAATGGGAATTAAAGCAAGAAGCAACCATATTGTATTTGACCTGCAGGCCCCTGGCCATCTGCCATGGTCACGATGCTCTGGGGAAGAAGTTGGATTCTCCTTGAACTCTTCCATTCAATAAATACAGTTGCATATAAACATATGTAAACCACAAATTTTTTTTTGCCTTAAGAAATTTTAAAAATCATAGGAAAGGATACAGGGGAAAAAGCTCAAGGAATGCAGGAGAATTATTTGTCTTAGTCTCTTCCTGCACACATGAGCAAATGGCAACAAACTCATCAGGAAGTTGCAATTGGCTCGTTAATCTTATAGTCCATCTGTTATCTAATTTCCTCCAGTATACTCCAATAATTTGCTTCTTCAAGAACAAGGTATGTCACCTCTACCCAGGGACTAACCATTTTTACAATCTTAATTAAATAATTCCCTAGTAACAATGCGATTCAGTATCTGTAAACAGTGTTTCCCCAAGCTTCAAAATTACTTCAGCTACTACACAGAACTCAAAGGAATAACCCCTTGTACTGTAAACATCTCCCCTTTCAGTTACAACTCAGTACTCCAAATGATTTATGTTGCTTCACTCACATACAACTGCTTCCTATACTGCGCTCAGAGACAGTTAAAGAGGAGATACTACCTTTTAAAGACACATAAGCCGAGTGAAAAAAGGTCGTAGCACACACTAGTGCAAAATTAAATGCTTCAAAAGGCAAGTTTCAACCCTGATGTAAATCACAAGAGCTTTCAGAGAGCAGCCAGCTTCATTCTCTCCTGCGCTGTACCTGGCAGGGTCATGCGCACCTGTATAAAATGCTACCATTCAGGTTTGCACAACTGCACACCCACACAGGAAAATGCCTACCAGAAAAAAAAACACACATGGTAGCAGAGAGAGCTCACTCCTCGTTTTAGCTACAGTAAAGCAGGGAGAAGGCAGGATGGCTTTTATTTGGCAATGTTTATTAAAACTGCTGCTCTGCAACTTGAGGGGTACGTTTAAGAAACGGGAAACGGAGAGAAGGATCTTGAAGTTAATAAGCTGCTACTGATTTGATCCATGTAAAATTAGTCCAAGGCATTTAACGACTAATACACAAGTTAAAAAACACCCAGACCACGCTATCGTGTTTACTAGAAAGGCTTCAGCACTCAGAATGGTTGGAAGAAAAAGGATCAGTTTCAAGGAGTCTCGGGAACAGGGACTTTAATGCAAACCGAGAACTCCGTCCCAGTACCCGGTGGGATGACTCAGGTGTATAAGCACTACTGATGAGACAGTTCATGTCCATACACTTACTCATCTGCATAAGTGTTCGGGGTCATAATTGCAGTGATGTACCTGCAAGTCATCTGGGAAACACCGATGCTTACACACCAACTGCTCCTACTTGCCTCTCACTGACATTTCCTACAGTTCTCACAGGAGGTGGTGACCAACATTACAACTAATAACTTTTTTTTCCTTTTTTTTTTTCTTTAACAGCAGGAGAAAATCCACGTTTATAAACAGAGCCAGCATGAGCCTGAGAGCTGACACTTTCAGCATTTGAGCTGATAGGCTGCCCCAGGTAATGCCCAGCAGCGTGGCTCTCCAGAGCAGAGCTCAGGGACCAGAAGCAGCCAGCCGCCCTGCCCAGTTTGGCTGTTACCAATCCAAGAAGCATTTGGAGTTTACCAATATATTGCTGTCCTTGTCTCTGAAAAGTGAGCGCAAAAACTCTATTTCTAATCAAAATGAAAAATCATGCGCAGCCAAGTAAGTGTAAGCTGGGTTAAACTTTAAGGATTCACCAATTTGCCTCTCACTCCCCTTCACCCCTTCCCTGCCTATCTGTGCTTTTGCTTTGAAGGTGGAAAAAGAGCTGTATGAAGGACTTCAGAGTGGAGGTGTCTCACATCATCTGCAAATCGCTTGTGGTTTCTAATATCGTGCCATGAACTGCTGTTCATGGACCTTGGGTTAGCACAAACCAGCATTTCCTATCCTGATTACACACAACCCCATGACAGCCTTGCTGGATTTATCAAAACATATTAGATTATCAGAGCAAGATGCTGTTCCCTGTCATCATGTGATTCTGGCTGCACGCTATGTGAGATGCTAACAAAGCAAGTCAAGAGGGAGGGGAGAGGAGAAAGGGAACAGAAGATGAACACTTGCTCACTCCCCACTACATCCTCCCCAGCTGTCATTTTTAGACCTTTATTGAAAAGGCGAGCAGCAGCTTTTAGCCTCTGTTTACACACCCAGATCTAACATCAATTTATGTAAGTGTAGTTAAAAAAAACCAAAAAACCCACTGATTTCCCACCCCATTGCACCCATCACCTCACAGGTACAGGAGTTCATGAAACACATGCCCATCCAGCAGGGATAAGAAACTTTTCCCTCATCAAAGACCTAACAAGCATCTCTGGCCACAGACTGCATCTGCCCTAAAAATCAGCAGTGCAGGACGGATAAAATGACAGTAACTGTGGGACACACATCCCCACCAGAGCTAATATTAGCTAATATTAGAGATATTTTAGTAATGGCAATAAGGCCACCCCCTTTGCAGCAGAGACATCCAGTCCCATGCATAGCCAGACCCGGCATGAGTGGGGTACCAGTGGGATGATGGGTTAGAGCAAAGAAGAAAAGCCCCCAGCAAATCAAACACAGAGAAAACCCTCAAAACCACAGCTCTGGGGCCTGAGCTCACTCGTCTGCCCTGATCCAGAGGGGTCCATTCTGTATTTAAAACTGGCTTAGCACAAGCCTCAGGAGCAGTTTCTCTCTGGCAGCACAACCAGCCTGGGAAGCTGGGCACGCACCCACCGAGCAAACACCCTGTGAGCTCTGCCCTGGCTCTGCTGCCTGGAGCAGCACCCGAGCTAGTCTGTTTGAGGCCAGCTTGGACCCCTGTGCCTGAGACAAAACCACATCAGCGACTGCCTGAGAGATCACCTTTAGTGCACAAACCTCACACCTCCCCACAGGTCACCAAGCTACTCCATAAGAAGAAAAAAAACAACAGTACCAATATACACCTATTACTTGCTCCTGTCACTGGTATTTCCCCTCTATCACCCCAGAGGCGTGGCATCACACCTCAGGTACAGACACCGGATGAGAACAGAAGGGACCAGCATTCTCCCCCGCGATACCATCAAGATGCTTAACTGTTCTCTACAGCATTAGGTCTCTTTCCTCCACGTCCCGATTTTATTATGGTGGTTACCTGACCACATGTGCTGAACTTCCTGGCCTTAAAAAAAGTTTTTATCTACCTCAGAAATTCTCAGCTCTTCTGTACCTCTGCTACCCTGAAGAAATGTCTTCTGTGGTTTCGGTGTTTTAACATAACTCTTACAAGCAAACTGCTGTCTGCATCAAAACATTTACCTCCTCCTCCTTTACAGTAATGGAAGCATAGGCACAACTTTGAAGCCTGCACTATTCCTTTCATTTCCCATTAGGATTAAGATATATATGAGGTTCTCTGGGGCAGATGCAAGGGACATCTACTTGGAAGTAACCTAGAATTAGCTCTAAGTGAAACTGTGTTTAACCAGTGCAGTGGTGTAGATAATAGACACAAGACTAGTCCTGCCATTCTGTTAAGAAGTCAAAGAAATTGACATGCATGCAGCAGACAATTGTGTAAGCATGTGTAGACCTGAGCAGCAATACATCCAACACCGGGTATCCAACTTTCCAAGCACTCTCCTTGTGCTAAGAGGGAAGGTGCAGGATTATGTGAGTCTGCAGGTGTGCTCTGCTGGTCGTGTGTTACGAGTCTCTGTTAACCTACAAAGAGAGGCTTCACAGCCCGCAGCTACAGGGTCCTGACCCTCAAGCTGTGACAGCTGAGGCTTTTTGATCTTAGGGTCCCCAAATACATCCGCTGAAATAGCAGCCTAAGCAACTCTAAAGCACAGGGGCACAAACGCATGCAGAAGGTACACCTGGGCGAACGCAGGCACACACACCAGGCTGTGCGCACCTTCTGAAGCGCAGGCATGCGAGGACAAGCCCCGGCACTGCAAGTACCCTTCAAGGGCCTTCATTCATTCAGAGAGGAGCCCAGCTCCAGCTTTTTCCTGGGACGACTACTCACCCAGCCTTCGAAGCTGTCGCTGGGTCCCGCGGAGCGCAGGAGGTCCTGGAAATGCAAGGTGCAGTTGGCCACAAAGTCATCGTAGCCGATGGGGGTGTCGTGGAAGACAGACAGCTCGATCTGTTGGCCGTCGGTAACCGTGGCAGAGAACTCCTCGTTGTAAGTGGGTTTGTTGGTCTTCTGCTTGGTGCTGGTCTGCCCAACGCGCACCTGGTCCACGCTGATGGTGACATAAGGGTCCAGGAGCTGGTAGCCCTTGCGGAAGAGCGAGTGCCGGAGGGACCAGCGGGTGGGCTGCAGGCCCACTGCCTCCCCGATCCGCACCTTCAGGTACCCGTTGAACTTCATGGCTCCGGACATGGCCGCTCCCCCGGGGCGCCCGGGAGCCCGGAGGAGAGCCAGACCCCTCTCCCGCGGTGCCGGGCCGGCAGCCAGCCCCGCCGCGCCTCTTCAGGGGGCCGGGCGGCGGCAGTGTGCCCGCCCCCGGGCCATGCCGGGGCCCCAGAACGGCCGGCCCCGCGCACCGCCCACCTCCCACGGCAGCGCTGCACCGCCCAGCCGCGCTCTGCCGCTCCCCGCGGGCCTTGGCAGAGCCGAGCGGCTCGGCTCGGCTCGGCACGGCACGGACACCTGGGACGTGGAACAGGCGGGCAGGAGCCGCGAACCCGCGACCCCCGCTGAGGAGTGGGCGGTACCCGCGCTTGCCCGGCCCGGTCCCGTCCCGGTCCCGTCCCGGCGTTAAGCAGAGGCGCGGCCGGCAGAATCCTGGAGCCCCGCCGAGAGGCGGAGGGCGAGTGGGAGCCGCCGGCCGAGCCGTGAGAAGCGCGGCGGGGAAACCAACGCCATCGCCAGGCTGGGGGCGAGCAGCCTGCCCCGGCGCTGCGCAGACACGGGGCCGCGGCCCCCCGGGTCTCCCCAGCATCCCCCGCCCCGTTGCGCACCTCTGTACCTCGTCCTATACAGCATCCTAACGCGGGAGGGCGCGTACGGAGAATACCGGGATGCGTTGCTTTTGCTCTAGGAAAGTTAATTGTTACAGACTCCGCCGTTTGGGGTTAATTACGCGTGATTAACATTCACGGCGCTCGGCGTGCGGGGTTGGTTTTGGGGTGGATTTCTTTTCGGGTTTTCACTGGGCTTAATAAAGTTAGAATTTAGATACTTTTAAATAGTTCCCAAACTTCAGAGGGAAATGGTGTGGACTGGGTAGGGGAGCCGTGAAATCCTGCCCCCTGGTGATACGCTGCAGCGGGAGCGAGATGATGGCATTTGAAGGTTCCCACCACTGCAGGATGGTGCCAAGGCTGGCTGAGAGCGTGTAGCCCCTTTCTTGTGTTTTTCTTTCAATTTTTCTTTTCTTTTACTTTTCCAGCCTATTCCTCTCCCTTTACCTTTCGCATTCTATCCATTTCTGAGCAGACCACCTGTGGTTTTCCATCCCCTTTCCTCTTTGCCCTCCTCCTGACACCCTTTTCTCCTCCTAGCCATTCCACATTTTGCAGAAGGACCAAGCCCAAGGCTCCTTCCAGCCTCAGAGCAGGGCTCCTGTTGCCTCCTCAGGAGAGAGCAGGTGGAACACGTTCAGTAATGTTATCATTCCTCACATGGAAGGAATAGTTCTGCCAGAAAAACTCATAGACCCTTAAATCAGGCTTCTGACAGGTCTCTTCGCAAGACTTTTAAGTTCCTTGATCTCTCCATACTAGCTGGAGAAAAGAAGTGTTTAAGAATTTTTGGGGCTTGGTTAGGATTGCTCATCCTGGAGTGGAATGCAGGCTTAATCTCAGGAATTGCCAAACTGCCTTCCCAAGCAACTCGTTAGAAGTTACTACTGGCACAAACAGGGAGAAGATGAAAATCTGCTAGTTAAAGGGTCAGACGGTGCCTTTTTCTGTTTGATCTCACAAGGTGAAGTACTTTGCTGTAGCCATAGGAGAGGGGACTTAAAATAACAGTCTCTGTAACATGCTTCCTCACAGGCTGATGTGGTAACAGGATTCCTGTACCTGGAACTTTAGAATAAAAACCCCAGCAAGTATTGTAAAACTTCCAGAAAGAATATGTGAGCTATCATAAGCAGTCCTGAAGAGTAGCAGTACCCATTGCTAGCCAGTTTTCCATTGGAGAGAAAAAATCAATCCTGTGGACTCATGTGATGTGAATCTAATTAATTTTGTTTATCCACTTGAACCAGTCTGGGACAGATCATCTCAAACAGCATCTGAACACGCCCCTATTCTGAACTCCCTGCCAAAGCCCAAATGTCCTGTTCTCAAAGAGAACTGAGTAGCAACATGAAGTCAGAACATACCCTGCCTACTCTCCAGACATCCAAGCAATGGAAAAACATCCCTGTTTCAGGATTTTCTTCCAAGAATCAAAAGATCCCTGTACACAATGACCTTGCAAGGCTGAATGCAGCAGGACCATCTGGTGATAACTGCGTTGAACTTCCTCACGCAGCTCTTGGTGCCAGGCCTGCCTGCAGGAGCATGGCTTCTCTTCTCTTCCTCAGCAGGAGCTCTGAGACCAGCTTCCAGACATGGCAAGTTGATTCATTTTGTGCCCTCAAGTGCTCAGGGAGGTTGAGCTCTTCCTGGAGCTTCCTGCCAAGCTGCATGGTTTCCTGAGCAGTCGGCTGATGACACATAGTTCTTCAAGAAACCAACTGAGATGATCACATCTCCTGATGTTGGGCCTGAGCAGCAACATGGCAGAAGGCACGCAATGGCAACAAATACAAGAGAAAGCACATGAGGCAATGAAATCTGTATTGCAGGTAAATTAAAGGATAAAGAAAGCAAGTATACGTAATCTTACTAACCTTCTACCACTCTAGGAGAAGATGTAAGTGGAGTGGTGGAGAATTGCCTGGAAAAAACAGCGTAGTGCTCACCATCTAGCAAAAAGACAAGTAGACAATTAGTAATTATTAGAAACAGTACTGAGAGCAAAGCCAAAACTGTCACTCAGGCACTGGATAAATGATACGCCTGTACCATTTATATCGTGTGCAAGGCTGCAGCTCCCATCACCTCCAAAACTGCAGAGTAGAACTAGGAGAGGCACAGAAAAGGATGATGAAGCTTATCGAAGGGATGGAGCGTGGTTGTGAAGGGAGTAAGACAGCCTACATTAGGATTTCTGGGTCTGGGAAAGAATGACTGAAGGGGGAAATGTGAGTGAGATCTGCACAGTCATAAACCATATGAGCTGGATGAATGAGGAAGGATTTTTCATTCCCAGACAAGATCTAAAGGGTACTCACTGAAATTGTGAGGCAGCAGGTTTAAAACATAGAGAAGCAAACACCTTTTCACAGAATGCATAGCTATAGTATAAAAATCATTGGCAAAAATGGAGGCTAGGGCTGGAAATTTATGGAGGATAGACTTACTAGTAGCTACTAACCATGAGATAAACCCTGGCCCAATGTCCTGGTTCTGGCCAGTCCAGAGTTAACCTCCACACACAGCCAGCACAGGTGAGCTTTTTAAACCACAAATAGAGAGGATACAGCAGAGGAAGGACCACTCTTCAGTTCCTTTATTTCTTATCCTTTTCTTGTAAAGCATCTTATTTCTTACTCCAAAGCCTCAGCTACTGGCCATTCTTTGAACCAGCATGGCTGAGGTATGATGAATCTAGGAGGGAGCCTATTATGTTCTGTGGATTGTTATTTCCATATCTAAGTAAGAAAATTCAGGAGCAACACCTCTTTAGACTGGCTTAGGCACCATTCCCTGCAGATGGGTGACAGGCTAAAGACAGGAACAAGTCCTGAGTTTACTCTTGCATTCTTCCTTCAGGCCACAGTAACCTTAAAGATGTTTGTCCAAGTTCTGTCTTATTTTTTTTAGGAGTCTATCTGGAAAACTTGCAGTTCAGCTCCACAAACAAAGCCCAAGAGCTTGGCTAAGTCTGGTTGTAAGTTTATGATTTAAGCCTGGCTGCATATCACTCCACAGCTACACGTGAATTAAAACCCATTCATCCACCATTTAAAAAATCTCCACTTCTTTTTCCTACCAAAGTGTGCCTTATTCCCTTCACCAGTAATCTATAATTCTGTAATAATTTAGTATCGTCCCCATTTGGCAAGTTAAGAGCAAATGCTTAAATTGTTCCACTTCAGATTTTTACCAAACACTGGTTACATTCAGAAGTGAAATCTGTAAAGTGATGGAAAAACCTTGGCTTTCCCAACTACCATTGCAAAAACGCTACTGACTCTTCTTGTAAATGGAGCTGTAGTTAAATACACCTTAAAAATGCAAAAAAATTAAAAGAGCTGTAGAGGCTAGTGAAGCAGGAACTGACTCTATTTGGTTCCTCTATTAATTCTAGTCTATTTATACAACTTCCCTTTTATAGTTCTTTCTATAAGGGTGCTTGTTAAACCTCTAATGACAGCTGCTAAAAGCTGAATATCCCATGTGTGGAATCATTTGTGGTCTGGGGGAAAAAAGAAGAAAAAAAAATAAGAAAAAAAGATCAAATTCCTCCCTAATGATAATAATTATGGGATCAATCAAAAAAACACACTGAAGTCCAAAGCAAAGCTGCCACTCATTTATGCTATACAAGAATCAGCCCTGGTTTGTACATCTGCTGTTGCTCCTGATTTATCCCAGCTCAAACTAGAAAAAGAGAGTCAGCCTAATAGTTTTCTGAGTTAGCATGAGTACTTATTTTCCACTCTTAAATTGGAGCTCACCTGATCCTTATTATTTTATTTTTAAAAAAAAAAACAACCAAAAAAACCCCAAAAAAACCCCCACCAGGTCATTTTATAAAGTGCTGGTATTATAAACTGCAGAATATAGTTTATAAGAGCACTAACTCCTACAAGCCAACCATTAATACAAGTAATGGTCTGTTTGTTGTATTAAACTGCTCTCATTTGTCTGGGTCCATTAACAAATGCAGTGGTCATTAACTGTTAACAGCAACTCAGTTATTAGATTTTATTACTTGTACAGGAAACACTGGAGAACAAACTGATTGTTTGGATTTACTGGGGTTTATTTCTTTCCCAGCAGCCTTACACCATTATTTATAATTTAGCTCCTCACTTAGTCCCAGCAGTGACTGACGCACTCAGAAGTGGGTCCAAGCTCTCCATGCAGACAGGAGTTCACATGCCAGGCTCACAAACCTCTCTGAGGCACCAGGCATCCAGGGCAGCCTCTGCTTTGCCAATTTCTCTTTATCCTTTTTCTTGGGCAGCAGCTTCCACCCACATATATAACAATGGGATTTAAGTATCAGATACATTAATCACAGAATCACAGAGTGGTAGGGGTTGGAAGGGACCTCAAGAGATCATTGGGTCCAACCCCCCTGCCAAAGCAGCTCCCCAGCTCATACTGCACAGATAGGCGTCCAGATGGGTCTTGAATATCTCCAGAGAAGGAGACTCCACCACCTCCCTGGGCAGCCTGTCCCAGGGCTCCCTCACCCTCACTGGGAAAAAGTTCCTCCCCATGTTGGTGTGGAACTTCCTGTGCTCCAATTTGCAGCCATTGCCCCTTGTCCTGTCTCCACAGACCAAAGAAAAGGGGCAGGCCAATTCCTCCTGCACCCCATACTTAAGATATTTATAAACATTGATTAGGTCCCCCCTCAGTCTTCTTTTCTCCAGGCTGAACAGCCCCAACTCTCTCAGCCTTTCCTCATAGGATAGATGTTCCAGGCCCTTCATCATCTTCGTAACAAGGAGGCTGTAAAATCTTCTGCTTCACTCCTGGTTCTCTTTCTCTAATTCACTGAAATCCAACATGTAAGTTTAAACATATCTTTTACTTCCTCTTCATTGGGACTGATGCATCAGGCCAGGGTGATCTCTTTCTGTCTTGCACAGCCATTTAGTCCAGATAATTGTGAATGTCTCTTCTGGCCTCGTGGTTTACAAATAAGCTTCAAGCCACACTCCTGCAAACACTTGCATGTGAGGTGTATTACCCAGTATTATCAAGATCTGAAAGACCTTCCCCACTCTGAATGCTGAAGACCCCGAGTGCACAGCTTACGTGCTCTGCTTTCTTCACCCTGATTCAGTTCAAAGCAATGGAAAAAAGCAGTAGCTGTGTCAAATTGTCATGAAGGACTGGCAACAGCTTGTCATGAAAGTGGCTTTCATCAAGCAGTCTGAGCAATTTTCTTCAACCTGCGGTGCCATGAAACACAAAAGAGGGAGGAGACACCCAGAAATGTGTTATTAGTGCTCTTTGGAAACAGGATCTTCCAGACTCACACCAATCAGTGTTAGACCAGGCTGGTGTTGCAAGACAACTATCGGTATTTCAGAGGTGGAGATACGTGAATTGACTGTGGTTTTTACCCTCTGTGGGGAAGGGCATGTTCAATGAGATTGAAATAACTCAATTTGTGAGCTATTGGCCCTTCTCTACAGCGCTGCGGTTATTAATGGTACTTGTACATTCTTTCCTCCTACACAGGCACAAGGGTGCACCTGTTATAAATGATCCTAGCTGTTCACTAAAGGCTTGGATCAGTCAGAAAGACAGGGCCACAACCAGTACAGTGTCAGACATGGTACTGAGTGGTGCTTGACTGTCCAAAGAAAGGCCACGGTCCCCTGAGTAAAGTGATTCACAGTGTGGTGTCTGAGCACATTGCATTGGAGGTGGCCCACCAACGCTCTTCTCATTTGGCTTGTGAAATAGGGTCTTATCATACTTTGATTACACACAAAGCAGTCAGAAGATGGCCATGCAGTGCAGATTTGGTCAAGTTATATTAGCCCAGTGCTATCTGCAAACCCATTCAGGTGCCATGGCAGCCAATGGATTCAGTGTGACATCAAGAGGAAGAGGGTGAGAGATTTTGCTAAGAACAGGCTCAAGACACTGCTAGTTTGAGCAACCAGCATGGGTGATTAGAAAGTGCTTCTGTTATCCCTCTGTTTTTCCATCAGCAGAGGGGTGGCCAGCAGGGACAGGGAGGTGATTGTCCCTCTCTACTCTGCCCTTGTGAGGCCCCACCTGGAGTACTGTGTCCAGATCTGGGGCCCCCAATACAAGAAAGATGTAGAACTGTTGGAGAGGGTTCAGAGGAGCCACAAAGATGATTAGAGGGCTGGAGCACCTGCCCTACAAAGAGAGGCTGAGGGAGCTGGGCTTCTTCAGCCTGGAGAAGAGAAGGCTGCAGGGGGACCTCATTGCAGCCTACCAGTACCTGAAGGGAGCATACAAACAGGAAGGGAACCAGCTTGTTAAAAGGATAGACAATGGCAGGACAGGGGGAGATGGATTAAAGCTAAAGGAGGGAAGGTTTAGATTAGATATTAGGGGGAAGTTTTTTACAGAAAGAGAGGTCCTGGAGCAGGCTGCTCAGAGAGGTGGTGGGTGCCCCGTGTCTGGAAGTGTTCAAGGCCAGGTTGGATGGGGCTCTGGGCAACCTTGTGTAGCTCCAGGCCTGAGGTTGGTGGCCTTGCCTGTGGCAGGGAGGTGGACCTCTGTGATCCTTGGGGTCCCTTCCACCCCATGCCATTCTATGATTCTATGATCCCTGGAGCAGAGGTTAAAGCCTCTTCTGTATGCCCATGCCTGTGTCTCACATGGTATGTGCATGGGGATGTGTAGTGCTGTGGTGCTGAGCGCTCAAAGATATATCAGCTTATCTACTTCTGCCTATAAACATGACACTTCTGATACAGCTTCCCTCCTACCAGCTTCTGGTAACAACTTCCTTCCTACCATCCTTCCCGAGCTAGCTCGTCCTGACAGATTGTGCAACAAAACCAGTTGGACAAGAAATTTAGATGTATTTAATTTGGAAGTATTTAAGAAGCCTGAGTATGTGCACATCATGCCATTAAGAAGCAGACACTTAGAATGGCCCCAGATCACCAGCCTGTGTGCATTCTCCTTACCTTGCAGTAACAGGGTGGAATAAAAAGAGCATCGCTGGCTCTCTCAGCTCCTGGTACAGCTCTGAATGTAATCAATTCCAGGATTTTCTATGAACAGCAGGACTTTTCAGCCACAGAGGAGACCCCAGAGTCTTTGCATTACATACAAAAAGGAGGTGCCAGAGCTGTGATCCAGAGCCTTGTTACAAAAAGGGTGAGCATCCCATTCCCTTCTCTTGCATAAGATACTGTGCTTCCTGTACTGACCTCCCTCTCCTGTTTCCTCTCCCTCAGGCTCCTCTTGCAGAAATGGGCCTTTCTAACAAAGTCACTGGGCACATCATGCAGCATGTTATTCCTTCTTCTTGCTCCCATTGGCTCATTTTTCTTTCTCCAAGGATCTGGGTGTCAGCTCAGCAAAGGATGAGATCCAGCCACAGCAACAGTAGAGCACATTATGACTGTGAGATGATTGATGTGCCTGAGGGATGGGATGACAACCACAGGGACCTGGACAAGCTCAAGAAGTGGGCCCAGGTGAACCTCATGAGGTTCAACAAGTGCAAGGACAAGTGCAAGTTCCTGCACATGGGTTGGGGCAACGTCAAGTATCAGTACAGGCTGGGGGATTAAGGGATTGAGAACAGTCCTGTGGAGAAGGACTTGGGGGTATTGATGGATGGAAAAGCAGGCACAAGCCAGCAATATGCACTCACAGCCCAGAAAACCAATCACATCCTGGGCTGCATCAAAAGAAGCGTGACCAGAAGGTTGAGGGAGGGGATTCTGTCCCTCTACTCTGCTCTCAGGACACCCCACTTAAAGTACTGAGTCCAGATCTGGGGTGATCAGAGTTTTGGAGCACCTCTGCTATGAAGACAGGCTGAGAGAGTTGGGTTGGTCAGCCTGGAGAAGAGAAGGCTCTGGGGAGACTTTACTGCAGCCTTCCAATATCTCAAGGGGCTACAAGAAAGCTGGAGAGGGAACTGGTTACAAGGACAGGGAGTGACAGGGCAAAAGCAGATGGCTTTTAAAGTAAAAACTTAGATACAAGTGTTTTTTATGATGAAGTAGGTAAAACACTGGCACAGGTTGCCCTGGAGAGGTGGTAGATGCCCCATCCCTGGAAACATTCAAGGTCAGGTTGGATGGGGCCCTGAGCAAGAAAATACTGCTAAGATTCAGAGGGCAGAGTCAGGCCAGTGCCCATCACTGCAGCAGTGTGCAGCTTTATTTCAGCTCAGCGAGACTCAGCCCCAGTGCTCCCAATCAGAGAAGCGAGATTTTTGGGAGGATGAGCACTCAGCCTTCAAACCTGTGTGGTTCCCTTGTCTCTGCAGTGCACACCCATTCAGGCATAGATACTCATCTCTGAGGTAAAAGATGACAAGATATCCTGGAGGAAACATAGTCTTTGTAAACAGGTACCTGCCACAACCCAATAAAGTTTGCATGTGTCTGGATCAACAGGACAGACTCCTAGCTGAGCCTGACCTTATGCAGGTGTCAGTATGATGTCTCTGGGAGAGGAACTCTGCTAGCTGTGGAGAGCTGGGGGCTGCGTTCCTCAGGAGATTCAGAGAAGTCTGGCCAGGCAGGTCCAAGGGCTGCCACGCTCTGGTCCCAAGAAGACAAAGTGACACTCCTCTCTGCTTCATTGGGTGAGGAGCGATGTCTGTGAGAAACCAGCATGAACTGTGTCCACCTGCCTGATCCCCATGGGAGAGCCTGAAACTGAAACAGGCAAAACAGCAAAGGATGAAGACCTTGGTAAACAAAATCCCTGCAGTGGTTGCCAGAGGTGTATGTAAGAACCAGCACTCCAAATGTTCCCCAGAAATCTTTATCTGAGTACTACTCCTTCCGAGTAGAACGTTGTTCTTTTCCTGAGTCATTTAACATTGCTTTCTTTTTTTAAGTCCTCAAAGACTGAACTTTGACCTGCCCTAAAACAAGAGGAGATAGTGTTTAACAGTAAGTAGGCTAAAGAGGAGAGAAAAAGAAATGCATTAATGTTACAGGACTCTGATGACTCCATGTTGCAGACTCATTGTATTAGCTAGTAGTACCTGAGCTGACTCCTTTAGCACTGGCAAAGGATCAGCAAGCCCTCAAAGTTCTTTTTACAGTCAAGACTCAGCCTGACCTTTCAGTTCCCTGCAATGTCTCACATTAAATTCCATTTTTTCCCCTTAAAAAAAAGCCCCATTTTCTGAGAAGTGCACATTCTTTTCTTCCTCTCAAGTGCTGGACTCTGTGCCACTGAAATGCAGGAGTTCACCAATAATCTCTATTTATCTGTGCATTTTCCAGTAACCACAAGAGTGATCATCTTTAACACCTATAGAGCAGATAGAAGTTGAAAAGCCAGCAGGAAAGGGTTAGAATGAATGGACTTAAAAGTATATTGAGGTGACAGTGCTATAGAGACTATAATGATGAAGAATACTCTGAGGGAGAAGGGAACAATTACCTGGGCTAGGTGGCTAGAAGAAAAGGAAACATGTAGGAGGTATTGGGCATTATTAACCTTTCAATTCTGCGTAAGGAATATCAATCTTTATTCTTTGGTGTGTTACAAAGAGCTGTCCTCTTGGTTCAGAACCAAAGCCCAGAGCATCCCCCAGCACAGGATTATAGTGGGGTGTTGAGCCTGTGCTCCGGGGTACGCTGTGCATCAGGTGTATCTCTGGGTGTCTGCTTCAGTCGGTACTGCCAGGAAGAAAACACACTGCACATGTGTCTTTACTGAGACCTGTAAAAGCTCAGCAAATCCTAGGAACTCTGTGACACCCAAGTACCCATTGAGACTGTTAGATAACTAATTACTTAAAATATCACCCCTGTTGGTGCACACATATGAGTAAAAGTTACCTGTGTGCCTCCAGCCCTGCTCCATGGTGGTTACTACAGCGATACTCCATGGTGGTTACTACAGCGATGCTCCCCTTCTTTTGAATCAAAGGACAGGCTCAGCCACTAAATACCAAGATAGCTTCAAGCACAGTCCTATCTCACACTGGGAAATTTGAAGATGTCTGTGAAGAAACAGGGAGAAGCAAGGGTCAAAACCTCCCCAGCCATCCCATTATGCTGGAAAGCCCCAAAAGCAGCAAACTGCACACATACAGATGCTCTTGCTGACCTCCAAGTCACTCTGAATAATGAGGAGGGGGGGGAAGAGAATATCAGAGTATTTCTTTAAAACTTGGAGACTCTGCTCCAAAATCTCAGAACTTCTAAAGCATTTAGGGACCAGAAGGTGTAGCCACACTGCACAAACCCCCTGTGTACACTGCGCTGCATTAGACACAAGTTCTTTAAATGCAGAGACCTCTAGATGGAGCTACCCCTTTTGTTTTCAACCTAAGCAAGAGCCGCTGAAGCACTACCAGCCTGAGGCAAGGCAAGAGAAATGCCAAGAGAAATATAATGCTATGTAAGGGAAGGAAACTTAGGAATCTGCAGCACTGTACGTGGGAGCATCATTTTGCAAGGGTGTTGTGCTGACATTGGATATTCTCAGCTTTTACTTTATCCTTCAAGAAACCAATGTCACCAATGCCCTTTATTACTTTAAAAACTCGCCCCTTCCAAAGGAATATAATGTTTGAGAGTGAAAACAGTCAAACTGGACTGCACACTGCTGAGATCTGAATGTAAGCAACATGCCAGCCTGATTTATCACACTGGTGTGGCAGTGACATACAGACACGTGGGAGCTGAGCTCCGGGCCGGACTAGGTCCCTATGAAGAGGGAAAGACTGCAAAAATTGAGACACCGAAGCCTCCTGTGATGGGGGGCTTCATTTCAGGAAGGCCCACCCTTCCCATGGACAGCAGAAGCAATTTTCTCAGCAGGACCAGCCAGTCTGAAGAGAACTGACTGTGCAAGTGTCACGTTCAGCCTGCGTGATCCCATAAGCCTGGAGAACAAGCCTTGAGGGTACCACCATCCCAGCACTGTGCATGGGAGGAAATACTAACGATGCTGTGTCCCTCTTTGCACCCTGCTATTCTCACCACACCTGAGAACCACAGAGCCCTGATTTTGGAAGGATGAAGGCAGCACACATCTCCCTTTAAACATGATCCCTAAACCCACCTGCACCCTGTCACCCTTGCACAGGGTGAAGAGCACAGATGGGCAGGTTCCATATTTAGCATTTCATTTCCCTTAATTTCTCATTGGCCCTTAGAAAAATAAAAACCAAGCCCCTGAGAAGGCAGAGCATCCCTGCCCTCCCTCACAGCCACAGTGTCTCATTGCTACTGGTGCCTGTTCCACTAGAGGGGACCCTGGCCCCACTGGGAGACCTGTGAGCACTGCCCCTCATGCAACCCGAAGTCCAGGCCCAGGAAAGTAAAACCCAAACTTTTCAGAAAAGCATGCTGTAATTTTATGGTGAACTTTAATTTTATTCTGTTTAGTTAAAAACAGCCCCCACCCTACCCCCCATGCCCCCAGGCAGGCTGGGACTGCACTGTGCAGTACAGGGCTGTGCTTTCAACCAACAGCTCCAGCTTTTCCTTAAAACCTCCTCTGCAGTCCAAGCTGAAAATTACTCTGGGGAGTAAATGAAAAAAACAAAGCCCCTGAGCCCGGCAGGAGCTTGCATTTAAAAGGCATATTTAATTTAAGGGATAAGAGCAAAATGTTCAGATCTAATATTATTTGTATTATAGTGGTGCCTGAGGGGAGGCGAACAAGCATAGGAATGCCCCATGCTAGGAACTGGATGAACACCTAGGAAGGAGTTCACAGCTTTTCCCACATCACTTGCAATCAAAATGGGCAGGGCATAAAGGAAGAAGGAAAACAGAGTGCTCACGACTGCCCTGCAGATGGGACAGAGTCAGGAGCAGGACCTAGCCCACCCAGTTCCACTCAGAGAGTCCTCCTCCTGGGTTCACACCCTCTCAAATGCTGTGCATTCACAGCGTGCCCTGGTTTTGCTGTGGTTTGTTTTCTCCAGCGAGGTTACAAATATGGATGAACAGCCCTTCTGAAAGCCAGCCAGGTCAGGCCCCTGCAGTTCAGTTTCATTAGGGTAAAGCAGGTCACAGGAAAGACCTAGCATGAGTAAACATTAGCCTAAACTGTGACCTAGTGAAAAGAGCCAAATATTTGGAAACACCACCTGTTTTCATGCTGATGGAATATATGCCCAGCAGTTGAAGCTCTCCCCATTACAATACCTCCCATAGCCTTGGAGATGGGTGGCTAAATTTGCACCTGCCTGGTTCCAAAGGAAGCTCAGGAGGACTTAGTGAGCAGTTTGTCTCACATGAGTGGTCATGTTAATGGCCAATTTTTCATCCAGATTAGGGATATCATCCTGGAAATCATGCAGCTCCATCTCACTCCAGTGGGAAGGGACAGCTCTTGGCTACAGTGAGCAAATTCCCCATTCTGCTCCATATTGCTGCAAGACCTCGTTTGCTTTCTACTAAACCAGTATCTTTCATTTACAACATTTACATTTCAACACAAGAAGGACATGGACCTCTTGGAGCGGGTCCAGAGGAAGGCCATGAGGATGATCAAAGGGCTGGAGCACCTCTCCTATGCAGAGAGGCTGAGAGAGTTGGGCTTGTTCAGCCTGGAGAAGAGAAGGCTCCAGGGAGACCTGATAGTGGCCTGCCAGTACCTGAAAGGGACCTAGAGGAAAGCTGGGGAGGGAGCCTGTAGCAAGAGGATGAGGGGCAATGGTTTTCAGCTAAGACAGGTTTAGATTAGATGTTAGGAAGAAGTTCTTTACTATGAGGGTGGTGAGACACTGAAAAGATTGCCCAGAGAGGTTGTGGAAGCCCCATCCCTGGAGACACTCAAGGTCAGGTTTGACAAAGCTCTCAGCAATCTGATCTAGTTAAAGGTGTCCCTGCTTACAGCAGGAGGGTTGGACTAGGTGACCTTTAAAGGTCCCTTCCAACCTAAGTCATTCCCCTGCAGCCTGTGGAGAAGACCATGGTGACACAGGATGTCCCCCTGCAGCCCATGGATGATGACAGAGAGTAGAGATTCCATCTGCAGCCTGTGGAGGAACCCACACTGGAGCAGGTGGAGACACCTGAAGGATGAAACGACCCTGTGGGAAGCCCATGCTGGAGCAGGCTCCTGGCAGGACCTGCAAGCCATGCAGAGAGAGGCTCACACTGGAACAGGTTTGCTGGGGGGTGGGACTTGTGACTCCATGGGGCACCAGGCTGGAGCAGTCTTCCTGAAGCACTGCACCCCATGGAAGCCATGCTGGGGCAGTTCATGAAGAGCTGAAGCCCTGTGGGAAAGGACTCACGTTGGAGAAGTTTTGTGGAGGACTGTCTGCCATGGCTGGGACCCCACACTGGAGCAGGGGAAGGGTGTGAGGAGATCTCCTGAGGAGGAAGGACCAGCAGAGACAACATTGAATGAACTGACCAAAACCCCTATTTCCCATCCCCTTTTGCCATTCAGGGGGAGGAGGGAGAGAAATTGTGAATAAAGGAGGAGTGCAGGGAGGTGTTTTATGATTTGGTTTTATTTCTCATTATCCTATTCTGTTTTGATTGTGTAATAAATTAGATGCATTTTATTCCTTGTTGAGTCTGTTTTGCCCATGACATTAACTGCTGAATGATCTCTCCCTGCCCTTATCTGTACCCATGAGCCTTTCATTCTATCTTCTCTCCCCTGCCCAGCCGCGGAGGAGAGTGATAAAGCAGCTTTGGTGGGCACAGGGTCCCCAGTCAGGGTCAGCCCACCACCGACTAATATGAACAGTTCTGACACATGTGTGCCTGGACAGCTCTGCCTGCAAAACACTTCAGGAGCCTTGCGCACAAGTTGTGTTCTGCTGTGGGTGGATTCTCCACAAGAAACCAGTGTGATGAACACGCTCTCACATGCTCCCCAAAACCCCTGTGGGTTGGTAGATACCAGGAACAGAACCCGAGATTCCCTTCTGGAAGCCTTACGTTTGTACTTGGAGCCTTCTCCAAGGCTGATTTACCAAGTGAAGAGCAGATGAATGGCTGCCATTTACCCACTGGTTTTGATGGTGGCTGCACCCTTGTTGCACTCAATGTTTGTCAATGGAAAACACCCTGGCTTTCAACTGGATGGCTTAGCTGTATTTTGCTGTTCTGTTTGTGACAGAGAATTATTTGTTGGGGGGGTTGGACTCAATGATCTCTTGAGGTCCCTTCCAACCCCTATGATGCTGTGATTCTGTGGTTTTTTATCAAATCCTTAGTGGTCTGTAGCATCAACTTCACTCTAATTACTAAGCCAGCCAAGTAACAGCTTTTTTTTCCCCCCCTTTACAGATATTTGTAGGACCATAACCAGAAAGCGAGCCGCCAGTGACTAGGCCAGCCAACAGTGCAGTTTGCTGACTAGTGTTTGTTTTATAAACTTTGGCACGTCTCAATATGTACATAATAATAGTCCTTAACCCATAAATAATATTTCACAGAGGTCATGCTATAGTTATGTAAGTTCAGGGGTTTATTTCCCAGGACGCAAAGTAGCTGCGAATGAATTATGTTTAGTCTGATCTGCCACAGAAGGCTCATAAACCTAGAAGTTGTAGCAAATCATGGAATATTACTCCTGTACGTCGGGCAAACTGTGAATGTAGAAGAATAATGCTTGATAAGGGAAAAGGCTTTTTGTTTTGTCAAAGTAACATATGTTCTTAGGGAAGGGCTATAAAAATTGATGTTAACTTAAGTGACAATTTGGGCGATCTCTTCACACGCTGCTTGGGAATTCTCCGTGCTACAGGGTGCTCTCTCTGCATGTCTGCAAGGCTGAGAACTCCATTCTGAGCAGGCAAGGTTCTTCTTTCTTGGCTCCCTTTGGTTTACCGTGTCCCAGAATCCACAGGAGGTGATGAGAGAAACCTTTGTGCCTTTGCATAGGGCAGATAAAAAAAGGAGTCGTCAAATATCTCCTGTTTGATAGCCTGTTCAACTGCAACAGCCTTAGACAAAGAGAAGGCAACTACCTCGTTTATTAAGTCTGATAAACACATAAGAGACAGGGAGAGAAGAGACCTAAGCTGCTGATAAGGTAGGACACTTTGATCACCTCAGAGGCTGCCCTGGGAAGAGAGGGGACAGCAGAAAGCAGCAGCAGGGAATCTAGAATGAAGAGACCAAAGGGACTGGACCTTCTGGGAAAGATGCCATGTGCAGGAAACGGGGTGGGGGGCATGCTTGTGTAACAGAAGGATATTTGTTAATTGCAAGAGCAGCTGAGATAGAGAAATCCAGCCAAGAGGAGCAGAAAAGGCTCCCAAGTCTTGAAGAGAGGACACAGGCAGTAAGAATGAGAAAGAGCCAGACTGGCACAGACTCTGCCTTCAGCCTGAGGAGCACACAAATCCAAGGAGAGTCTCTATGGTTTTGGTGTTGATTACAGTGAAGCAATAACTGAATTTAGAACCTGCTGCAAAACCTGAGTGCCTGTGTGCTCCAACCATCCATTGTGGGGTGAACTGCAAGGTTAGAGCCTTAGGAAAGGCCAGTTTTAGGCAAAGACAAAGAAAAAAATCTGGTCCCGGGGCAGTCCAGGTGCTGGAGCAGTAACTCCTATTTCAGGGAAGAGGTAACAGATCCTGTGCTGGTTTCACCTGGGACAGAGTCCCCACTGCCAGCTGATCTGATGGGAGGATGCAGGAGAGCCAGCTCGGGGCCCCAGCAGCAGCTGGCATACTTGAGTCCATGCCACCCTTCCCTTCCCAGGGCCTGTCCTGTCCTGCCTGTGGTGGGTATGGCACTGGCCAGCCCCAGCTTTTTGTTACCTGATGAACTGGAGAAAGCTGAGGGCTCTTCAAAAATCTGAAGACTTTCATGGGTGACCTTTAAGGGATGGCATACTGAGGTGGTGACAACGTCCCAAACCAGAAATAAAAGTATGAACCAAGAGGATCAATAACAAAGATTGGATCATTCTGGTTCTCAATAAAATTTCCGACTCCAACCAACTACTTTGCTCTCACTGTCAGCAGGGGAGGGCTTGCTGTGGAATTTCAGCTGGCCTGGAGACTTTTAAGAAGAGGAGATAAATAAAAATAAAGCAAAAAGTCACCTGCTGCATTGTTCAAGCTTGCACCCTCAGTGCTGGATCCCTAAATCCAGGATTAGCCGTTGTGAGAGTGCTGTGGCATGGTGAGACAGGACCTGGTTCACCCCCCAGCCAAGCCCTCTGTTATTTGTGAGCTGTGTTACTGGCCTTCTATACACGATCAGCCCCACCTAAATGAATACTTAAATATTGGTGATTTTTAAGGTAAAAATATGACAGTGAATTTTCGAGTTCCCACTGGAAGCCAGCAGGAGATGCATACCTAACTTGGTCAATTGCCTTGAAAAACTTCAATGAATATAATTTTGAAACCCTATAACTATTAAAAAAAAAAAAAGAGGTGATTTTTCTTGACTTTAAGAACTTGCAGAACAACTAATTTCTTCTGTGTGTGACCATTGAGGGAACTTTGTGAAACTCATAAAAACAAGCCTTTTAAACAACAAAATAAAAATGCTCTGAAGTGCCATGACCATACTGCAAGAATCCCAACTCATAGACACTGTCTTACAGTTCTGAATTAAAGTTGATTTGTAATTTCTGGGAGTGATGGTCTAAACTCAAGGGGTTCTGTGAACAGCACAGCTTATGAAACATGGTTTCCCATGGCTGCATCCCATGTTTGGGTCATCCTCTACATGAACTACAGCAGAGGCTTCTGCTCTTCTTGGGATCTGCAGTGCGCCTGTACCTCCTGTGTATCCCATTTCTAGTAGTACAGCAGAGGCTGTGCTGCAGCCTTTTTCTCAGGGGGGAATTAATTTGGCTCTTTCCCTTTCACACAGTCCCCCATTTCCATAAAACCTGTAGGAATCCTCTCTGAATCCTTACTTTGAATCTTCTTCCCATTTTTCTGATTTGGTTGAAATTCTCTAAAACTTCTGAAACTTTTCTTGAGTAAAGGGGATCCAAAAACACAAGTGTGAGGAAAGGTGATGTATTGGGTAATTTTATTTGTTTCCTTATCCCCAACCATAAGGATATTTTCAGCTGTATTTTACCACTGAGTTCATTTCTTTTGAAATTTCACTTCAAAACAATGGGAAAATAAAACAAATGGACTAACCATAACATCTCCCTTGCGCAGAGAAGTTCAAGGAACTGAGACCTTGGGTTCCCTGGTGACCCAAACAAAAAGCTCCTGCCTGTGCTCCATGACCATCCATTTCAGAGATACCAGCATGAGGTCATGTTGTATTTCTTATTATCTATATTTTCATTCAAGCATTTGATATTACAGCAAATAACCACACTGGTGTAGAAGGCCTGATAATTGCCCACTCCTTTCCTTCCCACCCTCAGTCACCAGACAGCAGCAGGATATAAAAAGGTTCACAGACGTTTCCTAGGTAGTAAAACCTCCCAAAACAGTGTAGTATTTAAGATTGCTGGTTTTTAAGGCCGCTTTACACAGACATGTTATTGCCCTTGACAGGACAGAAGATAATGTAGCAACATTCTTATACAGCGAGGGCCTCTACAGCACATACACAGCACTGTGATTTTAATGCATGAAGGTTTGGCACTTCATTTCCAAGTGCATTTTGTTTCATTCTAGTAAAGAGGGAATTTCACAAATCAAGGTGTTTTTAAACCTGACATAATTGTCTGATCAGAAGGAAACAACAGCTTATCACTTCCTCAATACCTTGCATTTATTCAGTGCTTTAAATAGACAGGTGGTGATGCCCTCAAGGATGCTGTTGTGCCAAGCAAGGTACAAGCAAAGTACAAGTAAAGAATGAAGAAAGGACATCACCTCCCAAGAGGCCTCATGCCCATGTCTAGTTCTGTTAAACATATGGGAAGTTTGGCATCTGGGCCCATAGGCACATCTGTGACCATCAGTTCCTCACTGCCTACACCTGCCTCTTCTAAACACCGCACCTCAATGTTGCTCACAGGAGACATCGCTTTAAGCTGCAGTTTTTGGTGAACTGAAAACCTCCACTGGTGTCACTGGAATTCCTAAGGGAAGCTTGGTCATGCAAGCAAACTCAATAGCTGTTGGTTGCCTAAATAAAACGAAGCATCCTTCTGAAAATCCCAGCCCTGGAATTTTAGGTGCACCAGAACTAAAACAATGAGACACTTTTTGCTGCTATTTCTGAATACACTATATGATAATTCATTTAAGACATTCTATATATCCTTTCCAGGCATGAATGATTTCCTAACACCACACAAGATCACTCAAGCACTATTCTTTGCTCCCTGTAACTTACAGTATAGTCACCCTTGACTAACCATCTTAATTATGCATGGCACTTCGGGCTGCAGCACCCCTCCTCCCCCCATATGCATACACACAAGATCACTGTGAACATCTCATGTTTTGTTCCCAGCTTTCAAAAGTGACATTTCTTAATTACTATAAGATCATTATTTATTAATTACAATAGTGCCTAAAAATCCCACATACTATTTTTCAAACAGCACACAGAGCGAGCTACAAAAGCCCTGTAGATGAAAGGCCTGGAGTCACAATCAAGTCACAGCAGTTTAAACTTTCCCAGGTCGACAAAAAGGTACTTTTTGAGCATGTACCTATGCTTAATCTGCTGCAGATGAGAAGAAGGGCTGTGGTGCTAAGCCAGGGTTACTCATTAGGGAACCCAAACCCACGGCACTGCCCGTGTCACCTGGGGAGGGATGCACTCATCCCCACAGACCATGGGTGCATGGGGCACTGCGAAGCACAAGGCCCAACACGCGCTTCCCACCACCCTCTGCAAAAAAGGGCAGATTAATAGATAATTAACATTTAGTGACTTGTGGTGCTTATAAAATGTGTTCTGCATTATGTTTTTGTAACAGTTGGCTAGCGAGCCTTGACCTGCAAGGGTTAGGATGAATACCTGCACAGCTGGAGCCTTCGGTGGCCAATCCCAGGCCCACTCTCATCGTTTCCCTGTTTCATAAACGTAAATATTGGAGGTCTTGTTTAAACCTTCAAAACCTAAACATGTCATCACTATTAATAACATATGTTATAAGACACCACATGCTGGCAAAATAACCTACAGTAAATGACACCAAAAATATTGAAAAGCTTAGCATAAAATTGAAACTCGTTAATGGTGCGCTGTGCAGCTTGGCATACGACTAGAGGCAAGAATTCCACACAATGGGACTGTGTGAGTGCTAGCAGCAGGCTCCCACAAGATAAAATAAACTTGTTTTATGGACATGAGGAATTGATTTTTAATGAGATTCTGCTCGGCTGTAACATCATCCTGGGAGGGTGAGCTGTTTTTCCCTTCGTCTCTGGTACAAAATTATAGTTTGCAAGATAAAGATACATTTAAATTAGGCCTATGGATTTGCACCTTCATAGTATTAAGTGTAAAGTAGGTGTTATCCCAGGTCTGAGTATAAAAGAGTTGTTAAAATGCCTACAAAGAAGATCCCTTCTTCCCTGCCTTACCTATCTGTATGTTCTGGGATCAGGTCAGTCTACAAGCGGGACACGCTCTCCTTGAGTGTTTTAGGAGATATATTATCTTGCAAGTTTATTTCCTAGGGACAGAGATTAGTTTAAAAAAAAAAAAGAAGATAAATCTCATTTTTCAGAGCAGCTGAATTACAGGCATTTGAATGTATCTTTCCATGCCCTGGTCTCAGCTGCCTCTTAAGAAAACATTAAAAAAGAGGCTATCAAACTTGTAGTTGGATGTCAAATCACTGACACATTCAGTCACAGCAAGAAAGGATGGTCCCTTGCTGCCTGTTCAAATTTTATTATCTTTCTTATTCATTCCACCAATTAAAACAAGTACACCTCTTTGACCCCCAAAGAGAACTGGAGTCAAACAGATGGAAAGTGCCTTGTAACCGGGCAGGGCTTGGGGAAGAACAGAATACAAAAACAAGAACAACTATCAAACCTCTTCAGCTTTAAACTCAAAACATTTTCTTTATGAAGCAATCACAGTTTTCCTTCTCAAATCAGTGTTGCTTGGCCCTGAACAAGCTGAGCTGCAGAGTGTTGTTGCTCTTCTTTCCTCTCTGCTGTTACGGTCTGCACTGTTTGTATGTAATCATTGGCTTTTAATTGCCTTCTATTGCCTGTTTCATTTGTCAATAAATAGAAAGTGCAGACCTATCACCAAAGGCCTTACATCTGTTTCTCATACATCTTAGCCACCCATGGTGCTGTAAGCTCAATCTATCCCCTACTGCTAACCAGGCTACCAGTTTATTAGGATTTTTTCCCTGGTCTTTTAAGAAGATGAAAGTTCCTAAAAGCTTTTGTGTGTGTATGTGTGTGTGTGTGTGTGCAAGTGATGGCTGAACTTAATGAAGTAAGCATCTGTGAGGTGAGAGAAGGTCACCCTGGGGTTGGGCACCTCCCCGTGGTGGAACTGGCACTAACCCAGCGATTAGTATGTGATGACAACACCTTAAAGATAATTAGTTGACAATGAGTTGAGAGCCTGTTAACCCCTTTAACACCTTATAGTTTATGATTATAATGAAACAGTTTGGGACAAAACAAAATAGATCTAGTTTTCCTTGACTAATTGACCATTTTTTTGGTGTGTTTCCATGTATCATTTTTGTGACCTTCATCCAAAGAGAGGAACAGCTGCCAGCAGCCCAGGGATTGTTTCTTTACCTTCATCAACCAGGGCTGAAATGTTGCACCAGCCTTCTGTCCATTTTCCTTCACTAGCTATGAGGTTAAAGACTCTGGCTGGGGTAGACACATGAGAACAGATATATGTGTAAGTGAATATATTTACAAGAGGCAATGGCCTCAAGTTGGAGCACAGGAAGTTCCACACCAATATGTGGAAGAACTTTGACACAGTGAGGGTGACAGAGCCCTGGGACAGGCTGCCCAGGGGGGTGTGGAATCTCCTTCTCTGGAGATATTCAAGACCCATCTGGACACCAACCTGTGTGACCTGTCCTAAGGAACCTGCTTTGGCAGGGGGGTTGGATCTGATGATCTCTTGAGGTCCCTTCCAACCCCGATGATTCTGTGAATCTGTGAATGGCATTTCTGATGTGACTGGAGGCTAGAATGTCATGCCTTTTCCATGCTGATGTTGACAGACCCCTGTAATTTCAATGGTGGCTGTTGGATTTGACCCACCAGAGTGTTAGAGCTGGGCTCGCTCAGGCTTTCCCCAGAAACAAAGGCAGAGGCTTTTTTAAAAGCTACGTGGTAAGAAAGGCAGGATCAGGCCACATCTCCCTCTGAGTGAAGCAAACAGGAAACAGCATTGATGACGGGCGTGGGGAAAGGAGGAGGAAGCAAACAGAGCACAACTGGCAGCCTGCTGTGATTTATGTACACTGGCATTTCCCATCTTCATTCATTCACTCAACGTGTTTAATCACGACATGAGAGCTCAAATTAATTATGACTGGCAGTAACTCAAGAAATTTGGCAATAGCAAAGGAAAACAAATCCACACAGAGAATTCAAGAAAAGCCTGTTGTGATTAAAAATAAAATTCCATTTAATTTTAAAAGATATATTTCTTCCTACCCTCTTCTACTTTCCAGCTCAATGTGATATGGGCAGTACACACAGGGCAGTGTGGAAATTTTGTAAGAACATGTCCTTGCAGCATTTTTTGACATGGACCCAGAGCAAGAGCTGGTCTTGTTTTCACTACGTTTAGCATAGGGCTTCTATTGATTTTATTCAGAAGAAGGTTTAAATTTGGTATGAACCCAAATACATGACTATCATCTAAGCTGTTCTGTAAACTTTCTGAAACATGCCCATCATTAACAGTTACCAGGGTATTAGGATGTACAGTAGTTCCACGCAGTACCCATTTCTCCTGTGCCTCCCATTTCAGTCCTTCAGAACGCTTTAAAAACATCAGTAAATTGAGCTTCATTGTGGCAAACCTTCCCTGGAGAGACTTTTGTTCCCAGGTGACAGGCAAGGCAAGGCTTGCAAAGGATCTCCACAGCAGTTATGGCCCAGACCTCTTGGCTCCCAGCCTTGTGCTTTACTGCTAATTAAATACATTTACATTCATGCAGAAAATGTAGAGAGTTTTGTTATGCTTTTCAGATTTAAAAGCAATATATGGATTCAGCACTGGATTGAATGTCCATAAATTCTAAAATAATGTATTTCCAGTGATTCCTAGGTCCCTTATTAACTAGCTTGTACTACTGGGCAGCACTGGGCTTAAGGAAAACTATCATTTATCTTAATCGAATTCCAGGAATAGGAAAACTGTCCTCCAAAAGTCAGGACTCTGTTATCCTAAAAAACGGATTTACCCCTCTGATGTTCTTTTAGTAGTGAAAAGAACTCGTAACAACTTCATCTTAAACACAGTTAGCAAACATAATTTGCTACTGCTAGGTAGATGGGTCATAAAATCAGAGTTCCTGGAACACGTGATTGATTGTTTGAGTCTTGATTATTAAATGTGATTCAGGGTGAATGTGAATCAATCTGTTCCATGATACAGAGGAAAAATACATTTTAGGAGCCTTACAGAATCGGATTCTCTTGGCCTGAGGGGTATCGTTCTCATATTGGTCTTTAGATTTACTGGTGCCTCTTCCTGCAACCCTTAAATGCATGATTAGCCACAATGTCAAGTACAGAATTATTTGTCTGACTATGAAATTCAAAGATACGGCTCATAATTAATGATGGAATTAAAAGGACAACTTTATAGGCTGAATCACCAGCTAATATAAAAAGGCCTGGCTCTATTGGCTTCAGCAGAGCTACAGAAATTTATGCCAGCTGAAGATCTGTCCTCATCTCTACAAAATCTTTCTTAGCCAGTTATTTCCTTTATCTGTTTTTAAATTACTTTAGCTCTTTGTTTTGGGGAGCCCATCTAACATATCTCTATGATGGGATTCTGTGTCAAGCAGCACAATCCAGCTGAATTCAGCTCTTACCTGCTTTCCTAATTATCTCATCAAAAATGATAAAGACTCATTTCAGCAAACATAGATATAGGAAGCACACAACTTGGACAGATGTGTTGGAAACCAGCGCTAGGCAAAAGTTTTAGGAATGGCTGGATGTGGTGGAACAACTGGAATTATCAAGGATGTCAAGCAGCATGCTTTTTTTGTTTGGTGGGTTGGTTTTTTAATAGTTACAATTTCTTTCAAAGATGCTTTACAGGACAAAGGATGCTTTACCACCCTGATCTTGTGGGTTGCTGCCTTCTCAGTGGGGAGGTGGGGGGAAGTGGGGTGTCAATCCAGCTCACTTTCCAGCTGGATTTGCATTATCCCAGCAAAACAGGAACAGCTGGTTTAGTTTTGTTCATCATAAAGTATTTCAGTAAGAATTTTCAGGCAAGGTGTCCAGGCATTTTCAGTTCTCCATGAGGAAAATTTGTCAATGTACAAGGATTTGGCTATTTCACCCCACCATCTCATCTCACCAACAGGCCAAACCAAAGCACATAGGCTGTATAAGTTAGGTGTTCCAATAGCATGTCACCATGCCTTAGAACCAGGAAGGAGTCGAATGAGCTGGACATTTTGACAGATATTATTATCACTACTTAAGTTTCACAATGTTGTTCTACAGAGGTGTGACCATGGCCAAAATGCAAAGCCATGAAATGGCTAATCTCATCAGCAGCTTCTGTGACCACATTCTTACTAACCAGCAAAGCTCTCCCAGCCTGGAGAGAAGCAGGAACATCCCGTGCACATCCTGTTGTTTAATCATGAAACCCTCTTGACTGGCTGCTCAGAAAAGTGGCCACAGATTAAGCAAAGGTCTTCAACTGGAGAGGGCACCAGTGTTAAGTCGTTTGAAAAAAAAAGAAGCTCTCTGATGAGCAGCACGGCAGATGGAAGAACTTTCCATTGGTATAGAACTAAATAAATACTCCTCTCTCAATGTCAGCAAAATGCCTCCAATGCCACAGCCAAGAAAAAGAAGGAAACCAGCGTGGGAGCCAGAACACAACCTTGTTTGGGGCTGCTTGAGACAGGAATGGAGTCTGATATGTTGCCATATTCCATACGCTGGCCATCATGGAAAAATAAAGTGACAGAAATAAACTTTGTGGGACTTCAAAAAGATGAACAAAATTTTCCAGACCCCCCTCATGATTTTACGGTGTTAAAAGTTATTGCTAGATCAACCAACAAATTTGCTCCCAAGCCCTTTTTCCTGAAGTTGAGAGAGATCCTATCTATAGAGCATGACCAGACCTAAATCCAGTAAAACTCAGGGAAATGTTGAGACCATGTGAGGACCTCTTCAGTAACAGAAGCTAGGAGAACGCCAGGAGAATTGTCATAATTTGCTTTAGCACCTTTATGTTTAGGGAAGCTTATATAAGTCTTATAGTCTTATATAAGCTTATAGTCTTCCCTTGGATTGGGCACAACATGACCGGTCATAGACTTTTGCTTTCAGATAGAGCTAAAGATTTAAGGAAGCTTCCTTCTATAAGGGTAATCACTCAAAAGGTCACTTGTCCTTAACGTTTATTTAATAGCAGCCCTTGGTTGTGATATCCTGTACCACAGAGTTATCTGTGGCCAGTTTTTCAGGTCAGCAATGCCACTGCAACTCCACCATGTCTTATTAGTACAGACGCCGGCCTGACCGTGAATGCCAGCTTTGAGAGATTTCCCTGTTTATACAGGAAGGGAAGGCTCTTCTGAAGGCTCTTCCAGTATCCACAGCTCACAGGCACACTCACAGCAAGTAAAACAAATAATGACATTTTCCCTGAACCAAGCTGTCTAATATAGTCTAAATTGATATTGCCTGTAAAGGTGACTAAAGACCTGTAATAAAGAGACACCAAACCTCAATGGTCCTCTTTTCATATGAAAGTTTCCATGGATAAAGAGTCTGCCTCTGTCTAGGTGAGACTAACTTTTTATATAGTTTGAATTTAAGGGCAGGAAGGGACCTGGGCTGAATGGTCCCTCATGGGGGACCCTTGGCCATCTCACAGACCTGTCCAAGGGCCACCCGGCATGGGAGACTGCAAGCTGTGAAAAGAATGGAGGGAGAAGTACTGACTCATTTTCTGGAGAAGAAGCCAAAGGGATTTATCCTAGAGTTAGAAGGCTCTGAATGAAGAGCATGTGAGAGGAGTGAGGAAACTTCAAAAAGCAAATATGGAAGTGTGTTTTGGATATTTTTAAAATCTGTGTATTTCTTTCAGAAGCCGATGTAGGTGAGTACCATTATTAATTAACAAAATTAGAAAACCTTTTTTCAATTGTCTGTTTCAGCTATTACGTGCCTCTGAAAATATGACCTCCAAGACTAGAGAACACATCCTGCAGAGGATATTCATACCAGCTGGAGTATCGTTGAGGATTTGTGGTTGTTTCAAGTGAACAAGGTCCATTTTTGCAAAAGAGAACAGAGAAAATGCACTTTAGTGAGCATGCCAGATAGATGAAGACTGGTCATGTTGTGCCCAATCCAAGGGAAGACTAAGGATAAGCAGGCCTTGTGTGCTGAGATCCACATACAGGAGTTGGTTGTGTGTCCAGCTGGAGAAACTCTACCAGGGCCATGTGACACACAATGTTCATTTTTTGTTAACGTCTGTGTGGTCTAATTTTCTGTTACAGTCAGCAAGTTATTTCTAGGAGTGCCAGGTTATTTTGCCCATAAACATTGTCCCCATCACACATTTCTAATTTTAACCCTATTTGTCTCCAGTTGATTTACATTTGGCCAGAAGCAAATTACCTATTTGAAGCATTTATTGAAAGTTAATTAGGTGGCTAAAATACCTCCAGCAGATTCTGTTAACGGTGTCTGTTCCTTGTGGCTCTCCAGAATTTGGTGTTTTCCAGTTAAAACACCTAGCAATTAAAAAAAAATCCATAAAGTAAATGATATAATTAGTTCCAGAATGGAACTTAGTCTCTTTGAAATCAGATGCCTTCTTCTAAGGCTACAGTGCCATACAATAGCAAGAGGTTTATAGTGCCAGGGGATTTTCAGTACAGGAGAAAGTAAGTACTTAAAATAGTCAAGTCACTACATGAAGCAAAATGAAGGTGTCCTTGCTAGCTTAAAATTGGCCAGGCTTAGAGGATAACTGCAAATACCAAAGTGGGGGAGAGAAGAGAAGACAAGATGTATGAAGTGAGATTAAAAGGAAAAATACAGGATTAAATCAGAGGCAAGCACGGCACCCAAGAACATGGAAAAACACACTGCATCTCTCTAAAGAAAAGCCAGGATGTTAACATGATTTACTGCAAATAGTTCCACAACATTAAAATGAGTTTTTATTTTCTGTGTGTGCTGCTTCAAAGAACAACTCTGTGGGCTCATAAAAATGCAGAGAACAAATAGGGGCCTCTAAGACCAATTTATATGCCATGCCCACTGTGCACTGAGACACATATAATCTGTAAAATGTCAGCTTCAAAGTTCCACAGAGATTGGTGTTAACCCTGACCCCCGACCTCACCGACTCTAGCTGGGCCCTCATGCTCTCTTAACCAGCTGTTTTAGATAAATGTGCTCCATTTTTAAAGAGATTGTCTCAGAGTTTTACGTGAATAGTAGTAATATTATTAACTCTCACTGAAAAAACCACCTTAACCGAGAGTCTTTACAGATGGGCCAATCAAAGCCTTGCCCCATGCAGAGAGTGGTGGGTTAATAAATATGTCATTGGACTGAAAATATTTAAACAACACCAAGAGAAAAGAGCAAGGCATATGACAAAAGGAAAGCATATTAGTACTGTTTCCTGTCAAAATACACAGAGGAAACACTTTGACCATTTTCCTCATAAAGAGACACGGTAGGCCAACACAAACAAAGCTAAGGAATCTGGTTTATCCTACTGTTGGATACCAAGGACTACCAATTTAAATGAAGTAAAGTTGAGTGACCAAAACCAGGTTTTCCTTGACAAGACTGTTAATTGAACATATCAACAAAGGTAATCACATGGACTGTGGCCCCATCGATCAATACGTATCGGGGCATCTCTGAGCAGCAGGGCCCGGGAGAGGCCCAAGGGGCGGGGCTGGCTGCGGCTGCGCCTGTGACTGGCTCCTTCGCCTGTCACAGCAGTGGCATTACAGTGGTGACAGTGTTGGCATCACAATGGGGGCTGGTGCTTATAAGTGGCGGCCAGGCTGTACTGACCAGTGTAGCCTGGGCTAGCGGTGAGTGTACACGTTGGGGGAGGGTGGGCTGGACAAGGGCTGGGGCAGAAACACAGGGGCCCCGGGGAGGAGGGTTCTCACCTGGCATCAAGGGACCAGCTGCTGGCGGACGTGCTTTGGACAGGGCATGGTGCTGCCAACACTGGGGCTGGGCACAGGCCCTGCTGCCTCATGGCTGCCTCACCCTCTCTCCTAGCGGCCCACAGCTCTCTGCGGCTCCCCTCCCAGAGCCTTCACAGGCCCACTGAAGCTCTTCTCTCCCACAGACCATGGTCCTGTTCCTGCTCTTCTGGGTGGTCCTGTTCCTGCTCTGCAGGTGTATTTGGAGAAGGATCCGTCGGCAAGTCAGGAAGTGGAGGAAGGCGAAGAAAAAGCAGCGAGAAAAAAAATGCAGCATTGCATTGGATGTGGGCAGAATTTCAGTTGAGCCCCTCCTGAGACCACCAGAACCACTCAGTAAGTTGGACGAGCTCATGACTGAACTTATGCGTCTCTCCCGAACTCTGACCAGGAACAGTTTCCGGCCGCAACTCAAATCACCGATCAGGGTGGACAATGCCTTTGTAGCTTCCAGCCCTGACGCGCGTGTCACCTCCTGCCTGCTTGTGCCCGTGAAGCCTCCCCGCGGGCATGCCTTCCATCTGGAGCTGAGCACTGCAGAGGAGCGACCAGCAAAGGACTCACGGCTGCGTGTGGAGCTGGTGTGCACCTGCTCGACGGACCAGCTGGATGGGGACATGCTGTGCTTCCTCCACACCCCCGAGGAGCATCTGAGGAACAATCAGGGTCCCAGCCTCCTGAGCACCCTCTGCACTGGCCCCTACCTGGACATGGAGAAAATCACCTTCTGGTTCCACGTGCATGTGCAAGCGATCTGGCGGATTCTGCCTCAGTCCAAACAGTGCTCGCTGATAGCACTGCCCTCCAAGCGCTCCTCCACGTTCTGCCTGACAACTAAATCCAATGATTCCCACCTGATTGAGATCATCTTGGGGGTGCAGCATGGTGACTCAGACACCTTCCTGAGCATCCAGTGAGCAGAAGCCAGTGCTACCAGCAGGAAGTACTGCATGGAGATTAAAAAAAGTCTTATTTAGAAATATTCCTGTTCTTTAAAAAATAAATATTTCAAGTCACTGTTTAAAATATTGGAGCCAAATTGTTTTCACACTATTTACTTTCAGGGACCACAGCACAAACCAATCTTCTCACTGTGCCTCAAAACCCTCATTATAGTCTTTCTGGGTTAGCAGATAACCATGATGTTGAGAAACCAAATACACAACTGTCAGAACATGGAAATTCAAAACTGAAAGGTCAGCTTTTCCTTAGCACCTCATGACTCAAGAAAGAAAACCTCCATGCCAGTCATTTGGTTGTTACTGTAATACAAACACCAGTTTCATTCCCTCACATTCACAGTTCCCTGCCTGCAAAATTGACTCAGATTTAAGGATCAAAATGAGATGACAAGAAAGATGGGTTTGAACTTCATTAAGATTTAGGGTATTTAAACATTTGCTTTCTCAGCTGCTTTTACCTTAAAGTTTGAAATGTCCCAATTTCTGTGACAATACCAATGGATCAGGACTGAAAGTTATTTTCCACATTATTGGATTCATGCTTCCTAAACAGAGTGTAACCTCCCACTAGAAAATGGAAAACACGTAGCCTGCTATGGGCATGAGAAGGTATCAGAGACACAGTGAATGAAAAGGGAAAGAAACAAGCAGAGGCTTCAATTGATATAATACATGCAAACAAAAAATACAAATAAATGCAAATTATAAACATAATAAATTAAAAAATATTTAATATTTGCTATTAAATTTACATGGCCTATAATTTAATGTAATATAAAAAAATAAAATAATTTCCAACAGAGGAGACACAGTAAGTCTGATGAAAGGACAAAGATAAATCATTTACAGCAGACTGTTCTGAGGCTGCTTTGCTTTTGTCAGCCACCTTTAATACATAAATTGGCTCCCTAGAAAATCTGTTTGGTTTTGAAATGTAATCTCCTTAAACAGCATGGGAGAGAAAATGAGTTCAAATTACAGACAAAACAAGCTTGCAAAGGTAAACATTTTGTTTTCTAAATCCCTAAAATAGCTTAATAGTTTTGAGTTCTGTGAACTTCAAGAGGTTTGTCCTTCCCCACTTCAAATATTTACTTCCTGTTCCCACTTGTGCCAACAGGAATTCTGTTGACTAACAGGGAACCAAAAAAGGACATGAACACATGAACCAACCTAAATAAGAAACATGTTTCTCAATGCTTGTTTATGGTAAAAAACCAATTACGGATCCTTGGGATGTCTGAACAGCATGACAAAGCCCTTGGGAAGAGGTAGATTGTCTTGATTTCAATTACAGCTCTTTTGAGGAATAGGAAGCTGTTCATCCTCAAAGTTGATCCTTTTTTTGAAACCAAATATTGTTTCTATGGGAACCATGAACCTATCTTTGCCTCTCATTAGGATGCTACGAACTCCATGTGGAAAGCCAACAGGATGAACATCATGGAGCAGCAGTAACCCTCTTGGTTTGGACACACACACACACACCCCCACCCCACCCCCCGGTTAATCTTCCTTTTCTTTCTGCATCTCCTCTGTACTTTGCACATCCGACGCAGGGCTTTGTCCTCTCCCTCTCCTCCCTTGTCAGAACTTGCTTGTTGGTGTCACTCCCAGGTTACTGGTTGCTTTTATATGTCCAGTATACAGAAGGTGGGACCTTTCCTCACAGATGTGCTAAGCTGCACATTTTGTCCTGCCCAATTCATCTTCCTAGAGATTCTCCTAATTATTCTACCATAGGATATTTGGAAGTAGGACTTCTTCACTCTCTTCTGTTTGTACAAAATAATTAAATGCTTATTGGAGCAACTGCTGGTGCCTGACTGATTGTGCTAACCACCAAGCTAGAATAATTTAGCCCCTGACCCTTCACGCATCTAAGCATTTAGAAAAATTACCCCTTGTAACATTATGTAGCTGCACTTTTCAACAGTTTTCAGTTTACAAGCCCCCCTCACCCTTTTCTTACCCCCAAAAAAGGTATGTATCCTTGTATAGAGAATTTAAAGCAACTGATGATTAGCTTGCTCCTGTTAGTTGTTTTTCATGGACCTCCTGGAGTATTCTACAGATTCCCAGTAGTACACAGACTATGGGCCTAAAAATACTGTTGCAAAGAAAAACAAGAACATGTTTAATAGCACTGGCTCATTCTCCTGAGGCCTTAGGTCTGCTGCCTTCATAATGCATGTTCTGCAGCCCTTGGCTCTGAGAAGACGGAATATGAGACACAATCTAGATGTTCACCTGCCAAGTGAGGAAAATCCTTCCCTGTCCCTGTGAGACACGAGTATTGGCACAGGAGGTCACTAAAACCAAGTGTTTGCTGTTGCGGTGATGCGAGTTTGAAAAAGACAGATGTGTGTGAAACAAGATCCTCTGTTCCATAAGATCCCCCTGTACTGTAAGAAAGTCATATGGGAACTCTGACACAAGTGGAGACTCTTAGGGTTTGAACTGCAAAAGACACAATTTGCTCCCTTTCCCCTTCCTTGCAAACAAAAAGGCAGGCAAAGAGACACGTCCCTACCTAATGTTGATGGAAAGCACGTTTCAGCCAGACTGGAGGTATTTCTGAGCTACAGCTTACAGTAATAATGTCACAGCTGCAATACTTGGTTGTTCAAATCACCCTAAGGTATTCATGAGCTGTATGTGCTCAGCTTAAACAGGGTGAAAAAAATGCAATAAACAACAAATTTGCAGACATTCTGACATCCTATTTCTCTAAGGACTCAGAGTGGATTTTGTACTTAAAGGTCTGTTTTGTAATCACTTTATGCTCCCTTTAATCACTGGAGAGAATGAAGATAAACTAGACTTCTTCCATGTCTAGTTCATCTGAATTGCTTCAGATGCCTTCAAAAAACGATACACTCCATGTGCCTCTCTCTCCATGGACTATAAAGAAATAAAGAATATTAGCACGGTTGTCCTGGTTCTGGCCAGGCCAGAGTCAACCTCCCCAAGCAGCCAGACCAGGTGAGCAGAATTAGCCTAAGTGAGCTCAGTTAGCCCTGGCTCATTTCCACTTCACCTGACACCATTCCCTTTTAAAAGGGGCTTGTTGGAGAGAGGTGATTCGGTGCAGCTCTGGGATAATAATAGTCCTTGTTTCAGTGCCCAGCTTGGGGCTTGAACTCAGAGTTTAGGATTAGAAGGCCTATTCTCTACTGCAGCTCTTCAAGGCCTGCTGTGGATGTTCTTCTGGAATAGCAAAAATGCAATGCCTTCAGTGAAGAAAGCATCCATTTCTGTAATCAACTTTGCAGACACATTTTTATTTTCCTGTTGGGAGCCTGGGATCTTTCATTTTCTGCACGTGTGACTTGGGAAACAGGGGCTGCTGGCCAGGTACCTCAAGGCCCTGTAGGTTGCCATGTAGAACTGTGAAGTGTAAGGTGTTGCACTTGGGCCGGAAGAATCTCAGACATAGATAAAGACTGGGAGAAGAGCTCCTTGAGAGCTCCTGAGAAGGACCTGGGTATCATGGTGGATGAGAAACTTACCATGAGCCAGCAGTGCGCTCTTGCAGCTCGCAAAGCCAATGGTATCCTGGGCTCCATCAGAAGAGGGGTGGCAGCAGGGACAGGGAGGTGACTGTACCTCTCTACTCTGCCCTCATGAGGCCCCACCTGGAGTCCTGTGTCCAGATCTGGGGTCCCCAACACAAGAAAGATGTGGGACTGTTGGAGAGGGGTCAGAGGAGCCACAAAGATGATTAGAGGGCTGGAGCACCTGCCCTACAAAGAGAGGCTGAGGGAGCTGGGCCTGTTCAGCCTGGAGAAGAGAAGGCTGTGGGGAGGACCTCATTGCAGCCTGCCAGTCCCTGAAGGGAGCATACAAACAGGAGGGGAATCAGCTTGTTAAAAGGGTAGATAATGGCAGGACAAGGGGGAATGGACTAAAGCTAAAAGAGGGAAGGTTTAGATTGGATATATGGGGGACGTTTTTTACAGAGAGAGTGGTGAGGGGCTGGAACAGGCTGCCCGGAGAGGTGGTGGATGCCCCGTCCCTGGAAGTGTTCAAGGCCAGGTTGGATGGGGCCCTGGGCAATCTTGTGTAGCTCCAGGCCTGGAGGTTAGCGGCCCTGCCTGTGGCAGAGGGGTTGGAACTCTGTGACCCTTGGGGTCCCTTCCAACCCAGACCATTATATGATTCTATGCTGAAGAGCTGGAAGCCAGATGGCTGAGTAGATAGACTGAGCTTATCCAAAAAAGAAAGCTTTCTGCAAGCAAGCAGGGAACTGAAACAGCTCAAGAGTCCAGTGACTGCGGTATAATTGAAACTAAATCCTCCTTCAAATCAATTACTTAAGTACTTTGCCTTAGGGAAAAAAAAATATAGACACTTTAATCAATTCCAGTGTATTTCTGCAGCACATGGACTACAGAAGCATAATTAAGACCATAATTGAATTTTCAATAAAAGGCTAAAGTGGGAATATGAGGAGTGATGTTGGTATCAGTGGACATTGCATTGCTGTGTTTTTCCATTACATTGGTTATGGAAGGTCTTTGCCAGTTGGCACTAAGCAGAACAGTGGTCAGTTGTCACTGTCGGGTTTCCTGATGTCCAACTCCCCAGCAGCTTGCCCAACAGTAAGCACAATTATACCGTCTGTGGAAGGGGAAATCCCTGTGCTCATAATTTCTCCAGTTTTTCTACCTGAGGTCACAGTTCTTCCCAAAATAGTATTTCTAGCAGAAGTTCTCCCTTATCTACATCCCATAGCATAATGCAGAGTTCAGGGAATTAGAACAGCATGATGTTGACATGAATATAATATGAAGCGGAAACAAACAGTTCTTTGGGGGATAGAACTTGCCTTACTCTTCTGGGTTTGTGCAAACTTAGGATCTTCCCAGCCACTCAAGATGCAAGGCCCAAAACTCTGCAGAGGACCTGAAACATGACATCCAAACCAGAATATTTGTTACCAGCCCTGGCTCTGAAAAACAATCAATGGGAGCTGAATTGAAGATTACCAGTCCCATCGCAACAGAAGCAGGAACCAAGGCTATGTTCCTCAGAGCCAAAGAGCCACATACAAAATACACTGAAAGCCAAGAGCTTTCCAGATCTTAGAAACCAGGTCTCACAAGCTCACTTTCCACAATAACCTGCTTTTTCAGTAGCCAAAGCCCAGGCAGTGATACTTTTAATGGGTTTTTAGGCTACAAGGAATCCTTGTGATAACCAAATTACATCTCCAGCATAACACAGGCCCATAGAATCATAGAATCATAGAATGGCATGGGTTGGAAGGGACCCCAAGGATCATAAAGCTCCAAGCCCCCTAGATTTCAGCTAGGCCATTTCTGCAACACACAGGAACAGCCACAAACTTTCCCGTAACGTTCCCATAGCCAGAGCAAAGACGTGTGATTACCTATATCTCAGGTGCCATTTCAGCAAGTTGGGCATATAGTAAAGCTGTTCAGTGTTCACAGGAATACTACCTCTTCCATGGAACAGTATGCAGTACTACCTTTAAGAGTCCAAGTCATGGGGGATTAAGCATCCTTAGGCGACACTGTTGGTGCGACTGTCTCCTCATGACTATTGTATTCTTTGCCATGACCACCCTGCTGATATTTTTTACGTGATAATTTGAACTTTTGGTTAAAATTCTCATAGAATCATAGAATCACCTGGGTTGGAAGAGTCCCTTAAGATCATCGAGTCCAACCACAGCCTAACCCTGCCCAGCCCACCTCTAGATCATGTCTGTAAGCACTTCATCTACATGCCTTTTAAATATTTCCAGGGATGGTGACTCCCCCACCTCCCTGGGCAGCCTGTCCCAGTGCCTGCCAACCCTTTCAGTACAGAAATTCTTCCTGATATCTGACCTAAATCTTCTCTGGTGCAATTCTAAGCCATTTCCTCTTGTCCTATCACTTGTCACCTGAGAGAAGGGACCAACCCAACATCTCTGCAACCACCTTGCAGGTAGTTGTAGAGAGTGATGAGTTCTCCCCTCAGCTTCCTCTTCTCAAGACTAAAAAGCCCCAGCTCCCACAGCCACTCCTCACAGGACTTGTGCTCATGCCTGGCTCTACATTTGAGAGCTTGATGTGGTTGCAAAACCTCTTCATTCCCTTAGTTATTCTTGCAAAAAGCAATGTCTCTTTATGTAAGTGTGTGTGGGAAAAGCAAATCTTCACGTTTTGACCACTGGTTTTGTATTTACTCTTCCTCTGCTAGGTCTCAAAGCCTTTTTGTAGGTCTCAAAGGCTCTTTTTGTAGCTAATTTAACTTTTGTTTCCTGAAGAAAGAAGGGTTGTTCTCTCACAGTGGCTGTGGCTACCGTTCAGTTCACATTTAAAGCAGGCTCTGCCAGTGTAAACTAAAAATAGTAGCACCCCCTTAACTCACCCCTCCCAGCCACCCACTTCTGCCTCTTCAGGAAGAGTCTGTGCATCCTTGCAGCTATCAGGTGAGGGAATGGTGATGGCTGGAAAAAAAGGAAAGAAAAAGGCAAAAAGAGAAGAGATGCAGACTTATTAATCCAAACCCAACCATTCACACATTTTAAGTGCAGTCAGTTCACCACCCAGCTGTGTAAATGCTCAGAGAGGAGCAAGAGGCAGCCTGGAGTGAGTGTGGAGACAGAGAGGAGTGCTGCATTTTTTCAGTGGCCAGCCTAAAGGGTCACTGCACTGCTGCATGTGTGCATGTGTTTGTGTACACATGTTCAACAGTCTTTGTATTTGCACTTTCTCCCTGTATAGCTCTTAAATCTGTCTGGTAATTTCAGCCAAATCTGACAGTAGGACTGAGGGCTCAAATACATGAAGAAAAAGGGGAGAGGTCAAGGTCAGAAACTCCTCAGAGGAAAAAGCTACAGTGTAAATGCACCTCTTACCAGCCATCAGAGAATCCACATGTGCAATCACTTCAGAGACACTGATGTTATTAGGCACCAGAGCATCCACACTGGAGAGGCACAGGATGCCTGGCTTCACAACTTCCACCACTCACCAAGCAACACGTTAGATTTACTGGCTTTTTGTTCAACTGTTTTGGGGTCTCTCAAAAACCTGCAGTGCTGACTGTGCAAGAACAACTCACTCTGGCAAACAATTAGAGGGAAAAAGAACCAGAACAGCAGTTAAAACTTCTTGATCCAGGACTCTTAAAAATACCCAAAAGTAAACCAAAACAAACAAACAAACAAACATAAAAAAGGCCTTAAACTAAGAATCAGCATGTGGGAGGAGAAACAATTCCCAATCTGCCACACACCACCCTGTGTCCACCATCTCAGGTTTGGTCCTAGGGGGCTTGGTTGAGCTGAGTTTCACCATCATGTGGCTTTTCAAATACAGAGCAAAGCCCGGCCTGGTTAAGGTCTGACAGCCAGTTTTGCGAGGAGCTTTTCACCTTGATTAAAACTAGTGACCAGAGTTTATGACCCTTCAGAACTGTTCTGTGCATCAGCAGGAATGAAAGAAACCCTTTTTGAGGAGGGCTGAAGCTCACCCAAAAAGGTCACCTGCCCCTTTCTGTAAACATACACTGTGAGTTTGACTCAAGGAAACAGGGAAGGAGGAAAGACTTTCTCCAAAAAATAGAATGGGAGAACACTTTTTTTTTTTTTTTTATCGCTCCCACTCCAAGCCACGGTTTTCTGTTCAGCCTGGTTTTCCTTAAGACTTACTCTGCTTTGTCCTGCAGAGGTCCGTCTTGCCTGCAATTCTGCGGAGCAGCATGGAGCCTTGCTCTGTAAGCAGCAGGGGTTAGGAGAATGAGAATCTGGAAAGCTTTTATCCCTCCCCCCTCAAAAAAAAGAAACTTCATTGGAATTTCTCTGTACAACAGAAATGCATTATTTTTAGAAGAATTTCTATCCTAACAAAAAAAAAAAAGTGATTGTCCTAAATTATAGCATCTATCCCAAGAAGAGCAAAGAGCAAGGGATAAATCTTATTTCCAAAAAAACCCTCTGGCAACTGGAGAATAACGTAGTCATGGTTGATGAGTTTTGATATAAATATGTTGAATCAAGGTTTTTTTATTGCCTTTCTCAGCTCAGCATTTGCATTTTCACTAACCCAAGTCTCTGGATCTAAGATATGAAGTAGAGCAAGCCCCTGATGCAACCAGCTTTTCTTCTCATGTAAGGAACGCGCATTCTCCAGGCAGGGATGCAGCCTTGCTCCTGAAGCAATACCAGAACACAATCTCACACTGCAACACGCTTTTAATCCCACTTTAATTCCACAGCTCTCACATGTATTGTGTTAGAATAGGACAAGTTACCTTTTTTTCCTGATTCATTTTGCCCATTGGTAAGAGTTGCAGTTGGATTAAATGGTCGCATGTTGTTACTTTATGTTCGTTGTTGTTTTGCTTAACGTTCGTTATTGTTCAAACGATTGTTTACTCAATGTTCGACGATTGTCAGTTTAACCAAGCGTGAAAAGTTTTAAGGGACTTGAATGAGGAGACCTGCCTAACAATATAAGGAGGGAACCAATCAACGGACGGCTACGGACCTTCATTGCAACAATCACCAGGAGTCTGAAGTTTCAAGCACACCCCCCCCTTAGCAACAACTGGCAGAAGTTTCGGGAGCCCCCTGGCAATCACTCACACATGCGCAGAGTAACAACAGAAGGTTCCAGAACATGATGAAGGCAGGACTATAAAAGAGGGAGCCGAAAACCACGAGGTGTGGCAGTTGGTAGTAGTGGACTCTCCCCCCTGCTCCCCTGTCACCCAGTGCTGAGATTTTGCCCATACCTTGCTTGCTGTAATTAATAAAAGTTTGATTGGTTAATTTTAACGAGTCTCAACTTATTGCATGTATGATCATAGACAGCTTTTCCTGACATTGCACCCCTTGGGTATACTGCAAAAGAATGGACTGGCATCTTTCAGGAGGAGAAAAAGCACCCAAGACAACCCCCCAGCTGCAAAGCAATGAAACGTTGCAATTTTGCTTGTTCAACTTAAACAAGATTTAACATATCAAGTGCTAAAAGCTCCTTGCCTCTGCCTGTGGGGGGGAAGGTCTTATCTTCTCTTTGCCACTGAAACATGAGCTGAGTGGCAGCTCTCTGCTAAGCTGGTTTCGAAGGCGATTTCACTAACCAGTTTTCCAAACCAGTTCAATTTTCCCACCACCTCAGGACCCATCCCCAGCTAGAAGTATTTAATGTGGCAGCTGCTTCCTGAGACATTTGGCCTCCTGAATGCATTCCTTTGGGACTAGGAAAAGGATTTGAAGGAAGCCGGAGGTAGTTCACGTTTCCAGCATTTTGTGGTCAGCCTCCTTCCCTCATCTGCAGCCCTGTCAGTGTGATCCTAAGAGAAAGCCCTGTCATTTTAAGTAATGTGGAAAGAAGCAGGAACTCAGAAGAGAGATGGATCTTCAGCTTGTGTTTGTGTGGGGGCAAATTAAGCCAGGAAACTTGTTTAAAGTCCAGTTGTTGTCAGAGAGAGATGACAACGTATTTGATTCTGGAAGATTAAGAATTCATGAGTAGCAATGAAGGCAAAAGTTCGCCTGAGGAAACAAGGGGTTTGTCTGGAAGGCAACAAGGTCCTTTATTTAGACTTTATCCTGCCTTGTACATTCCCAACTATTGCTTCATATTGTCATGTGCTAGTTTGGATGAGCAGCTGCCCTGATTTAACCAACAGCTTGAGATTACCTTCAAACCAAGCAGTAGAAATTGGTGCTACTGTAGATGTAGATGACCTGACTCCTACCTATGACTTCTATTAACAGGCAGATTTTCCTTATAACCTCTCAATACTTTCCAGGTGAAAACACTGAATCCCTATTGGAGATTACATATAGGATGGATCACAGAGAAGCAGATTTTTACCATGGTTATTACGTCTCATTATTCTTATCTGGCAAATGTATACTCTCACATTTATTTGTCACCTTTCCTGCTCTTACACTTGTAAATGCTCCCCACAAGTTAAAAATATTTCTGAAGTGACTAGTCAGATATATAAAACAGATGCGCAATTGCATCTTGGGATGAATTAATTCTGTCTGTGTGTGAGCAAGAGAATAAATGTGTGGGTAGATCAGGGAATACACTGGTCTAAGAACACCAGCTGATTTTTAAATCTCCAGATCTTGATCACGATTTCTTTGTGTCTGTGTTCCTTCCTGAGAATGAATCAAAGACGTTTTAAAAAGTAATCCCATTTCAAGCATCACATTTTAATTTAAATTAAACTATCTTAAGATAAGGCCAAAACCTATCCAACACTTTTAATTTCTGATTTTCTTTCATGTGAAGTATAACTTAAAACCAGCCAAATTGGCAGGAATTTTCCTCTACACTTGCAAAGCAAGGAGACAGCTCTGTAGGCCTTCTTTCAGATCAGTTCCTGTAACCTTCACTAGCAGCAGGCGGTACAAATACCTGCTGGGATTTGTAGGTGTAAGTCAGGCTACCACATACACCGGGGCGGACATTCACATGTGGAGATGCAGGTTTCTTCTGTGTATTCTGAACAACTGTTCTTTGTCTGAGAGTTTGACAACCTGGTCCTATATCTCAAATGTCAGGGCAACTCCGAGTTTTATGGCTGGGCTCAGATCTTCTCAATTACACCTATCATCCCATATTGAGACAGACAGTTGGACGTTCCTCTTTTGAGAAGGCAAGCAACACTTGGGTAATTAAATCCTCACCTCTGAAAATCTGCATTATAGATTCACATCCTCCACAGACAATACTTCACGAAAGAAATATTAACACAGTGACCAACAAAGCAATGTAGTATAGCTAACAGCAAAAGATATGGCTGCTTAACCATATGTCCATCCAGGAATCTATATGAGGCACTGGGGTCACTGAATCTGATTTGGGGTACCATAAGGAAACCTGTCAGCAACATTTCCAAAAATGAAAAGCCATATGCCTGGCACAACAGCCACCAGCTCCTTCTGTCACTGTGAAGTATGGCTTGCTTTTACATCATCTGCTTTATTACCTTCAATGGGACAAGAGATAAATTATGTACATGATATTGGTTTGGGTCTTGAAAGAACTTGATTCATTACCTGATAACACCTTATACAGCCTTGTGCATGGGAAGCCCAGATTCATCAGATACAGTTAGTTAATTCATTTCTGTCACTGGAAACTGTGCACTGAACCTTTTTCGAGGTGATTCAAGTTTCCAGGTTTTGGTGATGCGGTTTTCAATCTACAGAAGTCATTGTTTGCTTAATAACTATGATCTGTTTCATGGGAAGATTGTGAGGATATATGCATGTTTTGACATATTTTATGTATCTATGCTTTGCTCACACATTATGCTGATGAAACAGGACAGACAAACACCAAGGGAAGTAAAAACAGCTATGCTGAACATGCAAGGTTTAGTCCTCTTCATTTATACTGTTTCTTCTGCATTCTGTGGTACAAAGATGTGACGGGGCCAAATCCAGTTTATTTTCTCACATGCTTATTATATAGTAGTGTGTAACTATCCAGACTCATGCAATCTAAAATAATCTATTAATGCCCTTGTAAAAATTCAGGCCTTCGAATTTTCTAAGGAGCCTGCTAAAAGAAACAGCTACAGGGTCAATCTCAGGTATAACAGATTTTTCTTTTAGGCTTCAACAATAAAATAGTTGGTGGTCTCTAATGCTACTGCCTTTAAAACATTCCTGGGTTTTATTAGGATAGCCCATAAGTCTGGGAAGTCCCACCCTAAGCGCAGCAGCAGCTTTTGTTCAGAGAACACACGTTTCTTCTTGTACAATGTTGGACTCAGGGGTGTCTGAACTATGAATGGGTGGCTAAGGGCATAATAGGCAACAGGGTTCAGATTTTTATGAGGGGGGGGAGAAAGGCAGCCCTCCATTGTGGATGCTAATGTGTGGTGCTAATGTGTGGTGCTAATGTATAACACTACCTGAAACATGAAAGGACTCCATCCAGCTCCTGTTATACATGGTCAGATCCTCAATGGGTAAAGCATAATGAAGCTCCATTGATCTCCAGGGAGCTGTGCAGATTTACATTCCCAGGTCTGGCCATATATCTACACATCTATATGTTGCCCTTAGGCAAGCAGAGAATGCAGAGATTTCTTCAGCAAACTTTCCTATGAAACCACATGTAAATGAATGTTGTTTCTGAAGTGCAGGAAACATACCTGTGCAGAGCTAAAATACAAATACTGAGATACATGCAGTCATTTGGTCCACTGCAAATGGCTAAGTTGTTCCTTTTCATTCCAAAATGCCTGGAAAATAATGCCATGGGTCACTGTTTTTATGAAGCTGCATTTCTTCTTGGTTTATTATTGCCGACTGACCTCATGAGCTAACTCTTCAGAGGAGCACATGTGAATTTATTTACATACGTGCCAGTTTTATTAATAGAAGCTGCAGTGACTCATCACTGCACACTGCTAAAAATCCTCCCTCGTCTCATCTTCACAGTGAGCTTTAGGGTCCGTGTGAGTTTCCTCAGCTTACTTGGCTGGAAGTTCACACACCCTTGCCCTCTCGGGAAGAAAAGTTCACTTTTCTTTCTGAGATGGCAGGTTGAGTGGTTGCCATCCCAGTGCTCAGACCTGCAGCACCTTGACTTTTTGCAAGGACCACTGCAAGCTTTAATCCCACTTGGGATTTGAGTCCCAGATATCTTCTTGGCAGGGGACAGCTGTTCGCTCCACTATCTCTCAGTCCTTTTTCAGGGATGCTCTAAGGTCACAGACAGGCAATAAGAATATATAATTCAGATTTTAAATGCTTTTGCAGTATGATAATGTTTGTGTAAGATCAGGCATGTCTCTTGGGGCTGGTGCTGGCTGGAGGGTGTCGTAAACTTCATATAGATAATGTTTGTTAATTAATAGTTTTTCTTTATCCCCTTTTTGCTCTTTCACATAGCTCCCATGCCTTTGTTTTTTCCCTCTCTTCTTTCCCTAACTTCTCTTTCTCAAACCCTTGCTTGTTCTTTCTTCTCATGGCCTCACCTTTACAAAGTACAAATGCAAAGTGAACCTGATAACCTTACAGTGTTTGCATACATACAAGACTAAGACAAATGCTCAGTATATGTAAACATCTGCAGGTAAGGGTGTTGACTCAACATGATTGTGTCAGGCGTTACAAAACTGCTCTGCGTTGGTCCAACACAGCTTCCACAGAGGAAAATCCCACTACAATATTTGTAATTCCTGATCCAAACTTCAGAAATTATTCCTAGGGAATACTATGTTCCTTGAAAAACATAACTGATGCTTGTGGTTTATAGGCCAGAGACCGGATAGGGGTTTCTTCTTCATGAGGCCTATGAACATGTTCCAAATTTAGATGGTCAGTCTGTCCAAGTGAAGGGCAGAATTGGAGTAGCTGAGATGTTTTGCATAAAACTGTCTTGACAGTCATATTTTAGATATGCAACCACGTAGACAGCAATTTCTGTGCCCCCCTTTTGATTACACATCTCCAGGTAACCCTTGAGGGTAAGAGCAGTATTGCTCAAGTGAGTTTTAGCAAGAATTCCTTGATTAGAGCTAATAGAAGTTATCTGTACGGAATTCATGTCAGGGAAAATAATGATCGTTTCCACCTCTGTAATGATGCAGAGGGGAAGGTGAGGGTGTCACCTTCTAGCACAAAACCAGAGGGAAGTGTTGCAATCCAGGACCATTTTGGAGCACAGCCATGGAGTGTGAGAGACTGTAAGCAACTTCCCCCAAGAGCTGACAGGTCACACCACAGAGCTGAGCTGAACTGAACCCACGTCTGACAAGTCCCAAGCCAGTGCTTTAACCATCCTTCTACTTAAGCAGCTTTACCCAGGTAGCCTCAGAGGTCCAAAGTTTGCCCCGGGGTACACATTGGCTTCATTAACTTACTCTAAGTAAGAGCTGTGAGCAGAACTTAGCCCACAGTAAGCAAGATTTATGGGCTGAAAATGCCACATACTTTGCTTTTTATTCAATGAGGGGGGGAAAAAAAACACTTGAAACAAGCTGAGCGCAGTAAATGAATCAAGACTGCATATTTTTCATTCTGCAAACAAGAAAATACATACATGTGAACATAAAAAACACAGGTGCCCAAATACTGCAGTTACCTCCTAAACCTGCTATAAAGCACCAATGGCTATGTTAAACCTGTCTCCAGACAGATAGGTAAATTACTGTTATTTTGAAGGGGGAAAAAATAATCTTAAATATGCTTTGGGGTTAATTTTTCATCTTTTCCCCTAAGGCCTTCTGGCTTTTTTACTTGAGTTAAGTGTGTAGAAGTGCCACTCTCTTTGAACTGCACAACAGCTTCTTCTCAACAGGAAAAGACAAAGCTTTGGTTATGCTGCATTCCTAATATTTTTTGCAGTTTATGGAAAACTCCCATAAACAGAATACAATACAGTAAGCTTTCTCTGCTAATAGGCTGTCTAGACAGCTTAAAATATGACTTCTCCTTGCCTACCAGGTATCATGGCTTTTGCCTACCTGGTATCATGGCTTAAACTTTTGATCTTCTTTCTTTTCCCTTTGACCACTTCATAGGCTTTGACCCTTTTCAAGTATTGAATACCCAAATGGCATGTCATCCAAGCTGTTGGGGATATAAGGACAAGAATTCCTAAAACCTCTCCTTTATTGTGAGGTTGCAAAACCTGACTGCAATCTAACATAAAAAGTTAGAAAATGTCTTCCACCTTCTCTTCATGGCTTCACACACAGCACACCTCTAGTTGTGGCATGCCATCCCATGTTTTATTACCAGCCATGTGGACGCACTTCAGCTGGACTTTTGGTCCCACCCCTGACTCTGACACGCTGCTGCATGGCTCACTTCTAGCTGGCCTGGTTTTACCCCCTTCCCCCTTCCCCCTCAGGATCTAGTTTAAAGCTCTCTCCACAAGCTCTGCCAACTCCTGGGCTAGGATCCTTGTCCCCCTTTGGGACAGGTGGACCCCATCTGCCACCAGCAATCCCGGTGATGAATAAACCATCCCATGATCAAAAAAACCAAGATTCCACTGACAGCACCAGTCTTTTAGCCACAAGTTCATTAGGTGTGTTTTCCTTGTCCTCTCAGTGTTCTTCCCTGCTTCTAAAGGGACTGAGGAAAGCATCACTTGTGCTCCTGCACCTCTAACTGATCTCCCCAATCCCCTAAAATCCCATTTTATAGCCCTCAGGCTTTTCTCTCTGCCACTTCATCTCTGCCAACCTGGAATACCAAAAGAGGGTAGCAGTCAGAGGGCCACACCAGTTTAGGGAGCTGCCCAGCGATGTCCTTCACCTGGGTGCCAGGGAGGCAGCACACTTCCCTGTGGGTTGGGGCTGGGCAACATATCAGCCCCTCCATTCCCCTCATAAGGGAATCATCTATGCATTGCCCTTCTTTCGGTTTTGGTTTTTGCAGGGGCAGTCTTAAGGTGTGGGGATGACTGACTCACCCTAGGCAACCCCCAAGCTGTGCTGTCAGCCACATTTCCCTCTCGAGTTCTGGAGCAGAAAACCTATTGTACAGGGCACCTGGGAGGGCAAAGATGGCTAGGAGGAGATGCACCTGCATCTCTGAGTAGGGATGTCTCCATTCCTCCCTGTCCCTTTGGTCCCTGCCTTCTGTCTGATTGCAACAGGGATGGGGAACATCTTGACATGAGCCACCAATGTGGCTCATCTGGCTACAGGCCAGAAGGCGAACCTCATCCTGGGCTGCATCACATGAAGTGTGGCCAGCAGTTTGAGAGATGTAATTCTGCCCCTCTGCTCTGCTCTGGTGAGACCTCACCTGGAATAGTGTCCAGATTTGGAGCCCTCAACACAAGAAGGACATGGACCTGTTGGAGCATATCCAGAGGAGGGCCACAAAAATGATCCCAGGAATGGATCCTATGAAACCAGGCTGAGAGTTGGGCTTCTTTCGTCAGCTTGGAGAAGGCTCCTGGAGGACCTTATAGCCACCTTCTGATACCTTAAAGGGGCCTATAGGAAAGCTAGGGAAGAATTGTTCATGGGGGCATGTAGTAATAGGACAAAGGGTAATGGTGTGATAGTTTTGTGTGGCTGGGTTCTGATGGAGAACAAGGGGCTGCAGGGGTAGCTTTTGAAAGAAGCAGCCAGAAGCTTTCTGAAGGCCCGAAAGAGTAAACACCAGCTGGCTGAAGGCCAGAGTTGTTGACCAAGGCCAAGCCCATCAGCAATGGTCACAGTGTCTCTGGGAATCACATTTAGGGGAAAAAAATGCAAGAATCTGCATTTTTCCACCAGAAAAAGGAGTGAGAAGACGTGAGGAGCTGTGCAGACACCAAGGCCAGGGAAGAGGGGGGAGGACGGGCCCCAGATGCCCCTGCAGCCACTCCATGGTGGAGTGGGTGTCCCCCTGCAGACTATAGAAAAGGAGGGTTCTCACCCGGCATCAAGGGACCAGCCGCTGGCAGGAGTGCTTTTGGACAGGGGCTGTCTTTGGGGCTTTGGCTTGCTTTGGGCATCTCTGAGCAGCAGGGCCCAGGAGAGGCCCAAGGGGCGGGGCTGGCTGCGGCTGCGCCTGTGATTGGCTCCTTCGCCTGTCACAGCAGTGGCATCACAGTGGGGGCTGGTGTTTATAAGTGGCGGCCAGGCTGTACTGACCAGTGTAACCTGGGCTAGCGGTGAGTGTACACGTTGGGGGAGGGTGGGCTGGACAAGGGCTGGGGCAGAAACACAGGGGCCCCGGGGAGGAGGGTTCTCACCTGGCATCAAGGGACCAGCCGCTGGCGGGCGTGCTTTGAACAGGGCATGGTGCTGCCAACACTGGGGCTGGGCACAGGCCCTGCTGCCTCATGGCTGCCTCACCCTCTCTCCTAGCGGCCCACAGCTCTCTGCGGCTCCCCTCCCAGAGCCTTCACAGGCCCACTGAAGCTCTTCTCTCCCGCAGACCATGGCTGTCACCTGGTTCTTTAAGATGCTTGTGAGCACCATCATCCAGGAAGTGCGGGTCGTTGGTGTGGAGATGGATGAGGCCACACTTGAGCGCATGAAGCAGCGTGAGGAGTTTCTGAGACAGGAGATGGCTCGGCTCCTGCAAGAGATAGAGCTATTGAGTGTGCAGCAGAGCATCTTTGCATGGGGATTCTCGCTCTTCCACAAATGGCAGTTCTGGGTGGTCCTGTTCCTGCTCTGCAGGTGTATTTGGAGAAGGATCCGTCGGCAAGTCAGGAAGTGGAGGAAGGCGAAGAAAAAGCAGCGAGAAAAAAAATGCAGCATTGCATTGGATGTGGGCAGAATTTCAGTTGAGCCCCTCCTGAGACCACCAGAACCACTCAGTAAGTTGGACAAGCTCATGACTGAACTTATGCGTCTCTCCCGAACTCTGACCAGGAACAGTTTCCGGCCGCAACTCAAATCACCGATCAGGGTGGACAACGCCTTTGTAGCTTCCAGCCCTGACGCGCGTGTCACCTCCTGCCTGCTTGTGCCCGTGAAGCCTCCCCGCGGGCATGCCTTCCATCTGGAGCTGAGCACTGCAGAGGAGCGACCAGCAAAGGACTCACGGCTGCGTGTGGAGCTGGTGTGCACCTGCTCGACGGACCAGCTGGATGGGGACATGCTGTGCTTCCTCCACACCCCCGAGGAGCATCTGAGGAACAATCAGGGTCCCAGCCTCCTGAGCACCCTCTGCACTGGCCCCTACCTGGACATGGAGAAAATCACCTTCTGGTTCCACGTGCATGTGCAAGCGATCTGGCGGATTCTGCCTCAGTCCAGACAGTGCTCGCTGATAGCACTGCCCTCCAAGCGCTCCTCCACGTTCTGCCTGACAACTAAATCCAATGATTCCCACCTGATTGAGATCATCTTGGGGGTGCAGCATGGTGACTCAGGCACCTTCCTGAGCATCCAGTGAGCAGAAGCCAGTGCTACCAGCAGGAAGTACTGCATGGAGATTAAAAAAAGTCTTATTTAGAAATATTCCTGTTCTTTAAAACTTTTCAGTAAGAGGAAACAAGACATGTAGGCTTATTTTATGAAAAGGGTATACTTGAGTAATTAGACTGGAACGAACAATAGGGCTGAGTTAAAATCGCACAGGTAGCCATGGTTTGAGGACTGCCTGAGTTTTGTGGACCCTGTTTTGCATCTATGATGTTGTTCCTCCAGTTTATTTTATATGGGATGTGTAATGCCACACCACAACCAGTATGCAGTAATGAACTGTCCCAACACGGTATCATGCTGCTATCCTTAGCATATAGCTCCCTGACAGACAAACAGCCGACCATACTTCCCTTAGTATCTCTCCCCTCTTATTCTACTTCTTTTTTTTTTTTTTTCCTCTTTCCAGTCCTGATGGTCCTCATCCCCAGCTGTGCTCCAGTTTGTGGCATTCTCCCCTTTTCCTTCATATGCCCTTTGGTCTGTGTCCCTGTCCCCACCATGTGCATTTACAGCCCTTCTAACACAGCTTGCAAGTGTGTCTAGCCCCTTTCCAGATCAATTCTTCCGTTTCTCCTGAGTTTTCTCTCATTTTACTTGCTGTTTTCCTTTGCTATTCTTTTTCTCTCTAGATTTTTTTTCATTTTCTCATTTTTCTTTGGCAGTATTTTCTCTAGTTCCTAACTCCTGATTCCTAATCTATTAATCTGAGTTCTCATCCATTCTCCCCTTGAAACCGTGAACTTTTTGCATCCGTAACATCCTGTCTTAGGGATTTTCACAGCTCTGCTACCACCATGTGAAGAAACGCTTCCTGCTGTTTTGAACCTGGCTCTTACTAGCTCCATGTCATGCCCACTAGTTCTTGTATTGGAAAAGACAGTAAAAAGTTGATCCCTGCTCAACCTCTCCTTACCATTTGTGGTGCTGTAGACCTCTGTCATACCCCTACCCCCAATCTGTCTCTTTTCCAGAGTCAACCATTTCTCATATGGAAATCATTGCAAACCTTTGATCATCCTTTTTGCCCTCTTTGGAAACTTTTCCCAGTTTACTATATCTTTTTTTTCAGATGAGGGGACAGAACAACACACATTATTTGAGGTATGGATGAACCATGGCTGTAGAGAGTGATGAAGTGATTTTTGGTCTTCTTTCTATTCCTTTCCTAATCATTCCTAATGTTATATTTGCTTTTTTACTGCTGGCTTCTGAGCCCTGAGCTGACATTTTCATTTAAAGTTCACTTCTTAGTGGTAATAGTCAGCTCAGAGCACATCATTTTATAATGAATCTAGGATTGGCTTTCCCTACATGCATTGCTTTATGTTTATATACACTGAATTTCATCTGTCATTTTATTGTGCAGACACTCAGGCTCTAAGGACCTTCTGCAATTCTTCACCCTTCACAATCCCCACTATTAAAAACCAACAGGAAGCCTGTGGTTCCCTTTCCTCGGGAAAGGTTAGCAGGGTCTGAGCAACGCAGAGAGATTCATCTTTGTGCAAAGTCATCTGGATGAGCTGCTGTTAGAGTTTTCTCAGGACAAGCTGGGCACTCTCAGAGAGGGTGGGCAAGAGCACGCAGGTAAGCCGCCATGTCTGTACTGCAGTCTTCACCTAAACAAGGCCTGCGACCATGGGTATATGAGCACAGGGAGGAGCAAGGCAGGCTCACCCTCTACAGCTGCACATGTTGCTTGGGAGTTAGACTGGCTATGGTACAGCCACACGTCTGCTAATGTCAGCTCATAAAAGACCAAAAAAAAAAAAAAATCACCTTTGGTTTAAAGTTTGCCCCCTCTGTGCCCCCCTCTTTCCCCCCTCTGCTTCAAAAGAAAGACAGGTTTGAGTCTGACTCTGAAGCACCCTCTGCTACAGTATGTGCCATTTACTTTAGTAAGGCTGATTAAGTCATGCATTTACAAGTAGACCTTCCATCAGAGCTAATTTAAAGCAGATGTTCTGGGTTCCACAGTCAGGGAGGCATCAGTCTGAGAACTGGAAGGGTCTCTGTAAGAGTACTGTTTTTACTGCATTTTATTGTGCACTGGGAGGAGGTTAATTGGTGTAAAAGTTTAATTTCAAATAAGGATTCCCTTTTAAAGTTGCATATATGCATATACTTTTTATGGAGCGTTATATTACAAAGTCAAAGTGGGGGAGAAAAATCATCCAAAACCATTTCAGGATCAAAGACACCCAACCTGTCAAATGCTAAGATATTTTTATGAGGAAATAAGACTCACATTTTCTCCAGAAGACGCAGAGAGAATTAAGGAGTGGGAAAATATTTAACTAGATTCCATGGTATATTAGGAGGAGAAAAAACCCCCCACCCATGCCAATATGTTGGTTTCAGAACCTTCTGGCTTGGCTTCTGCTGCTGAAAATTGGCAAGAAAATACTCTGCACTGGGATTATTTACTAGAAAAGCAATAGATTTGTACAGTTTAACAATAGAGGGAGGATTCAGAATTGTCCATTTGCTCCATGTTCTAACATTCAACTACTTTTGGTTGTTATTTGTGAGCCAGAATAACTATACTTATCCCTTGAAATGATCAGCAGTGCTGGCTTAGCATAATTTTATTATTGATTAATTGTATTGCCCATGGAGGGGTTGTGGCCTGTTTCTCAACAATGCCAGCTGCACAGGCTTCACCTAGATGGGCGACCAGTTTTCTTATGAATCTTAAGTAATTTAGGTTTATAATTTATTAGAAGATACCTGATTTTTGCCTTTAGTAAAATCATCAACAAAAGAAACTATTTACCTTGAACTTCAGCCTGGTTTTGCAGGCAATACAAACTATGGAAGTATCCAGCTCTGGAAAATCCCTTCCTCCCTCCCAAGGGAGAGTCTCATCAATTTTGCTGCTGTTCCAACCTTACCGTACAGAACTACCTACGTGCCTTAGCCAAAGTGGTTAAGTGCTTTCCAAACCATGGTCTTGACAAAGCACTTTCATGTCTATCAGGGTAAGACAGATAAAGCCAGGCCTACAGTCCTTTTCTGCAAATGATGAGTGATTTACTCAAGGATTTACTGTAGGAAAACTATGCCTGCAGACTTCATACACACCCGTTACATCCCAGACTAGAGCCCCAAATGCAGCAGGCTCTGTCTCTGTTCCTGGTGAAAACTTCTCATCAAACAGCAGCCAAACACGTCAGCAAAGCTCTCATCTGTTACTTGTCCTTTCCCACCTGCTCAGGATACAGAGTAATTTCAGACTTGCGTAACTGAGACATTTTTGTGGAGCTCAGTGTAGAGGGTCATTTCAGACTTTCTGGGCTGTAAATCAGAGATTGAGCTCAGTCACGTCTTGTTCCTGAGCATAAGACACACATCACAGCCCTATCTCATGCTCTTCTTCCCGCCCCCCCCCCCCCCCCCCCCCCCCAGCAAGGACTGTATTTCAGACAGCTGTAGTGTTGTGCTGCAGCAAGACCTCTGTGGTCAAGTTCAGGCAAATTTGAATCTGCTACATTGGATGCACATGTCATTAGTCAAAGTGTCTGTCGAGTTCCTCACCTCTGTCCATCTGTCTATAAGTGGCACTGTTGGCTGCTATGGGGAGGGCACTGTCTGACCTCTGTGCAGCTCAGGAACATGGAATGTGCAGGGAATTTAATTTGGAGAATTCCCAACAGGAGCTGAACACTGGGCAAGCTGGAGGTGCAGGCATGCAGGATGTTTCCCAGACAGCAGAACAGTGCAGAACAGAACAGGAAATACTGATAAGTGCTACAAGGATGTCCATGCTGCAAAGACATCAACCTGCATAATCTCCAGCTCCCTTTATGAACACCTTCTTGCTCATTATTCTTACTTTCAAAATTCTGAAACAAGTTGATGCCAAGCCTGGTATCCAGGACCAGGCAGTTTTTTCTACTGCAGCCACTTGGAATAGGCATTTGCAGCTTTGTGAAAATAAAGGGATTCTACCCAAAAAGCCATAACTACTCAGTTTATACAACAGTGGGGTTTGGGCCCTTTTCTTTTCTTTTGCCTTAGAAAAATGCACCTCTGAAAAAAATGCTTCCAGATTCCATGCAGTTATTTTCAGTCCCCCAACCAGGAACTGTGAGGTCTTCAAGTTAGCAAATACTGAAATCTAGAGTCAGTTTTTCTGAAAGGTCTTCTGGAGCACTTAAGAGTCCTTCTGACTTTAATAAGCCCTTTTGCTTTAGCTTTTGTTGACATCAGTAGGTCCCTAGGTAACTTGGGGACCTACTTCACCTTTATGCCCCAGACTTGCAGTTCTTCAAATCTCTCTTTTCCCAGATAATATATGAACACCTACCAAGACCTTTGAGGGATTTGGCAGTTGCATCTAAATCCAAACTTGAGATCTGCAAACTTCCATTCTGTCCTGGTTCTGGTCAGGCCAGAGTCACCCTCCTCAAGCAGACAGCCCAAGTGAGCTGAGTTAGCCCAGGCTCTTTTCCACATCACCTGACACCACTCCCCCAGTGGTCAGGGAGGGGTGGTCCTGGGTATGTCCAGGGCAGTCTGAGTGAAGGCTCCAAGTTGCCAAGAGTCATTCAAATCTGCCCAGATGGAATATTTCTCTACTGGGGTGAAAGATGATGTCCAGAGACAACTTTCAGACATTACATTCAATCCTTATTAGGCACAACTTATGTTTTACCAAAATTTTCAGCTGCTCAAATGTCCACAGGGGACTGAAAACACCTGAACTGGTTGTGTCTAAGCCAAAACTTCAAGATCTGAATGTAAGAGTGAGGCTGACCCTTGAGGTCTAATAGGATCATTTCCACCAGTTCTACCTCTTTTCTTTCCTTGCATACCTGTTACTTGCCTCTAATATCAGTGGGGAGATGCTTGCCTAGAAATACCTGCATGGGTAGGACTTCACAGACAGTGAGATAATTCTTAAATCACTCAGATTTTAGTGACACATGCTAAAAACTCAGAGATGGCACTGTGCTACAAATGTGGCATCATCAGTTTTCCTTCCTCCCTGTCTAAATATATAGATCAGTCTGATGTTCATAAAAACAGGAGACAAAATGCAAGACTGTGCCCGTGGATGCATCTCTCTGGATCCTGGAGTCTGACTGCTGGTGCCAAACGGATGCTGCATAGCATCCCATTCAGCTCTGCAAACACATTTTTTGCTCCTCGCTAACTTAGGATGTTCCTTGGAGCAACACTTATCTCAGTATATTACTTCTATTATGGTAACTGTGTTATGAAGCTGAAAATAAAAGCAGCGGTACCCTGGCTTCTCTGTTAGTATAAAAAGGAGACCTGCAACAGTTTAAGACAGCTGAGGATGTGGTTCAAGCTGTTTGGGGAATGTGGAGTTGGGTTTTTTCCCCTCAAACTCTGTCGTAATCTCAGTGGCATTAGGAAAAATGTTACATCAGCCAGTTGGGGGCAGGAGTGAAAAAAACCTGAGAATTTGATGTAGTTACAGAACACTTTTTGATTTTTTTTTCCATTAGCTGATATTCTCAGGTTACCAGAAAGGAATTCATTGTCCTTCTCCACATTCACTGCTAGCAAAACAAGAGATTAAAAGATCTTTGAATAAATTGCCCGGCTGAAAAGTAGCAGTGCTTGTGCTGATATTTCAGTCAGGGCATTTACAAATCCAAGGCTGATTAGGCATCTATTTCCTGGTCCTCTGCAATAAGTAGGAAGTGCAGGAAAACCATTGTCTTTAGCTTGCCACTGCTGGCTTGCTCCAACAGCTATACATCATGCAAAGGCCTGACAAGCTCCAAGTGTCCATCTCAATCTGCAGCTGCCTTTAATCATGCACAGATTTATGAGACAACCCCTCATGCCCCCTGTGGAGATCTAGAAACTGTGCTTTGTTTTGATTTGACATACATTTTTCCATTAAAGATGAAGTGTGAGCCCTATTAGACTGCATTGCAGCTAGGAAGCAGAAGAGGTAAAGCTCTGTCTGAAACAGGAAATGATGACGTTATTTTGAACTGTTAAGGACTGAAGGGATTAAAAGATTTGGAGTAGGATTTGGAAAGTCTCTGGTGTTGCGTACAGTAGGGCTATATTGCTTGCCTCACCACCTGGACAGAGAAGGCATTTTTCCTATTTACTGCTTTGGGGGTTGTTGTTATAGCTGTGCAGCTCATGAGCACCACTGCACTTAATAGTCCATCATCATTTCTATCATAAACCCTTTTTCCCTTGAGGGGCTACAACGTCACAATAAATATTTGCTGCAGGGTAAAGCTTGCCACTAAAGTCTGGTCTCAGGCCTAAGAACAAAAGGGACACAAGGCAGGATCAGGCTTGGAAGCCTCCCACCTCGTAGTAACATTGCACTTATTTTCCAAAATGACCATTTCTAGCCATTACCAACAACCACAGACCAAAGACCAAAGACCATAGAATCATAGAATGGCAAGGGTTAGAAGGGACCCCAAGGATCATAAAGCTCCAACCCCCCTGCCACAGGCAGGGCCACCAACCTCAGGCCTGGAGCCTCACAAGGTTGCCCAGGGCCCCATCCAACCTAGCCTTGAACACTTCCAGGGATGGGGCATCCACCACCTCTCTGGGCAGCCTGTTCCAGCACCTCACCACTCTTTCCGTAAAAAACTTCCCCCTAATATTCAATCTAAACCTTCCCTCCTTCAGCTTTAAACCATTCCCCCTTGTCCTGCCATTGTCTGCCCTTTTAAAAAGTTGATTCCCCTCCTGTTTGTATGCTCCCTTCAGGTACTGGAAGGCTGCAATGAGGTCCTCCCCACAGCCTTCTCTTCTCCAGGCTGAACAAGCCCAGCTCCCTCAGCCTCTCTTTGTAGGGCAGGTGCTCCAGCCCTCTAATCATCTTTGTGGCTCCTCTGAACCCTCTCCAACAGTTCTACATCCTTCTTGTATTGGGGGCCCCAGCTCTGGACACAGGACTCCAGGTGGGGTCTCACGAGGGCAGAGTAGAGAGGGACAATCACCTCCCTGTCCCTGCTGGCCACCCCTCTTCTGATGGAGCCCAGGATACCATTGGCCTTGTGAGCTGCAAGAGCACACTGCTGGCTCATGTTAAGTTTCTCATCCACGGTGACACCCAGGTCCTTCTCAGCAGGGCTACTCTCAAGAAGCTCTTCTCCCAGGCTGTATCTATGGCTGGGATTCTTCCAGCCCAAGTGCAACCCCTGACACTTGGCAGTGTTGAACCTCATTAGATGCTCCTTTTCTATGGGTGCTCCTCAAAGATGCTCCTTTTCTATGGGTTTGGACAGCATGCCATCCAGTCCATGCAAGATTTCTTACTTGAGTAGTTTGGTGGCAGGGATCACAGGCTTCTTCCGGTAAAGATGTTCACCTAGTAACAGCAACTGCGCATGCGCCTCCTGCAGGCAGCTCCGTGTAGGACGCGACGCCTCACCTAGGCCTTGCCTCGGCCTCGCCTCCTTTTTTACCTCCAGAAACTATTTACACTGCCCACCCCACCCCCCACCCCCCCCCGGTCGTAGAGGGGTGCAGAAATATCATGTCTCACTATGTGGCCCCGTCATTATTTCATTTTAGCACGAATCAGGTGGACATATATCACACAAAGCAAGCAAATAAAATCAACCGGAGTCCAGAGAAGGGCAACCGGGCTGGCGAAGGGGCTGGAGGGCAAATCATATGAGGAGCAGCTCACGGAGCTGGGGGTGTTCAGCCTGGAGAAGAGGAGGCTGAGGGGAGACCTTATCACCACTGTGGGAAATACTGGAAATGTTGCTTTTGCAAACCAAAATGGGTTGTTGTAATTTTTGTACTGACTTGTAAAATGGAGAACTAAAAGGGAGTATTAAGTTTTGCTGTTAGGGAAAAGAACCATTCTCTCCCATAAAAGGTAGCTGGGGGAGACAAAGCTCAACCAAGAGGTTTATCTAAAACCTGTTTCAAGCTTTGACTTCCCTCAGCCCTAGGCCATGTCAGTTGCCGGGAAGAGTTCAGATAAGAATTGTTTGCCAGTAAGCGGTTGTCCTAGACAAAGAGATTCATGCATTTTAATTTTCTTCACCTATGGAAAAGAAAATCTGCCAGACATGCAATGAGTATTGTAAGGCGCCGTCGTTAATCCCGTGAAAATCCATAGTTAAACGGGGGAAGGAGGAAAACTTGAAGCCTACCACCATGATGCAACACTACCACCATGAGGCAACATTACCACCGTGATTGGGAGGAGTTTATGGAAATCATTTCCTAGAACTCATCTTAATACGAAGCGGGACAAGTAATGAATAATGTACAAGAACATGGTATAAAAAGGTTGCGGGCTCTGACCAAAAGTGTGCTTACTTTTTGGGTCACCCGATCTTGCAAGACCGTATAATAAATTACTGCTTCACTAATGTTTCTACCTGGAGTCCTTGGTTTAGGACCTTTTGTCATTTCTAACAACCACCTACAACTACCTGAAGGGAGGTTGTGGAGAGGTGGGTGATGGTCTCTTCAGCCAGATGACAGGAGATAGGACAAGGGGAAATGACACTAAGCTGTGCCAGGGCAGGTTTAGATTAAACATTAGAAAAAAAATTCTTACTGAAAGAGTTGTCAGGGCCTGGAACAGGCTGCCCGGGGAAGGAGTTGAGTCACCTTCCCTGGATGTGTTCAAAAAAAGGGTAGATGAGGTACTTAGGGATCTGGTTTAGCTTAGGATGGGATTGGTTGGACTTGATGATCTTCAAAGGTCTTTTCCAATGTTGTGATTCTGTGAACCATTTAGACATGTTGAAAAAACCATAAGGGCCTGATAAGTTTGCAAGAGCAATCAGAGTTGCAAGTGAGACGTTATTTAAAAATAAAGTACATCAGTCTATTCCAAGAGGATTCCAAAGACATGCTTTCTTGTCTACCTCTAAAGTCAGAAAAAAATTAGTGTAATATGCACAGATAACAACTTTCACAATTTCCTTATCTGATAAGAAATAGCAGAGGAACTCGCTCACTAAAGTGACTGTAAGTCAAAAATGAAACAGCAGTTTTAGTGGAGCCTCTGGGATTTATATCAGCTAAAGACCAGACCATAGAACCTGGCCATAAAGACAGCGTTAAATGAATCTTTAAAACTTTTAAAGAGATACACATTACTTTCAGAAATATTCAGTGATTTACAAGATTCATATTTCTGTATTATTATTATTTTATTACCTGGTTCATTTCAATTGAGTCTCCAAAGCTGAGCTGTGCCTGTAGCAGTGGCTTATACAAGATCTAATACTGAGGAAGGGAAGTATCCTTATCCTCAGTAATACTGAGGAAGGGAAGTGTCCTTATCCTCAGTAATACTGAGTAAGGGAAGGAAAATCCCATACTTGGGCATTTTATGCTGGGGAGTGGAGTGCTGCTTGGGAGGGAAGAAGGTATAGCACTGTGCTGCAGGCTGGCAGGTCTGGGGATAACTTCTCTATAGTATTGCAAACTTTGTGAGTCCCAACAGGAGGACAGAGATTACCCAAAGAGAACTGTTTTGAGCAGCATAAAACATTTTTGGCAGGTACATCCTGTTTGCTTCCTGAGGTACTACTCTGTGGTAACAGAAAATAATCCTATGTAATCTAGGGGATAGCTTGTGGGCATTGTCCCACATTTCTGCTTGGGTTTACATGAATCTGGAGATCGTCCTAATTAAACAAAGGAGGACTGGGTGGCACAAATACACACATGGATATAGCATTCTCATTTAGAAAGGCCAGAAAACTGATTCCCCAGAAGAAAAATGCTGGGCCAAATCAAAAAGTCCTCTGCTCAAAACTATTCCCCAAAGACAGAGTGTCTATAGAAGGGTTATAAGCTGTATCCTTTAGCAAAGCTGAACTAAAACACCAAGTAGTTTTATAGACTGCTTCACTGTTTGCAGTTAGGGAATAAAAATATGTAACTAAAACCTGTACCTATTTGCCAGTGGCTGAGAACCAGAGAAGATACAGTTTTGACTCCATTACTCTCTTTCTCTCTGTGCCATCTGCAGAGACATTATAGATAGCTATCTAGCAGAAGATTTCAATGCTCAGATTGAGTTCTGCAGCCTTTATGTGGATCAGTTGTGCTCATACCTCAAGGTAGTTTTCAAAGTATCAAAATTATCTCAAGATAACTTGTCACAAGTGATGTTTCCACGATTATAAGCAGCAGTTGACCAGTAGGCTGACAACAACCTGTTTTACTGGGGGTTTGGCGCACAGTTTTCTCCTGGATAAGATATACTTAGTCCTTATTGCTGGGAAGAGTTTAGTCCCTCCTTCCTTAAGCCCTGACAGACAGGTGGATTTTTGCCATCAGCCTCAGGGAGAATCTCCCCTTCCATTCTAGAAGCACGAAATGAAATCTCTACATTCTGGTCAGTATGGCCATTGCTGGTGTTCACAGGGTTGTTTAAAAGAGCTTTTTCCTATTGTTTTTCCACAGACCAGCCCAGAAATGTTTCCATCCAAACTACCATCACACAAAACTCCAGCAGAGGAGCGGAGAACAATAGTGTGCAAGGTTCCAAGTTCAATAGCAATTTCAAGGATTTTAACTGTCACAGTTAATTAGTGGCAGTTTCTCTCAGGCCCCCTTTGCTTAACCCCTGAAGGACAAGGCTTGGAAAACTGCTGGCTGAGAAGGCAAGAAAGGTCAAAAGAATAGTTTTGTAGCAGAAAGGAGTTACGGAGAAAGCAAAACTAAAAAATGGGATGTGATGTGAAGTGAAAGTTTCAGACAAAATTAAATTCAACTTCTATTTCCACTTCTGCTAAGGAAAGAGGCATGAGCCTGTAGGGTGGGGTCTGGAATCTGGATTTTGGGCAGGGTTATTTTAAAAAGCTGAACGCAGTCCAAATGTTGTTCTAGGGCAAGCACTTCCCAATTTTAGGGTATTTAAAAAAAAGTCTGGATCCTGATCTGAAATCTATGGCTTGGGCTTGTTTCTAAACATTTTTTTTTCTCATGCAAAAAAGAAAAGGCATCATATGGCAAACCACTGTAGATAAACACTGGAGCTGTGCTTGCTTACAGGAAACTACCTTGGCATGTCACAGATGGGAACAGACCAAAATTAGGGGTTGTCCTGCAGGACACAGCAAAGGAAGCTCAGCAGGAATCAAGGATCTATTCAGAATATCTGCACTTTGATGTTACCTGAGATAATTTGTAATTGCTGGTGGTGTTCCTAAGCCTTCGGTCTGTCTTGCAAAAAGCAACAGCTGAAGCGTGGGCAAATCCTCCAGTACATGTCCAGAGAAAATAAGAGGCCCTCACATTCCAGGAGAATGCTTGTCACAGTCTCTCTGTGACAGCTCCACATTTGATACGAATGTGGGAAGGAAGCTGACAGAAGGTGGAGATCTTCAGGCTAATTACCCTGATTAATTTGCCTGCAGGTGCTATGCAGGTGGTCTGAGCCCTCAGGCATTGACCTAGGAAATGCAAAGGGAATCCTGCATCTGCCACCACTCCCATCGGAACTGCAGGCCTGGGATGCTGAAAAAAATCCAGATTCCACATTTCAGTCCAGAGTTAAGAGTTTAGTGTTGTCTTCCTAAGTGCTTTGAAGAAGGAGAAAGATGTTTATGGAAAAGTTTAACTCCACTGGCTTTAGTAGTTTGCTACGTCACCTTTAAAATAACCCCAAAGTGAAGCATTTGTTTGCAGATTACAAGAGAATTCAGCAGCTAAACCCAGTTTAAAAATCAAACCAAAACACACATTCTTTCCTGAGGCTGGCAAGGCAGCTAGTGGGAGTCACACACCCTCCTCAACAATTGCCCTCTGATGTTTTATGATATTCTGGGGTCTCAGTTAGTGACAAACACTTCACTTCCTCGTGAGATGTGTTCAGATGTTTCTCCAGACTGCTGAATTTAGGGCTGCTGTGCTGTTTTACAGCTCCTTATTTTAAGCCAGTTTCTCAGGCTTTATGAACCTGGAGAATGAGAGTGATTTCAAAGGTGAAGAAGTAATTTATACCACAGCGAGCTTGACACTTGGATTATCACAAAAATCTCATTTCTGGAAACAAAAATGCTACACCAGTATTCTGTTATGCATTTTTAAGGTTGCATGTGCAATCCTTGGGCAATTAGAAGCCTTTCCACACCCAGAGAACATGGTCAAGACTCAGTATAGGCTGATCCCAAATTTACCAAGAAACTAAAGGCTTTGCTTACATGCTCAGGGCCAAACTTCTCTGTGGGATGAGAGAAATACTTCCAAGGCAGTTCTTGTTCAGATTGCAGAAGATTCCCTTAAACCCAGCAGGGATCGGGGATGTGAATATTCCCCCCTGAATTTTAGGGTGAAGAAATTCAAAGTATTCAGAATCTACTGCAAAATTCACCTTTTTCACAAAAGTTGTCCTCTGGTATCAAGAGCTGAAATGCACCACATAGGTATAGAAAAGGATCTAAAGAAATGCCTGTTCAAAGAAGAGAAGAGCAGGAATATCAAAACCAAAAGAATTCCCAGCCATTTGGCATATCTGAAATTCATGTTCCTCCTCCTCAACTGAGAGCCTGCCTTGCCATCAAGGAAACCACCATCCTTTAGCACCATCTTTGTGATACAAGGGGCATCTTGTGCACACAGGGGGCTCAATCAGACCCAAGAGGTGACAGATGTTTTTTAAGTTCTTTGGAGAGGAGCTGAAAGTAAATGGGGTTTGCTTTTGGTGCAGTTACAGGACAATTATGTAGCAAATTAACTTTTTAAAATAATGACTATGTGGGGACCTGTGTACATACATGTGGGTGTCTCCTCACCTCCCTTGACCCAGATGGTTTTGGAGTGTTTCCACTGGGAAAATACATATGCTGAGTTGCAGTCAGATGCCTCTTCACTGCCGTTGTGTTTATTTTTAGGAAATGCAAACTGATCCCCATTTTCCAGGACATGGTGGGATCAAACAGCAGGAGGCCATTTCTCTGCTCACCCTTTGGGCCTTGTACTCACTGCCACGCTGCCCCAAAGCTTTTGTTCTTTGTTCTTTTTCAGGATGTGCCTTATGTTTGCTTTATCCCTTGCTGTTCTTGCCCACTCTGCTCTATCAAAAAGATTCAGCCCCTTTATTATAGGAAATAGAAATGTCTTGGGAATATCTTGATATTCCTCTAGCCTCACAACTCGGTTCTTAACCATTTGCACTACGTTCCACTCTGTTTAAATCAAGGAGGTAAATAAAGGAGTGGTTTCACAGAAGATAAGACAGCAGTTACACCACCACTCTAACCAGACATGCCTTCATGAGCCTGTTTTCCAGGGAAGAGCATCCTCTGCTCATCTTCTCCTGCCTCTTGCTGGGTCCACGCAATCAGAAAAGGACCACGTCAGATTGGAAATGGCACAAGCATAATCAGGCAGCCACTATTTTTTGTCATGATGTGTTCATACAAGCAGCTCACTCTGAGCTCTCTCCTATACAAACTCCTGGGGGGATTTTTAATCCTCCTGCTTGTTTTTGTTCCATCTGTCTTTACACGGAGTCCCAGTGGAATATTTATTCTTTCTTTGGAATCTGCTGTCTCTTTCATAAAGTCTTTCTCACTTCTCCTATAAAACCATATCCAGGACAGAACTCCTTCCAGTTTCCAATTTAATTTTATTCCTGGGCAGTTTATACCCAGTCGTTTCCATTGTGGTTGTGCCTTGAGTAGCTATTTTCCATCCCTGGTGCTCTCCCTCACAATGTGTGAAAAGTGATTATTCCTTTTCAGGGCACCTCACATTTCTTTTTGTTTCAGAGGGGGCTGCTTTGAGCTTATCACTGACCACTTGTAAACAGTTCATGAGTTCCCCTTCAAAGCCATCAGAATATCAGGTGGGTACAGCACGCCAGACAGAAGACACGTACCACACAGCAGCCTCTGTATCAGGGGATGGTGCATTTTCAAGCTGAAAGACATCTCTTTAAATGAGTACAAGCCTTGTGCTGCACTGAGGGCAGGGTTTTTCTTTTCCTGTTTTTTGTATCCATGGCTATTTTTCCAGCTCTGACTAAGAAAGGCAGGCTGTATCTGCTACAGCATTCTGAGCACCATCCCTTTATGCAAGCGACTGCCACCTTTTAAAGTTAAGGAATCTAACTTGCCAACATTCGCTCAGGAACTGGTGCTGCCACCTTATTTCACTGGTAGAACTGGATGAAAGTCAGGGCTGGACTGCAGGTTTAATTAAGCTTAGTTAATCCATTTACTCAGTTGTATATAGCTCCTTTTGTCTTTTTGTTAGCGTTGTCAGAGTGATAGCTTAATGAGCTATCAAAGAAGGGAAGAGCAGGAATATCAGAACCAAAAGAATTCCCAGCCATTCAGGTCATTTACTTGCACTCCACCTTCCTCTTCAGCCCTTTGGCCCTCCACACACACATCTATCATGGCAGCCACATTTTGCAGTCACTCTTTATTTTGTAATACTCTGCTGGTTATCAGAAATGCTCCACAGGCAAGCAGGAATCCACACTTGCTCTGCAAAAGCCCAGATTCCCCACATCTCTGTGCAGGTTTCAACCATGCTGCACTTTTGCACCCTTGGAAACCTATCACAGGAGGAAGTTGTTATGATTATTTCTGTCCCTGGAGATTAAAGGAGTCGTGGATGGCAAATGAGGTGAGTGTACCTGCCCTCCCATCCCTGAACCACATGTTAAAAAGGGAATTTCCATGGAATAGTTGTGAACACCTTTCCTCACCCTAGTCTAATGAAATTCAGAGCCATCAGTAATTTCTTTGCTTCCTTGACTAATTCATCTTTGGGCTCCAGCCCCAGAGATCCAGTTTTTAATCCCAGTGTAAGCCCTTTTTGGACAGATTCCCCCATCACTGACACCAATCAAAGACTTGGGTTTGGATCCCTTGATCTCTACCCGTTTTCACATGCCCACATCCACTGCCTGTGTGTGCTCCCAACAGTTACATTCCAGCCTAACCCCTCTCCTGCTGCTTGACCACCATAACCCAAATCCCCATGATCTGACTTTTCAGCTTTGTGTCTCCTCTTCTAGCCCATGTTGGGGAAGAAGCTTGTACTGAGCAATCCCAAAATTCTCTTCTGAATTATTTTTAATGGTCAAAGGCTTTTTCTGCAGCCAGGATTTTCTTTTTTCTTTCTTTAATTGCAAAGTGAAAGGCTGTAGCAGGGCTGTTTTTCCCTCTTTTTTGTGCCAGTGCAATTTTCCTTGTATTAAAGGGCCTGAGCAATGTTTCAAGTCATGGGCTGCCAGCTACCCCTCTCAGCAAAACTACATTCAGAATGATCTGCCTATAAAAGCTGCTGCTGCTTCGAATGAATAGCTGCAAAGACCAAGTCATGTACTGTAAACCAACTCCACAGCTGCTTGGAGTGCTGGGTTTTTTTTTTTCTTTCACTGATACTGAATGTCAAAGCCCACTTGTGAACTTATAAATAGACCCATTGCTAATTCATCCTGGAAGACCTCGCTGTGCCAGGAACACACATTTCCTCTGTTTCTCTACCCTTTCAAGCAGGGCATCTCCTTTCCTTCCACTTCAAGTTTTGACTCTTCCCAGGCCAGATTAAGGTAGCAGCTGGTGCAAATCTATATACCAAGGATTTGTACAAAGTCTAGTTAATTCAGCTTTTTTTTTTTTCCAATCTGGCAGTAAATCTTTCAGCAGGGCTACTCGAGTTCATGCTTACAAACCCATCTGTGTTCATCCTTCCCAGTCAGCCTCTTAGACCATAATGTTGAGCTAAGCTGAAAAACCTTTGAGGAGTCTTCTCCTCCCAAATGCAATTTTGCATTATTTGTGAAAATAAAACCTCCCTTATTCACACTTCTCAGAGTTACTGATGAGTACAGAAAAGTGCTTCAAACATCTTGTTTTAGCCAAATTCTCTAGCTGGTTCTCTAGCTGGCCCAGCTCCCACATGAAGAAGACTGACTTTCACTGTATTCTCTGACCTGTCTGTCACCTTACTCAGGCAATTTTTCAGCACCCAAAAAGCAACAGCAGAATCAGGAATTAATTCGCTGCATCATCACCTTCTGTATCATCAAGAATTATATAGCTGGAGGCATCTATGAAAACACATCAGTCTTTTTTTTTTTTTTTAGGCTACATTTTTAGGCTTTTTCAGGTTGCATCAATCTATTTTTATACTACACAACTAACCTCTTCACTCACCTTCTGCTGGTTACCCCTGACAGCAGAAGGATGGTGGAAAGAGATGTACAGAGTCTGTGTTGAGAAAGGAGTGTACAGGGCAGATTCTGTCCTCTGTTCCAGCGCCAGTACCCTCTGTGCTGAAGCTATGCATGGAGGAAGGGCATAACAGGAAAAGCACATCTGGTCATGGCAAAGGGAGGAGAGGACCAGCAGCCACCACATTACCTTCCATGTAGTGTTCAAGTAAAAAAAAAGTCACAAGTAGATGAGTTTAAACATGTGCTGCCAGTCACTTGCCAAGAAGGTCTGCGGTGTTTTGCAAGAAATGGTAGTTCCTGTAGTGCAGCACAGTCTGAGTTGTGGTTCAAAATCTGAGGGTGTTTGGAAAGAAAAGAGGTGTGGGGGGGGAAAAGGCACTTTAAAGAAGTCAGTGATGCAGCTTTATTATATGGTGTGTAATGCCTGAGCAGATGAAGTGAAGGCATATGAAATGGTACTTGAACTTAGAAACAGCCATAGTGTGCAGCAGGGACTAGACATGAAAGCCAGGTAAATCCATGTGTGCAGCTCTGTGCTCATAAATTAGGGAGGGGGGGCCTTAATTGTTGCAGCAGTCCCCAGAGGACAGAGGTGGACTGCTTTATACCTTGTCATCTGTTCAGTGGAAGGGATGGATGGAGTTTGGGCTGGGGGTAGGGGACAGTTACGTGTTAGGCAAACGCAACATAAGGCATAGTCAGGTGTAAGCTATTTAACTCAGAAAGGAGGTAAATTTGGATGAAATTTAACATCCAAGACACTAGAGTAGTAGCTTAAGACCCTCTGGGCTTCAACCTCTCTATTTACTGGAACAGGTTGCCCAGAGAGATTGTGGAAGCCCCATCCCTGGAGGCATTTAAGGCCAGGTTGGATGGGGCTTTGGGCAGAGTGGTCTAGTGAGGGTGTCCCTGCCAATGGCTGGGGGTTGGAACCAGATGATCTTTGATGTTGCTTCCAACCCAAAGCATTCTATGATTCTATGATGCATATATTGTCAAGGATTTTTATGGGTTAGAGCCAGTTTTTCCAGTGGAGTACCTTGCTTGGAAATCTTTTTGGTCTTTTCTCCTTTGGGAAACAACCCAAACACTGCTTATCTGAACTTGTCCACTTTCTGCTCTTTTATTTTTGAGAACCTTGCAGGGAACACATGTCCCTGTAAGAGCCTTGCAGGGTGCTGGGACTCTTCCCATTCCTGTCACAGGTAACCTATTACATACCATCAAAAATAAAATCAGTGCAGAAGGAGATGAGTGCTTTTTAATTAAGACCCTTTAAAGAGTTTTCCTGGCTCCATTTTACAAAATCTGAGTCACCCTGAATCAAGTTGGGAGGAATCGGTGTTCAAACCTGCAGAGATATTATCTGCCTTTGAAATACTTAGGAAAACTCTCAGCCTTATTTGCAAAAGTGAAATCTGCCATGATATCCAAGGCCTTGTTTTTCTCAGAGGAGAGAGGGGTCCTAAACACCTTCACCCTTAACGCTTGTGCTGTCTGTGTGGCACTCTGTGGGGCTCCTGGCACCTCAGACATCTCATATTTGTTTCCAGAGCACCCCATAATGTCCCTGGCAACCTCCCCAATGGCTAAAGCCCTCTTTCCCCTATTAATGCAAGACCATGCAGCACATGGTCCTACCTCAGTGATATATGCATGGATGCACAGCCCTTCTCTCACACCTCCCCTCTGAGCTCAGGGCCACGGTCCTGGATTCAGGCTGTGGGAGGGAGCACAGATGTTCCTCATACCAGCCGTGGGGTATCACTGTCCTGCAGCCAGCAGTCTCCGATGACTCAGTCTCCAGCAGACAGGACAGGATGAGAGCTGGACTGGCAGGGCACGTGTGGGGTTAAAGGACACTTTCAGCTTTCTGTCAAGGACAGGGCTGGAGTGGGAGAGTGTCCCTTCTCCCAGGACACCATTGATCACAAGGGTTTTGTTAGTGGCAAGACCTCATCCCTCCCTAGCAGCACAGTGCCACCACCCTGCTCTTTGCCAGGAACCCCAAACACCAGTAGTCCCCCAGCAGTGTGAGGTGCCAGCAGGATTACAGTCCTGGGGTCATAGGGCAGAATAGACCCCGCGGTGCTGTGCTGTGACAGCAGGAAAACCAGCCCCAGCAGCCACGGCTGAGAGATGGGAGCTGGCTGTGATCACAAGAGCTGGTGGGGTGTGCATAATGGTTCTGCATCCAGAAGACCGGCAGCATATCCCTTGCATTTACAGAGTCACCAGTAACACAAGACCTGGCAGCTCCTCAAAAATGAGCAGAGGTTTGGAAATCCAAGATATTTTCTCATTCCCAAGCATTTCTGTCATACCCACTGGGTGTCTTTGTATTCTGCAAGGAGAAGAAGCAAACCAGAAGTGTGTAAAAATGGTGGAAAACCCACCCTCCTCAATTTGACACAATTTTTTTACCATTTGCTGGAGGATGGCTACACCTCACACCCCACACCCCACACCCCCACCCATTAAAATGTGAGTTTCCTTCATGATATAAATGCTTTTTTTTTTCCCCTTTAAAAACCAATGGAATGTGGACAATGAACAATTTCACATTTAGAAGCCAACTTTTCATCAGGGTTTATCCTTTTGATTTGGAAACTGGCTCATTTAAGCTGGAAAATTCTGTGAAATGTTGCAATAAAAGAGGCTCTATTTTTGCACTGGCTAAAATATACCCACGTAGAAACAAAGGCAATATAAAAGCAAGCAAAAAAATGCACAATCCATAGGCTCCAAGTTTCTTAAAATTTCTTATTTCAAGTACAAATGCTACATGGATCCTTGCTGTCTCTAATCATGATGCAAGCTGCCACCCAACAGCAGCAGAACATTTCCACCAGGCAGTGTTTTTTCCCTGAAGAAAACCTAACTTAACAAACGTGCCTTCAGCTGCCTAAATGTCATCTCACCCTGTTGCAACTGGCAGTAAACTTCCAAGATACTAGTCATATGTCATAGAGTCCCAGCAGTTTCTGGATTTGCTTTAGGACGGAAGCATTCCTGGGCAAAAACAATTCCCTAAAGAAGGAATCCTGTCCTCTGGGGTTTTTTTCCTGATTCCCTAGAACTAGCTTCTCACTGATAAGAGTTGGGGTTTTTTTTGCTGACTTCTGTGCATGCCATTGTACTCTATAAATCGAATCCAGCCCAATGATCAGAAATGGGAGTATCTCTTTTCTGTACTGTGAAGTAGAACAGTAATGGCCCACATTGTTGTAGGAAAGGGGAAAAAAAAAAAAGAGAATCCAAATCAATATAGGCATCTGGCCAAAGCAGCTCAGAGTTTCCATCTCATCTGTAACCGAGACATGAAAAGCACAGGTTAGGACTGGGCAGCAGCCTCCAACAGCAGAAGCCCTGTTTCGAGCAGTCTTCTTTCCAAAGTTTGTGCTTGTGAGTCAAGTTACAGCTTTCAGACCAAATACAGTAAAACCAGGTATGAGGATACATCCGGACACCAAATCAAAGCTTGAGGTAGGGTTTTTATGTTCCTATGAAGCCCACATCTATTTTCTGGCAGATATTTATAGAGGATGACTGTATTAACTCTGATCTGCAGTCAAGAAGTGGGATAAGTTACATGAATTCAGTGCTGCCAGTTGAACATAATTTCCTTTCAACACCGTGACCAAATTGCCTCGCTTTTCACACCTGTAAAATGGGGATAATACTTATCCCTTTTACAGGGGGTAATGCTATAAACATTAGTTAAATTATTTGGAGAAGCACCGATTTCATACTGTAAAAGAACTTGATCTGTCCTGGGTGGTATTAGACAGGAGGAGCTGAAATCTAAACCAGGAAAGTGCAGGAGAAAGGAAGCATAATTTCCTGTCGGTATGACATGCTCTGCAAGTGCAACTAAGAATAAAAAAAGCAAGAGCTTTTGGAAGAAAAGGTTTTATTTCAGCATGAAACACCGTGTCATGTTCATGCAGTGCCACACTCCTCAGTAAAGATATTCCTCATTTACCCAGTGTGAGAGGAGAAGCCAGTCCTTTCACCTAAAATTAATTGACTTTCCTTAGATTCCAGAGCAGCTATGGTGCCATGTGCCAGCGACTCCCATCTCACATGCCCATGCTGTGCGCAGTTGTCCCCTCTGGTCGCAGAATAAATTAGAGGAGCCAACGTGCTATAGCTGAGAAAGCAATGGAAAATCCAGGCAGCCAGGAAGCCCTTTCTTCTTGAATTCTGTCCTCCACGTTTGGCAAGCTCGGTAAACTCAGTAGCAGGAACTGAAAAGGAAAAACCATCACGTACAATTTTTCTGTGGTTTGCAAAAGTGATATAAATCAAGAGATAAAACAGCAAGGCATCTGTGATACAAGATTTGGTTTGTGAATGTTTAAAGCATTTAATCATTGTTCCTCTGCCTTCTGGTTCTGGTTGCTGGGACTTTATTATTTTACCTATTTTGTAAGGTATAATCACTTATATCTCAAGAATTTTCTGGCTGTGTTCTGTGTTGCCTTTTCCTTGCTGGTGTTAGCATATTTCCCCTCTGCATCTCTTGGATAAATCTGTCCATCTGTCCCTCTTTTCTACCTTCTGATTTATCACCTGAAAATTGTCGACATGACACCAGGGAAGTCCCCACGGTCACCAATGGGAGCACCTGTGCCTCCTCATTATTTCTACCACTTTGCTGCCTCGTCAGAGGTCAGACAGGTTATCTCTACCTGAAATACTGTCACCCCGCTGAGCCAGACAGGCACCCCCCGATTCCCCCATCCAAGAGGCAGGCACAAGGTGAGCTTACCAGGGACACAATGATCCTGTCTATCCATCTGCTGAGGAACTTTTCCATCTCTTCACCTGGAGTGATGACAAGTAGCATAGCTTAGGTTAGCATGGGAGTCCTGGGAAGCCACCACAAACCCAGCATGAAGCAGAGACTACTAACAGCCCCTAGCCCTGTTAAGTCTGCACAGTAGAGACAAGCAAAGGGTGAGAGGGGTCGGCAAACAGCCAAGCACAAGAAGACCTGCAAATAGACACTGCTGTCTTGGCTTATTCAGTCTCACATGGAATCCTCTCTGCCCCCAAATTCTAGTTATCCCATGGGTCATGTAGGGATCCCCACCCCCAGTAGGTCTCTGGTTTGCCCGTTGTGAGATCTTAGCTGTAGCCGCTTAATTTTCATTAAACAGCCAAGTTTCTTTTAGTCTTCTTCCAAAACTAGGAGCTTAAGCATTACAACAGCATCTCCTAGGAACTTTCTGCTCTCCATTGGGAAGATATTTCATTCTACTGAAGGGAAAATTTCCCAATAACTTTCTTTTGCTGCCAGGCATTGAGACCAGAGGCAGCGCCATGCCGCTCCCTCATAATTTCCTAAGGGACTCACACATCCCAGGCTGTGTCCACTACCTCTCGTTTCCCATTCTCGTTCCAGCCTGTCTGCTTGAATTAATTCAAAGGTGTAAGGAAAAAAAAAACCCAACAACCTCTTGGGAGAGCCTGTCCCATGCTGCACCCTCCACCATAAAACCTCGGCTGCCGTACTACTGGTTCTTATCAGCCATCACACCTTAAAGTATAGAAGGTGTGTCTAATATTAGCCAGGAAACGTTGCACTGAAGACCTGGACTTTTTCAGCTAATCAGTATTAATAACTTCCTATGTTTGAAGACAGCCCCTAGGAAATACAGGCTGACTCGTCTACCCAGTAATTAGATGAACTCCTCGAAAAAGTGCAGGTGGCTGCACCACAAAGGCACATTACCAAGGTGCAGAATATGCTTCTTAACCAAAGGGTAGATAATAGCAGCAATCATTTCCTTCCACTGATATAACATTAAAAAAAGCAGTATTTCTGACAGATTTGGCATCTGGCTGAGGCTGGAAACTGAAGCAGCCATTTTCTTCCTCTCTCTTATCTCACTCAAGGGAAATCTGTAATATGCACAAAGCCTTGATTTATTATTTACACTCTCACAAATTACTGGAAAAAAAGTCATGCAGTGAACTTTCATGAAAACCAGAAGATATTCAGACCTATTTGCTGTACAGGTTATACCTAGACTGTGATTTTTACCAAAGATACTTGTTTCCTGTGTTCTTTTTTTCCTGCCAAGTTCAGCCATATATCACTTTTATGTATCTGAAGGCATGGTGTAATGCAATATGAAGCTACGAATGGGATAAAGTTACATATTCTCCATTGATTTTCCATTGTATCCATTATCTTTAATGCTGGAATGCAAGTTAGTGCGAGGGCCGGAAGCCTCTGCACCTCCGCGCTGGCTGCTGCCTTATGAAAACCATCCCCTGGGGACAGATATAATCAGCTGCAAGTTGCAGAGAGGAGACAGGAGTCCCCCAAAGTGTCCTGCTTAATGGGGGGGTGGCTTCCCCGTGTGTAGGAAAGAGAAGGAGAAGGTGGACTCGGGGAGGGGCTGGGAGGAAAACAGAGAAAGACTGGAAGTGAAGGCAAGGGAAGGAGAAGAGAGGGAAAGGAAAGGAGCAGGACAGTTCTGCTTCAAGGCTTCCTAGCAGAGAAATGCTTTTTGCATGCGTAACAAAGGAGGAAGAGAAAGAGGTTTATGAACCGTGCTGTTGCTGTTGTTCCCTGCTGCAAAGTCCCCCAGGCACCACCAGCACTGCTGCTCAGGAGAGCAGTTGGGCAATAATCCCTAGCAAAAAAGCCATTGCTCACCAATCCTGGGTATTGTGGAAAGCAGGCTGAGGGCGCACTGTCATTGCTGCTCAGCCCCATGGGTCAGGGAGGGTGTTTTCAGGCAGTTTGCCACCATGGCAGCTCAAGCCAAAGGCTGAGAGCATCAGTGCTTGGGAATGAGGAAGATGAGTGGACCTGGAGGATGCAGCTGGATAAAGAAAGCAGGGTGCTCAGGAGGTTTGCCGCCCAGATGGGCCCAATTGTGCTGGGGACTAGATGTTAACACTAGCTCTCTAACAAGCTTCTCAAAACGCATATTTTAAGGCCATGTGTTAACAGAAAACAACTGTGCAAATTTAGCGAGTTCCAGCATAACTTTCACCCTTGTTACGTCTGGCCCCAGGAGTAAGAACCACCACTGCCAGTTAATTTTGCATTCCTCTCCCAAAGGGTCAGAGTGGTTAGTCATGCAAGTGTTCACTCTGGACCATCCCATGCAAGCAATACCAGCAGAATTTCCCCATATGTGGCTAGCTGCTCCTCCTGGGAGGCCAGAGCTTCCCATGGGGAAGGCAAAGGACTCCTCATTTTAGTGGCAGAGCTGTTTGTAATCTTAACTCCCCAGTCTCTGCTGCTGCCCCTGTAATGCATTTTTAAGACCAAAATTGTTCTGCAGGACAGAAGTGACCTGTTCGTCTTTGTCTGGCCTTTGCTGCTCTGGCTACTCTTGCTGACATCTGTGACTAATTCGTGATCTATGAAACCGAGCTGTGACCAACACAAAAATCTCCATTAAACCCCTGCCAGGTTGATCAGCTTGCCATTTCTCAGAAGAGCTGCTGGAGAAAAGATGGCTCCCAGTAACTCCACAGGATGACATCTCTGGGACTAGCAGTTCATCCCAGCTTGCCTTGAAGGACATCACCTCGCATCCGGCGGACAAGCCACCTCGCTACACCTACAACCCTGGGGACAGAGCGTAGGGACCTCGGTGCAAATCTTCCCTCAAGTTATTTGGCCTGGTAGAGAAGCGGCTTAAGCAGCCACAGAGCAAAACCTTTCCAGCCAGAGCAAGAAAAATCTGGTGCCTTGTTTGGCTGTTTTAGCAGGGTGAGAGCAGAGCCAGGCCCCTTCCCACCTCCCCCTTGCTCCATGGGTGTGTACGTGCATGTGCGGCACAGCAGGACCACTTTTCTCATTTAAACAGCCAATTAAAGCCTACTTTGGCACTTAGCACATGACATCAACTTGCAGTACTTAAGCTGCCTAGCACAGTGTGAATTTAATTTGATAAAGGGGCAACTAATAAAGATCTTGGAAGGCCGGTTAAAGTTCATTAAGCCTTTCCTTTCAAGCTACACTTCCCTCCAGTGTAAAAGCTTGACTCTATTTTATTTTTTTTTTAAAGCTGTGTTATATCCTGCCACCAGAAAAAGGTGCCTGTGTCACATCCCAACAGGGTATATTTAAAGTCTCGCTGTCAAAGGCAAGTCAGGCTTTGGTTCTCTGCCCAGAAATGTGCAGAAGGAGAAACAAAAGCCCCTTTTCCCCGAGCGCAGGGCGAGGAGCGCACCACAGGTTGGTGCAGGCAGGCTCCTGAGAGGGCAACTGGGCTTCTGTCACACTGAGCTGCATTCATCCTCCTTCTCCTGAGCCATCCATACGTAATTCCAGATGGCTTTCATAAACAGATGAGGAGGCTCCTCTGAGTTCACTGGCTTAATGAAGCCCGTATGGCTGACTCATGTAATAACTATTTAATCATGCTGATGAAAATCATTTTTAAAAGTTCCACCACACACAGTGCCGTGCCCTGCGCAGCTGTGCAGCTGATAACACAACATCACAGCTGAGGAACCTCCATTTTCCAGAGCATCTCCTGGTGCCACCTTGACTTTCATCATGGGGTTTGAAGCACGCACACATGCTTGTGCATTGCTGCCCTCTAAGAAGGACTTGGTCATCTTTCAAAATACTAATCAAATCACCTACAGAAGTGCCACAAAAGGGATTTTTTTTTTCTTTTAAGCTCCACATTCCCTGTGCAGCTGTTTCAGAGGTTGCTCAAGGGTTAACACTTCAGTGTTTATTTCTGCTCATTAGTTTCTGTTTGTGCTCTCAAATGCCCATGCCTTAAAAGTTTGCAGAGCTTAAGTGGTCTCCACTTGTAAACAGAGAAACAGCCACAATACATTGCAAATACTGAGTCATCTTAGGTGGAAATTGTTCCTCTTGTCAGCAGAAGTCATGGCAATGCCATGAAGGATACGGGCTGTCATCATTTCCAGAGCATGGACCTGAGTGAGCGCATGTTAAGTCCATCACGTGTTAACTGGTAGTCCACACAATTTCAGTACATTTTCAGCTAGCTCCAAAAGTCAGTCCTTCTCTCCCAGGAGAGAAAACTCAGAGTTGCTGGTCCCTTCAGAGCAGGCTGCATATAGCAGCTAGTGGAGTGACTCTCCCTGGGGCAAGGTTGGGCAGGCCTTAGACCTATTCTCATGTATCCTTGTCACACAGAGAGTCTGGTGTGGGCTTCAAGACTCAATGTCAAGGTTTGAACTTGCTCCTTGGAGGACAAGGTCCATAAATCACTACCTTGGAGGGTGGGGAAGGGCTGGTGTCATGGTTTAGCCCCAGCCAGCAGCTGAGCACCATGCTGCTGCTCACTTGCTTCCCCCCCAAATGAGAAAACGGGGAGAAGAAAAAAAAATGTGGAGACAAAGGCAAACCTCATGGATTGGGACAAGGACAGTTTACTGGGACAGCAGAAAGAGAGATAACAAGAACAGGACTTTATAGCGAAATATGCAAACTGGTGATCCACAGTGCAGTTTGTCATCAAACCGCACAGGTCAGACCATACAGATCAGAGCCATCCTGAAGCCAGACCGTCCACAAATCAGGCATCCTGGAGCCATGTGCCTCTCCCCTACCAGCCCCACTTTATGCTGAGCATGATGTCATGGTATGGAATACCCTCTTTGGCCAGTTTGGGTCACTTGTCTTGACTCTGTCCCCTCACAGCTTCTCACTTGCCTCCGACCTTCTCTTTAGCAAGGCAGTGTGAGAAGCTGAGAAGTCCTTGACTCCTTGGCAACAACAAAACATCCGTGTGTTATCAGCACTGTCCTCATCCTAAATCCCAAACACAGCACTAGCCCAGCTACTAGGAAGAACATTAACTCTCTCCCAGCCCAACCCAGAACAGCTGGAAAAGCCAGTGAGGTCTAAAAATGAGAGACGCCACCTTGCACAGGCTACAACACTGATAAAGCTCAAGGCACTCTGCCAGGTACTGAGCTTGTTTCCATGAAAGGCTGAAAGAGGAGACACTAACTGTATGGCTGGATTCACGTTGTTAACACTCAGCCTTACCTTTACAACTGGCACATCACTGTTTAGGAGGTCCAGTCACTACTGAGAGCTCTGGGAAGACAATGAATCCCATATGGATCTGCACAGGCTCCCAGTCACAGACAGAGGTACCCCTCATTTATCTACATGGAATTTTATGGATCAGACCAAAGTTTAATGGGCAGATATTTTTTATCATCAGTTGAACTGGATTAAATTTTCAGTGTTGGGGACAAGGCCGCTTGAAGAGCTTTGATTTGTCAGGTGATCTTTTCCAAATTCTAGCAATGCTGAAAGCTGAAGGTGTGCTTGCAAGGTGTTCTCATGTACAAGGTTGCTTACATTCTGATGGCGAGAGGGTTTATTTTCTGCCACAACACCAAACAAAATGTCCACTTTGTGTCTTTAGCTGTAAGTTTCCTTTTTAAGCACTTGAGTGTTCAGATCACCAAAATGTAGCACAGTGTTCATGGCTTTAGAAACTGGCCTTATTTTCATTTTTTCACTTCTAAACATGCACCTATGTCGAAAAGATACCAGTATAGGCTGAACAGAAAGATGACTCTGAACTTGTCTCATCCCCTTATAGTGTGCCCAGGACTTGCCCCATGCTTGCTTTGTGCACAGTAGGTGCTTCTACAAATAGCTGTTCCTTCATAGGTACTTTTTAAATCTTCAAGGCTGGGAAATGCACAAGATTGGGAAGTCTTCAGGTTAACTTTGAATCATATTGCTGTGGCACCTAGCAATATCCAGCTCCGTATAACTAGGCTACATTATGGTCTTTAGAGGTTCAACAATGAAATCTAGAGGTCACTTTATACAAATGCTTCATCCATTCATGAGGTTATGAATTTTGGAGCTGAGAAATCAGACTCTGCAAGCACTGGAATTCTGCACCCTTTCTTGTATCTCACTTTAGAGCACCTAATCAAGATGTCATTATAACTTTTCACAAGAGCACCTTAAATAGAAAAACACTGCAACAGTGCAGAGGTCTCAGTTTCCTTGGTTATGACTTCAAACTCTGGAGCTAAAGGACACCAAAAGAAAATTCAATTCCTATAAATTTTGCAGTGTGAACTGCTCATGACTCAAAGTTCCCCAGCCCCTAAGAGTCGGGAGAACAACCCTCTAAAGTACAGTCCGCTACTATCTCTGGAAACTTCAACCCACCAGTTTCACACTCAGGAAGGTTTAGGCTGCAAATGGCAGGAGAGGATTTATGTGCTCCTCTGAACAAAATATGTCAGGGTAGGAAAACTTGACCGGCCAGTTTTGAGACATGCCTGCCATAAATAACCAATTGATTGGCCGACTCGCAAAGCCATTAGCAGGCGTGGGGTGCCTGCTGAGGTTCAGACACAGCATAAAATGATGGAGGTGCCAGCAAAATGGACACATATTGGCTATGCAGTCATCATCCAGCAGCCGGCTCAGGAGGGCTTATGAAAAATGGAGTGGCTTTCATCTTGCTCGTTTGACACCATAACTCTGGAAGGGGACTGTGCGTGGGATCCAGTCAGTCATGGGCAGCCAGGGAAGAAAAGAGAGATGAAATGGCCACCCTGTGCTTGAGCAGTAAATCATCTGGAAGAGTAAAAGTGTTTCGAATGAAGTTGGAGATCCTTCGGAGACAGTGAGTTGCTTCTGCTGTAAATCAATACAGCTGCCAAGCAGCTCCAGTAGGTCTGAGCTAATGCAGCTTTCCACCCCCTGAAAAGTGGCAGCAGCAGTTACAGGAGAAGGGAATTTAATGATTCAAATCACGGGTTGACAGGACATGGGGATACGCGTTACTGTCTGAAAATGGACCATTTTTACATTTTCCCTCCATCTTCCCTCCCTCTCCCCCACCCCCCAAGAATGGATGCAGTGCATCCAATCTTCAGTCTCACTTTCTGTACTTGGATTGATCTTTTTGCACTGTCCCACCTTAATGGCAAGGGAAAAGGTAAGAGTAGTCCTGGAGCTTCTCATTCTGGACAAGAACTGGCCCTAGGAAGCAGAGCAGACTTGATGCTGGTCTACTCCAGACACTTACACCAATCTGAGATGTGTGCACCGTGCAGTTGAGTAGGGATGGGTGTAAATGGCTACAAAAACAGCAGTAATGATGAACCAGAGCCAGCTCCTCAGGGAGGCTGTGGCTTTGGGCATTAGCCTTCAACAAGCAAGACAGGGCCTTGTTGCAGTGTGAAACATGAGATGAGAAGTGATGGCTGGGAGATAAAAGGTAGATAGGAAGAATCTGGGTATGTGAAATTATGTCAATCTGTTCCTGCTCAGAATCACACAGAATCACAGAATCTTAGGGGTTGGAAGGGACCTCAAGAGATCATCGGGTCCAACCCCCCTGCCAAAGCAGGCTCCCTATCTCATATTACATAGATAGGTGTCCAGACGAGACTTGAATCTCTCCAGAGAAGGAGACTCCACCACCTCCCTGGGCAGCCTGTCCCAGGGCTCTGTCACCCTCACTGGGAAAAAGCTCTTCCGCATGTTGGTGCGGAACTTCCTGTGCTCCAGCTTACAGCCATTGCCCCTTGTCCTGTCCCCACAGACCACTGAAAAGAGGCTGGCCAATTCCCCCTGCAACCCATGTCTAAGATATTTATAAACACTAATTAGGTCCCCCCTAAGTCTTCTTTTTTCCAGGCTGAACAGACCCAGCTCACTCAGCCTCTCCTCATAGGGGAGATGTTCCAGACCCCTAATCAACTTTGTCGCCCTTCTCTGGACTCTCTCCAGAAGGTCCCTGTCTTTTTTATACCAGGGAGCCCAGAACTGGACACAGTATTCCAGGTGGGGCCTGACCAACGCAGAGTAGAGGGGGAGGATCACTTCCTTCGACCTGCTGGACACACTCTTCCTGATGCATCCAAGTTCTTTCCAAGCTGTTCCTGCTCAAGGAGATTGTGGGCCAGCTCCAAGTTCCAGCTGTCTTGGTGGCTGTCTTCTCCTGGGTTAGCCAGATTGCCTCTAGTACTGGCTTTCAGAGGGATGAGAAAGCCCTCAGTTGTGGCATTGCCACACTCAAACCCATCGGCTCTTTCAGAACCAGCATGTTCCTCCACTATGTAGGACTCTGCTGCCCCAGACAGGTTTTCATTTTATGGATTAGATTCAACAGCTTCTTTTTTTTTCCTCTCTCCAGAGAGAAAAGGCCTGCAAGGGAAGAATTGGTACCAAATAATTACACAGTATGCAGATATGCACTGGCCGAGTATTGACATGCAGCTGCCCAGGTGGTTTCCTGGTGGCTCCTAAAACATCACAAATGGTGAGCACCAGCAGAGGATTCATCTGCTTACAGGAATCTGGCTTTATTCTTACAAATTACAAGACTGCACAAGCATGATTGTGTCTCAAAGTCTCACTAGCTAACCTCCAGTTTTATTATGGCACCCTGCTCCCCCAGTGATGTCTTTCAAAGAGGCAAAAACATTTCAATATCTCCCCAGCCAGCTCTAGTCATGCCCCCCACACCCCCCCAAAGATAACTACTTGCACGCAGCACTGTCAGAAGCACCTGCTTGAACAAACCTTCAAGCAGAGCAATCTGAAGGACAAGCATTGCAGGAGTGAAGACCTCATACATGTTCAAAGCACTATCCCCAGAACTTGTGGTATCACTTTAGTCAACACATTAAAAACACCAAGGGTTGGAGTCGTTGGAGAATGGTATTCATGACTCCTCTTCAACACTGTTTTGGCCCATGATCTCTGAAACTGTAAGCTGAAGTTAATAGGCAGAGGGAAAAAAAGCAATCAGGTAAATATTTCTCATCTCTGGAATATGGAAAGATGAGGTGTTCCCAGGTAGGATGGGGTGTGTCTGCTCTCAGGAAAAAAAGGGAAAAGAAGGTCAGTGGAAAGGGACTTTATGTCTGGAAAACACAGAGGAAACTGCTGCCAAATACTTGGAATTTATTCTCTCTTTTTTGTTGTTCTTTTTTTGAACTGAATTCAGCCTTGGGCAAAGGATTGGAGGGAAGAAGCTGTTGGACTCTCATGTCTGTTTTGCAGGCAGTGCTTCCTTTGAATTCATGAGCTTTTCATATAAATTAGGGAGATAAGAATGATCATATAAGAACAGGAGCTCAGTATCTCATCCCTGACAGTAGTCAGTAATAATTGCTTTGGAAACAAGTCTCAAAAGGCTAAGAGCAGTTGTCCCACATGCAACCAGCTTCCAGCCCACAGCATTTTAGGGTCTTCTGAAGACAGATGCTGTATCTGCAAGCTGTTGCAGCGAACAGGCACTCTCTGTGCTGTTTTCCATGGCTTGTTCAACCCTATCCTTTGAAATCTTTAGCTACCACATCATAGAATCATAGATTCATAGAATCACAGAATTATAGAATCATAGACTGGTCTGGGTTGGAAGGGATCCCGAGGCTCATAGAGTTCCAACCCCCTGCCACAGGCAGGGCCACCAACCTCAGGCCTGGAGCTACACAAGGTTGCCCAGGGCCCCATCCAACCTGGCCTTGAACACTTCCAGGGACGGGGCGTCCACCACCTCTCTGGGCAGCCTGTTCCAGCACCTCACCACTCTCTCTGTAAAAAACTTCCCCCTAATATCTAATCTAAACCTTCCTTCCTTTACTTTTAATCACTAGTGATGTGTTTTGCAGTGCCAAAAAGCCTCTTAGAAAAGTAGTTCTTTTTGTTTCCTTTAGCCTTGCTGCTGGGCAGTTTCTTTAGGCACCAACTAGTCCTGGTTTTATGGGACCACAGGAATAATGGCTCCACGTTGACTTCATAACTACCAAGGGCTCAGTCCACATCTCCTTCCTAGCTTCCTTCCAAGAAGTGACTTACTCCTTTTCCTTTTTCTTTTTGAAACCTAACACTACATTTCATACAAATATTTAGCTACAGGAGAGAAAGCACTTGTTTTGGAAGTGTCATTTCAGTACATACAGCCCAAATGTTTATAAATACATACCTGCACCCAGACACAGTGCTTGTCAAAACACATTCAAAGGATACCTAGGTTCTTTCATGTATTACATACTCAGAGTGAAAATAACCGACTATATTTAACCCAGATCCAAGCCCAGACTAAATTATTTTAAAGGTCAATTAAAGAACAGAAAAATCTCACTAGCTAAGAGATTAAAAGGTCCTGTTCACCTGCAATTATAAGGGCTTTAACAGAACTAAAGCACAGGATGAGGAATTGTAATAATTAGGTACCGTTTCATATCAAAATCATCGACAGCTCCAAGGTTCCACACCTGCCAAGACCTGAATTCGGATGACTGCATTTGGCCTACAGCAGTTGATGGAAACTCCATCACTCACCACGCTGATGTAGTTGTTTGGAACCCAACGGCTCCTGGCAGGGAGAATGCATTTCAGCTTCTGTTGAATGACTGCACACATGATGAGCAGGAGATGAGATAGACCCAAAGCCGGTGCTCAAATTTGGATTATGTTTTGGCTGGTGCTTAAAGTTCAGGTCTGAGGCCAAGTGAAGGCTGGAATTTAGCCTGCAATGTAATCCTGAAATCACATGGACTCCTCTCTTCAGGTACTGGACTCGGTGGCAGAGACCTGGGGGAACCTTCTCCCTTGCGACTGCGAGTCTGTCAGTTTGGCAGGGGGCCGCTGTGCTTGCTGCATTCCTGTTCTTTGACTCTATGTGAGTCAGTTCTGGAAAACTCTTATTTGACCACAACTGGAAAAGAAAGAGTGAAGAAAACCGAAGCCAAAACCCATAGATCAAATTTGTAGAACAGGTATGAACCACAGAGTCCAGTTTTCTACCCCAGACATCCCAGTGTGGTCTGTGCAACAGCCACAAACAGCCAAAGCAAGCTTGCTCATGGAGCTGAGACCCCTCTGCAGTCACCCAACCTGAGCCAGGCAGGCCATAGCAGGAGAGGAATGAACTCAGTGAGCCAAATCCCTGAAGAAACATTGGGATTTGTTCTCTCTGGCTGCTCGGAAGAGATATTTCCAGAACTTAAGTCAACACCTTCCTTCAACCTCAGAACACCTCCTTTGGTAAACATAATCACCTTCCAGGTTTGGGCCTGACACAGAAAGAGATCAGTCCACATAGGAATGATGTTTAGCACAGGTCACGGTTTAAAATGCCATCAGAAATATCTGGAAGGGCGTTCGTGTTTCAGCTTTGCTAGCAGCCCTAAGGTGAGGACACTTCAGTGCATCTGCTCAAGGTGTGGATTTGTGATGTGCACCAGACCATTTGTGCAATAAGCAGAAATGATGGCCCAGCTCAATTTCGTGTGCAGTCTGCAGTTTTTTAACGTGTCTGACACACTGGGAACCCGTTTGAAAAGCAGCGATGGAAACCCTGGAAAGCAAATGGAAGTGAAGAAAAGCCCTTGGTGTAATTTTACAGCGTGTGAAAGACTTAAAGCAAGAAACACAACCAGATGCCACAAGGAAACTACTTTCAATTAGTTCTGCTTTGTGTTATACCTACCGATGAAAAATAAAAACAAATTCATTCTGTCAACAGCTCTATCTATAGCATAATCCTTAAATGAACTCATCCGTCAAACTGGTCTCCTCTGGCAAAACATGTTACAATCTCTGTTTCTCAGCTGTGTGCATCAATCATCTGCTTCCCAAACCCACTGGTCAACTTCTTAGGGACCCAATATATTTTTATGGGGCTAAACAAACCAGTTGCAGGGCACCAACTTCACCACACCACCTACATACATGTTCACCTACTAGCGAGCTCTGTGATGTCAGGGGTGCTGCTCTCCCATCGAGGTGACATGGTAAAGGTGCCTGGCCTGGCATAAAAGCAAACCTCAACCTCCTTGCCCCAGCAGCATACATGTGACGTGCTGCTGGACAAAGCAAGAGCACTGGAGAACCAACCAGATTTTCTTTCTAGGAGGACAGTTCAGAAAGTGACATTTGAACCAGAAGATAGGGAGGTTTATAGACACAGTTTTAGGCCAAAGCTAATGGTTCATATTGAAGTTGCAGCAGCAGAACCCCACCCAACAGCACAGTCACATGTGCAGTGTTCTTTAGTGGTGTATACTCCCCATCCTCTATGCAGGAGCTCTTTGAAGAGGAAGGTCCCTTCCCAGGGCTATGAAGGCTGCTGCAGCCCAAGTGCTCAACCTCCTTTAAGCAAAAAGATCCTGTGAGAGGAAGACCTGCTCTCATTCGCATGTTATTGATAGGAATACATGGGTGCAGCTACACTCCATCCTGGATGAACAAAGGGATGTAGGTTGGGGAGTTTGCAAGGATTTTGGTACCTAACCTCCCATGCTGCCTAAGAGGCAGAACTGGCCAGGCTGAGATAACACTCCATATGAGCCACATCTGGATGGAGTGGCCAGAGAACAATTTCAGTCATTGTCACTGAGGGCTGAAACCTGCCTCAAAGCCATCCTTAAAATCCATCCTCTGCTGTCAGCAGAGACTTGTGCAGTTGGTGCTAAACCTAAGCTTAGAAAACCTAAACTGAAAGGCTAAATCAGACCTGGGTGTTTCTTGCAGGTGTATTAGCCTAGCCAAGCAAACTCCAGCAGTGGTTTTATCTGAGGTCACTTCATCAAAGTATATTACTTAATTGTATTTTTAACTGCTAAACTAACAACTTTTATGAAATTTCTCTGAATTCCTCAAAGTAATTTATGATGCAGATGCCAGTACAGACATCTAAGGGATTCTGAGGAAAGGAGACATTATCAGGGATAACCTGGTCTTACTGTCCCAGCAAGAGAACCAGCTGCTTTTGGCATTACAGGACCAGTGATATCTAACCAGTAGTGGGCTGTTCAAGATAAACTTCCATCACCTCCTATGGGTTGCAGTTACCTGCTTCCAGGTTTGAAATTTTTTGATGTAAGTCTTTACAAAAAGCCAAACCTTTCAGAAAGATCTGGATAACATCTCCTTGAATCATGGGGAGCAAGAATGGCAAACGACTCTCCCTGCCAACAAGGAGACCTTACAGAGGTCTGTTATCGATCAGCTTGGGTCCACATGAAAAATGCAAAGACAAATACCTGTGAGTAACACTGCAGAAAGCCAACTTAAGAGGCTTTAAAAAAAAAGGAATATGAACTTTATAGCCACATTTATAACAATATCAGAGTTTATTGAAGGGCTGGACAGTCTGGAGAAAAGCTGGAGAAAGTCCAGCAAAGGGACATGGAGATGATTAAAGTACTGGAGCATCTCCCCTGCAAAGAAAGGCTGAGTGACCTGGGGCTGTTCAGCCTCGAGAAAAGAAGGCTGAGAGGGGGTCTGGTCAATGTTTATCAATATCTGAAGTGTGGGACACAGGGGGAAATGGCCAACCCCCTTTCAGTTGTCTGTGGGGACAGGACAAGGGGCAATGGCCTCAAGTTGGAGTACAGGGAGTTCCACACCAATATGTGAAAGAGTCTTTTCACAGGGAGAGTGACAGAGCCCTGGGACAGGCTGCCCAGGGGGTGTGGAGTCTCCTTCTCTGGAGATATTCAAGACCCATCTGGATGCCAACCTGTGCAACCTGTCCTAGGGAGCCTGCTTTGGCCCAGTGATCTCTGGAGGTCCCTTCCAACCCCTATGATTCTGTGATTCTATGAAAATACATCCATAATGTGGTGACCTACCTCTTCCAGGATGGAGATTGACCATGAGCAAACTCAAGGGAACTGTGCACCCTCTTCTGCAGGCAGAAAGTCTCAGGTGCAGGAGAACACAGAAGTGGCCCATTGGTGCAGACAGATGTCAATACATCTCACTGCAGAAGACTGCAAAGGCAACGGGATTCATGGTTTGCTGTGGATTTGACAGATCAGGCATGCCTGGGGCTTCCAGATGCGGTCGGTCTCAGTGCTGGGCCTGGCAGCCTGAGGAGGAGGAAGGGTCTCATCTGAGCTGAAACCAAAGTCAGACTTCCCCAAGGAACAAAGCCATGACTCCTGGGCATGCATGTGCCGGAGGCATCTCAGGGCAGACAGGTGCCTGGCTTTCATCCATACACAGGGATGGACCAGGCATTTTGTCAGTTAAATGCCTCCAGCACCAATACCCTTGGGAGGAATGAAAAGTTGCCAGCAGGGCTGGCTGAAAAGCAAAGCAAACAAGGCACGAATCACTGGAGAGTCACATAATCCCTGTGCAGCCAGTGAAGACAAGTTCAAGGAATGAAACTTCACTGCTTGCAGGCAGTGGCTGCTGAGGGCATGTTTGGAACTGGCCTCTGAAAAGTCATCCAGTGTTCACCTTCCCTAAACCCAAAAATAACCTCCTCAACCCCCTTGGCATCACCATGAAGAAGCAGCCTCACTATCTCTGTCGAAGGAGCCACACATGCCCTATGCTAGTGCAAGAAGCAGAAGGGATTCACTTAGCTCAGCCCAGGATCTCACTCCTTCCTCTACTGAAGGACCCGCTGTGTCGCCCGGCCCTGCACCACAGGCAGAGGCCATCAACCTCTCTTGCCCTCTCTGGCTTATCCTTCAAAGCTCATCTGTAAGTGATGCTGAAAGTCCCACTAAGATCATTGCCAATCCAAGCACTCAAGCCCCTGAGCCAGCCCCTGCTCATGAACCGGTGCTGAACACCACCGTGAGGGTTTCACGACACCCACACACTAACCATGCTGTCCCTGTGTCCTGTGTCCAGGATCTGCTCAGCAGTTGCGAGACACAAAAGCATTTTTCTTTTCAAAGATTAAGTTCTGTCTGCTGGCACCACCTCTGAGCCTAACACCTCTCTAGGGGTATCTGGTATTGCTAATTCATACCGAAATGGTGAAACTGGGCAATGTGGCACAGTTCTGCTGCTTAGTGTGGGACTCCAGAGGCAGATTTTGGCACAACAACAAACCCAAAAAACTCCACTTCAGTGCCATCAATGAAATATCAAGCAGATACTTAAACTCTGATGGAGATGAACATAATCTGTACCCAAAAAAAAGGGGAAAACCACCCTCAATGTCCATAACATCTTCAGAAAGATGAAATAATGATTTAGATGAGGCCGACACAAGAACTAACATCACGATGTCCAGTACCTGTTGGTAACTTCCCTAAATCTCCAAAGGAACAGCAGGTGTCTAAGGCCAGACACAGCCCTGGCTGTGGGGCTAGGGCTGCTTTGGGCTTTTTCCAGCATGAGGATGCTCAGAGCAAGGACTGACCTCAAAACCTTTGTTTTGCTGAAGAGTTTTGGGCATAATCAAAGCAGCCCAATCCAAGGCAAGCCATGCAATCCTGGAAACCAGGTTAGATAAACAAGAGGACTCAGCATCCAACTGTGCTCCTGGTAGGGCTCCATGAGTGCCCAGGGCATAGCAAGCCCAGCCTGAGCCAGGGGATGGCTTTGGGGTGGGCTTGGGTTGTCCACTGGGACATCACTGGGGGTGAGCTGTCCCCCCAGCCCAGCATTTCCTCCTGCTCTGCTCAAAACACATTGATGGAGAGGCGGGGGGCTCACTCCAGCAAGGTACCTGGAGGCCATGCTGCAGACCTCTTGCCCTTACCAAGGGGGCATTTGTCCTCCCGGTCCCTGCCCTGAACATTGTGCCCTTCACATCCCCAGGATGGCGATCGCCCCCCCCAGGCCTAGTGCTGAGACAGGCTATAAATACTCCTCCCACCCTTCCCTCATCACTCAAGCCCATGGCACCCCAGCAGCGGCTGCAGCAGCCCATGGAGCAGCCTGTGTGGGGGCACCACCTGCTTCCCCCTCCCAGCAGGACACTCACAGATGCCCAAAGCCCTGGGGCAGGGAGGGACACGGGACATCCCAGCAGGCTCTCCCAGAGACACCAGCAGATTAGCAGCTCTATTTTTCAAGCTGATCCTCTCCCACTCTCTCCAACTTTCATTCAACTTACAAGAATTTAAGAGAACTTGGCCGGACGGGCAGGGTCTATATATAAACTCCAGTGGCCATTTCGTCAAACCCAATGAGCAAATGGCCTCTGTACCTGGAATGTGGGCTTATGCAAGTGACAGGTCAGCAGAGCAGCTGCCCCCTTTCCTCGCAGCACAATGGGGATAGCAGAGATGCCATCAGCACTATTTTTTTCCAACCCTGCTGTGCAGTAAAAAATTTATTCTAGGAACATTATGGAGCAGGGGAGTAAAAATAGATCTGCAGGTTCAGCAAACAGCTCTCTCTCCACAACTTGTGTTTCACCCCCTTTTCTTTTTGCAGAGATCAGAAGCAGAAAGAGCTGTGCTACCCTGCTAAACTCGGGGTATTTGCTCAGCAGCTCCTGATCATACAACCTCGCTGCTTTCTGGGCTTGTTTTTAAAATGCTTCCAGCACCCTGGGAATTTCTGCCGTCCTGATTAAACCAGGAAAGATGAGTCTAAACAGAGCAGCCTGGGTGGGAAGCGTCAAAACATTTTGGTACGATGGCCCCAGCTGAAATTGGTTTTGCTTATCACTGTCAGCAGTAAGTAACATTAACCACATGATAAAAGAAGGGAGGAGTAAGGTTTACTTTGCCCCAAGTTCTTTTCCCTGCAGAGCTGCCCTGGGCACCAGTCCCAGTCCCCGTGCTCTCATCCCCTGTGTCCCCGCACCGAGGTTGGGCAGGAGGCAGCTTGGGCAGCTGCTCGCTGAAGTTTTGGCTCTGTGAAGCTCAGTGGAGACCAAACCAGCTGGAGGTGCTGGGATGCCACAAAACCCCATGGCTGCTGCACCCCTGCAAGGTGCTGGGTGCAGAGGGCTGCAATGGCCAACAGTGCCTGGTTCCCAGGGAAGGGACAGTGGTTAAATAAACCTGCATTAATGCTGGTGGAGTTGTTTTTGTGAAGCAGCCTGGGAGGTGCCACGCTGTTGCCGGGAGCATCTCCCACTCACTGAGCCACCCCCTGTGGCTTTTTTACACCCTCGGGGACCTGAGAGCATGTTTATGGCCAGCTCAGAAGGAGCTGAGTGACCGACTTTGACCTCAGTCTCTCCTCTGGTCTCCTTGAAGGTGGAGGATGAGGCTACATCATCAATCAGTGATTGAGGTCACTGCAATAGGACCGTTGTGGGGAGTGAGGGCAGACCAGGAAACCATCACAGTGAGGTGCAGGCAGTTGAAGCATGGAGGGTGACTGAGCAGCAGGGCTGATGTCCCCATCCCAGCCCTGCAGACACACGGCACAGTAGGGACGGTGCTATGCTTTGCTCTGAGTTGGCAAAACCACACAGTTTAAAGAGGCAACCTAGCAAAGCCTCCCTCTGGGGATGGGGGGACATAACAGAAAGGCCTGGGAATCCCTTTGCTGCAGTCATCTTTAGCCATGGCCTCTCTGCTGCTGGAGCACCCCACAGCAGTCCTGGAGCCACCCCAGGACCAGCCCAGCTGTACCAGGGCCCAGCCCGGCAGGACCCTGATGATTCAGGCTTCCATCGGGAGCTTCCAGCATTAAGGCTCCTAAACCCTTCCCCAGCAGCAGGACACCATCAGAAAAGGGAACCAACCCTCAAAGCGTCTGTGTCACCCTCGGGCACCCTTCAGTATTGCTCCATGCCCCCAGTGAGCAATGGAGCTGGGTTGAGACCGGTTTGCCCAAGCCAAGCAGGAGCACACCCCGGGGTGAACGGGCTGCAGGGCCAGGGACCATGCAGAAATGGAGGGTGGGCTCAGCTGCATCGTCTCCCCTACCTGGGCTGGCATGGGACAAGGAGAGCTTTTAAATTCACCAACAAAACCTCACCTGTTTTGCGGGTAACATTCATCAGGCTTTGAGTTTTAGATCCTCCCAGTTGAGCACGTTCCCTCTGCAGTACAGAAAGGGACTTCAATCCCCAGCTTCCCAAGAGCTCATTTAACAGCAAGCTGGAGGTACTGGAGGGACAACAAGGAATTTTAATAGGAGGCAAATTAAGCCCTTTATAACTCACTTCCAAATTGATTTATATAGCCAAGGCTACCCTGCTGCCCTTTCACAGAGGACAGATCCCTAAAGCAAACACCTTCAAAGGACTGATCCAACACTCCTTGAAGGAGAGGCAAACCCTGCAAGTCAAAGCTGGGGCTAAAATGTACACAAAATCTCCAAAGCCCTCGTGGTCTCCATGGACAGATTGCTTCAGCCATCCCCTGAATCCTGGATGCTGGAGCCCAACAGATAACGCTGAGCTACCACAACACCAAGGTACGTTTCTTTGCACTTAGGGAAGTGCTGTGCTTAGCATGAAATCTTTAAAAGACTCAATTTCTCGGCATTAAGGTTCATTTCAAAGCAAGGAATTTCACTCAGTCTCTCCTGGGACCCCTAAAGCTTCATGTTTGTATTCACCCCCGGAGAGGGAGGGAGGGAGGGGTGGCGGGGAAGTGCTCAAGCCAAATATTTCCCCCTTCGCAGTGCACTGGAGAACGTGCGGTGACACCTCCACTGAAAGGGAAAGGCCTTGTTTAGACAAGACGTGGCAAACCTGAGGCCCCTGCTCCGATGGAACAGCTTCAGTGGCTGGAATAAGGGTGAGTATCGACCTTAAGAATTCATGGGGAAAAAGAAAAAAAAAATCTGTCCATGGTTTCTGTGTATCTCCAGCCTGAGGCTTTGCATCCCCTGGGAAAACGTGGTTCCTTGGCTTCCAACCACCAAACTGAACTGTCAGATGAAGGAATGGCAAGACAGACGTCTTGGACTAACATTTGGCAGCCAGGCTGAGACAATGTCTCTCCATTGGAGTAATTGGAGTAATCTCCCCTTGGAAAATGACCAGATGAATGTTCCTGTTGCTCAGATGGTTCCAGAAGAAATTACTTGTAAACAGCAGCAGAAACTGTGCCAGCAAATACCAAAAGGAAAACCGTACCATCTCAACAATAATTTTGGAACTGGCTCCAGGAGCAAAACTCTGGTGAGCATTAGAACTGACCATATCCACACAGCTCCCTGAGCCACCACAGCTGACAGAGAGCATCGTGGGCCTCACAGAGCACACCTTGCTATGCAATGCCATCCCCCGAGGCGTGGACCTCTCTCCACCATCCCCCAAGGCGTGGACCTCTCTCCCTAGTTCCATCTTGCATTGTGCAGGAGGCCTGGTGGCCCTTGGTGGTATCATTGTTTGCATAACAGCTGAGGCCGTTCTTACTCATTCCTACCTCAAGCTCTTTCTGACCCTGGGAGGGGATGTGCTGCACTAACAGCCGGCAACCCTGAAACGCCAGGGGAACTGGATGGAACTTATGGCAGCCAGGTCTAGTGAGGGTGTCCCTGCCCATGGCAAGGGGGGGGTGGAACTTGAAGATCTTTGAGGTCCCTTCCAACCCAAACCATTCTGTGATTTACTTCATTCACACTTCACTGCTCTCAGTGCCCACCAAATCCAAAGCAGCCCACTTTCATGCGACAGAGTTCATGGCTAAGCATCAGCAGAGACAGAACCAAAGGGCTTTGTGCTCTACACTCCACCTTTCTTTGCTAGTAGTGCCCAGCAAGTCGCAGTCTGCAAGCAGGATCTCACTGTGTTGCATCACTCCTGAGAATAGCATGTGTCTGAGAGGGGTAAAAGGACCAGTGTCCTGAAGATGATCAGTGTTTGGGACACAAATTGCAGATGTTGTTGTCGAGAGAAATGTTCATGGTGACTCCAGCATGTAGACAACACCAAAGGGTGGTGAAGGCTATAAGACCCCCGGGCCTGGGTTGAGGAATAAACTGTAGAAGCATTGAGTCTCCAATGCTTTCTAGTGACCTCAGCTCTCCCTGTTTGAGCAGTGTCACCTCCAGACAGACCTTCCATCTGCATCCTTTGCCCACCACAGGTGATTTTACTTATAGGTCTCTGCATCTCTGAACTCCAAGCCCTGAATAACTTGGTCAGCACCCAGTCAGTGAGCAATAGTGGCAATTCCCAGGCACTCCTACCCAGGGCTCGGGGGCGAGGAGCCCTCCTACAACCACGCAATGACTGGCAATTAAAACAGCTCAAAAGGAGGTGTCAGTGTTATCTCAGACACCATAGGCACATGGATTAATAGCCCCTCCGTGCAGCTTCTGCCCAGACTGTCTCTGCATCTGCTGCCCACCCAACATGACACTGATTCTCTCACTGCTCAGCCTCTTCAAAACTTACGAAGGATCAAGTATTGATCTGTGTTTGGAGAAAGAGAAGTGAACTGCAGACAATAAAAAGCATGAATTTAGCCATTTCTCCCTTGAAGAGGGATGGAAGATGTTCATCAAAATCCCGAAGCAAAAATCTAAACACGCATCCCACGAGCTATCCCCAGTGCCAGACCTGTGAGAAGGTGTAAAACACACACACACTGCTTAAACCCTTCCTCCAGGAGATCCATAGCTGTGAGCTGCCCACAGCCAGCTGGGAAACGCTGCTCTAAGGCCCTGTTTCCGGCCCGACGTACAGAATGGAACAGCTAAGCTGGAGGAGGCAAAGAGAATGCCAGAGATTTCCACGGCCTGCGACTCCAGCCCTACGGGTTCTGTGTCGTCATAACCACATCCCAAATCTTTTCTCCATCCCTGAGTGTAAATCCCATTATTAAGCAGAGCTACCCGGGAGGGTGGAGAGACCAGGCTCCTGGGAACACCATCCCACTCCAGTCAATGGCTCCTGAAAGGCAACAGCCTGTAACAACCACCCTGAGCTTCCAGGGCTCGTTAGCTCTCCTCTGGCTGGATCTGTGATTTACTAGATGATGTGTGGAGCAATAATTTCCACCGTCGGTCTCCAGAAGAATAGTTCTGCAACCTGGGCTGACCAGCCACCGCACCAGCCTCCCCGCTCATGGTATAAATCTAGCGCCGGTGGTTACGTCATGCCAGAAAACTGCAGTGTAAGTCAGACGGCGAAGGCATTAATGGCAGCACTGCGAAGGCTCAGCAGCGCTGACCTTCCCCAAACGAACTGTCTTGACCTTCACTGGGCTGACAATAAAAGTGTGACATCATGTGCAAACGAGCTTTAAATTTAAACCAGGTGCAGGGAGCTGCCTGGCGTCCTGTGGCTGCTGTATAAACCCCCAAGATGGGAGCGCTGGAAGCAAGGGATGTGCCAAGCACAGACAGGACCCACTCAGCAACACAAAACCAGGTACGACCAGCTGGAGCGGTGCAAGGCCAAATCCTGCATCCTGCTTGAAAGAGCATCGTGTTTGTGTTACCAGGTACTGGCTCTAGTTGGGGAAATGTTATTAGGTAAACACCAATTTGCTGATGTTCGTTTCCACGTGGGGGAGCATTCAGCCAGCCTTGGAATCCAGCCAGCAGCACAATAATGAGGGGTTTTTTTCCCCCATTTTTTGCTTCTATTCAGGACTCCCTTAGACCTTGCAAAGTGTATGGAGCTGTGCTCATGAGTTGTCAGTTATAGCTATTAGAGAACATCGTAATTTATAACCCAAAAGCTCCAGAGCTCTTCCAGGGCAGCCACTGTTGTCCCCTCTTGCTACTACCCTGTGACAAAGCCTTCTGCCTTGCATGGCTGACCCCACTGTACTGCACAGGAAGACTCTTCCCAAAGGGGTTTCCACCAGCAGCTTTTCACCCCACTGTGCCCAGCCAGGCCCTGGGGTGCCGTGCTGTATGGATGCTGCTCCAGGATCTCTTCTGCTGCCTCATTTTATAGAGGGGAACTGAAGAACGCAGAGGCACGTTTGCTGTCAATGAAACCTCTGAGGATGTCTAATGCAGTTCTTGCCTGGACAAGTTATTTTCTTCATCCTTTACATTTTGGAGAGCTTACTTCAAAGCGTAAGATCAAATCCTGCACTGAGAGCAGACAGGTCCAGGAGGAACAATTAGCAGCTTCCGAGACCGTGCCTCACATCCATTCCAAGCTGGGTGCTGCAAGACATCTCCTGCATAACAGTGGAGGGGTCACACACACCCCTACACTGACAAAGAACACATGGAAGCACACAAATGTGCTACCACCACCAAACCAGGAAGGATTTTTACGGACAACCCTCCCCTGGCAAGGGGAACACTATGGCCTGAGCTGGGGCGTGCAGCACCAGCATTGCATGCCAGGGATGGATGGCGGAGACTACGACACTTGGTTATTCCACTAAGCAGGCCCCTTAGCAAAGATGACAAGTGTGTGAATTACACAAGTACTGCTTTTTATTTCCTGGGGGTTTGTGCCATGGCTGTTGCACAGGGCATCAGAGGGAGAACTCAAAATGGGAAATTTGTTGTACAACACCCAGGTTTGACATGGGCTAGGCAATACTTACATGCAAGTATTATTATCTTTAAAGAATTCCAACCCCACGTGAAGAGTGGCTGGATGATCGCTACTGAAACACAAATACCAAACCCACCACCACAAACTGTAGCCATCAGACAGCACTTCTGTAATACTGAAAACTCCCTCTCTCCTTAGAGAGTAGCAGCAAATACATCCAAAGGTTTTTCAGCCTGCAAAGAGCAAATACAACCACTGCTTTCAACATGAACATCAACTGTAAAACAATTTCAGGTAAAGCATTAAATTAAACCTAATTAGGAAAGGATTCAATGAGTTCTTCAGCAATCCATGTGATTTAGCTCCTGGACTGATCTGAATTTCAGTCTTTAATTGGATAGCTCATTAGGATGCACGCTGCAGAACGAAGCACGAGCGTTTTCATCTCCTTAAGTAGGGGCACTGGGAACCTGGTTGATTACTGTTCAGGTACTTGCAGCCATGCACTGGTAACCACTTCCTCCTCTGTTTTACAGAAATATCAGTGCTGCTGACTGGGCAGGACTGTGAATTCTGAACCTCCCTTTGGCTGGTAGGGGCTGGGAGCTGGCCCGCAGACGTACGGCTCCACAGCACTGTGGGCATCACCCATATTGCTGCCCAGAACAGACTTCTGTCCTCACTTACTACATGTAATGCTGAATGCACGCTGGCTGGCTGGTGCTAATGGAAGTGCTTCACAGTCTTTACAAATAATAGTCTAAAATTAGTTTTAGGAATTTATTTGAAATGAGACCAGCCAGCCCAGGTCAGGGAACACGCCCACATAGGTCCATCGCTGCGCTCCTGTTCAAAGGAGATGCTTACAGAGCCTCAGAAAAGGCAAGTGGGGACTGACAGCTCCCTGGATCCTCACAGTCTCTGCAGACTGCAGCTGTGGGAGCGGTGACTTCCAGATCCATCCCAAAACACTCCTTGGAACCTCAGAATTGCTTGGGTTGGAAGATACCTTCAAGATCAAGTCCAACCATAGCCTAACCCTGACTAGTCCACCTCTAGACCATGTCCTCAAGTACATAATCTACACACCTTTTAAACACCTCCAGGGATGGTGACTCCACCACCTCCCCAGGCAGCCTGTGCCCTTAGTGCAGCCTGAAGAAATACAATAATGAAGCACAAGCCCAGATGCTCTCTCATGCCAACAACATGCTTAGAAGCTGCTCCAGGGTTTAACACTTGCCTTCGCAGCTCACACACACACACACCACACACACACACCCCCTTTGCACCTTGTGTTTTCATCCTCATTAGGACTGCAAGGATATATACACCTTGGGTATATTACATGACACACGATTGTCCCTGCCCATGGCAGAGGGGTCAGACCTAAATGATCTTTTGAGGTCCCTTCCAACCCAAAGCATTCTGTGATTCTATGATTTAAGAAATCCCAATCAGCAGAGCGTTCCCATGTCACAAAGATCAGACGCCTCCATGTTTCAAAGAGACCAATTCTCACAAGAGCAGACATGATGGGCACACCCAGGCCTGTCCAGCGAAGCACTGACATTCAGTGATGAGCAGCAGTGGGCACTTGGTGCAAATCAAGCCTGCAGGCATGGATAACGCTGTGCCTTCTCCATCCATTCCCCCCCAAATGGGCTGGATCAGTGCCCTCTAATTAAAGCAAAACCAAAGCGAAGGGGAGGGTGACAGCAGGGGCAGGGAAAGGACCCGACAGCTTCACAGTGTCTCGATTTTCACTGAACAGGGCCCCCAAGAGAGAATTTTAAACAAACTTTTTGCCCTGAAAAATCAGTGTATTAAGATACAAGCTGCTTCCAAACACTGGGAAAACCCACGAAGGTGGCCTTCACCAAGGCTGGTTCAGAGTGCTTTTGTTTGGCAGCGCTTGCTCCTGCAAAGCTGCTTGCAAGAGACACTCTCCACACGCAGCTTACCACAGCCCATCTGAAATCTGAGCAGCCTTCAAATGGACAAGGAATGGAAATAGGAGAACAAGAGAAAACAAATCAAAGGCAACCAATTCATTTTCATCTCTCACATTATTCCTGTTCAGGCTGGGGAAAAGCAGACTTTCCAAGTGAGCTCAGAAATGCTTGTGGGGCCCTTCACCTACTCTTGCTAAGTCCTCAGAAAAGAAGGTTGGGAAACGCTAACTACAGGGTATAAAGGAGAACCACTGAAATTATAAACCTGGAAATTTGGGAGGGGGGGAGGGGTTGACAACACCCCTTTATACAAGAATAAAGAAAAAATATATTTAGCAACATGTGAGTCAGCAAGGAGTTCCAGGTTGGAAGCCTGTTTTGCTCAGAAATGCTGGCACACAACTGTAGTGAAAGCTTTTTACAGACACAACAAACAGAAGAGTCTTTGGGAGATGTCAACAATAAAAATAGCATCTTATGTCTTTGTGGAAAATGCTCCTATCTTTCTTCTAGTTTTTGGAAGTTTTTCCTGCCCCCTCCTTCCTTCTATATTTTAAGTTACATGTCACAGAAACCAGCAGTACTCCCTAACTCCTTTTGAGATGAAAGGCAGCACACATTCTGTAAACCCCAGTGCTACTATCCTACCTGCATGGAAGCCAAAATGCAGTAACAGATCTCCAGGAGAGGTGTGAAATGCTTCCATTCATCCTCACATTATACCCTGGCATTCGTGGTGAGGAAGCCTACCTATTAGGTTAGTTAATAGCCAGGCTAGTTAGGATAACACCCAGGGATTAAAACCAATAACTTAGTGATTTCCATAGCATTAGAGGAATCAACTGTAAAATTAACACGGTGTTTCAGGTATTTTCCCAGTCATGTGTTTTAAGCTGATGTGCACAAACCCAACCAACTGCCTGTGTATGAACAGACTTGCAGTGCACGGCCAGACTCTGCTTTCTCAGGGGGAGGAGCAGCAGCCAAAGCTTTGCCAAATTTCTGCACCTTTGCAGATAAAGCCAATCTTCAGAGTTGAGTCTTGGTGGTTAGAGTTTAAAATAAAGTGACTGTGGTAATTACAGGTATGACTCAAAAGTAGGCTGCAAGGCCATACAGTGAGAAACCATTTCCATAGCACTTCCAGCGAATATTCCTCCTCAAGTGTCTGAAAAAGCCCCTGCGGTTCCTTCACAAGAATGCCAGGTCTCCTGGTTTCCTACAGACAGAGAATCATCTCCCAAGGTGCAGCCATCACTGCTTTCTCAGGGACACTGTTACAAGGCACATACTGAGCTTTTCACACTGCTGCTCAAGGTATCCAGAGCAGCTGAACCCCTGTAGTGTAGGGAAGGCTGTGAAACGCAGCTATTAGCTGGTAGGCACAGGCAGGAAAGCAGCTACACCTGGTTATCACAGAACAGCAAGAAGGGCAAGATGGGGACCCCCAGCCCTTATTACTCACACAAGGCTGAGGAAGCCAAGTTCCAAGGGGGAATGGTTTAAAGCTGAAGGAGGGAAGGTTTAGATTGGATATTAGGGGGAAGTTTTTTACAGAGAGTGGTGAGGTGCTGGAACAGGCTGCCCAGAGAGGGGGTGGATGCCCCATCCCTGGAAGTGTTCAAGGCCAGGTTGGATGGGGCCCTGGGCAACCTTGTGTAGATCCAGGCCTGAGGTTGGTGGCCCTGCCTGTGGCAGGGGGGTTGGAGCTCTATGATCCTTGGGGTCCCTTCCAACCCTTGCCATTCTATAAGTCTGATCTACCCTTTGATCAAAGCAGGCTGGAGACCTCTCAAGTTGGAGGCATCCCCTGTGCGCACACACACACACAGACACACACACACACACTCTTTAACCTGCTGAAGCAAAACTGTTGGGCAAAGTGTGAAGTTTTAGGAGAAAAATAAGCTCATCTAGTGGCTGCTGCTTGTCCCCTCCTACACTCCCATCTTTTTTGGCAGATGATGTGTGACATCTCCCAGTCATGCTGGCTTTCTGCTGGTTAAGCACACCAACCAGGAGCTGCTGCCAGTGTTGCAGTAGCTGTGAACTCCTGGCCAAGACTGGACATGCTGTCTTATAGTACTGACAGCTGGTTCACCTTGTGTCACAAAGCCTGTGCTACAAACTTTGTAAAAGTAAGTGCAGTCTTTGCCCAAAGATTGTGGACTGATTCCTGCAGAGTGGGGATCTGGCAAAAACTGAGCTACCTCCCAAGCATCACCACACACATCTATATAAAACTTGTAAGTAGAAGCCTATTCCCCTGACAAAAAAGATTCCTGAAGCAGTACCAAGCTGCACCACCTGGGTGCCTCCAGGCCATCTATCAAAAGGGACAAGTATCTTACAGATTCCCAGAGTGATCTGTTGGCATGGGAATCCTGGTTTGTCAGCTCAGGAAGAGAGGTGGCAATTCCAACTGTGCTGGTTTCTGCTCCTCCCTGTTAGACAGGTGAGGGTCAAGCACATTCAGTCAGAGTTGGTAAAGTTGGCACATCAATGTTTTCCAAATCCAAGGTGACATAATTAAAAGAGGTTAACAGCACAGCCCCACTGCTAACAAGTTAGAAATTCCAGAGTCTGGGGCACTGCCCCAATCTCAACTGATAAAACTTAAAATTCAACTTATTAACAGCAGTGTCTCAGCAGGACTTTCTATCAATAATCAACTAGTTTGCTATCTGTGCACTTCATGGACAGAAAAATATATTTAAAATGTCACTTCTCAGCTGCCTTCATGTTCCATAAATGCATTACTGTGCTGTGTTTCACTTGTGTCTTATTCCACGTCTCAGATGTAAAAGTGCTAAACTAAATTAAAAGAAATACTGCATCTGGAAATAATGAAGAACTTTCCCACTCAGTAAATCTTGCCATTTGAGGCTGAGGTCTAATTTCTTAATTTTACACAAACCATTTCTGTGGAGGCCTAGCTTCCTCAGGGCACAATTCTCTGCAGAGACCAGGCTATTTTAAAGACATCAGATCCCATCTGATAGAAACAAATTTTAAAAACCATACCACAGCATCAGCCACTCTTTCATTCTACTAATACAAGGAACGTTTGTGGTGGGCACTCAATATCATATTTAACAGAGCCCAGTTGGTGTTGAAAATTGTATTCACATTTTATTTAGGGAAAAAAAATTATAGAAGAGTACACGGAAGTTGAGAGATCTGAGGTAAAACTTTCCTTAGTCTGCAAGAGAGGGAGAATTTCACCTTTCAAGCCTAAAACTTTTCTGGCACACAACAGTAAAAGTGGGGGTAAGAGAGACAAAGATAAAAGTCTTTTGCTGGGAGGAATACTGAGGTACACTGAATAATACTCAAAATCAGGTACTGAAAAATGTCTTTGGAAAGAGACAAATGTCTTTGCAAAATGGAAAGACTTCCTCAAGCTGGTAAAAGCTATTACCTAGATGGGCAAAGCCTTCAAATTAAAAATTACTTCAACATGATTGAAGTACACCTGAGGTATAAAACAGTATTTAAAAAAAAACAACTCGCAAGATGCGCCCATTAAACTGGGCTAAGGCAGTTGGTTCCTGGATCCATGTTAGGATAAACTGGGGTAAACACTTGGAATCAGGAAGTTCTTAATACGAACTGGCTGAAAGTTTGGAAATTATTCAATAGAAGCCTTTCACTGTTTAGGGTAAGATGTGTGTTACACTAAGGGCACACAGCACGATACACAGAGCGCCATCGACGCAGTATCTATTTCACTGCCTTAAATAAGAAGTTATTTCAAAGCTCTGTTCACCATGTGCACCAAACCATTTTTGTATTGCAAAATTCTCAAGAGACCTTTTCACCTAATTACATCATTAAAAAATACTGTTTTAGAATAGCAAAAGACTAATTGTCTGATAACTGAAGAGTGACTCAAACAGCAGCGTGATTTCTTCTGCAGACAGCTTTGGTCAGTGTTTTCTTTGGGATGTCCAGCACTTGTTTCAGCAGTTCTGACATGTCTCTGGTACTTGCTGTCCCTTCTGAAGGTTCAGGCAGTGACAATAGGCTGTTATTCATTAATCCAATTGAAAATGATTAGAACTAAACTGAGGAGACCAACACAAATGCCGAAAATAACCAACGCAAACGCCTGTGAGGAAAGAAAAGCAAACACTCATGTTTTCCTGAAGGAAGAATTTCCCATTTGCAAGGCTTATAAATAATGATCAAAACCCCTGTAATAACAGGTTTAAACAGCATCTTTTAAAATAATCTTTAATGTTTCCAATTCCTCAGTTTTCAAACACAAGGTATCTGGTTAGGGGGAAATTAAACTAAGCCTGCTCTGGGATAGTTTCATTGGGAGCTCTCAGAGCAGGCTGGCTTGCTTGCTCGTACTATCCATCAGCAAAGAACCAACTAAATTTATAACTCTGAACAAATTAATAAACTGACTTTGATTTTATTATCATCCGGCTACTCAAAAATGTAAATCCACTGTAATTTGAATTGCATTTTGAATAAAACACAGAGTTCAAGAGACAGTAGATCGCTGATTTGTAACATTGCCCCAAAGCTCTTCAAGACCTTAAATGGTCCAAGAGCATCCTCATTAGATTTTCTTTCTGTTTTGTCAGTATAAGAGCAGCCCCATAAATCTTAAGAATGGCAGCAGGAGTATGGACAGTCTATCAGCATTTTAGCTACTCTCATGAAGTGGCTCTGCTGAGAAATGGTTAGAATGAAGACAAACAGTTACAGTGCAAAAAAAAGCAGGCTGCTGCAGAAACTCCAACTACAACTTGCCCTGCTACAGCATAAAAGAAACTATAAAGAGGAGGAGGGGAAAAGAAGAGACAAAATATGTTTTTGTGAAGGCTTACATAGAAAACAAGCATAAACACTGTTTCATTTAAACACAGTTTGGCTTTGTCCCAGCTCCCCAGACAACATCAGAGTAACGCGTGAAAACTGAGAAGAAATTGGATTAAAAGTCACCATCTGAAAGCTATAGGGAAAAGCATGTATTTAGATCAGGGGTCTGGCACATGGACATGCCACTAGTCAAGAAGGAGGGTCAGATGGACTAGAGTTATCATGAAGGGTAAAAGAAAATAAAGGTTTTGTTAACTGGAGAGAAAACAAGAACTTTTCCCCTTGGATTATGTACTCTACAGTGTATTCTAACATGAACCTAAAATGAGCCTGTTAAAACATAACTAGCACAAGGGGGAAAAAAAAGCATACCCCAAGTTTCTGTCGTGATATAAAGTCCTCTCTGCTCAGTTTAAGATAAAATAGTCCAGGGTAGACAAAAAGCAAGCATGTTGATGTGGTTGAACCTTTAAAAAACAGAAAGTGATATTTTAGAGAAAAGATTCAGGCATATTAGCTTATCATAATACTACTGAATATTTTGAGGAAAAATTTTAAAAAAAAAACCAACAAAAAAACAAGCAATCACAACAACTTACCAACTACTCCAAAGATATTTTTAATGTCTGGCACATACATTGCAAACAAAACAACAACTGTATTCAGCATTAGAGTGACAAGGATGTGGCAAATCCACGACACCGGAAGGTGAGAGAAAAACACCATCAATACAGCTTTCCTTGCCTACAGGGTATGGAGAGAGACACAGCATGGGTCAACAGAAACACAGACACATATATATTTTAATCTTTTCTCATTTTCAGAAACTAAACTATTACATCTTTCTGGATGTGGACGTACAGTTTAAAAATCAAAATGCAAAAAATGTAGTCAAGTGTTTTGTCCTTCTGGGACATAGAGTTTCCTGTAGTGTTAATCACAGGTGTTTATCACACAGCCATTAGCCATAGGGAAGTATTCCTTTTTTTGCAGGGACAAAAGAAGGTCTGGGGAGGATGCTTTACCTCTCTGAACATGCCTAGTAGCAAATGTCAGCATGTTGCCTGCTGATATGGAATCAACACACTACTTATATACACATAGTTTTGCATGCACAATTTTGGGGGGCTATAACTGAATTCATTTTCAGTTCTTCCATGGTATTGATGAACTAAAGTAGGGTTTTTTTGGTGACACAGGTCAATATGTGGTTTTAATTTACAATTAAATTGAGTTCTCCTGTGTGAGGGTGTTTGCGTGTGAGTGTGTGCATGAGGAAAGGAAAAACCAAGTCAGCTAAACTTAATTTAAGGGGGGGGGGGGGGGGGAAATCAAACTAAATAAACTTTAGAAGTTCTGAATTCTCTAAATTAAAAACAATGCTGTGGGCTCGTTTTAATGTGAGATCTGTCTCAAAAGCACAAATTAGCTTAGTGGTTAGTTGTTATTTTGGAGCTCTCATGGAACATATGCAAATATGCGGTCTTTGATCAATCACTTGACAAGTGAATAAGATACACAAGAGTAGATGAGACTCCAGTATTGCAGTCTGCAAGGCATTAGCCTTACCATTGCTTATGCCAGCTTCAAAACATAGAGGAGTACTTACTGGGAAGTGGATTAGAGGGACTGTCAGAAGCACAGCAAACAGTATGGCTACTTTAACCGTCATGATGACAATATCACGTGGCAGGTACCTGCTGTAACCCTGCAGCAATTCAGAGTCTACTTTGTCTGAAAACAAGAAAAATATAATAGCTTTGTTAATCATTTGATTAGTAAGGTAATTAGCAATGCATATTAAGCTTACATTCAGACTGATCTGTCTGCTTGTGACTAACAGGGTTGCAGGTACACATCGCTTTGGCATTCCTGATACACTAGGGCATGGAATCTAGAGAAAAGTGAGAGGACTTCAGAAAGCAAATCCCTGCTAGAGCCTCTCCTGAAACCAAAGCTACCTAAGAGAAGATACAAATACAATAGAGAAAGCATTACAAAGAAAGATGATGTGCCATGGAGCACAGCATACAGTAAAATGTGTTCTACATATCTGCAACAGTCCCGACTAGAGTCGTTTGGCTGAACTGGAAGCCAGAAACAAATTAATTCTGATGAATTGGCTGAATTGTATTTGGGTGGGTTTTCTTCCCCCTGAGAAAAATGTAAGTGATCTGCAAGGTGACATTTCCTGCTTTGAAAAAAAAGCTGCAATTCTAATTTAAAGGAAGAAAGAAATCTTCAAAGCCGTGCTAACATGTGTACTACTACTGTCTGTAGTTACCACTACATCGCTGGATTACATGGAGAAGGGTGCCTATCATCAGTTATACTTCTAAAAGATCTCTCAAGAAAAAAAGAACCAAAACACAGAACTACTGACCATTTTCCCTATGCCAAATGAGCAGACAAGTGCAACAGAAGGACACCTCAGGGCTGTCAGCTTGGACTCCTACAGCACCCTGACAATTCCAGGGGCTGCACTGGCAGTGCACCCCACCAGCCCACACACTATAAAACAATAGCTCTGGTGTCTTCAGCAGTAGGAATCTCATGTGCTCTCCACCTTATGCATCTTCAGCTTTGCAAAGCCAACTCTGTTGTGGAATTACTCTAGTACCCTATACCACAGATGCACCATCCATCTCCAGCATTAATTTCATACTATTCAAGGCAGAAGTGGGGCAAAAAGTGACAAATCAGTGATAGATCCTCTACCTTTGACTTTTGCCCCTTTCAGGTGAAAATTTTCACTAAGTTAACAGCAAAAGTCAGAGCCCTGAAAGTGATCTCTACCTTTGTTTTGCAGCATACCTTGACTCTATGCCTTTTTGGGACTTCAGAAGAGACCAAAACTTCCACCAAAGTCCAGTCACCGTATGAAGTTTCAAATTTACAGAAAACAGAAGAAACCATCTAAACCACAGAAAGATGAAGCATGTCTCACTTCAAAGAGGGAGCTCTTTTGTTTTGTTTTCAATTTAAAAGAAAATGTTTTACATTTTCTCAGACTGGTGTTTTAGGAACAGGAGACAGATTCTCTCTACTGAAAGAAATTGGTTAATTAAACAAGACAACCAAAAAGTGAAAAAAAAAAAAGGGAAACAGCTTTCAAGGTTGGGGGGAAACCCCCAACAAGACACATTTACAGGTATTTGGTGTTGGTTCCAGCATTGTAGGCTCTCCAGTCTGGAAACAGAAAGAAATCAAGCTTGCAGAAAACAAGACATGTTCCCAGTGAAACAGACTAAAAGAATACAGTCACTGTCTCAAAGAAGTCACTACAGTGAAGGTAATATGATTCTAGGACTAATACTGCTCTTTTTCCCCCTTTTTCTTTTTTACTTCTTGTTGAGATCTCATCTGGAGACAGACTGTTACCTCACACAGCCTGCTAAGTCTCTCAGACTCTCAGAGTGGCACTCAAAATTATGCTTTCCTTCAAATCATGAGGAAACAGTCAGGAAACTGTGATAGAGGCCTACAGGCTATCAGGGGTTTCAAGACTCCTCATATAATTTTTCAAAGGATTCTGAGTGGCAAAGGAACATTTCCAGATAGTTATTGTCAGATGTATGTTTATACTTGGGGAAAAAAATGATAAAAACAAACAAAAAGAAGCCATACATGCTTTGTACCCAGGCTCTATCAGACAGGGAAAACATGTGCAAGCCTTCATGCCTCCCTAATATTAGAGGTAGCTTGCTGTGGGTCAAATTCCTCTCATAAAAGCAACAGTCTCAGTGCTACTTAAGAGATTATCACAGGGGTATCACAGGGTTAATAAGCAATAAATGCTGCTAGAAGACACAACCTTAGAACAGATCTTTTAAACTTGTTGAACAAGATCAGATCTCACAGTTTCTCACAGACCTATCATGGCTCCCAGCTTTTAAGTAGGAACATTATCACACAGTCCAACGTAGAGTAGCAATTAGTAGCCCAATTACACAGTACTAGAGAGGAGCAACAGACAAACAGCTACAGTTTAGGGTCTGGTATCATGTCTGTACAGCATTTTATGGCATAAAGCCTGCAAAGTTTAGCATGGTACACAGTGAAAAGTCAATGAGACTGTAACACTTGCAGTGTTAGCATATTCTTAAGCCTTCACAGGAACAAGATTTCTGAGGATTCAAGTGTATCAACACACAAACCAACCCAAACTACTCCAGGCAGAATGCATTTCTCATTAGCCTTGATTCTAAAGAATACTTGAAAGATATACTTACCATAAAAAGTCAGGTACCCAAACAGAGCAGACACAAAGTAAATGAGGAAGCTCAGCCCAATTGCTGTGACAGTTACATGCTGCATTCTGCTTTTGGATGGACTAAAATGGAAAAAAATAAAGAAACCCACCAGAAAATTAGCGTTGCTTTATCTGTACTGTGGAATATTAAACACAATGCAATCTAAATAGTAGTTTGCCTTTCATAAGAAAGCATCAGCTTAATTTATGGCCACAGAGTATTTGCTGAGGTCTGTGCTGTCAGTAATAGGTAGGGGTTTTTGGAGTATTTTAATCTAGTAATTGATGGGCACTTTTCATCCAGACAATTAACACTGTTCCCATATTGCAGGGAATTTAGACATACCAGAATATCTTTTAAATCAGAATTCTGATTAAATACAGGATTATATAGATACAGAGCCAGGAGCAGAATCTGGGTCAAAAAAACCCACTGAACCAGGTGTGGCCAAATGCAGATTCAGTTACCACCATAAAAATTAACTAGTAAGTACCTTAGCAAATGACCTTTTTTCTCCAGATTGTCCAGGCCAAAAATGTACTGACATTGATGATGGAGCCATATATGCTACTTTTCTCTCCTGTAAGAGAGGAAAAGCTAGTACAGACTGAGACTGTACATTTCCCAAAACATTCAAAGCTACTTAGTCTGCACTGTTTGATGGCACTGACTCAATACCAGAAATTGTTCAAGATTAATATAAGGAAAATAATACAGAAATATTATATTTTAATATTGCATTTGTTTTCATAAATTACCTTTGGAGCTCACAATAGATGGGTAAGACTGAGGTATGGCAGAGGAAAGAGAAGGCCATTGTTGGGATTGCATAAGCACTCTAAAATAGAAGAAAAACATCTTGTAGGTTGTTTTGTTAGTACAGATGGTTGGAAAAATATCTGGATGAATTCGGAATTCAGTTCAAGTGTTGGAAGGCAGGGGAAATCTTTCCTCATTAATGCTTTGAGATCAATCTCTGCAACACAGGATGGGGTCTCTGAATCATTCCATAAAAAAAAAAAAAATGAAGCTTTTCAATAAGTATCTCTCCAAGCAGTCATCCCTACCTACTATTGCATGGGCAGGAGAGGTCAGGCAGTCCATAAGCTAACAACTAAAAGATTCTTTTTTTTAAGCTATATCGAGGCCAAGTACTTATGTAAAGAGAGTAGGACTTGTCCCAGAGTCAATGTGCCATTCATTAAATTTTCTACATTCTAATATCCACAGCTACCTGTCAGTTTGCTGAGTTGTTCATCCTGATTTTGCTATTTTCTTATCAGTCCTTCATAAAAATTCAGGTACACCATCCACAAAACAAAACATGCTTTTGGCATCTGAACTTTTAAGGTAGTTATATAATGAAAGCTGCAACCACACAGCTAGTGGAATATTATTCCAAAAACTCATAAGAGAAGAGATGAATCATCTAGCATAGCTTAATTCAACTGCCAAGTGCAATAAGCAGAAAACCAGTTAACAATTGTGCTGACATAATCAGGCCCATATTGGTAAGAATATATCACTTTCTAATGATCAAGTTCGTATTAAAAAAAGAAGTAGAGTCCCAAGATTCTTCAAAGCACAAAAGGCCAGAATCTCACAGATTTCTCCTCTGTCTACGAATAACATTTGTCTCATGTTTGCGTTGCCCAAGTTGGGTTTTTTCCCCCCTTTTTTTCCCCTTTTTTTCTTGGGAGGTGGGAGTGGGTTTTTTCAGACAAATGAAACCAACCACGTCCCTCCTAAATTCCACTATGTTACAGAATCATAGAATGGCAAGGGTTGGAAGGGACCCCAAGGATCATAGAGCTCCAACCCCCCTGCCACAGGCAGGGCCACCAACCTCCAGGCCTGGATCTACACAAGGTTGCCCAGGGCCCCATCCAACCTGGCCTTGAACACTTCCAGGGATGGGGCATCCACCACCTCTCTGGGCAGCCTGTTCCAGCACCTCACCACTCTTTCTGTAAAAAGCTTCCCCTAATACCTAATCAAAACCTTCCCTCCTTTAGCTTTAAACCATTCCCCCTTGTCCTGCCATTGTCTATCCTTTTAAAAAGTTGATTCCCCTCCTGTTTCTCTGCTCCCTTCAGGTACTGGCAGGCTGCAATGAGGTCCCCCCACAGCCTTCTCTTCTCCAGGCTGAACAAGCCCAGCTCCCTCAGCCTCTCTTTGTAGAGGAGGTGCTCCAGCCCTCTCATCATTGTGGCCCTCTTCATCCCACAGAAACAAGAGTTTGAAATGATCCTTCCTCTCTTGCCAGCCTTGGTGAGTTGGTGACATGACTGAAATGCCACATTAATGAACAAACACCAGAGCTGGCATCCAATGAAATGCACAAGATTGCATTAGGTCAGAAGAATCTGCTTGAGGTAAAAAAAAACCAAACCAACAAACAAACCCAAAAGTAAGGTGAGGTCCAGGCAGCTTCAGGAAACCTGTTCTACCTCACAAGGAACAGACCAGCAGTAAATTCCACCTGAGGGCACACCAAGTTGGCTTGGTTCAACTGCATCATGAGCCTGACCACCACTGCATCTGTTACACTTTATACTTTGGTTGTGTTTGCTAAATGTTTTTATAAAATGTGAACTTGGACAGCCAGCCTTTATATAAAAAAAGAAAGCGTGAGACTGCATAACACTTGGCAGCAGGTATAGGAAATATTTCAGCAGCCTATAACTAGTTTTACAGAAGAATAGCTTACCCTGGATGAAGTTTAAACCCCAATTCTTTAAAAACCACCACCACCCCCTTTAAGTTTGCGAATTGTTAATAGAGATTACCTCTTTTGAAAGATGAAAGAGCCTTGCTTTACAATCCCCAGTAGAATTTGAAACCTGTAAGACATACATGCAAAAAAAAAATGACATACTGAAAGAATAAACCCAAACCACAGACATGAAACCTTCTATTTTCTGGGGTGATTAAGAAAAGAGGAATTTAAATTAAAGGTAATTCTGAAAGTGTTAATGTAAAAAAAGCATTACAGTTACTAATAAAATTAGAAAAACTTCAAAACAGCATGCACTTTACCTGTATAGTCTCTATGGCACTATTTAGAGGTAGAGGGCAAGGAACTGACCATTTTTTTATCATAACCTGCAAAGACAGCATAGTCAATGTTACGAATGACACCCTAAAAAACAAGTTTAAATTTATACACATGTTGGTAAAAATATCAGTGTTGGTGTACGAAGCAGTGAGCTACACCCATAGTTAATTAATTGACTGGTAAGTAGTTAGGCCACAAGAAAGAGACCTGACAGAAGAACTTGGGAGTGCCTTTCCATACAGCTGCTTGCTAGGCACAGCTGGCAGCCTTATGGCCTGCACTGAAATGAGCTCTGACATTAACTGAAACACAACCAGCACTCGGCATTCGGCTGTCTCCATGCTCCACACAAACCACCTCCCATGCAGAATAGCTGCTGTGTTAGCTATCCCAGGCTCTTTCCCTAAGCAGACAAGCCCTTAACAGAGATAGACCAGAGCCTAGGGCTAATCTTAAAAGGCAGAAACATATGGTTTGGACTAGAAAGCAAAGGAAAAACAATAAATGCCATTATTGTCCCAGAATGTCACTGGGGCTTTAGCTACACCCTGCTGGTTTAGGGACTGCCAAGTAACAGGGCTGAAAATCAAAGGGAAATTAAAGTAAGAAATGTTACCTCCTTTTTCAGGAGCCTAGTTTAAAATGATAGTTGCATTGCACTCCTCACCCTAATTAATTTCCTATTGTCGCTGCCTGGCTTTAGAGGTTGTAATTCCTTTGAAGCCTAGCACAAGTAATTAAAAACTTAATTACAGACTCAGATCCATGGGAAGAATAACATGGAAGAGAGCACTTCTCCTGGCTCAAAGAACTATTTGCTCGAAGCCAAATGGTGTTTCCCAGAGGTTTGGAATTGGATGCTCCCTCTTGTCACCACTGCCAGGAGAAGCAAACAAATGCTACCTCCGGACAAAACATGGGGAAAGGAAACCACAGGTACGTGGCACACTGAGTCCATTGTGGCAACAGCACACATCTTCAACTGCATCAACAGCTCACACCAGCCATGGTACAGAGCTAGGAAGCAGCTTGCTCAACAGCAGCCTGCAAACTGTGAAAAAGGATTATCAATGGAAACCCTCTGACCACGTTCCTGACATTAAGTGGCACTGCTTGACACCAGGAGATCTGGTCTTACCTGCCTCTCCCCCTGCCCAATGTCAACTGTGTGAGGATGGTTAAAGTTGCACCATGGAAGGTTTAGGCTGCACATCAGGAAGCCTTTCTTTACAGAAAGGTGGTCAGTGCCCCAAGCCTGTCAGTGTTAAAGGGGCATTTGGACAATGCCCTTAACAATAAATAGGCTTTAACTTGGTCAGGCAGTCAGACTAGATGGTCTTTGTAGGTCCTCTCCAACTGAAAATACCCTGTCCTATCTGAGGAAGGGTTTAAGGACGGACATTCTATGATTCTATAAGATGATCTTGCTAGTGTATCAAGAAGTTCCACTGAAAAGCAAGCAAGGGAGAAGGAGGAAAGGACCAAACCTTAAAATATAACTTGGGCCTGTTTTGTACAGACACATGACTGTTATATAGGTCACCCCTGCTTCATCTCTTTCTTGCACACTAAACAGCACGAAGCTATGAGCTGTGACACAGATGCAGGTTGCTGCTGTTGTTCCATGGCTGTGCTGCCTCCCCAGGAAGCCCAAGTTTGTTGGGTAGCACAAAACATTTATGAGGCTCAACAAGAAGGCAAATTTATTTTATTTGAGGAGATCTCTGTGTATTTAAAGGCACCCAGGTAGGGGAAACAGAGGAGAGGCTTTGATGGCTCCAAAGTGGAAAACTTGGTGGGAGCTCTGGCTAAGGCTGGAATAGGCTTCCTGAGCAATGAAAAGGGGCATGAAGCTAAAGGGCACACTTTAGGGCAAGAAGCTAAATAAAGGGCACACTTTAGGGCAAGAGAAGTGTGCCTGGCAGCAGTGTAGGCACAGTCTCCTGCAAGCTAAAGAGCAAAGAGATATCTATAAACACTGCACAGCAAGGACAGGACAAGCCAAACCTAAAAAGCTGAAGAACATTTGTCTAAAATGAGAGTTAATAGAGATTAAGAGCAGACTGAAATGGCAATAAAAGGAGACAAAATAAAACACACTAGGCCCACTTAAAAGCTGCAACTGTATTTGCCCACTTGCTTAAATATTCAAATCTGAGTTTCCTCTCTGTATCTAATGAGGTGCTCCCAACAGGAAGAGCTGTTTGGATTGGCAGCACAGCCCAGTTAGCTGAGCAGTCATGCAGACAACACAATCCTCCTCTGGAAAAGGAAGCCTACTTCATATAAACCTTGTCTTTCAAGTATAACAAACATTCAGTTTTAACTGAAAAAGCCCCCTAAAACCTAAGAAGAGATTCCTAGTGACAATAGGGTATTTTAAACCCACACCAAAAAACATTGCTAAAAATAGTTAGAAGCTCAAAATGTTCTAAGATTCTCAGTGATGATGGGCTTTTTGTATCCTGTGAAGGGAAAAGAGGAATCCCTTTATTCCAGCAGTACTGGGAGTACTCAGCAAAGAGGGGGCTCTCTGTGCATAACATCATTCATTGCATATGGCAGGTTCCCAATCTGCATCACATTTTGTTCTGGGAACATAAACAAGAGATTTAGAAAAATACCATCAGGAATCATTAACACCTTTGTTGAACAAGCTACCAAGAGGGCTATCTCCACAAAAAAAAAAAAAAAAAAAAAGAAAAATCTGTCTTTGCTCTTCAGAAATATTCAATGTAGCAAGAGGGGAAGCAATTAAAAAAAAAAACCAACAGTTTAACGATCACATTTAATGTCTCTTAAGATTCAAGACAGGAAAGTATTCAACAATCAGAAATAAAAGTGCTCAGGACCTCACAGAATCTGGCTTTGACTTAATAGTTAAGTATATGTGCTCCTCTCCCAGATCAGCTCATCTCAGCTTTTTCACTTTTTTCCAAGTGAGGACTATAACCAGTACATTAACTTTAAAGGGAAAGATAACTGAAGCACAGGGAGCCAAAGCCCCACCACAGAGCACAGGGAACAAAGAATGGTCTCTAAACCTTTTGCTCAGTGCACTCACTAGACCATAGTGACCAAGACATATGCTGTCTATTGTACCTATCTTTTCTGTAGGCTGTATTAAAACTGTGGCCTGCTGGCAAAAAGCTGAACAGATGGTATACACTTGAAAATGCACAGAATTATTGTATATGCAAAATATAAAAGTATTACTTCCATATGACTTACAGTTTTCTTCTGGAACAAATTAAAACATATCTGCCATACAAAAATTAACATCTTGTAAACTAAAACACCATTTCAGCAGCACAGATCAGCTGCTTCAAAGCAATTAGATAGGAAAACTAAACCACAGTTAATGCCTTTGAGTTTCAGTGCCTAAAGGAGGCAGAGAAAACAGTGGCTGAAGAGTACTGGTTTTCTCTAAACATCCATAACGGCTCTTAAAAATTTGGAAATCAATTAGATTTACTGTGGTTGCTTCTTTGTTGTTAAGTGACAAAGTGCACAAATGTAACCATTTAAGAAATCCAGTACTCTCTGTACTCCACTACTACTCTCTACCTACTTTTTTGATGCAGAGAAATCAAAACTAAACCCTAGCTTAGATCACCCCAGCTTGACACGTGTGCATGCAAGTCTTGCTTACACAACTTTTTTGAGCCTAAAAGGGTTTTTAAATGCACCCACCCATCACAATCACTTCCCTCAGAGATGCATACACATTCCCACCGAAATCCAGGAGCTGAACTTGTTTTAAAAGCCTTGCAACTACCTTCAGCCAAAGACTTATTTCAGCAATATAATTACCACTTCTCTCTAATTTTCTTTTGCCTTGTTTTTTAAAGATAAATTTGAGGAGAGAGGTCAAGTGTTAAGGTAATTTATAAATATTACAAATTAATTTCCATTAGCTCTGGAGAGGCTGTGGCTGCTCCTGAACGTTCAGCTTAAGAAGAATACTTCCTCAGGTCCTACAAACACTGCAATTCTCCAGGGATACCCTAGGGAGATGTTTTGACAGCTTTGAAGTTTGGTTTTATCACATGGTTTAGTTCCTAATGGATTGCCTTGGTCTTCTGGATGGCATGTTTGTTCAACTTGCCTTCAACTCTGTTTATCGCTCTGTAAAACAGGTATTAAATGCAAGTCAACACAAGCCAGAATGACAGGGGAGAGGGGCAACATTTTTCCAGGCTCCCAAATAAGTTCCTTTTTTCTATACCTAGATGACAGAGTGTGAGTTGCTTGGTTATACTCTGTATTACACATGTGCATTAACATACCTTTTCCCTGTAAAAAGAAAAATTGTGAACTTAAAGGCACATTTTCCCCTCTTAGATCTGCCTAGCAGGTCTCACTTTTAATATTTGGAAATATCTACCTCACAAGGGCCCTTGAGAGGGTGAACATCAGGGTCAAAAACCCACATATGGCTCAGAGAAAAGAACTTTTCCTTTCAGTGGGAAAGAAGAATAAGGTCATTGACGTATTAATGAATCTTGTAAACTGCCTTAATGAAGTTCTAGTTTTCTTTGCCTTTTTTTGAACTCTGTCACTCTGTTATACACGTACATTTAATTTATTTGGGGTATATTAAATTTTCTTCCACACTAGTTGCAGTAAGTAATAGTGAGAAGCTAAGAAAACAGAATTCCAATCTGTTACTAGTAGGGAAACAAAAGTATACGTGCCAGCTCACTTTACTGCACCATCAGCAAAACAAAAATATTGTACATTTACCAGTCCAAAATATAATTATTTTAAATCTTTTCACATGTTTCAAAGCTCACATACATTTCCATGCCTCAGCAAAACAAATGTCATCTGTCTAAGCAAGCACATACTGAACTTAAGGAAAATTCTACATTTCACATAAGAAGACAATTCATTTCAAAGCAGGCTTATGAAAACATTCAAACAATCAGAGAAAAAGTAGATAAGCTGTGCAGATTTTTAACTTACCACAAGAGCAAAGTACACCATAAAGAAAAATGATAAACTACTTGTGTAGCCAAGAAAGCCTGTAAAATAACAGTAAAAATAAAAGAGAATTTATAAGGAAAGTGATCCTAATGTAGAGCTAAAGCTTTACATTTTAGGCATGTTTTCTATTACAGTGCTTGGTATCTAGGGCTTAGGAGTCAGAATAACAACATTCCAACTGCCTGTCACAGATCATTTATGTAGTTTTGTAGGGCAGAATTAGAACTGGCTTACCACTAATGGCATGCTGTAAGTAAATGCAGCTCTTTAATGTTCTGCTGTAAAGATTTTATTTTAGTATTGCAGACAAAATACTACTGCAACCCAAGTAATAGGTTAACTAGGCAGGGCTGGAAGGCAGAACACAGTCCAATTTAAGTAATTCCCAACATCACCAGCCCCCTGCCAGTTAAAATAAATAAATAACCCATTAAGGTTTTAAAGTCTTCAATTGTAATTGCCACTAAAGTAGAATAATATTCGCTTCTCTCCTTTAATTACTCACCAATTTTCGGAAGAAGTGCAAGGGGAAAAACAATGCAGACTGACGTAATCAGTAGCAGCAGCCTCCCATCAAGGTACCAAGACCTGTTGGAAGATCTATTTAGGACTGATAGAAAGCTCTAGAGTCCTAAAAGTTATGGTCTACATTAGAACTGTTTTCTTAGACAAAATAAGGACAAGAGAAATAATTTCCAGTCTCACATGCTATTTACATGAATTTATGTTCCTAGTTTCTGTACTGTGATATAAAATAGACATCCTTCCAGATAACGAGGAAGCCGAGCACCAGCCCATAACGAAGCAGCGTGCAGTATCTGCGTGGATCAGGGATCTGATGTGCGAAGTTATTTCTCAGCAGCACAACATACAAATCCCTGCCTTTACTCAAAGCAATAATCAGAGGGCAGGGGCATTTAACACTCTATAGTTTTCCAACAGAAGTACTTCTATAGCACGCTATATGTATCATGAATTGGATTGTGTCCAGTTCTGGGCTCCATGGTTTAAAAAGGACAGGGATCTCCTGGAGGGAGCCCAGAGAAGGGCTACAAAGATGATTAAGGGCCTGGAGCATCTCCCCTGTGAGGAAAGGCCGAGTAAGTTGGGACTCTTCAGCCTTGAGAAGAGAAGACTAAGGGGGACCTAATTAAAGTCTGTAATTATCTGAAGCAGGGGATGCAGGGGGAATCAGCCAGCCCCTTTTCAGTGGTCAGTGGAGACAGGACAAGGGGCAATGGCTGCAGATTGGAGCACAGGAAGTTCCACACCAACATGCAGAGGAACTTTTTCCCAGTGAGGGTGCCAGAGCCCTGGGACAGGCTGCCCAGGGAGGTGGTGGAGTCTCCTTCTCTGGAGATATTCAAGACCCATCTGGACGCCTATCTGTGCAGTATGAGCTGGGGAGCTGCTTTGGCAGGGGGGTTGGACCCGATGATCTCTCAAGGTCCCTTCCAACCCCTATGATTCTATGATTCTATGATTCTATGATTAGACGTACTGAACTGGTAGATACAGCAGCATTCATTCTCAATAATGCTGAACTTCCCTACCAGTTTACTACTCCTTCGTTCCTTACCAACTCCAAGAGGTGTGAAACAAAGCTAAGCTACCCAACCTATCTGTTTGGAAATTCAGTTCTGTTTTCTAAATACACCAACTTCCTCTTCTGCCTAAGTTTCATTCCACCATCATCGCAGCATTTAAATAATAGAAGAAACCAAAGTAAATAATCTTTCAGTTAATTTAAAATTGTATTTTCTGTCCAGGGGTAAAAGAAAAAACAGCAATAAAGAGGACTTTCTTAGCTTTAACTTGGCACAAAGTGACCACTCACTCCTTGAATACATCCACACAAAAACTAAAGGACAGAAGGGATGGAAATTCTTCTAACAAAGTCTGCCAAAATGTTTATACATATAACTTTGGGTATTAAAAAAAAAGCCTTGTGAAGGCATATGAAGTCTTAAGGTATTTAAAATCCATTCCAAGTATAAAAATCATGTCCAAATTGACAAAAGTACAGATGTACAAGTTGTTAAGAAACAGAAACATCTTGAGGGTGGCTCCCCCTAACCTGGTAATAACCATATCCTGTACTGATAAACATCTTGCACATCAGCCTCGACTTTACTACCTATAAACACCTTGGCTTTTGACCTTCAAGTTTATTTAGTCCAGGATATGGTTAGCACCTAATAAACAGGCAGCACCTCAAGTTATCATAAGGAAAGTAGCGTAACACCCATGTTAAAGAAAAATTACCATACACATATATTAAATACTGACATGCTTTATGGAAAACAACTTGTGTCATTTGTTTGGAAAAAAAAAGTAATATAAGCAAACAAAGGAAGCTGAGGGTATCTTCATCATATCAAAAAATCAAAATAACCCTTAAGAAACAATGTCTATGCTAAAAACTATTCAAAATACATCATTATTCCAAAAAAAAAAAAAAAATTAGTAGCCAGGTCTGCTACTGCTACATTGAACAAGTGACTTCTCCAAGGTCAGCTCCCTGCTGCAGTATTCTTCCCACTGCTATCATTTAGCATTCCCGTATTTCTAAACTTTGTTCTTTCCAGTACGGTGAATATTCAGGTTAGGAGGAAGAGTATCACAGGAGCAGGCAAAAGTACAATGAGTGCTACATCACGTGTATATGTGGGACCCCAAATCAAAGCATGCAGCAAATCCATGGTTGCCATTGTAGCTCACCAGCTCAGCAGGACAGAGAAAAAAAATGCTCTTGGTTACTTTCTGGTACGTGAAAAAACATCTGTGTGCAAGCAGGGAAATGGTGGAGCCAAACTGCAATCAGATGGGAAGGAGAAAATACAACTTTGTAACCTGCTTAATTTTGGAGTATCAATTCTTTTATTTAAAAAGATGTCAAAAAAAATTTAATAGAGATCCATTTACTGGTTATCAAAACACATAACCCATTTTTCCCTCACTATGCTGTTGTAGAAATACACACATTTTCTAAAGGCAAAATAAACGTTTTGATATAGCCTTTAAAATTAAGTTTGATCTGCAAATTTAATCCCATATGGTAAAAGATTTCCAAATATGAAATACAGAATATAAATCCTTGACTCTACTGAAAATGCTTCGGCATGCAGATGTTCCTCTGCCATCCCCCATCTTTTAACTAAAAGCAGACATTTATAAATCGCTTTAATTTCATTCCTGAATGCAAAAGGACAAGCGATTCATATGTTCTAAATTAGGATCTTACTCTCAATCCATATCAATTATATAACACACAAGCAAGACAACTTAATTGCATCAATCATATCCTCCTGACAGGGTCATTAAATGTTAACAGAGGGCTCACAAATTACAACTTTTTAAACACAATCCTCATTTGAAACTCTGTCCATGTCATCAAAACGATGTGGAATTCTTGTTATGCAGACAGACTGAAACAACCCCCAATTAAAAAAGTGTTCATATTGTACAGCTTTGGTTTTTAACGAAGACATGAAGATGTACTGCACGCTGGCTCCGAGCCTTTCAAACACATGCAACACCTGCTAACCTTTATCTATAAAAATAATTCAGTGCACAAAACAGCTTTCCCAAGTACATGGCTTGGGAGCATTTATGCATATAAAAATATTACCACAGATAGTTTAACTGACACTTTTGATGCATTCAAACTATAGTTAAAGATAAATCCTGCACCCAAATGAAAGCGTTATCAGATGCTGTAACAACTCTGCAAAGCCAGAACACGTGATATTTAGTTACCCATTTTTGTTGAACAACCTCTTGCAATTGAAAAACTCTGCTAATAAAAAAACTACTCAACACATGCAAAGAAATACACCCCAAAAAAAAAAAAGATCTGCCTCAGCAAATAAGGCAAAATATATGAAAAATAGATGTGGGCATAGAGAGAAGGTCAGCTGTGTGCATGTACCAGGGATGCTGCTTAACCACTGCATTTAAAGCATTTGCTTGGGCAAAGAACAGAGGAGTCAAACTGTGTCAGATACACATTCATCAATGGAAGAACTCCCAGTACTGGAGACAGAAATGAGATGAGAGCCAGGCTGATAATCTTATTTGAGCTGTGGTTAGTATTCCTATAGACAATTTCACATCTTTCTAAATGCAAAGTTGAACTTCATTCTCATCTCAAACTGTAATTCCAGCTAAGGAAGAACTATGGGTGGTGGCAGTGCTGTCAGCACACTGAATATCACAGAGGCTCAGGTGATTTGCAATTACCAGCCCAACCCACTGTAACCTGTCCATGTGTTCACCAGTGTTCATATCCAGAAGATCTGGACTAGGACCTTGGTAAACAAAGCTGATGATCATAGAATGTGTTAGGCTGGAAGGGACCTTTAATGGTCATCTAGCCCAAACTCCTGCAGTGAGCAGGGACATTACAAGATCAGGTCAGTCGGAGCCCCATCAAGCCTGACCTTGAATATCTCCAGGGATGGGGCCTCCACTACCTCACTTGAGAGTCTGTTTCACCCTCATATTGAAGATTTTTTTCCTAATATTCAACCTAAATAATAAAACAAATAAACCATTAGATAAAACAAACAGACACCTTAATAAAGTTGTTTATATTGCCTATTTTTTTAGGCAGAACAAACCTTTGTGCAGCATGCACACATGCAGGACCTCCAGATTCTACCTAGTATGAGTTTTTATCTGCTGCTTGTTTAAAAGTGTATCTTTGTTGAGAAAAGTCACTTTGCATAAACAGAGCTGACATAAAAACAAGAGTAAATGATGTTATATGCTAAATTTGGGGACAGACTGGAATGCACGTGCAGGAGGTACTGTGGCAGGCTCAACACCAGAGTGTACAAAAAGTGAAGTTAAGAGTTAAAGGAGAAGGTGATAGCACCCAAATGAAAAGCTGATGAGTATCACAGCTGGAAATTAACAGACTAAAAATGACAAAGTTGTTGAGATTTATTTTTTTTTAAAGCCCCTTACTAAAAACATACTCTTGCAAGGGCCAGGAAGGCAGAAAGACAACACAAGATTACCACCACCCGCCAACTCCCAAAAATGTTCATTATAAAATGGAAAAGTTATAAATGAAAAAAGAAAAATTTACCTAAAGTACCTTCTAAAGAAACCACTTCAAACTTTAAAATTCACCCACAACATTCAGGGATAACACAGGCATGACACAGCCTTGAGACAATTTCACCACATTTCAACCCAGAGAGAGTTTTGAGTTCAAAACATCTGAAAACAGCAGTTTGGAAAGAAAGCTGTAACACAATCTAAGATAATCTTTTATGAATGACAGCAGCACTGGAACCACTCAAACAAGGTATTTCAGTGCTGAAGCTGCAATGTTTGTCTCAGCACAGGCAGAGATTTCTTGTGACAGGTCTGATAGAAATCCGATGGGGACACTCCTTACATACAGCTTTATAGCTCAATTGCAAAGAATCATTTCTTTACTGGGAGCCAAGTTACGGAATTACAAACCAAGCCTGGAAACCTGGCATTCTTCCCAAGACAAGTCCAATTACTGGAGCAAGACAACAAAATATTTAAATTTAAATGTCTGCCGGTTTTTGTACTGTGGTTTTGAAATATGTGAAGTGATAACATGACAGCAGTTAAAAATGTTTCTCCTCCTCTCCCTCCTGTCCCCCTCCCGCTTCCCCTTTTAAATTTTTACAGAAGGGAGATTTCTGTAGATGGAGTTTTGCCACTGACTTTATGGTCGTCTGATGGGAAATTGCTATAAGGAAAGAATGACGCTCTGTGTGTGTGCGCTGCAGAAGGCTTGCACATGCCAAATGCATTTCATATTCCAAGAACTCCTGTAAATAACAGGGTTTTTTAGTGTGTGAGATCAGAGGGAAGTGTCAGTACCCATCTCCTTCAGTAGTCCTGAACTTTCTTCTTCAAGACAAATAAAGAAAGTATGATGCATCTTTTCCTTACCCACTCTGGTCTCCACTCAGGAACCCCGCAACAGCGCCGGGAAGTTCAGATTTAACAATTAAAAGATAAGATGACATAGCTGCAAACAGAAGCAGAACAGATTTAGTAGAGGAATACCAGTATCTCTGGTTGTAGCACTTTGCACGGCTTAACCGGAGCCGTTAACGATTGAAGCATCTCAGCCATGTTGTTAGACACCATGGCACCAGAATCAGAACTTATTTTCTTCAATACTTCCTTTAGGAATAGCTGCAAACCCCCGAGTACTGTGCTGACATTAGTGAATGCTTCCAAAGGGACTGTTACAATGCCAGTGCCATAGAAAGGAAAACACAACACAAAGGATGAAAAGGCAAAACAGTATAAAATGTAGGTCTGACCTTTCACCTGGGAATATGGACCTACAGGCTTGAGACAGACTGCAAGGCTGCAGCACTTCTCCTGCCTCTTTACTCTTTCTAAGACATTGTAAATGATGAGAGTAAATAATAAGATTTGTTTCTGTTAATAAACTAGTACTTTTTTTTAAAGACTGTTTGTTGTCCAGCTGCTGCTCTGCTAAATTAACGTATGACAGAAATGTAAAGACAAGAACAGGACTTGAAAGGTGCTTTTATATACTGGATGGTTTGGCCCTCAGAGGTAAAGGGACCATCAGTGACATCTCTGCTTTTCATCCTAAACCTGCCCCCATGATGATCCCAACAACATGAAGTGAAGAACTATACAGGAGCTGTGAATCAGAAGAGAAATTGTAGGTTACTCTTTAGAAGCGTTGACTTGAAGTTACGTATCTACAGTTCTACTCAGAAGCAAGCAGTGTGCACACCTATAAATCCAAAAGCTACTGCACCACCTCACTTCTCTTTTACTACATAAGATCCTCAAAGGCATTACTGAGAGGGTTTTATAAATTACAACTTAAACTAACCTGATGCCTTCACATGCTGTTCATGTCATTTTTTCCTTTACATAAGCAGCAAGTATTTATACGAATCAAAACCCAGTAGAGAATTACTCAGAAAAATCGAGCTTTACAAACAGTTTAAATGACTATCAAAGCCTGCAAGAGACTCATTTCCATCCTTCAGGAAGTAATCTTAGCAACTTGCTGACAAAAGTTTATTTACATTTAAAGCTTGACAAAAATTCATCTGTTGCATTCAGATTTTGCTATTCTGTATTTACTAATTCTTTAGAGTTTCATTGCGGTTTATTAATGCTTTAAAATTTAAAAATAAATTTAAAAAAGGTAAAAGAGCAAACTTCCATAAGCTGATCTTTTGAGTAAGTTTGTGGGTTTGAGTTTTTTTAAAGGAAGGTTTCGAACTCTAAAAAAAGTATGTAAACTCAGACACTCCTGCACTACAGCAGTTAAATTTTGAAGAAAGCCAATGTGGTCTCTATAAAGAAAGCAAATTCTATTAATACGAAGTGACATCCACCTACTGCAAGGTTACATTAAAACCACTTGGTAGGTCACTAAATAAGGAAATACTTTTCGTAATTAAAAGCTCTGGGTTTTTTTCCAATATTCAAGTGTATTTCCCTGTTGACACATAGCTGTTGATTGTGTCTGGTGAGGTATGAATTTGCAGCCCTGATTTTACCCTCCTATTTGCATACAAATGAATGTAGATTCAACAACAGAGAACCTTATAGACTGCATATTTCTAAATCACCAGAATTTGGAAGCAAATTATAACATGATCTCTCACACTAAGCTATAGGCAGATGCTTTTCTCACCTTAAGCCACAGAAGATTTTTTAGTGTAAAGGGAGAAGGAAAATGACTCTAAATTATAATTCAATGTTTTTTACCCGTTTGCCTTCTTTCTTGTATTATACAGTACTTTACACTCAAGCAACTCAGAGTTTTCATATATTCACATGCTTCAGAAAGATTTTTAAATTAGTTCTTTTGCAGCCTCAGCTGCAAAAAGCTTTGAATTAATTTCCAGATCAGATTTCCTCCTAATATACAATCTGTCACTCTTTCCTTACATTCCTACTAGCCTCTGGCTAATCATTTGATCACTTATCCTTTGTTGGGCACTTACCCTTTGTTTTTAAAAGAGGGGTCCTGTTTCACTGAATTCCACTCCTAAGTAAGAAGCCAATCACGCACCATGAAACTTGCACACACTAAACATTTGGAAGCATCTTTCTTCCTTTCTCTGGGCACATGGGAAACAATCTTTCACATAGCAGGATTCCCCCCACCCCAGTTTATTTTTTCTTGTTCTAGAAAATGAAGAAAATAAATAATTTAATTTCTGGTGCTTAGATAAGCCGATGAATCTCATACATATACCTAAGCAGGACACCCATGCTAAATAGTTTAAAAAGGCAAATCCTGCTTTTTCTTTGCTTATTGCAATTGTCCTCACAAGCAACAGCTCCTTGTAGCTTTACTCATAGAATCACAGAACAGAATGACCCAACTCAGCATCAAAGTAGCGAGAGACACTAACCACTGTGTAGCTCACAAACACACTATAATGTGAGTACAGAACACTGGTTGGTTTTTAAAGCTGAACCCAAAACAGCGACGCCTCCTGCAAAGGGGCACAGCAACTTGAAAAAATTATCTCAAGCAGGAACTAAGGGCATAGGGTATGACAGACAAGAAGGCACGTGTCGCTGCTCCGAATAGGAAATTCTGCTCAAGTCCCATGATGCCCAAAAGACATGACAAGTTATATTGTAGAAATTAAACGTCAGCTATCCTTGGCAGCCAGTGTACAACGGAAGGAAGAGATCACACAGTCACAAGGCAAAGCTGTGACACAAGTGAACACAGCAAAACACATTCCTTGTGCTTTATTTATTTCACTTTTGAAGCACTGACTTCCTCTGTCATTCTGAAAATAATGTTTTAATGGCTAACTTTTAAGGCAATTCTTAAGACACACAAAAATTACTACAGCTTGGTAAGCAAGCTTCATATAACTGCTTCCTAATTTTTAGGTCATAAATTCACACATATTATATTTAAATCATCTTCGGTATGCACCAAGAAGTACTTGATGGAAAACTAAGCAGGTTTGAACATCTCAACAGGCCTCGTGGCAGAAATGCCATAAACCAGTATTCAGCAGAAATCACCATTATATTTCTACTTTATTACTCCATAGGCTTATCACTGGCTTGAAAGCAGCAATAAAACAGGGTATTTGCTTTACATTTTCATTATGATAACCTGTACTGCCACCATGAGATATGACTCTCTGTAATTAATATACATACCAAGCATCCGTTATTCAGAACGTCACCATTGTGCTACAGTATTGTTTAACACTGAGCACATGTGCCCCTTCCTGAAAAAACATTAGTTGATGGAAAAAAGGGAAACCAAGGTCAGGTTTTTTTAAAAATAGTCCCCAAAATCTCTCTTACTGGGTAGCCCAATCTTAAAATGAAATAGGAGAGTGGCTTGCTGGTTCTCAGAAATGTGAGCTTTCCTTATTATTCTACCCAAAAAAAACCAAACAAAAAATCCAAAACAACTTAAATCCACAGCAATGATACAAGAGAACACATACATTAAACTTATGTGTAAACATTTAAGTTACTCCTTTCCTTAGAAAATGGCAGGTGATAAATCCCTTCAAATCATTTAACCGAAGGGACTGAATGTAACTCATTGTTTTTTCCTAATTACCACTGTAACTGACCCTATTAGAGTGCTCTAAAGAAAGATTATTAAATTATTAAGCACTATGCAAAAGAGGACCCAAGCTGCCCTCCTGTCACATAGGAGAAGATACAGAGCCAGACCAAAATGGATGCTATCAACACAGCCATGCCCCTGCTTAAAAAGAGGGGTGCTGACTTTGGTAGTCAAGACAAGTAGACAGCATGCTTGCTTCTGGAATACCAGATAAGACATATTCCTCACAAACACCTACAGGTAATTAAGTTAAATGAAAATACTTCTAAATCTCACTCTCTAAAGAACTCAGTTAACAAGATCTCCACTTTTTTCCCACAATACTGAAAAGATTAGAGGCTGGAAGACAGAAACAGCAGAATAAAGACTACCAGTCGCTGCATATTGCAGACCAACTGAGCTGGATCTTTCATACCAACTGGCAATGACAAAATGCTTTGGGTTGCACTTCCCTTCGCTGGTGTGGAGGTTGTTTAAAACTGAATCTGTCCTAATCCAAACAGTGTGACAAAGTCAAAAGAGAAAGCACAGAAAGATTTCAAGAACGAAAGTGAAACCAGAAATGATTTTGGGCAAGCTCCCATTTTTCCTGTCAAAGGGTTAGAATGGAATAGCAAGATAGGAAGGAAGTACTTCAGTATTGCACTGAGCTCCTCACATTGTGGAAACATCAGAAATGAGGCATGGATGGCACAAAAACCCATCAACTATTTTGACCCTCACACAGCCTTAAGAGCACGGTCTTTTGTTTTCATTTTTCAATGAATACCTGAATATTCCTGCTTACTTGATGTAATGTTTTTATCATCTCCTCTTAGTGGAACATTAAAAACAAAAAAATTGTTGTAATCACTTGGGTGTGGTTTTTTTTTTTAAACTACAGATGTACAATGAAGTGTGTGAAAAGACAGAATATTGTTCACACGGAGAAATTCAGAGAAGAAAAACAGGTTGTCAACTTCTGTGATAGTCTTCACATCATAGACACTCATCCTGATGAATTTCTGCTCCCCTTCTACCTGAATTGCTTTAAAAAAAAAAAAAGCCCTTATTCCATTGGGAACACATGGGCAGCAGATTTAGTTTTAGCAGATTTTAGTTCAATTGTAGTTCTGCTAATAAAACTGAAAAGTTTTCTACACAGTTTATCATATGTGCCATCCTGAAGTATAGTTGCAGTTTGGGATTTTTGTTGGGGTTTTTATTTAAAGCACAGGCGTATTTTATTTATTCTTTACAGTATCTAACCTTCCAAACATTCACTGCAATACAAACATAAAAAAGCATGGGTCATCAATTGTTAAATCAGTACAGGAGCTGACAAACCTGCCCTTAATTAAAGCTCTGCACTGGAAATCCTCACTTGGAATCAGTAAGGATAATTAGGCTTTCAAGCCAAAAGCAAATGGCACTGTGAAAACAAACATTCAGGTTTGTTTGAAAACAGAATTAGATTCTCTGTTCTTAAAGGAAGCTCAGCGATTTCTTAAGGTATTAATGCTGCAGGTCTCAGCACATAACCAGACGTATTTTATTCTTCCACAACTTGCACCAATTCTTTCCAAAACGTGTAGAGTCCTTGCACGCTGCTGACAGAAAGAGGATGGATATTCCCATCACCCTCCACTCGTGCAGAAATTTTTAAAAAAAATAATAATTTGCTGCATTTAAATTGAGATTTTAAAAAACCCCTTTTTAAAACTAAATGAAACAAAAGCTCCCAATTACCTCGGTAAGGGAGGTAGCTCTGTTTTCGGGTTTTCAGGAGCACTGACACGCCGAGAACACACGTACACCCCGCTTCCCAAGCAAATCCCTCAGGTTAATCTCATTCCTTACCTAACGTGAAATTTAAAAAGGAGGGGAGGAAGCCGAAATAAAGCCGGAGTGGGCAGGCGGCTCCCGAGCGGCAGCAGCTCCCCGGGGCGGCGGGCCCGGCCGCGGCCAGCAGGTGGGGGTGCGGGAGCACGGCCGGGCCCGCGCTCCCACCGCTACTGAGGGCACCCCGACTTGGTCACCCTGCGGCGACGCCTTCTCCATTCACTCCGGGCAGCCAGGGGAAAAATGAAGACCCATCCAAACGTTAAAATGTGTTTCGGGAGCGTTAGGTTGGGAGCCGGGGCTGGGTGTTCTGGCCGTCACGTCGGCTGCATGCACGGGCTGCGAAGCCCAGCTGAAGAACTGCATTACTCCCCTCAGAACTAACCCTGGAACTTCTCCTTGCCGCCTGCGGCGTTCCAGCAGAGCCGAGGATAAAACACCGCTCTGGGGGTAGGAATATTGTTTTCCCCCCCTCATTACGTATTCTTACAGAGAAGAAAAACATGTACCTTTGAGGACATGTTAATTGCAGAATATTGAAACAAAATCCGCAAGCACCAGTTACAGAAATTACACTTAATTAAACTGTATTTATACTAGAAAGCAAATAATTCTTTGTAAAATTAAGATAGCTGTCAGGAAAGCTTAGTTCCAAGGAGTGACCACAGTGCTGCCTTGGGTACAAGCCAAGCAGCCAGGTTCCTCAGGCAGACAGCCACAGCACCAGAGCTCCCATCTACCTCAGCCTGTGTAAAGAAACTGGGGGAAAAAACCCAAGTCTGGTGCAAAAAAATTCTCCCACAGACCACCTATGCTCCGTGGCTCTACTGCAGGTTCTACCGTTGCACTTAATCCTGCTGCTAATAAATTCTAAATAATTAAACTCATGTTCTCAGCAGTTTCAATTTATGTTTGTGCGTATCACAGCTAGCAGGCCCACTGGGACCGGTCAGATCTCCCCGCAGCAGTGACCTTCAGCTGATACCAGCCCGCAGCCCGGAGAAGTATGCTGTAAAACTCTCCGCATGCTTCCTGCTAGACCTCAAAGCTGAAGATTTGTTAGTGTTGGCAAGAGGCTGAGAGCTGCTCTTGTGCAATACTTTATTGTGTTTGTCTCAATTTTTCCACCAGCCCTGCTGAAATAATTCCTTCTCTAACTTCAGATGCTTTGAGATGCCTGCCGATTTTCTCTCGGACACATGGCTGTGGACTGTCCTCCTTTTCAGTCACATCTACAGAGGGGACAATTTCATGAGGAGAAATTCCAGTCTTCACATCTAAGGAAGCTCGCAGAGCTTCCCTAGCAGGATAGGGGGAAGGGCCATGAGACACAGAGCCACAGCTTTGGCCCACTGTGCCTCATCCATCACTTCCTAGAAGCACAACGCTAATAAAACAATAACGGGGACTCCATCCAACTCTAGTTGCTCCTGGGAAGGATTACATAAAGAGCCAGCAGAGCCGTGTAACTGCATTTTCCATAGCAGCGTCCCTCACTCCTTGCACACCTCTAGGCGCGCAAGTGCCCCGAGGGCCCCCTCTCATCCCAGACAGAGGGCACATGACAAGCGCCAAAACCCTTCAAGAACTAATTCTGCATCATGGCATGCAAGTAACAGGTATCTGGAAGACCCCCCACCCCACATACAGACCTGGGGTGAAAGGCTTGGCTCGGGAGGAGGGGGTGCACAAAATGATAGCCACAAAGCACGCAGTTTGATAGTTTCCTTTCTAGTGCCCACTTTGCAACCCCACAGACACCCTAACCAGCTCTTCCAAGAGGAAGGCAGTTCACAAGTCACTAATCCCTAATTATTTAAAGGGCTGCTGGATCAGGCCAAATACTGACAAATAGAATGTAAAAACGAGTAACTTTGGACATGCCATTCATCCTTTTGGGGTCCCTCCATTAACAAATAGCTTCATTACAAGAACAAATTCATACTGATGGAAGCAAGGAAAACTGGGCAAATATTCTCAAAGTTTAGTCATCATAAGCTAAGAATTTCTACATGTCTCAGTCTGTATGTCACAATATTTCAGATGGACCTTAATACACATTTGATACTGCAAAGTTAACGCATTATCCTGATACATCCTTAGTTAATCCTTAAATGAATTTTGGTATTTGATTAACGTAACACAAAGTATTCTGAAAGAGAATTCAGAATCTGCAGGAAAGCTGAGTACTCGTGTTAACAATGCCCACTGAAGTTCCAAGCAATGTACTTGAAAGTTTTTTTTAACCTTTTAAATTCCAAATTTGACCAATTTTGTGCCTTCTTGTAGCTGTATTAAAAATCTTTTTTCAAATTTTTTTCTTTGGCTATCCTGCCAGTAGAAAAACCTGCTCCTGTATCTACGCAAGTCTGTGTGTATATGCAATTAGGGTGTCAAATTCAAATTTGCACTTTAAGTTTTCTTTTTAAAAAAAGCAAAGATGACAAATTGAAAAGCATAACTATATAAACAGAGTACTAAAAAGCTGTCTCCACCCCAAATGAATGTAAATCACACCTGTGGTTAAATTATTTGTATAAGTGATCAGACCAAACTTTTAAATCCCAGACCAGATGCTGATAGTGACAATAACCCCAGTAAAGTTGCTTATTGTACTCACAAACCATCATTCATTATCTCACACTCTCCAGCCACTTTTGAAGTAAGACGCCAGGTGATGCATCACACCCAGGACTGATGATGGAGGCAATAGAAAACAATTTTCTTTTTACCCTTATGCTGAAATTAAAAATGTTGACAAACTGTGGATGTCCACAACAGACACGGTGCTGCTGGTGGTTCCTTCAAACAGATAAATAAACCAAGGAGGTGAACACCTACCAAAGCCCACTTTGGGGAAAGGACAGTAAGCCTTACACTTAATTCCAAGGCTGGCTTCCATGGACAAACTACACCACACAGTTCCACGATTCCCATTTAAAATCTGTAGATAAGCCAGAAAGACAAGAACATTTCCTTTCTTTCTATACATTCCTTCAAGACTCAGGGCTCAGTCAGAGGCTAAGAGAACTCTTTATCTCCCGTATTTTAAGAGCCCATTAGCCTGCAGCATAGTCATCTTCATAGACAATTCCTGACACAGCGCTGCTCTGCTGACTTGGACTGCAGCATCACAGGATTCTGCCAAAGGCAGTTGTTAAGGAGAGAAATAACACAGCTGGAAGCCCTGTTCCCAAACAGAAATATAAATACTAACCAGAAGCTGTGATAGTTCTTTGCAATGACAGCACAATATATCATCTGTGTGGGAGAAGGTGCCAAGGAGGCCCAACTTGCAACCTATGTTTCCACAGATCAGCCTTCCTCATAGACTGGGGCATGTGCTGGTGTTACTGACTCTGAGGAAGCAAAGCCAGTCCTTGGAACCAGAATCACCAAAAACAGAGCTCTGAACACTTCAATCAAAACAAGGTCACTAAAAAGAAATCACTCCTCCTTTAACGAGGAGTTTCAACTTGCAAAAACCTATTTTTTTAACTGGTTAAATGGAAAGCCATTGGTTGGCAAACCAGGCCCAACTTGATGGCAAAGTCCACTGCAGAAGAGAAAGCATGATAAAATCCATCATGCAGTAGCTCCAGAGTTCCTGAGCTGAATTTTATTACAAATTACACAGAGGTTATGAATTGCTACAAGGAAAAAAAATCAGAGATATATTTCCTGTGACCACAAAGTCTTGTGCACAGTCCCAGAGTCTCAAGAACCTGTACTGTGTATCCCTCCTTCTCTAGTACTGTTTATTTAGAAGTCCATTCCAACAGGAAAGGAAATTAAGATTTTTTTCATTGCTATAGAACATCCTCTAAAATCTGTGTGAGTAAATAATCCTTAACCTCGGAATCAATATGTTTGCTTCTGCCTGAAATTAACTCTTAGGAGTTTACAGCCTTTTTGATTAGGTAGTTTTTATTACTGGACTTCTAAATGTAACAAAGTATTAAAATTTTATCTTAGAAACAGTTTCTTGGTCTAGTTCTAGTTCCCTACCTAGTGACAAAATACAGCAATCAACAAATGGTCTGGACTTGACAGGCAATCCTAAAGGAAAGAACCACCACACTGGAATGCTGTTTCCTTCTGTCAATACATGTGAAAATGTGTATCTTCTTGGGAGTGGGGGGACAGAGAGGAGTGAGCTTTCACACAATTCCCTCAGAGTATCCAAAACATTTTTAAAAAATTAGAATTGTTCTGTTAAACACTGCTTACTTTCAGACAAATAATTTATAAGGGCGCTACTACTTGGTAACTGTCCAGTAAGTGAACATGCCCAAGTAAGAGTTTAAATGCTTAGGTGATTAGTTTGATACAAGGACAGCTAGTGTTATTTTATCATATCACACAAGGAAAACAAAGTAAGAATAATCTAACTGGATAGCCCAACATACAACATAATCAGCCCACATGATGAAAGTCAGCAAACTAAACAACCCCTCCAAAAAACCCAGGGTATTGAACTAACGGGGAAAAAGCACCCATCGATTAAGAACATATGAAACTTCATGACTAAGTAAACATACTTGCTTGATACCCAAATCACTGAAATGCATAGGCAAGTTTTAACAAAAAAACAAAGCCATGTGTTATGATAAAGTGTACAGAACAGCAGAGAGGAAATTATGCTTCCTAAACCCCTTCCAGTTAGCATTGCTACTCCGATCAAACTGTTCCAGGTCCTGCAAAGCAGGACCAGGCACACAATCCAACCCCCTAAGTCATGCCCTGCCCCCGTCTACCCCACAACTTCAGCACTTCTGCTTAACATGAGGCTTTAAGTTTTCTGTCTGTTTAATCAGTCTCTTAAGAACACTTTCATTTAATTACTGCCTTTTGTGTTTGTGGCACTCTGTAGACTGTAGAGGTTATACTCCCCTCAGTTAATATCGAGCACATGAAGTTTCTTACCTCCAATATTCTGGATAATTATTGTAGTTGCAACAAGGACCTATAAAAAAAATTATTTCTTTAGAAAGGGCAAAGATAACTAAAATCATATGTCTATAGCAGTCTTAAACCACATATGTATTGTCTTAAACAGACCAGATGTAGAAGTGATAACGAGTACTGAAAGAAAAGGCATCTTCTCTTTAGTGAAGAGTTTAACACATGGAAACCAAAGCAATCACAAATTAATACAAAAGCAAAAAAATCTCCCTAAAAATATGACACTTTCTTTCTGTAATGACAAAATAACAGAAGTTACAGAGTGAAGCCTGTTCTGCAGAAGATGAGATTTTTAAATCACTGAAAACATGTAAGTGCATTATAATTGACATCAGGCAAAATGAAATGAAATTTCATTAATTGAAAACAATCATTCACCTATGAAAAGATAATCAGACAGCAGAGATCAATGCAAGCTACTTCCCCGCTCCTAAAGCCTGAGTATTTCTACCTGTTATGAATGTCATTCTTCTTTAAAACTTGTAAACTAGAAACACTCTTTTTTAAGCATCTGTGATTATTCATACTGGACTGATACAGAAGTAGATATTATCACAGGTCATTCTAAATTTTGTCTGAATCTAAAGAATTAGCTTCCAACTAAAAAAAAAAACCCTCAAAGTGTCAAGTTTTCCCAGTCTTGTTTTCCCAGTCTTGTTTTTGCAGTTCAGTTCTATCATAGTATAATCATCTACCATTAAGTCAACTTTGGAAAAAAATAAGCCCCAGTTATTAGAAGAAAATCAGACTCATGCTTTTGAATAAAATCTGAAAGCAGAGTTGGCTTTTTTTTAATTATCAGCTAGGGGGGGGAAAAAAAAAAAAAGAAAAAAAATCACATCAGATTTTCCAAGTCAGTTCAACAGTCACCAGGGGAAGAAAAAAAAAAGTCCAGGAAATGTCCATTGTCACAGATCTCAGAGAAATAGTTTTGACAGGAAATCACCGTAAGGTCAAATAACTGCTCTACTGCAAGAGCAGTTACTAACAGTTTACTGTCAACCTAAGATGCCAGTGCAGGAAGGTTCTGCAGCAGCCTCTCTGTATCATGACTGAATGACTGGGGTGAGGGAAGAGTAAGCTCTACTTTAAGTACTACTTTAATGAAAAAAAGGAAAAATAAAAGCTTGTGCCTACTAAGGTGAGGAGAGTTCAGGGACAGGATTAGAGTTCAGGATGGTTATGGTATAGTAGGGAAGTCTAGAAATCAACAGGATCAGTTAAAAGTCATACAATCATTAAGCAGACCTCAAATATATGACTTCAGAGTTACTAGATTGTAAATAGGGAAAGCAGCCTGAGATAACACCATCAGTAGCATGAAGCACCCACAGAAACAGCCAATCTTGGTTTGGAATGTAGTACCAACTGTGTTTTATCTAAAATATAGGTAATAATTAAATTTCCTGTCACTGTCAAGTTCTCAGCCAGTTTACTGCGTTCTCATTTAGAGGCAAGGTTTAAGACATGTATAAATATCAAAGATATTTCAAGAGAGAAAGATAAGTGTTCCCGAAAACATTAGTTCATCAGGAAAGCTTGGTGAACGTCACTTAATTAATCAATCAAAACAGCTTCCCAACCTAGAAATATTCCAGTGTTCTCCATGCACACTGAAATTAAAAGACCACATTATTTTTAGCATAAATTATTAAAGTGAAAATTAAAGACTGTATTAGGAAGAATAATTTTAAAACTTACTGAAGCTGACTATGTAGTGAAGCTGCAAAATCTCCTTCATTTAAGCTTTTAAATAACAGATTGGACAAGCATCTGCCAAGAGTGATTTATACACGTTTAACCTTGCTTCATTGCAATGGCAGACTAAGTCACACTTTAATTTCTCATTAAGCTCTACTTGTCTGTGAGTTCTGTATCTAAAGCTTTAGAGTTAATGCATACAGAACAGCTCCTGTAAAAATATATCTTGCCAATATCAAGGTTTATTATCTCTTGATGATCATGACATCCTAACTTTAATCAATAAATATTGATCCGCACAGACTACACTCATATCTGCATATTAACACTAATGGAAGTCTTAGAAACACCTAATAAATCAGGTTTAACTCACAGTTACATTAAAACAGAAGAAATCAGACTCCAGTCTGTTAATATTTTTTTTAATTATGTTGTTTCAGTAAATCATTAAAATTGCATTTCTGTGAGATAAAAATCTGTGTTTAGTATCATTTAACTGAAACATGGCTCATAGAAGTCCTAACATTAAGTGTGGAGTATTCACTAGTAGCATTTCCAGTGCAACCAGTAGTATGGACAACATTGCCTATTATTAGGGAAAACAGATTTGGTACACATCACTAAGGCAGCAATGCTTACACATCGATTACTCCTACACCAGAAGTGGTTACTTTGCCCATGGGATTTTTTTTTTTTACATAATGAGATAAAATAACAAATAAGAAACAATAAACTGAGAAGTCTAATAGAAGAACTAAAATGAATTAAAGGTATCTTTCTTGTTCATATTGTGAAAGCTGTGTGGAAGCAAACGCTTATCTGGGATCTCTATTAACACCAACAGTAAATCACTCACCCGTAGAGCAGAGGTACAATGGCACCGTTACAAACCTGAAACGGATTGCTGACAATGCCAATCAGCAAATATTACTATACACTGCTTAAAAATTAACACACTGACAGGAAATTAGGGCATAATCTTGTATTTAAGGTATGTCTACTGCAAAGTTAGCTAAAGTTTGGTCTTCCACAGACCAGACACACTTACTAACCACAGCCAAATGCAGCTCCAGGACACAGCAGATTTTTCAGTATACTAGAATGACATTAATTACACTACATATTTAATTTAGATCTAATTTGTATCTCTTTACTATACAACATTTATGTGTCAGAGCCTGAGACCAAGAAGAAAAATACAAGGTTAAAAATAAACAGATATTCACCTTTCCAGTTGATCCAAATGCAAACAGGCCAAGGTCTTCATAGGAAGTGACAGCTGTTAGTAAGGAAACACAAGATAAAATATTTCTAACTTCAAAGTCACTTGAAAGCTCTAGCTTTGCCTTTTCCCCCCCTTTTTAAATGAACAAAATTCAGTACAGAATTAAGAGAGTATTTGGTAGTATTTTCTATTTATAAAATAGCTTTTATATACACCTGTACTACTACAAATACAGCTATGTGCTCAGACTATAATACAGCTATATATTCAGACTTTCCAGAATCTCAATTTAATATTAAAGTGATATTTAATAAGAATTAAAAAAACTCTAATGGCAAATTGCCTTCTCCTATCTGCAACTGACAGTATAGGTGAAGAATTCTGAAATTAGCCTCAACAATTAGATTCAAGCTATTCCCATATTTTATTTGTTAAAACGATACTTTTTAAAATGAAGACTGTAACAGAAGATCCATTTTTATCTATTAATATAAACAATCACCATCTTGCCAGCTTTTAAAATCTCAGCACTATTCATTTTCAAGAGAGCTGAAGGTAAACACCTTCCTTGATTGAAATCTATTACTAAAAATAAACCAGACCAAAGCAAAAACTAACCAAAAATCATGCCCTTACATGCACCTGACTTACATAATCACATTAAAAAAGCCTGTGGTTTCCTGTATGCTTTTGTTGAGTTTTAACTGAAGCTCACTTTTAATATTGTTGGTAACTTAAACCAATCCCTCCTCAGAAAGAAGGAACTTATATTAAAGTCTTTCATTGTTGCTCTGTATTTTGTTACTAGAAACTCAACCAGTATCAAAAAGATGAAAGTTTTCTGAGAAATACCACTCACTTTCTTGGTATATAATAAAATGGTCCACAGTTGTAAATGCCTCAAAGAGTAAAAGTAATCTTAAGACCACATCATTTTATGGTCAGAACACTTGCTTTCCCTTCCTTGGTTCTACACAGTACAATACTGCTTCTATTCCTGTCTCATCTTAATTTAGGGTCCAGCCCTGCAATTACTGCTGCTGGGGCAGACCTTCACACCTGAGTGAAGTCCCACTGGAGTAAATGAACCAAAATGTGGGAGAGACAGGCTGTTCTGAGATCAGATGACAGAGCCTCAGACTGCCAACTGCCCAAGCTTAGGGGCTTTTTTATTTCGGTGGAGTTCTGCATACAGTCAGATCAATGCTCCAGGGGAAGGAAAAAATATCAAAACAAAAAAAAACCCACCCTCTTCATTAATTTTATGATATGATTTTCTCAAGGGTGATGCTTCACTTTCTGCTCTACTACTGATACCAAAATGCTGTGACAAAGTAAATGAAGTCATAGAATTAAATGAGCCAGAGTGAGCTCTCAGCATAAACCTGGGCTAATCTCTTACATATGCCATTACACTCACACACCTTTTATGCTGATGTAATTAAACAAGAATCATGTCTTGCCAGATTTTACACTCTATTTTTCTAGATTTCTATTTATAGATTTGTGGATCACAAGGAAAAAACAAAACCCAACGTATTTTAGAAGGCCATCTCCAATGGCATTAAAAAAAAATTAAAAAAAAAAATCAGTAAAATGTTGAATATCTTTGGGGTATAATTATTTTTACCACACAGGAACAAATACACAGTACAGATGTATGAGGAATTGCCAACAATATGAAGCTTTAGAACATTTTCTATTGTTACTCTGTTTGTGTAATCACTTTAATCCTGTGAACACTGGGAAGCCCTAATACTTAATCATGTTACTTTTGCAATATGGAACACGTGGAACAAGAATATTAACCAGAACTGAGGTAAAGATAACAGAAATCAAGACAATCAAGCCGAATTTGCTTATGTTATTAGCATTAAATGGAAATTACCCATTTAAATGCGAAGTGAAACTGGTTAAGTGTAGAACAAGCAACACTCATGGCTAGCTCATAAAATGGAAAGAGAAAGAAGCCACGAAATTTCAAAGCACATCCCACTAAATTCCCAATTCCTCTGCTTTACAGAGTAAGCTAAGCCTTTGTGAACCAAAACCCTGACCCAATGTTAAGTCATACTGAATTCAGTCCAGGAGAAAACATTGACTAACCTACTCCAAATTTAACACTTGACAATTGGCTTTGTTTGTGGGTTTTTTGGGATTTTTTTTTTTTTGCTAAGCCCTTTGCTCTGTACAAATAATTTAATTTTTGTCAAAGCCCAGACGAACATAATTCAAAAACCAAAGACACTTCTTTGTTTTTAGACTACAACTAAGATGCCTGTGTTTAATAAAACTTTAGAAAAGAAGTAATATTAGAGCTTCCTTTTTAGAAGGTATTTTATTGATCAGCTCCATCCTAGGATTTCTTTTATGGTTTAAAAATCAGAACGAAGAGCTTACACTTTCAAGGGTTTTTCTTCTCCCAATCTAGCAGCTCTTTTTTTTTAATAGAAACTACTGAAATTTTTTTTCCAATTTCTTGCCATGGATTAAGCTTAATACTGTAACATTGTTTGCAAATACATGTAGGTTTTAAAGGAAAGCATTCAATTTTTTTACTTTGGAAGTAAACATGTGCCCAGATTTTACTTTGTCAAGGCATAACGTGCCATAATTCCCTTCTCTTTTTAAAGCAATGTTTCAAGGAAAAATTTAGAATGCTATCTGGGATTTAATTATTTTGTTAGTTGACAGAAACAACAGTAAATATAATCTGAGAGAAGTGTCATTTGTTTTTAAATTAGAACTTAAAAAACAATCAAAACACAGAATCCAGCAAACTTATCTAAACATAGTTCTGGTGCTACCAGTACTTGTCAATATAACAGTTAATAATTAGTTATCACCTAATGTGCTAAGTTTCAGTCATTTCAGTGGTACTCCTTGCCTTCAGATGTGTGTATTTAAAAAAATGCTTTCTTGAGGTGGAACGTTGCCTTTGGACAATAACTGAGGAATTGGTTTCATGTATTAAGTCTCCAAATTCATAACATCACAACTTTTCATACTTCAGAAAGCTTAAATCCTTTCTTTTCCCCTCTCACTAGAATTTTTTTTATTTTGCAAGGATCTCTGAAATTATTATTTTCCCAGACAACAATATAATACCACTTAGTGCCCAAGTAACACAGACCTTTTCAGCCTCGGGTAAGAGGTAAACAAAGATCATTAAAATGAACTCAAATTCCACCCCCTTTTATCGTTTCTTATGGATCTTTCTAGCTACTTATTTCAGGTTCTGATTCCTTTCTAATAAGCAATGCTCCAAGAGGAGAAAAAAAGTTATCAAAAACTTAGTGCTAACTCATCAAACAGCGATCAATATCAACCAAAAAAGTAACCCTACCTCTGGAGAACTTATTTTAAACACATATGAAGAAGATCACTCAACTGGTGAAGACAGGCACAGCAGATCTGAGAAGAATCAGGAAGCAATCATCTGAGAGACCAAAGCTAGCTATAGAAAACAAAGTCAGAAGGAAAGAAATGGAAGCTTTCTCCCACCACCTTTGAAAAGAAAGGAAAACATATGAGAGGGAAACAGTAAGTGACTGAAGGAGACACAGACTTCCCACTATAAAGCAGTATTTGTGTACAAGAGCACAAGGAACTAGTCAGCTGTTTCAGTAACAAGCAGGAGTTAAAATACTAGCAGGTTAGAACACAGATATTTGAATCTACTATTTGAACAGTCACAAACAGTGTAATTTCTAAGAACTGCAATGTGAGTTTTCATCAGCATCAAAAATGCTGTAAAAACCCCCATCTATGAAATACCATGAGAATTATAGTCACCCAGTATGATGGAAGAACCTTAAAAGTATCCGCTTCAAACCATAAACAAAACATATTACAAGTGGAAGAATGAAAGCCTGCTATTTTATGGCTCTTAAGCCTTCGCTGAAAGCAACAGTACACACTGAAGTAGTGTGGTCCAGTCAGCACTAAGATAATTGTCCTAGAGAAATAGCAGATCTATCTTTTCAGAAGGATGAGAGAAGAAATTTGAAAGATCTAAACCTAGAAGTCTAGAAACCAGTCGGCTTGGCATCTAGGTAGATTCAGAATTGTAGTTTAAAATGGCAAATAGCAATCATTAAAAATGCTAAGTGCTTCAACAGAAGTGAATCACACACAGCTATGTGTTAACATGCTGATAATTCTAGTAACTGTTCTGGGTTATGTCTTTGTGATACAGGTGAGGAAGTATTTCAGGTATCACATTAGAAAAATCCTTTTCACTTACCAGTCTGGGTGCACATACTGAGCAGAAGAAATACAGAGTAAGAAGCAAGGCTGGCAACAATCAGCAGCAAGATACTAAAACACACAAAATATTCACGATTAAGCACTTCTATAGTACAGTGCACTACCTTTACAAATGCTACTACTGCAAAAAGCAAGCCACCACGAGACAAGATTTCCTCATTTTATGGCTGACTATGGTTCATGTGGTCTCTGTCCTTCCCAGAACTTGCTAAGTTCCGCTGCTGCTAACATTGTTCACCAAAGCATATCACACACTACACAGGATAAAGGCCTGACACATGAACTACAAAGACAACATGTACACACACATGTATCTCCTAATTATGCAAATTTAATGCTTTAGAAAATGGTAAGAGTAGCAATTCTGGCAACTTCAGCCCATTATCCATAGGTTAATATGTATAACTACTAGAGGTGCGAACCAAAGCACAAGCTGATTCACACTTTTCAGATACATAGCCATCCTGCTGCAGAAGGCCTTTTTCTCCAACTAAAGGAGACAGATTGGTATTTATGTTTCAAAGCTGCTATTAGGAGCAATGGCCAAGAAATTGCCACCATGTGGCAATTTAATGCAATGTCTGGGCAGCAGTTACGTTCAGCCAGATATGAATGACTGAACCAAGGAGGGCAGACCTCATTCAGCAACACTGAAAAGCACAGGCTCTTTATTTCTTCCTCAGTTTCTGCAGGGGAATCTTAGTAATCGAGCGCTGTTACATTTAAAGCTAAAAGCTGAGTTTAAATACAAAAGTATGTAAGAAATGAGAACTTACCTAAACCCAATGATCCCAGTGTTGGCCATAGCATAGGATAAGCCAAGTATCCCACTTCCCATAATTGCATTCATTAAATTGAATACTGAGAAGCCAAAGGAAGAGCCACGATTTGGAGCAGTCTGTGAAAAGGGCAAAACAAAGTACAGTCAGTGCGAGGTGCTTTGGTCTCTCTTAGGAGGAAACGTAACGCAGGGGCAGAGCGCTTCTCCTTCCCTAGTCCAAGTCAGAAAACCTCTTTTCTCACTCTAAGCCCATGCAGATTTGTGATCACACGAGGCTATCCCCCGCAAGGGTCTCAAGACGCCTGGAACCTTTGAGCACGGTGGTATTAAAGCGCAACAAGAGCGCGGGGTTTATGCTTAAGCTCAGGCTGCCCCCGCGGGCTCGGCCCAGGAGCAGGGGGCAGGGCAAGGGGCAGAGCGAGCCGCGCTTCCGAGCGCTCAGCCATCGACCCATCGCTTCGCAGGCCCGGCGCTGCCCCGCGCTCCTGCCGCCCTCGCCAGGTGCCGCCGCGGGAGCCGTCCCGCACAGCCCCGTCCTCCCCGCTGGCTCGCTCGGCCCAGTCTCTGAGCCCGAGGTCCGCGTGTCCCCGCCCGGGCCGCGCTCCCCGAACTCCTCCTCAAAGCCAAGCACGGACAGGGGGCAGCTGCCTCTCCCCGGCCCGGGAGCCGCCAAGCCACGGGCACCGCGCTGGCAGACACAGCGCCGGGGGCAGGAAAGCGAGGCACAACCAAGTGATAGCACGGCGGCCGCCCGCCGCCACCGGACGGAGCGGGCCCGGGGCGCTCCCCTCCCCACCGCCGAGCTCCCCCTCACACGCACGCTGCCCGGCGGCGGCAGTAACAGCGGGGCGGACTCTCCGTCCTCATCCTCCTCCTCCTCTGGCTGCTCGCGGGCGGACAGGTACCAGCCCCGCTCGACCAGTAGCCGCCCGGCCCCCCGCGGCGGCAACGCCATAGCACCCTGCGCCCCTCCGCCTCGCCTCTAAGGGGAGCGCCGCCGGGGGGGGCGGGAAAGGGGGGCGGGAAAGGGGGCCGGGCGGCCCCGGGGGCGGGGCTGGAGCGGAGGCCCCGCCCCCTCTCTCGGCGCGGCCACAGCAGCGGCGCGGCGGCTGAGCGTCACGGCGGCGGCCATGACGTGGGAGGGCAGCGGCGCGCGCGGCGGGGCTCGGCATGAGGTGAGGGCGGGGGCCGGAGGGGCTGTAGCCGTGGTAACGCAGCGGCCTCGGCTGCGGCCTGCGGGCGTTTTAGGGAGGGGGTTCCCCGCAGCGGTCCCGGCTGCGCTGTCCTCCCCCGGTCCTGCTCACCTCGCTCCCGGGGCAGCGGCGAGCAGCCCGGGCCGCGGTGAGCCTGAGGCGGCGGCTGCCAGCAGGGTGAGCCCGGCCAGGTTCCGTTCCCAGGGATGAGGCCGGGCGGAGCGGGCAGTAGCTCTCCAGCAGCACCCCCGCCCCCGGTTTACTTTGCCCCGTTCTCCCCTCAGCTCACACTGAGGGGAGAATGGGGCAAACGGGGATTTTGGTTACAGGGGTCAGGCAGGCCCTTCCAGAGGCAGCCTTGGGATGATGCCAGCCCTGCGTGGCTGCAGTGACCTCCAAGCACACCCATTGTGGGGGCTTTTATCTTGCAGGCTTACCTAATGCCGAGAAGCCGGTGCAAACCTGGCCAGCAGCTTCCAGCTAGGGAGAAGGGGAATGCCTAAAAAAACACCGGGATGCTGTGGCCTCCGGATGAAGTCTTTCTCCTCTGTAGCAGAAGGGAAGAATGTAATGTTTATTTTTGAGTTAACAGGGGAAGGAGGTGTGCTTTGCCAAAAACTTCGCTTAGGGAAAAGAGCTGGCTGGGAGATGTAGGGAGCCGCAGCAAGGAGCTGGGATTTGTGGGGGAAGGCAGGATGTGAGCAGGGCCGGCTTTGCTCGGGCTTGGTGCAAGCTCCTTTTGAAGATGAGATCCCGTGGCTTGTTACCCTGAGGGAGGGCTGCAGCCCTGTACATTGGGGTGTCGATGTCTGAGGTGGGCAGGAGAACTGGTTTCCTTTCAGAGCTAAATTTGCGTTTTTACTGTCAACCCCCAACCTTAAAAAGTCCCCGAGAAGGCCGGAGAAATGTCAGCATCACACACTACAGAAACCATTGGTGCCTGCAGAGGAGCAGATGGTACAGAGTCAGAACAGTTGGGCCCCTTTGGACTGTCTCTCGTGGAGGAAACCATTTAAGAGAAGCGTAAAGCTACTTTTCAAGCCCCCATCCAATGAATAAACTGTGGAGAGGAGTTCAGTCACTCGGAACAGACATTACTAATGCTTCCCTGTTCCTTTAGGGGGAATTCTGCATTTAATTCATGGTCTCTCTGGCATGTGGAGCAAAGAGGCTACTGAGCGTGTAACCCCTTACCACTGGGATACAGGAGGCAGAAATTGCTGGAGAGTGATTATGGCCACTGGTACTATTAACTTTTCTAGCAACCACTGCTTGGTAATGAATTTTATCAGAGATGAGGGATCCAACAGAAGGATCCAGACAGTGGAAACTTTTTCCATTTGGCTTACTGGGATTAATACCATGTTTATGAGAACAAAGAGGGGTCGTTGCATTTTGGCAGGGGGGGATTATCTCACTGCTTCAAGTTAGTTGATGTTTAAGTCAAAAAAACACATTTGCAAAAGGACAGAAATGTGTAGTGAATAATTCATAATAGAGTTTTACTAAACTATTGTGGATTGTTTGGTACAGATGGAAATTCTAGTTTAAGAGAACAGCAAATCCGTGTGATTTGCAGCCTTTTTAATGGAATGATTACATAATGTCTATAAAATGAATAATTTCTCTTCTAGGACTTTATGGAGATTTGGATACTCTGCCAGACTACTGAAAACTAATCATTTTAGGACAGCTGCATCAAATACATCATCCCCAGCAGTTTGGATGCTGTTGGCACGCTGTTCTGGCAGGATACCTGGGGTCTTTGTAGTAGTAAAAAAAAATAGTTTTTTTACAATGCCTGAAACTGTGGAGGATAAAACTACCCTAGAACTGTATTCACCACATCCTCAAGTGCGTGGGATGACGCTGCTCAACAGAGAAGCTTTTAAAAGGACAGTTGTTGTGCCAGTGCTTAAAGTCAAGAAAGAAATGGTAAATACTTTGCTGAAGTCCCTAAAACATACAGTCCTACAGCGTCCTGGCCTGAAGAGGGTGGTTGAGGATCCAGAAGATGAGGACAGTAGGCTTGTTATTCTGGATCCTCATAAAATACCAGAGTTCTCCCTGGGAGAATCGGAGCTGGAGGTATTGAAACAGCTTGATATCCGTCCTGAGGTGTCCAAGTATAACTTGGAGCTGACTTATGAAAACTTCAAGTCTGAGGAGATCCTACGAGCAGTCCTTCCTGAAGGCCAAGAAGTCACCTCTGGATTTAGCCGTGTTGGTCACATAGCTCACCTGAACCTCAGAGACCATCAGCTACAGTACAGGCATTTGATTGGTAGGTAAAACAGCTCACCAAAAGCAATGAGTGTATTTTGTGTATCGTTCAAAAGATGCTTTGACAGTTACTCTACTGGTAAATTATTGTACAAAGAAAACTTTTGAGGGCTTTTAATTGCTTTATATTTTCTCTTGAAGTAGCCTTGTGCTGATGCTGTAGCTGTGCACAGACACCATGGTTCTCTCCTCCTACAGTAACTGTGATCTCATGTCACTGAGCACTGGGTCAGGGGGAAAGTGTGCACCTTAGAAAGGTGCTACCACCCTGCTGAACCATCAGAGGAAGGTTATTCTAACACATGCTTGCTTTTGGTCGTTTAACTGTGAACAGCAGTGTTGGTACCTCTTGTAGAACGTTAAGTGGTTGTAGTCCCTTCACCAGAATACCTTCTGTCCTGTCTTTCAGGCCAGGTTATAATTGACAAGAATCCGGGAATCAGCTGTGTGGTGAATAAAACCAGTATGATTGACAGCACATACAGGAATTTTGAAATGGAAGTGCTTGCTGGAGAAAGCAACCTGGTAACCAAGGTACAGGGGTTTTTCCCCCATTAATTTGCATTTAATATGTTAAAAGCCAAAGGCATCTTCTAAAAAGATGAGATGCTGTTAAGACCTCTCCTTTGCACAGTGCCCTTTCCTGACATTCCTTTTAGAGTGTAAGAGCTGCCAGTTACTTCTACATTCATTGTCCTGATCTGCCAAGAGCAAACTCACTGGTTTTTGAGGGCTCATGAAGATAAGTATTATTTCAAGTTCCCAGCTTAGATAGTAATGATACATAGAAGCAGCTGAAGTAAAGGTTTCTTACAGAGATACAAACTTGTAGAGAGGGCTCTTTCTCACTCTAAAGCCAAAACAATGAAATTGATTGAAGAAAACACCGTTTGTCAATTTCACCAAGCCTTGTACAGCAGCTGGTACCTAATAAAAGGCTGGTTTTGGCATCTCCCTGACTTTGCAGCTTAGGCAGGATTTTGCCTATGCCTTTTTCCTTTTCTGTCAGCAGCAAGACAGACTTTGCCTCTCTGTTTTGACATTTTTCAGGTGCAAAGCACTACGCAACTGCCAAGTATTCTTCACATAGGGTTTCTTGTCTTTAGCTGGAAACTTGGCTACTAGTTTGACCAAGGAATATTTTCCCTAACTGTTAGCAGTTTTTTAGAAGAGAAAACATTAGATTACCAAATAAAAAAGTTGCATAGCTTGGTAGAACATCCTGTAAACACAGAGAGGCATTTGAGTCACCAGGGCAGAAGCGATAATCAAATATTCTGCAGATGGCATTAGCTCATTAAGCATAGACCTAACATACTGCTGAGCTGTATGCTGAGGAGTGCAGACACACGTCAGCACACACATCAGGGCACAACACACGTCAGGTTTCTCACTGGCAAAGCAAATGACACAGTGATTTGGATCCAAAGTTCCTTTATGTCAGAGTCTCACAATTCACAGGTGTGGTAGCTTGCATCCTGTTCTCATCTGAGTAAACAGCTTCTCTTTAGGTCTGTTCTTGAAATCATGGTCATCCTGAAGTTGGGGTTTGGATGAGTTTCCAGACTCTGTTACCTCGAGAGATAAAACACAGTGTTTTTTCAAACTGCAGAATTGACTCCCAGCGGCTTTGAATTTGGCTGGCTGCTGCCATTCTTGTGCTCTATCCCTCTGAGACGCTTGTTTACCATGTGGGCTCTGCTGAGGAGGGCTTGAGGCATCTTCCTGAGGTCTGCTTTCAATAAAGGAGTTGTCAGCCAGCCACAAAGCTCTTGAAAAGCCTCCGATTATTATTTTTTATGGTCACTTTAAGTTGCTGCTTTATTTCCACCTGGAAATTGAGATGTGTATACCAGTCATCTGGATTGACAGTCGGGACATTCCTCATGGCTATTTCTGATGAGTAGATCTGTTTATACAAGATGCATGTGTACTACTGATGGGACAAATGTGAGTGTGTGTGCGTTACCTTTTGATAAAGCGCCTTGGTTTTCAGTTGTCTGAGTTGCTGATAATGCTTAAACATGCCTGGAATTTGAACACAGAGGATTAAGCCAATGTTTTGGACTTTCAGGTCAAAGAAAATAATATTGCATATGAATTGGACTTTTCTAAAGTCTACTGGAACCCACGCCTCTCCACGGAACACGGCCGTATCATCGAGCTGTTGAAGCCTGGTGACGTCCTTTTCGATGTCTTTGCTGGCATCGGGCCCTTTGCTATCCCAGCAGCAAAGAAGAGGTGCCATGTGTTCGCCAACGATCTCAATCCTGAGTCCTACAACTGGCTTTTGCACAACTGCAAGCTGAACAAAGTAGATAACAAAATAAAAGCCTTCAACATGGATGGCAGGGACTTCCTTCTGGGGCCAGTAAGAGAAGAATTAAGTAAAGAGCTCCCACTTCTCAAAGAAGAACAGAAAACCTCTTTTCATATAGTCATGAACTTGCCAGCTTTGGCCGTTGAATTTCTGGATGTTTTCAGGCATCTCTTGGCTGGAGAGCCGTGCAGCCCTGCTAGCCTTCCCACAGTGCACTGCTATGGCTTCTCCAAACACGATGACCCAGCCAAAGATATCCAGGAACGAGCTGAAGCTTCTCTGGGAACCTCCTTGGATGGACGTTGTTCTACTTACCTGGTTAGAAATGTTGCACCGAACAAGGAGATGCTGTGCATCAGCTTCCAGATTCCAGCAGAGGTGCTGTACAAGAGGCCCTGCCCTGATGAAGGTAAGGAACGAGTCTCCTACGTGGCACCTGGATTTCAGGCTGCATTTTTTGCTACCACCTTGTCAGCACTGTGGGCCACTTCAGCCTTGTGACAGCGATGCTCTATCTGGTGTGAGCACAGACTGAGTGCAGGGCTTCGTGCACTCCTGTTAACAGGGGTCTGTCCTCTGATCCCAGCACGAGCCTCCACAGAAAGAATGGTGGAGTGGATAGGCTCATTCCACAGGCTCTAAACCAGAGCTCTATGCGTTAGAGCATTGCCATCAAGCACCCATTTGTGTTAACTAAATACTGAAGATTCACCCAGGGTAGAACGGTGTACTTCCAAGCAACTGGTCCCAGTTCCAACCTCCTCTCTTATCCTTCCATGGACTCAGTTCAGCCTGGAGTCACTGTGTCAGCAGAGTCCAGTTCTCTACAGTTTAATTAAAAAAATAGAGATCTTTGCTGAATTTTGTTTTTCTATAACTGGTCATTTTTTTCTTGTAGAAGGCAGTTGGGTTCAGTGATCTTGGGCTCTGCATTACATGATGAGGGGGGGAGGCTTCCAGCCTGCAGTTCTATGAACTGGAGGAAGGGGCGTTGTGATAAAGCTTTAATGACACAAAACTTATGTCTTATGCTATTGTTGGGTAGTATGGAGAAGGTCAAAATTTAGCTCACTACAGGTTTTTTTAAGTCCATTTTGACATTTAGTAAAGACACCCCCCCCCCATTATTGCTGTCACGGTTTTTGTTTGTTGCTGTTAAAATCAGGAATAACTCATTTTTTCCTGTTAAATCCTCTAAGTGTTAATGGCTTGTGGTTTAGTACAGTCTGTTTACAGTACATTAAATAACTTACTTTTTCTAAACTTCTTCCAGCAAAACCAGCCTCTAAACGTCTCTGTACCAGCAAAGACTTTTCTGAAGAAAACTTACCAAGGTGAAGACTAAAGTTATGGCAACTACCCTTAGCAGTGAGTGTAAAGTGTACGTAGGTTACCTCTGGTTTACTCTGGGATAATGTGAAGCATACCTGTGTTCCACACCTCATATGCTGAGGTGTGTAGTGAGTGTTGCAGCTTTCCACTGCGAGCCTGGCTTGCCACACTCAGCTTTTTCTTCTTTTTCTCTTAATTGTGGGATCAATAAGCAGATTGAAATTGCTGTTACTACAGAAGAAAATAAAACTTCCCTTTTTTTGGTAACAGATGTGTTTTGGTATTTTCCTGCTCTCTCGTTCACGCCCTGTGATAGTTCAGTGGCACAGACTGGGAGAGTTCCCTGCTGTGCTGTTCTGGTAACGTGCAGTTTGTGGTGAAACCAAGGCGACTTGTTTAACTCGGGTTCTTTGGCGAATGGTTTTGGTGTTGCAGACTGTTGGGATTGCTGTCAGTAGATGTGCAAACAGCTCTTGTGTAAGCAAGATGGCAACCTTAAAAAACTGAACCCACGATAGAAAAAGGCCCCACTGGCTTCTGAGTGATAAATGCTTTTTAACCTTGAGGTTGATAGGCATCAGCTGACTCTTAACTCAGTGTCTGGCACCCTTAAAGCAGGCAGGACTGTAACACCACTTGCACGCTTGCATGAGCACATGCTTGGGGACTGAAAACCGGTGTGTGGCTGAACTGTCCTGTTGTCACGAAACTCCCTCTGCCATCGCCCAGCACTCGCCCTGCCTCCCTGACTGCTCCTCTGCTGCAGTCCCTGGATGATCTGGCTGGGTGCCCATATATCCTGCAGGGATTCAAAAAGGCCTCAGCCTTGGATTTCCTTTTCTTACCCATCCAAACTATTGTTGGGCAATGTCAGCCACAGAGAGTTTATTTGGACAGAGAGCTCAGATCATCCTCTCAGTTTGACACTTCCCTTCAGTCTGGGCTCAGAGCTCACAAATAGTGGTCCAGTTACCAGAGGTCTGTCGCCTTCCCTACAGCCTATAGCCCCATGTCCTGGTGAAGGCCTGTGGATTTGTTTTGTGCAGTGGCTGTCCAGTACAGCCCTTCCTGGTGTGGTGCTTTTGAGTGAGCCTTCACAGTGTGGTTACCACTGGATTGCATTTATCAAACCAAGGAGGGGCTGGGAGAACTCCATCATGACTGACTTGTACTGCCCTGAAAGCTGCTGTACAGATTGCATCCCCAGCCTTTAAAATGACATTGCAACAGCTTTCACCTACTTGTCCTTGCTGCCATGACAGGCAGATCATGTCCTCCTACCAGTCACTGCTCCTCTAAGAGTGAGCGCTGGTCTCTTGCCTCCAGCCTGCGCTGCTCTCTCCCATTACATTTCCTACTGCTGCTATATGGGTTTCCCATAACGCTGCTCTGGTTCTCCAGAGCCCTCCAAAACCACTGCTGGAGCTATAAGGCCCTTGGCCACGCTGGGACGACACATCATCCCATGATCTGTGCTAACACGCCTGTCTGTACTGCCCAGGACTGCAGGTCCCTTGGACTTTTTGCATTGCCCCCCTGTCCAAATTCAGAGCTTCTCAGCACTACTACCCTGACAGAAACCTGGGTTTGATCATTGTTTTTGCATTAAGTCAACTACACAGCTCCTCAGCACGTGACTAAGGAATCCCAGGGCAGGGGTTCTCTTCTTTAAGGGTTTGTTCACTTAAGGATTAAACACCATTGTTAATTAAATCAGCAGCACTGCGTTAGATGCAAGTCAACAGATGATACAGGGAACCAGGGTTTCTGTATTTCTATGCCATTAACACTTGGGTGTACAACCTCCCACACAAAATCACAAACAATAGGTACACACAAGTTGCACAAGCGCTTTTCAACAGTGAATACTAATCTGGTTCTGCATCCATGAGGGCAATGACCTGAGGCCTTACAAACAAATCCTAAAGCACATGATTGCTGAGGTGAATCCTTACCCCTGGGGATGAGCCAGGAGCAGTGCAGACTCCTTGGATTGCTGCTACTTCCTCCCAGGGTCCGGAGCGGAGTCCCAGGGCCACCAGTACCTGGAGTCTGGGAAGAGACAACAGGCTGTCAGGCATCTGTGACAGTAGGAACAAACTCCCACAGCTCCTGGCTCCTCGGAGAACCACCAGCCAGGCCTGTCTATCATGAGCGAGGAAACAGGTAAGTGACAGGCCTGATCACTGCAAGAAAGGACATCAGGCAGAAAGTGACACTTCCCTTACACCACCCAGCCCCAGGTTTCTGACCAAGGCCACCTCCCCTGCAGGGAGCGGTACCCACAGGCCTGTACACCTCTGTCTCGTGGGTATCGATACCTGTCAGCAACAACAGGATTTCAGAGAAACAGCAATGGAAATGTTGGTTCCTGACTCTACTTTTTTTGACAAAGGAATCACTGAGTCTGGGATAGAGCTTATTCTTCTCTTTATTACATCATAATAAAAATACATTCATTTAGTGCACTTCTCAGAACAGTTCTCAACAACTGGGAATGAATGACCTGTAAAACACAGCCCAGGCTTTACTCTCAGGGCACTCGCTGTCCTCAGCAGCTTCCAGGCTCCTGTGCAACTCGTGGCAAGGAGCCATCCTGCCACAGGAAGCCCATCTCTGCTGAGTTAGTCTGTGTTCCACTGCAAGGATGGGGCAGGGAACACATAAAACCAGTAGATAAGTGGCAAAGGTCATCCTAAAAGTCAGACAAAGGGATGCTCCTGCCAAAAAAAAGCTCCTAAACATGTGACCAAGAAGTTGCAAACAGAGCTAAGCAGGTAAGAAAAAGAAATCAATTTTGACTGCTTCTTAGATTGCTTCCAGAGAGGCTCAGCTGAAATACTTTCAGCTAAGGATTTGTTTTTCAAAGGTAAGAACCAAGTGACATCAGGAAGGATCCTGCATAACAGTTGTGTCAGCACAGTTCCAGGGTTTTTCATCTCGTCCAGCTGGCAGGAGGAAAAACCCACTTGTCTGAACGGGGGAAACTAGTTTTATGGGAAGAAAATGTAGGCTTGAATATTGACACTAAATGTTATAATCAAAATGGCATTTAAATGCTTGTGCAAATAAAACCCTGCAATAAGAGTAAAACCACAAACTTTTTTATTAAAGTCTGGCTTTATTTAAAAAAAAATTTACAAGTGTATTTCTTTAAACCTCAAACATACACAGCTGAGTTATTCACATCTTCCATTAGATGTGGCTTATTGCTTCAGCCTCCCTCAGCAAAGTGCCACATTGACTAACGAGTTTCCCCCTCCACAAAAATGTATCTACCATTTCACAAAGCTCTCGTGCAGACGGGTTTTTTTTTTTCCTCTTAACACTTAAACACAGCTGGTTTTACACAGAAAAGTGCCTGCAGCTTCACCCTTGGGCACATGGCAGCAATTTTACCCAGCCTTTGCTGGCTTGATTGGCTTCTCGCTCCGTTGCGCGTCCCTTGGTCACAGGCTGATGCACGCTGGCCTAACTGGGGTGCCAGAAAAGTCCACTGAAAGCATCCTGCAAGGCTCGGTGACAAGCAAGGGAAGAAGTGTAGCCCCCAGCAAGATCCTGCGGAGAGGCAGCTCGTACATGGTTGAGATACCTAAAATGAAGAGAAGCATCATTTTAGAGCAGAAATAAACACCCCAAACACCTGTGTAATTGACAGTACAGTGAGATCGAGGCTACTTTTTGGGAGGACGCAAGGAAAGGGAGCTGCCTACTGCTACAGACCTCTCAGGGTAAGTTTCCATTAGTTATGACAATGACGTGCCTTCAGACAAGCTGCCCAAGAACCAACTTGGCTCTGTGCAATAGGCTGCACAGAGTGAAGTACACTCTCTGGCTTGTATTTTCTGTGCTCGCTCTGGGGGCAAGGTTGCAGTCCCACACACGCACTTGGATAGCTCCTTCTAAGACGATGACGACAATGATGACACAAGCTTTCCTGCGCTCCCACAGGAATTGGTGAGTTTTTGCTCTGCCTGGTTAGAGCTGGGCGCTCCTGAGAGCCAACTGTGCTGGTTGTTCTGATGACAACACAGCTGAACTTCCTGCTCTCAGACATATCTGTACCTGGAGTAAGTCCACTGACACCAGGGACTGAGATCTGCAGGAAGCCATCATCCACATTTCAGCTAAAGAAGCCTCTAAACTTCATCATTAAACAAACAGCATCCCCTGTTTGCAAAGCCATCTAATTTTACACCAAACCTGCCAGGCCGATGAGTTCACACTGAAACACGCTGGCACTGCAGCAAGCTCTTGGCTCCCCTGAGCTCCTTCTGAGAGCTCAAACCCTGACGCACAACACCAAGAGCTCTGGGTAAAGGTGTCTGCTCAGGGGTGCTCGAATAGTTCCATTCCCCACTGTAACCCTATAGTCCCTGCACCCCACACAAGACAGATATGAGACCAGATTCTCAGTTTGTTTTGCACCAAAACTCCATCACAGACAGACAGACAGACAGACGCATGCTGTAGCCTAACACCATCAGCACAGTGTCCGTCTCCAAATTCTGGCCACCAGATAAAACACCATAAATGAGAAGTGCTTTTCACAGCAGCCATGGAAGCCGCGGAGCTTCAGCGAGCTGTTTTGATTCATCAATTTGGTACATGTTGCTCCTGGGAAGGTTGAGTCATTCCACCTCTGGCTTGGCAATTCATGCATAAACTTGCAAAACGCATACAGCCTTTTATAACGTTATCCCCAGAAACCTAAACCAGCTGCACTTCTGGCAGGAAAATACAGGACCACCAGTAAAATATCCAAAACAGTTGCATCTTTTAATTTATGACCATACACTGTTTCCATAAAGAGTATATAAAACAGGTCAGATTTTATAGGTAAGACATAATAAACAGTCATACCCATTGATGCCATAAATGTGTAGAAAAAGAGGTTACTTAGAAATGATTAATTACAGTTTTAAAACTGTATTTCTCGCACCTAATAACCCCGACACACAGACATGAGCAACGTTTCTGAGTGATTGTTAGTGAGATGCTGAAGCTGAGGGACTGAATTCGCCTCCTGTGGCTGAGTTCAGGTGAGCTCTGCTGCTTCGTCCCAATTTGGGATGGAGTCCGGTCCTTGCTGCTGGACATTGGTCCCCATCAGCACAAGCACAGACGGTACAAACCCTTTTAAGGGTGTTTAGTCCAAAGGGAAGCTACAAATACAGCAGCAAAGATGGTCCTGTCTCTATCTGCAAGGGAAGCTGGTCTGCAGAGAGCTCCTGTTTTGTGGGACAACACATTTAATAGAGTTTTACCTTTTTTTTTTTTTCAAAACACATTTTTTGTTACTTGTCCCTTCACAGTTTAGGAGGAAAAAAAACCCACCCCTCATCTTCCCAAAATCCTTTTACAACTGCTGTAAGAAACAGGAGCTCCTTCCCACAGCCAGGAACGATGAAGGGATACTGACAATGGCAAATAAATTTCCTTCAAAACGCTGGTGTGAAACTACCTCCACCCTCCAAAACCAGACAGTCTTACTAAGTAATCCATTCCCATCTCAGATTTCACTTCTATCATGTTTATTTCATTGCAGAAACTTCATTTTCCGCTCATGCATGGAACAGTCCAGAGAAAACACGGGATGATGTTACATTTCTGTGTTAACAAAGGTTGGTTGTGTATTTTTCATTACTTTTATCTATTGTTGTTTAATATACCACTAAAAGGAGAAAGGCAGAGTCTCCTGCTTCCCTTGTTTTTAGCTCATCTGAAATTTCCCTTGTTTTAGCTCATCTGGGGCGTTACTTCCATAAGACAACCTGATTCACAGCTATTACACCATTAATTGATTCATTGGTATGCAATCTCTGAAGCAATACAAAATCATTGCCAAAAAGGCTCAGATCAACTTTTACTGTGGCAACCAGCATTAATTCTCCTTCTCCCATGAAACAAGAATGACACGCCACTGGCTGTCAAGCCAGGGCTTTATTTTCTCGTTAAGTATCTAAACTTACTGCTCTTGACCCACTTAATTACTGTGGTACACCAGGCAATTGCAAAGAATCTGCCAGGCTGAAGCCACACAATAAGAAGCGAATGTTCCCCTGGCTTTTCCCCACACATCCCCATGTGTGCTGCCTGAATCCAGCCATGCCCATCGCAGGAGAATCTCTCTGAACTGGATTCCTGGGGTTTCTGGCAGAGGTCAGCACATCTTTTCATGTACACCTTTACAACAGCAGCAGGAAGAAGCTCTTGCCAAGTTTTATTTCCAAAAAGTCAAGCTCCGTTAGGTCTTGGGACCTGGAGGTAATTGCTCTCACTAGTTAGCAAATTCCAGCACACTGGGTCTGTTTTTCATAGGTTTATTTTAAGTACCTGTAAATCTTATAAGCAGAAACCAGGAAAAAGAGGTTTGCTTTTTCTGGTGCTCAGTTTTTTAATGTAGCTTGTTTTTACTGAGGGCAGACTAAACTCTGAAGCTAAAAACCAGGCCATGCTGTTATTTTTGTGCAGGGCTAAAGGGCCGTGTGTTCTCTGCCCTAGAGTTTCACACTTCCCACTCACCATAATGCCCACACTCCACCTCTGGCTTTGCCCAAACAAGCCCCCTTTCCTTTGCTTCACCCCTTGGGTGTTGATCTTTAACATTAACCTCTCACGTCAGTTAAAACACGTCATATTTTGTTCCTCAGGAGCCTTCAGGGGACTCATTCCTGACCTTTAGTTTCTCATCACCACACAAAAAAAGAGGGGGAAACCACCCCCCAGTTTTCAAGGGAAGAAGTGGGATTCACAGTGGGTGCAGAGGCTGGGGCTCAAGCTGGCCAGTCCTGGGGGTGGTTTCCCTCCCTTCCTGTTTTCTCTTTTCCAAAGGCCATGTCACCATCGCTTCATCAGGGATGACCAGGACCCCTGGAGAACCACACAGCAGCGTTCAGCGTGGCAGCAGGCTCCATGCCCTGTGCCCTCCCAGATGCTACCCAGGCAGACTCAGCACTGCATTGCCTTGCTTTGGGGTCCCAGCACCAACTCGTCAGGCACTGAGACCAGCAGTAAATGTCCCCACGCTTCCTAACAGTGAAATTCAGGAAAGACTTCAGAAACAGCCAGAGAGGATAGACAAACAGCACAAACAAGCAAATCAAGTTGTAAAAATAACCAAACCAATAACCCACAGCCCAAACATCCAACCAAACAGCCAAAAAAACCCCACAGTCCTTCACCCACCCAACTGGGAGTATCGGTGCTTGGGGTTATTTCAACCTTCCCCCCATCTACCCAAGATAAATGTAGTTCCACTGGTGTTCCTGCAGATGGGTTATTGGAAGTACATGTGGAATACTCTGTATTTGGCACAAAGATTTTCATTTTTTTGATTGATTAGGTATTTTATGGAGGTGAAGAAAAGAAAAATCACTCACAAGTAGCCTGACCAAAAAAAAAGGAAAGAAAGATAATGTAATTCTATTCCACAGAACAGATTTACTGCTCATCTGATTGCCTGCAGTATCCAAGACAGAAAGTAATGGGGTAGACATTAGATCTGGGAAATCCTCCAGATTCATCATTTAAATAATAAATAGTGGTTGCGTGAAAGCAAGAAAAACACTCCAGCCTAGAAAACAGTGTAAAGCATTAGCAAGGCAGTAGCCTATGCTGCATTCCTGAACCTTTCTGGAGAGGCTATTTGCTTTAGATTTACCAAGTCTCCAAGATGAGCTATCGATGAATTATTCAGAGTATCCTTGCAGAGGCTGGGTTTTATCAGATGAGAGACACATCAGAAAACGGATTTTCTCTGGTCTGTTTTTCGTTGAGGAATTCATGGCCTGGGTTACTCTCCAGCCCCTAAGCAGGAACAAAGTGAGCTCCTCCAAGCAACTCCAGTTTTGTTAGAACCAGTTCTACTACACAGTCCATGCAGCCAAAGCAGAATTTGCTTATAAAATGAGTGAAGTTCATTGCTGTTTATTAAATAGCCCCGGGAAATTCATTTGGGAACAGGCTTTCGCTAGGTTCTATTCAAATGTGGTGTGATTTTCCATGTCTCAGAGACCAGAACATCTAAGGTAGGACAAAAACACAACACAAAGCTGGTACTCCAAGTAGTAGTCCAGAATGACAATTCATCCCTCCCCAGACTAGCTACAAGCCTGATCCCAAGTCCTCAAAAGTCAAAAAAGCAGACTTTCATCTACTCCAACAGACGCTCTTTGGGCACTGTCATCATATTCAAATCTTAAAAAAACAAACCAGAAAATCCTGCCAAACACCAGCCAGCACATATAAACCAACCTCAACACAACCATGAACCCAGCAGAGGCTCCTGATGAGCCCAACTCAATACCTGCTGCAGGCGTCGCACCACGCTGGCGCTCAGCGAGGTACCAACCATCAGCTGCTCTCCTCCTCCACTCTCCAGGACAAGGACTACATGGGAAAAATGTATTTTACAGTTGAATTCAGAAAATTGTTCCCTGGAAAGGATTTGGTCCACAGCTGCCTCAAGGAACCAAGACATTTTTTGGTTGATAAATACAGTGTAACTGTTTTAATTAACTTTAATTGGAATGTGACCGAGAAGTCAAAGTGGATGACGAGTTATCATGGTGTGGGGTTTGCTGCAAGCACCAGCAATCAGGCAGGCAGCTGCCCACTGCCATAGCTGGGGGGGGTTGGAGGCTCTTTTATTCCTGTATGTATAGAACCATAGCAAGCAGTGTGAATGCCAAGAAACCGCTGAGCACAACGAGGTCCAAATTCAACAGATACCAAGGCAGACAGAAAAAGAATGTATTTTTTAAGCAGATTATGTCACCTGTCGGCCTTGCAGCAGGGTAAGACCAAACCCAGCCCAGAGAGCAAGGGTACAAGGAAAAGTCACTCTAAACACTGCAATAGTTTTGGCTACAGAAAAATCCAGCTGAAGACAAGAGAGTTACCATAACCACCACCCTTGAAGATGCAGCAGTACCACCTGCAGACAGCAGATGCACCAGTTCAGATTCAGCTTAGTAAACCAGCCTATTTTTTGTTAATACTGTTCAGCTACATTAGTTTTTTGAGGGCTTAGTGAGCAGGAATTGCTCACCAAGGTGTCTGTCAGACGAGAGCCAGACCCCAGCCTTTCCCACACCACAAACTTGCTCCACTCATTTCACACACCTATGATCCAAGAGACTGACACAGAATTGTCACAGCGCTGTGCCCAGAGCTCCTCTCATGCAAACCAGGATGCGATCAGGTGTAGAGGCTGAGGATGTGCCTGTAAGATCCCCAGCCATGCCACCAGGGCAGGGGACATAGTAAGGATGCTATTTATCCAGGGGCTGAAGCTGCTGGCATTGACTGCTGAATGCACGGTTGGTATGACGAGCAAACCTCCCAGTTCCAGCTCACTTGACTTTGATGACATTTCCAGAGGCTCACTTGAATTGTTTGGAAATAAACAGACCTATACTTGGATGATGTTGGAGTATTTCCCTCCACCATCACCACCCTTTACTTTGGAGGGAAAATTCAACCAACTTTCCAATCTGAAAAAGTTCAAGTCTTCGTTTCACAATAATTCTTCCAAACCAGATGCCTGCTGACTCTAATGGGTCTCCATTCTCAACAATTAAGATTTTTTTTAAATAAAAAAAAAAACTTTTTAATTGAGATTTTGAGTTCATGACTCCTAGAACTTTTATTTCTTGGTTCTCAGCCTAAGGAAGAATTCCATTCTACCAGAAATAACTTTTCCCAGTAGACAACCCACTAAACCCCCAGCCCACCAAATCAATAAAAGAACTCTAGGACCTGTTAGTAGCTCCTTTTAGTCTCTTCCATCTGTTCTTTCCAAATAGCAATTTGTCTCAAACACTGTCAGAAGTGTCTCTGGGTCATGAGTGTCAACTGTGTGTGGTGAGGCAAAGTTCTTTAAAATTAAAATAAACCAGGTCTGCCAAAGCACACCTCAGATGGAACAGCACAGGCGTCTGCTACCGGACACTGAAGGCGGGGGGAGGATGGGGGGGGTGAAGTCTAGGAAAGTAATATTAGCCATGAAACAGCTGTCTCTGATAAAGACAGTTCTGACTCCAAAGGCAGAAATCAGTGATGAGTTATTCCTCTTTTCCTCTTCTCCCTTCTATCAAAGGACAAACGTTTCGGATTCTGGCAGCCCAAAGCCACACGTGCCCCACTGAGACAGTGACCCAGCAGCATCTCGGGGCTCACTGCTCCTGCTTGGAGAGCAGCAGCTTCGCTCCCCACCATCCAGCTACTGCAGTGACCAATCAATGAACCTCTGGAGCATTTAATATGAAAACTAAGGCACTTTTATTTGATGTTTCACTTAAACTGTTTCCTCTTTTAATGGTAAAACACATCCAAACCCCCTAAGATCTATCTAATTACATGTATCAGAAATTTTATTACAAGTTACTCATGACATTGGTGAGTGTCCTTGTGACGCTTGCAGTAGAAGAAAAAGAAGATCATTATTGCAATATGATCTTTGCAAAAGTCAAAGAAGCCATCCTTGGTGGGGAGAAGAGATGAGAATCAAGTTTTCCCATACTACTTTCCCTGAAAACTTCCTCTTTTTGTGATGAAATCCAGGCTCCAGAGACCAAACATTTCCACTGAAAAGCTAATACATTGGGGGATGGAATGGAGGGAAATTTTCTGATGTGAGCTATCTCAAAATATATCTTCAGTGCATCAAAAAAACTCTTCCACCAGTAAAAAAAAATTAAAGGAGGAAAATCTTTAGAAAGAACTTGGCTTTCCAGCGTTTTCCTAGTACTGCAATTCTGCTGCTGCTCTTGTTTTTTAACAGACAAGAGACCAGAATCAGGTACCAACATTTATTTAACATCCAGATAAACATTTGCCTTTGGAGTAAGTGAAAAGCCAATGCTATTGCCTAAAGGTAAGATGAAAGAGCACAGAGAAATGAAGATCAAAGAAAAGGGAAAACCACCTTCTGCCCCACAGAAACTGTCTAATATAATTTTAAAAGACGTGGATGTTTCAAAGTGTGAAGACAGGAAGCTAATGATAAAAAAGGGTTTATAAAGGAAGCTTCGTATTACTCTGACCTATCCTGCATTTTCTACGCCGTGGGCTGAATGACAGCCCCGGGGTACCGCCTGCAGGCTGAGCACACAGGGTTCCACAGGCACTACTGTAACACCAACATTTTGGCAACTCCAGTCCCACTGCGGGGCCCTACCCATAAAGGCACCAGCCTCGATGAAGTAATTTCATGTGGAGAAAGACCACAGCCCCGAAGTGCTAAAGACTTACAGACTATCAACTTAAACACTGCAGACTATATATTTCAAGGCTACACACTTGAAGTGTAAACCCTTTAAATGGCATAAACTGACCGATACACATCTTCAGAGGACTTGTAAATCCAATTACACCTATAGACAAAATGTTTAAAATCTTAACAACTTAAACCTCTCTCTTTTTTCCCACCATGGAGTTACACAAGCCAGAGATTTACGTTCAACAAGAATTCACCCAGCTCCAGCGCATTATTGATAAACACAATTTGCACCTCACATGAGCCCAGAATTCACTGTGGGTGTCTGATAATAATCAAACGATTCACTGAATCAGGTTCTCTTCACATTTGAGCAGGCAGCATCACTTCCAAAGAGCTTTAGCATTTTCAACCTTGGAAACTGTAAATACCAGGGCAAGTGAGCAGCCCTCCCTGTCTTTGCAATAAATTCCATGATCTGAGTTAATATGGGAAATCTTGAGTGCCCTTTCAAAGGTATAAGCAATGACAATAACGTTGGGGGTTTTTTAACTAAAAAAACTCCAATCCAAGACCTCTGAAGCTGCTAGAGCACCCCATAACCCCCCGTAAGCAAGCCTCAGGGAAAGGAGGCACACTCTCAGCACAGTTTGGAGGATTCTGTGCTGTTACTGGGCAGACTGAAGGCAACAATTGTCTAAAAGTTCTCCTGATTTTAGCAAGTGACCGCCTGCTTTAAAATAAAAATAGGAAATGGAAAGCAGAACCTGCGAGCACATTAATCCTTCACAAGCAAAGGAAAACTAAAATCTACCTGATTTTTTAATTTATGTGTTTGAGTTCTATAAAGGATACACGTTCTAACGCTGTCTTTTCTTTCTTCAGTTGTTGGGGGGCTTCCTCAAGCCCCATTTTCCTCCCAGTAACATATTTGGGAATTTTAATGGCTCCATACATGTCAGTCAGGAACTGTCACTGATTATGCTGTGTAAACAGTTTGCTGCTTGGTGCTCACTGCACATTGCAGGGCCACACATTCCTTGCCCGCGATCCAGACGCCGTCTCCAAAATATGCACAACCACTACCAATTGGATGAATTCTTCTTTTTCTTCCCTTCAAACCGAAAGGATTCCTGCTTGAACTCTTCCCCAAATCGCTGCTTGACTTTGTAATCCCTTGGTAACAAAAGGTTAATGTTTATTTCTAGAAGCCTTGCTCACAGGAAGCCTTCCTTCAGCGAAGGCGACTTCCGTAACTCACGCCTCCGTGAGCAGCGGGGTTGGGAATGCTCTTGGATGAGCGGGGGCACCTGGTCCCCCATTTGTCATCTTCCCGAGGTCACCCGCCAGCTGTCTGTCCTCTCAACACCCAGCCTCGCCACCGCGGCGAAGGCATTCTCCCTCGCTCAGGTTTCCAGGTCTGAACTTCCAGATACAGTAAATCAATCAGCCACCGCAGAAACTGCTCAAACAACTGCAAGTAAGCATTTTAACACCCTTGAGCAGCCTCGCTGGGTAACAAGGACACTGCAGTCCTAGCTGGAATCCAGCAAAGCGCTCGCTCTGCAGGACTAGTATGGATTACATTTTAGAGGACTGCAGATCTGCAGCTACATTTAGTCTATGACTAAATCAGGCTCCACTCGTACTTGACCCTGAGAAGAATTGTCATTGAACACAAGGGCCTTTTCTCAGCTGTAATGGGGTTGGTGGTTGGTTTTCTTTTTTCTTTTCAATGGCTAAAAACACCGTTAAGCCATCATTTCTGTCACTGCAAAGTAGCTCTTTTCAACGTGTTGCAGAAATGTTTTGGCATGGCTTTATCTTCACATTTTTCATCTTTCCCCCTGCCCTCCATCTGCACTTCTCCTCCCACACTCTACATTTAGGACAAAGGTGACCAGAAGAACGTGGATATGTTTAAAGTATTATTGTTACTGTTGAGGAAGTTCACCAACTCACAGAAATTTGGGTTGGAAGGGACCTCAAAGTTCACCTAATTCCAACCCCTCACCAATGTTTTCTAACTTACTACCTGAGTCACAAATGGTTTTACAGGGGGTTTTTTTTGGTCTTTTAAGGGTAGGGCAAGCTCATTCTCAAAGACATCGCTGTGTCTTTCCCCACGGCTCGGGGAATGTTTCCCTGGGTTTGACTCCGGGAGTACAGCATCTCTTCTGCAGGCAAGAAGAGATAACACAACTTTTATTCTGAAAGACAGCTCTTTTGGACACACAGATTCTTTTTTTAGGATAAAAAATTCCCCACTGTTCCCCAGTCTCTGCCTTTTTCTCCAACTTCCGCACACCCCACCGCGTACCATAAATCCCCGAGCGCAGGGCAAGCAATCCATATTGATGAACTGGGGCTTTGAGTGAGCTACATGAAAGAGATTCCTCCTGGACAAGCTTCCATGTAAATCATGCAGCTGTGAAGCAAATGGAGCCTTTTCTGAACAGAGCACCCAGTCAGGAGCACCTACAGAAAGAGGATGGAGATGCACAGAGATGGTTTTTGCCCTTTTTTCAGTACATTTTCCTTGATGCACAATTCTGCCGCAATGGGCCATAAGGATGGTCACAGCTGTACCACAACTGCAGAGTACAGAATGAACTGCTACAAGCAGAGAAAGAGGTATTTTACAGCAGGAGCTCCAGTAAGGAGCTTGACCTCAGACCTGAAGCTAGAAAAGGTTGAGAATGATGGGGCTGGACCCTAAGGGGAAAGAAATACCACCTTCTCCCCCCACACACATCAGCGTAAAAGGCTGAGAGCAGGAAGATAACACTAGAAATGCATTTACCATAGCCACAGTCTTTGCCCCCAGATCACTTCTGATGGAAAAGAGCATTGTCTGAAGAAAGAAAAAGCTGTATCTAACCTCAGCTTTGAAATATTGTCTGCCCAGGTCAGCTGGTTTTCCCTGTGACACAGCATCCTCTGCTCTGAGTAGCAATGAATTCATGTCATATGGTAATTCTGATTTAATATGACTCCAACAAAACAGCACAAGAATTTCTAGAGGGTTTTTAACCTCTGATACCAATCAGATAAGTAAAGCTGCCAAACCTAATAATTATCTCAAATGAATAACTACGAGCACGGAGCAAGAACTTGCTCGTAGTTATTCATTTGAGATAATTAGAACCCAAAGTTATTTTCTTTAGGCTGTATTTGAAAAGCATAATTGTTGAAAGCAAAAAGATTGCAGTTTGAATGACGCTATTTAAAGATGATGAGACTGTTCAGGTCAAAACAAGGTGAAAAAAAACAGCTCGTCTGGTATCGCAGCTGACTAATGCTCTAATGCATCAGACCCTCTGCTTCTTCAGGTTCTGGTTGCTGCTGATCAGGTCAGCATTTCAGACTGATGTTGAGTATCAAGTTTACAGCTCTTGGCCACGCTGGCATTTGCTTCTCAGGAAGGCCTGGAAGAGGTGGGAGAGAGAAAAAAGAAAGAGCAGAGGGCAGGAGATAGGAGTGAGGGCTTCTCCTCAAAATCACAGCTGGGCTAAGAACGAGAATCATCTGCCCAAGTTTCATGCAGGGTTTTGGATCAGCTCTCCACCACCAACCTGCAATGGAACATCTCAGCCCCACTTTGTATCACTGAGGGGTTAAAGGCAGCTCACAGAGGTGGAGGGGAGAATGGGAAAGAGTTGATATATCTTGAAAATATTTTTATAGGAGAATGAAGGAAAAAACCCCAAACATCCCTCCTACAATCCTACAAAAGATAGGAGTTTTCTCCTATCTGTCAACTTATGGTAGAAGCTATTATTATCTGGATGAAATATAAAGTATTATTAATCCTATTTTTCTATTTTAACAGTTTTTAAAGCCTGATTTTTCTGTTTTAACAGTTTGACATTTCTATTTTGAAATCTGGATGTAATTCTCTGGATTTTATTGTCCTTCTCCATTGTGCCCTGGTGGAATTTCTAGAGGGGGAGGGGGGGAAGCAGTGGTGACAGCAGATTTTCATTTTACTCTTCTAAAAAGACAATGAGTTAAGTGTCTAAATGGAATAATCATTTTGTATAATTTTTGTTGAATTAATTTTTATTCTCTGCTTTCAGTCTGACACAATTTCCTGAACCAGCAGGAGCACAGACATCGAAGGAGAAGTCTGCTGAGTTAGGCAGAATCTACTAGTTCCACCCATGGCAAATAAATGCCATGGATTATTTGTATAACAAGTTGACCCACCTTGCAAGCTGCATCCTTGGTACATGTATCCAAGGAAGCCGTGCATACCCACTGTATTGATTCTGAAACCCTCTTGTGCAAAACCTGCATTATAAACCTTCACAGAGAGCGCCCAGCAATCAGAGGGGAGGGTTATCGTTAATAAATAATGACATTTAATAAGTTATCTGGTGAAACCCTGCTGAGGAGAGAACTCATATTAACACTAGGTGGCAGAAGGCTCTGTCACATTGAGGACACCTGCAAACAGATACGCTCATAGACCTGGACTTAAGCTCGATAACCAATTTTACAAGAGCTAAGGGGGAAGCAGTTGAAAACAAAATAGCTACAAAATACCATTTTCCACCTACTCTTCCAGTTCTAATTCTGGCTCTGATATCTTTAGCATGCATCATTTCACTGTTTAAAATTGGCTATCCCTGAACCTGAATACACCACCTTAAGCTTAAACTTTCAGATCACCTCTTAAAACAGGTGCAATGCTGTATGCGACAGGTGATGCTATTAAACTCTCAAGTAAAAGAGGAATTCACAATCTGAGGAAATAAATGGCCATTAGGGCAAGCACACAATAAAAACATATGCTGCTAGTGACCTTGAAAGATCCCTGAAGTGGAGCTTGGAGTGCTACAGCAAGCACACTTCTGGAGCTGAGAGAACCAACAACCCGAAAGCACAACTCATTCAGGACTGCTCAAGGGTCACTGTGGAGAGAGTGTCCTAAAAATGGCAGCTGCTCCTTCAGAGCGATGCATTTTCAGGAGATTCTTTTGGAATTACATATAAAATTCCATAGTGTCTCTACCAGTTTCTTCTAGTTTTACATACTTATCCATTTAAAAAATACTGACACTCAATTTTCCTTTATTCTGGCTACTCTCTTTTCAACTACTCATTAAATTTCTCTCTTCATCCAGCCTAAATCCAATACATGTAAAGAAACAAAAATTGTAGCTTCCAGTAAAAAAGGCAAGTGAAGAAGTAACAGCAAGCTCAACTCAAGGGCAGCATATGAAGAAGAATTTCCTGCATGGGCTCTAACCACCTGGATAGAGAAGCCATGTCAGGTGTAAGGAGGAAGCTGTAAACACAGAGAGAAAAAGTGGAAGACAAGCAATGTCTAGATGTTGAAAAACAAGAGGGTGGGGGCAGAACAGCACGCTACTTCCTTAGACAAATAAGTTAGAGTCGACAGCAAAGGTTCCTTCTAGATGTCTGTGGCTTCTCTGTTTTTAGACTTGCAAACCAGCAATGTTGCAGGTTTACAGAGCTTGAAGGTTGGGTTCTACAAAGGTAGCTGGTGCCAACAAAGAGCTCAGCAGCATTGCGGTGGGTTATTTTGCACCTCTAGACATGGAGGCTTTCTGTATTTAAATATAGTATATTTTATCATCCACAGTTGTCAGCGGTGGAAATTGCCATCTAAGCAGTAAAAGATGCTGTTGAAGAAACAGGAGGGATTGGTTAGAAAGTAAGAAGTGTTTTGGCCGTGACAACTCATCTCACTGCCCATTCTGAGGGTAAGGGATCAAGCCACCTATTGCAAGTCGCTGCCTGAGAGTCAGAAAAATCAATAGTAGGTAGGAAAGCCTACTTGCCAAGGCTCCAGCCACTGCCAGCAGATTATTAATGCATCTGTCTACATTCTTTAATGTTTCCTAAGCAGCAACTATGTTAACTGAAAAGGTGCGATGTGTCACCAGGCCTTCTCTTCTCTCCTCTTCATTTTCTCTCTTTATTAAAACCTTGGCTACCAAAGAAAACAATCATGTTTCACCTCATCTTTTCCCAGCTTTTCTGAAGTTCAGTTCCTGCTCTATAGCAATATATACAGTCTAAGTACTATCCCTGACAAGCTGTTTGACAACCCTAAGTTGCACATCTATTTTATTCCCAGGGCTTTGGAGTTGGTAGGGCTTAGATGGGAAATGGAGGCCAATTAAAATAAACACAGACAATATCAATGAATTCTTCAGAAACGCACAAGACAAGCAAAATGAAACACTACTGGCTTTTGCCCACAATTAGAACTCAGCCCATCTCGCAGGCTGAACCCTCTGGCTGAGGTCCAGAAAGACACTTAAGCACATGTCTTATTTTAAGCATGTGAGTAGTCTCATTGATTTTTCACTTATGCCGGTAAGAATATTCAATGCGCTTAAAGTTAAGCACATTGTTAAGTGCCTCCCTGGATCAAGGCCAGGCTACTTAGCCCTTACAAGAGTTAGTCTACAGAATTATTTACCATTATTTTAACTTCTCCAGACCTTCTTTGAGATAAAGTTTTAAGGTGTATGGAAATATTTCATTCATTGAGTATCGTATGAGCAATGACTGGTTTACAGCAACCTTCAGGGAACCAGCATTCTTCCCCTTCCCACATCTTCTAGAGCAATGACTGGAAGGACTATCAAAGACACACACAAGCAAATAGGCTATTGATAAAGGAAATTAGTTTTGAAAAGGAAGCCAGCAGTCTTACTGATCTGGAAAGCAAAACTAGCCCCATAGTGAAAAGCTGACAGACAGTAATTTTCAGTGAAAACTAATTAAGTCATTTGCCAATATCCCATGCCAATACCAAGTCAAATACAGCAACCTGGAAAAACAAGTTAACTGTTGACTGAAATGAGTTATCACAAGGAGCCCATGTTCAACTTCATTTTTCTTTCTTCCTGAATACAAAATTCAAGGAAAGAGCTGTTAGTGCTTCCTCAAGATGAGCTCACCACATCAAAGCACTTTACAGAGATCAAAGGCACAACAAACACTACTGCTTTTTGCTACAGAGAGGCAAGTGCCGTTCGCTTTGCTACAGACAATCGGATTAGGTATCTGGCTGGCATTATCCAAGTTCAGCACCCTACACTGAGTAAAAGCTAAAGAAAAGTGTTGAACATTGGGAAAGCTGTACTGGGTCCCAACAGTCTCTCTCTCCAGGAGCAGAAAAGGGAGCACATGGGAGCCTGACAAGACCAGGGAGACCAGCAGGCCAATTTGCTTCTATTTTATGAGCAGATGGAGCTTTTTCATTTCAGTACTTATTTCTTCCTGAAATGTTTAAACTCAGTAGTGAAAGTATATAACTGATAGGGAAATACATGAACAGAAAGCCAATTGAAAACCAGATGATCTCTCTCAAACCTCAGGTTGACTCACAGCTGCCTTACACCAATGCAACTCCACTGATTTCATGTTACCAAGCCCACACCTGATGGCAACTCAGGCCTCAGCATCATCAAACACCACATTAGAAACTGGTGAATTACCCTCATGGACAACTTCTAAGATATCTTTTGTTTTTAAAAACTTTTTGCAGAGATGTTGACCATGAGCAATGTGTCCTTGTGGGAAAGATGACCAACGGCCTCCTGGGCTGCATTAGGCAGAGCATTACCAGCAGGTCAAGGGAAATGATCTTTTCCCTCCGCTCAGTGCTGCTGAGAGATATCAACTGCTGGGTCCAGTCCTGGTCCCAGTATTGATCCCTGGGGTATAGCACTAGGTCCTCTTTTGCTTTGAAATCCACAACACAGAATAGGTATGCTAATGAGACTAGCTAACATTGGATTAACTCGTTCCCATTTTAAAATCAAGTTGGTGAAATGAGAGCAGTATTTCAATGTAGGCAAGAATCAAGTCTGTGTCTGGACAGTACCTGCTGGCTTAACTCATTGTGAAAAGTGAATCTCCTTTAAGAAAAGTTCAAAAGTAATTTATGACTTCAGAGGGCAAGGCAGGCTTCCCTTTTTTGAATACACAAACTGCTTTAGAATGCAGCTAAACCCAATGACAGATGTTATTAAAAAATCATTTCTGTGGACAAAAACGCACCTTCACTTGAAGAGACAAGAACAACAGGGAAGTTGTATTCCAGAGCTGGGATTTTAGCCAGCTTATGATGGAAAAAATATTTGAATGCTTATGGCATAATTATAATACTACAGCACTGCTGCCAGAATTACAAAAACTATTCTTAAAATCATGCCCTAAATAGAACGTTGTTTAGCTAAATGGAAAGCACATTCCAAGAAAAAACAAACTGAATATGATTCCAAATTTAAATTATGAATACTAAGGGCTCGTTTTAATAAAAGTACATCAAGTGGCTGAATAGTTTTTCAAAAAATTATTTTAAAGATAATGAATGCCTGATGTCCAAAAGAGCGTCACATGCCATTTCATCACTGACTCATGCAAACTAACCTCAAATTTAACCAAATGCAACTGTGATCTATATTGTGTCAATCTGAAAACGTCTGGGTTTTTAAGGCAACAAAACCAGATGCAAGGAGGAGTAAAAAGTTGGAATCCACATACTGAGTGGAGTTCTCTGCCACTGAAAAGCCTGGAACGGTTATACTGACAGGGAGAAGCCAAAAGAATGAGAAGTTTTGATAGTATTGCCACATGTACCAAGAAGAGAGTCAAGTGCAGGAGAAACAGAGCGCTAGATTGTTACTATTGCATGTTACTGAATTTTTGTCTGTTAAAGACAGCATCCTCCAACTTTTAGGCAATTTGGGGCATGGACTGTGCCTCCACACACCACTAAATCACTGTACCATGTCTAGTACAATGGGCTTGCATTATCACAGAATCACAGAGTTGTAGGAGTTGGAAGGGACCTCGAGAGATCATGGGGTCCAACCCCCCTGCCAAAGCAGCTCCCCAGCTCATACTGCACAGATAGGCGTCCAGATGGGGTTTGAATATCTCCAGAGAAGGAGACTCCACCACCTCCCTGGACAGCCTGTCCCACGGCTCTGTCACCCTCACTAGGGAAAAGTTCCTCCCCATGTTGGTGTGGAACTTCCTGTGCTCCAATTTGCAGCCATTGCCCCTTGTCCTGTCTCCACTGACCACTGAAAAGGGGCTGGCCAATTCCTCCTGCACCCCATACTTAAGATATTTATAAACATTGATTAGGTCCCCCTTCAGTCTTCTTTTCTCCAGGCTGAACAGTCCCAGCTCTCTCAGCCTTTCCTCACAGAACAGATGTTCCAGGGCACTTCTGTGAAGCAAACAGTGACAATAAATAAAAAAAGGCCAACCATATAAAGTATAAACACGGTCAGATTTACCAACAAGCACTTGATAAAGCCATAGCAGTTACTGAACAGTCAGACCCAAACCACCCAGCTACATATAGTAGAGTTGTGCTACAAAGAACTGGACACTGGAATCAGATTATACCTTCACTGCAAGAAAAGAACCTGAAGACAGGCTTGTGGTTTGGTTTTCAAAATAAAAATGCTGATCACCTTGCAGCCTCAATGAAAGGTAACCATCCTCAGCCCTGAACACTTAAAGGGTGAGAAAGAAATCCATCCAGTGGCCAGACACCCAACATTTGCCAGCCAGGCACATCTTCCTGGCTGGTAAAAACTGTCTCCAACAGTTTTATCTTTGCTCTGCTGTAACATGCAACCACCTGCAGTACTTTGTGGAGAGAGGGAACACAGTCTGGTTACCCAGTCACACAACTTTGCTATATCAGAGAGACATAGACCCTTTGAATCATAGTACAGATACCCTGGTGGACATGCTAAATGAGTGTACAAATGCATGCACACACTGCCCACCACTGTGCTCCATCGTGCGTCACAATCTCGGAACAATGTGATGTAGAATAAAGTCACCTGCATCAATCTCTTTTTATTCTTTATCATTTCTCAGAAATAATACTTGCAGTGGAAAAACCCATGAACTAAACCCAAAAACTGAGCTGAGGGAGAAAAAGGTGTCAAAGCAGAGAAAATAGGGTTTTATTCCTCAAACCAATAACCCCTACCACAGTAGCCCTGCTGGCTCCATCTCCACTGACAGGAAATTTCTGTGAAAGAATCATGTGGTGCTGGAACACAACACTGCAGAGGTTCATATAGGAGATAGACTACACTCCTTACCAGGGGTTAACAAAGGAAAAAGCCCATCCCTCTCCCCTTTGCCTTCCAAACACTAAAAACTTAGAACGTGACAACAAGCTGTTGACTTTGATAAGGTTTGAGCTGAAACAATATGAAGTCAAAGAAGCAGAACAGCTAAAACTGGCAGACAAATACAACGTCTGCAACTTCACTGCCTCCCAGACTCCTGCAAGTTTTTATCTTCACAAAAATAGGCAGAAATTCCTAGAGAACCTCAGAAGGGCAGTGGATTTATGAGGTCTGAGAATCCCAAAACATAGGTGCAGTTGAGCGAGCTGGTTTTATTATTTCATCCCTAGAAGCTCAAATAACATTTAAACCAGAAAAATAATAACAAAGCACACAGACAGCACCTACTAGAAAAGCACTGTCAGTGTTGTCGTCGAGGCATGTTTCCCTCCCCACCTCTGAAACACTGTCTGGCCTTCTGACATAATTGAGAGGAAGAATTTTCTCCCCTGGCGAAGTCAATTACCTTCACTGCATTTGTATCATTTGTCAGAGGTGAATCTGGTATCTTCTTCGTGCCTGACACAAGCTCCTACACCTACTTGACAGATCAAACGGGTTTTAAAGAAATTACTGTGCTTTAAAGGGAAGTTCCATGGCTACATTGAGTCAAAAAGCTGCAAGACAAGAGGTGAGCGACTGTTAATGGTACAATCCCCTGGAATATTAAAACCCTGAGTATCTTTGTACTGAAGTTTAACTCCTTTTTCTCTATTTCATTATGAAACTCCTTTAGTCTTCAATCACCATAAACACCTGTAGGAAATCAAAGGTAGCAATTTTCGTGCATTGTGCTCTTGGACTACTCTATTTCTCATGTGATTAAGATATAAAAGCTCCTTGTTGTAAGGAGAAATTTAAGAGAGTGTGGGCCACTGCTTTAACATACAGCCATAAACAGGTGCGTGCATGTTTGTGCACAAGCACATACCAAAGGTTACTGCCAAACTTCTTTTTTAAAGACTACATAAACTACTAGTGCCTCATGCAGCACCGTGCAATGTGATGTCATGCCACCCTTTCACATCATCAAACCTGTGCCAGATCTCATCACATTTTATGGTTGTTACAATGCAAGTCCAGACTCATTTCCCACAAGCCCCAATTTAATGTTTGTGCTTGTTGTATTTCTATGCACAAACCTCCAAACTAAAGGCAGCAGAGCAGAGAGAGAGAACACATACAGTGTGTTCAGTGCCGGTCTTCAGCCGAAACATAAACAAACACATAGCAGCATGGTGGGTAATGCAACCGTTGAAAAAACTGCTCTATCAAAATGCATTTCCTTGTAATCAACCATTAAAGCAACCAGACCAGCACTCCAGCTCTCTCAGATGGCAGCCAGGAACTGGGAGCACCCACTGGATGCGTATCAGGGCCTCTGTGGTCTGATACTTCTCTGTTCTTAAATCCCTAAGCAGCACAGAAAAGTGCTTATCACAGAAGAAAACCAATCACTTTCATTCGGTCATGGACCTATTCTGAAGTAAAAAGCTACATTCTGTTCTCCAAAGGCACTCTGACACTCAGGGGGTGTACTGGTCAAAACATCTACTACAAAATAAAGCTGAATTTCTAGTCAGTTGTTAACAATTTCTATTGAGCTGGCCAAGCACAGCACATAGCATCTGAGAGGCTGCTGGTGTAACAAAGGACCACATTGATTCCTCCCATCAGTAGGGCAAGCATTCTAGTACGCTGACTTGAAAAGCAGCTATGTAGCAGTATTGGGTTACCTGCAACAAGTGCTAAGAAGGTTTTTTCAGATTTAAATAATATTTTGGCACATAAAACTACAATTGGCTAATGAGATGCCCTTTGTGACCGAGAACTTCTTGTACTACAAGGGTTCCATCAGCTGGAACCACAGCAGAAGCAGAGCTGGCTCTTCCCAACCAACCTTTGTGTGCTATTCCAACACCCCCTAAAGCACACACAAGTCCAAGCTGCCATAGAAGCTGTCTCAAACGCAGCCCCCACACACATCTTACCCCAAGTGCAGCTTTACACAACTCCCCTGTAACTCTTTATGAAGGTTACAGATGTATCAATGCAAATTCCTCACTTCTTGTACAAAAAATACACAGATTTGGTGGTATTTCCACAGCAGTGCTATGGATCTTCTGGGTTGGTTATCTTTTTGCATCTGAGCTGTTATCCTTTAATCCCACTGGAGTGAAAAGTTCCCACTATACACTCTGTCCATTTAATGAACTGCTGCTGGACACATTCCACACTGACCTATGGATTTGTTTAACCAACACTGGTCTCAAATTTTTTCACCCCAAAACCTAATGTATCCCTCAGTGACTCACTTCAGTGAAAAGGAAAGATCAAGCTCACCTTTAAGTTTATACCAAAAATAGGCAGTAACTTTTTTTTTTCTTAAATCACCACACATTCAAACTAGTTTCATAGGAGCTACACCAAAAATATTTAAGCACAATTTATACTGATAGATCTCAAGAACTAAGTGTAAATGGGGATTCATCATCCGATGAGGTATTTTCCCCTGCAGGTATCTCATTTTATCCCCGTGATATCCAACAACTTTCATCTAAGATTTAAAAGAAAATAGAAAAGCCACTGCTTGTAAAATGCACAGCTGTCAAAAAAACTGAGGGGGGGGGGGCATTGGAAGAGATAAATCATTCAGGCTAATCTGTAGCACTTATTCATAGGGACTTCTTCCAACTAGAGACAGCTTAATAGCAAAGGTCATGCAGCTAGGAGCAAAGAACATGGGTCACACAAGACACAGCACTACATAAATTAATTAATACTGGAAACAACCTAGAGGTAATAGTGGCCAACCTACAAAGCCCTCAGCTCTGGTTACTTCTGTAGCTAAGGAGGTGGATACATACACGAAGGAGAGAAAAGGGAGGGGGGGGGAAAGGGGAGGGAAAGGAGGGGGAAAAAGGGGGGGGAAAAGGGGGGGAAAAAGGGGGGGAAAAAGGGGGGGGAAATGAGGGGAAAGGGGGGAAAGGGAGGAAAGGGGGGAAAGGGAGGAAAGGGGGGAAAGGGGGGAAAGGGGGGGGAAAGGTGGGAGGGAAAGGTGGGAGGGAAAGGGGGGGAAAGGTGGGAGGGAAAGGGGGGGAAAGGTGGGAGGGAAAGGGGGGGGGAAAGGTGGGAGGGAAAGGGGGGGGGAAAGGTAGGAGGGAAAGGGGGGGGAATTACGTATGGAAGGAAACCATGCTCCAAAATTTTGGTGCTTAATTGCTTTTGAGTATTTTAGTCTTCCTGATTTAACAAAAGCTATAGAGAAATCTGTGATAGGATCAGATCCAATCCATCTCTCTGCATGGTCAGTCTCTTCCTCTGTAGTTCTTCAAGCAGCTTTCCAAACAGCACATGCTGCTGATACGTCCTTTTGTAACAACACCATGTTTCCAACAGCCCTCCTTCTCTACAATGAATATCCTAAAGCCAGTATGTGTTTTTAATCAATTCAGAGCTTACAGTTCATTAAAACTAACAAGACAGACTCCTCATTCAATTCGTTGCTCCAGAAAACGCTACCTTTGCCTATTCAGCATTCAACCTGGTTTTCTGCTGGAAGCTCTCTGAACCTGAGGCTTCCCCTTTCTGGGGTAAAACACCCATCTTCAGTCCTGGCTGCTAACACAATCAATGCATTGACATACCTAGAGAAACACCTTAAAATACAACGACAATAAAAGGACGAGTTATTACACTGCAAAAATAAAATGATCTATATATATCATATATAACAATATATAGACACACAGAGAAACTTTTATATCAATGGAATCCTTCCAGTAGAAGTTACAGCTCTTCTGGGTGCACAGAGCACATCCTCAAAGCAGCTAATGATGTCCTAAACCCTACCCTCTTCTTGGAACAATTAATGGTAGTGGCTGGCAGTTTCTTCACCACCTTGCAAGGAAGCAGAAAGTTTTGGGGAGTTCTTGCTTACCCCTACCACACAGTAGCTACACTTCTGGGAGCATAATGCCTTTTGCCAGAGGAAAAGCAAAATTTTTGGAAACAGCTCGTTAAGAGAAGACATAATCAATAAGTTTAAGTGTGAATTGGAGAAAAAGGAGGAGGAAAGAAAGTGAAGGGACTCAAGGAGCACACATGCTTATTTAGATGTCTTTTTCCTAGAAATCACAGAATCTTTGTTTAGTTTGATTTATTTTTTTTTAAACATCAGAGGTATTTTAAAGCCTCTCCTTTATTTGTATTTCTTGCTTTTCATATTGTTTTTGCTTTCTTAAGGAAACTGGCAGCTGAAATGCTGTTGTAAAAACAAGTCACAAACATTTAGCAGTGTTGCCACTTGAAACGCCGGACTCAGCTAAAACGGCAGTGTGGCAAGACGATGCTGTTTCAGCTGCTGGAGCCCTCAGAAAGGGCAAAAAATGCTGAATAAAACCAAAGTATGAGTCAACAAAAAGTCTGGGATTTGCTGCAAATAACCATCTTTCATAGCAGCTCAAAATAGAGGATGCACTATTTTGTATTATCACCTTCATCTGGCTTCTTCAGCCTACGTGGTCCTGTCTATTCAAAGCAGCAAGGACTTCCCAGTGCCTAACATTGGTATTTAAAAAACAAATAAACCCATTTTGCAGATAATGAAGCAAGGCTCCAATGGCAAAAAAGAAGGAAGAAAGAGGGAGAAAAAATAAAATTAAAGGACAGGCCTATAAGGGGCTTAGATGTTTAACTACCATAAGATTTCAGAGACCTTACTAGCTTTCCTATGCTCACCCAGCATAGGAACAGCAGCTCCCTCTCCAGAGGTCTAGGCTGAAGTCCTGCTGTACTTACCTGCCATCCCCATTCAGAGCTGCTGGGCAGATGTTGACATGCCCCTAAACTCCATTACTCCTCCATTCCCTCCAGGGAAACAAGAGGTACCCCCACATGTATGAGGAAGACACGAAATGGAGCCAAATACGAGTACCGAATCTCATGTATTTTCTACCACCATTCAGAGAGTGTTTTTCTAAGAGGATATAAACTGTGTTAAAAGAAAAGGTGTTTTCTTTTCTGCTCTTCCATTCTCAGGGCAGACAGCCTGTAAAACCTGCTACCGTAGTACATGCGGGCAGCTGATGTTAGCAGATAGTTCCAGATGGTTTTTCAGCATTTGTTTCGAAATACAGGAAAGCCAACTAGCAGCCAGTAGCTCCCAGTAAAGCCAAATACCTACTAACTCAGCTAAGCCTGACAAACAGCCTGCAGCACTAGCGCGCCGCTTCACTGCCGCAGCTCTGTCACAGAGGTAGCCGCCTTCCTTTGCTCCATCTGCAAACATCCCTGAGCCATGCTGAGCACGCTCCTCAGTTACATGCAAGTGCCTGTGAGCACACACAGTTCACCCACTGTGTTGCAATGCAGAAAGAAAGTCATATCCACACATACTGCCCAAGGGTAGGAATAATAAAGGCACGTCTGGAGGCCTAATCTTCCCAGTGCAACCACTACAAATCCCCCTGCCAGGGATGGGAGTGGAACTGGACCTCTGTCGAGCTTGGATTTTTATTTTTGGCTCTGGTGTCAGAACCAGAGGTAAAACATGTCAGGGAACGTGTGAACTTCCTACAGCTCTGAGGAGAAGACAGGGAAGGAGCCTTGCAGCCTTAGCAGCAAGAACTCATGAAAAGGGTGAGGTGGCGGGTTGTACTGAATTATCATTGCTGTCATCTCCAGGGCCAGCACCAGCTCCTGAGGCACTATTCATTGCTTGTATGTCTGTAGAATTGGACACCACCAGCTTTATATGTTCTTCTGCTGGTCCATGCTTTTCCAAACACATTTAAGGGCTAGATCAATTGAGTGACTACAGTCTATCCAAAAAGTCTATAGATCATTTCTGGGCAAGTGAGAACAAGAAAGCAGTTCCACAAAAATAGTCACTTTAGTGACTGCTCTTAGACAAAAGCCAGAAGATCAAGAACGATCCTATGGCCTGGACTCTTCATGGCCAAGTACACCTTATTCACAGGAGAATCTTGAAAGCAAACTCCACAACCTTCCTGACACCTTCCCAGCAACACTTGCTTCTCTTCTGGTGAGAAAAAAGCAAGATGCACCTACCTCACATTGGGAAAAAAAAGAAAAAAAAAAGAACAAAACAAAACCCCACAAAACTCAAGGCAAGATTTTCTTTCCATATTTCAGATTGTCTGCAGACTCTGTATCTGCGTGACTTTTCATTCCAAAATTAACTGTGTGCTGAAGAGAGTCTGGAACAGCAGAATCTTTATGCTTCCAAGTTTTGAGATGGCCTCAAAGCGCAGACCCTCCTCTCTCATTTCTGGAATACTTTTTGACAATTAACAGAATCAGTGACCACAGAGCAAGAAGTCTGCCCAATCCATCAGGGTCTAAATGTGAAAAGAGGAGGAGAAGAGAGGGAACCTTCTAATGACAGGAAAGGGAGAAGAGGTGTAGATTTTTTTTGGCTTTATTCACAAGCATTTCCTCATGAATGCTGGAAGAGAGTCAGGAAATAAAGATAGCAGCCAGAACTCACCTTCTGCATCTTTTTAAGGGAGAACTAGAAAAATTCAGTAGTAGCAAATCACAGAATCACAAAAGTTAGGAGTTGGAAGGGACCTCAAAAGAGTATCCAGTCCAACCCCCCTGCCAGAGCAGGATCACCCAGACTAAATCGCACAGGAACGTGTCCAGGTGGGTTTGAATGTCTCCAGAGGAGACTCCACAACCTTTCTGGACAGCCTGTCCCAGTGCTCCATCACCCTCACAGTGAAAAAGTTCCTCCTTACATTCCCATGGAACTCCCTATGCTCCAGCTCACACCCGCTGTCCCTTGTCCTGTCGCTGGCCATCACTGAGAAGAGCCTGGCTCCATCCTCCTGACTCTTGTCCTTTACGTATTTATCAACATTAATAAGGTCACCCCTCTCATCTCCTCTTCTCCAAGCTAAAGTAGCCCAGCTCCCTCAGCCTCTCCTCGTAAGGAAGGTGTTCCACTCCCTTAAGCATCTTGGTCACCCTGTGCTGGACTCTTCCAAGGAGCTCTATGTCCTTCTTGAACTGAGGGGCCCAGAACTGGACACAATATTACATGTGCAGTCTCACCAGAGAAGAGCAGAGGGGGAGAAGGACCTCTCCAAATAAAGGAAATACACAAGTAACCTTCTCTATGCAAGGCAGATGCCACCCCAGTACACAGAGTTGGCAGAAAAACATGCTATAGAGGTTGTTTGGGAAATTCTCAACAAATATTAAAGCCACAAGTATGATGATACATGCATTTTTTCCAAAGTTGATGGAAAAATTAAAGCATGGGTTGCTGCTCTTGAGAGCAAAGGAGTCAGTAAGTCTTTCCCCCAGGTTGTGAGGAAAGAACAAAGAGATGGAGAAACTATCTTGAATCTCTCTGAGGGTCAACAGAGTCCAGAGGACAGATAGGAGTATCTGCATCGGAGCCAGGACGACAGCACCTTTTCTATCCTTCCAGAAAGGCTCACTTGACTTTTTGTAATGACAGAGCAGAGGTCCCCAGCCACGTTCCTAATGGACTAATGCCAACAACAGCCAAGACATGGGACCTCCACTTTCTACAAGGTTTGCACTCTTCTCTTTCCTCATCATTGGTATATGTATTGCTAATGTCTAGCCTTCAAGGACAAAGGAGAAGGAAAGAAAAGAGACTATTTTGTTTTCAACAGAAAGTAGTCCTCATGCTCCATAGTTATGCAGGGTAACAGCCATGAGTAAGTGAGGAACCACCAACCTGATTATTAGCTGGGCATTAAAAGCCTAGAGAATAAACATGCACACCTTAAACAGCATCTTAGAATAAACACAACCTCTCCATCAGGGCAGCAGCTTACTGGATCCCCAAGCAAAAAACCTGTCCCTGCAACAAATGTCAATTGATGGGGCACTAAAAAAACTAAAATAGACTGCTCCATTTTGGGGGTTAGAAGTATTTAAAATATAGAAAAACACAACCACTTCCAGTACAAAAGTAACCAAGCATGTAGCAAGCGTATTACATCAACCTAAACAATAAATCTAACCTGCTAATATTTTCAACACCATACTTTGTTCTCACACACTTTTGGATTACTCTAACACTATTTCCAAACAAATCCTTTCACTGAAGAAAACATCAATATATCAAAACTATTTTTTAAACTAATGAGTTTCCTCTTTTGCAAAGCAATTATTTTAACTACTGCAAAGGTTTCCATGGCACCTTCCACTTCCAAATGACAAATATCAGCAATAGCTGGATTTAAAACAAACAAACTGAAACTCCCAAACCAGCAGTGTTTGACTCGAGGAAAAACATTTAAATATTTTCAAGCAGAAGAACTGAAAAACTTATTCTTACTTAAAGAAAAAAGTATGTATGCACACCTGCTGTTCTATCAATCTAAGCAGGAAACCATTTCACTGCTGCATCATAAGTAGAAGAAAAGTGCTTATTAAAACATTAATCACAGTCCATTATATTCTGACTCCATGCCAGAAGTTCCCATTACATCACTGAAAATATCTATTAACCAAAACCTGATTCTGACAAGTTACAGAAGTGTAGTGTTTAGGATTTAGTAATGTAAAAGTCAGTTTTAGAAGAACAGTTACACAATTGATTTTGCAGTGGCAAGCAAGTATAATTAATTGTTTTTGTGACATTTATTACTGCAATGGGGTTGATTTAACTGGTGTTTCTACTGTAAAATTATTCAAAAATTATTTCAAACTTCATCTGCTTTTATTAAACACATTTATTGTGAAGGTATTTAATACCCTGGGCTGGCTAAACATTTTTAAATGTGCTGGATATACTAGTACATGTAAACCTGTATTGTCTTGCGTAAATACGGGCCTTGTTTAGAACTACGGCTCACAGGAAATTATGCCAAATGAAAACCATCTCCTCTTCTCCTCTCCCACTGAAAAGGATTTATGTTTTTACATTTAATACCAGTTAGGGAAAGGAACAAAAATATAGTGGCTTTACCTTCAAGCCTGAGCAATAGTTCATCTGCAAAGTCCGAATAGGTTCCAACCCCCCGTTTCGCTATTAATCCGGCCTAACTCGAGTGCCTCAATTTAGAATCGGGAGAAGTGAACAACTCAATCCCTTCCGGAAGCCTGGCACTACAGGCCTTGTTTACCTAGAACAGTTTTCAACTTATTACCAAGGCTTTAAAACCAAAGCCATGAAAATCGCTTCACTAAACGCGTATATATAATCTCCAGCCTGCCAACTGGATTGCGGGTACTTTCCTCGACCCTCTGTGAGCTGGATGGAAGAAAAGAACAAGACAAATTAAAAGCATAGAGCACGGTGTGAAAGAAATAACTGTGCTCTGTGGGTGTAAACAGGCAGGCTTACAGGCCCTGTCATGGGGAAGCACCACAAGCCAGCGTTGGCATTGCCAGTGGCCTTATTGTGGATGTCAAGAAACCACGTAGTATCTCTCTCAATTGATATAGAGGCTGACTTGAAGTGAAAGCAGTGGGTGCTTATGACTACTATTTGGAGTATTCATTGGTGACACCCCCATCCTGCAAACACTGGCATTTAAGAGACTCTGAATTGAAAGCACCTCATGTCCTTCCTGTCTGTGATAAATCAAAGGGGCCCGGAATACACAAAACAGAGCAGCTGTGCTTTTTTGGGTTTTGTTTATAAAAGGTTTGGGTTCCTCTTCTGCCCCTTTGCCCCGGCGTACATGGTCTCTAACTACAAAGGACACCTGAGCTAATAACCTTTTATCTGTCCTTGAGCATCCTCCAATTTCAAAGATCCAAAGAGCTTCAGTTTTCCTCTCCTCCTATGGAGTGCAATGACACCAGAAGTAATAACGCAGTCTGGTTTCCTATGGCTTGGTCCTGTGGACACTTGCAAGCTCTGCTTAAAACTTTCCTTGGGCAGTTTCGAGACATGTGAGGTATCTCACTCTATGCAGCTTCTCTGGTAGCTAGTAAGTTATACGCTTACCAGGCAGCCTTTTTGTCAGTCAAAATACTTTCAGGTTACCATTCCATATCCAACCACTCCTTCCCAGCCCTAAAATCTCTGCCACTCTGTGAAGTCCAACTGCTGTCAGTGAACAGATGCACAAACTGCTCAAACAGAAGGAGCTATAAACTCCAATTCTTATGGGTAAGACTTGGATTTATGTATTTTTAAAGGAAATCAGGAAAAATAAATAACATGTGATGAGACACCATTAACTGTATGGAAAGTTTCTGCCTGTGGAGTGATCGAACATGGGGAACATCAGGGCCATTATCAAAATAAGTCAGAGACTACCAGCCCAAACCTTAAAAATCTTGCCATCCATCATATCAGAGGTGAGATCAGTTACACACATCAGATCAAATTTATCAATGGAATTACTGGCTTTGGCAAATGGCGTGCCCCTCCAGGAAGAGATCCCTCACTCCAACCACTTTAGAGAAGTGGTTCTTTAGAGAAGCTTTGAACATTGTTGACTCCTGATCACTGAGAAGACAACTACTCATCAAGAACGAAGCTGCAGAGCAGCTATCTGAAGGAGGTTAAAGACTCAAAAGCAACATCTTGAAAAGCTGCATAAAGCTTTAAGCAAAACATCCCCATGTTTCCCTCTACCATTTCAGGAAACTTAATTCACCACTTCAGCCATTTGATACCTGAACAATTTTCATTCAGAAGGCTGCTTTACAACGATGTTTATCAGTGGCACAGTCAAGAAGACACATTATTTCTGGCTTTATTTTCCTCTTTAGGGGGTCAACATCCCTGGAGGTATTTAAAAGGTGTGTAAATTAAGTGCTTAAGGACATGATATACAGGAGGACTAGTCAGGGTTAGGCTGTGGTTGGAGCAATGGATGTCATCTACCCTGACTTCAGCAAGGCTTTCAATACTGTCTCCCATGACATCCTGATAGAAAAGCTGAGAGTATGGGAGAGATGAGTGGACAGTGAGGTGGGTTGAGAAGTGGCTGTCGGACCGAGCTCATAGAGTTGTGAGCGGTGGACTGGAGGCCTGTGACTAGTGGTGTTCCCCAGGGCTGGGTGTTGGGTCCAGTCCTGTTTAATATCTTCACTGACGACCTTGATGAGGGAACAGCATCCACCCTCAGCAAGTGCTGCTGATACAGAGCTGGGAGGGGTGGCTGACAGGCAGGACACTGCGCTGCCATCCAGAGACCTGGCCAGGCTGGAGAGCTGGGCAGGGAGAGACCAGATGAAATTCAACAACAGCAAGTGTAAAGTCTTGCACCTGGGGAGGAACAACCACATGTATCAGTACAGGCTGGGGGTGACCTGCTGGAGAAGAGTTCTGTGGAGAAGGACCTGGGGGTCCTGGTTGATGACAGGTTGGCCATGAGCCAGCAGTGTGCCCTGGGGGCTAAGAGAGACAATGGGATCCTGGGGTGCATCAGGAGGAGTGTGGCCAGCAGGTCTAAGGAGGTGATCCTCCCCCTCTACTCTGCCCTGGTCAGGCCCCACCTGGAGGATTGTGTCCAGTTCTGGGCTCCCTGGGATAAAAAGGACAGGGATCTCCTGGAGAGAGTCCAGAGAAGGGCTACGGAGATGAAGAAGGGCCTGGAACATCTCCCCTATGAGGAGAGGCTGAGAGAGCTGGGGCTGTTCAGCCTGGAGAAAAGAAGACTGAGGGGGGACCTAATCAATGTTTATAAATATCTTAAGTATGGGGTGCAGGGGGAATTGGCCAGCCCCTTTTCAGTGGTCAGTGGAGACAGGACAAGGGGCAATGGCTGCAAATTGGAGCACAGGAAGTTCCACACCAACATGCAGAGGAACTTTTTCCCAGTGAGGGTGCCAGAGCCCTGGGACAGGCTGCCCAGGGAGGTGGTGGAGTCTCCTTCTCTGGAGATGTTCAAGCCCCATCTGGACGCCTATCTGTGCAGTATGAGCTGGGGAGCTGCTTTGGCAGGGGAGGTGGACCTGATGATCTCTCGAGGTCCCTTCCAACCCCTACAATTCTGTGATTCTATGATTCTGTGACTTCATGATCTAAAGGGTCTCTTCCCACCCAGGTGATTCTGTGATTCTATTTTTCTGGCTGTTCCATCCAATCTAAATATGCTCATTATACATAACTCCACCTTCTTCCAACAATAGTGTTGAAGGGTGTAGGAAGCATCCTCTCCCTCTTTTCAGACTTCCTTCTTGCAGTTTTATTACAATGGAGTTTACAAATGCCTTCGAGAGCAAATTCAAAACAGGATGCTCCTCACCCTTCTACTTCAACTACAATTGAGACTAAATAACTAATTTGAAAGATTAGTCCATCCAAACAGACCCTTCAAGAAAACCACAGTGTATGCTTAGACCACTCCAGAGCAGCCCCTTGTCATGACATGTCTCTGCTGTTCCTTACATTCGAGTACAAAGCATGAATGACGTTCAAATGCTGATCAAGAGAAGAAGCTCTTCCTCTCAGCAGTGGTCCTCAATGAGCTCCTGTATTCTCCATGACCATCACTGGAGACTTTGCTCCTCATCACTAAGGTGTTCCTGCCCCTGTAGTTTAACACACTGGGCTTGAAGAAAGCATTTGGGGGTTTTGTCCCAGAAGAACTACAAAAGCTGAGGACACTGGGGCCCCTCTGTTGCTAAAGCAAAGGTAAGTGGGAAAGATCAATCCTGCATGTGCAAAACATATCATTTTTATTGTGGCAACTACACAAGTCCCAGTGGAATTACACATCTGGCTGATGAGACAAAGACTCAGAAAGGGCAATATGATGGACTGCAGGAGAAGCAAGGAAGGAAATATAAAAAGAAAAACACTGAGTACAAAAACTACTGACCTCAAACTTACCACACCATTTCAGCAACAGACCTAACTTCTACAAAAAACCCTATTTTTCTAAGCTGATGGAAGACAACAAAGGAGTAAAGACTTCAGACATACAAAGTCACAGGAGAACCATACATCAACAGCAGTATCAGAGCAGAGGATGAAGGGAAGGATGAAAGCAAAACTGAGCTTTCAATAACAGGTAAGAACTATCGCAGATCACAGACCATTGGGTATTTTTAAACAGCTGGTAGTAACAAGGCAGCTCAGGTTGGGTCACTGCTGCACTTGTACTGCTACTTGTAAGGCTTGTCCTCCACTGGTTCAGATGCTTCCTGCTACAGTAATTCCTATAACATGCAGCCCAAATCATGAGTTACAGCTTATAGGTAGATCCATTGCAATCTCCACCCCTAGAGAGACACTGGCTCATAGGGAAGGGTGAAAGGGGAAAAAAACCAGGACAACTGGAAGGGGTAATGTCCAGGAAGGCAGAAGACCATATCTACTTAATTGTCCCCCTTCTAATCAACAAACCACACATAATAACTAGAGAAAGAGTTTCTGATAGTTTATCAGAATGTGTGCAGTCAGGAGGATGGAGCCAGGCTCTTCGCAGTGATGCCCAGTGACAGGACAAGGGGCAACCAGTGGAAGCTGGAGCATAGTTCCACGTGAACATGAGAGGAACTTCTTCACTGTGGGGGTGAGGGAGTACTGGAACAGACTGCCCAGAGAGATTGTGGAGTCTCCTTCTCTGAAGACATTCAAACCCACCTGGCTGCATTCCTGTGGGATTTAGTCTGGGTGATCCTGCTCTGGCAGGGGGGTAGGACTAGATGATCTTTCAAGGTCCCTTCCAACTCCTAACATTCTGCGATTTGGTGAGACTCAAAAGAGGGCAGAAAACAGGGCATTTGCCCCACACAGTAGCAGGATACCAGCACTGTCTGTGCAGGTGCAGATTTCCCAGTACCTTGCAGCACCAACTCTACACCTGCAGGAGACAATGCTGGGTTCACCTTCTACTAGCTTTCAATACTAAGGCAAATATTACCATCCTGATTTGTTTGGAAGCAATTTTAAGCATTTCCTGCTTAATGCTGTAGCACAGTTTGCCAGACAATTCTCCATTCCTTCTGCTAAGGCTCTGCAATTTATTTTTTTCTTCGTATTATATGTACTTTAATAAATGCATGATTTAGTATTCTGCAAGCCCACACTACAAAAAGACTATTCTGGAATAAATGGTATAATTACATTTCCTACAGCGAACTTGTAATCTCTCGAGTATTTATTCTAGACTAAACAGCCTTAGTCAGCTGCCCTGTGTCTGATTGTCGATGAAAGAAGCTTGTTTGACAACTGCTTCGAGCAGAAACATATTTTTTCCATGATTGCATGAAAAAGTAAAAAAAAAAAACAACATTACCAGACCAGTATCCTGAGCACAGAGCCTCGTGTTAGATCGATGAGTTAATTTTGAAGCCAAACGCCAACAAAAACAATTACTATGGACATTCTGCTGTCATGGCCAGCTTTTGAGGTTAATTTAGTGGTATGTATACAGCTACAGCCAACTTTACATACAAGAAACTACATGGTGTGTGCAGGCTTCCTTCTTTGTTTCTTTATATATTTTCCATATTCTCTGCTTTTATAACCCTCACGAGACCTTTTATGGTTACAGGACCTACACTATACCCACAGGTGGGCGGGCAGGAAGCAAAACTCTCCGTTTCATAAGCAGTCCCCTTTTAATATATTCAATTGCTAATGACCTTGACAGAAGAGCTCCATGCAAAACACCATACACTATAGGGTGTCGTTTGAAACGTTCGCAGAGGTTATTGCCAGAAAGCTTTCTTAAACAGTGAGATTTCAGGCTTACTAGAGGCTGTGCTCCTTTCCTCTGTTTCCATACAGTTGGAAAAAACTGATAATCTACCTCCTCTCCATTAAATTTGCATCCTTCCAAAGTCCTGTGGTGAAACCTGTAGGATTTCTATAGGATGCTAAAGGAACACAAGGCAGTTTCTGCCTCAAACCAAATTAAACTAGTTTACACCCAGTTCTGTTACCTTGTTCCATCCTCTCTTGAACAAGACTGCACACTTGGCCATACCCACTGTTCCAAAAGAAGCATATCCACACAGTGCTTCTGCTGTCATTCACAGGTTTTGTGTGTAATTATTCATGATGAAAAGAACAAAATACTCCTCTATACGCAAATGGAGCTGTGTCTTTAAAGCAATGATCACTTCTCACCCACCAGTTCTCACTCATTAGGTGCCTGACTCAAAAATTCATTGCAGCCAACAGAAATCTTTCCAGTGAGGATCAGGCCCTGCAACAGGAGACACTGGGAAATTCAGACCATATGCCCTGGTAGCCAAGAGAATTCTTGCAAGGAAGAGTGTGGCACGCTCTCTACATGCTCTCCAAAGCAACATAAGCTTTTCTTGCTTTTACTCAATCTTTTGCCTCTGACTACTGAGCTTATTGAGCAACTACATTCTATTTAAAGGAGCAAAATGAATCCAGTGTTCAAAATCAATGGGCCAAAGCAGATCAAATAATCCCATCATTCATGGCTTTTCTCCTTTTCCAAGACTCAAGAAATATCCACATACCCCAATGACAAACAGAGCAGATGTGAAAAATCACCTGCTACAAGTTTTAAATCCTGGCAATCCTGTCATACATTCAAAAATCCTTTCTTGTTTCACTGTCTTGAACCCAACACAGTCACTGACAGTGTTTTAGCAAAAACTGATCCAGCCAAAGACCAGATCAGTTATGCTTTAAAAGCAGTTTGGAGAGCATCTTTACTATTGCCTCACTTAAATTAAAAAAAAAATAATCATTTTAAATAAAATGAAATAAAGAAAATCTATGATTGACAGCAAAGAAGTTACCCGAGTCACTTCTAGATTAAGTGCCAGAACTCTACATGTGTTTCAAATTACACTACAACACTGTACAACAAAGAAACATGCAGAAATTTTCCACTTGAAATGAAGGTTAAAAATTAAATGCTAACAAAGCTCGAGCATATATGAAATCCAACCTCCTCATTTGAATTTCAAAATTTAAAATGGCTAAGTTGCCCTACACCAGGAAAAAAAAAATCACAAAAAAAGGAAAAGGATCAATCCAGTTTTAGCAGTGAGCTAAAATGTGTTTGTTGCATATACACTTCCCAAGCACTCTGATTTTGCTTCAGTACTTCCCCTCAACTCAATTACCTCCCCTCATCAGTGCTCACCACTAAGCTTTATTTTTGCATCATATTTAAACAAAACGCTAATTCACTGGAGGGCTCCTAACAACATGGTTATACATGAAAACAAGCTGATAGATCAAAGGAAAGGTACTTCCCCCCCCCCCAAAGAAAAGCTTTATTTGAGGTAACTGAATTTTTTATATACAAGTGTATATATATTCAGGATGGATCTCTCCAGGCAAACGTAATTGTATTTTAAGCTGCCCAGGCTTGACCTGATTACAAGGTCTACACAGAAGTTCTCTGTTAAACCAGAGGATTTTAAGTGGAGTGCAAACAGCAATTTTTCAGCTTACATGTAAAATACCTTTATTTTGTGAGAATAGGACTGGTGCTGTGAAATGAGTATGATTCACATTGGATTGCAAGAGACATTTCTAAACTTTGAGACATGAAGTTCACACATCTTTACCCAAAATGTTAATCACATAAGCAGATTTTTTGATTTATAGGGAGATTTTAAGTAGCTGGTGTATGATTCTTCCACAGCTGTAAATACTTGGTGTGAGAATGCTGTATGGCTGCTCCTGCTAGCCATACATACTTAAAATTAATGCCAAGAATGTCTTCACATTTTTCAGGACCTCAAACAAACATTGTTTGGATCCTCGGGGCTTTTTTGGGGGGTTGTTTTTGTTTGGTTGGGGTTTTTTTAAATCAAAACTGCATAACAAACATGCATTTTTAAAGACAACAAACTAATTTCCATCCCCATCCTGTTTTGGTCTTTCACTACTTGGCATGTCAGAGTTTGTTATATTTTTTTTGTTTCATTTGTTTTGCAATAAGAAAAATCCAGACCTCCAACTATACAAAATTCAGTGTGCTCAGCTGAAACAGAAGGAAAAAAAAAATAAAAAGGAAGAAAACCCAGACAAAACCCAAAAGACAGGCTTTTTTGACCCTCTTAGAAAACCCAGAAGTAATGGTAGTGAGTACTCGAGCATCCAAGCACTCTTGCTCTCTCTCCACGCAGGGCTATTAGTCATCACAGAGGGACAGGGAGCTGTAGAGTCAGCTGCCAGGACGGCTATGTTAGTTACAGTGATCCAAGACCCCACTTTTCCCCAAGGACAGCACCATGGGTTTGGAAGATGCTGTTATACAGGTCTTCTCCTCTTCAAGTCACATTTCCATCTGATAGGTGAGACAGGAGTGAGCTGGTCTTCCCAGCCTCAAAGTCCCAAGTGACCTTTACCACCCAGATCAAACCATTACTGAAATGGCACGTTCAGACTGCGTCTGTGGGGACTGAGACTTCGTGTCATAACCCCACAGAGGGGTTGGCAAGGGAAGCTCTATTAGAGGCTGGCTCTGGGAAAGCTTCATAGACTCACAGACTGCTTTGGGTTGGAATAGACCTTAAAGGCCATCTAGTCACGCCCTGTGCCACGGGCAGGGACACCCTCCACTAGCCTAGGCACCCCAAAGCCCCATACAACCTGGTCTTGAACACTGGTAGAGATCCAGGGACAGCCCCATCTTCTCTGGGCACCCTGTGCCAGGGCCTCACTGCCCTCACAGGGAGGAATTTCTTCCCAATATCTCATTTAAATCTCCCCTCCCTCAGCTTAATGCCATTCCCCCTTGTCCTGTCACTACTCGCCCTTGTAAACAGATCCTCCCCAGGTTCATGCCCCCTGCCATAAGGTTAAATCTGGTCAACAATTTTGTGTGGTACACACTGCTCCCAGAAAGCCATCTAATCCAAGATCACTACCTAGACTTTGTTACTTTCAGAAAATCTTCTGCCATTAAAAGAACAATTGGGGGCTGTCTGAAGGACAAAACCCTACACATTACACCAATCAATTCCGTTGGGAAAAAAACCCAGATATCTACATCTTTATTATTCTAAGACATCCAACACAACAGCATAAAAAACATCATAAAGATGTTAAGGCGTTTTTGAAGTGCAAAGAGGGGGAAAAAAAATTACAGACCCAAGAAAAACTGAAGTTTCTAAAAAAACAGTTTGAACATGAATTTCCTCTTTGCAAAACATGCAAAATCCATACAGAAGAGCAATGGGGAGGATGTGGAATCAAGTTTATTGAACTGCATGCAAAGTTTTTTTGTAAAGCTTAATGAACAAATAATAATGTTAAAAAGCAATTTTAAAAGAAATATATATAAATAGACCCCTAACAAATGTTCTCAATGATTCCTTAAGGATTCAACCTTTTTCTTGCTATTTGCTAGAAACTTCTTGCCAGCTGTCCACTTCATTATAGCAGTTTGCTAAGAAAAGCAATGCTGATGCTGAAACCTAAAGTGAGTCTTGCAGATGGTAAGAGATTAAGATGTGAATATTCAAAAAGCCTGGTCTACTGAGTGCTTTGAAGATAATAAACTGTATCTTTAAAAAAAAAAAAAAAAAAAAAAAGGTAGTAAGTCACAGTACCAGAAGTGAATTCAAAGTCTCCAGGCTGGCAGTGTCTTTGCAGTGATTGTGGATGATAACAGTCTGCATGTTTGAGAGAACTATTTGGCAGCAATAAATAGCCAGAGTTCAAACTGCAAAATTATTAACAAGAACATAAAAAGAGGAAGAAATAAATTGCATTTTAATTTAACCTGTCCTTATAGGAGTCCAAACTAAAAGTAAAACTCTTTAACATTGTGCCCAGCTCTTCTGCCTCACCCAGGCAGCTGTATGCAGCTGCCTGAGCAACCCCAAAGCCGGGACCCAGGCACATTAGTTAAGCATTCATCACCAACAGGAAATGCGCATGAGTTCATATAAACACAGAAACACAAATATATAAACGAGTAGCCCTGCATGGCTTAAGGTGTTTCAGACACCCCATGGAATAAGGTTAGAGTTGTACCAGCTGGGAAGCCACAGCATCCATATATTTGTTTTGGAATCGCAAACAGCCTCAGGACTCAAAAGAACTCTTCTGGTGGGCACCACCCACCCACCCACAAACCTCCCAGTGCTACCACAGCCACCCAGCACCCCTGCTGCTCTTAACTCTTTCATCACCTCCAGAGCCATGCTGAAAAGCCCTGGCTGTTCACACTCAGAGAAGTAAAACGACACATCTCCAAGGAAAGACGGTGAGTGGTGTTTGCAAACCTTGCTCCACATACCCTGGCACACAGACATTGCAACATTAAAGGATTTTGTTTTGCAAGGGATTGGGTTGCCTTCCAACCAGTGTTACAGGCAGTTAGATGGGATGGACAGAGATAAGAACAGGGTTCCTGCCAGATCTGGACACCAGCACTCACTGGGAATCCTTCCTGCACAAGTCATCTCACCCCCCACTGTGCGTTTTCATTTGTGGTGTGACTCAGGGCTGAGATGGCCTCAAAGCCCACCCAAACTGGAGGTCCCTCACAGCTGTGCTTCATTCAAACAGGTGGTGAAGGCTGAGTCTGGCTCTGCCCAAGCTTAAACTGCTAATTAATATTTGATCTCAGAAGTCTGATAACAGATAATAAAAGTTACAGACATCAGGAGGACAGAGAAATAATAAAAATGGAGAAGTAATCCAAAGGGAGAAAACCTCAATCCCAGACAGCCCAGAATTTTCTGAAGCACCATTAGGTTGCTTATTGACATTAAAAAGTTTATCTACCACTACAATTTTCTGGATGAGATACAATTTCTCCCGTGCCAGTGAACGAGGTGGGATTCCTGTTTGGGCTTCAGTGGTCTCTGAAACTGCACGCTAAAGCGTCTCAACTTTTTTCAGTACTTTGTGGCTTCAGTTTTCCCATATTGCAGAGTCAAACACAAGCTGTTATTTTTCTAAAACTCTTTCTTGCCTTGCCAGTCTGCACGTTCACTCCACCATGTTATTTTCCAGCCACCGTTAAGTGCTGGTGACCTTGAAAGCGAGGCCATGACAAGTTGGGTGACACTGGCTATCCCAGTAGCTACACGTTTTCAGGTGGCATTTCAGCTACGAACACGTCTCTAGAGAGCTGCCACGTCACTTTTGGACTTCCCAGCCTCCATTACCCAGGCACAGCAGGGTCCCAAACTCCTTTCCAAACATGGCTGCACACCACGATGCTGCCAAGCCGCTGGACCGGCCCCTGCGTTAGATTTTTTGACAAAGTTAAGCTCTGTGCTTCATTTCTCACAAACGCAGTTTGACTGTAGACAGCAGTCGACAAGTAAATCTACCCTTTTCCATGGCAAACAGCCCAACTTTAATATTTTTACTGGCTTACAGCTGGGTAAATTAAGCCCTGGATTTTTATTTATTTATTTTTTAATACCGTGCAACTGAAAATGAACAGCTACTTCACTACGACTGCCAAGGACAACCTTAAAAAACACTAATGCAATCCAGTCCAGCTCTCAATAGATCTATAAAGGTTAGAGGACCAAAAATTTCAGCTTATCCACCCAAACAAAATGTTGGTTGGGCAGGAAGTCTAATATTTCGTTAAGATCCTTTTAAAAAAAAAAAATTAAGATAAAAGCCCTATGTGCTGGCAAACTGAAGATGGTAACAGTCCCAGCTATAGAGCCATGAAATGGGAATTAAAACTTGCTGTGTTACTTACCCCAGCCTTCCCAGCATTTCAAGCTCTGGAACTTGAGGTCCATATGTCTCCACTTGCAGAGGCTGATACTCATACAGAGCTTCCTCCAGTTTTTGAATGGGAGCTAGTGAAATATGCTGACTCTGGTAAAATAAATAAATAAATAAATAGACAGAGAAATAAACACATAAATAAATAAAGTAACAATTTTCTACTTGCCAGGTCAAGGTTTTGTTTTGGCTTTTTAAAACGCAATGCAAACACAAGTTTATACCGTTAACCTGGTCCTGACAAAGATCATCCCATTAAGAACATATTGTCTATGATATCACTCATTTTTTTTATTGTTTGAGTTGTTGTTAATGGGATCCACAATTTAGAAATAATGTTTCATTAGCTGTAACTGTTTGGACAAGGTAGGAGGAAAGGGGGCAGTTTTATTGAAGGCAGGCTTACTGTTAGAGAGCGCAGCTGCTTCCAGTGTCACCAGTAAAATAATTATTAGGTAAAAACTTCGTTTATCAGAAGTAATACCAAACAAATGTCTCTGAGCAACCCTATTTCATTCTGTAATCAATGATTTCCTGAAAGCCTTAATTAGAAAGGGACACCGCTTTCATTCCTCTCTGCAGGCTTTGGGAGCTCCCGTATATAATTGCTCTCAAGACAGACTTTTACAGTGCAACACAATTAATTCATTCAGCAAATTCCCATTTGTTTCATAACTAAAAATTCAGAAGCACGCAAACATAAACCCTTCGTTCCAGGTGGTACTTTTGCAAGCCCTTCAGACCACTGAGAAAGAGCTAGACATCCCCCCCATCTCTCCCCCAAGTCCCTATCACTCCGAGCTCTCACAAAACAGGAGACTTGTGGCTAGAAAGGAGGGGTCAGGAGGATATGAGATAGAGCCAAAGTTAACAGATGTTGCTGCGTGACATTCTACACTGATTTGTTGATCTTTCACACAGTTTCAATTTTCTACTGTATTCTATGGTGCTCACAAAAATTAGCAGCAGCAGCAAAAAGACAGAGAACTCCGAGCTCCCCCAAAACATCCTGGCTGCCCCTGTAGAAATTGAGCTTCACATCTGCAAAACGCAGGAATTTAGGAGAGTGGTAGTATTGTTTTTGTAGACATCTTGTCTGCAAGAGGAGATCGGAAGCTTTCCATGGTGTAATGCTGCGTGTAACCCTGGTTCCCAGTGGTGATCGCTTACAGAGCTTTGCTTCCCTGGGGCCAGTCGCAGAAGCATCTACTCCCTCATGTGGAAACTAAAGGCTCCTGATGTAGGACACTGGGTTAAAATTAACTAAAGAGTGGGGGAAGGAAAAAACCACTATCAGTAGAAGGGGAAAGCTGTTAATTAAATTTGTGGTTGAAGACAGTGACCTTTCTGAATTTGGAGCATGGATATTTTTGTTTTTAGAGAGTTGCAGAAAATAGAGAAAACCAAAGAAGTAAGTCCTTGAGAAGTACTGCCATAGATCTAGGCTGATCTCTATGGAAATATCAGCAGCTGAAATTTTCCATCAAAACAGCTCTGTGTTTGGGATGAGAATTGATAGTTCTGGGCTTTTTCTGCCCTACCCAGGAGCCTGGCAGGACCTCAGCTAACATTGTTACGGTGACAGTGTCCTGAAGGCAAAATGTGGTGAACAAAGTTCTGGAGTCAGCTATGAGTCACCCTGACTTTCATAGTTAGCATATTGTTATTCCTGGGCCACAAACTTCTGCTGCAACGTTAAAAGTAGCCAGCTACACAATACCCAAAGGGGAAAAAAAAAGAAAAAAGAAAAAAAGGTATAAAAAGAAAGGTTAAAAATCCAGCTTTAATGTGGCTTCATGATATTTTAAAATACAAGTGCAGGTTCTTTCTATGTTGGTAGAAATTGTCTATTGACAACCTATTCAAGTTCCTAAAAGTATTGTATTTTTGGAACTACAGTCACGTGGACATGTTACACCTATTGTAAGAGAGTAATGTTAAAATAAGACTTTTTGATTTAAATTTTATTATTATCTTTGTCTCTAATCAAACCAAAGCGAAAGACATCAACCTTTGACATGTGTACACCCTCATCCAATGAGTAAAGAGCCTCAGTCTTCCCAAATCCAGAGTAATTTTGTTCCAGGCATAGAAAATTCAGTTCCAGGCAAAGATCAAAACCACAATAAATATTTTGAGAAATTACTTGAGTATAGAAGGGAGCAGCTCAGATTGCAGGAGCCACATCTCTGGAGGGTATCACCAGAACAGCTGCTTGCTGCTAGTGGAGTTGCCACTGGTGCATTCCTAACACTTTTTTAATGAGAGTGACTTCTGCTAATGTTGGCCAAGAGACACACAAAAGCTCCCTACAAATGGGCTGGGCTCATCACAAGCCTCTTTCCCCACCACCATTTACAGTGCTACAGATGTCCATCTCTGGGGATTCTTGGGAGGACAGTATGAAATGTTTTGTTTGTCTTCCTCAATCTGTGGGGTTCCCAAGGTGCCAGAGCTCAGAAGGGATCATGATGGCCATTTACTCTCACACAGTCAACCAGTAGCTGCAAGGGAGCTGCCTATGAACAGTGGGGAGACTGGTCAGCACACCAGCTCTATGGTGGGCACTGGTGTATGGAGAAGCCACTGATCCCATGCCAGGACTCCTCTGTGAAGCAGGGTATTGCAAAAAGACCACACTGAGGTGGCCCAGAGAGCAGATCACCCTCAGAATGGGAGCGGCGTACAGAAACTATCCGTGCTTGAGCTGGTCTAACCTCATGTCTAGCCCAGACCAGGACATTTTGTTTTCCTGTATGAAGCCCAAGGACTGGTGGTTCAACCAAAGCACCATCTTCTGAAAAGCATCTGATCTAAAGATTTCAGATCAGAAAGGTCCAGGCACAGACCCTAGGTAAGCTGTTTCAGGAGTTAACTATCTTCACCATTAACTATCTTCAGCTCATTTCTGGTTCACTGAGTTACAAAGCACTGGTTCTCTCCTACACCTTTGTCACCAACATACTGGCCCACAGCACAAGTGTCAGGAACCAGTACATACATTTTCATGGCAGAACGACTACACTGGTTTGCATCCAGCCAGCAGATCTGCACCTCAAGGAGATTGTGAAGCTGTAGGACACTGCTCATTTGTTTTCCTTTCCCAAAATCACTACTGATGGGCTTTAGCAACATGGAGAAAAAAAATCCCACAACTGGCTGTAGTTCCTGCCCTGTAGCTGCCTGGTCTTTAGGTAAAGGCTTTTTCCTATAAACTGGCTATTAGTCTGCCTTGATTTGAGGAAGCGCTAGATGATGGGCACTGAAGAGTTACACCACACCTGAAAGGGGCTCAAGTCTGGTCTGCAGATGCTTTGGTGTAAGTGGGCTGTATCCACACCACTGACCCCTTAACAGTGCAGTTACAGCAGCATAGCCATGCAGGCTCCTGAGCTCACAGACGTCCAACTCATTCAGCCCTGCACAGATCACCCTGGGGTCATAAGACTGGGTATGGCCCAGACTGCTGCAAAAAGGTGGAGATGGAAACCAATGGAAATTTACCAGTGAAAAGCTTTGTCTTTCCTCTTTTCACTGATGCTGTGATACGGTGCATTCACAATAACTCTTGTTGAAGTTAAAAGAATCAATCTGGCCACTATTATCTCAGTTAAAAGCAGTTTGACCAACAGCATCTCTGTTTTGGGTCCCTGACCTGAGTGGTCCCTAGCCATTTGACTGAAGACTGGTATAAAAGGCAAGCTGTTGTGTAACTTCAGAGACATCACAAGAGACAGCAACTGTTACTTAGGGCTTGCACAGCACTGTTACAGATCCAAAACCCATTTCACATCTATGAGGTAAGATTTTTAAATTTCCTGTATTCCACCTAGACAGCCAGGCTCACCTCTTTCCAGCATTAAGAGGCATTTATCATCATGCTAAAACCAAAATGAAGGCAGCGGGTCCAAGATCCTGCCTTTGCATTGCTTTTGCCTGACAAACCTAAGGTCTGACGTTGTGGTCATGGGTAAGTATTTCTAATTCCCCTTGGATGCTGTAATGTTTGTGTAAAAGAAGCTGACGGTATCCAAATGGAGATCGAAAAAGTCTTCCAAGAACACAGACAACAGATTTTCCTGCCTCCTCTCCCTCCCACCCCTATCTTTGTGGCACACAAGTTTTTTTTTTTTCTCTGGGATTATTTTAGGCACCATAGCTGTCTATTACATTTTGGAATGTATGGAACCACAAAACACACTGCTAATTAGAAGGCAGGCATTTGCTTATCCTTATGACTTTGTTTATGTCAAGAACTGCACTGCAATGGATTTGTGAGCGACTGACTTTCCATTCATGCACTGTAAGGGTTTAGAGGGAAATAGAGGATTAAATTATGAGAAGTTTAAATAACGTCTTTGCATTACAAGGAAGACAGACTTGCTGATTTACTTTTCATCACCTCATATATACTGTTTGAGACATCTCTCAGTTTAAATTCTAAGAGACAAATCAGTAGACGATTTATGTTTCAGACTGTGACACAACATGGCATGAAGAAAAAAAAACTACAAGGAGCTTATTTTGAATAAATGTCTTTTTAGGAAAAGTCATAGCTATTAGAGCATCAAAATGATAGTGCATCAGTGCATCTTTCACACAGGGGTTTGGGGGGAAACTCTTGGCAAATGTCAGGTGTATCACTATTTGCCTGCTAGCAGAAAGAGGTATTTTAGCACCCAGAGTCCAGAAATACCAGCTTGAGGTGCAGCATTCATACTTCTTCCCGTCCTGTCGCCTCTCCCTTTCCCCACCTCCAAAATGACATTGCCTCCCACTGCCTCCCTTCACCTCCTTCCCACAGCAGCAAAAAGAAATCACAACTGACAATCTTCTCAGAAATCTCATGAGTGCCAAGGAGGAGGAGAAAAGAGACCGACACCAAAAATGCACTAGTGGGGGAAAGAGGAGGAACAGCTATGCCACAAAAACATCCCCAGGCAAGAGACAGAAGCCAGAGATCGGCATCATTAAAACTTGTCCAGACAAAGCAGGTTTCTGCACTCGCAGCGGCTGGACTACATGGTGCAGCCAAAGCTTTATGCTTTTTTAGTTTCCCTCTGCTGAAGAACTCACTTGGGTTTGTTATCACCATACTACCAGAACACAGCACACCTCAGATAACAGAAATGGTAATATTTATGTGCTAAAACTCATTGAGTCAGTTTGCAGCAGCCTAAGTTTTATTTAACTCTTTGCCATCCCCATCCTGGCAGAATGAGTGCACAGCCAGTTGAAAAGAAACCGAGCCCTGTGGGATGCCAGGGCATGGTGCTGCTGATACACATCCTCAGCATCACCGCCACTGTATGTGGCAGGACAGAAAAGGTAACAAAGCCCCCTTCTGAAACGCTGTCATCTGAGTGTGCAATTATCTGACTGCTTTCAAGTGAACAGTAAAATACGATAAATTCCTTGAATTTTTCAGTATAAGGAGTCTTAGGAAGCTATTTTACTGTTAAGCTCTCAACAAAATTCAGGTTTTTGGGAAGATTTCATGTTAATAGAATTTCTTAGAAAACAATATTAATGCAAATAGCTTAAGCAATGCAGTCTGAGGCAAAAGCTGGGGTTTGGGGGTTTTTTCAGTTCCCACTCTCCCCATTAACTATTGACAAATCCATGTCAGCAACACTAATACGGCTTTCTGATTCTGATTAACTACTTACTTTGACTACAGTAATACTCAGGAAAAGGAGAATGAAACTGATAGATTTGGAGGGCTCAGTTAATATTATTTTAACCTTTACCCTCCCTGTCTTCCACAGCTTTTCTAAATAAACATGAAAAATGTCAAACTAAAATGCGTAATTCCATTCCTTAGCCTAAAATTCCGATGCCAGTGAGACTTTTCCAAAGATTTACATATCTGAAACTAACTGCTCTTAAAACCCAACAATTCATCTAATTACTCCGCTCTGAAAAGCTCACAGAAAAGAGACAGAAAGCGAAGGACTAATCTGACAGAAACCAACAAAAATCAACATATGTTTTCAGGTTTTCCTGTTGATCTCAAAACTAGAATCTGACCACAAGTAGCAGGACAAGAAATCCAAGATTCACTCCCCCCTCTTCTCTCTGGGGTACACAATTTGAGATGCTGACTGGCAATCTGATTAAATTTAGACTCTTTTTTTTTTTCCCCCCCTCCACAGCAACTCGGTTTGATTTTTGAATGCCAAAATAGATTCTTAAGATATGCTTTAAGAATGGCAGAAATACAGCAAGAGCATCAAAGAAGCTATTAACAGTCACATATATGTGAGTTGTTGCATGCAAACAGGTACCTAGGAAATTAATCATGGAGCAAACACGGGCTCACGTTCTACTTGCCTCCAAAACTTTCCTTTACAACTTTCTGACATAAGTAATTACCTGACCAGACTTTTCTTTAAGCTCCTGCCAAAAAGCCCCTTTCTCTAATCTCTCAGAAGAAAGCCTGTGTCCATCTAACATGCCGAAACAACAATTCTTCTGGGTCAGCGCCAGCACCAGGGTTCAGTGACTGCTCTCTCCACAGAAAAGCCTGGTGCCCTTTCTTCACACCAACAGATCGCAGAGCCTGTTCAGTACAGTCCTCTCTAGCACTGGCTGCTGGAGCCCAGTTAGGATTCAGGGGATAGTCTGGATGTTTGCTGCCATGAGTCACTTGCTCATTTTCAGCGGAGACTCCAGAGTTCTGGCATGAGCTCCCAAGCTTTCCTCAAAATCTCCAGCACTGTTCAAAGGACAGCCTGGTACACAAGACAGTATCGGTTTTGGAAACGAAGGATTAAAACACAACAGCACTTTCACATAACTAATAAGCCCACAGATCACCCTTCTAGTTTTCAGCACTTCTCTCTCAATCTTGCTCCCAACTTGGTCTCAGTTCCTAAGCGCTTCCTCACTTTTGTACCATCCACCTGGCAGTTTGCAGAAGTTCAGCTGCTCCTGTACTTTTTGCATTGGCTCCCAGGAGCTCTACCCTGCACACGATATTTATTTGGCCACTTTCAGCTTGACCAAAGAGCCAACCAATGCCATTGAGTGGCCACTGCATGGTATTCAGACACCCTGGGAGTGCCAACTACATCAGCTCAACACATTCCTTTTCCTATCATGGCTTTCACTGTGCTTGACACAGCCCTTCTCATGGTACAACCACAAGTCCTTCCCAGTTTTCAGGGACAAATTTTCACTACCGGTGACTCAAAGCCGATGTTGTCACTTGTTTATGCCAATTCCCAGTGCACTGTTACCAATACAGCATTAGGCAGAATTAAGCAAACTTTTACTGCATATCTACCATCAGACTTCTGGAGCCTCTATCATTTTGATTTGGCTATCAACAAAGCACAAGGTCTGCAGTAGTCAGTCTTATTACAGGATTAAAGGCTTTGATATAATATTGTTTTAAATACCCACATTAAAGGCCTAATTTTTCAAGGGATGTGAAGTACAAATCAGTGGAGGTCAGAGCACAGCAGTAGCTGCGCATCATTCAGGGACCAGCAACAGTTGTTTGAGTCTTGGTACAGCTGAATCTACTGGTGTTCTATTTTGTTGCAGTGAAGCTGAGCATTACATTGATACGATCCCTCTGTTGTGCAAGAAAATTATGTAGGATTTCCTGGAGAACAGTGGAACCTGCAAAAAATATCTGCTTTATTAGTAGAAAAGAAGCTCATGAAGAACCGTGCATCGTTGTACTCCCCTATCTGCTCTTTCTTGGGATCCTCTAAAGCAGCTCCCCACCATCCAGCCACAGCTATACAGTATTGTTTTTAAGGAATGTAGAGTCTGATGGATGATTTAAAAAGAAAGACTGCTTATAATAACAAAACTGAACAGAAAGCTGACCTCAAGTCTGAAGGAGATGAGAAACTCTGCATGCGCGTGTGTAAAAATCAGAGACACATTCCCTGTTTCACTCAGCATACAGCCTAGACCCAGATAAATGTTGATAAAGATGCAGAACACCACATTGAGCATGGCTTATGTCTGCCTGATAAAGAGAAGAAATAAAGTGAGATTCCTTGAATAGCTAGATTTTAGGGGGAGGGGCCTGCTAAAGGTTGATAACTGGCAAAAGAAAGCAGGGGAAGTTTTTATTGCAACGAGGACAAAAAAAGAAGAATAAAATAGGAAAAGGACAATAAAGGCAGATGAAAAGAAAAGCAAGAATAGCATAGGGTAAAGAGAAAGATAGAACACCAGAGTGAATTATTAGAAACAGGCAAAAAGATAAAAAGGAGAAATTCAGGAGAAAAGCGAAGCTTTAAGTAGAAAAATGCAGAGAGCATCATCAGGCATTAGCAGTATGTGATGAGTCTTCACAGTATTTGTGGAATTCATTTGCAAAAAAAAAATTAAATGAAACCTAAAAAGTAGTTTATTTCTAAGCTTTTTTCCCTCATTTGCCTGCAGAGCACATACGTAGATGTTAGTTGATTAATCTGGGGATAGGAAGAGCCACACTACTAATGTAACACACAGTTCACAGCACCGCTTTGAAGATGCACGTTCATTTTGTCTAACTAAACAAAAATCCCCCTGGGGCTAAACAAACGGTATTTTTAATCTGTACAGAAGATACTCTTTTGTCCTTCCAGAGAGGTTTAGCTTCTTTCCAAGCAAGTCTCCATCTACATTTTAAATGGCCATATCAAAACGATGCTTAAACCCACAACAGCTTTCAAAGTGCAATGGCACTTGGATTTTAGCAGCACTTTGGACTCACAGAACTTCACAGACTCAGAAAGTCCATTCATAAGCCCTGGCTGATCCTGACAGCATTGCAGAAAGTCCATCCACATACTCAAGAAGTACCACGGCCTACTGTATTACTTTGGTTTCAGTGGCTATGGCTTGGTAGCACCTTGAAGCACAATAATCAGAAACACCTAAGGCATTTTTAGTGCAAAGAAAAAGGAATGGTTCCTGCTATTAAAAAAAAAAACAACAAAGAATATAATTTGGTTTTGTTTGTTTGTTTTTTAAATCTACAATATCATTTAGAGAAAACAGAAGCTGGCAGCAAAACAGTGATTGATTCACATGGTAATTTTACTGAGTCCTAGAAAAACCCCAGTTATCTATTTATAAAATAGAGAACCCTTATCTGATTTATCTTGTTCACCAGCTCCTTTGTGCACCCTTTTGCTAAAACACTTGTACTCAAATAATACAATTTTAAAAAAGCAAGTGTCACCACAGATTCTGAAAGAGGAGACTGCTGTGAAAGCAACTGCAGCACAAACATCAGATTTCTAGCACATTAAGAGAGGCTGCCTGAGTATTTCCTGCCATAGGCTTATAAGACGACAAGTTTTGCCTTAAAAACAACACTTCCATTGTAGAAAGGAAGATTACTATATGCTCCAACATAACTACTGGCTGAACAGCCTGAAATTTAGTAATATGCAGCACAGGGAAAGGAATTACTCAAATGCAGCGTGCTGGCAATCAGGGCTCACATCGCATGCCACAGCTCCTTACAGCTTCTTGGGAAACAACGCAAACAAGCTGTAACCCAAGGAAAAGGAAGTCCTAAGAACAAGCATTAAGAACATTTGTTAATCGAAAGGATTAAACATATAGGAAGTTTTAATTTCTCTGACTTTCCTCTATTATTTCCATACAGTTAAATATGTTCTAAGGTCTTCCACAGCTGATGCAAATGTCTTAACCCTGGCTTGAGGCAGCTGCTGCTGCTCTGAGAAACAAACCAAAGCGAGCTAATGATTTGAATTCACCTAAACCTCATAATATTGAGACAAATAAAGCAAAGCAGAGTTTACTATGCAGTTCAACAGGCCGTGCCTCACATCTCTGTGCACTTCTAAGTTACAATTCAATTAATTTTACCTGTAAGCTGGGGAGAGCGTAAGGGAGAAGAAAAAAAAAATACAAACTCATTTTCTCCTCAACTCTGAAAATAGTTCAGAGTCAAAATCCCTATACAAGAAGTAATAAAAATAGTTTGGTTTCTGGTAGCAATAACAAAAACGAGGGCAAGATTAATTCTTACACTTTTATGGCAAACAATCTAAAGCAGATGTTCAAGAATAAGAGTGAGATGTCAAAGTAGTTAATAAGAGCTTTTCAAAACCAAACACAACAAGACAACTTGCAGCTTTGTGTGCTTATATAAAACTCCCAATCACCTTAGTCAGCTCCCACCTCTTGCCCTTCTGTGAAGCTTCAGGCTTACAAAAAGCATGAGATTCAAGCCTAAGCTGCCACAGACCAGTGTCTCCTGAGCGACAGCACACACACACGAGCTCCGCCAATTCGAGTTCGGGTGCTGCATCGGGGCCCTTAGGAACAGAAATTTGTTTCCATGGTTTGAATATCCAGTATCTCTGGAATAAAGACCCTGTCTTTAAGAGACAGGGCATGCTTTAAAGGTATCTAAAAAAAGTTCAGGCTGTGTTTACATTTCCGCTAGAATACTGCAGTTTGCAGATAGAGATCAAACTTCACGTTACAAGGTGAGAACCAACACAGGCATTCCTCAGAATCAGACTTCAAATAGGTATTTGAAGTTATCCACACTTTCTTGTTTGCCAGTTCAAAAGGACTGCTGATCATAAAGCAAACCTGAAGATATTAAATCTTTTAAGTACAAATTTCACAAAAGGCGATGCGTGCAAGCAGGAGACTTGAGCCCTTCCACATTTAATAGGGCAGAAGTTTGTGTCAGGTAACGATAAGCACACCCTTTGCACATGAAACTAGCTTTTATTGTGAACACGAAAGACGCCGTGTTAACTTAAAACGCCGCTCACTTAGATGTGCTTTCCAAAAGGCCTTAAGCAGGATTATATTGATTTAAATAAAGTAAATTAGGCAAGTTTTTGCACTCGAGCTTCCCACACAAATAGGATTTGCCAAGCCTTTCGAGTCTAATCAGTGGTACAATCATACAGGTATACAAGAGACTGTCTCAGCGCGCGCACACTTCTAGACTCACCAGCAAGAGCTGATTTTTGGCTGACCACGGAGAATTGTCTCCTAAGCCAGTCAGCCCAAGTCTCCATCTACCTGGAAGCCACCCATCCAGCAACACAGGGCTACCGTGCATCTGCACCGACGTTCTACTACACTACGTGAAACACAAACCCGTCGCTACAGGCATCGGAGTAACTGATACTGTATCACTCAAGTCAATGGGAGCAAATCAGAAACTCTAGAGTACATATGAATAATAATAGGTTTTGTGTTTCCTTTCCCAAGCACTGACAGTTTGGAGGGGTATTTCCCCCGCCCACCATTGCTGAACTATAATCACATTAATTTTGTCATGCCAAGGCAAGCTGTTCAAGAAGCTTTCACAGCACGTTTGGCTTAGTAAGCCAGGGTGAGTTTTTTGGGGATTTTGGTTTGAGCTATCCAAGATTCAGTAAGAAAAATTAAATCAAGGTAAAATATATAACTCTAAGGAAAAATCTATTTTCATTAAACGGAGGCATATCTAAATGTGTTACCAACCAATCAAAGCATTTAAATCACTAGCAGCCTAAATAACTTTGCTCTAGCTCTGGATATAAACTTCTATCAACTAGTAACATAGTGAGAAAAATGTTTTCTCCTTTGATTCCATATTAAATCCTGGGTGAAAGTTAAAATCCAACACTGCATCAGCTTTTCCCTGCCCTGCCTCCTTCTCACAGCCGCTGCTGTGTCGGCTGAAATCTTCATTGCAAGGACTGAGTGTTGATAGCCAGCGTGTCTAAGAGACCTACATGGAAAAAAACCCCACCAGGGCCTGGAAGCAGCTCACCTTACGGAATCGGCCCAGCAACTCCAGCAGTATGTCTGTCTGCTCCGGGGCACTAGCAAAAGCAGGGAGTTGCAGTGACTCCTGCTATCAAAACAAGGGAATTCAGACTTTGTTGAATCTTTTACATTTTATGTTTAGACCAATACTAAAAGGCAACCCTCAAGTGCTACAAAGAGCTCCCTGTAATTCATACAAGCAGTTGAGTCATGGCAAAAAAGCAGCCCAGCCGGGATAATGCATCGCTGAATGTACATGCATTTGTTTCTGTCAAGGGCTACAGTTTGCTTTTAATTATTCATAATGCTTTGGAATGTACTTGGATGGGTATATTGTACGTACACACGGCAGATTTAGTTTTAAAAAAATAACCGAGTCTCAGTAATTAGGGAGCGCATTCCTGGGCTGAAATGCTGTGTGTTTAAATTAGATGCTTTTTGTGTGCACACGGGTGTTTCTGCGTGTATCTACACACACACACACAAATAATCAAAGGCAGGAGTTAAACAGTATAATTGAACCTTTTGCAAGACCCTGTAGTGCCCCGATCCCGTGCAGATTTACACACAGGATTCACTGAAAGGCAAGTCAAGCTAACGAATCTATTTCCTATCAGGAAATTTTACCACATGCTTACTTGGGGCTTAGACCCAGATTCAGCAACACTGATTCAGCTTAGCAAACCCCCAGCTTTAAGCACACAAAGAGCATTACAAAGCCAACAGTGCAGTCACATACCGATTACTTTGTCTGGATTGTGGCCTACAAGTCCATCCCAACAAAGCCAAGCAAGCCTAAACCTGATGGCGTAAACTGAGCCCATCCACTTCCCTGCAATTACCTATGACAATAAACACAACGGTCTAGGAAGCTGAGGCTTGCAGAAACAGGTCTCCAGAGAAACAACCAGCACCCTGACAACTCTGGTCTCTGCTCCTTGTCCCTCTGTAGACCTATCATATGGCTCAGGAGTCGAGCAGCTCACAAACAGGTATTAGACATCAGCGTTTGCTGGGTCTACAGGTATGCACTGATGATACATTGATGGCCCCTAGGGACCAAAATGCAACAAGGGCAAAGTAACCAAGCTGAGAGTTAAGCATGCTTGCTTAATGTGAAAGCACATGCTTCAGGGCTTTCTGGGTCAAAGCCAAGATGATCCATATCTTATGATATCAAGCGCCTCTGCCAGTTTTAGATCAAAAATTTTAATACAACTATTTCAATGAATCCATTAACCAGCTCCATACTCAGGATACCTATAGTAGGGTGAATTTACCTGGCCACTTCTGAAGCAAACACCTACCAGTATCGGTGTGAGTTTTCTTATGCCTGATCACGCCTCCCTAACTCAAGGTGGGCATCAAGAGATTAATGCAATAAATAAAAAGAGAGATTTTAAGAAGATTACAGGCTTCCAAGTACTCGCTCAAGAGTAATTTCTTACATAAGTTATCCTAATTTTATTATCTGGGCTCCAGTCCCATGGCCTACACAAATTGAGAAAATAGTTCCACTAGGGACTACACATAACGGGGTCCATTACTCATACTGGATCGATCGAGCATCGTTAGAAAGCTAATTTACAGAAAAAGTTTTCAGATTTCTCTAATCTTGCATTTAAAGCATTAAAAGGAAGAGAGTAACCAATCAGAAGTCATGCAGACACACGTACTCAGTAATCCACACAATCTGTAAAAGTAGACCAGAACTCTAAGAAATGGCTTACAGCAATAGCCACTGAATCCACCACATTTACTCAGTGTCTTTTCTGAATAATTCATCTCTCAGCTTTGACGTTTGTCTTCCTAGCTAAAAAAAACCCCAAAATTGCAAAACACATTGCAGACAAACCAAATTCCTATCTAAACTGATGTTCAGGGCATCACTATTTATTGATGCACCCAATCACTATGAAACAACTTGCTTTCTTTCCAGATGAACAGCAGATTTCTTAATCTGTGCATTTACTAAAGAGCATAAATACAAACCGGGTGGTTTGATGCAATCAGCACATTGCCATTTAAAGCGTAGCACATCACAGCACTTAAGTCTTTTTGGAAATACCTCTGCAGCTCAGCAGCACTAGCTTTCCACCAGTTGCTGCTCCACATGCTATTGCCAATCAGCTGCATTTGCTGTAGCGCATTCCAAAGTTTACTAATTAATCTCTGCACTAAACCCCACCGATGGCCGGTTGCCATTTGAAATGATCATCATCTTTTATTTAAAGACATAGTGACACCGTGGTCAAACTCAGACCATATCTGTATAAAAAGGTGTTCTGAATTTCAGGTAATTAAATCTGCTTCAATATCAATTAAGGTGGTTTTTTTTAAAGCCTGGACAGTGAGGCAATTGTTAATGGCTTCAGAGTGTGGCTACAAATGAGAGCTACTAAGTTCTTGTAATGTTAATTGCCAGGAATCAAGAACACTCCTGCATTTTGACCTAGGAGCTACATTCAGCACAGGGTACGAGATGCAGACTTCTGGAAAAGAGACTATTCATTTCTTGCAAAACAGCACACACACTTTGAAGTCATGTGTTTTAACGATTCCAGCTTATTGCTACATTTCATATGAGGTTTTAAATATGGATTTCACCCAGCCCAACCTCTCACACCATTGTTACAGGCTGCTCTCATTCAGCAGTGCATACTGGCTCCGTGACCTTCACAATGACCTCTACAAAAGCAGTTGTGCATTTTACTGTGGTGTAAATCCTCACAGACAAGTTGAACCTGTTCTTTTTGGCATCCAGCCCTTTAGATGAATACTCTGCGGAGATTTATTATGAAAGGGGAATGAAGGGGCATTATTGCACAACATTCATCCCTCACATACAGCCAAGTTGCATCTTTTACAACTTCTGAAGGCTTTTAAATAAACAGATCTTCTTAATTACACAAATCACTCTTGCTTCTCACCAATTTTCTGTAATGAAAATTCACTGTTCTTTACAAAAAGGTAGGCATGCCCAGAAAAAAAAAGCACGTGTGCTAAGGTGTTTTATGTTATTATTAATAAGTAATATTCATACTTCCTGTTACTATACATGAGGGATTAGTGTTTCCTAGCACACCATTCACTTACAACACTGAAGTATTATTCCACATTGTAGCAACACACATTGCCCTAAAAGGGTCCATTAATTATTTTTGTAATGCCACGAAGTCGCTGCAGGATATTAGACTGTCTCTGTAAGAAATACACTCCTATGGTAAAATGATGAATGACGAAGTTTGCAGGTTTTTAATTAGATTTCAGAAGGGTAAGAAAGTACTTGCAAAGTTATTTTCCATGGACTTAGCTTAATACTTTGCATGCCCTTATACAAATAATTTTAAAAATCAAGATTAATTCAATCAAAAATATAAAAGCATAAAAGTATTGTGAAAGGGATAGATTTTATAAATTCAGAGTAGTAACATTGCCTCTCACATTATTCACATTCCTTTGGGTTTTCTAATTGATCTTTCGAGCAACTGTGTCCTGGTAGGGAAGGTGGGGAAGCCAAAACAAAAACCAGCCAAATAAAGTTGCATTGATACTCCAGGCCAAAAATCATGTTCAAACTGGCTTTATCTGATAGTCGCTTGGTATTAACCGGAAAGGAAGCATGTGGATTGAAGCAGATATTCCCTGATCTAAATCTCTGAACTCCCCTAAGAAGCTCCCTCCCCCAACATCAGCTGTCACGGACAATTGACAATGCACACACACATACCTCCGACTGCAAAAATAAAGAACTGCTCTGTGTGTCTCGCCCCGTCACCCACAGGCGATGTCAGGTATGGGGTTCTCTCTCCCCTTCCTAAAAGTCTCAGCTGGCCATTCCTAAGCTTTCCTCCTCCTCCTCTTCTGCCAGCAAAACCAAAGACAACAGAATGTACAATAGCAGGACATTCTCCATATGAAAAAGTAAGAATATACACACACTCTTCCCACCTTTCCCAGGTCTATGCTGCTCCTTCACAGCTCCAGAGCTGTGGTGGAGGTATAAAACAAAATATGCACCAGTGGGTTTTACCATATGAATTTACTTCCCACCTGTAGGTCCTTCTCTGCTACCTCCAGCACAGCTCACTCCTTCAATTCTAAGCGTGACGCTACCAGGGAGATGAGCTGAAGATAACAGAAAGTAAACCAGCATGAACATGCAACATTGGATTTACAATAACAAATAAAGTATCCCAAGTTCTAAAGGAGGGGGTTCTTCCTACAAAATAAACTTCACATTACAAAAACCTGCAGTTACTCTGCACTTGGCCTCTTCAGAAATAATCTAAATCATAATTAATTAAAAGTGCAGCCACATTTATCCTTTGTACTTCATGACAAACAAAACCCAGATAACACCACTACGTTTATTCAGAGTCCTTTTCTTAGAAAAAAAAAACCCAACTCACACAGACACAAAGGTTTTCAAATAGGCAATAAACAGACTTAGCACCAGTTATACCTGGCACCTCAGCTACAAAGTTTATTTCACAGATTTTAAAAGCAACCAATAGTTAAATGGGTACAATACTCTTCAGGGATATTTCTGTTACTTTAAAAGTGACATATCTGTTTCATTTTGTACTTCAAATTCTATGAACTAACCAGATACAAACCAAGTTGAAAGCTAGCATAAAGCAGATGCTGTATACAACACTATCATGACTAAACTGATATAACATCAAGCTTTAGCATAAACTACACCTTAAGGTCTTGGTGGGGGATTTTTTTTGAGGGTTTGGGGTTTTTTTGCCATGAAGAGGCAGATTAAGATACTTGAAAAAAAATGGGTGAAGATGAAGGAAGCATGAAGTTCCCATTGCCATCCCCTCTACATCCTCTTGTCAGCTCTTAAGACAGGCCCTTTTCCTCCCTTACAACAACCCTAAAGATGTTTTACTGGAAACAACCACCAAGGGGGAATCCTTGGTTTTCAGGTGTGGCCAAGATAGCACGAACAGACTTCCAAGTTCCAGGATCTAGATGTTCAAGATCTCCCCTCTCACGCTAGACAACACTGAAGCCACCCACCTCTATCCATAGTAGAGTTTGTGTGTGGCTGGGAGAAAAAAACCAACAATAAAGCTTCACAGGTTACACCTTTTCTGAAGTTGTAGTCATGTTCTGGCTCAAATCACACTCCAAACAACAAGTGGAGAGAGAAAACCACTGCTTCTCCCAGTGTCATTGCCATCACGCTCTTCCAGAAACTGCCACCTTCATGGAAAGGCAGAAAATTCTTCAAACGTTTACTAGCCAATTATTCAAACTGTCTGAACTCAGAGTGCTCATTGCAGAGGCAAGTGCTACAAGCTGGACATCTTTATATAGAGTCTTGGATGCACGTGGCTTTTCTTTTTAATGCTAGGCATGTACACGTGCCCACAGGTACGCAAACACTGGCAGACCTGAACCCTGGGTGCCAAAGGCTGCCTAGTGATGGCAAGGATCAGATGCCTACATCCATCCTCTTAGATCTGTCAGCAAGTCTACGCAGCACAGACCAGCAGCTCTTGTTTACTGGAGCACTGCCTCCGACAGTTCTTGCAGAGGATCACATTTCTCTGATTCTCTTTCTATGCTTTGGAGAAGAGAGCAGTGCTCTATTTATTTATGCCTCTCTTTCAAGAGATGAAACAGGAGAACGGGTCTCAGACCTATAAATATATGCTGCTTTCCTTCTGTGTGCAGCCCTTCATTTTAAATTGTTCCTCCCTCCAACCTACTTACCTTTCCTCTGCCTTCCAAGTCCACGTGCACCTTTTGAACGTGCCGTCTGTCTCCTGCAGGATCTACCTCACCATCCCAGAATAACACAAGAATTCTTACACAAACCCATCATTTCATTTGCTACTAATCATCGCGAATATTGCGAGTTCCAGTTTCCTGGCCCCCATCCAGCTAATTTAGATAGATGGTTCCACATGTGCTCTCTGTCCCTCCATTTCCTGCCCATACCACTACACACATTTGTCTGAGTGAGTCAAAGCAGGTTTCTTTGTAGTCATAATATACTTACATATTTTATATTTTTTTAAAAAGAGCTTGCATAAAACACAACCTATTACCATGCCACTACCCACTCTGCAAAAGGCAGAGGATTTGACTGCTCTGCCACACATTCTCCTGAGCTAGAACTCACAAACTATGGCTGAGCCTCACATTTCCCCCAAAATACAAGTTACCCGTGTGGTAACTATGTTGAGGTAAAGCAGAGCAATAAAAGAGTCAATTCTCCACTTTGATACACTTCATCATCCAGGTTTTTCTTCTTTAAAACCAAATTAAAAATAAGAGGAATAAAGATAGCCAAACTTTCAGAAACCAGAGCACTTGTTCAGGAGGATAGTTTCTCTTTCATTAGTAGCCAATGCTGTCAATATTCCTTTCCAGCAACACCTTGCCTGACACACCGGGTCCAGATTGAAGATATTTAGGGAAATTCACCTTTTGATGTCCAACACCGATTGCCTAAAACAATATTTCTTTCTCCCACCCTCTGCACCTGAACAAACATTCTTGAGGAAAATTACTTCTGAAGACTCCTTGGTACAGAACATTGTCTCTTTGATCCAAAACATCTTTGCTGCAAGTACACCAGCACAATACGAGTACATCTTGGATGAGTACTATTGAAAACTAAAGCTCCCAAACAGCTCCTTTGCCATACATCTTTGATTGGAAATGTATTTTTAGTTTACAAATGTGCTTTTTTTTTTAAAGCTTAAAAGTAAGGTCCTTTAGCAAAGTCATTTACCTGCTGTGCTCACTTACACACAAGTTAAGGTGCGGAGAGGTGGTAGGTACACACACAGCATGACCTCCGTCAACACACTGAAGATTATTTTTTTCCTTGTAGGGAATTAATTAGTAAGGCTGGTGTATCTTGTAACAGAGATTAATGCAACCCAGAAGATGCCATAGGAAACACAAGTTCTGTGTGTACATCCCTGCCTACAGGCAGAACCCTCCTTAACAAGTGGTTAGTGTGCTATGTTCGAAGCCACCCAAGTGTGCACACACCATCCCCTCCTGCCCTCAGAGACCAGAGGTTTTACACAGGAACAGATCCAGGCAGATGAGTACCAGAACCCCCAATTCCCCAAATCCTTCTGTCTCAGAGCTCTCCTATAATTCCCAATCCATGCAGAAGCCCTCACCCCTTCTTCCTATAAACTCCCCAGTGCCACTCACTGCCAAACTCTGCTTCAAACCTCCCCACCTCAGACTGATGGCCCCTGTCCACCCACATTCTCACCAAAGCATTTCAACATCCATGTCACTACCTCCTGCCCCATCAATCTCACCTCCTGTCCTTCCACATCCCTACAGCCCCACATTACACCATGACACCACTTGTACTGCTGGTACTTGATACCAATTTTCCAACCATGGTTTTTCCACTACAGCCATCCCTCTTGTCCTTCTCTTGGGTCCCCTTGCAGGACTTAAGTCCAGCAAGAATTTCAGTAAAGCCAGAGGCAAGGCTGTATTTCAGCCAAATTTGTCTGAAGGAGGCCCTGAAAACATGCAAGGAAGAAAACAGAGGCACATGGGAGACTGCACATCAGCAAATAGACTCTAGTTCATTGAGAAATGGAATAACCAGGAAGAAAATTAGTCTATGGGATAAGTGCACACACATGTCTAATAGGAAAGTCTCTGAAAAGCAAACAGACACAACCCAACTGACAACTGACTCAGAGGAATCCGTGAAGCCATTAGCTCAGCTCTGCCATTCCAGGTCACCAGCCCTCTGCCAGGTAAACAACAAAGACTAAGGAATGACACAAAGATACTTTGATCAGCAGCAACAGAAGAAAGGATTAGAAGAAAACACGTAGGGGTTGTGAATGCAGACAAGCGCTAAGGAAAAGGGGTCACGGCAGGAAGATCACACATTCTTCCATGCACATATACAAGTTTACTACTTTAGCTCACCTAAATGGCTTCAAGTCCTTCATTGCTCTTACAATTCCTTAAATGTTCTTACTGCTCTCAAAGAATTTTCCTCTGCAGAGGAAATCAACGTTTCATTAAAAAAATAATAGTTCAGACACCTTGTTACTTAAGTTCTAAATTCTAAAAATATTTAATTCTGTGAAGTCCTCTTTACTTAGTCGCCTTCAAGTACATAAAAATTCCTGCTTTCAGCATGTACCTAGACAGAACATGAACTTACACTGGGACAAGAAACAGACAGCTACAGAGTTTCCCCTAAAATGTAAAAGCAAGGGCAGTGCATGCTACCAGGGGCTATCCAGGAGACTGTGGAGTCTCCATCTCTGGAGGGCTGGAAGAAGGGGTTAGGCAGGTACCTGCCATGAAATGCCCCTGACCTCTCGAGACCCCTTCACAGCACTATGATTACACCCTTCCACAAATACCCACTGCAGCTTTGGCACCAAAGCTTCTCATTTTGTTCATTTTTCTTCCCAGACTTAAAATTCCACTCTTACAGAGGAACTTTGTCTGCTCTCTCTTTTTTTTTTTTTTACATCATCTCTATCAAGACATAAGGAGACCGCTTATACTCCCACTTTTAGACAAGCTATTTATTTCTGTTTCACCCCAGCACTTCTTTCTGGTATGTTTACTTTTAAACAGTGCATCAAGCAGCACCATTTAACAGCTTTCTGTGTTAAAAATGCGGTTCAATAACTCTGCACTGCTCATTTAGCACAAACTCTAATATTTTACATTTACGATGTTTGCAACTCTCAGCCAAAGCATAGCATCAAAAGAGCATATACACACTGAATTGTATCTTGTTTAAAAAAAAAAAAAGAACAGCAGCCCTCAAAAAAGCTACATTGGAACAATCTATAAATGTGTTTACATTATATGAATGATTTGCTGTTCCTTCACAAGGCATGTAGGAAGTCAGCACTTCTCAAATGTGTAAAGTATTTCCATGTGCTTAAAGCATGATCTTTCCAAAACAAACAATGATTGAGAAATTTTTTATTATTCTTTATTTCCCTGCCAGCTGTTTTTTTGGACTCTCCTCTCAGCCACCTTCTTTCTTTCAGTGAGATCTCTCCTTATTGCTCACAGTAACACCTACTCAAGCTATAGCATATTCAGAGCTAGATGACTCAGAAATAGGAAGATCTCAGGCTGATTTAAATGACATTTTCTTTAGATCGCTTTACAACGCGTCTTTGTGCTATAGTAGCTAGTGGCAAGTCTGGCTGGTGCTCAGGATGGAATTTGGGCATCCTACATGAGGACCCAAAGCCCAGTTCAGGCTGCTCTGGCCCAGTGCCAGCTGCATCCAGGCAGGGGAGCAGACAGCCTGGCTGAACCCTTCTATCAGCCTTTGCCCTACGAGCCTTATCCTATACAGCGTCTTTTCATGGGACCAAAACACCACACTGCAGGACACACGGATGTACTTCTGAAGTGTGATGGTGAAGAGTCAGGCAAGCAAACTCGTGGGCAATTACATAAATCAAACAGGAAATTCACACACACACACACACACCCAAGAAAAAAGAAAAGACAAAACCCACAAACCCCAAGAACAATTCCATTCCAACAAGTGACAGCTAAGGGGTAGATCTGCTCCACTGCTGGCTGCAACCACTGTACATATGTCTTGCTATTCACTCCCATACAATTAACAGTGTTGGCACTATTTAATTTACTAAATTCCAGTCATTACAGCTGTGCAAACTTATGGGCCTAATTTGTATTTATACTAATATGTGTATATAAACAGGCACTGCTTCAGCCATGTAAAGGAGCCTTAAAGCAAATGAACAAATATTTACTCTAACAGAGCAGTATATGAGAGCCCAACCATAAAACAGAATCAGGTCAAGCAGCTCTAATTATGTCAGTCCACCAAACAGTTTAATTTCAACAATGGCATTCCAAACAGAAATCCTGCAAAGAAATACAGGGAGACATGGAACTGCATCATAAAAATCCAGTCTCCCTTCCCAAGGCTAGCACTGTGTCAATGAGGGGGGAAGCAGTGACAAATACTGTCATTTACTCTGGGGTTTTTCCCCTAAAACAGAATATGCTTGTTGTTTACCGACTTTGATATAATAGTAATTACACAGTAAGGCCAGAACCCAATTAAATGTTTTAGACTTCATTCTGTGTGTTGGAAGCCACAGGAAGCATTCCTAGGATAGATCACTTAAAGTTTATCTGGCATACACTTCGAAATCAGAGTTCAAAAATTTTAAGCACAGTTCTGCATGTATGTGCTTGATTCTTAACAAAACATCTTTATTTAAACAAAGGGATAGAGGTTTAGTATGACAAATACATTTACTACTGCTAATTATTCTCCATCATGCTACTCCTAAATTGCAGGCGTGTTGTCCACATCATCCTATGTGATTTAAGTGAGCAGTGTGTGGATCACAGGACTCTGGATCTCTGTTAAAATCCAGCACAGTAGCCCTAACCTGAATTCCATCACTCAGTATTTCTGGTGTCCCTTAGCTCATATATTTGAATTCCATATCCATGTATTGTTGGAGAGAGTGGCAATCCAGCAGCTGCAATTTCTTTCCCCTTTTTGCTTTTCAGAGACAAATATCCTTTTCAGCAGACCAACGCAGCACTCATTAAAGTGCAGTTAAAGAGACTATTATCAATGATAAATTCAAAAAGCTAAATTCAAAGCTAAAGCAAAATGCAGTATTTATTCTTACTAGGAATCATGAGAAGGTGCTTAGCAACTGCAGGATCACAGCTGCTCTCCAAACACACTGGTTGCCTAAACATCTTCACCAAAAGACACGCTGTGACTCCCCGCTCACCACCACATCTGGGTTTCCTCTGCAATGGGGCTGTTTCACAGGACTGATGCCCAGCTCAGCTCACAACACTGAGCTGGGATATCACCATGACCCACAGACACCGTGCTGCAAGGGTAGGGCAGCAGCCTCCTCACACGGATTCTGGACGGAGACCTAGATAATGCTCAGTCAGTGCATCAGAAGCTTTCACCTTTACACATGTGCTTTCTAAAACCAGTACATCCATTCCAAGAGAAACTACTGCTCTAAACACACTACTGCCTCTTGAAAATAAGTGTCATGATTTTTGTTGTGGCTCTGAACTACAAAGTGTAGTAAAAGGGAAATATCCCTCCCAGCTGCAAAAAAGAAATGTATGCAGTGTAAGTCAAAGGAAGATTAAAATCAAAACACCAGTTAAACTCAGACTGGCATATATCTCAAAGAAATCAACTCCATCTGAAGCGTTTCAGCCTGAAGATAGACCAGCTGAGCTAACAGCGAAGGAAGGAAATAGGCTTGATTTATTTTTATTCTGTGCAAATACTAAGAGCACTTTAAAAAAAAAAATAAACCACCACCAAAACACACCAAAACAAGGGTGCAAGCTGGAGCATAGGAAGTTCCATATGAATATAAGGAGAAGCTTTTTCACTGTGAGGGTAACTGAGCATGGGGATAGGCTGCCCAGGGAGGCTGTAGAGTCTCCTCTGGAGACATTCAAACCCACCTGGATGCATTCCTCTGATTTAGTCTGGATGATGCTGCTCTGGCAGGAGGGTCGGACTAGATGACCTTTCAAGGTCCCTTCCAACTCCTAACCTTCTGTGAAAACCAACAAGCATGCCAAACCAGAGCAGTAAGAATGGGCAAAGCAAGACTGGAAGGCTGAACCAGTTCCCAGTCACACAGATGGGGTGGCAAAGCACTCCTGGGAGCCTTCAGTCCAACCTGTAGTGTGTCATGCACTTTGCTTACCTCAGAGTACATGGCATATGTCTAAGCAACTCCAAGGGAGCACAACTGATTAAGAAAGTATTTGGACAGACTTTTTCTTGCGTTGCAAACAGGATTTTGGATAATTGCTCTGCAAGCCATAAAAGAAACAGACTGAAAAACAGGAGCAGCCGCTGAGCAGTAGTTTGCACAGGAAGCAGTATTGTAGGAAAAGGCAATAATGAAGAACTGCTAATTTGACCTGAGCTGATGAGGTCAATGTTTTCAAAGAAATAGCTCCACATAATACAAAGTAAGAACGTTACTTCCCATTAGAATAATATTGAAAGGGTAACAGCGCACGAAATCTAGTCCCTAATACTTGTTATACTCAGCTTACTAGTAACATGCATTCCTGAGGTGTCCTAGACATCCTCTGTCTTACAGAGATCCATTCCTCAGAAATACTGATTACACTACTCCCTCCTGCAAGCTCTGGCTGCTTCAGACAGCAGGTTGCTTTCCCCAGCATTCAGCTCCTAATGGCCTGAAACGACAAGGGCTGAAATAAAATCCTGGTAATGTTCAGACACATCAGATGCGAAGTGTAACATTGCTGCTGTGATTTGGGCAGGGAACAGAAGCTGAGGCAGATAGTTTGTTCTGAATTCGCTGCCATTCAGGAGTGCTGTCAACAGGAGACGGAGCCTGGCTCAGCGCAAGAGTCACGAGATTAGAAATTTAGTAGGGCTGGATCCTATTCCTCCTTCCGCTGCTGCTCTGTCTAATTCCTGGGTGAGAGTGCATCCCCCTCAGGCACCTGGCTCCCCTCCCTCCCCAATACATCTACTTAAGCTGCAAATTCAGGGAGGTTGTGACCATCTTAGTAATGACATAGCATCTAAAACACACAGCGCTAATATTTATATTAATAAATATTCCCCCTGCTATTAAGTAAAAAAACCCAAAACCACAGTAGAAATTGAATGGTCAATGATACATTCTATTAGTCTTGAGGTATTTGGGTATAAAACTTAGAATGCAAACCCTCCCAAGCAGTAGCAGGCCAGAGGACACCTATGTTCTTTTCCTGCATATTTGGGCAATCCAATTAGAGGTAATTGAATTTTTAACTACATGAAATTACTTCAAGAATACCATCATTAGAGGCTAAGACTCCTGGGAGGCTGGGGGAAGGCAGCAAAGGAATAATTTAAACCTGGAAGGACCAGGAGAGAGACAAGGCACACAGCCTGAAACATGCTGAAGAGAACATGCAGCTCTGCCAGTCCAAGGCATTCCAATTTTTTTTCCATGAACACGTAAATAGCTGAGCCACACACTCAATGGTTTGTATGTTCCCAGTTCAATGTATGGAACACAGAGCTTCTATGCGTTTTTAACCACAATAGTCATGGAAAGCCTGAAGGCTACAGGCACCAAAAGGCTCCTATAGTCCCATAGACACCAGAGACATAAAATGACATTACTGTAATTAAATTAATTCCTGCTGCATTTGCAAACAGCTATGCATGTGCGATGCACACGTGCACCTCCTTTACATGTGAAAATTGGCTTCATATTAAAGCTGCCTCCCAACTAGACACTGTCCCTATATTCACCAAGAAACAGAACAGTTCTATTGCCAAACCTTAGACTTGTTTTACCCACCTTGATAGTCATAGAATCCTAGAATCTCCTGAGTTGGAAGGGACCCATAAGGATCATCAAGTCCAACTCCTGGCTCCACAGAGGGCCAGCCAAGTCAGAGCATGGGATTGAGGGCAGCATCCAGATGCTTCTTGACCTCAGCCAAGCTCAGTGCTGTGACCACTTCCCCACAATTCTGGAAATACCATGGATGTCATTCATTTCCAAAAACCTATGCTCTTTTTGATGGCTACTAAAATGTAAAACACAAGCATTGACAGGAAATAGTATTTTTAGCACTACTGCAGCAATCAGGATTGCTACAGTTTCTTGTGTGGTTTTTACACTGATTTAAGATTAAATATGACTGTTTTAAATATTCAGATATGCTGAAAGCCTACTTCTTAATATGATGAGCATGATAAGCAGAAAACTCGGAAGCACTTTCTACCCCCATGTAAGAGATATATCAAACTGATTGATTGGGAAGGCATGCTTCATGCACAGAAGGTCTTATTTACTGAAATAAAATTTAAAAGTTAATGAGCAGACTGCAAAGAAAAAAAAAACCAGCCTCCATTTGAAAGAAAAAAAAAATTTAGAAACAGGAAAAGTGAAGGAGACCCTGTGGCCAGGAACTGTCTGTCTTGTGCTATAGGGGATGCTCTTGCTTAGCTTACAAGTGAGAGCCGCTCCCTGCTCCCCCTGCAAGCACAGAACTCCACAGCACTGATAGAACACCTTAAATGAGCCAACTTCCTTGAGTATTGTTCAGGAGACTAGAATGGGCATGCCTCCTAAAAAACCCAGAAACATGTCCGATTATCAGTCAGGCTGAAGAACATCTCTGACTGAGACCGTCCCAGGAAAAACACTCATGTACAAACTGGGGGAGGGAAAAGAAAAAGTAAAGGCATGGATTGCATATTTTTATAGCCTTTGTGTAAACACAAGCTCCGGATTAGCCAGCATCTCAGCTAGCTCTATCTGGAATCCCTTCTTTTGAAACGAAATTACAGAAAGCACTCACCAGAGAAGATCAGTGGCCAAACTATTAGGAAAAAATAAAAGCACAGGGGAAGAACGTATGCAGCGATTCACTAAACTCTAACAGCGAGCACAAAACAGACTGTTCACAGAAACTACATCTGCAGCACTGCTGAGCCAGACAGAGCACTAATGAGAACTGTATTTAAGAAATTCTCAGTTCTCCCCTAGAGCTGCCCCCATCAATACAAGTGAATCCTGTGGCTTAGAGAGGAACAAAGCTAAAGGGACTATAAAGAGCGCTGCCCTTGCAAGGCAGCACGACAAAAGCCCTGCCTGTTTCAGGTGTACACCTATGCAAAACAAATGGACACCTCAAGGTTTTAGGTAAACATTCAACCTGGAAATTCAGCATGTTATGAGGTGAGTGCCCAGGTGGGAAGTCACCTTACGCTATCACTAGAATACACCGTCACGGATCATCAAACAAATCATGTACAACAAGCACACTGCTTTTTACAGAACTAACTCCATTTGGAGCTGAACAATTTGCATTTGACTACAGTAATTTTCCAAGACACATCCAGGTCCTAATCTGAAAACATCAAGAATTACCAATTTCATTGCATTCCAGAGTCAGTTTTAACAGTGAGGCCAAATAACCAGTGGCACATTATGAACTTGAGATAATTTGTTCCTCCAGTCCCTATTTTGAGCTTTTTGTTTAGCTAAGGTTTCTTGTTCTTACTACATTTACTGTTTCACTGTTCAGATTTGGCATGTTGTGTGCAAAGGAGGTACTTGCCATGAGTCACGACCTTCTCTTAGGCTAGAGGCAGAAGGCACTACGAAGCATGTATTTCCACCTTTCAACAGACCTTCATGGCTCGACTTCTGTGTTCTTTCTGATTTTTGCATTAAAATGCAGTCAGCAGAGCTCTTCAGTCCATCAGCCTTCCCAACAGGCATTCAGAAGGAAAAGTCCTTTCCTATTTATCGCTGTACTGTTCGCATACCCAAGGCCCACACACACGCTGTGGCCAAGGGTCAAATTGTTTTACTTGCTTAGCTAAACTTCCAAAGCCTCTTCACAGAGCCTGCTATATACTCTTCTATTTATAATTTTGCATTTAGCCATATTAAAATGTATTTCATTCAAATGAGGCCAGCCTGTCAGAGCAGTTCTGTAAACTGCCAACTTGCATGTCATCCATAGAAATTCAACATCTGCTTCCACACATGGGACTGTGTCCTAGCAGAACACCCACAGGAATATTCCCATGCTGTGGGTAACCAACAACTACTTTAGAAATTACAAGTTAGCCAGTTAAATCATTTATTGCACTGAATCTCAATATTGTCATTATTGTATAATGTAATTTCTATATCATTCTAAAAATCAATGTAATAAATGCATCAAGCACTCCATAAAGAAAATATGGAAACCTTCTTTCCCAACAAAACCTGTAATTTTATCAGTGTAAAATCTGTTTTGCTTGATGTAATCCACTTTCCATAAATAGCAGTCACCAACTCCAAATATTCCTATCGTTAACTGTACTTATTCCTAATTTTTAAGTTGTTGTTCTTTAATCTAGGTCAGTCAGGGAGAGGATTTTGTTTGGCTGGGACTGAACCAGTTAAATTAGTCATCTCCTCACAGTTTATGAACACTGATAAAGCAACCATCACTTATCTGGAGTATCCCCTATTATTCCAAATGTGAAGATTTAAGTGTCATGATGCTAGAAATCTCCTCATTCAAGTCTCTAAACTTCATCCAGGAATGATGACTTAGGGCTCCAGATCTGAAATGTCTACTGCTGCATGCTGCACTTAATATACATTTACAAATGTGTTGCAAAGTACTTCTGCTGTCCTCACTGTGTAGCATAAGGTTCCCAGCAGAAAGGCCAAAAGCTTTGAGAAATTCTGACAAGATATTTTAACAGCCAGAAAAAGCAGAGACATTAAGTTAGAGAATTTTGAAAACAGAAAAACCAACAGTTTCTGTCCACTAGCTTCTCTACACAAACAGAAAGCATCTCACAAAGCACATGAATCTCCCCCAGACTTTAAGATTTTAAAGAAAAAGGAAGGAGATACTGTTTATACTACAGGAAAATAAGAAAACAATCTGCCAGCTTTGCAAAAGCTGATACTACTGTTGAGAAAATAAGGTGCAAGTGCTGCTACACTGTGATATCTTTGGCAGATAATGAACACAGCACAGATACCCCAATAAAATAAATTCATTGATGAGACACTAGTGTGATGCCAAGGTTTTTGCTTTGCTGACATTTCGTTGAGGAGAGTATGTTATTTTTAAGACATTGTTTACCATTATCTACAAGCACAGAGTTTTAAAAGAAGAGGAAACCAGTAAGGTGTAAAAGAGCTCAGTAACTCATACTCCCAACTCCTAAGCACCCCCAACTTTACGTTTCCACACGCAGACTGATGCGTATACTTCACCACATCATGATCAAGAACAAGAATGCCAACAGATCTTTAGCTGTCACTGCAGCAGTGAGATATTTGGGGAAAAAAACAAACCAAAAAACCTGCTTCCTACAGTCCAACAAAAATTAAAATTGCATCCTTAGCTACTCAGCATCACTCCCTACATTGTCCATCTCATACTCACAGATCATTCCAGTGCTTAAGGGAAACTGGAAGAAAGTACAGCCTATTCTTAAGCTTCCAAAATTTCAACTTCCAACTTTACACAAATGAGACAAAAATAATTCAAGGGAGCTGCAACTTTGCAGAGAAAGAGATATAGCTCAAGTTTTAACTACACAATTATTATATTTCATATATTCCAACTAGGAAAATTATTAAAATATTTTCTTAATTTATAATTAATTATTTAATTGGAAGTGAAAGGTATTTCATACACTATGCAACTCAGGTTTAGATACCCTCTAAATTTCACATGAGAAAATCCTCAGTCTTTTGAAATGCACTAAAAAAAAAAAAAGAAGGAGAAACAAGCAAGTCTTACCATTTTGATGCCAGTGGAAAACGTGACTGGTTTGACAGGTTTGGGTTTTTCCAGTTGCATTTCTAGCTGAGTAGATCTGTCTTTATGCTGAGCTAAAAGCAGCGAAGCAGGAAGACTGGAGCTCTCCTGTAAACACATGAGGAACATATTTGAATGCTAAACCAAAACTTGTATTAATTAACACCGCATGTACTTCAAAACTGCAGGCTGTGTCTGAAAGACCATCACTAGCAGAGCAGCCTAATGCTAAGTATCCTCTCTATGAGAAACAGTTTACAGAAAACGATCATTTGCAGTAATAAGAAAAAGCTGCAGCAATCCCATAAATCAGAGTAACCTGCGAACAACCATTTTTATAGAATCCACATTAAAGACAATATAACAGGCTCCTTATTCCAACTGGCCAATGCAACTGTATTTATTAAAATTTGGGGGGAAAAAAAATTAGAACTTAATCAGAGAAGGAATAATACCAAGTAGTATAACTTGGATCAGATGTTTATCTAAGACGCATTCTTTCTACCAATGAACTCAGACCAGTTTGAAATTGTTTCCCATTAGATTTCACCTGAGGCCGTTTGGAAATGATCCTTGCTCTGCTTTGCACAATGGCACTATTGTAAGTGCAACCAACAGCATATTTATTTTCTCCTTCACCAACTTATTTTTAGGGAAGCTGGCCAATTTTTTTTTAAAAAATATATAAAAAGTAGTAAAATGAACAGTTAAGCAAATGAACTACTTGAACTCCCAGAACAGAACGATTATTAACATACACGTATGTACCAGCATTCTTGAAAGAGTCACAAAATTATTGGCTAAGTAATTTTCTAAGAAACTAATACAACTATCCACACACACCCCCTAAAACCTTGAGACTTCATAGCTAGAGACCATGAAGTTGAAAGCAGGGAAGTTCAGAGGGATTCTTCCTGGGCTGCTCTACCACAGTATTTTATTCCCAAGGCCCATCACGTACACTTCTGTTTCACAGAACCAAGCGACTACTGAAAAAAGCCTATTTGTTACACACAAAACCAAGCAGATTTTAATAAAATGAACTGTGATTTTTCACTTATTCAGTTCAGGGTAAGAAGTTGGAAGATTTTAATGCCACAACATGCCTTGCTGGTCATGGGATCCTAGAGAAATCCTCTGAAGTGACTATGAAGAACAGCCATCTTTGCACACTGACTTTTCATATCTCTGTCCAGTCCTCTTTCCTCTCTATTTTTTGTTACACTCCCTTTGTCTTACAATCAGATGGTAAGTACTAAAAGCAGAAAAATCTCACACGAGAAGATCTGGTCCAGAGTCACAAATCTGCAGGATCCTATTCCCATTTCTGTGATTAACCAGGAGGTGGGGAAAGAAGAGGCTAAAAACCTAAGGTATAGTAGAAGGCATCTAATTTCTGTGCAGCTGGGAGAAAATTTGGACCAGAAATGCACTAGTTTACAGTCTGCATCCTCAAAGTGTTGCACATGCCTGTAGCTACCATGCAGCAGCATGAGTTTAAGGAGGTTGGATTCCTTTAATCATCACATGCAGCACAGTAGGGGAGAAGGGAAAAGTGTGAAGGGTTCTCTGGTCCATTCTGGCCTCTCATATTGCTTAAATGCTCACTGCATTTCTAATACAATAACTGAAGGAAGTCCATTTTTGTACCAACTTCTCAAGAGTCCTCACAATGACCGGTAACTGGATTACACAACTGTGGGAAAGCCACACCGTGCCAGCAAGCCACCACGTCTGTGATTGTTTGTCCTTTCTAATACACACACAGCCTTTCTGTTAACTATTAACACACACAAAAGGTCCAATCCTGTACACCTTTATCCGTACTAGCAGCTTTCTCTCTGGGAAAACAAACTGCCTTAACAGTAGGAACTAAGTTAGTTATATGCAAAAATTTCTGAAAGGTTTGTCTTGAAAGCCCTGAGGTTCCAGGAAAATGATGTCTTTAAGGCACTTTGCCCTTATCTTGACTCCAAGCTATGCTACAGCTCAGGAAAAGCCGCCTCTTTGCCATGCGCTGCAATGCCATTTCGCTCATGCCTGGGAAGTTATGGGCTTGTGAAGAGGAAGATGCAAGTCCCACAACACAGAAGACCTCTAATAGCAGATCTATAATCATCTGTACACAAGGGAGAGAATCTATACAGTAAATCAAGGCAGTGATTTAGTGTTACTCAGTCCTGATTATCCAAGTTTAGAAGGTTTAAAAAGTAAAGCCCACACCAAAACAGGCAGACACACACCCCCTTCCAATAATATGATAATATGCATCAGGGGTGGGACCTGATGATCTCCTGAGGTTCCTTCCAACCCCTATCATCTGTGATTCTGTGAAAATGCATTTGAGACTACAATTTTAAATTGCAACAGGGTGGTGTGCTTTTAAATCAAGAGGTTTTCTTGTAAGAGAAGCCACTTAGGATGCAGGCAATATAAAAGCTGCCTCATTTAGTACTGGGAGGGAAACCAGGCAACAGCCCAGGCAAAGCACCCGACTCTTCTTCCAGCAGCCTGCAGAGCCTTGCTCACCCTGCCAGCAAGTGATGCTAGCCTTCCCCTCCCTGCCTGCAGCCAGGGACCCGATTGTGGAGCCTTGGCCCCAGGTCCAGTCCTTTCTGCACAGGCCACTGTGCTCCTCAGGTTGGAACCAGAGCCAGCTGCATGACATTTTCAGTACCAAACCCTTCGGTGCCTTTTCCCTGCCTCTGGGATTATGTGAATTACAAACTCTTTGAAGAAGGGACAGTATTCTCATCCAGTTTTGTAAACAACTGAGACCTTTACTCAATATGCTAATACCATAACAAACACACAGGGAAGCCAAGAGTCTCCCCAGTCATTAGGATTTAAGCACCAAAGGTAAAATGCTCGGAAAAGTCCTAACATCTCTACCTGCACCATGCAAAAAAGTCTTAAATTTTTCTCCTGCTGCCCAGTAAGAGGAAAGGGAAGAGGGCATGGGGCAGGGAAGGGATATCATCACAAAAATGACCAAGATCCAGGCTAAGCGGGCTGTAGGTTCCCAGCACCAAGTGATGCAGCCAAAAGAGATGATTCAAAACCAGTGGGTCAAAGAAACATCAGCTTCCCACCTCCCTCTACACCCACAATCCTGACACGTCAGCAGTTTTGCCACTGGTACTACTGTAACCAGAACTTAATCTGTGTTGTTTTAGCACAATACCAGCAACCATAGATGGAAGGGTTTATTTTTTAAGGTAGCTCTTTGAGCTGCTACTGCTTACATTTGCTTTCACTGCACTTCTCAGTTAGGCTTTGCTTATGATCAGATGCATTTTCAGATTTGCAGCACAACATTAGAGGGGGTTTTAGAGACCATAGGAAATGTTTATTTGTTTAACAACTGCTGGTTTTCCAGAGACTTTGTAAGTCATTATACAAACACTTCAGTGCTGGTTTTATAAACCTTTATTATTACAAAACAAGTTTTGGCTCAAATTTAAGTTGACAGTGCCCTTTCATAAACAGAGACACAACTTAAAAATGCCCGGTTTCCTTCCTCAGCCTTTAAAGAAAAAAATCACTTTTCTGTTAGTTTTAGAATATTAAGATATGTTTTAATAGCAATACATATGCAATAACAGTTAAAACTACCTATTTTGGTCGTGTTTTAAGGATTATTTATATCCAGTCTTTCCTCAAGCCATCTGGTGATGTAGGTTTCCAGTGAAATCAACTGCCATGTGAAAGAAAACCAAAACCAAAACCCAAGACACCCACACTAAAACACACACCACCACTGGTATCCAGTAAGTTAAGAGAGTGTTTTGGAACAGGATTGAAACAAGTCAGAAACCAGTTCAAAACTTCTCTTCTGAGACATTAAATTCAAGTTCATAATGGAGATTCTATTAATTGATCCTTCTGTGGATTGAAAGCACTTTCACCTTTAATGTGAAAAGAGACTGCCTGCTGCAAAGTTCCAGACTTGAGGGGTTTTCAAAGACCCTTTCTCCTCACCTCTACTTTTGCATACAAAAATTAAACACACTCTTCCTTCAGCAAATCCAATGACAAGTTGCCAGGTCTCCTGGCTTAGAAAAAGGCAGCTCTTCAGCAGCCCCTGAAACTCCTAAATTCCACATTGATGCACTCTCTTCATGACAGGGCCTTCTGTGCTGGGTCAAAAAGGAACTCTGCTTTTCCAGGAAAAAGGATAAAAGCATCTGTATCTTGAGTAAGAGCTAAGGAAACAACACAGGAAGTAATGCTCTAGTAATGTGAGACACACTGGAATAAGTGAGTGTGGTGGTTCAGCCCCAAACAGTGGTTGAGCACCACATGCAGCTCGCTTCCAGAGAAGAAACAGACAGAGCCTCCATAGGTTGGGATAAGGACAGCTTACTGACAAAATCACCATGAAAGTAGAACAATAACAGCCAATTATGCTCCCACCCACTGATAATACAGAGTACCTTACCAACCCAAGGACTGCACCATGCAAGGACCAACTGTGTGCCCTGGTGGCACCCAGGAGTACCCCTCCCCAGTCAGCCCCTTTATGGGGGAGTGGTGCCAGGTGGTGCGAAAAAGCACCTGGGCTAACTCAGCTCAGCTGGGCTGGTTGCTTGGGGAGGTTGACTCTGGTCTGCCCAGAACCAGGACAGTGAGAGATTCTGACTTAAATCTGCCAAGCAGCTTTAAACCAAACTGGCATAGCTGTGTACATGAGTGCATTAACATACATGTTTTTTTCTCTTATTTCCTTCAAGGTTACACACAGATTGTTCTCATGGGTGTTAGAGCAAGTGAATGTGTGTGCAAGCATGTCTGTACCCAGAAGTATATTTTAAAAAACTGAGATGTGAGTCTGGTTTAAATAACATTTAATGAGCTTCTCTATGCCCACACATCATCCCTCCATTTCAGATGCAGAATCAGTAGTAAATTCAGTCAAAGACAAGATAAACAGAATTTCCAGAGGTAGCCTACATTTTTTCTTACCTCCTTGAAATGAATCCAAGCTTCATTCACTTCAAAAGGAGCAACTCACACACAAGAAGTAACAGTAAGAGAACATGACACACTCAAGGAAAGAAATATTTTCCCACTAGCAGTTTTTTAAAACAAAAAGAGCCACCTATCCTGTAGGTGCTCTGACTCAAAAATGGTTGATTAACACTCAGATAATCCATGAGGTTCCTGTTCTTCACCATCTCCCCCTCACAGAAGTGGCTGAGCTTATGAAGCAGCTTCCAATTACCACCATGCTTCAACACACCAGATTGTCACCCACTACTGGGGACTGCCTAACAAGCCAGCTGCGGCAGGAGTTCACACTGTGGCTGAACCAACTTGGTAGCTCCTCTCTAATCCCCTCACAGATTGTGTGATCAGACACAGGCCAAACCAGAAGCCTTCAGCTGGTGACAACTGCAATAAAAGCAGGCAGTTACCTGGCCTCAGACATGACAGACCCATCACAGAGCAGGTTCAAGGTGGAGTAGTCACTGTATCAGCTATGCAAATGCAAGCCATTGTTGATCCTAGTCAAAGCCTATGGCTTCAATACTGCCAATGAATTCAGTAGAAATCTAGACTTACATACTAGGTCTTCTTCAGAGATGCAGCCAAACATCAACTTGTAAGTAAGCAGAGTGGCTGGACTCACTAACGCAATTTCTGAAATACATCTCCACATGTCAACTAGCAACAAGAAAAGGGCTTTCAACTGAAGCTCACTAGGAAAAGAAACGAAAAACCCCCAAAACAGGTAAAACCAGAAAAATTATTTAAAAAATAAACCCCAACAAACAAACCCACAACCCTCCTGCATTTTTCCTTGCTAGATTCTTATCCAGGGTTAATTTTGTGTTCAAACAGCCATGAATGATCTCATAGAATTAATTTCTAACCAGCCCTGGACATTCTGAATAAGTAGTCCAAGTAAGCTCAGTCCCAGAAGCACTCTTCATCGAGTCTGGTTTACCAAAACCAGTGTTGTTTGAAATACACAAATGAGCAAAGGGTGAGAGAACAGTAACACAAAACATGCAAGACAAGCAGACAGAAAGGGGCAGATGTGTTCATTCCACACAGTCAACCACTCTACAGATTCATGTCAGTGTACTTACTGCTTGGTTTGCTACCGAGCATTCGAAGCCTTTGGTTTCATTACTCACCAGATCATCCAAGAGTGCCTGCTTATTCTTCCTTTTTATCATCTGCTGTAGTTGTTCTTCCTTCTGTATGAGCAGTCGCCTTTGTTCATTTTCCTGTCGCTCTACCTCTAAAGCTTCCTCCAGCTCTTCCTGCTCCCGCGTCTGAAATGGAAATTAGAAATTAACTCATCACAATCCTCCTGCTTGGGCAGACAAAGCCTGCCCACAGCTCTACTGACTACCAAAGTGCCTAGGATGGACCAAGCAAGGAGAATGCAGCCACATTCTACCTTTTAAGGCAGAAATCTAAGGTGATTATGATTCAACCTCCTCTTAATGTCCAGAGCAAAGTTAGATTTCTTTTCTTTGCTGCTCTCTGCACTAGAAGTAACCACTTGGATCTTGGCTCTTTAAATGTTAGAGAATGACAATGGGTTTTACTTACACCTCCACTCTAAAAGAAAGGTACCTCTCTGCTCCCACACATCCTACACTTCAAGTGATATAAATGGGTGACCAAAAAATATAATCCCACAATACTGCTCCTGATTGTATCTTGTGTTCAATGTATGCTGTGTGCTTCCTAACAGGGACATAGAAGGCAAATAAGAAAAGACAAATCTGTGAATATTGAGAGAAGCTAATAGTCTAAAAGATATTTAAGCATGAACCATAAAAAGGTCACGTTTCCTAGAAAATTCTTAATTTTTCCTATATAACTTGAAGTGACGTGCCACAAGAGAAGTAAAGCAAGAAATAAATAGTACATAGGCACTAGCTTTTGTTTTAGGATTTACCTCTTGAAGAGTCTTTTTTAAGCCATAAGCAATTAAGTCATCTGTATTTGAAATAGTAGAAGTATAAAGAGGAGATCTTATTGATGGTGGGGGGGAAGATTATAGCTAACCCCCTTTACACAGAAGAGGCAATCAAAAGCACATCCTTTTGGTGGTAAAAAGTTACAGGACAATAACATACATGGAATATTTTCATAATCTGCCCCACCAAAAATACTAAAGCAAAAGAAGACACAGTGAAAATGCACAGATAACTAAAACTTCATAAAATTTAAATAGATTATTAATCCATGGAAGCAGTTTCAACCAAAACCTTAGAAAAATCTGTTCTTCTAACAAAAAACCACCCTGAAGTTATATCATAAATCACAAAGATCTGATATATGCCAGGATATGCTGAAAAACATCCTTTTACCAGGCAGATGAAGCCAATGGGTTCCAGTGAGGTCCAAGTAACTCCTGGATGCAAGAGCTGACAGATTTCACCACCTGCCACTAAGCCAACAGAAGCTGCTTTCATTTTGTCACTAGCAGTTGTGGTGACCAACCCACCTCCTCTTTCTTAGAAGAGCTCCTGGATGATGTGCACCAACAGGATGCACACTGGTACATGAAACTGCAAGAAGTGCTCACAGCGAGAATGCAGAAGAGCCTGTGGTTTGTGATTCGGTCTTGGAGCACAGGCTGCAAGTTTGAACGTGTCATCTGATTTCAGATGGTAAGTTACAAGCAATCATGTCTAAGTAAAGTTTGCCTTAGAGCAGAGCTACCTGAGGATCTCACTAGCACAGTGACATCCTTCTGGTCAAGCAAGGTGGACTGCATGAGGCTGCCAGTCACCTTAGTTGCAATCGTGTTACTTGTGCTGTTATTTTTACTACTGTTAAGTTTTTACAAACTTCTATCTGTGAACATCTGTATACAGTTACATCTAACATAACAACTATAAGCAAGTATTTAGGCACTTGGTAAACATATATTTATTGGCTCCTGACATTTGGTTTGATTCCTTACATAGTGGAGCGTTTCTTTTACCCCCTACTTTCAAACATGATGGTAGACATTAACTTGGTATTGTACATATACCTACTTTGCACAGCTGGGTGGAAGTAGGATGGTCAAGAAGCAATCTGGTACTGCACTGAGCTCATCATCATCTCACTAAAACACAGCCCAGGTTTGTCTCCTTGGCAGCCTGAACCTTCACCAGTGCATAACCCCTCGGAGCAGTTGGGTTATGACAGCAATGGCACTCAAAGAGCTGGTCATTAACCAGTCACCACCTGACACTGGATTCTTTTTGCATTTAATGAAAGAAAGCAAAAAAAAACCTCACCACCAACAAAAAGAAATCCCAAGGTGTTAATTAGGGTTATTTCTGAGAATTAAGGGATCCAGCTAGTTTAGTTAACAGAACTGAGGAGCTCAGGATCTTTAAGACATTCCAAGCCTCTTCTACATTTATGTCTAAAGACAGCTTGGAATTTGCACTGAAACAGAGGAGGACTTATAGGGAAGCACTGACAGACCTTGTCTGAAGAACCAACCCAGAAAAGTGATAATCAGAAGCTGATACACAAACCTAAACCAGATCAGACCACAGGAAAGACCAAAGTATTATCAGAAGTTAGATAAAAGTCTTTCTGAAAGGAAGACCAAACAAAACAGTAAAACAGAAGAAATTAGTTCAGTAGCCAGTAAGGGCTGTGTCAAGCTTAAGGATAACCAAGTCCCAACATCTAAAGAAATAAAGATGATCATGGTAAAGTCTATAGTCAAGATAGTAAATGGTAAGTAGTAAACCAATTGTAACACTTTGCCACATTCACAAAAGGGCAATCAAGAAAATTTAAAACCACATTCATAACACAGAGTCCAGACAAATCTATATCAAGACCGAACAAAGCAACAAGTTGTCATGTTTTACACCCCCAGCCAGCAGCAGGGGATGGTGAGGAGAATCAGAAGGAAAAAAAGGTAAAACTCGAGGATTACGACAGTTTACTGGGACAGCAAAGGAAGAGGAAGCTAACAACAACAATACTTGTAAAAGAATATACTAAGCAGGTGACACACAATGCAACCGGCTCCCTGCCCAGAACCCAATGCCCAGCCAATCCTTGTGCAGTAACTCCTCCTCCCCAGTCAGTCCCCGTTATATACTGAGCATGACACGACATGGGATGGAATATATCCCTTTGGCTAGTTTGGGTCAGCTGTCCTGGCTGTGTCCCCTTCCCAGCTTCTGGGGAAAATTAACTATATCCCAGCTGAAAACCAGGACACAAAGGAAATTAAGAATCTCGTGACAAAGCAGAAAGTAACAAGTCACCCTGTGACTACCTTCCAAGGCCCATTCCAACTCCTAATGTTCTGAGATTCTGTGATGCTTAACTTGACCAGTACAGATTCTGAGCCTCTCATTTGACAGCACTACAAGAGAAGAACCGCCTTAGGATCAAGTATGTCAACATATTTCCAGTAGAGATGGAAAACCAATGTTCTCTTCTAAGAGGCTGTTAAGATCTCAGCTACAATACTGCATTCAATTCTGGTCCCTGCTGCCTGCCAAACACAAATTCAAACTAGAACAGGCAAAGGATAACAAAAACACCAAGAGGGACAGAGAATATCTGTATCCCTCAGAAGCAAGCTCTTACAGTGGACAGAAAAATTTATGTCAGTGCAAGAACGAAGGGACAATGACTGGCCATAAGAAGTTTAGGCAAGAAATTAGGTGACATTTTACCATTTAAGGAGGAAAAGACATTCCAGAACCTGATAAAAAGAGCTAGAGAGAGAAAGCACCATTTCAGCTTTTGGGAGAGGGGTAAATTTATGGGCAGGATCATGCAGTTTTTGTAAGAGCAACTGCGTCAAGTCTATTATTATGTCTCAGCTGTTGAAAAAGAAATGTTAAATGTTTCAAGTGTTGGAAAAGAAATGTCTCCAGATCTTCAATAACTCTGGATTCATGCAGGCTTGCCCAGCTTCCACCAGCCAGCCTCTAGCACAGCAAGACCCTACAGTACAGAAAACAGAAGGCCCAGGGGGCTTGGGAGGGTACAGAGGATTACTGAGCTGTGTGATATGATCACAGAGCTAAGGCACAGGCTGTTTTTGCAAGTCACGTACATGAACAGGAAGGTGGGCTGCAGGCAGAGCACACTAGTCTTCACAATGACCCCAGAGGTTGCACCTACATTGTAAAATAAGACATGGAGCCAAAGATTTGGCAGGTCTCTTCAAGCTCTGAAGCATAGGATATTGCACAGTGTCAGAGACAGGATAACAGATCAGAGATGGACCCCTAGGGAAATTTCCTTGCCTTTAAAAGGAAGAGGTTCAAACAAACATTTTTCAGATTCCAATCTCCTCCTGTGAAATCCTAGAGCTAAAGAAATCACTGGGAGTTTTGCCACAGACTTCAGGGGAGTGAGGATTTCACCCCTACCGATTTGAAAGCAAATCCTTAGAGCAACTGGAATACAAACACAAAACCTTGTTATGTCACACTCTGGGCAGACATTTTCCTTCAAGAACCAGTAACAATGTGTATTTTTATGCTGAAAAAATATTTAACATTACTTTTTTCTTACAGAAAAAAATGCTTGCAAGTTTCTTTTTAAAGAACAAATTATATCTGAGCCATATTTTAAATGAATAGATCTTCAAAGAACCATGTATTTTGCATACAGATCAGGTACACCATGCTCTTGATGTTATCAGCTCTCAGAAAAAGAAGTTTCAATGATTGCTGCAACACCTTTTGTTTTCCATTTTGCATAAAACAGACCTGTGCTTTCCCTCAGTTTTATACCTCTCTCCTGGGAGCTTCACAATATCTGTGTCTGGATTCCTTTTTCCTTCAGATGAGAAAGGAACGATTGCCCTGCTATAGGAATGAACTTGGTCTCTCAAGGCTACTGTCCAGTGACACGGCCAGCACACATGCAGCGGTGATACATCAGATGCAGATGTTACTGCCTGTCCCTCTTTTTAAACACTCCCCAAAATAAAGCATAACTACATTTCAACTATCAATTTAATCTCTTTAAGCAGTATTAAACATCAGTATTGCAGACTATTAGCATATTACTTTTTTTGACTACAAAGTGATATCTGCATAGTGCCTTCAGCTTTTTACTTGTTTTTAAGATGTTACAAAAAGTACTCCACTTCAGAAATCCTTTAATTCCTTAATGAATAAAAATTGTAGGGTAGAGAAGAAGTTAACTAACCAGTTTTATCTTATTTTTCTGAATGACTTCTTTGTTATCCTTCTGGTACAGCTCCATTTTCCTTTTGGTGTTCTCCAAATCCACATTGTTTGTCAAGTTAAATACTGCACAAATATTAGAAAGAAAAGTATTAGGTTGGCATGCATGACTACGACAAAGAAATGCTACTTGTTCTCTATCCCTTCTAGGACCAAATATAAACATCACAGTAACAGAATTTATGTCCTTATGTCCTTATGTCCTTTATGGCTTTAAAAAAATATGCCCTGTAAAACAAGACACAATCTGCTAAATCACTGCAAACTTCAACAGAAGCCAGCAGAGCTCCCTAAGGTTTATACATCTGTAGATAAAAAATGAGGTTTGCATCTTATCTTGTGATACACGTGAAGAATCAAAATATTATTCATAAAATATTAACCTTTTCAAGTAGCAGTTGCAGCTAAGAACACAGTGACTCCTGTAAAATTAAATTAGGCTAAACACTTATTCAGACAAGGTTAGAAACGACATCGTTCCATTTCTTAAGATTATCTAATTCACAAAGAGCCTGTTCAAAGCCTCAGGTACACAAAAAAATTTCACATTATTTGATAATTTAAGAAGCACCAACATACCTTTATGATGAACCTGCAGATGCATCCAGATTAACAGTTGAAGTTACATTCTTTTGATGTCTCTTTATAGTGACAGATTGTATCTCACGTAACTATAAGCAAGCAGGGTCAGCCAGCTAGCTCCATCATTTAGCACAACATTCCCAATTATCTACACATGGCATGGGAGATACCTCAAAAATTGAACAGTTTCTATAATCAACAGCTTGAAAGATGTAGATGGTTTGGATGAATAGTAATTTGATACGATGCCTGAGCCTTTCACCTCTAGGTCACTGGTTCAATTGTGGGTCAAGTGAATTCCAACTGAAAGCCATTATCACTGGGAAGTCGCTTGGTGATCGCCATCCAGAGTGGATGCTAGGCTCGTGCCCATGGCTTTAAAGCTATAGATGAGATGCTAGGCTCGTGCCCATGGCTTTAAAGCTATAGATGACTGCCAACATACAGCACTCAAAGCCTCCAAGAGCTTTGACATGTGGCTACAGTAAATTTATAAAAGCAAGAGGGAAATTTTCACTGCCATGGAGAAGCCCTTCACAAGAAAACAACAGCCCAGCAATTGAGCGAAGTCAAGTCCTGAGGAAGGGAAGGAGGTTCTACTGAAAATGTCAGCATGGAGCTTGTAAGCCTGGCTCCAAAATGAACTGAACTCTTCCACCCATCTCTCCCAATCATCCTCACTTCGGAAGTGATCCAAGACCCAGGTTGGTTTAGAGGTTTAACCATCTGACTGAGAATCAACACCTGGCTTCAGTTTCCAACTTCATTACTGCTCATGAGCAGGCCACTGAGCCTCTCTACTGGAGGTGTCCCACCTGTGACAACCAGGAACAGGGGAATAAAACTTCCTTTCTCCTGTAAAATCTTCTCTCTCTCCTCACTATAGTCACACGCATTACCTACTTTGGTTATCTCATCCCACGTGGGACTTCTGAGCACTGCTATAACCCAAACAAGCCATTCACAGTTCAGCTCCATGGTTTTTGGAATCAAGTTACCCATTTCAAATCCATTTTATTTTTTCATCTCCAAAAAGCATAACAATTATTTTCTAGTTTCATGCTGTAGCAAACATACACTTTCTGGTCATAGCAACATTTCCTTAGTAAAACATGTTATTCTATTCTAATTTTTTTAATATTTTAATGAAGATTTGACCTCCAACTTTTCAGCCTACAGTTCCCAGCTGACCAGCAGCTTAACATTTCAGTATTACAACAGAGAAGAATTATCATGTGAAAATGGCAGCATACAATCAGCCCAGGGCTCTGCAATGACAGCAGCTGCACGGGAATGTCAGCACTTCCTACAACTTAAATCCACACAGCAGCTCTCCAAACTCTTCGATGACGACACAAGAAAGAAATAGCACATGAGGCATGCTGTGCTAGCAGGATGCCCAGATGCCACCTTCAGGTGCAAGAGGAGGAGCAAGAGGAGATGCCAAATGCCTTTGGGCTCCTGAACATCTTGTGTATTTCTCTAAAAATAATCCAGCAATAAGCTGATGATCCAAGCTGTGCAACTATTGCTGCTTGAAACTTCCAGGGGTTGTTTGTTCCTCCTTTCACAATTGCCTTTAATAGGCTCAACTATTATTTTACAAATCTATGTTTGTAAAACACAAACCATAAGATTTAATACTCATACTGGGGAAAGCAGGCAGATTTCAGACATATGCAGATGCCTGCCTTTATTTAGAGCTACTCAGAAAAGCCAGTTTTATCTTCCTGCTTGATATGAAGTAACATTTCCATGCAAGAGATCTGTTTCTGCATCAGTGTTTAAGAATTCTTCAATACCCACCTGTGTAGCCACCTTAAATGTTCACTGCTCTGCTCACAGCAAGGTGAGACAAGGTTTATTTCTCCTGTTTTCTGTTCTGGATGGAACCAAACCACAGGTAAAATCCTTACAACCACCAGTTCTCCTTGGACCATGTCAATTCTGCTCTACTCTGCCATTCGAGGATGCAGTAGGACACAGCAATCAAAGATCCATACCTCTCACACCCTTGAAGGCCAGAGCAGATTTCTTGCACTAAAAATTAATTCATAGCCACCAAAGAGGAACATTATCTCAGTCCCAGCATCTGTTCCTCAAAACTAAGATGTTCATATTTCAAGACATAAAATCCTGAAAAGCTACATCTTGTTGCAGCAGTGCTGAGACCTGGATGTCTCTGTATCAACATTAGTTACAATAGCCGTCCTGTAACAGACTAAAATAACATCTCCCTTCCTACAACAAACACAGTAGTAGCAAAACAAACTACACTCTGACATCCCAGGGCTACCAGTGGCCAATGAACCAGTCAGAACATCTCCCAGCATATTATCTGATGTATCTTTAATGAGTTTCAAACATCTTTTCATCAATATTTAGAGAATACAAGTTATGGCCATCGTATCCTTGCAATTACAGTTGATAAGTCCATTTTGTAAGGGGTGCTAGGCCACAAAAGATAATTAAGAGATTATTTCTCTTCTCCTTTGTCCCCTCCACAAGTTGCCTGGCATTGAAAAAACAGCAATTAGCAAATCAAAGAACACTGCCATCAATACTCCACATCTCACCTTTTCATAGAATCATAGAATGGCAAGGGTTGGAAGGGACCCCAAGGACCATAGAGCTCCAACCCCCCTGCCACAGGCAGGGCCACCACACAGGCTTTTACACATAGCTAGGACTATGCAGTGGGCTTTTTTATTATCATTTTGTCTGCTTTGGGTTTTGCCAGGAGTTTATTCTAAATATAACTCTGCCAAATGCTGGGTTGACTTTTTTTTTTAAAATAAAAGTCATAAAACTAGAAGAACCATAAAGAGTTAAAAAAACCTAACTCATATGCTACACCTGCCCTGAAAAAAATATTGGTACAGATCTGAATATGACTGGCAAAGCAGATGGCTAGTCTGAAAAGGTTTCAAAGAGAAGCCAGACTTATTTTTGTCCATGTTGAAATATAGCATAAGCCGATATAAGAGGCCTGAAACCCTTCAGGGAAAAGAAACAGAAGCTGTTTTGTATGCAACAATTATTTATCTACTTATCCATCTCACATTGGTTGGTTTATGAAATGACTTGCCTTGAGACATCTGTTGAAGTATAACAGGAAGACTATTGTGTTTTCTCTGAAACATTTCATTCTATTTAGGTAAAACTCTCTACTTCTGAAATTCAGCCTCTACAGGGAGACTTTTGCTGTTTTTCAAAACAACATTTATTATCCAACTCTACAACAAATGGAAAAATATTTTCCTAGTTACAAATGAAACATGAAAATGGGACAAAAATTCAAATTATATACAGCACAAAAATCTGTCTAGAGACACAGCATGAATGAATGTCACCCCACTGCAGGGCTTTATGTCCATCAAAATCTCCCCGCTTCAGCCTTCGATACTGCCAACTTTCTGAGACATCTCCAAGTTCCTTAAGAGACAGTAATGTTGCCATGTAAAAATATTTGCTATTCAAATAGTAGGAACATTCCCTCTCCCTCTCTGGCAAGACAGCAGAGAGTACTCTGCTGAGAGCATTTGATCTGTATTGCTGGTATTAACCAGCCAAGAGATTTTAAATTATTATTACTTTGCTATAAAAAAATATTCCTCCCACCCTACTACAAACAACTCCTTGATCATCATCTTCATAAATCACCAGCTGGAGACCAGAAATGGCAGAAGAGCAACTGCTTTGGGCTGAGCACTGTGAAGGGAGACACCACCACTGCCTCAGTGTGCCTGGGGAGCCCAAATCCAACACAGCACCTTCTGTTGGTGCTTTTGATGCTTGGGCCAACCTCTGCCCCTGTACTTTTAAGAGGACTAGGAGCAGGGCAAGGGGCAGAACAGATGGAATACATCTTAGCAGGTCCCTTCCAAACAACTTTTCTGTGATTATAAAAAATAATTATCAGAAACAAAAGAAAACACACAGCTAAAGCAGAAAAGTCTACTTAGGTATTAAGAATTATTTCTGGTTATCCTCAGTTGTCTTTTACTGGGACAGTAATTTTAAAAAAAAACCCTTAGGATAGTAATAAATTATTGAAATCACTCAGCCCCATCAGTCTAAGACCGAGCCTTCTGAAAGGAACATGGTGGCTCCAAAATCTACATTCAGATGAGATGATTGGGAACTTTTATCCAAGATCCATTACAATTTCCAGTTTAGTTATTCCCATTGTCAGGGCCAGCAATACCATCCACATACACGCACAGAGAAGAGAAAAAAAAACCCACAAAACCCACAAAATAATAAACAACACAACCCACAGGTGATTACAGATACCAAAATCCTTTCTACCCAAAGATGGCTCACGAGATAAATGCTCTGAGCAAGACATGTCACTAGGCAGCTGGTATTGCATCAAGTCTTAGAGGAGTAAAACAAGATACAGGAATCCAAAGGGCACAAAGTAGTTTCCTTCCAAGTTGAATGTACTGAATGTTTTTAAAAACCTGTAATTACTATTAACAGCTGTGTTGTGGTAATGCCTAGAGGCTTCATGCAGGTATCAGGAGAGCGGTGCCAGGCTGTGTGAACACACATGCTAGGAGGCGGGCCCTGCTCTGGAGAGCTTACACACCAGGTTTGGAAAAATTGCCTATGGAGATCTTCTGGGGAAGGAAGAAAACCTTGGGGGAAGGAAGAAAACCTTGGGGGAAGGAAGAAAACCTTGGGGGAAGGAAGAAAACCTTGGGGGAAGGAAGAAAACCTTGGGGGAAGGAAGAAAACCTTGGGGGAAGGAAGAAAACCTTGGGGGAAGGAAGAAAACCTTGGGGGAAGGAAGAAAACCTTGGGGGAAGGAAGAAAACCTTGGGGGAAGGAAGAAAACCTTGGGGGAAGGAAGAAAACCTTGGGGGAAGGAAGAAAACCTTGGGGGAAGGAAGAAAACCTTGGGGGAAGGAAGAAAACCTTGGGGGAAGGAAGAAAACCTTGGGGGAAGGAAGAAAACCTTGGGGGAAGGAAGAAAACCTTGGGGGAAGGAAGAAAACCTTGGGGGAAGGAAGAAAACCTTGGGGGAAGGAAGAAAACCTTGGGGGAAGGAAGAAAACCTTGGGGAAAGAGGGGGCATAGTTTGCATGATGTCCAGAGCCTGTAACTTTTAACAACATTCAAAAGTTTAGCCTTGCCCCACTCATCATATGGGCACAGACTTGACTTACTCCATTAGATCTTGCCCCCACCTTTCCCAAAGGCAGATTTTAACCCTTTCACTTTATTTTTTTTCTTCCCAGTGTTAATGACAACAAACTGTGTTTACAATGTTCTCAAATTGTCCAACTGATTTTTTTCTTCTGGGGAAAACTTGCTTTAAAATGTGGTTTCTATTTAAAGCCTTGTATAACACATTTTAGCCCAAAGCATTATTTAGTGGCTACATTCAAAACCACTTCAAAAATGTGTTTTTTATAACAGAAGTCTTAAGAGGTGACTACCCTAATGTTTGTTTGACCTTCTCCACACTTTTGCTGCACCACCCAAATCTTTTCTTTAAATAGAAAAAGTCTGTAAGAACAACATGCTTGATACTGAGGGCGAAAATATGTTTCAAGTGAGGTCATGTATCACATCAAGGGAACAAGACAGTGCAATTGCTGCAAGCATTGGAGCTGACCTACCTGTAATGTTCAGAAAAACTATCAGAATTGTGCCAGGGTCACATGAAGTATCCTTACACAGGATGTTTACATTTTGTCTCTCTAAGTAACAACTTCATTTAAACCCTCAGAACAACTCAGGAAGCAAGACTTAGCAGCAAAAAGAAAAGGGGGTAAAGCTGTGCTTCGACCTTCCATAGAGGGATGGAAAGTTTTGGGGGGGAGGGCAGTGGGGAGAAGGAGGGGAATCCACTTCCCTGCTCCATAGCTTCCTACCCTGGCAGCTTAAACAGTGACCACCACCTACTACCAACCTGCTGCTGTGCACTGGCTCCACAAGACAGAACTCTGCACTGCGTGGCTGTGCCCTTTCTTTCCTGTCACGCAGTTCATTTTTCCACATGCAGAAATGAGCAGGGAATTCATGCACAGCAAAAAAATTAAATCCTCTCAGCAGTAAAATGGGAAGTAACCATACAGAGACAGCTTTAACATGTTGTTCAGCCATGCCACACATGCACCAGTTAAATGTCAGGTGGAGAACTCTGCCCAGGAGCGCAGGCAGGGAATGGCTTAGCGGGAGCAAAACGGCTGTGAAGAGCTTCATCACCAAGGAAAGGAGCCCAGGGCCTAAATTCTTACCCAGGGTGAATCCTAGATCTAACCTGTTCTCCAGCTTCTCAATCTGTCTTAAATCAGTAGATTATAAGTGTCCCCTTTGATGGTGAAAATTAAGAGCCTTCTGATAGCCTCCCTTCTTTCCTCCCATCAGCCTGGCTGCTACATGAACAAACAAGGAGATAGTTAAACTTCCTATTCCTTACAGTATTTCAGGTGTCCCATTCAGGCAACTAACTCCAATTCCTACCAACTCTATCTACAAAGCTTCTGCATGATGCATGTGCAGGGCCAGCATAATTCTTTTCAAAAAGGTTACAAAGACCAGCTGTGAATTCTGTTGCTGCTAAACCAGGTTACCAAGGCTCTGGAACCATTTGAAATTTTACAACCTAATCCCAAGAGCTGGAAAATTGTAAAATTCTGCACAAAGTGATGAGATTCATGCAACTTCTGGTAAAACTTAACTACCCTGTTGCAGATGCCAAAAATCAGCATCAAGTAGAAAACCTGTATTTAATGCTATATCAATAAAAAAGTTTTCCTTTCCATGAACACACAGATTCTTCCAGGATCCTCCGGCTAAGGAGCAACCATTCTTTCTACTCACTCTCTCCGTGCCCCACACCACCCAAAGAAACATACACAACTACACTCACATGTCTCCAGATACTCAGACCCACGAGCATCCCTAGTGTTTCCCAGCCACACGACACAGCTCCCCAGTCTCAGCATTCTAATGGCAACAAAAACATGACAGATTACTCTGAGCAGTAAGCGTACAGGGCACATTCCTACAAAACACCACAGTGCAAAGAGGAGCAAGGGCTCCTTTCAGAAACTAAAGGGGGGGGGTAGCATCTCCATGTTTTCTTTCAAATCACATTCATTCCCTCTTCTTTGTGTTCTAAGCCTCCTCTTCAAACTCCAGAACAAAGAAAGAAAAGCCTCAGAATCTCATAAAACCCAAGAACCAAGCCATTTAAGGAGTCGCTCCTTTGAACACATCCTTGTTTTTCTAAGTAAAACCCATCACTCCACCATAAATCACAAGTCACCCTAACTAAGAAGAAAATAAACTCCGTTGATAACACAGTCACTTCCCAAAGGGCAAAGTTCTGCTTCAACTAATCCAAAGAAATCAATATCTGTTCCTCAACCTTCTCTTTCTGCACAGCAACGTAAAACGCTACCACAGTGGTATGTAAGGTCATCAGCTTCAAAGCAGCCTCAACTACTGTACTTGAAGAAGCAAAAATGATGAAAGACACCATATGGCTTCTGTCATGGTAGATAAAGCTAATAGAGGCATATAATGAAAATTTCAATTTCTCCTCTCTTTGTTTAATCTTCCCCAGTGCAACACCGACAATCCCCTGCAAGCCCTTCTTTTCCAGCTATGAAGCACTATTTCCTCTTTCAATCATGGGGGATTTTTTCACTGGGAGATAAAATGTTTTACTTAACGATGTCCTACAGTTCAGCAAATATAATTAAAAAATGTACAGAAGAAAGTAATTAGATAAACATATGATACTCTGATAAATCCTATTAAAGAAAGTCAACTTAGACATTCTTATAGGCAGCTGAGTCAGAAGATAAAAGCCTATGGTCTCAGGAGCACAGCACATCAAAAATGCAAGCATTAAGACTTACCAATTTCTTCTATTTCTTCCAGGAAATCATTATATTCACTTAGACTGGGAAAGTCATCTTCTCTTTTATTGTATCTTTGAAAGAAGAGAAACAGTGTTTATATTAAGATGTGATTTCAACTCTACAAGGCTCTTGCTGGAAGCATAGTAAAGATTGACCTAGTTTTATCAACACTGTGCTTTGCAGCTCCCACAACTGACCAATGTACAGAATCTTTAAAAGGAGACAGAGGGGCTTGTTTCCAACAAAAGGAGCCTGTCTGAGACAAATCAGTGTTATCTTTGCCTACTGTTTGCCAATTCCTTTTCCAGACTTACAGGTAAATAGGAGCACAGAGGGCTAGCACATACTGATTCCAAGCTGGCCTTCCATCATGAGAAATCTGTTAACAAAGGCAGAGACAACAGTAACACCCACAAGAAAAGCTTTTCTAGACGTAACAGAAAAGGGAGTTTGGCCACGTGCCAGCAGCGGAAAACATGTGTCAGCGGCAAACTGTGCAAATGCTAAAAATTATCTTATTTCATATCAACAGACCATACCAGAACTCATTTATGCAATTTTTGATAGCTGGAAAAAAGTAAAAAAATGAAGGGACAACTGGCTAGAATGTGGACAGCCTCTGAGAGCCAAGACATGAAGGCTTTCTTCCCAAGAAAACATAAAGCCGATATTCTGCCTGCTCTGCAGACCAAGATACACGACACCCAGCCATATAAAAATCTAATCCCAAGAACTCAGGCCAAATTCCAATTTGGGGACTTTTTTTTCTGCCTACTAAAAACTAATCTGGCAAATCCAAGTGGGCCAAGCATTTTACAACATTTCTGTTCTAATAACACCTCATGCCGTGTTTCGTCAACTAAATTGACTTCAAGGGACCTCAAGAGATCATCAGGTCCAACCCCCCTGCCAAAGCAGCTCCCTAGCTCATACTGCACAAATAGGCATCCAGACAGGTCTTGAATATCTCCAGGGAAGGAGACTCCACCACCTCCCTGGGCAGCCTGTCCCAGGGCTCTGTCACCCTCACTGGGAAAAAGTTCCTCCCCATGTTGGTGCGGAACTTCCTGCGCTCCAGTTTGCAGCCATTGCCCCTTGTCCTGTCGTGATTCTGTGATTCCAGTTTGACTTTTGTTAACTTTAGTGGACTTTATAATCAAACATCAAAATTATTACTGCTTTCCACATAAACATCTAGGTATTCAACAACACAATCTCCCCACATGTCAGCAAAATCATGTGATTAATTTAGTATTGTGCTCAGATAAATGCAGCCCAGCTTACAATTTACCTGTACATCGTTTTTGCACACACACAACTCTCTCCAGCTTTGTTACATTCCATCAGACCCTCTCTTACCAACACATGAACTGTCCTCACTTATTTTCCTTATAAAATGCTGTTTCTTGGCCACAAGGGCAGAAGCAATTTTAGACCTCATTTATCTCAATTCCAAGAGCTCTGAAATCTACATGACAGACTAGTAGTGCAAGGCTTGTAAGGAAGTATTTCCAAGAACAATTGCTGCGTGGAGTAGAAAACAATGTGAACATAGCTTCTCTTTTGTCCATTTTCATTTTGAAGGGTATTGGCCTTCAACTCTCAGAAGAGGTCTCCAGGGAACAGAACAATCAAGGTCCTGTTTCATGCCCCAACCCCATGTTCACCCCCTCAGAGGAAAAGCAGCTGTAGTCCTCAATATCTAATCATCTCCATTTAGGAGGCAAATCTTTGCCAAAGTAGGCCACAGAGAAACACCCAACATTTTCTAATGGTAAGCAGGAATCCCTCAAGGCTAAATTAAGGATTCAGCCCTCAGTTGTTGCATAAAATCAGATTCTCTGAAATCCCTCCACGCTAAATGAAATCAAGATTTATGGGTTGTCACGTTTTAAAAAAAAATATCTCCTCTGTACTACTGGAAGAGCAAGTCAAGTTTTTTAAATGGTGATGCATTCATCCACCTTGTCTTAACTGACCACACTCACATTTTCAGCACTTTCTTCCTAATTTCCACTTCCTTGTCGACAGCAGGATCCTCAAAGAGCTGCACCCTGAAGTTACTCTTCCGCAGGGGAGTATCGCACTCCTGGCAATTCCCAGCTCCTCTCACAAACAGCAGTTCCACGCAGCTCTCACATCTACAGAAAAAAGGAGGAGGTATAAAGGCAGACATGTGTTAAACAGTAACCAAAACACTGGATTGTCCCCCTTTTTTGTTGTTCATACACACGTTGTTGAATACATAGTGCATCTCCACCTGACTTCACCATTTCTTCAGCACCCAACAGTGGCAAGCAGACAAGGTCCCTCCACCATGGCTGGAAGGAAACCATCTCAACAGCACAAAGGCATTTATCCTCCCTTTGCAGAGACTGAAAATTAATCCAAACACAATGATGGGTTTTGTGTCAAGGGAAAACTTGTTTATTGACACCATCAAGCTCACTTTGTGTAGACCAGGCTGCAATAACCTTATTTTCTCTGAGCACTACCCTGCTGCACAAGAAGCCTTGTTTATCTTTTTGGTGGCACTCACAGCACAAGCAGGGATACAAAACTTGCCCATAGCCTCTCAAGCATCTACCAACGTTACCGTGATGGAACTGCTATGACAAACCTGAGCTGAACTCCATCCCAACGCAGCTAAAAGCCAAAATACCATTTTAACCAGCAACCAGCAAAACGCAGCTCTCCTGAGTCTTCTGTTAATACTCCTAAAATGGCACATAAAATGTACTTTGCAGAGACAGAAATAAATCAAAAACACCTTTCTGGCTTTACTTCGCTTGCGTTAATGAAGAGTTCATAATTTTTAACAAGACACTCGCTCACCAGTCAGTTGGCATTTAATAAAGGAAAAAATACACAACAGGAAAACCAATTTGAAAAAAAAAGAACCCAGACTTACTTGGGTACTAATAATGTGCAAATTTCTAGCAGAGGACAACACCTGCTGCAGTCATTTCCTACTGCTAAGGAGGCAAAGGGGTGTCTATTTATAGCTTTGCTATATTGAAGCCAAAACAGTTGTACATTAAGGGCCAAGCTGCATTGTACCTTCACAAGCCTAGCACAAAAGCTAAACAAGTTAAGAAAAACAATGCTGACATGGTTGCGAAGGATCTTAAACAAAACTTTCAGCCTGCTGACCTATCCCAAACTAAACTGGTTCCAGTGCTTACAGAGGCAGAGCTGGCTAGAACCAACCAGTTCTACCCAGCTTTGTTTTCAAGATTAGAAAATGCAAAACAAATGCAATTGTATCTCACAATTAAAAATTAAAAAAAAGGCAACTTTGTAGTAACATCAGCAGAATTAGAGTTTCAAAATGCATCTTGCACAGCAGCTGCCAACATTAAAGGGCAAACCTTGAATTTACTTTGACATTTTCCTGCTCTGGAATCCCTCTAGTTAGAAAAGCACATTTAAAACACAAATTATCTGGGAAGGGAGAGATCATAGAATCATAAAATTGCATGGGTTGGAAGGGACCCAAAGGATCATAGAGTTCCAACCCCTCTGCCACAAGCAGGGCCACCAACCTCAGGCCTGGAGCTACACAAGGTTGCCCAGGGCCCCATCCAATCTGGCCTTGAACACTTCCAGGGATGGGGCATCCACCACCTCTCTGGGCAGCCTGTTCCAGCACCGCACCACTCTTTCTTTAAAAATCGCCCCCCTAATATCTAATCTAAACCTTCCCTCCTTTAGCTTTAATCCATTCCCCCTTGTCCTGCAATTGCCTATCCTTTTAAAAAGTTGAATCCCTTCCTGCTTATAAGCTCAAGCCAAGATCCAACCTTTTAGTGCATTAGGCCTGAAATTCAGAAGTTTCTGGGACATCAGCTCAAGAGGTATGCTTCTTTATGAAAATATTTTAGTTTGCTACCCATGGCAGCAGGAACATTAAACACAGGAGAGAAGGCAAGGCAGGGAAGGGGTTTCCTCCTTCCTCCCCAACCTGTCTGTGCATCCAAGAGCTCTGTATGTAAGGGCAGTTTCACCATCTCCTTCATTTTGGCAGCTTGTGCTGTTTATATGTCTCTCTCAACGCCGCAACCAAAGCACAGCAAAAAGTCCTGCCTCCTCTTTCCTATTTTTAAGTTGTAGAAAAGGGAGTGTAAAGCTACAGAACTTGGCAGGTGGATCCAAGTGCAGGTGTTTGTATTGGATTTTTTATCTCGGTATTGCCTAAGGACCAACAGAACAGGGTCTCCATGTGCAAGACATTATGCACAGACAGTAGCACCTGAAACTACTTCACTCTCCCTCCCACCCCCTCCCCTAAATCAAAGACATTTCAAGTTTACACAGGACTTGAAAAAAGTCCCTCCTTGGAAAAGCACTTCATACAAGTGCTTCAATGCCTTCCCAAAGTGGAACCAGCCTTTCTAAGGCTAGAAACTAGCTTTCCATGCGAAAAACCACAAGTCAACATGTCACTATGGGAATCCCACATCAGGTGATCAAGTTCTTTCTCACGCACATTCACACTAGTATTTATTCACAGACAACTCTTTCTGAATTCAAAAGGGGTTATACAGGACGAGTCAAGGACAGACCTGGACTCTGTCCAGCTCCTGCCTCCTCTCCTTAGATTTAATATACAGAGATCCCAAACATACTTCCTAGCAGGTCTGTCATTCTTGTCCCCAACAGACTGCAGCCATATCCCAGCGACAGCAAACATGTTGGGTCACACACTTCTATCTCAGCCTTAAAGGAGGAAAAAAGCCATCTCCTGAATCCCTCCAAATGAGTTCCTTTTCGATTCAGCACAGACCACCAAGAGCATATGCAAACACCAGGAAGGCAGATGTCAATAAAGGTGAAATTAATTATTTCATATCTTGAAATAAAGATTTCAAAACCTGACTTAATTTTAAGAGATTCAGCAGTTCCTGTGATTGCACCAAAAGTACCTAAACCCATACACCAGCCAGACACCCCAGGCAGCACAAGGGACACCCCAATATCACAGCTGGCATCACACAGCTGCCCCATGATCCACAGGCCTTCAGGCAATCGTTCCATTTCTTTGTGAGTCAAACTCTTCTCCATGTGCCTTAGCGGAAAGACAGTCAAACTATGGAAGCAGGACACCAGTCAGTACATCATTTATTGGCCAACACATCATACATAAATGGCATTCACATTTTGCAAATAAGCAAAGCATCAGAACACCAGCTTAATTCCCCTGTATACCATGGCCAGAACTGGTGGCCACGTTTTCTTCAATTAGGTGCCTTAAGTGATTTTTTTTTTAATACACACACATGTATTATGTAAGCATAAATGCTATATATATAAATTGACATGAAATGTTTATGCTTAAAATCAGATCTATGTATTTGTTCAAAAGTTAGTATGTCTAAAGCCAAGAGATTCACACAAGGTGTTAACACACACTCAGGGTGTGATATTGCCAATTCTTTTCACACTGAGGTTGTAGGGACTCTGTGATCCATATTCTCTTTCATACACTCACTAAAAGCTTTCATTACCTTTCAGATTTAAGTTTATATCCTCAAAACAGGATTTGGATTAAAATGTTTGGATTAAAACATCAATTAAAAATATGCCCAGGGATCTACATACATGTGGACAATAGGGGAATGTAATCGATAAAGGCAATCGGAGGACCTCAAGGAATAAGTGTCCTGGTCTTCCACACCAGAATAATAACCATCAGTACACTCCTTTTCATTTCCATGGGCACTGGTTTCATCTGTCTTGCTCTTCCCTTTCATCCCCATAAAATATTTAACAAATGGCTTAGTCTCTATGCAGTCTAGCACTACACCACATTTTTGAGGAAAGCAAATAATAAAGTATCTAGATGTTCTGGCACCATCAGTGCACAAATAGCACTACACATCTTCATGTGAGTGTTCAAGGACTTCAGGCTCTCACTAAAAATGCTTCTGGTGCACTGCAGAAAACAAGCAGAGGTTCTTCTCCATAAAATTATTAGATATCTATCAACTAAATTACACTTAGCTAGAACTGAGTGTTTGTTTTGGATGAAGTATTTTCAAAGGGTACAAGATCTGTGCTGAATCCTGCACAGGCACTTCACAGAGGGATGATGGATAAGGAATCAAACCTCTTAGACACTGAAGGGATGAAAATGGCTCAGAACTTCAGCATACCTTGATGGTGCTCCTTACTTTGCTAACTTAGTTAGCAAGAGAGCCAACAAAACAGAATAAAGAGCAGCTATTTTCACAAGCAGGAGTGCAAGTTGTTATTTCTTTTAAAAATTTAGATTCTGCTGAGCATAGCAAAAGTTTGTAGAGCTTCAGATACGTACCCATTAATCATTTCAGAGTGAAAAAGAAAATCTTTATGGCTTTTGCTGTTGACTAGGAATATTGCAAATGAGTTACTACCCTTCTTTACAAAGGCTATTTTTAGCAGATATACTTATTAAACACTATCAAATATTTAAAATCTCTACATCCCTCTTCTTCAGCTTCTATAACCAAGATGTTTCAGCTATTTAAAGTAACATGCAAAACAAATGAACCTCTCTACTATGAAAAAAAAAACAGTTTAGCTTAAAAAAAACCCCACAGCCTTCAATATATAGCCAAGACCTGAGCCACAAACAAATGGAATGGAAAGAATCGGCAAAAGAGATATGTTTTCACTTGTTTCAATGCTGATGTCAGAGGGAAATTTACTTACAGAAATGGAATGGCTCTTGATTTATGGTGAGGGAACATTAAAAAAAAAAAAAAATCAACAAAGCACACACATGAGAAAGCTTACAGAAAGACATCTACATTTTAAGTCAAAGATGTTTCTAGAAATATTCATAGAATAAAATTTATAGAATCATAGAATTGTAGGGGTTGGAAGGGACCTTGAGAGATCATCGGGTCCAACCCCCCTGCCAAAGCAGCTCCCCAGCTCATACTGCACAGATAGGCGTCCAGATGGGGCTTGAATATCTCCAGAGAAGGAGACTCCACCACCTCCCTGGGCAGCCTGTCCCAGGGCTCCCTCACCCTCACTGGGAAAAAGTTCCTCCCCATGTTGGTGTGGAACTTCCTGTGCTCCAATTTGCAGCCATTGCCCCTTGTCCTGTCCCCACAGACCACTGAAAAGGGGCTGGCTGATTCCCCCTGCATCCCATACTTAAGATATTTATAAACACTGATTAGGTCCCCCCTCAGTCTTCTTTTTTCCAGACTCAACAGCCCCAGCTCTCTCAGCCTCTCCTCATAGGATAGATGTTCCAGGCCCTTAATCATCTTCGTAGCCCTTCTCTGGACTCTCTCCAGGAGATCTCTGTCCTTTTTATCCCAGGGAGCCCAGTACTGGACACAACACTCCAGGTGGGGCCTGACCAGGGCAGAGTAGAGGGGGAGGATCACCTCCTTAGACCTGCTGGCCACACTACTCCTGATGCACCCCAGGATCCCATTGGCTCTCTCAGCCACCAGGGCACACTGCTGGCTCATGGCCAACCTGTCGTCAAGCAGAACCCCCAGGTCCTTCTCCACAGAGCTCTTCTCCAGCAGGTCACCCCCAGCCTGTACTGATTCACAGGCTTTTTGCTTAGCTTGGGTAAGACACATTTGTGTTCTTGTACAGAGATTCTTGAACTGTGACAAGAACAGTCCAGTTTGGAGTGAGCAGCTGTCAAACCTGTTCATTTTGCAACCTTCAGTACATTTAGCAAGTTCTTATAACCCACGGTGGTTTCTGCTGCATACCCAAGAGTTCATCTACCATTGCAGTTGGCCATTGCAGGTTTATTTTCTGCGCTGGTGGACTGAAGGCTTAGAGGGCAGGCTCTTTCCCAAGGCTGCAGCAATGAGGAGCTCTGGGATTCAAGGAGCTCAGAACAACTGACCAAAAGCTATTTTTTTTTACTCTGTGTTACAGGTTAGGGATCAAAAGCTGAGGAAAAAGAAATGTGACTGCAACAAAACCAAATGTTTCTCAAAGCCTCAGAATAAAGGAGCTTATGAGATCAGTAGCTCCCAGATGAGAAGGGAGTTGGAGACAAAGAGTCTTGTCCTTTTCACACATCAGCTTCAAAAACTCAGAAATCCTTATTGAGATACAAGCAGAAGGAACTGCCTATGTGTTCCAGACCACCTCCTCTCTGTCCGCCAAATACAAGAGGGAGCTGGGAGAAGATACCAACTGTTCTTCCCCTCTGAGCTGTGATTCTGTGAAGTCCTGCCCATGAGGATTTTACTGTTCTCACCTTGTAAGGAGACAACTTCAGAATGCTCTTAAAACCCTTATTTGGCAGAAAACCCCACAACGGGCCTGTCTTCAACTAGTAAATAAACAGGTCTCACAAGCAGCCCACGTGCCATGTAAAGATTACAGCTCCTTATGGCAATAAAGCACATCTTGTGTTTCAGGCAGAAATCACAACTCAATCAACAGATGAGGTTTTTGGGTTTAACACACAGTTGATAAGCTATCTTCAGTTATCTGCAGCTCCCCTCGCTCAGCCCACAGCAGCATGTACTGCAAGACAAAGTCTCAGAGATTACTTTGCTAACATGACAGTGTCCACCTCACCCCCCCAAAAAAATTATCAAGGCTCCAGAGAGCTGATCTGAACCTCCCCCCCTTTAAACCAGAAAGCAAACTCAAACTCTCTGCTACTTTTCCTACATCTGTATTATGTCAATTCTCAGCATCATCTGCCAAGATGCTGAGCATACAATTCTTTTAGACTATTTCTATCTTTTGGGAAAAGGATGAACACACACACTTCTGTTTCATTTTTGTTCTGTCTGGTAAGTTCTGCTCCACATTGCAGAAAGGGGGAGGTTACATGAGCCCAGACATCTCGAAAAATTTAGGTGACACTCAGCCACAGTTACCTTTATTTTCCAAACACCCATCTACATACTCTGATATATTGAGCAGTTCATCCCAACTGCACTCACTAGAAAGAAAGCAGACCAGGTAATGGTTGAACTATAGCCTTGAATGACTGGCATTTTAAGCAAAAAAAGACATACTGAGTCAATTAATAATAAACAGAAACATTTCCACCACCCATTGTATTTCAACATCCATTACAAAACCATTTTAAGTGTCTTGGATGTGACAAGAGCTTGCAGCAAGTCAAAACTTAACACAGATTTATCTACTACAGATGAGGCTTTTCTTTTCTCCAAAGGGAAGAAAATTAGAGAAGAATCTTCTGTGGTATTAACTCTGCATATTATGGATGAAATATTTCTGCAGGTATTTAAATAAAAGTGGTTCTTTATGAGATACTGCTGCTTAGTCAATTAAGCACACAATCATAAAAAAACGTGTCTTACAGCACAATGATGTGTATTTGGTCAAACAGCAGGCCAACAGTTGACAGCCCAGTTCTTGACACCTCAAGAGCAGCTGCATGGCATTGAGAAATAAGTGTTTTCACAATGACTAGGCATACCAAAATTGGCCAAGAATTTACCCAATGTACCAGAACAACTACTTCAAATCCATTACAGTCTACTGAGCAAACACATGCACTAACATCATAATTCAACTATGTCAATAACCCTTTTATGATGCTTTATTCTCTTTGAGTAAGAAAGTTTGAAAGTTTAGGGGGTTTCAAACAAACATCAAATTGGGATCAGGATTAGCAGGTGCCCACAGCATACCTGAACTTCAGACAAAAAGTTTGCCACATGTGACTAAAATACAGAAACTGTACTTTTTAGACACAATCCAATTCTATATTGCCCACTGTCACACAAGACAAACAGACTTCTCCATCAAGTTTAAGATCTCACCCCAAACTCCATACAAGACGTGTTGATTCCTTCTCTTTCCATACCCATTTGCCCCCACAGCTGACAGGTCTTACTAACTCAAGTATTTTGAGCATTCACTTAGTTTTACAAAACACCTGCATATGCCAGAAATCACACTGGAAAAAACACAAACAACAGAAAATAAACTCTTTGGGGACCCAAAATAGTCATGACAAATTTTTACTTGATCCGAAACAAAGCTTCTATTTCTGTTCTGTACTTTAAGCTCATTTTACAGTACAACAGCAGCATGTGGAAGCAAGACAAGGAAATGTGGCTGTACAGTAAAAGGGGAAAAAAAAATTTAAAAGGTGTTTGTGGCATGATGGGACATCCTGACCACATTATTGAGGGCTTGGCACGGGACACTCCCGTATTTCATGTCTAATAAAAGATAAAGTTGAAGTTGACAAGATACATATCTGTAAGAGAACCAGGCATATGACCATGGTTTTCCATAAAGCCAGTGGTGGGTTAGGGTCTCAATGGCAAGTGTCCAAACCTACCTCAAAAATCAAAACCTTTACCAATCCCTCACAAATGTACATGTTGAATGATCTACATATGTTGGCTCATCTCTCCCAGCTTTTGGAAGGAACCAAGCCAAATTTCTGCCAAGAGCACAGGCTATTATTTCACTCAAAGCATTAGAAGTGTACAGTCCAGTTTCCTTAAGCTGTTCAAATACAAAGAGACAGTGTGGGTGTATGTATACACACTTAAAAGCAACTTTTAAAAGAGTCTGTTGGACCAATAACTGCATTGTCAATGTCCTGGATAGTTCTGAAAATGCTTAGTGCTTAAAAACCAATGTGTAGTGAAGAACTGTCCTCTGTACCCTTGAGCTTGCTTGGTTTGAAAAGGCTGAAAGAAGAGTCTGCCACAATAAAATGCTTCATGGGAGCACCTGCATAAATCTTGTTTAATAATACAAGAAAAATCAACTTTTTCCTGTTACATAACTTGTCAGAAATGAGTGACCAAACAAGACACTACATCCCATTCTCCTGAACAGCAAAAGCAGGAAACAACCTGGAGTACATACATGCAGCCTAGGAACACTAAAACTGCTTCCACATGTTAAGTCAGTGCCAAAGAAGCTGCTGTAATCTGCCTCACACTTCCACACTCGGTCCTCTCATCAGGCCAGAAACAAACATTTGTGCAGCCACACAGTTATTTGCTGGGTCATTTTTCAGCCAGATGAACCCCCATTCGGCTCACCACAGGGTTCATAAATACAATGGAAAATACAAAGGTAGGAATGAGCAACCAGGGTGAGAAAGCTTAAGCAGGTTGTTGTCCAATATAAAATCTCAGGCAAAGCTGGCACATCACAGCACTGTCATGAATGTCTTGGAAGCCAGACGTGTTTAAGACTCATTGGTTAGGGAAGCTGAAGTGAGAACAGGGACTGTGTTTACTGCCTGACAATGGGGTTAGGTGCCCAGCAGCATGGGTAGGCACTTCTGTAAACACTGCTACATACCTACACAGCTTTGCAGATCTCCTCTCGAAGCGGAACTAGGAGAACCCTCAAGTGAACTCCAGGTCCCAACAAGTTCAGCAGCGAAACTTCCTGCAGACTTTAGACAGGTTAGGGCATCCCACAAACAATGCTCCCATTCAGGCAAGTTCTGCCCATGTACTGACACTGAGAGGGCTTTGACAAAAGTCCACAGCCCCCAACTGCTGACATGTCCACAACACGAGCACCAGCACAGGTGGGGGTTGCAAAGCAAGGGAAAAGGACGGCACCACAGCAGACAAACCTCTGCACAGCTTAGGCTGACGTAGCATCACATCCTCAAAACCTCTGGCAATAAAAGACTCTCCCCAGCATTGAGCACACTCTTTACAAACTGTATAACAACATCTGAGGCAAAACAACTCAACTGTAGAAAAAAAATACTTCCCTTGAAAGAAGGCTCCCTCACCTGTGTCAATGACAGTAATCATGTGGAGATGCCCAGCATGCCCAGTGGCCCCCAGAAAGGTCCTTTCATGCCAGAACTAAGTTACCAGGGATAGTCACAGCATAAAAAGCTGTTCCTCCCAAGCACTGAGTTCAACAGCACCCAGTGCTGTTTATTAAAATTAATCCTTCCCCTCCCTCTTACAAACCTTTCGTGGCATACCCAGGTATTTCAGCTTGATCAAAAAGCATAAGGAGCAAGAACCTGACCCAAAAAGTCTCTTGTCATTGTTTCTGGGCACCCTAAAAGCTGCCTGATTAACACACCTCCTGAAAGGTGAGTGGAAGCACAGTTACGACACAAGCAATACAAGAACAGGTGGGGGAGCAGACAGAGGAGACACGTTTTTCCAAATGCCTAAAAATAAACAAATCAAACAGCATGTGACTATTTCAGAATATTTTAATGCAAACAGGATTACTTTACAGGCAAGCTCTTCCACAATAGAAACAGGAAGCAATGCAAGTGAAGAAAACAAATTCACATATTTGAAACAAGTCCTAAAGTCACTGGGAGGTCATCATTTAGAGGGCATCAAAGAGAGGAAGAGACACCCCTACACCAATTAAATGGTATCACACAGTCCCTCTGAGATGTGAGAGTGATGAAAAGGCATATTCAACTCAAGGATTTATCAGAAGAGCTGCTGCTGTCAGAAAGGCAATCACCAACAGGACGTGAGGAAGGAAACTTCACCTGAAGTTACAACTGCAGTTCTGGTCACTCACACTCAGAACAGGTAAACCCACCCTATAAATGAAGAAAAGGGCAACTGAGATGTTCACATGATTGGGAATACTGATTTATCAGAGGAGAAACAGCAGAAAAAGCTACTTTAACACAAACAGGTACAACCAATAGAGTAAAAATTTATACTGGAAATTGTGGTTTTCACCAGCCACAATATTAACAGTCTGGAACCACATCCAATAGAAGCAACAGGGCAAAAATTAGTTTCAAAGTGAAAATTTATAAGCTCACAGGGAAGATTCGATGACCTGATTGTCTTCAACAGGTAACTAGATTTTCTAACCAAGGTGTCCCCAGACCTATCTATGGCCCTGCATGCTCTAAGTTCTGAAGCTGACACAACTCAGGAAGTAAAATAAAGAAGGAGAAAGATAAGTTCATTTTTGTGAAGATACTGAAATATTACATACATCTTTGAATACTGAAAACAAAATTTAAAGTATAACATGCACAGTGATGATGTTTCAGCATCTTCATGTTTTATTCATTAACTGGAATAAGACCTAACCATCAGTCTAAAGCTGCTTCTCATAAATTACAGAGGTTTGTATTATTTTATTAATACCCAATTAATTCATCCTACAGGGCATAATCATAATACATATGTGTTTCAGAGATCAAAATTTGATTGATTTGGATCGGGTTTTTTCCACCTTGACGAAAAGAGAAGGTCAGATGATACCTTTCATTTTATCTTCCTTTATTAGCTGAAACAATAGCAACAAAAGCTACAAGGCAAGCATTCTCAGCTTGTCCTATTTCAGATGCTCTAGGTTATGTCACTTGGACACATATTCTACTAGCACATAAAAAAGTCTGGTAGCAAGTACGTATTAGCTGATGTGTAGGTACGCCTTGCACTACACTACAGTGAGCCATAGCTCACACGTAAAACAAGTTTAGATGAACATCTGCTCAGCAAAAGGTGGTGGCCATGACTCAATAAGTCATCATTCCCCCCTCTTCAATCACTCCAATACAGCCTTAGGGATCAAACTGCTTCCCAAGTCAGCTGCCTGTTCAGTGAGACAGACAAAAGCACCAGTAGCCTTTGAATACTAAGAAGTCAGTAGTATTTTTGATGTTGAGAGCACACGAGTTTCCCAGACTAGTGAAGGTAATTTTACATCATATCCCAACTCCCTACTGGAATTTTAATTGATTGGGGCATTCTTTATTTCCTGCCCTAAAGCACCATTTAGAATTACTTGCTAAATCTCTGTTGCCTTTACTATTACAATTTGAATAGCTAGATGTCAGAGAAGGAAGAATGATCTCTACACAGAGATATATAAATACCTTAAATAAATACCTTGCAGATGAGAGCCTGAATCATTCTTAACATTCTGTTTCAGAAAATCTCATCTGAAGGTAGAAAAACAAACAATAACCCAACTCAATATCATTTCAATGCCACCTTTCATCCAGATAGAGGTTTAATCCTTCAAGAAATAAGCCTGGGCAAGTATCTTTTAGAAAGACAGATTGGCATTTTAAAAAAAGCAAAATCCACTTGCAAAGAGGGAAAGGTTTGTGCATTTCTGGTTTTGAAAATGTGGAAAAAAGATATATTTTAAAGCATCATTGACACACAAGATATATATAATGAAAAAAAAATTACCAACTGTCTAGGGCTTGCTGAGCAAGTTCACATCAGTATAATTAAACACAGAAACAGGGGTGCAAGGGACTCACAGGGTCATTCCCTGCACTGCTGCAGGGCCATATATTGAACTATCTAGGGCAACTTGCACGATGTCCCTGCACAGGCCACACAAGAGCTCTGCAACCCAGCAGTAAGGTTTTGACAATTCTACTTGCTTTGTAACCTAAAAAGGTTAAAGGAGATGTAAAGAATGAACAACAAAACCAGGTAAGGCATCTCTTGTTCCAATGGAAATTTTTTTTAAGGATAGCCTGTGCTAGCCTTGTGCCTAAAGCTCATTTGTGTCACATCACTTCCCAGAGATGGAACTTCTGGTCTACCAGTGACCTTCAGCATCACAAGCACCTTACCACACTCGGTGGTCACAGTCTCCAAAACTGCAACACTAAAAAACAATGTACTAGAGTTACAGGTTTAGTTTGAGTTTCTGTAACCCAACAGATTTTACTGCCTTTCCCTGAAAAAGATTCATTATCTCACCAATTTTCATTTTCACCAGTATAAGTGCAAATGAGATACTCATTAGAAAATCCCAACAGTAGCAGTTCAAACAGCTTGCCTCCACCCCACCCCCCACCCCCAGTCTCATTTGGGAATCTCCTACTTCCTACTGATTTTTAAGGGTCATTCCTCACTTCATTTTCACATAATCCCTAAACAACCATTATCACATCTTTTCACAGCATGAGATAAAATATAGAGTGTGCTTCATAAACAGTGGAGACCTTAAGATTACATTCTTGGTGGGACACAGCATGATAAGTATTTCAGGACATCCCTGAAATACCCTACGATATACAACATGCAGCCAGTGGAACAATCTCAAAAACAAATATGCTTTGACTTATTGAAAAAAGAAAGAAAGAAAAAACACCCCAAAACCTTCTTCCCCCAGCCCAAGCTGGCCATTGAACAGCTCAGATTGTGATTTCCTTTTTAAGGGTAGCAAAGATCCTGAGCTACATAAAGCTACTTAAAACCATTTTTAAAAAATGCTTTTTCATTAAGCTTAAAAAATAAGTGGCAACTGCTGTTTTAGAGCACTGCACAAGTTAGTGAACATCACACAAACTTTCTGAAGCTAAATTTTAAGGTGACATTCAACACAACTACTCTTAGAGGAAGGTATTTAACAAAAATAATGAGGACGTGGCAGATTGTCGTTAGCTATGCTGGCATCTCAACCACTTCCTACAGACTGTAGGGAATAGAAACCCAGCCCTACTTCAGTGCAGCTAGACGTAGCTTCATGGGTTATCAAACAGGACTCAAAGTAAGCAAATACATTACTCACCATACCAAAGAGGTAACACAAACTGTTCTCCAAGGTGCAGCACATTTCAAAACATTTTATCACGATGAAAATTTGTGATGCATATTCATTCTTTTAGTGTTTGTTAGGAGAGACAACAAAGAAAATCAGCTGCACCATGTGGGAGCAAGCATATTAATGGAGGATCAAAAAAGTTTTTTAAAATCATTCTATTTTAGTAAAATACACAATATTCTTGTTTGCATTTATATCAGTACCTGTTATGCCACAAACCACATGGAACAGAACAGCCCAGCGTAGTTACTCAGCAGTGGGCGCAGACATCATGAGACACCACGGTGGATATGGGTAGGATGACATCCAGCTGTCTCCCCATATTGGTAAGCAGATCAGGATGGACTTGTTGTCAAACAATTTCAAGTCTGATAAGTATCCACAAATCTGTTCCTCATTATGTGGAGTTCCTCCCATGCATACACACCAAACTCAGAGAAGAGCTTTGTTGGGTGTTTGCACATGGCTCCTTATTTCTGCGTGGAAATAGCTTGGAAGAAGTATTTTTGAATGCCTGTTTTAGCATAAACCCCACCAGCCTCTCTCTGTAGGGCTGGTCTAACTTACTCATTGTGCAGAACATTTTTGCTCATTCCTATCTCCATGAAAAAAAAAAAGGTCTCAAAATTTCCATTCACCACTTCAGCTGTAAATATCACACAACCAACCAAAACCCACCATCATCCACGGCTACAGCCTGATGCCGAGTCCCTCTTGTCCCACTGATTAGGTAGAAAGCCACTGAAAACAAGTTAGGAAATGGAAATTTGGACATTATTTGAGCTTCTCTGTTTTATCCAAACATCAGCTGAGAAGCATTCAACAATGCTGCAGGTTCTCTCATAAACTCCACGCTGCTCCATAATTACACAGGACCTGCACGTGTATTCAAAAGCAGCATTTATTTAGGCTCACAACAGCTGTATTAAAGCCATGTGTAAAGAACATTGTTCCTGGTCTGAGAAGCAGTGACTAGTGGTTTTGTTTTCCACATAAATCACACAGAATAAAAGCTTGATATTATCTAATGCCACCAAAGCAGCCCAATTAAAGCAAATCAGTAGAGGTATATATACCCTCGAGCGTGTAACTCTAGGAAGACCGGAAGCCTTTGAACACGTATTTTTATGGGTTTTATATGTTCCTGGAGTCATCCAAATAATAAGCTTATACCTAATAATGAAAATATTCCTTCATCCACCATTACCCACTGAAAACAACAAAATCAACACACGAATTTTGGTTCTTCAGACATTCCAAGAAGCAACAGCCACTAGGATATTCCCAGATGACCAACAGAGTGGGGGATGCAGTAAAGAAACCCAAAAAAGACATGGATGAATTGTTCAAAAAACAAAGTCCACTCCAATTATTGACATTTTGGATTCCAATTTTTCAGATTCGAAACCACAAGCTCAGCACTGTGGCACACAGTCGGGTAGGTGGTCAGCTGTGTGCTGAGGATCGTGACTGTTCTGCAGCATGCTTACACAGACAGCTTTTGCCATTTAAGGGTTTGCTTACCCCTCACAGATAAAACTAGCATCTCAAAAAAAAAAAAAAGGTCCTTCTCTGATTTGGCTTAACTGCTGTTACTCACAAATGCAAGAAAGACCTTTTGCCACAGTCCATCCTTGCAAGATAAAGTCCTTCAACTCATCACCTATACCTATGATAAGCAGTATACTTGACTTAAATCCACACCTCTGCTATTTATAACAGAATTTCAGTGAGTTCACTAAAGCTCTCAGATCCCCATAACCTTAAGCCACTTCCTTAGCTTTGCAGCTTTTAGCTAAAGGGCAACCCAAGCTGCTTCCACTCCCCAAAACCACATTGCAGCATTCTGGACAGAGCTATAAGGTGTTCTACTGTCTACCAGTATAGATATAAGCCAAGTTTATTAGTCATAAATAAATAAATAAAGGGGATCCAGAGATAAGGAAGATATGGGGGGTTGTAGATATACTGAGGATTGCACACTGACCATCACAGCTATCATGAGCTCAACAATTAAACCCTGGAAAGAATCCAGTTACAGGCACGGGCTGCACTTCGTGACTGATGGTGCCATTGCACAAAAGAAGTATTTGAAAAGTAACTACAGCCCTTTGCATTTACAGCCTACCCTGAGCAGAAAACACTATACTGGGTGTTTTCCTTGGAAAACCCTGTAAAACAAGTTTGGTGACACTCACTGCAGCTTGACCTGAATCCAACAACAGTTAACAAGTTTAATAAAATTCTCCAGTAAAAAACATGCAATGGTTGGTCAAGAAAAATCACAAAGATCAGGCCACATTTCCAAGATTACTGAGCCCAACACAGAAAGAAATATACCTCTACCAGTACTGGCAAAGTGTGACCATTACCTGCTGCCCTACCATACCAGCTTCCTTCTAGTCTTCTGGGGCATGTGAGCCCCAACACCAGAACCATCACCCTACCCTACTTAGTTTGCCAACAGGGGTTGACAAGGTCCTTAAAGAAATGTGTACATTATTTCAGTGATTCCAGGGTAGTACATAATATTTTCCCTTCTTTTAGGAGGCCTTGACATGTCACCTTATGCTCTGTGCTGTACCACCACAACAACGTGCTGAGTCCTCAAAACCATTTTGTATTAAAAAATAGAATACATGACTCAGATTGTTTAAAGACATATATGCTTACTCAAAAAAAACTCCACCCCAAAATATCACCTCTAATAGCAATATATAGTATAGTCTCCAGAACTGTCAAGTACTTGGCTACAAAACTTCCAAGCAATTGAACTGAGGCACCTGTGAAACACTGGGTTTTCTTTAAGAACTGCAGAAATCAGCATTATTAAACACCCCAGGGGAACTTCCCTGCTGACCAGCCCTTATGTAAATTTAATGCAACCGAATACCAAGATGATCAATTTTCACCTTTTATCTGGAAGTGCTCCATGGAAGAAAGACTTTCTCTCCCACAAATGGATATTTCCTGCTAGTCATTCCCTCTTATCTGGTTGCTGAAGTCCTTGACAATACCAGTTCCCACACTCTCACTTCTCAGGCAGCCACCCTCAACCACAAAGATACAATCAGACTCAACTGCTACCCAAACTCTACACGTGGCATTAAATCCCCATCAAATACTCATAGGTTTTAAATGAGAAAGTGTAAAAACTGTGAGAATGTGTATAGTGGATGCAGCTTAAATATAACATGGTTTAATTGCATAAAGATGTGAATGCACTAATAAGATAATAGTTTTTGTTCTGCTAGCTAGGCAGCGATTCTCACTCTGGGCACAAAGTCAAACAGCTCAAACTGTCACCAGCACCTGCATCGTACCCCCACCTACACAGCAAACAGTTGACAGTGAAAGACAAACCCATGTGATTTCTGCTCAGCAGCTTTTAGCAAAACCAGACTCAAGAGAAGCTAAATGGTCCATTAAACGGCCATGCCAAAAGAAGTTTGTTTTTCACAATATACAATTAAGTCACTTTTTCCATCCCCAAGATATCCATTTAAGAGGCATGTAAAAACTCAATACTTCATCACAGGTAAGTTAAAAATGTGTGTGCAAGCTGTAAGCTGCTGCTTCACCATTCCCAGACATAACATGTCTAACAATATGTTCAGGTCTTTTTTACTATGACAAAAGAAATCTGGCCTGATCCTTCAGGGAGCTACTACCAGAGAGGTGAGATGGCTTCTTGGCCCTCTGGGAACAGAGATCTCAAGGAAGGAGGAGAAACAAAACCCCAGTGTTTGGTGGGCTGCAAGGAGGTCTTCGATCCAGCTCATATACACATTTGAACAGTGCCATAGGTATTCACCAGTAAACAAAAGCTCTGTCCATTACAGCTTGCAGTTTATCATGCCCCTCAAGATAATGGGTACTGAAAGCAAACAAACAAACCAAAAACAACCCCACTACACAAAAGAAAAAAGAAAATCAGAAAACAGATCCAGACACCTGAGAAACTGCTTATTACATGATAGTAATTCCCATATAACTGGAGATTTTGTTTTCCCTAGCAACACAGTGTGGATCTAGGACTGCTCGATGTTCCCCCCTGCAAGCAGCCCTATTAGTGAGGCCATACTTAGGCCAAATATTGTGGAAAATTCATCTGGAACAAGTTTCACTTGCTCTTTGCTACAGATAAGTACTCCAGAGTCTTTGTTCAAAAACAAAGGCTACAAAGGAGCAAATACATTATTTAAGGGAAACTCGAATGCTGTTTCAGAAAAGCAAGAGCCTAAACTTGAAGTAAAAGCACAACAAGACTACAGCTCTGCTCTGTTCAGCTCAACAGTACCAGCAAGCATCTTCCCACTTCTAAAAATAAGGATTTTTTTTCCCTCCAATCTGCAGGAAGGACTTGGGAACCATCAGAGTCACATATAGAAGAAAAACAAGGACAAGAACTGCATTGCCCAAAGGACTCGTCCAAGACACAGATCCTGTACTGGAGTTGAAAGTGCACATATTTGGGCAAAGTACCAAAAATACAAAGAAACTCACTCTTGGTTGTCCTTCCTGAAGATCACCCTGCTGTAAAGGTCACGCAGCAGAAATGCTTCCTCTGTATTTCATAGGCTGCTGATGCCACCTGGGGAAAATGCGTCAAGCCAGTCACTCCCAGCGCATTAAGGAAAACCAGTTACAAGACAAAAGCTTTCCTCAACTTTGAAGAGTGTTTACAAATGCGATGAATGCCAGAGTGTGTCCTAGCATGCCAGCTTGAAAATAAGTCAAGCACCTGGCCCTCAGCACAAAAGGCTGACTCACCTGTACAGCATCTATTATCCTCTGAAAAGACCCCAAGTTTAGCAGTCCTGGACACAAAGTACTTTCAGGAGGCTAAGGGGAGCGTGACTTTTCCTCCTCCTCTCCACCTGCACTCACTGCAGATCAAAGCTGTGGGACAGCTTCCCAAGCCAGGGGACAAGGTGACTTGCATACATGCTATCACTTCCTCATGCTGCACAACCACCCCCTGACAGCAGCACCCCCAACTGCACTCCAAAGGGGGGAAAGAAAAACAGCACAGAGATGAAGAGCTACAAATACAATCATAGAATCATAGAATGGCAAGGGTTGGAAGGGATCATAAAGCTCCAACCCCCCTGCCACAGGCAGGGACACCAACCTCAGGCCTGGATCTACACATGGTTGCCCAGGGCCCCATCCAACCTGGCCTTGAACACTTCCAGGGATGGGGCATCCACCACCTCTCTGGGCAGCCTGTTCCAGGACCTCACCACTCTTTCCATAAAAAGCTTCCCCCTAATATCCAATCTAAACCTTCCCTCCTTCAGCTTTAAACCATTCCCCCTTGTCCTGCCATTATCTGCCCTTTTAAAAAGTTGATTCCCCTCCTGTTTGTATGCTCCCTTCAGGTACTGGCAGGCTACAATGAGGTCCCCCCGCAGCCTTCTCTTCTCCAGGCTGAAGAACAATCACCTATTGCTTAAGCCTACACTCCATGAAGCTCTAATATCAGTGTTACTCCCCATCCCATCCTGCAGCTCCCCTTAAAAACTGCATAAAACTGAGCAAGCACTTTAGCACAAGACTTTATCAACTACATCAGGAGGAAATTGTACTTTTCTTGTTCCCATTATACCCCCACCTCCTCTGCTAGGTTTGTGTGCTTTTTTAGTTTTTTCCTTCCCCTGCACAGAACTCCGAGCTGGAACTCAAGAAAGGTCTTCTGGCTGCCTTCAGTGTGAACACTGCTCAAAATGAATAAATAAATAAATAGAACAAAAGAGGGAATAAAAAAATCAGCTTGCTCGTGACAGTTGGGAGACATCAAACTTGCTTCATTATCATTCCCACTACCATCCAAACAGATTTGGCTATGTATTATCGTCAATTTCATTTACTTACAGAAGAAAAAATCCATAAAATGAAAGTCATCACTCTTATAAGCCAACATTGCACCATAACGTGCAGTGCTAGTCCTCCTGAATGATATCACAGAGTCACAGAATCAGAGTTGTAGGGGTTGGAAGGGACCTCGAGAGATCATGGGGTCCAACCCCCCTGCCAAAGCAGCTCTCCAGCTCATACTGCACAGATAGGCGTCCAGATGGGTCTTGAATATCTCCAGAGAAGGAGACTCCACCACCTCCCTGGGCAGCCTGTCCCAGGGCTCTGGCACCCTCACTGGGAAAAAATTCCTCCCCATGTTGGTGCGGAACTTCCTGTGCTCCAATTTGCAACCATTGCACCTAGTCCTGTCTCCACTGACCAAAGAAAAGGGGCTGGCTGATTCCCCCTGCACCCCATACTTAAGATATTTACAAACATTGATTAGGTCCCCACTCAGTCTTCTTTTCTCCAGGCTGAACAGCCCCAGCTCTCTCAGCCTTTCCTCATAGGATAGATTTTCCAGGCCCTTCATCATCTTCGTAGCCCTTCCCTGGACTCTCTCTGTCCTTTTTATCCCAGGGAGCCCAGAACTGGACACAATCCTCCAGGTGGGGCCTGACCAGGGCAGAGTAGAAGGGGAGGATCAACTCCTTAGACCTGCTGGCCACACTCCTCCTGATGCTCCCCAGGATCCCATTGGCTCTCTTAGCCACCAAGGCACACTGCTGGCTCATAGCCAACCTGTTGTCAACCAGGACCCCCAGGTCCTTCTCCACGTCTTGTACCTGCTTTTCCTCCACACTGGTGACAATGCTAGAAGGCCACTGTAAAGGAAATCCTCACACCCAAGCTTTGAAAGGACTATGAAAATCTGAATGAGAAGAGATCCAAAAATTTTCCCCACTTCAAGGAGAAAGCTGTATCCTCCCCAGCATCGCTCATTTCAAACTGCGATGCTTCCAGTAATCCACAAGTGATCCTTTTACTCTCAGGAACATAAACTTTACATAACATGAAGAGACAGTTCCTTGTGATTTGTTTAAGCTAAATCCAAATCCAAGCTATATGGTGTTTGAGCCAAAGAAAAACGGAGCCTCTACATGCTTGGGCTGTCAACTAAAACAAACACATTAACTCCCACAGTATGTATTGGGGAAATTGTGGGGGATCATCTGAGATCAAAGTTTTTTTCTGCATGGCTGCCACACACCTACGTGGCCACTTTATGCTGTAGGAATGCTACCAAGGCAGCCACTCTCCTGGCACAGCGCTGAAGCTATCAACAAAGAAGGACACAAGCACCTAATACAGATATTTAATTTTACTGGTAACACACACAGCTACTGTAATTGCATGGTAGAGTCCAGTCCTGCAGTAGCTTATCCTATGTTACATCTGGGCTGACAATTTCCCACCCTACATTCAAGTCCCAGTAAAATAAAACATATGCCCAGGAGCAACACACAGCGCTAATTCAGCTGATACCTTGTTTAAAAACCCTAAAATGGATCACCCTCCCTGAACTGGCTCACCATTCAGTGCCAAGAAAAAGGACAGGGACATGAGGATGGGACAGGCTGTGACACAGGGAACATATGTACTTCCACTAGCTGGAGTGACCATGAGACTCAAGTAGAAGTCAACACAAATACAGCCAGTAATTTTTTAATTATTTTAACCACAACGTTGCTCATCTTTTCTTCCTGTTGTCTTTACACATAAAGGGCACCACCAGCGATGCCTGATGTTTCCATGAACAAAGCATAAAGATGTTTTACACCAACAAGGCCGATCACAAAGCTCGTGTGTGCTAGGAGCAGAATGAGGGAAGAGTCACGGTGTTTTGAGCACAAGCAATACCAGTACCACTGAAAGGGCACGAGCACAGGTGCTTGGCAAAGTGCAGCCTTTCTGTTCATGACTCAGCTTAAAAACGCAAAGATAAAACCTGCACGAAGGGGCTCCGCTGCCAAAGTGCCTCAGAAAACACAGAGGACCTGCAGAAAAGACAGGCAGAGGGGGCAGTTACACAAGAGTTTTTCCTCTGGTGGTAAAACAGACCTCATTGCTGCGTATCCCGCATCTCCCCCCTGCATCTGGTACCAGCATCACTGCTTGCTGCCCCTCAGATGTGCTGACAGAATTGTGAGAGGCTGACCAACAAAGCAGAACTGAAAAATTAATCAAAGGGAGGGGGGAAACCAAGCAAAACCACCCATGCCCCTTAACAATCCCACTCCTTTTGAAAGCTTACTGCTTCATTTTATACCCAGTTTTCTCTCCACCAGGACCAAAACCTCCATTTTAATTGTGCTCAGTAGCACTGAAATGATCTAGTAGATTACCTGCCCAAACACTAGGTTATACAAATCACCAGGCATCTATGAGCTCAACATGTGCCTATGAGGAAAGGCTGAGAGAGCTGGGGCTGTTCAGCCTGGAGAAAAGAAGACTGAGGGGGGACCTAATCAGTGTTTATAAATATCTTAAGTATGGGGTGCAGGGGGAATTGGCCAGCCCCTTTTCTTTGGTCTGTGGGGACAGGACTAGGGGCAATGGCTGCAAATTGGAGCACAGGAAGTTCCACACCAACATGAGGAGGAACTTTTTCCCAGTGAGGGTGCCAGAGCCCTGGGACAGGCTGCCCAGGGAGGTGGTGGAGTCTCCTTCTCTGGAGATATTCAAGACCCATCTGGACGCCTATCTGTGCTGTATGAGCTGGGGAGCTGCTTTGGCAGGGGGGTTGGACCCGATGATCTCTCGAGGTCCCTTCCAACCCCTACAATGCTGTGAAAATAAAACCTCTAGAAAACTCCAAAACTATACTACAGAGCAAAGCTGGAATATAATTACCTTAACTAATGCAAATACCCTTTTCTGGAATGCCCGACAGCTATTCATAGAATCAGCACAGTCTAAGTTTAACACTTTTCACTACGTGGCTCTCAAAAGGCTATTTTTGTTTGCTGTGGAAGGAGGTTGGGTGTTTCAAGATGAAGGATAGATGGAAAAGGAATCCTAACATTCCCCTTATAGCACACTTCAAAATTCAGAGATCCCTTTAAAATCATAATTTTTCTCACTAGTGAGATAGAGGTAGCAATGCTTTGCTATCACAGGACAAAAAGATATAAAAGGGTTTATATCCAGAGACACTGAGTGCTACAGAAAAGAAAGAATGATCCTCTTATTCCCTACAAATGCTTGATAATGTCCAGAAAATAAGTGATGAAGATACTCTCTGAATATGGTAGAAAACAGGTTGTACAAGATGAAAATAGCATTCTACATCAATAACAGTACTTGGCCATATATACACAGAGGAACCAAGCTAAGACTGAACAAGCAATCACTTTTGAGACATTTTTCTAACTTCTGGGTGCCAAACTCTGAAACAAAGCTTTTATATGCAATTTATATATACCTCAAGAGACTCCAGGTAAAAACACTGGGATTAAAAAAAAAAGAGGAAAAAAAATTGCAGAAATTAAGAAAGAAAACAGGAGTTTTATTAAAGCAATCCCTCTAAACTTTTACCCCAAAAAAAAAGCTCTTTCATCATTAAATTTATTACAATTACAGTGAAACGCTGACCTGGTCAAAAGAGGTCAATGCTTGAAGACTAGCAAGTAGAAGATCTGAATGTCACTCAGGTGAAGATGAGGCACTTTGAACTGGTAATATTTGAAGAATTAAAAAAGACAACCCCACACACCTCTCCCTCATCTCAACCACCTTCAGATTTTACTGTATATAGTCCAAGCCAAGTGTGAAAAGTGTCTGCCTTAGGACAAACTCCAAATCTACTGCTATCAACTTATCTTAAATAAACTGTTTGTCCACGTTAAGTAAACTATTTGACAGAAAAACGTCTGTTGGAAAAACTGATATACATTTTTTTGAGAAGTGAAAATAAATAGTATGGGTTTGGTCCTAAAAATAATCACCACAAGAGGAGTCTCAGTGTTTCTATGGGATACTTCCATGGGTGAGGCTACGCTGGCATTCGAGCACCCAATGAACTGAGCCAGTCTTTCAAAACAACTGTCTTGTTAACACGATTCATTCGGATGGTCTGCTGTTGTACTGTTCTGCATCCCAAAGGACTAACAAACAAGAATTTTAATTAGAAATTTGTATTTTTAATTAGACATTTTTAATTTTTTTAAAGTACTTTTAGTTTTTAATTGCAATTTAATATAGAAATTCAGTAGACAGACACTTCCACTGTGTACTGATTTCTATATCACTGATACATATCTGACAATGCCCATCATACAATGCCTAGAACAGGCTGGTGCAGCCAATGCATTCACTTTCCTATGTGAGGAGATGCCAGATTTACCTGCCCAAACCACATCATCTCTAGTAAGGAAATGATAGCTGAAAGCCTTCAAAATCAGGTAGGGAAGAATTCAGAAGGTAAAAAAGCAGCAAGACATGTGCTAGGGACTGGAGAACCATCAACACCAGGGATTACAACCCAGCCTGCAGCAAGGACTAGGGGCTACACTGCATCTATTACAGCTTCCCCAGGGCAAGGGCTGATATCACAGCAGGGCAAAGCTGATGAGGAGGCAGAGGCAGATCACTCCTGGCCCATACTGCTGGCTGCCTACCATTGCTCTCAGACACGGAGATCCCTGCAAGCCTGTGTGGGTGGCACCTGGAGGGCTGCACTCTGGCAGCTCTGAGGATGCCAGCTCCAGAGCTCCACCTCCCAAGAGATGCCAGTCTGGTAACTTCTCTTGGTCTGCTCTCAGAGGTGACAATGAAGGTCAAGTGTTAAGTCTCACTGAAGAGTGAATAAAATTCTGGGGCTGCTGCATGTACCTGAAACAGGAAGAATATCTGTGTCCTATGCTCAGCATATAGTATTTCATCTGTGAGGCTGCTAAAAAGAGCATCAGAAGTTGGATTAAAAAAATATGTGGGAAAAGATCCTGATTAGCCCTGTAATGCTCCAAGTGAATTAATGCAAGAAAATAAGAACAGTCAAAAGCAATCAAGGTATGAATGTGTGTCATGCAAGTGTAGCTTTCTCTTGGCACTATATTAAGATTTCTTTTTAAAAAACTTAATAGACAAAATTGCATACTGCCAAAAAAGGGGGTAGAATGAATACCATTCTCTACGTTGCCTTTTGTATTATTACAAAGGAAATACTATGTGTAGTAGAGAATGTTTCTGGTTATTAAATTTTATGTTTCTATATTCAATGGCATCACATTATATATGGCCTTTCTCTGCAATTAACCTACAAAACACAAATTAAATATTAATGAATAAATGTCAGTTATGATTATGAGAAACAATAAAAGGGCCAGAAATTAAATAATGCAGATAGAACAATAAAGTCTTTTCTTATGATCAAAACAATGTTTTAGTGTTAATGTTTTCTTATTCTATTTGAAAATGTTATTCTGTACTTAAAGGTGTTGCTATTGCATAAAAGTTGGTAAACAGTACCATCTTTTCAGCATTATGATTCCCTCTCAATATGAAGGGGTAAAACAAGCCTTGCTGCTTCTTCCAGCCAAGCCAGGCAGTGCAACGTTATGTGAAGCTTCACAGAAATCTTCAGTTTGAGACTGTCCAGAGTGCAGTAGGATATTTTCACAGCTATTCCTAGACTATTTCCATCTTCTGTAATTAATTATACACAATTCCACATCCATATTTTGTTCAGTATTACCAACTCTCCCACACACCCAAAATATTTTCCCACTACTGTACTTTTTATCTAAGGAACTAACCTTAGGCCTGCTAAAAATTAAACAAAAGAATCCCCAAACAAAAGACCAACAAAAAAACCCCAAACAAAACAAAAAACACATCAAAACACCAAACCCACCAAGCCACGAAAGAGAAATACTCAAATATGACACTCAAACAACCACTTCATTGCTTTAAGGTCATTATTTTTGTTTCCTGAGGCTGATTTTTTTAGGGGGGGGGGAAGGGTCTGAGACAAAATATTTTTAACAAACTACCAAATGCAGTCAAAAGCTGATTTAAATAGCAGCTGCTTGCTGCTCAGATGTACAACTCCTCCCATGCTTTACTGGTCATCAATGACTACCTTCCACATTGTAAATGACATGGGACACACTGTTCACAAACAAATCAGATTTATGGTTATATTCAGTTGTTCCTGTTACCTGAAATTAGAATTAGAAGCTCATTAAATATGAATACGTTTCAGAGAACGTAGAAGCACTGCATTATATTGATGAAACCTTCATTAAATTTTCAATGTTATAGCTGCTTCTATATTTGGGAAGGAAGGACACAGAGTAGAAATAAGTTGAGGCAATTCTCCTTCAGGCAACTTTGCATCTTTCTCCTATCCTTAAAAACATATGGATTTTTAAATAAAATGTTGGAGTAATAAGGTGTAAGAGAAAGTCACCATGGCTCATTATACTCAGGAATGATTACTTTCAGATCAGCGTTTGTCTTCTATACGTTTGCCAATTATACAACTGATATTCAAGAAGGGGCTAGGTAGAAAGCTAGAAACCAGGTTTGAATGAACAAGCTTATACAAAAGATAGTCTCTCTGCAGGTTCTGAACTCACTTCATCTTTTTAAAATATTCACCTGAAAATACATTTCCAATTCTCTTGTTAGTCAGTCTCACCTAGCAATGAGTAAGACCTCATTTCTTCAGCAAGCAGAAATGTAAAACGATCTATCAAAGTCATGCAGTAATGCAGCCTTATTTTTACTGCAGAGACTGATGCTAAGAAAAAGACCTGTGACAGAAAACAAGCTTGATGCAAGCCCACTACCCAACTACATTTCTGGTGTCATTATCAGCAAGCCAGGCAATTAAAACCTTTATATATGAAATACCCATAACCAAGCTACATTAATTTTTGGTTTTGATTCTGCATTCTTTGAAGCAGTCTAATCCCTCTTGTGGTCATACCCTATGATATAAATTTATTATACCTCCACACTACATTACTTGGTTTCCCTTGGAAAAAAGGCTTATGCAATCAGGCCATTACTCAGCTCCTCCCCTTCCACTCCCCTCAATATCCATTACCTTATGTCAACCAAGCCAGGCAGTGGGGTAGAGGCCTCAACATCATGTTAACTCCTCTAACAAGCCTGCACGATATATGGCCCAGAATTTACATGTTTCCCTTACAGTTAATGTTCATGGCCTGCCAGGAACTGAGCTGTAGGGTTGCTCTTTCAACTTGTTAGGACTGCCACCTCTTTCAGCCCTCTGGATAGGCAATGCCCAACTAACGTGCACGCAGACAATGGCAGTTTCTCCTCAGACCCTGTTTATTCTGCTCTGTTCAAATCCTGCTTCGAGTAGTTTACTTTTTTTATCCCCCCTTCCAGTTTTCTTTGGCATGCAGAGTCAGCATTAAATGACTGACCCTCTCAAAACCACCATGAGGTAGTATTATCCCCACACTACCAGATAAGGAAATTAAGCCACTATAATTAATGCCTGAAGCATGCCCAAATTTCACATTCCTGATTAGAGAGTGATTAGCATTAGCACTATATAGGATTTCCTCTGCTCAGAGCACCGGTCTGCAGAGCCCAGAGCAGTTGCAGACAGCCTGCACTCAGGCAGGGAAGTCCAATGGACACAGCCAGCTGGCCCTGTGACATGTTGGGCTCCAGAAACTGGGCCAACTCCATCCCATGGCTCTGTACACCGTGATGTACACCAGCAACTCAAACACCCTAAGCGCTCTGTACACCTGTTGCTCTGTACACCAGCAACTCAAACACCCCGAGTGCTGCTCCAGCCCAACGAGGGAAGGCAAGGCATGAGCATGCCAACCCCATCCTTCCATTTATCCCTGAGCAAGACCTTCTGATCTAGGCACAGGCTCCTTGCTCAGCTAATTCTCATTCAGACACCTACACCCCTTCACCACACATGCAAGCACAGACACACAATTTCCTTACCTACCTCTGATCTTCCCACAGCCACCAGCTCCCACATACATCCTCCCAGAACCTCACATCTTCCTCTACAGTTCTTTAGCTCCAGTCTTTCCTCAGTCTTCCCAGACAACCTAAGTGCTTCTCCAGCACAGCCACTGGTCCTTTTCTCAAGTCCTCATGTCATCATACCTCTTTCTCCAAGCAAGTCCCCTTCATGATCTTTGGTGCTTCATTTACTGCCACAAGATAAGACTGGGAGTCCATCTCCCCTTTCCACACCACTATCACATTTCAGAGCTTTCCCAGATCCCCAGTCACACGCTCCTTGCAAAAGAGAAGGCTCCTTTCCAAAAACCTGCCAGTTAGCAGCAAAGGTTCCCACACAGCCCCCATGCAATTTGAGTTTCCCTAACCTCATCCCAAGGAGATGATCTCCAAGGGAGCTGTCGAGAAATGTCCATGTGGAGACAGCTAACTCTGGCCACATCTGCTGTTCCATCCTCTATTACCTTTCCCCAAAACCAAGCAGACAGGATGAAGATCAATGGTTTGTTTAGGAAACATTTTGGCCAGGATTTGTTGCAAGACTGGAAAGATAAAGGTCCAAACAAATGCTGTCATTCTAGACTAAGTATCTCTCCAGCTACTAAATTCCTCCAATTCTGAGCAACTAGCAAAGTCCACAGTAACATCACATCATCCTGGCATTGCCCTCAGTGCAGTTAACCTCCTTCTCTCCTTTTACAGAACACAATCACAGCCCAAAACTAAAAATAACTTCTCATCTTTTTCCTGGAGAAAGGGGATCTTAGGGATTTAAAGGCAGCCTCCCATCTCCAGTTCACAGCACATCAGTCACAGGCTTATCAAACCTCACAACTGTCACCGACAGTCTTTCTTGACACCATCCAGGGTATGCAAGGACTATTTTTTTTGGTCTTTTAAAGCCTGCAGACAGCTATTCCCAGAAAAACCTGAAGACTTCCATTTACACAAGGCTATTATTATTATTCATATACTCAGCCTGAAGATTATCTAGCTATTAATTACACCTACAGATTGTTCAGCTCCTAATCCCCACAATGACACTGATTTTTTTATTATTTCTTTTCAGAAAACACACAACACATTGCAAGTAAGGATAACAGAGACATTAAATGTTTGTCTGCCTGTACTTGTCTGGGACCAGAGGTCTTCCTCCTTCACCCTGGCTCTGCTAGCAGCTCTTGTGATACATCTAACTCCAGTGCCAATCTTTCCTGCCTAATTAGACCTAACACTTCCCATTCTGGCTCAGCAGTCTGAAGGTGTCAACATTAGCCCAACCACTCCCTTGCCTTCTGCTGTCTAGGAACATCAGTTCTTCTTTGCCACCCTGGCAGAGAGACCAACAGCCTGGACACATTGCTTGGCATTAATAAAACCTGGGGAGCAGTGGAGAGCAGAACATTCTAAGGGCTTGGGAACTGTTATCTCAATGTTGCTTCTTAAAACACACAAAAAAATCTTTTCCTAGCACTGCCCCATCCCATTATTTCCTAACTCTCAGAACTACTTATCTTCCTCTACAATGTTAAAAGTTGTCATGCTCACATTAAGCCTGGAATTCTGCAAATGCTTAAACAAATAATTTAAGCATAGTGCCAGTCATTGGGGCAAGACTGTGGGAACAGCAAAAATCACTGTCAACACATTTCCCAATTTGGAGCCAAAATACTTATCAGACAACTTGTTCATTGTTCCTTTGTGGCAGAAGCATCAGTCTCAGCTCTCTGAACTTACCTGCATTCCTCACCAAAAAAACCTGCAAGAATTTCCTAATACATTCTCTCCCCCATAGGTATTATATTCAAAGGGAGAACAATATAAAGCATCACTTTCAGAGCAGCAAAAAATGTTCTTAGCTACGATACTTAAGTTTAATTTTGTCATGTAAAGCAGCAGTTCCTGCTAAGTTCTTTTCTCAGATCTGGTCTTTCTTGCTAAACATTTTTTTTAAATAAAAAAAACCAAGTAGATGCCATTACAAAATTCAGTTAACCCTTAGGACTACTATTTATGAAGTATTACAGCCAGAGCAGTCTTTCAGTGAAGAAACAGCCACTGTTTCCTGCATTTTATTAAACCAAAGATAGGGCATAGACAGGCATAGATAGATCTAGATAGAAGTCTCCGCCACACAAGCTAAGCCTCCTGCCTGCCCCATATCCTGTTACTATCAGGGAAGATGTCTTAATTTCTTAACTTCCTAACCAGACCTGAACACTGGAGTACTCAGTTCACTACCCAAAATGCTGACCTAGTTTCTCTTCAAACTGCACCTTCAATTGTCCTGGGGAAAAAACCCCAACCAACCGATGCCCCAAAGTGCATATACACAAACACAACTTCTGAGTTTTCCAAGAGGGCACATTCAAATCTGCTCTGCTGTGAATTTACTATTACAAAGACATGCTTTTTAAAATGACTCAGGAATATATTTGCTTAATTTCCTCAATATTAGGCCTATGCATAGTGCTCATTAACATTTGGCAGCTAATGCAACCACATAGAAGCAAGTCAAATGTCCTTCTTCCTCACAAACCCACAGAATTATCAGCTTCAATTATAATGCAGTAGATGCAATTAAAGGAAAGAAGAACCTGCCTAATATAAAATTGTTCAAAAGGTCATTGTGTTTGCTTTCTTTTTCAGAAGCACTTCTTTTGACCATAGAGATTTACCAGGCCTCTGTCAGACCATGACCATGCTGGACATTTACCACACTCAACCTCACCAAGGCAAACATTTACTCACTAAAAAAGGTCAAGCATATTTGAAGATTCCTCAAACTGGGGATCAAAACCCATTAGCCATTTTCAGGATTCCCAGGCTGCAGTTTTAGCCAGACTGAATTTTCAGACCCAAGGAAAAAAAAGAATTACTTTTGAATACACCAACTGGAGATCCAGGTTGTAAATAATAGCTTTCTTTTTGCCAAGGTTACATCTCAGACCAGAACCACAACTTCAATTTCCAAGAAGTACTTCTGAGGAATGAAGAGTGGAGCTCTGCAAGCTTTGCTAAGCAGACAAGAAGTACTACTAAGCAGCCATTGCCAATCGATAGCTCAAGAGAGAAAAGATTTTCTCAGTATGACAGTTTTAAAACAAAACTATTGCATTAACACCACTTCTTCAGAATTAAGACCATGATTCAGAGCCAAATTTGAAAGCAAATATTCGTGGTCAAAACTGGGTAGCAGAAGGAAATAACCTCTTGGGTGTTTCAGAAATGATTAAATCACCTCCCATGGCTAACTTGGAGAGACTTTGAAAAAGTAATGGGACAGAACAGAATCCAAAGAGCATCTAATCTCAATTAATAAACCCAGAAATAACTCCAAAAAGTCAAAGAAGAAAGATGACCTACATTTTTATTCCCTAAGAAGTCAGGAATACATTTCTGAGGGAATACATTCCACTAAAAAAAACCAAAAAAAGTAATTTTGCTTCTTCCTTTGAGGATGCAGACAAGCTATGGTTGTGCAACTATTTCAAACAAGCACCAGTTAACCTAAGACAGTACATCTGACAAATATGAGAAAAAACCTCCCTGGTGTGTCTTCCCAACTCAGCCAGAAAAAAAAAAAAAAAAGAAAATCCTCTTAGGGAAATTGTTGGGAATTAAATACATTACCTAGTTTGCATTACTTATCTCCCCAAAGCAAAGCAGGTGTTTTTGGAACCAAAGTTCCTGTCCTGGTTGAGATCTTCAGCTATATGCAATACCGATCTGCCTTAGCTACACCAAGACTGCTTACACTTCTTCTGTGAGTAAGGATCTGCCATTCAGGAATCTCATGGGAGAGGAGATGTGGCAAGAGCAGCAAGAAAACAAGCCAAAGAGAGAAAACAGAGCACTTGCTCTCCCAAATCATCCAGCTTTAAGCATGCAGCCTCACAGAGCAGCACAAGCTAAATTAATATTACCACTAAAAGGACCTTCCTTCAACCATATTCCTGCCTCAGTTGTGGGCACAGGTTCCTACAGATTGCCTCACACCACCTCTGATGTTTAACCTCTCACAAGCCACGTCAACTCACTAATCCTGTACAAACACCACTACATTAACCTATCAAAAAATTTCTTATTTTCTGCCAGGTTAGCAAACTGGATCAGCTCCAAGGGTCCAGTAAATACCAGAGCCTGGTGGCACTTTTCCTTGTGCTGCTGGCTATTCATCAGTCCCAAGTCCACACATGCATTCAGGTGGTTCAGCCAGCACCACTCACACTGTTTGCACTCAGGATCCTGCACCTCAGCTTCTGTATGAATAAAAATCCAGTGACCTAAAAAATAAAAATAAAAAAATCACATCCATCACAGCCAACCTTTATGTTACAAATAACAGCCCTGAACACAGTATCATTGTCCTTGTATGCCTTACATTCAAGATATTTTAAGGAAAAAAAAAAAAAAAGCTTACTGAATAAAATTCAAGTATGAACTTTTAGCACCCAATTTCCATATGCCAAGTTAAAGGTCTGACAGAGCCTCACTGCCTACCTGCAGTTAGACTTCCTCACTCAAATTCACTTGGCTGAAATACAGTTTTATGTTATTTTTCACAATCTCCAGGGCTTCCTCCCCTCACTCCCCCCCATCTTAAAAGAAAGGCATTTTCTTGAACCACACTGCAGAGAAGAATGCAGCAGGAAGCCAAGCAGTCCTTCCACTTGGAAGGAGTTTAAACAAGATGATTCCAAACTTTTTTCCAACTCCAGCCCCACGCACTGGCACGAGACCCTACTCCCCCAAATTCACCAGGGATGTTCCTACTTCCAACTCCTGGGGAATCCGACAGCCACAAAACTCCAAATGCTCCTAACATTAAAGTAAATACACAAATAATGAAACCTCTGTTTCTTCATTTTAGCAGCTGCTAGCACTGCAATTAGAGTTCTCAGAGGATGCACTTACCCCCTAATGAATCCCTGGAACAGCCATAACAGGGTGCAGGGCAGATTACAGAATCCCCACAACACAACTCGGTGAATTGATGTCTCCCCTGAGCAAAACAAAGCTGGGCCTAGAAATAGTAAGTGTTGCTGTGCTGTCTTCATTTTGAAGCCTTATTAACAAATTAAATGAGAAATAAACACATCTCCCTCTGGGAAAAGGAGAAAAAAAAAGAAAATAAGGACCTAAATAAGGACCCTAGCCACCGTCCCAAAAGTCTCTTGTAGACAAGAAAAAGACACTGAAAAGCTTCTAATAGAGCAAGCTCTGTTATTTGCACCAGCACACAAACAAACCCCAAAACACTATGCAGCTGAAATCAAGATTATCAGTTTCCTGTGGGGGGTGCTGCTCTGGTACCTGTGCCCCTCTCTCCCAGAGGTGTCAAGCACAGGAAAGACACTTTGCAGAGACAGCACAAGCCAGTGTGACAGCAGACAGGAAAGGAAGTTTCTCTGCTTTTCTTGGCCAGCAGATATCCACGTTTCCTCTCTCTACACATCAGGATAGGTCACAGGTAGCTAGAGCAGCAGGACTGACTTTTGGAGAGCTTTAAGTGCCTGCTTCCCTCCTCCTCTCTATAGCAGGCAGCAGGACAACAAAGCTGAACCAGCAGCCCCAATTAACTGCCTTTTTTACTTAAGACTTTTGCATCTGTTTGAAACTGTATTGTCCAAGCTTACAGCCAACACTGAATTTCTTTAGCCAGCCCTGTTCACAGTAACAATTTTAATGAGGTTTTCAGTGGATGCATTTCCTTCCCTTTTTATGTAAGTAAATCAGTGGGTTATGCTTAACCTGCTTCCTAAAACTCAACACAGGCAGTGAAATCCAAGCAGGCAGAGTAAAAGATGGTCTCAAATGAAGCCAGGTGGATTACAACTCCATTGGCAAGCACGCACTCAGCATCTGTACGCTAGGAAAAGACATTAGGAATTGTCTGAATAATCAGAAATTGTCATGCATGCACACAGGCTTTTGAATATAATTCTTGAGAGTGAACTTTTAAAAGAAGGCAAAGCCACCAGTGCACCTTAGAAACTAATGTAGTGCAGAACTTAAGCACTGCTTGATTAGACACACTTTCCCCTGCACAAAAGCATCTTTAAAGCCAAGTATCTGACGCCTTGAACCTTTGTTATACTTAAGAAAATAAACTTTAAAAGACATTCATTATTCTTGAACTGAACATTTCCATACTAAGTCCCATCCTAGAACAACTTTTAACTGCTAATTTATCATCCTCCCTCCCAGTGACAGGGAAGATTTATAGTGGAAAAGGTTTATTTAACATTACTCTAATGCCAAAAACACATGGTATTACACTTTTGGTGATACTGGGCAAGCTGCAATAACCAAAGAAAGCAAAATACTAAGAAATAACCCCTCTCCCCCATAAAAAAAATGTAATCATGAGGCTTGGCATGGTTCCATTGGAATAGACTGCCATGAAAGCCCAATTTGAAGGATGTTTACAGCTGAGACCCAATGTTCATTTTCATCCTCTAACACTCATCTGCCTATCCCTTATCTCCACCACAGCACTGCTCTGCTTATCAGCTGCTGATCCTCGCTCTGCCACAAGCGGACAGGAACACGTCCCACAGTCCCACTGACCGCAGGGCTGCTGGACAGGCAAACACACCGCGTTAGGAGAAAGCCACGGGGAGTTGTTCTAAGGAAGGGTCAAGCACACTGACACAGAAAGATATGCAAAGGACAGAGGAGGGGAAATGTTATCTGCATGGTTTGGTACTAAGGTCCAGAATAAATTTATTGGCAGAGTTTAGGTCACTGTAGAAGAGAGATGGGAGACCAACAGAGGTGCTATAACACACAGGATCTACCCCAGATGAAAGATATTTCAATTAATGAACAGCCAAACCTCCAAAGCACAGAACTCTATAATAAGAACATTCACCTCATGCATCTGTCCAAAAAAGGACAAACAGGACACACATTACCCAACAAGCTATCAAATACTTTTAATATTAACTTCATTTATATAGGAGGTGAAAAGAGAACAACAACAAAACCACAGAACAACACACCATGAAAAGGAGGACCCTTCTAGTTTCATTCTAAGCAAAGGGAGGCACTGGCAAAGAATGTGAAAGTGGAAACAGTTTGGCTGACAGAAGGCATAAGAAGGCAACTCTCACAATTCTTCAGAAGGCCAAAACAGCCACAAAATAAAGAATGTGAACAAATGGGAAACCACAAGCTATCTGAAACCCAGGAGAAAGGTGTGAAGTTTACTAACAAACCACCTCAGCTAAGTAGAGGCCCTTTAATGATTCAAGAGATTTTGCACAAGTGCAAATCACTGAAGGTGGTAACTGTGTTGGTCACTGTTAACAAAATAGGAAAGATCAAAGTATTAGGAGAGAAATTACTGGGAGGCAACACTGAAGCTAACATGAAAATATTCCTTCAACAAACCCACAGTGAAAGAAAGAGCAGTTACTTCAGGAGTGCATCAACCCACTATTCAGTGGGAAGGAAATCTCTAATCAGTGATGCCAAAGCATTTGGGGAGGTTTCTGCATCAGTCTTCGTTCACACCAAGCCAGATTAACCAGGGAGTGTAACTGATATTGCAGCAGAAGGAGCAGGAACACAAGCCAGCACTGGGAAACACCTTAGAGGGATTGCTCAGAACCTCCCAGCCAGCAGTGGAGACTGAATTTGCCATGCATAGTTATCTGCTGGCTTCAAACAGAGAGTGTGACAAAGGCAATGTGCTTCTGCAGACAGCTTAATGAGCTTCCCCGAACCTATAGACTATATTCAAGGGTTACAGCATTGAAAGAGCACTTCAAGGTTTTCAAATCTGGTAGACTATATTTACCCTTTGAAATGCTGAGGAAGGCAATTATCAATGGAGAGAGCTGAGATGATCTTTAAGTTCAGGCAGCCTAAAGAAGGGCAAAAGCACCTCCCTCTGAAGAGCAGGAAATCAAATACACAGAGAATCATGGACCAGTCAGGTCATTTGTCTGATTATTTATTTCAGCATCTTCCCAGGGACTGAGAGTAGCCCTATCTCCTGCCTGTTTCAGATAACAAAGCAGATAAGATCCAACACACAATTTGTTAAGAACAAATCATATCTAACAAATATCATTTCCTCCAATGATACAATAGCAACATAGGTAGCGAAAGAGCAACTAGAGGCAACACAGTTTTGGTTTAACTGGACTTTTAACACTCCTAAATTGACAGTCTTATAAACTAAACTAATACAATATATGCTGAGGTACTGAGAGGTGACTAGAGCCCTATACCCTGAGATAAGTTATCATTATTTCAGTCCAAGAGAAAACAGGTAGCAAGCACATTCGTACAGCTCTAATCTTCTATCATTCTCCAACTGTGACAAAAAGTAACTAGAGGGAGGGGGAAGTTATTTAGCAAGGAGCTTGCTGCAGACACCTCCCTATTTTGCTCTGCTTCAGTTGGATTTCAAATGGTCACAAGCAACAGCTTCCAGCCGACGTCTTGCCCACAAATTATGTATTGGAAAGCATCAGGTCAGAAAGGTCACTTTACCAGAAAACCTAAGTCTGAGATAGTTGCAGGAACTTTGATGGAGGGGATCAGAATCCAAAGTCACTTGAACTGAGTGCAAAAATCAGCTCAAGTAACACAGTTTGACAGAGCCGACAGGTAAGAACAAGGAGATGCACAACACAACATGGAAGGCAACGTTAAACACTGTTCTGCCTACAGATAACAGTGTAACAAAGCACTAAACAGTCTGGGGTTTATGCTGTTCATAAACAATCCACACCACTGCAAAGAATCAAGAGTACAGAAAAAACTCATGGTCCTGCTGAGATACCTGAAAGTCAGGTATCACATGAAATAATTCTGACTCTGCCTGTGGTACCAAGGACTCAGATAGAGCACTGTGTCCTGTTCCAGAAAAACACAAACCAAGAGGAAGAAGCCTGAAGAAAAGCAATTCAAATAGCCTACAAATACATGTTAAAAAAAAACAAACATCAAAACAACACCCAAAACCATCCCACTGAAGAAAGGAGATTGAAGGGAGGGAATTTCCTAAGTGTAGAAAACACTAAAGAGAAAGCCTTGAAAACACATGACACATTCCTGCAGAAGATGTGTAATAAACAGACTGCAAGGTATATAACACAGGATAGAATTCTTAAATGCTTACATTATAGTAAAGAAGTCGAGATTAGAAGTATTTCCAATGACAAGAACAGCATGATTACCAGAATAGATTGCTAAGAGGGGTAAAAGTCCATCACAAACTTAGGTTAGCTCACTTACCTTGAGAACATCAGACATTCCTTCCTTGTAGTTGAACCATGGTGAATTTATGAAAGAACCAATGTCAATCACCTTGCCTTTTTGCCCCCACATACTTCATTCACAAGTGCCTCATCTGAGCTTCCAGCTTTTAGTTCAGTAATTTTGAGAATTTATTAACCACTACTAAAAAAACAACTTCTAGCACCAAAGTCTGTAACATCACATGGAAATAATCATAAAAACACAACCTTAAAGGGGTTATTGGAAGGATATTGCAGAGGAGAAGTGACCCACTTGAACTATATGACGATGGAGAGTCCTCAAGTACAACAAAACCAAAGAAATCCAGGAAACCTACTTACCCAGTGACTTCAGCTCTACACTCATACAGGTGTATTCAAGCAATTGTGCCCAGTTGCACAGATGCCCTTTGCTGGGAAGGTAAAGGAGGGAACTAACAGACCTTGCTGGGTCCAGGTAAGGTCAGTCTGGGTGGGTCAGCATACCCCTTTCCCAGCAAGCACCTCACAGAGATACCCAGTTGGCTCAACCAGGGTCACATGGATCCAGCCTTGGATAAAACACTTGCCAAAAGCAAAAGTACAAACAGCAAGAGCTGGGGGAGCGTGGGGGTGGAGTGTTAGTGGAAGAGACACAGTCCTTGTGCAGCTGGGAAGAAACAAGGAAAGCAGGGTAAGGACATCAAGCCCAAATACAGTGTCAGCAGCTGGACCCAGCAAAGCACAAGACATGACTAATTTTCTCAAGTAAAGTTCAGCTACAAAAAAAACCCCACTGAGAACTCTATGAGGACAGCAAACTGAAACATGCTGTCCTCTGCTGGAAGTGGCTCTGGAGAAGCTTGAAAGCAGAAGATCAAGACCACTAATCCTTTGATCTTCACCAGAAGAGAAAATGGAAGCCTAATATTCAAGCTGCACAGCCTTGCCCAGATGTGGCTGTTACCTTTCGAACTCCAGTGTCACTGAAGGGACACTCCTGGCGCTGCCCTCTCCTACACCACCACTACCAGGAGATCATCTGCTGCTCTCCCACACCCCTTCCCCTGGGGCAACAGAAGCGCTGGAGCGGCTGTAGAATACAAGATCAGGGAACTGGAAGAAAGCTAATGCTTTTTTTGCTAAGAAAATAACATAAACCCTTTGTAACCACCTTTTGGTGCTCCTTTGCAACATTGTATCAAGTAAAGCTTTCAGTTTCCTGTTTTGGTTGTAATTGACAGACTAAAACATAAACAGTTCAACACAGAGCTGACAAGGATGAAAACACACATACACAAGCACAAACACCCACCAAACACCACACCAGGCAGGGCTGTTACTGCAGTGGAAGGCTTCTATTGTGTGCATCTGGAGAGAATTTAGAGTAGAACCATTAAAGCTTCATTCCACACCAACAGAAGATGTCCAGAAGTGTGTTCAGACTATACAGCACTGAAATCTGCTAGAGCCAGGCGGGGGGGGGGGAGGGGGGGGAGGGGAACATCTAAGTGTTCATCTTTGAGGAAAAGAGAAGCGATGACTTTCGATGCACAAAGACACCGAACAAGTAAACGCCATCGGTGCAGGCTCAGGATCGCGTTTTCCTACGATTAAAACAGCACCAAACCTTCAGACAGCGTTCCCCGTGCGGGAGGACTCACACACACACAAACAGCGCTCATCAGCCTTTGTTTCCCCCCCCCCCCCCCCCCTTAATTGCCCAAGCACGGTATGAAGTCCAAGCGAGGGGTGCTGAAATTGACGAGACGTGCCCTGTTTCATCCCCCGCCGCCTCGCACGCCCCCCGGGATAGGAGCCGGTACCGACCCGCACACCGCCAAGTCCCGCGTGCCCCCGAGCCCGTCGCTACAGAGCGGCAGCCGAACGCTGGCAGCGCGACCCAGCTCCCGGCCTGGAGCGGAACCGCCGCCTGCGCGCTGCCGCCGGGAGGCAAAGGGGGAACACGAGGGGACCCGGAGCCGCCTGGCAAACGCCCTGGAGAGAGGGCTGGAGAGCGACCCGCCCCCGGACCGGCCAGGAGAGCGGACTGGGAGCCCCCCCGCCACCCGGGTTCCCCTCGCTGAGGAGCAGCCCCAGGCCGGGACGCCTCTCCCCTCACCGCGCCCGTCTACTCCCCGGCCGCACTCACAGCGTGTGCCCGCAGACATTGACCATCAGCTTCAGAGAGGGGTTGCGGTACTTGGTGGTCTTGCATCGCGGGCAGCCTTGGTCATCCATGGCTGCTCCTGCTGCCTCCGCCGCCTCCCCCCTCCTCCTCCTCCTTCCCTCCCTCCCTCTGCGCCTTCCGCCGCGCGGTGCCGCCGCCAAAGGGGCCCGCCGGAATCGCCCGCCGCCCCGCGCGTTCCGTCTAACACTGGGACCCCTCCGGGACCCAGTCATGGCCAGGCAGAGCCAGCCGGCGGCGTGGAGAGCCGGGGCGGCCGGGCCGATCAGGTATGAGCCGCCCCGGGCAGCGCCTGCCTGGAGGGGCGGGGGGGACAGGCTGTCCCGGCCCGAGAGCTTCGGTTGCGGGGCGGGGGCACTCCCGGCTAACGAACACTCAACAGAAGGCCGCTGCGGGGCGATAGCTCCCACGGGGGGTTCCCCGCACCCCTCTCTCCGCTCAGGGGGGAGATGCCGCACCTCGCCCCGGGTAACTGCCGCGACACCACCCGGGCCGTCTCGCACCCTGAGAGTTTTTAACTTTTCCCCTCCCGGCGGCCGGGGAAAGGCGCTTCGCGGGGCCGCAGGTGAGGGGAGCTCCCTCCGCCCGCGGGGGCGTCCCTACGGCGGGTCGCCGCGCTCCAGGTGGAGGTGGGGAGGCGGAGGGGAAGAGGAGAGGAGCGGGGCCGCTTGATTGACGGTTGCCCTGGAGACGGGGGAGCCCCCGCCCCTCCAGCGCGGCGCAGCCAATGGGCGGGCGTGGCCGGGCCAGCAGGCTACGGTGCCATATAGTATTGCAGCGGGGCTGGGAGTCACGTTGGGGGGAGCCGCGGAGAGGAGCCCGTTTACACTACTTTGCTATAGCAGCTATCTTTAATGGTTATTGCGTGGCCGGGAGGAAACCTGATCGGCTAGAGCCGGCCGAGAGCAGGAGGAGGAGGAGGAGTGGACTTTCCAGAGAGATAGGAAGGGAGGAGAAGGGGACGGGGGGAAGGAGAAAAAAAAAAAAAAGAAAAAGGCAAACAAACCGAAACATGTCTTCTGCCTCCCCCACGGACGAGATCACGAGCGCGGTGGAGATCAAGCAGGAAAATGTGATGGAAATCCTCTCTGAAGCCACCAAGGTGCCCCCCGATGGGGCCGCGGCGGGAGCCCTCAACCCCGCGCCGCCGCCCCCTCCCGCCGCTGCCCCGTTCCCCATGGAGCACGCAGGCTCCGCCGCCGCCGGGGAGGAGGGAGCCGCGGACCAGGTACTGCTCCACACGGAACTCTTGGCTAGGAATCACCACGCTGCCTCCTCTCCCTCCTCCTCCTCCTCTTCTTCCTCCTCCTCGCAGACCCCCCTGGCTTTCTCCCCGGACCACGTCGCCTGCGTCTGCGAGGCGCTGCAGCAAGGTGGGAACCTGGACCGCCTGGCCAGGTTCCTGTGGTCTTTACCCCCCAGCGATCTGCTACGTGGCAACGAAAGCCTAATGAAAGCCCGGGCGCTGGTGGCTTTCCACCAGGGCATCTACGCCGAGCTCTACAGCATCCTGGAGAGCCACAACTTCGACTCCTCCAACCACCCGCTCCTGCAGGAGCTCTGGTACAAGGCTCGCTACACCGAGGCGGAGCGAGCCCGGGGCAGACCCCTGGGGGCGGTGGACAAGTACAGGCTGCGAAGGAAATACCCTCTACCCAGGACCATCTGGGACGGCGAGGAGACTGTTTACTGCTTCAAGGAGAAGTCCCGCAACGCGCTGAAGGAGCTCTACAAACAGAACCGGTACCCCTCGCCAGCCGCGAAGCGCAACCTGGCCAAGATCACCGGACTGTCCCTCACCCAGGTCAGCAACTGGTTCAAGAACCGCAGGCAGCGGGACCGCAATCCTTCCGAGACCCAGTCCAAAAGGTGAGGACAAACTTTCCTCCCCGCCCCCTCTCCCGCCTGCCTTCCCTCTCCCGGCTCTTTCTTCCCTTGCAAACATGGCGCTTACCTTCGGTGCGCCTCGTCCTCCCCTCCTTCCCCCTCCCCGCTCCCTCGCTCCCAACACACACCCACCCGGCCTGGGCACGCAGGCATGCGAGCCGCAGCGAGGCAGCACGGGGAAGCGTCCCGGGCCCCCGCCGCCCCCTTCCACGTCCTCTCACTCCTCTCTCCCGCCGCGCCCGGCCTGCGCCGCCACCCCTTCCCCCGGGGCCGGGGGAGCCGCCGGGCGGTCCGGAGGCATCGGCAGCTCGGCGGGCTCCGGAGAAAGGACGGGGGGTTTGTTTGTTGTTCTTCCCCCCTCCACCCTGTTTTTTATTTAATTGTCGCGCCTGACAGAGTTAATCATTGACGGCGGCCGGAGGACGCGCGGGGGGTGTGGGGTCCCGCCGCTCGCTCTGTTTTGAAACCTGACTCGGGAGCGGGCCGGGCTCGGGTTTCAGCGGGGGAGCGGGGCTAGCCGCGCCGGGCCTCAGCGGCGGCATCGCCGGGCTCGGCCCGCCGCAGGCCTCCGCCTCCAAGCCCCGCGGCCGTTTGCTCCCCGTAGGGCGGGAGAGCCTCCCCCGCTCCGCCCGCGCCCGGCCCGGGGCTCTGTGTCCTCCCCCTCCCTGCGGACGGAGGGGCCGCGGCGGGGGCTCGGCGCCGCGAGGCGGGCAGGTGGAGGTGACCTCCCCGCTCCCGCCCCCCCCCTTCCTCCCGGGGCAGGGACGGGAAAGGGGGGTGGGGGGAGACGGAGAGGGGGAGGAAGGGAGAAGGGAGGAAAGGAGGGAAAAAAAAGCGGCGGCCGGCGCAGGGCCCCAAGGCATTTCTCAACCAAGGGCGCGATTGTGCCGCCGCGGCCCCCTCACCGCGGGACACATCAAAGGGCGAGCGGCCGAGGGGGGGAAGGGAGCGACCGAAAAATGCAGTCGAGGGCGGACCAGTCAGCAGAAAAACCCGGCGCAGCTCCGGGCGGAGGGGCTCGGCTGGGGAGGCGGCGGCCCGGGGTGGCCCCGCGGGGCGCGGCACAAAGGGCCCCTCCCGCTGCCGGCCGCAGCCTGAGGTGCCTCCGCCGGCACCTGGGGGCAGCGCGGGCCTGGCCCCCGGCGGGGCCTCCCCCCCTATTGCCTGAGCCGTGGGCGGCGGAGGCCCGGGGTGGCAGGCGCAGGCCGGGATGGTCGGGCGGCGGTTCCCGGCCTGCTTTCACCTCCCGCAGCTGCCACCCGGCGAGCTACCAAATGGCTGCGGCCGGTCTCACACGTGTGGGCACCGTGGGCCGGCGGAGGGGGTCCCGAGGCACTGATCTAGAAAGCTGGAAACTCAGATGAGGCACCGGCATCAGATTGCTGGGAGGGGGGTATTTACACATCCATAATACAGTCTATAAAGTTTCTCCTCAGCGAGCAGGTGATTTCTTCTGAGAAATCTGCCCTTTGAAATTTCTTCAGAGTGCCTCGAAAAGGCAAAATACAGGAAAAAAACCCCTCAGGAAAACTCACACGGACTGTGTCAAGGGAAAGAGTCCCCCTTGGTGCAGAGCTTGCTGGCACACCATGGTAATGCAATGTCATCTCTCTGTCTTCTCCCATAGCGAGTCAGATGGCAACCCTAGCACAGAAGATGAATCCAGTAAGGGGCAGGAGGATTTATCTCCCCATCCGCTCTCCAGCTCATCTGATGCTGTTACCAGCCTCAGCCTTCCTGGCCACATGGAGCCCGTCTACATGCAGCAGCTCGGAAACACTAAAATAGCTTTGAGCTCATCTGGTGTCTTGTTGAATGGAAACCTCGTGCCTGCCAGTACCTCTCCCGTCTTTCTCAATGGTAGCTCTTTTCTTCAGGGACCCAACGGTGTCATTCTCAATGGACTCAGCGTGGGGGCTTCGCAGACAGTTACCTTAAATTCACCCAAAACCACATCAAGCGTTGTGAGCAACGGGGTGTCCATTACTGACATATTGTCGTCTTCATCAGAAGATGTTAAGGACTTCAAACTCCTTCAGGCTTCAGTCCCCAATGCTGCTGCAGCCGCTTTCAGCCCCAGCAACATCCCGGTCTCATTCCCGGGATTGATACCGAGCTCAGAGGTGAAAAGGGAAAGCGTACAAACTGCTGCCTCCCAAGATGGAGGCTCCGTAGTTACTTTTACTGCTCCTGTCCAAATAAACCAGTATGGCATTGTCCAGATCCCCAATTCAGGAACAAATGGCCAGCTGCTGAACGGAAGCATCGGTTTTTCTTCTCTGCAGCTGCCTCCTGTTTCTGTGGCAGCTTCACAAGGTAAAAATTTTGTCTCTTACAGTAAGAGGTATGAGAAAAAGTTGGGATTGGGCATACTCTAGTGTTTTAGAAGCTATTGTTCTTTACCTCCAAGGTACCAGGATTGTACCTTCGTCACAGCTGCACTTGGTACAATAATATCTTTTGCCTCCCTTTATACGGGTTATGCTCATGGGCAGATTGCTACATGAGGCTGCTCTATTAAGGAAAGGAGATCTGGTATTTTACACCCCTTTCATCTCATGTTCTCAGAAGTGTGTGATACCAGTCTTCACAAATATCTGTAACCTTTACATGTTTCGCTAATTCAAAATATTCCCCATTTGCCATTGAATGCTTTTAATGAGAAGCTCCATAAAAATGAAAATTGTGGCAGCTGTAAATTGTTACTCTTGTGGTTGTTGCTTTGCTTTTTTTGTTTTTTAACCAAAGCATTTCATAAAAATAAATTTTAAATTGCTATAGACACAACAAGACCAAGCAGTTACGTTCATATGTTTTCTGTCCTATAATTAAGAAAGATTAAAGTGCAGGGAAACAATAGAAATATGCAATAGCTTGTAGATACAAAACACGAGGGTATTTGGATAAAGCTGCCCTCGCTCCAAGGGAAATATGTCATCGCAGGTTCACGCGCCAAGTGTGCAGGCTCCTCCCCAAGCTTGCTTTATAGTTTGTCTTAACATACCATAGCCTGAAACTTGCAGCCAGCCAGGAAGAATCCCAGGGAACGTGAGCCTAGTTCTGGATCCTTGTTTTGAAGCAGGTCTGTTATAAAGCAGAACTGAACAGCTTTGTTACTCATTAGCTACCCTGTCTTTGGTTATGAAAATGATTAAACTTGAATGAATCTCTAGTTTTAGGAGCCGTGGGTATTGCAGTGAAAATCAAACTCTGCTCATGTTAGCTTATTTGAATTAAATGAGTATAGGGTGTGAATTATTCTTGCTGTTAAAGTAATGTGGAGAGGAACGCTGAAGCCATATGAACACTTTTTATATGAGTGAAAAATTAAAAGATCCTAAAATGTGGTATTTGCAGTCACTGGAATTTATTAATCAGTAGTTTAATCAAGATGAAAAAGAGAAGACATTTAGTCTGAATACAGCCTGTAGTTACAAAAGCCATTTAACCCACATGCTCCAAGGCATAAACTGACAGCCCAAAAAGGTGAGACAGTTCTGTCCCTTAAGTAGTATGGCACTATTGTCTTAAGATTCACAGTAAGTTCCTCTCTGAACATGTTCCCTATTGTTAAAAATACCAGTTTCCATTGGAGAGTTGTCCATCATATGTCTGGAGCAAAGAAAATTCAAGATCTGTATTTGCAGCTTTGACTTCTTGTTTATCTTAACAAGAGAAGGTTGGATAGCTGGCTGCGTATTCCAAGTGCGGTGTGCTGCAGGCTATTTTAAGTAAGCTATACTAATTGCCAGGTAACTTCCAGTTGCCTCGCTTTATTCTTCTAGTTTACACATGAATAACCTCTTCCAAAAAAAAATCATCGTTGATTAATGGAAACGAATAGGGAGCTAAAACATTCTCCAGGTGAGGAATACATCTTCAGTGCTGTTCTTAAAATTTCAGACATCTGTAGCCTCTTAAAATTATAATTAAACTGGCTTTTGAGGAAGGTTTTTGAAGTGGGAACCAGTATATCTTACTTTAGGAATTATTATAATATCAATTTACATGGCATGTCCATTAAAACCAAATCCAGGTCATCTCTGGCCACCCCTTCTTGCTTTGGCTAGCTTCAGCATCACAGGAGCAGTGCCATGTGACTTTACACAGCATGGTGGATGTGGTAGGGTCAGGCTTTTAGAACGATGTTAAAAGCATGGTGAAAGGTAGCACTGGGTGCCTGACGGTAGCACCTGGGTGCCTGAGGGACTACCTGGTGGGAGTTACTGGGTTTTTGATGTTTTCTCTGCTGTTTGACTCAGGTAAGCTCTGCCCAGCTGTAGCAGATTTCATGCGGAGCGTCTCCAGTTCCCACACACAAGCTGTAGTCTGTCACTGAACTATCTTTAATAGCTTTTCATGCTTCTATTCTTAGATGGAAATTGAGTGGTGGCAACTAGTGAAGGCCAAAGCACGTTCATTTTAATCACGTGGCTGGGGACTGTTTACCCCTTAATGAGAGTCTGAAAGATACCTCATATACCAGAACCTAGAAACAGTTTCTATTAATGGCTTTTATTTCTTCATACAAAATTTTCTCTCACCTGTTCTTTCATGCAACATAGAACAGCATTGTTTATATTATCAAGTGTGCACTGCAAACATAGTCTTCAACATTGTAACAAAATGCCTGCACAGCTTTCCACCAACCATAACCTGCGTTTTCATCTCTTTTGCTTCCCTTTCTCTAGGTAACGTTTCAGTAAATCCCAGCACATCTGATGGAGGAACTTTTACGACTGAATCTTCAACAGTGCAGCAAGGAAAAGTTTTCTTCAGCCCCCTCACTCCAAGTGCAGTTGTTTATACGGTTCCCAATTCAGGCCAGGCAGTAGGCTCTGTCAAGCAAGAAGGACTAGAAAGAAGCCTGGTGTTTTCTCAGTTGATGCCAGTCAGTCAGAACACGCAACTAAATGTAAACATGTCTTCTGAAAATATATCCAGTGGAGGACTCCAGTCCCTAGCCTCCTCGTTAGTGAATGTAACGCCCTCGCATAATTTTTCCCTCACACCACCGACTCTCTTAAATGCTGCAGAACTGAGCTCTGGTATCTCAGAGAGCCAGCCCATGTCATCACCTGTGACCAGTACCTCGACCGTAATATCTATCAGCAACACTAACTATGCAACCCTTCAGAACTGTTCCCTCATTACCAGTCAAGATCTGTTGTCCATTTCTACAGCACAACCCGCGCTCGGGGAAATAGTTTCTACAAGCGGAGACCGTGTCAGCCACCCCTCTGCACAAGTCCATCAGGATTTCGGCCGAGAGCAGAGGTTAGTTCTCCAAGCTGTACCTGAAGTCAAAGAGAATTTCTTACCCAATTCTGAGAGTAAGTCAACTGGCAATTTAATGATGCTGGATTCAAAATCCAAGTATGTCATGAGTAACATGGTTGAGACGGTTTGTGAAGAACTGGAAACAGACAAAAAAGAACTTGCCAAACTGCAGACAGTTCAGATGGATGAAGATATGCAAGACTTGTAACTTTTTTTCTCTTGCTTTCTGTTTTAATAGATAAAGTCTCCTTTGAGGCCCTAACAAGCACCAAATGGGGTTTTTTTGTTTGATGGGGTTTTTTTCTTTAAGGAAAACAGAAGAACATTTACATGGTCTGAATCGATGTACAGAGGAATCCCTGGCAATAGAATTAGGTTGCCACACTTGGCTTGCACACAGTATTCTCTTTTAAGCAGATTAAAGGAGAAAGGAAATACCAGGGCAAGTACTGAACAAATGAGTACAGGTTTGGCTAAGAAATACCACCCTGATAATTTAACTAGACTCTCCGTAGTACAACATACTCTCAACAGTAAGTATACACTCCTAACTTTAGATAGGAAACAAAAGTCTTGCTCCAAAAAGATGAAAACAATGCAGTCATTTTTGCTGTTTACTTCTAGTCCACGGGCATTGAGAAATTTTTAAGGAACTCTAGACGATACCTCACCGGCTACTTTTATGTTGTTTGAGGTTAAGAAATGAAACAAAGTCATAAATATTATTGTTACTGCTGTGTTTGCTATTTTTTCCCAGCAGATTTGCATTCAAACCAAAAAATCTCACATCAAACATTTACAGGTTTCTAAATGCTAGCTAGCATTTTGTCAGTGCACCAGAAAATGCATCATTTGAAACTCTAATTATGCAACTCAGAAGCTTTCTTTCCAGTATGAATGTAAATACTGTTTCAGTTCTTATAAAGGAGACTTTTTTTTTTTAATTACTACAATGGATTTTATTTATGGTTTATGTTCCCTTTCATTTTAGACACAATGCATTGAAAAGGAAAACGTTTTCTGGCTGTTTAATTTATTTTTATTGTTTGAGCAGGAAGTAAACATAGTTATTTCTGACAAGGTTTTACTTTTTTTTTGTAGTTTTTCAAGCAATAGACTGTAAAAGTAAAATGTTAATCACACTGAAACTAGAAAATGAACTCCCAGTCTCACAAACCCAGGAGGTCCCTGTCTTTACCCCCTCTGTCTTTGTGTTCAAGGGTTTTTTTGTTTGTTTTGTTAGTAATTTGCGAATTAGTTGAACCGTTTTGTGTATTTTTTACAGGATTCCATGTGCCTTTCTTCCTAGTGGCCTTATCTTTGTTACTAAAGCACAGTGGCAGGAGGGATGAAAACACTGATTTGCAAATATCCGTCCTCAGGGCCAAATCCTGATGCCTTACTTCTGCAAGTAGACCTGCTGACTTCCGTGCACCTACTTGCACGAGTAAGAAGAGTTTCAAGTCTTTTGGTCATCGTGGGTGACATTTACTAACGGTGCAGAGAGCCAAAGATAGGTCCTTCCGCACCGCGTCAGCAGGGGTGGACCAGAGAGGGACCATGGGCAGAGCTGTCGTGCCAGGGGAAAAGTCTTGGCTCCAGCTTCGAGCAGATGATCAGGAAAGGTTGGATGGGGCAGGTCAGGGAAGGGAGCCCCGTGTTTACACGGACCCATTAGCCACGTAGCCCGTGTGGGAGGGCTTCAGCTGCTGTTGAAGCAAGCAGGCCTCCATCCAGGAGTGCACTTAAGCGTGTATTTATATTTCCTTCCAGAATAAGCAGCGTGGGGGCTGATGGTGGGAACTGCAGCTGCCCGAAGGGCTCGTGGGAGCAGCTGTGGTCTCTGCCTGGCTGGAGATGGGTCTCCTCTCCCTTCGCTGCTTTGCACTGCATTGCGGACAACAGAAGCAGGCAGGCTCTGGGTAGGTGGAACAGATCTTACCTTTCCTCCAGAGGAGTTTTTGTAGCATGGAAAAGCACATCCTTAAGCTTTAAAATAATAAGAGGAATGCAGATGTATAAAAATTACATGCTGTTAATCTTTGTGGGTTTGTTAGGGGTTTTTTTTCAGTCTAATGTGAATATATACAGTAACTAAAGCATGTATTCATCTTCGCTGGGGGCCTGGTCCGGAGCTTTTGGAGGGTAATGGGAAATATCTTCATAAGCTTCTGTGGGCTCCAAATTAGGCTCAGAACAACAAAGCTTCTAAAGTACAAAAAATATGGAAAGGAAAGAGAAGAGAGGTAGTACATCCCAGTCTGTTTCTGTCTTGGTGGTTAACAGGTTCTATAGAAAGCCTTTGAGGAATGAAGTTCTTTTTCTGCATGCTGTGATCGTGGCATAGGCAACCTCGCTATTGTTTTGCACTATATTGAATACAGCATGTTTTGCAAGGTATTCTGTGGAACCTTGAAGCTGAGCTCTGTTGGTAAGCACTGGAGCCCACGCTGTGAGCCAGAGTCTCTAGGACTGCAGGGAAATGCACAGGGAAAGGGAAGAGCAAGTGTGCAAGGCTTTGCAGCTGCACCAAGTCACTGATGATCTGCAAGCAGAAGCCCATAAGAAGTCCCCACCAGCTCCCAAGCAAAAAGGGTGTTTAGGGCAAGTGGTTTAAAGTGGAGATTATCACGAGCAGAACATGGAGCTATACATTCCCCTGGCACAACTTCCCATGACATTCAGGGGATCTCTGCCTGAGCAGGGAGTTGCACAGTCCCGCGTTCTCTCTTCTCTGCTTGTTACCTGCTCGCTGGGCTCCAGCTTGAGCAGTCCTTTCTCACCTTCACCCATAAAACCAAGATGATGCTGACAGTAGTAGTAGCTGTATCTGGTTGGTGTGAATTTGTTCAACCGCTTGGAAAATTAGAAGGACCCTGTGTCACTGTCATGTTAATGGAGAATGTGTGCGATGCTCTGGATGAGTTGTTTGGGGCTTAGCATTTTGTCTGTGAAGCTCAGACTACTTGGAGGCAAGCTAGAGAGTATTTCAGAGTACTCTCTCTGTTGATGTGATCAGGTCTCATAACTGAAAAGACTGTGGTGTTACACCAGTACCTGTTACTTCTTTATTTTATTTTTCCTCCTTTGCATTTGTTGTGTTACTGAGGCTCTGATTATCCATGGCTTTGCAGCGCAGTTGATGTGAAAACTGTGTATGTTGTTACAGTGGCACGTATCTTGGAGTGTCTGGTACTTGTAATAGGACACTTCCCACTCTTCAGTGGGAGTGGTGGATGTACATAAAAGCAGTGGTTTGGGACAAAGTAAGATAAATCTACTCTAGTCTTCCAGATATCAAGTAACTTATTTTATTACTATGTTTTACTCTTTCTTTCTCCCATTGAAAATAAGTGTCATTCCCTCCAGATAACGTAGTTATAACCTCATGTTTTCTGCAGGTACATATGCACAATATAAAGACTCATTGCACGGTACAGTGTTTTTAAAATAGGTATTTAAATAGTAGTTTTACTCCTACTGTAAAATAAGGGTCAGTTTTTATTATGTGACCCTCAAGCAAGCAGGCTAGCTGCTCTAAATAGACAGTACACAAAGCCCCACAAAGCGTCTGGGGCCAGATCTTTGGCTGCTGTAAATAAGGCATTGCTCCACTGATTCCCAAACTGAGGATTTTACATGGTGTCTGGGGGATATGGATGCTCACCTCCCACACACGTGAATGGCAGTGAGTGTCCAAGCCCCACAGACAGTCCTTATTATCACATTCTGTTATTTAAATGGAAGGTATGTCTAGCTGGCATACATGTTCCTTCTCCCTCCCTCTCTGTTATGGATGAGAATAAAGGATCTTTTCAACTTCACATATGTTTGTAACTTGTAAGTCCACTGGAAATATTACAGGAAACATTGCCAAATTCTACTACTTTTCTGGTCCCAGATTCAGCTTTGAAAAAGGCGCTTAAAGTTTAAGCAAATTCCTACAAATGATGTTATAAAAAAAAAACCAAACCCAAACTTTTATTCTTTATTACTTTTAACTAAAGCTGCCTCTGTGTTTCGCAGAGTTTAGCAGAGAACCAGAAATACACTCAATTGAATGCTCTGTCTGGACTATTTGCAGCGTTATTCCTGTGGTCTTACCTAAAAGGACATTTCAGCCACATAGATCACAGACCTCTATCAGCCAGGTCCTTGGCTGGGCTGAACTAGCACAGTTCTATTGACTTTAACGTCCTTCCACACCAGCCGAGAATATGGTCCATTCATTTCACTGGAGTTGGGTCAGGGACGGGTTTGGCCCAGTATACGGTGGCAGTATGAACCAGTGCACGAGGCTGGCACTCAGTTACAACCCAACAGTCAACGGTCTGTATCAATGCATATACCTCTTCCCATTTACTGCTTTACCCTGCCTGTAGGTGCAGGAAGACGTGCTCAGAAAGCTACCCAGGAGTAAGGCTGGAAGGATCTTTGTTGTTGTTAATGTCAATCTGAGATAACTGACAATAACGATGGATTCTGACTACAAATCCTGCAGAACCACCTCAGTGACTGTCTTTAATCAAATTAAGCAGGAGGGAATTTGGCCCTGTGTGCACAGGACCTTTTCCTGTACCTAGATTTCCAGTGCTTGTCCACTTTGCTTAGCAAGGGCAGATGAACAACCAAGAGGGTGCATCCCTTGACTTCCATGTGAAATACGTGTGCAGGACTCTTGGGGCCAGGAATCTCCTAATGCTTGTGGTCATGAAGCATCTCAAATCATTAAAAGAACAGTAATTTTATAACTCTGGAAACAACCATAATGATATTTTACAAGCAAGGAGACCTGAAGTCTTCCTGTATCTCCTAGCAGTTATTATCTTGAAGGATATTTTATACCTTGTCTGTTTCATAGAATTTAAAACTAGCTTCTTCAATTTCTGAACTCAAGGAGGGGGTGAATCTTCTGACCGTGGGGATTCACGTTCAGAGGATGTTCTTTTGCTGCATGTACTGTTTGTCCAGAACTAACCAGTTATTTCTGCGATGTGGGTTTATTGTGCCTTACGACGAGTAGGAAATATAAGCGGAATGTACTCATTAGAGGAGGGAATAATCACAAGTCTTTACTGCACTGTTAGGTGATGCTGCCCCAGAGTGTATCATCAAACATATCTGTGCTTAATTACCCAACCAAAGAGATCTAAAGTATGTATGTTTGTTGTACTGTAATATAGGGGTTTGTGCCTGGACAATTAAGTGTTTTATTTGTATTCTGAGATGATGTGAACTTATTTTTCTAAACACTATACTGAATAAACTTTATATTTATACACATCTTGTGTAAACATTCCTATTTGCATGCAGTGTGTGAGGGCTTCAAATTTTGTGTTAAGGAAGCAATCTAAATTGGAAACTCAGTTTCTAATGACTCATTGTGATGGTGATGGCAACTGTGAACGCCTGGGCTCACCAGGGAATTGCTCTGAAGCCTATTTAAGCTAGAATGAGACTTTCTGTTGACTTAAGTGCATTTTGTCAGACCCTAACTTTGCTTCTAAAATACTAAATTAAAAGCCATAAATCTTCTATTTCATACTGAACCTAGCTATTAAATCTGTGTCTCAAACCAAATTTATACCATAATTAGATATATTGGAATATATCTTCACCTATTACTTGGGACTAGTTAGTATTTACTTGTGGCTCTGAGCGCATTGGGATGCTTTCTACAACAGTTTTTTAGTTTGGATAGGCAAATTCCTATTTGTTACATTTGTACTTGTCTGCATTTTTCTTTGAAACATTGCACTTGGTATCAGACCTGGTTTTGGCAGACTTTTGAGAACATCCTGACATGCATGCTCCCTTGATACTAAAGGATTTAAACACGTTTCCATGTTATTTTAGATCCATGCTCAGAGTACCAGGATTGTCTAGTTCTGGTTTTGATGCCAAAATGAATGTCAGTAAGGTAAGCAGACTAATGTGCACAGGTGGGGCTCTCACTGGAGCTATATATACTTTCTAGGTAGTTAAAAGCCTGTGTATGCCAGCAGGAAAACATCCTTTCACCTCTTAAATTGTATTTAGGCCGTAGGAAGCAGGATGAAGTCTGTCAAGATTGATTTTTTTAATAGATCTAGCTGTGTATGCCCATTGTATTTTTAATCACTAAGATACTACCTTTCCATGCTGTTATTCAGCACCCTTCCACCTTTCCCACCTATCATAGCCACATCCCACTCGCTCCACACAGTGTGGCTGATGGCAGTCTGGTGGCAAAGCGCAGGGAGTCGCCTCCCAGCCCTGGGAGCATCTCTCCACTCTCTGCCTGGGGTTCAGCTGCCTCGTGCTCTGCAGCTGTTGATAGAAATCCAGATACAGGGAACAGCCCTGAGGTAGGGAGAAACAATTTCCTTGTTGCTGAACTCCTTTTCTTTCCAGGAGCACGTGTGACTCAGTCCTCCTGTTTGTATTGCTTACCTTTGCCATGCTTTGGTTCTGCCTGAGCAGTAGGATGGTGGTAATACTTTCCTGCCCTCCAGATACCAAATTCCTGATCCATCCCTGGATAGCAGTTCCATCCTACATCCTAGCTTTGCTGGGTGCAGGGGCTGAGGGTCTAAAGCCATCCTTCAACCTGGCTGTGAGCAGCTTCTCTGCTTGTTTCTGCCCCGTGACGCGGTGTGGGGAGAACCACCACTGCTGGGTTGACTCCAGCTACAAGGAGATCCCCTCTGGGAGGGGTTTTCTGGCTGTACAGCCCCCACACCCAAGTACAGGGGTTGGAGGACAACTGAGAAACGGAAAGTCTCAGCGTATGCAAATGTCAAAATTCTCCCTGAGCAGCCACCCATGCGGTATGCAGGATGAATCATGTCCTAACGGAGCACATTCCTGCTACTTTGGAGGGCTTTGCAGATGTGTTCCAGGTCACCCTGGGCGAGAAAACCACACACAGCCATGGTTACTTCTTCCCTGGCAGCTTGCGTGCAGATGGAGAAAAGGGGGACAGGACCTTTAGAAGGGTAGGCAGCCAGCTCCCCACCTTTCTCACGGGGCCTGGGGCTGCTGGAGTTGAGGACCAGGGGCTGCCAAGGCAGTACCTAGGATAAGGCTGAGAGTAGGGAGGCTCAGCGAGACAGATAGTTGCTCTTGATCTAGCAGGGAGATGAGCTGGGAGGGGAGGCAATGTTGAAAGACAGCTTTTTTTTTATCCTCCGTTTCTGTCTGGATTTTCCCTGGTGCCAGATCAGAAGGGACTTTTCCTGCTCCAAAGAGCATAGTTTGGGTCAGTAAAACAGGATCTTAATATAAACACTTGTGCTTGGAAAGTGGAGGTCTCCTTACAGGACTGCTTCACCCACTGAGGTGATGTTTGGCTGCAGAAATCTTTGGGCTGGAGTGTTAGGACAGTATATCTCTGTTATGGATACAGATCACGTTTTTAGTTCAGAAATACATTTTAGCAGGAAAATGATTCCCAGAAATAGGAATTCATTTGCCAAACAATGTGCACCTAACTGACTTTACACTTCAGATGCCAGAAAGTTCAGGAATAAGACCAACAATAAAAACCAACGCACGTGTGAAAAATCTACTACATTAAAGCCAGGTTCAATAAAAATAGCACCTAGTTTATATGCTGCAGAAGCTGGCACACGCCTGTGAAAGCTGAAGGAGAAAGATAAAATGCTCAGAAGTTGCACACAGTCCAGAGGAACTGAGAAGTGCTGGAGTAGAGCTGATGGTTGCTCAATAACTCCTGTACAATATTCTCTTGTGTAAGTGCTTTAATTCTTCATCCTGCTACTTCTTGGGCAGAAAGACCCAATTTGGAATACGCTGGGCTAATCAATAAGCTTTGTTGTTGCAGCCAAAGTGCTTTGTGATAGATCTTGTGTTACTCAAAAGGACTGCGGAACGTTACGCCACACCATTTTCTGTGCTACTCTGCAAACTGACAGCCAATTATTTTGCTGTTAGCCGTGTCCCTCACACCGCTTGCAGCTGAAAAACGCAGCCCTTCCCCTGAGGAGCTTACAGAAATAAAAGCAATCCCAGCTGGGAGAGGAGAAGAGCCCAGGGAGAAGAGGGGACTTGCCCAGGGCGATGCTGGCGGTGGGTGGCAGAAGCAGGTTACAAAGCCAGGTCTCTGACTCCCCCTGTTGCTTTGCCCACTGGCTCATGCCGCCTCCGGCTCTGATGCAATGCCCCCTGACAGCAGCAGGAGGACTTGCTGCTTACGCCAAAGCTGACTTTGCTTCGTTCATTTATTTACCGTGTTCACAGCCACCTTCTGATGCTGACTGATAACGACGGAAGTCTCCAGTCGGTAAATAGACTGATCCTGGACTGGGGTCACTGAGCCTGCAAACACTCAGGCTCCAGAAAAAAAACGTTCTTGCATGAATCACCCTGTCAGGGAGATGCACACACTGTCCCTAAAGGAGTCCAAAGCCACCCACTTCCAGATCAAGGCAATTTGAGAAAGGTTTGACCCATCTCCTTCCCTCCAAGGTGTAGGAGCTGAGGGAAGGAAATGCTCACACGGGGTAAGGATGGGTTAGTCCAGAGCCTGAGCTGTGCATGCTCTCGCACGTCCTAAGCTGGTGGTTTCTTAAACTAATAAATCAAGAACCAGTGACAGCTGAGAGCCTACTCATGTCCTAGGAAGATGCTGGGGAGTTTGCGCTTTACTGCTGCTTAAGCAAACAAGGTCAGGCAGGGGTGTGAGAAGGCAGTTCTGGAAGGCAACACTTTGTATTCCAACCCAAGTACATTTGCAACAGACATACAAACCCATAGTTTGCCTGTTAAAAAAATCTGTGGTGGTGTATGCATGCAGGTGGAAGTGAGCACTGACCAGATTAAGACTCTCCAAAACAAATAATTTCACTATGAAGTTGCAGGAAAGACAGCCTCTGCTCCCTTTTCCATGCAACACATACCGGAGCCCAGTCCCAACACTCAGCAAGTGAACCAGGAGGAAGCTCTATTTAGCTTGCTGCTAAATAGCACAAGAATTCTTTAGCTCAGGGCTTGTGGCAGAACAGCAGCAGGGACAGCACGGGTTAACTGCCCTGCCAGTGCCATGCTGAGAGGAGAGGTATGCTGGAACAATATCAGTAAGAGCGCTGCAAACTTAAGGGGTGTGATATCATCTGCACGTGGAGGGATTTACGCACATAACACCCCTGTGTAGGGAATGACAGCAGCTTCCTGAAGCCTGCTATAGTCCTTCTCCTCTTGCCTAGGGACATAATAATGCTCTTCCCAGAGCTTCGAACTGGTTGTTTGCAGTGGCACTGCTTCTTACGCTGCCTGCAGGGCTTGGTCTGCTCTGGGTTTGCCAAGAAAGCCACCAACACCAGGACAGAGAAGCAAGGCACACTTTTACACGCCTGCCCATGAGGACAAGGACTGGGTGAAGGACCATGGCAGGTCCAGCCTACAAGACAGCGAGCACTGAGGTATTTCAGCTGAGCCCCCACAGCATCTTCCCCATGGCTCCTTTTTCTTGGGACCCCTCGGGACCCCCCAGATAAACTCCCTGGGCGGTGTTTAGGGGCTGCTCTCCTTTGCCATCTTCCCCATAGCCCCTTAGCCCTACAGACCTCTGTGATATGAGGGAGGTGGGACCCAGGACTCCAAAAAACAACGGTGCCAAGCGGGCTGCCAACAGCAGCCTATTTCCAGGTACCACTTTACCAAGAAGAGCCCAGCCTGCCTGGAAGCACTCCCGGGAGCGTGGGACATGCTGCACATACCAGGCACAGTTGCCTCACACCAGCCGGCAGCGCTGCGGGACACCTGGTCCCAGGACAGTGATCAGGCTGTGCCAGCCCAGCCCTCCCTGGGCTCAGCAAGGGTAACGCCAATGACCTACTGGCCCAGGAGAGGGGTGCCAGGCAGACATTTGGCATCTCCTACTATGTGGGGATGGCGGTCTCAGTGAACCCCTTCTGCCCTTAGCTTCTAGGAATGGTTCCTTATAGCTGCTGCTGGGGACTTTCGTGCAAACCAAAGGCAGAGCAAAAGGCAAACCCTGAACATCAAGCCAGAAGAGCTTCATCCCATTCTTTTGGAAATGTCAGGCCCAGCAAATGAAACTACTTGACCAGTTGCTCTTGGCTTTTGTTTCTTACCCAGTAATGGCAGCAAGTATTTCTAATGTGCTCACGGCTGAGAGGCGTTCCTGCTCCTGCCAGACTCCCCACCAGAGACCTGAATCTTTGTAGGTTAGGTTACAAAACCAAGACTTTTTCACGTGAATCACACTCACATGAACAAGGAGTCATTTGCTGATGGACCAGAGGATTAAGCTCTCAGATTAAAGTGCAGCATAGAGCACATTTCATTTAACTGTTCTCTGTTCTTAGGATCTTTTTACAAGCCGTAATAAATTAAATATTGCTATGAAATAAACAGCTGCTATCAACATAGACCCACAAGACTGGAAGGCAGTAGAAAAGCCCAAAACTAGACAATACTCCTGTTTAGACTTTACTAGAGCCAAGTCCATCGGAAAAAATGCTTCCTGCCTTGGAAGGCCTACTTCCATTATATACACCACAGCCCATGTTTCTGTGCAAGGATCTACACCCAGTGAAACTTGTGTATGATCGCCAGCTTGTCTTCCAGTTTTCTTCATCTTGCTGTTATCTTCTGTACTTAATAAGCACATTCTCTTCCCACATCCAAGATGTTCCTGAAAATACTGACTAGCACTGTGCTGAGTAGAAACCTTTGCTCAAGCGACCATGGTATTTTGTCCTGGAACCATAAGATAATCACTGTTTCAGAACAATTTCCCACCCGTCCTACGGGGGCTTTGCCCAGATCGCATTTCCTCAGCTCATCAGGGCATGGAAAAGCATCAAAAGGCTGACAGATGCCAAGTTGTGTCACATCTAACAGCTCTTCCCCTTCCAAATGGCATATCATGTCATCAAAGGCAACTAGGCTGGCATGACATAATTTGAGAATCCCACTTTATAGCTGGTAGAAACCAAACCCCAGTGAGTCTGTCAGCAGTGATATATTCCAGGTAATAGAGGACTGAAATCTCCTAGTCCTGGGTCTCATGCTTAAACTTAACCAATGTTCTGATTTGCCAGCTTTCACAATTTATGAGCTTCGCAATATTTAGTATCTGGCAAGAGAGGGGAAGCAGGCAGAGGGGTTGTGGCCACAGCTTCCTGCTCCACTTCATTCTTAAGTTCCTGGGGTTTGATAAATAAATAAATAAGTAAATTTGGAGGTGCTGAAGGTCTCCAAACCAGAATACTTATAAATATATCACATTTATCTATGTAACTAATAAGCATTTTATCTCAAAGCTGGCATCACACTCTCCAAACCTTTGGATCTGATGTGCAACAAGACACTTGAAGAGAATAAGCCAGGGTATCCAAATGATACCATCTTAGAAGTAAAATTAATATATGGTCTACAGATTCAGGATAATGTTTGTCAAAGCTGCCTTTGGATCCAAATTTCTATAAACTTACAATTAGACTTCTGGGTTAATTTACTAGACTACTGCAGTCTAACCATTAAAGTCAACAGCTTCCCTGTAACTCAAGTTAAGGAAACATTTCACTGACCTAAAAAAACCACCCAAAAATAGCATGCAAACACATTTCTTAATACAATATTTCTTATCATACAAATGCATTTCACTTGTTTTATTTGTAAGGACTTCAAGCAAATTCCTTCTACACCCCTGTGTAACTCAGGCAGGATTCCCAGAGCATCCTGTGCCTGGCAGCACAGGCAGCCCCATGTCAGGTTACTCAAGGCCCCAGTTCAACACCACACGTAAATACACGTCTGTGTACAAACCTGCATTTCCATGTAGCCATAGTTATCAGAAGCAAATGGCTCCCAGTTGTAACGAATGGTTGTCATCCAAGTTATCACCTTCAGCAGAGAAAGAAGACAGGCTAACAGGGAGACAACCATTCCTCACATGGTTTGTATTAGCGACCACCTTCAGTGCTGGTCCAGGGAAACTCTGAAGCGTTTGCACTTCCAGACAAATCCAACTGACTTCGGGGTTTTTATTTGCTGCAACATAACAAGATGCTACAAGAAGAAGAATCACTGGGCTGCTCAGCTCACCCTGGGTTTGAAAGCTTTGGCCTAAGAGGGTAATTTGAATGGGAAATGAAGTGTTGCTTTCCTCTGGCCCTGACTCTAACGGGGGTTGAAATGTTCCAAACACTTGTCTTTTTGCAAAATAAAAGGGAGCACGAAGAGAACCGTGGGTTATCCTTTATTTTTCAGTCCTGACTCAGAGACAACCTGAACTGCAACTGCTTCCCAAGGTTAGCTAATGTTAACCACTGCGAACTGAAACTCAGGTTACTAAACATCTGGATTCCCATCTCCCAGTCTGTACAGCAGCAGTAACAGCACTTCCCTCCCTTATGGGTCTACAACTCACACAAACATGATGGCACAGCTGAAATAGTGAAGGTAGACCCTCCTGATGTAATAGATATGTTTAAAACACGTATGTAATATACAATATATAACATATATATACTATCATATATATTATATAGTATATAAATTAAAAAAGGGTTGTTAGGATACTATTAAACTTATCCCTAGCACAGATGAGTTCTCAAAACCAGCCTGGGTGCCTGGTCTCTTCGTAAATTGTGCCTCCCACCTCTCTGCTCCTGCCCACCTCCTGTATGCTGGCATCAGGAGGGGCATGCACAGGGCACAGAAATAGCACTCTGCCCTTAGGCCCTCTATGTCCCCCTTCAAAAATGTGTGCCCAGTTCTGCCCCTCTCCAAGCCACGTACAGAGAAGGTAAAGTTATTTATGAGCGCTGCTTCTTCTCCACATCTCTTCCCCGTTCCTTTTAGCTGAGTCAGGAGGATCGTTCTGCACCGGTGGTGATGGAGCCAAGCCTGGACACTGCCTCACTGCCTGGTAGTGTATTTTAAGGGCCATTGCTTGCACAGACTGCAGTACTGCTCCTTTCATTGCCTGCCTTACAAACCCACTAGCACAGCTACTCACCCTACAACGTGTTTTCCTCTCCAGGGTTCCCAGAGGGCATCGCCAGCCCACCCAATGGAGCTGCCACAACTTTTGTGAGCAGCCACTTCCACCATCAGCGAGCTCACGCTCACAAATCACTGCCTGGAGAGTCTGCATGGTATGTGACTTAATTTTCTTTTCCATAATATGAAATCCAATCTGAAATGCACAGATTAGTTTACTAATCTGTGTAAATCCTATTAATAGCACTTACGCTGCTGCACTCCCATTCACATTCTAACAAATCTGTTTAGACCAGCTTGGTTTTCCCTCATCTCCTGCAAGATCTTCACACCTGGTTGCAGTCACGTCTTCACCAAATAGCTGGCCACAAATGGACACTTATGCTTTCCAGTCCTCTCTCATACTTTACTTCATGTCCCGTGGCCCGACATGTTCTGGATCAAAGCATTAGAGCTGTAAATCACCACGATGCCATTGAAGCTGAAGGGATTATACAAAGGGTCGCACAGCTTCAAGCAGGGAAGGGCAGAGCCTGTACTCCTCTTCTCCCCAGCATTGTTGGCCTCTGCACCTGCCACAATGTGCCCCATGCAGCTCCCATTGCACTGCAGCAACTCTGTCCTGCCCGAGGCACCTTGCTTAAAACTGAGCCCAGGACTAAGCAAAGGACTTGCCTAGGGAAGGGAGGCAATGAGCAGGCTCTGGAGCCACTGAATGTGTGCACACCAGCCCCACATACATCCCCCCCCACGACCTCCGGGTTTCGGGTGGTACAGCTGGCGCTGGGGCTTGTCACTGTTGGAAAGGGCAGCCTCGCTGGCAGCTGTGGGCTGTGATCCCCTCAAGCTCAGTGTGGCCTCCCAAAGAGAAGGCACCTTCTGTTCTGCTGTAGAATAAACCATTCTCTATTTGAAACAACAATATTTACTTTTCCTATAGTGGACTCCAGCGGCTTTCCACACCGCAGTCATGGCAGGAGGGGTCAGCATTAGGAACAGAAGAGGAGGAGAGTGGGGCTCACATGCCTCACTCCAACTTCCTAATCAAGCTGTGCATTGATTAACTAATCCCCTCCACTATGCTGTCCCCTTATGCTTCATTTCACCGCCATCCTGGAGTCCTTGTAACCAAGCACCTTTCCCACCCCAGCTCCACTCCAAGCTGTCTGCATGACAGGACCGTGCTGTTACCTCAGAGTAAGGAGTCCTCTGTGTCCTTGGGCCAGGTTGGTGTTTGCTAAAACCAGCCCCTGGGAAGGGCTCTGTGCTGCAGCCACCCTCGACCTGCCCTTCCAGGCTTCCAGCATCTGCTAACCCATCACACCCCATGTGCCAGGCAGGAGAGGATGGATGCAGGAGGAAAAGACTCCCCACCAGGCAAACAGCTCCCCAGACTTACCAGCTGGAAAGTTTTAGTGGTGAATGGGAGAACATAGGAACTGTTCCCCTCCCCTGCCCCCAGCCAAAATCCAGTAGGACAAACCCTCTCCTGAGGTCCTTGTATGAGTCTGTTGGCCATGCACACATGACCACCCAGCTCTCCCCTCATCCCAGGGCCAAGCAAGGCTCTGAAGTGCTTTCACTAAGCTCAGTAAAAAGGCTGTGACTGCAGTGCTGAGCCAGTTCCAGCACAGCCCCGACTACGTTTCCAACATTTTTCCTACTGGAAGGTTCAATGAATACCATAAGGGAATTGGGGCTCTTCTCTTTCCTTCCCCATAGCTGAACTGCATCTACCTCCATACAAAAGCATATGGATTTTCTCTCATCGCAACAGAATCTTACTGAGGTCAATACAGGTTTACTCCCTCTTAGTTTCTTCTAAAATCATTTTAAGTCTTTAATTACCTGAATAACTCCTGCTGGTTTGCATGAATATTAGCTCAGGAATTGTTTGTGGTTCCTCAGTGTTGTGGAAGGAATATTTTAGAAGTATTACCCACACTCAAGAAATTCTCCCCAAATTCTCTTTTACAAGGGCTTCTTACTTGTGACCTGTGTTAAAGCCTGCCTGTGAAGCAGCTGTTTGGTTTTAGACTTTTAATATCTTTGTAGAGGTCCCCATTGTGAGATATTAAAATGCCACAGAGAAAAAAAAATAGAAAAAAAAGCCAAAAGTAAAAAAGGAATTTTTAGAGAGCCAATGAGCCAAATACAATATGTGGCCAGACAGAATCAGAAGTGCTGGCTGCAGTACAAACCCAAGAGGCATCAGACAAACCGCCCTGGCCACAATGGTAAAGGTTCACCAGCAAAAGGAATGTAGAAGACAAAATGGGGGGTAGATTCCTCCTTCCTTCTCCTCCTTCCTCCTGAAAGACTATCTGACATGGCTGATGCCTCTGGTGCATTCAGATGTGCTGCTCTGGAAGGGCAAATAAGGACTTGCTGGCTGGGAAGTTCTGCGCTCAGTCTTGTGCCTGTGTGCAGGCAGGACTTGTGAGAAGTGATGCTTAAACACTACAGGTTGTACAGGGGGACACCCCGTCTCAGCCCTTTCATACATGCTCTGAGCTCCTCTGTAAATTAGTGCAATTTCTGTCACCCTTGCTGCAGAACATCACGTAGCAATGGCTGGAGACCTTGTTCCAATATCCAGATCATGCGTGCTCACAGCCCACGCTCGACTGTCCTGTGCCTGTTTTGTCCTTACCTTAAATAGCTCTTTCCACTCTGATGTGTTTATAGGGTACATTCATGTTCCACTCTCTCCCCTCTGCCTTTACAGCCACCCAACCAAGCTCTGCCAGAGACTGGCTTGCAAAACATCAAAACCTGTGCCACATCCCACCGTGAGCCATGAGATGTAGCATCTCCTGGAGGAACCCCACTGGTTTCATACGCCCAAGGAGCTCATAGCCCACCTTCTTCTCCTTGTTGCTCACAGTCCTTCAACAAACACACAGGAGAGTTCAAGTCACTATTCCAGGAGGGTTACATCCAGAAGGTGAACTTAACTCAACAGCTACTCTTTACAGCCTACTGCCTGAGGATGGACTCAGGAGTTGCTCGTGCTTGAGCAATGTCAGGGCTTGCTGCCCCTGCCTGTCCCCAAGCCAGAGGCTGCTGCCTTGCTGTGGTCTGGCCAGCAGTGGTGTGTCTTCTCCATAGTCATCACAGAGTACAACCTCCTGCACCAATTTACTCTGCAGTAGCTGGTGAATTTCAGCTAGTACATCAGGTTAAAAACATGGTTGCTAGACCTAGTTCTCATGCCTTTGGTACAGGGGACAACGATCTTTTGGAAGGATTAAAATGGACAGGGAAGAGAAGTCACCTCTTAAATCTCATGAAGGCTGGTAGAGAGGTCTGAAAGCCTGGGTCACAAAGAGTTTTGCAGCCTGGCTCATTCCAGCATTTGACTTTGGGCATTCAGGGTCCAATTTCTGCTACAAAGTTTGGTGTTGAGTCCTGCCACTCACTGGAGAGTCTCAGGCATCTACTCAGAACTCCCTGGGGAGAAGCACTTGTGCTTCACCACCACCCAGGGGCATTGCCTGGTGTAGGTGTGTCCTGGGACTAGAGACAGATAAATTACTACATGGTTTCCTCCACACCAGCCCTGCAAAACCCCTTTTCACCTACCTGGAGTATCAGCTTTCCCTCATGGAACAGCCTCCGATGCTGAGCCGCACGGGACCCTGTCTTCAGGGGAGCCTCCATGTGTCACAGTGATAAAACTCACCTTCAAATTAATTTTGATAGAAGTCTTTCATATCAGCTCCCATGGAAAGGATCACAAGTCCTGGCCCTTGGTAACTCCCTGTCCTCCGTGCGTAAACACAGTGAGCTGATGACGAGCTCCTCAAACACAGCCTGCAACTCCAGCGGCCCCACTGAGCTTTGGGGAGTGATCATGTAGAAAAATAGTCATAAAACCCACCCAAATCTGCCATGCTGTCCTCTTGCTCAGTCAGACAGCTTCTCCAAGCACCCATCTTTTGAATTGAGTAATAAAGATACGTTTCTTCTGTTGTGAACTTACCTGAAGAAGTGTAACTCCAAGTGAGCTCACAGATGCACTTTGGGAGCAGACAGAACTGCTAAAAAAGCTCCCAGAACTGAAGGGACTTTGCTTGGTGAGAAAAGAGCTGAAGAAAAGGGGAAGGGAGGAAAATACAGCCTGTGGATTAGACACTGTGATCTGACCCACTGGAGGACATTAAACACAACCAAAACCCAAATGTCATGAAACTGAGAGATAGCAAACCTATGTGTAACCAACCTACAAGATTCACAGCTGCAAAACACCATGGAGGCCAAAAGCTTGTCACCAAAAGTGTGGAAATATATGTGTATACACACACACATCCCTACACACACATGGGTATGTGTATTTACCTGTGGTCTCTGAGGGCTGGAAAGGACCTGACAACACCATTCAGTCTTTTCCCCAGGTCCAAGGCAAGATCAAATAGATGTCGGTATGTTCTGACAGATGTTTGTCTAGACCTGCTTTTAACAGGAGAATCTCCTACCTCCCCAGGCAATTTATTCCAATGCTTCCTTTTCTTCTCCAGCTTTATACACACACACACACACACGTACATTTATCTCAGAAGGTGAGCCGAGCAGGCTCTGATGACTTGCACATCAAAAGGCTTGTTAACTCATTTCTCATGGCAAGGTCTTCATTGCGAATGATGTACGAGCCTGAAAGATCCCAGCCTGACCTGAGATGACAGGTTGAGCTTGGGGGACTTGCAGATGAGGTAAGGGTGGAAAATGGGAAAGGCTGGGGGGGATTAATTCCTTATTAACCCATCTGATTTGGTCTGCTGATACAAGAGAGTGCAATTTTTATATATGCCATCTTTAGATGGAAACATGAAGTTCCTATGGTTTCAATAAAATAAATACACTTTAAGGTTGCTTGTCAGCCCCCTTGAAAGAGATGCTCCCCTGTCAAACTTAAGTAAGGCAAAGGAGGGGATGAGGAATGAGGCTGTGCAGCTGGAATATGCAAATGGCAGGATGGAGAGGAGTACTTTTCAGCCCACCCTGTGTATCTATTACCTCCACTTTTGGACTGACAATGCACCAAATGTTTCATTGCCTGGGGCCTTACAAAGCCGACCCGGCTTTTTTAGCTGAAAGCACTAATGTAGAAAGGCAATTGGGAATTAATTATTTAATGTGGTTCTCATTGGTAGAAAGCTTCCACCCCTCCTGCATCTCAGCTACCATTATACATATGTTGCTTTCTTCAGACTCCGGTGATTAGACAGCAGTGGAAAATTATGGCTAAATCCTGTTCCCTCTTGCAGTGAACTCCTTTTAAATCAATGGATTTGCCCTCAACAGAGCATGCTGCAGCCCCTGCTAGGAAAACATTGTGACAAAATCCACAGCCAGCCTCCCCATTTCTGAAAACAAGCAATCTCACGCCTCTGCTCCCAACCCCTCTCTTTAACAGGCAGCAGAAAACTACTCTTATTTGAATATTAAAATCCACACCAGGAGCCCAGTTAGTAGGAAACAGGAGGGAATTCCCATTAGCCTGGGTGTTCAGATGCCTCACTGGAGCAGGCAGAAAGGTGTATCCTGAATCCACGCTGCATGTTGGTTCAGCTCCAGCTTCTCTGGGATTCTGAAGATAGGCATCTATTTCATTTAGAGCCTTTTTAGAAAACTGTCCTTTTAAAGATCTCTCTTCAGCAGCTGCATGCCAGAAACTCCCATCCAAGTCACTTTAAGAGCTTAAGGATCAGGCCCCGTGCATTTAAAAAATAAGGGTTGCAAAATAAGATCCTGGAGCAGGGCTGAGAAGGGACATGAACTTACGCTGCAGCTGCCATAGGTGGGGAAAGGAGTAACTTCTTCCCCACAGTCACCAGCTCCAAACCATCCCAGATGAAGTCCTGACAGGATCCTACTTAAAATTCAACACAGTGAATTGCACCAAGAGTTAATTTAACATAACATGTACAATTCCAAACACAAAATCTACCAGGTTTGGTTTCTTCCAGCTCTGTAGATGAAAGAAATACAGCTGTACAGGTGTGCTTCTCTAAGATCCAGTGGCGTGAAACCTGAAATACCCCAGAACGATTCAGAGGCGAGTTTTAATCACCATGGAAGCACAACACTTTTGAGGGTCTATGAAATTATATACCCAGGTCTGAGAAGGGTAAACTTATCCGTCTGGGCAGAGCTGCTGATTAAGACAGATAACTCATTTTCTCCTGGAAAGCTGTGTTATATGTGGTTTGAAAAAATAATCAGTCCTTAGAGACAGGTTTATGCTGTAAAGAGAAAGAAGAGGGGACGACGACACACGACCAAAATAGTTCTGGGAGAGATGTTCTGTATGGGGAAAGGAACAGCAGCATCAAAATATTCCCTTTGTTTAAGGGATTCCCTGCAAATTCAGGAGGCAGAAGGGAAAACGGGTTGAGCATCTTTCACAGGGCCAGGCTGAGCAAGGCTGGCCACGATGGAGGCATATGGAGACCCACCCAGGGCGCAGACAGAGCAGAGGACCCCCAGACCTCGGCTTACGCCAGATGACCTTTCCCCTCTCTAAAATTTCAAAGCTGGCGTTGCCGGCGCTGAACAGACTGTGTGCCATATGTAACATGACCTCAGCTCTGCTCTGCCAAGCCACTGATGGCATCGCTAATGAGAGGTGAAAGGTCCCTTTCTTGCAGCTCGCTCAGAAACCCACCGAGGCGGTGGGTGCGGGACAGGCCCCCCCGACCCCTTATCCCTGCAGGCAGGCACCCGCTGCCCCGCCACAGGGCCTGGCTGCCCTCCTGAAATCACATGTGCCCCTATCCGAAGGGCTGATGGTTCCTCTTCCCTTGGCCCAACTACAACCAGCACATACACCCCCCCTGCCCCCGGCAATGAAAATATTTGCTCAGTGCCCAAATGCAAAACGTGTAGGCAAACAGATCCCTGTATGTAAATCCTGTCCCCGGTCCCTGCTGCTGCCCTACCAACCCCAGCAGCACCTTGTTCAGAGGGTGGATTATGCCATTTGCATCACCCAGGTGGGCGACACGGGTTTGGGCTGGAAGATGGTGCAAGTCTGGGGGAGTTGGCCAGGTCTGCATCCCCCATCACACCACAGCCATGGGGGTGAGGTGGCCAGGCCTCTGTGAGGACACATGTGATCACCCTGCCCCCTTCAGAAGCAGCATCATCCCCAGGCTGAACCTGAGGAGGACCCTTCCTGGGCTGGGCAGTGCCGGCAGCAGGGGAGGTGGAGGAGGTGGGAGGGGGGGGTGGGGGAGCAGCCTGCAACCCCCTTCCAAATCGGCTTTTTTAAAAATTAAATTGTAATATTTTTTTCCGAGGGTTTTGCACAAAAATCACTGCAATGTCTTGCAGAAAAATATCAACCACCACGGGGCCGGGGGGGAGAGGAGGGCACGTTCGTTGGGTGGGTGTGCGCACACGTGGGTGCGTGGGGGTGCCCGTGGGTGGGTGTTGGAGTGCGAGCACGGGTGGGTGCGCACGGGTGGGTGTTACAGCGGGTCCCTGCAGGCAGGGGCTACGGTGCCGCCGCAGCTGGACGCTGGACCCCATCCGTCCATCCGTCCGTCCGTCCGTCCATCCCCCCCCGGCTCCCAGCGGGAGCACAGGGGAGCACACTTCCGCGGGCGGCCCCTCCGCACCCGCGCTCGGTCCCACGCGGTGCTCCGCGGCAGGTTCCCGCCGTGCCGGCAGCGTCGCTCCCCCCGCCGGGGGGCTCTCGGGGAGGGCCGGGCTGGAGCCGCTACCGCGGGCGCGGAGGGGGCGCGCACCGGCCCCGCCCGGGCGCACACGGCGTCGGCAGCGACTGACTCATCGCTGGCATCTGCGGCGCCGCGGAGGGACGCCGAGGACGGCGGGCAGCACGGCTACCCACCCGCGGCCCTGCTCCTGCCTCCCACGCAGGGACAGACCCGCGGGAGCGGAGCCCGGCTTTCAGCCTCGCAGCTTCTCTGCCGGGGATGATTGTCTTTACATCGCGTTCCGCGCAGAGAAATTAAAGTATTCGTTCCGGATACTAATTCCCGACCCCCCGCCCCAGCACACCCCACCCCCACCGCCCCCTCCTGGAACACCCTTGCTTCACGGGAGCGCAGAGAACGCTGCCCACGCGTGTTGGGTCGCCCTGGGGCATGTAACGCTGCCGATTACAGGGGGGCAGCCGCGGCGCGGAGCTCGGGGGAAGCAGCGATCGGTCCCGCGGCAGCCCGCGGCCCGCGTTGGCCGCAGCCTATTCGAGCTGCATTATCTTGGGGCGGGGGGGGGAAAGGGGGGGGGGGCAGAAATTGCAATTATCAGTGCCTCGGGTTACGACAAATGCCATTATGCCGAGAAAGGGGAAGGAAAACGACGCCGCGCAAATGCGAATCGCCTCGCTAATAACGCGCTGCTGCTGCGCGGTCCCTGCGCGCCCGCGGAGGGCTCCCAGAGGCGCTGGGAAGTGCGAAGGGATGGGGGTGTATGCCCCCCTCCTTTGTGTGAGGGGACCGCAAGCTTTTTTGGGGGGAGGGAAGGGGGGAAGCAGCACGCTGCGGTGGTGTGGGGGTACCCGGGGGTCGTGTCATGCTCACGGACACGCGGAGGACGCGCAGCCCAGCCGGTGCTGGTTGGAAGGCAAGCCAGGAAGGCTGCCGTGCAGAAAAGGAGTTAAACCCCGCCGTTGTCCTTTGATTGAGGAAACGGCTCATCCAATTCAGTTCCAGATTATTCAGGGGCAGACTGCCTCGCTCGCTCCCTCTCTCCCCACACCAGCCCAAACATCTTGAAGTAATCAGCAGCTGAGAACGGAGACGTCCCCCTGGCATCTCAGGTTAAAGAAGGAGGTCCAGGAAAATGTGGTAGAGCCATTACAAGAAACCTGAGATGCATTCATCAGAGACTCCAATTGCCATCGCATTAGGATTGATTAGAGACCAGCAGTACCGTAATGACCCGGAAAGAGGGGCATACGGGGATTATTAATATCAGACTTCTTAAAATTTTTTTTAAAAAAAGGGGGGTAGAAAAGGAAGGAAGGAGGAGGGAAGATTTAAAACCCAAAAGCGCATCTCGGGGCTGCTGCTGAGATGCAGACTTACCTGAGAAGAACAGGCACCGACCAGCCTCACAGACGATAATTTATCTAACTTCTGAGGAAGAAAAGGCAAACAAACATGGAAACCCCAACTTCTGGACCCCCTGAAATCGCCCGCTCCCATACGCGGCTTGCACCGAACCCAGCGCCGCAGTCCCGGGGCTGCGCAGGCGGCGGCTCGAGGAGGGGGAATCGGGGAGGGGGGAGGCAGCCGGGGGTCCGGTCCTGCTGCCAGGCTTACACACCCCACCACCCCCCCCTCGGCCAAAGATAGCTGGTCTCCGGGCCGGCGACAGCAAGGACAAGTTAAGGAGCCTCCAAGGAGGAGCAAGGAGACCTCGGTGGCTCGTCTCCTTCTCAGTTCCCTGCGCCAAAACAAATCAGCCCCTCCTGGTCTCGGTTTAAATGTAGCTCACTGGATAATTAACTCCATCTTTCCAGCCCTGCTTTAACTGTTTATTTAGTGTCACCCCGTATTACCATCACTAGCACTTTCCTCTGAACAGGAGGAGCTGGAGGGTTTCACCTCCCAAAAGGAAATTCTTCGTAGCTTAAAAGAATCAGCATCCAGGAGGTACATTAGCGAGCAGGAAAGGGGGGGGAAGTGGGGGGATATCCCACAGGATAAAATAAGGGTGTCGAGGGACAGGGACAGAAAGCCGTATAGGCACCCGGAGAGAAAAAAATAAAAATTAAAAAAAAAGCCCAACAAAACCAACGCGTGATCACCTCTAATCCTTTGAAAAATGTCCCGGTAAGTGTACGAAGAAAGAGCCCTTTGTGCCCAAGGGATCGCCCCCACCACCTCACCGAAGCCACGCCGGGAAGGCCTTATCCTTATCCTGCCCCTCGCCCGGTCCCGTCCCGTCCTGCCCGGTCCCGTCCCTCCTTCAGCATCCCCGGCCCGGCCTGACCCCGCTCGGTGCCGGGGAACCCACACCGCCGGGCACCCCCGGGGCGCGGAGGTGGTGGGGGAGAAGGATAGAGGGGGGAGGGAGAGGGGGGGGGAAAGAAGCGATCAGGGGACACGGTCCCCACCCCGCGGACACCCTTTGTTTTTACAGGTGTCTGGAGGGCAATTGACTAACAAGTCATTAAAGGTTGCCCCGGTTTGCAGGCGCGCCGGGCCAAAGGCGCTCGCAAGAGAAGAGCCGTACATATGGAGAGGGGCTTGTCCTTCCTCGTTAAAAAACAGAATAATAAAGGGGGTGGAAGGGGGAAGAGAGAGGGAGAGAAAGAAAACACAAATCCTTTATTGTTTGGGAATAAGCCGGGGAAGCTGGCTGTCTCCCCTGCGCCTCGCGTTCGGCAGGGAAGGCGGCGCGGATCCGGTATCACGTTGCAGATCCTCGCTCGAGATAACGAAACGCGATCTATTTTTCAGAACAGCAAGTGGATGGGAAAGGAGCCCTCTACAACACAAACCTCATTGACTTAATGGCTCGGTTTTGGATTTCGCCTTCGAAAGGTTCGGAAAGCGGCAGCGTTGTGTTACTTACTGCCCCGACGGCTCCCAGCCTCCAGCCCCCCGCTTATCAACAGCCGAGACGGGGCTCGGAAAAGGGGGGAGAAAAATAAATCAGAAATGCCGCTGTTTTTATTCTGTCGCGCTATTTATTTCCCCCAGAGCCTCAAGCATTAAAAAAAAAAAAGACATTTATTTTTGGAGAAGAGCATTATATCTAAGATGGGGGGTGGGGGTGGTGATGGGAGTCTTGTTCGGGTTGGGGTTGGTTTGGGGTTTTTTTTTTTGCTTTGTTTTGTTTTCCTGGCGAAATCGAGGAAAAGCGCCAGAGCGTTGCGTGGGATCCGTCCTCATCCCGGCTCTGCCCTGGAAAGCGCTTCATCGAATAAAGAAGCGGAAGAAATTCATTTCCCGCGCAAACGGAGCCGATGCCCTTCCCCGCAAACGGGGTGAGGCGCGGAGGCCCCGCGGTAGCGCACCGGCCACTTCGGCCGACCGCCTCCTCTCCGCGGGTGCGGAGATGACAGGACCCGGCGGTGGGGGGGTGAAAAAGGATTGGGAGGGAAAAGGGGTGCGAAGCCAAGCGCTTTGCCCGGGATGGAAGCGGGGTGAGCCCGCCGGGCTGCTCCTGTTCAGCCGAAAAAGAAAAACCAGGGAGGCAACCGGCGGCAGCTCCGCGCCGCGCTGCTGCTGGGTGGTTATTTGGTTACTTACTGATTTGCATTTGCCCTTTTTTATTTTGTTCTTTGAGCAGCTCGAAACCATTTTTTTCCCCTGCGTGATTTTCAAGGGCTAAACGGGATGGGGCCGTTGGGGAATCAATTTACCTCTTTTTTTGGTTATAAGTGAAAGGTTTCCAATTTTTTTTTTTTTTAGGAGAGCCAACCTCGGGCAATAATTAACGTTGATGCTGACCGGTTCTCTCCTGCAGCGTGTAACTCTCAGGTAGACCCCGGCGACTGTGTCCCCTCCTCCTGTGAATTTAGGTGACAAGGAAGAATAGAGTCCCGCTCGGAAATCGCGGGGAAGCCTCGGCTCAGATCTTGCCCATCCCTGTCAGCTCCACCGCCCGCGCCGGGATCATTTGCTTATTCCCAGTAAGAGTGGTGGTGTTTGTTTTGGTCGGCCTTTTAAAGGGGAGGGGAAAAAAGATTTTAAAAAAGAAAAAAAAAAGAGAAAAGAAGAGAAAAAAAATATAGGAGAAATGTGAGGGCAAGAGAAAACCTCTCTCGTTAAAATAGCAAGGGGCTTCCCCAGCCCCGCTTTGCATTTCTCTCATCCTGAGGGTATAAGCCCTCACTCGGGTCTGTGCTTTTCCCGAACTGAGTACCTTATTCAGAAAAGAAAAAGGAAAGAAAAAAACCCCACCAAATTAATAACAATAAAAAGGAGGGGTGGGGAGCCCCACTCCCAGGCTGGGCAGGGCACCGCTCCTCCAGGACGCGGCCGCGGACGGCTGCAAGCCCATGCGCTGTAATTCTGCGCACTTGCTCCAGACTTTAGGGTATTAGTTGATTTTAGAGCCGGGTTTAAGGCTCCGTTCCGGTCCCCACACAGCTGCCTTGTCAATAAGGATCTGGTCCAAGCAGACATTCCTTCTGGGAGGACATTGCAGCTCTTTAAGACTTCATCTGCAACATCATAAGTACTAAAATAAAATGGCAAGGGAAAATTACCAGACACATGGTCATGGGATATAGAAGCGCCCTGACTCCAGCCTACATAGTAAAGTCACTGTGCAGACTGGGTGGCAAGGGCTTATTTTAAACAGCCCCTAGACACGGAATACACGGGGAAAAACAACGATCTGGCTTGAGGAAAATATCGGGACCGGCCTTTCCTATATCGTATCGCGAGGAGGGAAGAGAGAACGGGCAGCGGGAGGGCCACCGGCCCCGGCTCGGAGCCCCTTCTCCGCCTCGGCCGCAGCCGAGCGTTTAGAGTCAAATAAACCCGAACGTCTTCAGGGGAGACAAACAGGTTTTAAACAGCCCCGCGATGGTTATTAGCACCCGTTCTCGAATCAAAAGCGTTCTGGAGTGCGCTTAAAATACTGCTTTCGGCTTATCTAATCAAAGATAAACACAGCCATAAAGGCACCCTCTTCCCACCGCTCCCCCGCCCTTATCTCACCGCATTGTCCTCATCTCCCAGCCTGTCCCAGCTACCGACAATAGATTATCTTGACTTAGGGAGCCTAATTGTTTTCTAATTTTTTTAATCATTGCTTTTGAGCGAGGTGTGCAAATGAGGATGAGGCTAATTAAGGCGCCGCCGCTCGGTGCAGTTTTGCTGCCCCGCCGCCCGCACGGCTTCCTCGGGGGCTCCGCGGGGCTGCCCCCCGACCTGCCCCGCCGCGGACACCCCCCCTCTCTCCCCGTGGCCAAGCGGGGGACAGCGGGGACGCGTATTATTTAGCGATTCAGTAAAGCATTATTTATTCATTCCCGGCATTAGGGTAATTAAATGCGGGCTTGCTTAGCAGGGGATGGCGAGTTGGGCGAGCAGGAGTTTGGAAGGGAAAAAAAAAAGAGTGGAAGAAAGACAAAGTCCGCCCGGAGCGGCTTCCCCAGGGATGCGCCCAGGGGGTGCGGGGCAACGGGCCTCGCCCCCCACCTCCCCGCAGCCGCCGCCGGGGCCGCACCCGCGCAGAGGCGGCGGCGGGAAGCGCAGCCGCGGCGGCCGGGGCCGGGTCCCCACCGCCAGGCCCCGCCCGCCCGTGCCGAGGCTCTGCCCGCCGGGCCGGGCTGGGCTGGGCAGGGCTGGGTTGGGCTGGGCTGGGTTGGGCTGGGCCGGGTCGGGCCGGGCCCGCCGCGACGGGGGCCGAGCCGCGGGCGCCCAATCAGCGCGGCGCGGGGGCTCGGGCGCTTTAAGCGCGGCGACGGCGGAGTGGGGACAAAGTCCCCCCAGCGCCGCGACCAGCATCCCCGCTCGACCGCCACCGGTTGCCGCTGCGCCTCCCCGCTCTGGGGCCGGGACTAGGATCGGGACTGGGCCCCGCGGGCGGCTTCCCCCCGCCCCTCCGCCGCCGCACTCCCGCGGGGTGCCCGCCGCCTCCTCCTCCTGCCGTCGCCGCGCCCGGCCATGTCGATGTTGCCGTCGTTTGGCTTCACGCAGGAGCAGGTCGCCTGCGTCTGCGAGGTGCTGCAGCAAGGGGGGAACCTGGAGAGGCTGGGCCGGTTCCTCTGGTCGCTGCCGGCTTGCGACCACCTGCACAAGAACGAGAGCGTCCTGAAGGCCAAGGCCGTGGTGGCCTTTCACCGCGGCAATTTCCGCGAGCTCTACAAGATCCTGGAGAGCCACCAGTTCTCCCCACACAACCACCCCAAACTGCAGCAGCTCTGGCTGAAGGCTCACTACGTGGAAGCCGAGAAACTGCGGGGCAGACCCTTGGGCGCCGTCGGCAAATACCGCGTCCGCCGAAAATTCCCTTTGCCCCGCACCATCTGGGACGGCGAGGAAACCAGTTACTGCTTCAAGGAGAAATCCCGGGGCGTGCTGCGGGAATGGTACGCCCACAACCCCTACCCGTCCCCCCGGGAGAAGCGGGAGTTGGCGGAAGCCACCGGTCTCACCACTACCCAGGTCAGCAACTGGTTCAAGAATCGGAGGCAGCGGGACCGAGCGGCGGAGGCGAAGGAAAGGTACTTGTCACGCTTCCATCTTCCCCGTACCCCCTTTTCTTCCCGCTACTCGGTGCGGGGAGCAACCGGGAGCTCCAGGAACGCGGCGAGCACCCGGCGGCGGATGGGTGGGAGCGACGAAAACACTTCGCTCCTTCCAAATCCTTTTTCCCCCCCTTTCTTCTTCCCTAAACCGCGTTGCGTTTTGTTCTCCCGTTCCGCCGGGAAAACACCCAAGCGGGTTTTCCATCCGAGATCCACCGGACCCCGCTACTCGCCTCCCGACCCCACCTGCCCGGGGGCGAGCGGGGGCAACAAGCCCCTCACCGGCTTTTTCAGGCCGCTCCGCCGCCTTTGTTTGCTGCCTGCCGCCCCGAGTAAACAGGGAGCGACGCGATCCCGGAGCCTACGGGGAAGCTGTCGGGATGCCGCGTCGGGTATTCTCGGGGATGGGGCAGGGTAGCTCCGAAGCCCGGAAAAGGGAGGGGGGATGCTACCCCGAGTTGGAGAGGGAGGAACAGGAGGGAAACCGGGATGAAGAAGCGCTGGCCAAGCCGAGACGTCGCCCCGTACCGAGGCCACCCCGGGCGCCGGCGCCGGCGAAGCAGACAGGAGCGAAAGGCATCGCCCCTGCTTTTTGTCTGCTCCAGCCACCTCCCCACCGAGCCTCCTAGAGAAAATCCCGCATCCTGCTCGTCCTCGGGCCGCGCTTTCATTTTTAATTAAACTGAGAAAAATTGCGCCCTCCCCCCCCCCCCCCCCCCCCCATCCCTCCGTTCTCCAACTTTTCCTTCTCACCTAATTACGGGTCTGCGCGGTCAGAACATAACGGGCCGTTATGAAAATATTAGGTGGTTTGTTGTTGGTTTGTTTGTTTGTTTTGGGGTGGGGTTTTTTTTTGTGTTTTTCTTTTTTCCCGGGTAGAGAGGTTTCTGCTCCCACGATGAAATGAAAGTCAGAGGATTTGCGGGGGGCATGAGCAGAGCGCCCATCCCCGGAGCCTCCCGCCCTGCCTAACATCCCCCTTGTGTTTTCTTGCCTTTCCGCAGGGAGAACACGGAAAACAACAACGCGGCCACCAACAAACCGAACCAACTCTCACCTCTGGATGGGAGCAAACCCCTCATGTCCAGCTCCGAGGAAGAGTTTTCTCCCCCCCAAAGCCCGGATCAGAACTCGGTCCTGCTCTTGCAGGGGAACCTCAGCCACACCAGGAGCTCTGGCTACTCCCTCAGCGGCTTGGCCACATCGCAGACCCCTCACAGCCTCCAAGGCCACCAGCTCCAGGACTCGCTGCTGGGACCCCTCACATCCAGCCTGGTGGATCTAGGATCCTAAAGGCCCTCAGCGGGCGGCCAGAGGAACGGGAGAGGAGGTTTTGCTCGGGAACTGAGGCTCTGGGTTGTACATAGAGGACAGCACCCGGTCTTACAGCTCACCCGCTGATTCTTGACGGGACTCTCGGCTCTTTTCACACAACCCCACATCGGCTTCTGGTCCAGTTCTCCCCAGCGTCTCCCACTGTCACCACGATTTTTATTTGATTTTTTTTTTCCACGTAGCCAAACGCAAAGAGCAGCAGAAACCCTCAGCCCTTCGAATTCAAACGAGCTGATCCCAGCGGGGATTACAAAAAAAACCCCAAACCCCAACCCTACCCCAACAATAACTCCCCCCCCCCCGCAAAAAAAAAAATCCCCCAAAACAAACCAACCCTAGCGGGATCCGATTCCATCCGAATAAATCCCAGCCCCGCAATCGCGGTGGGGCAGGGAGCGGCCGGTGCATCCCTGCTGCTGCCCAACCGGGTCCCTGCGGAGCCCGGCGAGGAGCTGGGACGGAGGGAAAGAACCGCTGTACCGAGCCCTGTGCTGTAGCGGGAGGAGGGAGGGGAAGTTACGTTTACATTTTTCATATTTAGCCTTACCAGAAAGATTTCGATGTAGTTTAAATTTAAAAAAAAAAAAAAAGAGAAAAAAAAAAAGGGAAAAAGGAGGAAAAAAAAATTTGCAAAAGCTGCAGTATTAGAGTTTTAACAAGTGCCTGTGTCTTGTCGTGGCTGTGCGAGGTGGTGAGCGAGCCAGCTCCCGTGTGCCCGCACCCCCCGGCTTCCTTCTCCTCGGTAGTGAAATGCATCGATGTGACTAAAAATTAGGAAATAATAAAAATCAGCGGCCGTTTCCTCCTGAACGAGTATTCGTCGGGCTGCTCTGCGTTGCCTTCTCCGGTCTGTCCCCATCACCTCTTCCCTCCTTTGTCCTCCCGCGGACGACGCTGTCTGTCTCGAGTATTTGTTACCAAAAATCGCATGTGCTTTCAGGTTTATTTTCTATTGTACCTAAAACAGTCTAAATTAAACAACGCTGATGGCAGAAAATCCAGGCTGCGCTTTTCTCTGCCCACCCTTGTCCTCCACCCTCCCCCGACGGGCAGCATCGGAGGCGTTTCGGGCTGCGGGGGTGGGGGGAAAATGATGCCTTCATAACCGAGGAAGGAATGGGAAAGGGGATGCACTGGAGCGACTTGTGTGAGGTCGCCCCGTGGGAGCCGGGTGCCCAGCCGGGAGGGAGCGGCTTGCCCCTGCCGCCCTCCCCGTCGGGGCCTCGCTGCTGGCCCGCTGGTGCTGTTCCCCCCGTTACAGTTTTGCATCATTAAGTGCGTGTTTATTTAAGTCGCTGCCGTGTTTGTTCTCGGGGTCTTGGGCCATGGAGAAATGTCACCCTCTGCAGGAGGGTCTTTCCCGGCCGGAGCGCTCTGTGTCCCTCCCCAAACCGGCCGGCCGCCCCCGGCACCCGGACACGCTCCAGAGCTCCCCGCGGAATCCACACCCGCGCCAGGACGGGGCTGCGGATCTGCCCGCCCCCCGCCCTCCTCGGCTCCGGCTGCGGAGGAGCCCGGGGCCCGGTGCCCGCGCTGCGGAGGTGGTTTCCCTCCGGCCTGGCACCGGCCGCCCCCTCGGGGCACCCAGCCCAGATCCCGCCTGGCTTCCGGCGCCCACGACCTTTGGGGAGCACGGCTGGGGCAGTGGGGGACCCTCCTGTCCCCCGGGCAGCACCCAGCGCGGCTCCTTGGGAGCAGGGCGCTCACGCCGCGGTTGGCCGCGCATCCGCGTGTCTGCGCGCATCCACGACCGCGGGCGGAGCGGGGACAAAACCCGGCAGAGCAGAGCAGGGAGGGGGCCCGGAGCCGCTCCCCGCTGCGGGGACGGGACGGTCCGTGTCCCGCCGCCCTCTGCCCCACCCGGGACGCTCATCGTCCTTCCCGGGGGGACTCTTCCAGCCCCGCCGTGTTCTGCCACGAATTAGCGCGGCCGCTCCCAATCCCGGGGGTAGGAAAGGGGAACCCCCAGGGAAATGAGGGAGGTTTTTAGGGTGAGCAGTCACGGGCTTTCAGCCCCGAGGATGGATAAGCTCCAGCACCGTTTATTTTTCCCAAGCCACGGGCTCGGTGAAGAGGAAGGATAAATTTTGCCCGAGGCTCCAGCCCTGCGCGGCGGGAAAGCCGAGCAGGGACTCGCAAACCAGGAGTTATTTTCAAAGCAAACAGCGCAGAGGCGCTTCCATCGCGCAGGCAGCAGCAGCAGGGCTGGCTTTCGGGTTGGGGAAGCTGCAGGAGGTGTCTCCCTCGCCCCAAATCCTCTCTCAAACCCTCCCTCCCTATCGCAGGCCTGCGGGCCGAGGCTGCTGTCGAGCCCGCCGGTCGCGGAGCGGGGCAGCGCAGCACCGCGCAGTGCCGCGGGCGTTGCACCCCACCGCCCCCCCCACCCCGGCCACAAAGCCCTGCCCAAGCCCCGACCCTCCATTTCCCATTGTTGCCAACAGGCGGGTGGTGACAAGGAAGGATGGAGGATGCTGAGGGACACCCACCCATGGAAATAACCCCCGGCTGGGGAGGCAACCAGGCAGGTAGGACCAGGGAGGCCCCGGGGCTGAGACAAGCGCAGGTTGCTGAGCTCTCCTCGATTAAGCTTTACCTCGCACCAAGCTTTTCACAGCAAAGTCAGCCTGGGGAGGCAGCCCCGGGCTGTTTCTCACCTAGCTCTGCTTTGTATTTCCACCGGCAGGAAGGAGTTAATTCTCCTCTGTGTGTGTGTGTGTGTGTGTCCCCGTCCCCTGGTCCCGCTCACCCCCCAGGAGAGATTTCACACTGTGTCCAGGTCAGCCAAAAAAGGGGAGGAAATGGAGAACAGCGGAATGATTAATTCTACCTGCTTTTCCCATGAGTGATCACCTGCTTTGGGGGTCATGAATAGCAGGTAGCTCTCTCCCGTCTCCAGCTCTGAGAGGCTCATTTGTTTGGTGACAACTGAGTGACAAGACCTGAAATCCGAGCCCTCAACTTTGCCTGATGTGTGGATAAAACCCTGGATGTTCCCTCAAACATTTCAGGAAATGAAAGTTGTAACGCGATCCCTTGTGCGCCCACATCTCCCCCAGCAACACACAAAAGCTCAAAGGAACCTTCTCGGATTAAATTCAGCCTGGAGAGGATGGAAGGAAAATGGAGAGCAGGCTGAAAAAGCTGGAACTGGCAGACTTTTCTTCAGTGCTTATTGGAAATGTCTGTCCGAAGCAGGGATTTGGAAAGGTCACTTCTACTGTAAGCACCTCTTCCTCCCCAGGAGTCAGACAGGCAGCCTGCTGCTCCTTCCCCAGCCTACCTCCGCGTTGGGGGCAGCCTGGAGGAGGGGAGGTGGGGGTGGTGGGTGTTACATTTAGATTCCCCAAACAGGAAATTCGGCGTATGAAAACAAACGCCCGAGGAGAAAGCCAGCCCCTCTCCTCTCTCCTCATTTCATTTCCCAGGTCACGCTGAGCCAGCGTTGTTCTGTGCATTAAGCCACACGCCTGCTCTGCCCCTACCCCACTGCCAGCCCCTGCCCAGCTCCCCTTCCCCACTGCCCCCTGGCCCTGCAGAGGGGCAGGGACGGCCCCCCTGCTCTCGGCTCCCAAAATCCTGGGCCACGTGCTGGCAAATCCTCCACAGAAGCCCAGGGTGAAGAGCAGATGCTTGCTCAGCTGATGCATTTCAATACAACATTTCCAGGCCTGGCTCCCTGGAGTTTGTGCATCCCTATTTGCAACACCAGGATCACAGAGCTGTGATGGGATTAGGAGACCTTGGAGCCCTGTGACTTTGCAGACCAGGCCTGCTCAGCCATACATCAGAGCTTCATTTTGAGCATACAGGTTTGGAAATATTGTCTGGAATGAGCCAGGGTGTGTGGTATAGGCAGGATTGGCCCAAGGCACCCAGCTGCCTTCCCTCCCGGGTAGATGGTTTTATCGAGTTGCCTGTCACTGGGCAGCCAGCAGCTGCTTGCACAGTTATCCAGACCGAAGATAAAGTACTGTTTAACAATTGTTTAACTGTTACTGAAGTGCTTCGGCCTCTGCAGACCTGTAAAGAAAACAGCACATGCCCCATGATAACTCTTCACCTCTGTGCTTCTCCTTTACTCCTGCTTTTCTCCAGAGAGCAGCTGTCGGACGTGGCACAGGCACAGGTGGAAACCTCACTGTCTGCCTGCACGCTATGCTTTGCTATCGGTGATTCTGCATCTGAAGAAGAGCTCACTGAGGGATGATGCTGCTGGGGCTGGGACCCTGTACCAGCTGTCTTCACAGGCAGGTCCTTTAACCTGCCCAGTAATGGTACAGCCAGTGCAGTGCTTGGCTAACCTGGGTGCAGCAATCCATCTTCAAGGGTGGATTTTCCTGTTCCTGCTGGGACTGAAGCCATCAGGTTCTCTGAGGGCACCAAGTGCTGTGTGGGGAGAACAGAGGTGGCAGAGGCCGGACCTACAGGAGCTTTGGTGCAGCTCAAGTGTGCAAAGTAACCCGAGACACCATCATCTTTCCATACTGGACATGGACACAACTTTAAATATGGAACAGAGGGAAATTTGCTTTAGCCTTCAGGCAGAGAGAGCAAACTGTCAGGTTCCCCAGAGATTATCAGCTCTCGCCTCAGCGTCAGCCCAAGGGCTGGAAGGAGGGTGCCAGGCTGAACCCCCACCTGTGTCCATGCCACTCCAGCTTTCCTTCCCACTGGACTTGTCACCAAGCACAGGAATGTTCCCTCTCTCTCTGTGGTTTCTAGAATTTGTTCTCGCTTCCCCAGATTTTGAACAGAGGTTGAATTTTCTCTGAAGAGTATAATCCCAATCCCAGTAATGAGGCTAAAGAGACTGATTTAGTCCAGCTACAGCTTCCTACTTTAACTTGTCCAATGCATCTAGCAAATGCCTCTGTGGGCAGGGTGGATCCTTCCCATTTCTGCCCCCGCTTCTCATGCACAGCCCAGTTCCACAGGGATCAGGGTTGTTTCAGTACGGTGCCGTAGCCGCTTGGTCTCTGATGGCTTTCAGCTGTGATAGGAAAGGCAGGGAAAATCCTCATGCCTGCTTCTCTGGAGGGAAGAAAGGGGAAAAAAACCCTCATCTTTTTCTGACTCAAGGATGGAAAAGCTTTTAGGTTAATAACTAGGTGTATCAGCCCTGTTTTACAGGAGAGGATAACTGAGATCCAGGGAGAGGACAGACCTGCTGAAGGTCACAGCAAGGGCAGATGACGAAGCGAGAAGGGTGGCTGCCCCGTGCCGGCGGCTGGTGCTCCGTACACCCACACTGCCTCTCTTTATAGTCCCCATAATAAGTCGCCACAGCTTATCATTATCTAATATAATATTCCTAATAATACAAGACAAAACCAATTCACTAAAAAACAATGCCAAATGAGGCTTGTGGCTAACACTCCCTGAAGTAATTGTCTTTTTTCTAGAACTGAAAAAGGGCCCCCCCGAGCAAATTAGAAACAATTGAAAAATGAAATCACATCTGCGAACCATCAGGGCGCCTCTCCTGAGCCCCAAAGGATGCCTGTCCATCCCCCAGCCACTCCCGCTGCCCTGTACAGGGCTGTGGGTGTCGCAGGGACCCACAGGACTCTCCGTGCAGACACAAGAAGGGTTTTGCACCAGTGCCAGCCCTGCAGATGGGCCTGATCTCGGCATGTGCTTCGTTCACAGAGGGGCTGTGTCACACTAGAATAAATCATATATTGGGGAATTAGGATCTTGGTATGCCTAATCTCCTGGAGCTGGTGGGGAAGTGGGGAAAGAGTGCAAGAGGGAGGGAGCGCCAGATTAAAAACTGCTGTTTCTTTCCTGGGAGCTCTCTGGGGCTGGGCAGAGGCACCCGGCACAAAGAAACCACAGAACTTGCTCAAGCACTTGGCCACAGGCTGCATGGTTTCCCATAGCCAGAGGCTGCCTTCCGCCTGCCTCCGCGGGGTTTCGCCTCTGTCGCTCCTCTGCAGGAGCAGAACTGAGGTGAGCAGGAGCTGGGAAGGGTGCATGGGCTCAGGATGCTCTGCTGCAGGGGATGCTTCTCCCCCCTCCAGCGTGGTGGCTTCCAACCCTCTTGGCACACAGGACCGTCGGTGGTTGGCACTATGTGCCTGTTGCAACTGAGCTGAGGTGGGAACACCCTGGTCTGCTCCATGCTCCCCCGGGTATTCGGTGCCTGATGAATGCATGGCAGGGGAAAGCTGGGATGGCTCAGACAGGGGTGCATGACCTAATCCAAGCCTAAAAGGGCATGTTTTAGCAGGAAGGAGAATCAACCAGGTACAAAGCCTGTGATGGCTTTCTGGGAGATGTTTAGCAGACTTGGTCTGGGCCCATGGCACACCAGGCATCCAAACATTTCATCACAGTGGTCCCTTCTGGTTTAGGGTTGTGTTGGATTTGGTAATCTATCCTAGAGAAGGAAAGAAGTGATGTCAGATTATCATTACAAGGGAGATGTCTTAAAAATCCTTAAACCAGGAGGAGAAGAGACAAAAGGAGAGCTGGCACCTGAAAGCTGTGAATAGGACCAAGACAGAAGGTTTTCCTGCAGCAAAGGAGTTCGGTGCACCCACGGTGGCTCCCACACCACTGCAGGGTGAACTTCAACCCTGAAGCACTTCCCAAAAGGCACACTTCAACTCGCACGGTGACTTTTTGTGCCAGGTCCTGGTGACGTCCCAGAGCCCTGGCACAAAGATCTCACCGGTGCATTCAGTCCCTGCCACCCCATCCTCCTGGGTGGCACACGAGGGTGACTGCCCTGGGAGAGGAGTATCGTATGGCATGGGTTGGGACCCCCATGTCAGTGCCAGCTGTAGCATGTGCTGTCCTCCAGTTCCCGAGTGTCTGTGTCTGTACCCCTGGTGTTCCTCTGGGTGATGCTTTTGGGACTCTGCTTTACTAAGAATGCTTCTCTGTCCTCACCCCTCTCCTGGGTGAAGCCAGGGTTACCTCCCCACAGCTATTTGCTGATGGCCTCTGCGGAAACTGTATATCCTGCCTTTGCAATCGGAGACAAGGTGCCCACGCAGTTGCCAGATTTGAAAGAGGAGCTGGTGGGAGGGGAAGAGGCCAAAACTGGTGCACCGAGGGATGGGGGGGAGTCACATCCATCCCAAACCAGGGCCCACCCCATCCTTACCTGGAGGAGAATCATAGTGGGATGAGGTAAAAAAACCTTATTTGCAAGAAATCTCCCAAGGCAACGTGCAAGTGGGGGCTGAGGCCGGGTTTAAATGGAACCTCCTGCCTAGTGATCCATGAGGAAGGCTCGGCTGCTCAAACAATGAGTGGGGAAAGAAAGCTGAAGTGATGGTCACTGGGAGAAACTGAAACCCTCGGTGGGGAAAACAAATAAATACAGCCAGTGGAGCCTTCCCCATCCCAGCTGAGGCAATCTGTGCTTATGCAACCCTACCCCAAGGCTCCCTATCTCTGTGTACAATCTGGGCTGATAAGATTGTTCTCTGCTGAAAATCAAAACCGCAGGGATTCCAGGCGGCTCAGCCGGAGTCAGATTGTCCACCTGAACACCGGGGCACTTTCATGTGGAAAAATAATGGCACGGTTATTTTGCTGAAATAAGGAGACAGAGAGAGAGAGAGAGCTTGGTTCTTGGTGGGTTTGGAGGAGAGTGCTGCCCCGGCGTTGGATGCAGAAATGCCAGCCAAGGGCACCATCCCAAGGGCAAGGCATCCCTGAGAGTGATGGGTGTCACCTGAAGCCCTGCCCTAGAAAAGCAATGCCCAAAGCTGACTGTTTTTTAGTGGAGGCTCCTTCTTTCAGGGCCTAAGGACTTGGAATTGGCAGCTCTGGTGCAATAAATCCGCAAAGAAAGGTCACACAATGGGAGACAGAAAGCATAAACCTATATAAGTGTATATAGAGATAAATGCACTTGATAGAGACACTCTGTGGAACAATTCACATGAGCAAGATGTGCCAGATTAGATCTGCTTTTGCAGTTATAAAGTAGACATTGGGGTTTTTGTGCCTAGCGTAGTTCAAAAAGCTGTGGTTTTGGGCAAGTGCCTTGATGCCTGGCTGATCAGAGCCTCTCTGCTCTGAATATCAGACCAGTCCTTCTCTCAAGACAAAACTTGTTATCAAATCCTGGCCAGAAAAAGCTGTCATTTGGGGAAAAAAAAATAGCAGCTAAGGAGTGTTTGGTGATGCTGGAGGTAGAACTTCCTTCCTCTGAGATGGGAGTGGGATGGTTGGATCCTGCACAGAAACAGGAGCATAAATACCTACCTGAAAAAGCATTTTCATTATTTTTGTACATTTTGCACCGAGTACCAACTGTTTGTGTGTTTGTGCTGATAGGTACAGCTGAAGTGTACAGCTGAAGTGTTCCACACCCCTGCCAGGTCCCTAAACATGGGACAAACAGGGACCCCAGTGAAAAACAGTTTTGAGTGCTAGGCCTCAAAAGTGCTAGGCTTTGAGCTCCTACAGCCTTTGCTCAGATGTTGTGGCTTCACAATTGTCCTGGGGAATTTGTGGCTGTTTTGCTGTCTGTTCCTGCTGCAGGAAAATCCTTGTGAGCAAGAGGGGAATTAGCTCACATTGGCTGGTCTGGACATGCAGCAGCATCACTGCAGCAGATCAGCTTGGATAGAAATGAACAAGAGCCACTGCTTCCCCTGCTCTAACACCCCTCTGCATCCCTCAGGTCCCTCCAGTTGTAGCGATGCTGCTATAAAAAAGAAATCTGTGTAAAACTGTGCTTGCAGATGGAATATATCCCTTTAATCTTGCAGAGGTACTGTGTTCCCACAGCCATCATCAGTCCATGCTGGGCAGTCAAGTCTGTATTTATGCACACACACACAGACACACACAGAGTTATTTGGGTGATGAGTAACAAAGTCCTTTAGTCCTGCCCATGGGCAATGCATCCCACAGTGGTCTTCCTTCTCCAGGGCTGGGTGTTCCTGGCAAAGCTTATGTGAAATGAAAATGCCTGTAATTTTCTAAAATTCCTTAATCCTGCTTATTTTCTCCCTTTCCCCGAGAGATCGGAAGCCGCAGTGGTCTCCTCAAGCCCACCCACTAATTACAAGACATGAGCTCAACCAACTGCTGGCCAGGAACAACATCACGGGACCAAACACCACTAACCAACGCTGAACACTCACAGCAAACTGCTGGAAAGCAAGTCACAAAGAGCTTGGCAATAGTACACCAGCCAAATCAAAGACAGAAAGAGGGGAAAAGATGCTTTTTCCCCCCCCTTCTTCCTGCAGCAATCCCCACTTCCCCTGGGACACCAAGCAGCTACTGCGACATCTGAGTCCTGCTTGTCTGTCTCACCCTGGGATGCTCTTTCAGGTCTCTCTCTTCTCTAGTTTTCTTCCCAAATTTGACCCAATCGTCTTTCAGGTTTGCTTGAAAAGGCCAAGCCCTGCAGCGGGTGCCAGGGAGGACGGGAGTTTCTACAGGAGGGTGGCATTTAGCAGGAAAATCTTCTCTCTGGAGAAATCAGATCAGACAGAGCCCCGAGGGAGCCAGGCTAAAAATAAAGCCTGAACTCACAGGGTGGATATAGGATGGGAACAGAGGCTATGGTGCATCCCTAGTTATATTCTTAGCAGGCACAACTGGAGAAATGGGGAGAAAGTTACTGGCATAAGTCGGTGTAGTTCATGGGAGGGTGTGTGGTTGGTTTTGGGGTTGTTTTTTTTTTTAAAGCTTCTGTTTGACTTTCACAGCTTTACAGCAACTTGGGCTCCTTCCCTAAGTCATCTCCCCTCCCCAGGTTTGCAGCGGCTGGTGGTTGTACTTTACCTGGGCTGACTTGATTTCTTGGAGTGTTTCCCTGCTCCGGCTCTCCCTGTTTGCACACAACACGCAGGTGCAGCCTCCTGCACCCCAACAAGTCCCTCTGCCCCGCCCCGAGTGAGGAGGGGGGGTCTCCTCTGCACCAAACCCTCCCTGAGCACAGGATTCCCAGGGAACACCCCGCTCCGGTGTGGGTTTGGAATAACATCCCAAGCTCTTCTGCTTGGTGGAGCGTGAAGCCGTGAGGGGCGATGGGGTCCCAGGCGGGGGATGCTCCCTGGGGTGTGGGGGTGTGCTGTGAGTCACCTCTGAGCTCACATCCCTGTGTGTGTGTGTGTGTGTGTGTGTGTGCAGGGCGGCAGCTCCCGGGGCGGGCACATGGCGTTTCTGGGGCTGCAGTGCCACCTGCTGTCACCGCCGCCTTACGCTCGGGACCTCCGCAGGCTCTTGGGCATCGCGGCCTTGGGCACCCCCAACACACACACTCCCAGGGGGAAACCCGGGGCTCTGCCGCCTCCCCGTCCTAAGGATCAGCACAGAACTGATCGGAAAAAATCGACTTGAGCGAGGAAGAGAGCTGTGGGTCAAAGGGATGGAGAGAGATGTGCCCCCACAGCTTGGGCAGGGGGATGTCCTCCCCACAGCTGGGCTCCTGGGGCAGGGGTTGTCCTCCCCGCACTGTCACAGCACACCTGGTGGACGCAAGAACCCTGCAGGCATCATCTCTTATCTCCTTCTGGACACATCTCTTCTGTGCTTAAGTCTGTCCTTAAACCAGACCAGATTACTGCTACCCTTCCCTGGCTCTGTGAAAAACCTGGATTATTTCTTTCCCCTGATGTCCATGTGCTGATGTGACCTAGAGTAGGTTGTCAGTCCCACCTCTCCCATTCAGGCTTTTCTCAGCTTCAAAAGTTGTGTCTCTTCCTGGGTCACCCATCATTATCACCCTCACAATGAGGAGGAGAGCTTGTGCTCTGCAGGAAAGTCTAAAGAAGGAGGTGCCATCACCTCCATTTTTGTTGAAAAAAGGATGGAAACATAAATGAGTAGTAAAAAGAAAAGAAAGAAAAAAAAAAAAGAGAACCTAGCTGCTAAAAATTAAGCATTAGAGGGAAAAAAATGCCTGTGCAAGCCAGATCCAGACTGGCCAGGCAGCTTTCAGAAACAACAACAAAAAAAGTTTGGAGGAAACCAGATACTTGCCATGAAAATCTGCAATTCTTTGTTGAGCAAACGTTTCCATGGCAAAGCTCTGTTTACCCGTCACTCATCCTGTCAGCTCGATGGGATGCTGTGCAGCTGGGCAGGCAATGCCTGGAGGAAAGGAGGGGAGTGGATGCAGCCCCAATAAATCTGGATGCAGATGGGGGACCTTGGGGGAGAGCAGCAAGCCTCTGTTTGCCTTTTAATCTTCTACCCATGTGGGTCAGTGTATGAGACGTGTTATTTCTTATGAGGAATCTGCTTTTGGGAAGGAGGGCTGCAAAGGGCCTGATCCTGAGCAGGTTGAAAGGTGCAGCTACAGCAGTGTATCATTGGGGTGTACAGGGACTAGGGGAAGAGCCTGATGGGTTTTTAGGAATAACCTATTGGAAAAGCTCAGCAAGTCCAGCCTTGGTGTGAGCACACGTGCAGGAGTGCATCGACAGAAAAGGGGGACTCTGGGGAGGAAAAACCCCATCTCTGAAAGCTCAGGCTCGCATGTTGAACAAGGCTGGTTCCTTTTTTCCCCAGCAGAAGTGTGGAGTAGCAATGAGTTTCCATCAGATCCAGCCGGGATTCTGCTGGGCACAGCTTTTGGAGCCAAGGAGATGCTGGCTGACTCTGACAACATTTTCTTACAGCACTGCTGGGACTGGTGGGGGGAGCCAGGAAAGGCTGGATTTGAAACCCACAACTTGGACCCAGACAAAATGAAACGGGGAAAGTAAAAACAAGGGGAAACTTGGACATGGCTGCTCCTTTCACAAGCTCCTTGTGTTGGGTCATAAGAAAACCAGCCCACGAAGACTTGGGCATGTTAATGTCTGTTGTGCCGTGTCCTGGGGAGCCAGGGAAAGGGGCCAAGGAGAGACCGGATCCTGGAAAACAGCCCGTGCTGCCTGCCAGCAGGCGCTGCCAGAGGTGGGAAGCAGGGAAAGTCATGCATGGCCTCCCCACCTCAGCTACCAGTGCGGGACGGAGCCTGGGAGCTGCTGCCCTGCCAGAGTGCGGCATGCACAGGGAGCAGCTGGGCATCTGCCTGCTCTGCATCCCCCATTGGACCACCTAGCACTGATTTGGGTGTTGTTCCCACACAGGGGAAAGGGGATTGGGGCCTTCACCATCCTTTGAACTGCTCAGGGTTGGCGCATCATGTGCCACTCTTGGCCACATCCCTTTCTTCCTTGCCCCATTGCCATGTGCTCCCTAGATCAAGGAGTGCCCTTCCCGACTGCTCCACAGCCCAGTGCCCTTGATGCACTTGGTGGGGACGGACTGTTGCTCTGTGTATCTCCAGCTCTGGTTTTGGTGGGAGCCTGTCTGCAGCAGCCGCAGTATTGTCATTTATGAGGCTGTGCTGACAAACACCAGCCAAGCCCCTGTTGGGGACGGGCCTCCATCCTTCCCTGCCGCCCGGCTTCATGCTTCAGTGCATGTTTGGGATTCAGCCGTCATTAGAGCCCTGTCTGGTCCTCGTCCCTGGCCCCTTCCCCACCTCTCCTTCCCCCAAAGATGGTAAGTGCCTCTTCAGTGTGCCCTGCTCCAGTGTTTCCTCTCAACAGGCCAAGCATTCACTGCATGCCAAACTGGCAGGCAGCTCACTTTCCTGGCACGTGGCCTCCTGGCTTCTAATCCAGACTGATTTCTTTTATGTTTACTGTTTTATTTTTCCCCATCTTTAAAACTAACCATTGGTTTTAATTAGGTGGCCCTGGACTTGCAGCCCCAGTGAGACCAGAAGGTTTCCAAGAACAGGAAAGGGGAGGTCTGGCCTGGTGGGTCTGGTGGCAGCAGTGCTGGGACCCAGCTCAGGGTGACCCATCTTGCCTTGCTTTTGAGAGAAGGTAACTGCTCTGAGTCAAGAGCCAAGAGGTGGTCAAATTGTTTTCTCTTATTCCAGTGTGCTCCCAGATGCCCTACAGCTCCTGGAGACCCACCATGGAAATGCCACTTCGAGGTTCCAGGGTGAAGGGAGTGTTGATGGCAAAGAAAGGCGGTGGGGCAGGTTCCCAGCCCTGAGCAATGGCTAAAAAATGTGGAGAACGTCAAAGAAAAAATAGGTGTCTGAATGTCTGATGTAGGGCCTCTGTCCTGGAGGGGTTTGGAACCTCCTTGGACACAAGGTGCTTGTGCAGAGGACCCCCATGGTCAGCTTGGAGAAAGTGGGGGCAGGTCCCAGCCCTGCTGCATCTCCTCAACCCACCTCTGGATGGACCTGTGCCCACCTCTGAAGTGGCCTTCCCCCCCAGGTTCTCTGTGTACTCCATGCTCCCTGGCCATGCTGGCCAGTGAGGAGCAGAGGCTGTCCTGTACAGCCCTCCTGCTGTGAGCCCTGTTATTTGAAGCACTGCTTAATTCCTCAGGCTAAAGAAAATAAAAGGAAATTATTTATTTTCTCCTATTGATTCCATATGAATCCATATGAGGGCCCGAAGTGCTTCAGGGAATCTGAAACAAATAAGGATGTCTCAGGGGTCTGATTTTCAGTGGTTTCTTCTCTGGATATAAATGTTGGAGCAAGAGAATGGCTCTGGATTGACAGGATTTGCAGAGGCATTCTGGGACAGTTCCCAGGAAATCCAAGGTGCAGCTCCATCCAGGATATCATTGATTTGGGGTATACAGGAGACATGTCTTCTCCCCCCAGACCTGGGCTGAGCACATGTGGTCCCTGCCTCACCAAGCCACATGGGCCAGCATGCTGGTGGGTCAGAGGGATGAGCAACCTCTGGTAGGAGCTGAGAAGGGGTTTGTATGGGGCATCTGCTCCTTGGAGAAGGTCTGTATCCTGCTCCTGGGTAGCAAACTCATTTGTCCCCAGGGGAGATGCAGCAGGAGTGGGCAGCAGGCTGCTGTCATTGCTGTCACTCAAGCAGCTCCTGCAGGTCCGAGCCCACTCCCTCCATCCTCCCTAATATCTGGGAGAGAAGGTGGTGAGGGGAGAGGTCATTTCTGCCCCAGAGCTGAGCCCCACCACTGCGTGACTGAGCCCTGAAAGCCCTCCATGCTTCACCAGTTGCCCAAAATATCTCAGTCCCTCCACTCTGCTGTTGTTCTTTCATTTTATTTTTAGATCTGCTGCTCCTGTTAGCTCTTTTCTATTTGTTTTTGGTTCTTATTATTCCTGGCTTCTCCCAGTGTTTTGGTTTCCCTCCTCAGCCCTCATCCGGATGTTTATTCTTGCTGCTTGTTTTTATACTTTCCCAAGGTGCCTCCTGGTCCATAGCTGGGCAGAGTCTGTGCTTGGACTGGGCACATGCTCTCATGTAGCTGAGCTGGGACCAGCTGCTGGAGCATCACCTGGAGAAACTGAGCTGGTATGGAAGAGGAGAAGACCTGGGTGCTATAGCCTGCTTTTCCGCCCGCTCTCTTTCTCACCTGGGAGTCTCAGCTGCTTGCCAAGGATGAGCAGAGTGCTCACCTCATTTAGGAGGGTGGCTGCTGGAGCTAGCAGCAGGGTAAAGAAGGGGGATGGCGGGGTGAGGTGAGGAAGGTGTTAGCTAGCTCTGAACTCAACTCACAGGGAAAAACACAGTCATGTAGCCCAGGTCATGCAGAGGATTTCTGTCAACCCCAGGAGCTGCTTTTCCCCTGCCTCCTCAAATGGTCAGGTGAAATCCTTGTTGCCAATGTGGTTGTGCCCTGGGGTATCTTCAAAATACCAGTGGTGAGGCATTGGAATAGGTTGCTCAGGGAGGTTGTGGAAGCCCCATCCCTGGCAGGGTTCAAGGCCAGGTTAGATGGGGCAACCTGGTCTAGTGAGGGTGTCCCTGCCCATGGCAGGGGGGTTGGAACTATATGATCTTTGAGGTCCCTTCCAACCCAAAGCATTCTATGATTCCATGGTTCTATGAAAACTAGGCATGGTCATTCAGAGCCTCCACCTCTAAAACATAAAAGGGGTTTTTTTTGCCAAATCTCAGGACAAACACGCCCAAGTCTGGCTCTGCTCCTTCCATGCCCATCGCTCTCCTACACATTTTGTGCCTGGATGTCTCTGTGCATCTTCTTCTCCCTACTCATCCAGAAATGTTCCTCAAGCTTTCTTCAAGCTCCAGCTAAGACACATCCCCATGGAGCAGATGGAAAGAGCCGTTACTTTGCCTCACAGACCTACAGGCTGAGAACATGTATGTGACCAGGGTCTGCCATCACCCCCAGCTTCAGAGGCAGGGACCATAGGGTGGATTTGGGCAGAGCAGTGGGTGTTATTTTTGCACTCAGTTGTGGGAATGAGGCCTTGCTTTCACCTACTGTCTTCAGGTTACAACAATACACAGAATCACACAGGACATAAGGAGTTGGAAGGGACCACAAAAGATCATCTAAAAGATCATCCAAAAGATCATCTGCCAGGGCAGGATAACCCAGACTAAATCACACAAGAACACATCCAGGCAGGTATATCACAGCCCTGTGGCTGCTCTGGGGTTTCTAGAGCCCCTAGCAAGGAGATGTTCATACCCCATGCACGCAACAAGGCTGCCCTCAGGTCCATAGTTATTTATTTGAAGAATCACCCACTCCTGAGAGTGATGCAATTGTCTGGAGTGACCTTCCACATCTTCAGTATGGTTATGGTGAGATCTGCACTTGAGACTTTAAAGGGCTGGCAAGGAGCTCTGTGCCTGGGTGTTGGGGATTTTTATTGCTCAGCTTCAAAAGGGTTCAATAACAGGAGCGAGCGTTCAGGTAGGGAAAAGCTCTTTCTTCTTTCCATCTGTGAAAGCGTGCCAGAGGACACAACAGCATCCCTGCATACGTGGAGTTACAGGGCTCTGGGGGGAGATAAAGCAGAGCAGCCTGAGGATTTCACAGCAAAACAATTATTATTTTTGGATGGAGGAGTCAGCTGACACAAAAGCCTGAGCTGTCAGGGTCCTTGAGGTTTAGTGGCAAGGTGGGAAATCAAAATGGAAAACACTTCAGTTTGCTGAAAGGAATGGAAACTTAGCAATTTTCAGTCAATCTGAGGCTAAAGGCCAGCTGCCTGCAGGACTTCATGGGAGCTGTGGTCCAGGTGCTGTGGACACAACTCTTTGTATGAGTTGGACCCAACATGTCCCATCTCTGGGCATGTGGTAGCTGCTCTTGGTCCATGCACAGGGATGGCGAGCCCTATCCCAGGGCTGAGGAGGGCAGGGTGCTTCCTGATGGGTCTGTCCCCCAGTGCCATGCTCCAGTCTGAATTTCATTCAACAGAAGAAGTAGAAGTTTCACTTTGCAGGCACCAAGTCCCTGCTTGAAAGCTTGGCAATAAATCGGAGTTTTCTGTGTGCCCATTTTTTCTGGCTTTTTTGTTCCATGGGCAGGGCTGATATTTTATAGCTTGCTTACTGCTTGGGATGGAAATGAATGTTGGAAAATCATGGGAAAAATTGAATTTGTGTTTTAATGTGGAAAAATTTGGGTCTTTTGCATTCAGGAATAGAGCTCAGTCTCTTCCAGAATCATAGAATCATAGAATCACAGGTGTTGGAAGGGACCTCGAGAGATCATCGGGTCCAACCCCCCTGCCAAAGCAGCTCCCCAGCTCATACTGCACAGATAGGCGTCCAGATGGGTCTTGACTATCTCCAGAGAAGGAGACTTCACCATCCTCCTGGGCAGCCTGTCCCAGGGCTCTGTCACCCTCACTGGGAAAAAGTTCTTCCCCAGGTTGCTGTGGAACTTCCTGTGCTCCAATTTGCAGCCATTGCCCCTTGTCCTGTCCCCACTGACCACTGAAAAGGGGCAGGCCAATTCCCCCTGCATCCCCTGCTTCAGATAATTATAGACTTTAATTAGGTCCCCCCTTAGTCTTCTCTTCTCAAGGCTGAAGAGTCCCAACTTACTCAGCCTTTCCTCACAGGGGAGATGCTCCAGGTCCCAGGCTCGTTCATACTCCATCTCCCTGGTTTTACCCTGATAACCCTCCCTGCAAAGCCAGGACACCGACTCATTCACTGCTGCAACTCCACAGTAAATCAAGGCCAAACAGTGGGCTCAGGCTCTGCTCTGGGTCCAAATCAGTGTTAACCACCCTGCCTGGGCTCAGTGCCAGTTCCAGCCCAGGGATGCAAAGCTGGACACCCCTTATCTTGGGAGCACCCTTGCAGGGACTACAGCAGCTTTCCCAGGAGGAGATGAATGTTAGCCTTTCTCCCAGCTAGCTGCTGTCAGAGCGGAAGCAGCTACCAACTCACAGAAGTGACCAGGCTGATTCACTGCCATGTTTCAGCAGCCCCCCTGCCCCAGGGGGGGCTCAGCCTGACAAACTCATCTAGCCTTGAGTCAGCTCCTGGCTGCTGGCACTGGGAACTGCAGCGTCCTTTGCTGACTGCAGAGAAATGATTTTAATTACTGGGGGTTTTGGCAAGCCTGGGAGACAACAGTGGCCCTGCTGTGCTGCTGCTGCGCTGGAGCATGGGTATTTCCTCAGCCTGGGAGGTGTCTGAAGGCTTTCTGGAACCTGTTCCCAGCACAGGGTATGGATACCAATGTGCAGGGCAGGACCAGTGACCGGAAACCGCCTGGGATGAGCAATGCAGTCAGGATGAGACATCTCATGTTGCCTGAAACACTCCCACTGCTGCTTTCTGGGCAGGACACCCCACACTGGGGCCAAGGGGGCTCTGCTGACAGCACAAGGAAAGGCACGTGCTGGTGGTGCTGGTTACATCCAGACCTGAGGCTTTTGCCCTCCAGAGCAGGTTGTCAAAGAGACTTTCCAGTAGATGTTGTTCGAGAGACTGTTCTCTTGTCATTTTCTGTAATCACAAACTTTTTTGGAAAGCCTTTTTACCTGGGCAGGAACGATGCTCAGGTTACAGAGTCCCAGAGCCAGGCAATGCAGAGCTGGCCATGGTCACACCTGATGGCACCTGAACCATGGGGCAATAGCCCTGCCTGCAGCACATTTGCAAACACCCAGCAGCAGCCACAGCTCCGGATGATCTACAGACTTTATCCCATGTTCTCTCCTTCCCGTTGGCCTGCCAAGGCTTAGGGCAGCGAGTCTGGTTGGACTGGTGCAAACTGGTGTGGCACCACAGACCAATCTGAGGAGCATCACCTAAAAGGGGCTGAGCACAACATGCCAGAGAGGGACCAGTCACATTTTAATTCCACTGCAAGGGAATATTTGCACCCTCAGGGGACAGCCACCATCTCCCAACACCCTTGGGGAGAGCGGCTGCTCTTATTTTGCCACCACACAAATGAGACAGGAGGGAGAAAATACAATTCCCCCTATCTCTGACAAATCCTTCTTTGACAGATGAGCTCTGACCTACTTTGCAGTGCAGCCAGATGTTTAAATTTATGAATGCCGATGAGCTTCTGTCAGGCCCAGGGAGGAAGGTTACGTTCCCTCCCATCTATGTGCTCTTTTGGGCAGAGGAGCTGGATTTCGTATGAAAATAAAGTTTGTGGTTCAATCTTGGTGGATTTTAAAGGAAAGGAAACCATGGGAGCATGCTGTGCCTTTTCAGATGTGGCCCCAATGGTCACGTCTAAAAGCTACGAGATGATGAAGGGCCTGGAGCATCTCCCCTATGAGGAAAGGCTGGGTGAGCTGGGACTGTTCAGCCTGGAGAAAAGAAGACTGAGGGGGGACCTTATTAATGTTTATAAATATCTTAAGCATTGGGTGCAGGGGGAATTGGCCAGCCCCCTTTCTTTGGTCAGTGGGGACAGGACAAGGGGCAATGGCTGCAAATTGGAGCACAGGAAGTTCCACACCAACATGGGAAGGAACTTTTACACAGTGAGGGTGCCAGAGCCCTGGGACAGGCTGCCCAGGGAGGTGGTGGAGTCTCCTTCTCTGGAGATATTCAAGACCCATCTGGACGCCTATCTGTGCAGTATGAGCTGGGGAGCTGCTTTGGCAGGGGGGCTGGACCCCATGATCTCTGGAGGTCCCTTCCAACCCCTATGATTCTATGATAACATTTATACTGAGCTGCAAACTGGCTGCTGCTAAAGAAAGAACTCCTAGCCTGACTTCTCCCAGGGTCACATTCTCACAGCTTTTGGCTTAGCATTGGTCATGTCTTCTGTGGCATTTCATACTTGTTGGTATCCAGTATGTTGCAGGTTCATGGGACAGAACAGATTTAGCACATCCTTCCTCATTCTCTGCATAAATTCCTTTTCCAACCATGCAGATGGCACAGCAGTATCCCTGGGACTCTCCTCCCAAAGCAGTGATCACACTGCTAGAATTCCAGTTCTGCATCTGGAAAACAAGCACTGTTTTGCTCCCAACTTTCTATACAGGTTGTATTCCTCCAAAGTACCCCAGGTGGCAAGACAAGCTTGCAAGAGTACCTTGAAAGAGCTGATACCTTGAAATACAACTTGCATGTAAATCAGCCAGGTCCCACTCACTGTATTTCATGTGAGTACCTGATTTATGGTAATTTAGTTTGCAGCTTTTGCTGTTCCTGAAGTTATTGTGGTTCCTAATCTGTAAGCCAGACCGTGTCAACATAAAGGGAAGACAAAGTTGAATACAAGGAAATACACAATAATACATAATCTTCCTATTTATTTTCAGATTTTAAAGATACTTTCCAAACTAAAATTGTTGTAAAGATGCTTGTATTTGGTGTCAGAACATACTGATGTCAGCTAAAATGCTGAGCTGTGTGTTGTCAGGGTATATAGGCTTAAAGTAAGAAAGATTTAAGGCAGAGATTGTGCAAATTTTGTTATCTGGGAGATGTCTGGTGCTGTGCGATGGCTGAGAAGAGCTCTGCTTGCCTTTCAAAGAAGTGCCACTCAGGCACTAACTTACCTGTCCTCTGTGGACTGGAGACAGTAAAGTATGAGCCTGGTGAGCCAACAGTAGAGGAAAATTCTTGACTTTGCTGTTGTCCACGTTCAACAGGAGGGAAGATGGTCCCCTCCTATCCTCTAATAACTCCAGTATCCTCCAGCTTGTAGCCTGGAGGAAAGGATGCTCTCCTGGGAGGAAAGCATTTGAAGATATTAGGGCTGCAGTGGATGTGTGTATACAGCTCCTCCTTCATGAGCTGATTTTTACAAAGAGAAAGCACCTGTGATTGCATGTAACAGGGGCTTTGATCCTGACCAACTGCTAGTCGGCTGTCTTGCAGTCGTCTTGCATGGCTGCTGGGGTGGGATGGTCTTTGCCCTGCCAGAGCAGCTTCCCTGTGTGTGGCTGAGCCTAAATGACATGAACTGCACCCAGCCCCTTCCCAACACGTTATCCAGCATGAATGCTCCAGCCTGCTGACAGCAACCCTGCCCAAGGTGACACTGATACTCACATAGTGGCAGGATGGTGAAGTTTCCACAAGGTGGCATCAAAAGACTTGGGCTTCCTCTTCCAGAGCTCAGACCCCACAGGATTTAGGATTTTCCTGGAATGGTTTGGCATCAGCTGCAGCCAGAGATATCTTCTGGGAGAGAGAAGAGCAGAGCCTGTGTGACGTGATTTTTGTCAGAGATTTGGCCTGGAAGGGTCAGCTCTCTATTCTGCCAGCCACCACTGTCTTCCCAAGGGCTGTAGGGGTGCTTGACCACCAGAACTTGTTGGGGAAGGGCAGCCACAGACAGCAAACACATGCTGAGCTCACTAGGGAAAGAAATGTATTCCCCTTCCTGCAAACAACTGCAGCAAGGGTCTGTGTGGGGGGGTGGGGGTGAGGGAATGGCAGCAGTTACCCAAAACACTAGGGAGAAATAACCCCATAGCTTGACCCAGGATGTATGTATACAAGTGAGGCAGGATTGCCTTTCATGGGACAACAACATTGGAGAGAAATGCCAGGAAGTGGGGAACAACAAACAAAACCTATTTGGCCCCAGAGATCCTGTGAGGTTTGCCAGACGATACCCCACACACATCCTTGTGGTGTGTCCAGAGCTGGTCCCATCCCAGAGAAGGAGCAGTGGCCTCGAATGCTGCCTGGTCACATCCACAAGCAGGAGTGACACCCCAGCATCACAGGGACATGGCCACATGTGCTCTGGCTGGAACTTTTGCTCATTGACAGCAGCATTCCTCTGAGCCCCTGCTAAGGTTTCTGGATGTGAAACCCAGTCCTACCCTGCCCTGAGGCTGCCCTGGGTGAGAGCTGCCCTGGCCATGCTTGGCACCGAGCTGGGAAGTCTATCAAAAGGGTGGGATCAGACATGGAGTAAGTGCATTGGAGTGAGCACAGAATACGGCTTTGTGGTTTGTTGTGGTTTGTGGCGTCCGGCAGGGAGCAGCACGCAATTCAATGTGAATTGTAGGTGAAGCCATTTATGAGGTGAAATCACCCAGATTCTATACCTTTCTTACTGCAAACGTGGCAAGCTAAAAAACTGCCAATTGGTTACACACACTGTTCACACCATATCGATTGGTTAGTAATTATAACGAGTTCTGATAAACCTATCTTATAGCTAAACATCCTTAGTTTACCTTTAATACCTAAAAGCATCCGCACACCTGCTGTTTTGACCATCGTGTTATGGCTGGTTCCTAACATGTTCTTTTACTCCCAAATACCTTCCCATAACTGCTTCTTGGTTTAGGGCAGCCTGTACCCCTATCAGCAAGGCCGCTGTGTTTTGAGAATGTGATTATTAGGATCCTCTCAGCATGAGGAACTTTTCTCATGGGAATAGGAGAATATTGTCAGGGCCTATGTCTTGGGAGAAGAGAGCTAGGCCGCCAGCAGGCCTGCTGTCTTCCCCGACAGTGTTTGGAGTGGTTTGTTGCAAGACACCAGCTCCAGCGGGACTGTTGAACGACTGCAGCCCTTAGGGAAACTGCCAGCCAAACAAAACCAAACAAATACAAATCTGTGACCTTGTCCTCTCAGAAGAAGCGGAAAAGAGTCATCGGTGAGGGTCTCCATCCCTCAGCCAGCGGTCAGACGTGGGGTAAAAGACAATACCCGAGCCCAGGCAGCAGCAGCACTGGGGTCTCTCCCCAGATGCGGTGCAGCAGGCTGCGGCCACTCTCCGGGCAGCCCTGCAGGAACGTGTCCTTCCTTACCGGGTAGCTAGGGAGGGGCGCCTTTCGAACGGAGCGAGATTCTTGGGATTTTTGGGGTGGGTTTGGTTTTTGTTTCTATTTTGATAGGTAATTAAAGACGGAAATGTGGCTGAGGGGAGCTGAACCTGGCCGGTGTCCCTGCCTCCCGGTGCAGGGGGCCGGTGCGCTCCCGTCTCCGCACACGGGGGAGCTGTTGCTCCGTGCCAGGGCCGGGGCCGCGGCCGGGGCTCCACGGCAGCACCCCCCGCTCCGCCCGGGACCGGACCTCGACACGGACCTGGACCCCAACCCGGGCTGGACTGGACTCGGACAGGCTGCAGTTTACTTCTCTTTCGAAGACATGGATTTTGGCAGGGCGGCGGCTGAGAGGTCCGGGCAGCTGTGCGCAGGGCTCTGGCTTCTGAGGTCCCTGAACCCCCACCCCAGGGCTCTGGCTTAAAACACTGAGGTCCCTGAACCCCCACCCCAATTTGAGCTTCGTTACTCCTGAGTGGGACCAGGAGTCAGGCACTGAGTCAAGGGGAGCAGCTTTAATCAGGCAAAGGCAGGCTGAAGTTGGGAACTGGAGCCCAGATCCTTACCCAGAACTTTGGTTCAGGTGTACCTGTCCAGGAGGAAACACAACTTCAATAGCCCTGAGAGTTCCAGCTGCCTCTTCTGCCCCTCAGCCAGGCCATGGGCTCTCCTCCAGAGACCCCTGCCTGAGCACAGGGACCCACCACTACTGCTGCCTGTCCCTGCTGCCACCCGCCTGGCCCAGCCCTGCCTTGGCTCAGGATGAGTAAGGAGTGGCTGATCCATGTGTGGCTGATCCATGCTGTCACCGCTGTGTCGTAAGAAGTGACGCTTGGTGCCCGCTAGGTGAGCCCTGCCTTATACTGAGACAGCTCTGGAGCGTGACACTGTGCGTGGGGACAGCCAGGCATAGCTCTGCCTGTGTCTCTGGGGATGTCTTGGGTCCTCACACATTCCTGCCTTCCTGGAGTTGGGGTGGCCCGAACCCTGTTTCTCCCCACAACACCCAGCAATTTTCCTTCTCAGACGAGGAGACTTGTAGGTGCAGAGAGTAGGCTGGGGATCAACGGCTCCTTTAAATAGCCCGACCCAAAGCCTCTCTAAGCAGCTGGCTTTGTCAGGCAGTGATAAAACTGCCTGGCTGTCAGCTTTCCTATCCAAACCCTTAACGTTTGCATTGCCAGAGAAACTCAACTCTTCCTTTACAAGCCAAAGAGGAAGGCAATACTCATCCCATGATGAAGGCATTGCTGCCATCCACCTGTGCAGCAGCTTTGCTGGAAGAAGGTCATTGCAGCCCTGGCACCACCCTTCAGGCTCCTGCACACCCTGAGCTGGTGATGAGCGTTGGTATGTACTGAGGTCTCCTGGCCACTGATGGAGAGGATGCCCTGGGAAGCCAATGGGGCCTAAGATCATCCTTAAGTGCTTTCCTGGCTTGAGGCTTGTAATTATTAATAATCATAGTTAATTTCTGCCTCATACAAGTCAGCCTGTAGACCACATCTTGTTTAAACTATTTAAATATGCTTTTGTTTGCTGTAACCATCCCTGGGCCATCATGTTCTTTCAAATGGCCTGTGATTTATCAGTTACACATTATTAATGTTGTATGGTAATGTTCAATGACAAAGAAGCAACAGAAATCTACTGGTCTTCAAAGGAAAACCTCAGATAACCCCATGTCAAATCCAAGTATTTTCAGTCTGCCACACAGGCTATGAATATTGCAGGTATTACATGTCTGGGTATGGTATTTGTTAAATATTTAAGATTGCAGAAGAGATTTTAGCCTAAATGGCTGCTTCAAGGTGCAGCATTAGAGACTTGCAAAATTTTTGCTGAACCCACAGACAAACCCAGGTTTGCTTTCATGCCAGGTTAGGCAACTGTTTCCCAAAGATCAAAGACAGGTTACAGCTCATCCTACCTTGAGCTGTGGAGACGGATGAAGGAAGAGCTGGTGGACAGCAAGGAGTCCTGCTGGGCCAATAAAACCCAAAGACTTCCCTGAGTATCCTTGAGCACATTCTTAACTGAATGTTTACATTGTGCAGAAGGTGGTTATAGGAATTTTTTGGAAGTATCCTCAGAATTCCCTGAGTTGGTAGAGAGGAAACTTAATTTTCACTTAATCCCACGGACCAAACTCATTGCCCTCCTCTCCCAGGCCTCTTGCTATCTGTCTGCTCAGTGTGGTCCCTTTGTCTTCCCTGTGAAACTTGGGCAGGAGCCACCCAACTCCCACAGCACCCTGGAGAAATGCTGCAGGATAGTGCTAAGCCATGTGTACCAAGCCTGTGTCTCACAGGTTATCACAGAATCATAAAATCATAGAATCACAGCCCGGTTTGGGTTGAAGGGACCTTTCAGGGCCATCTAGTTCACTCCCCCTGCAGTGAGTGGGGACATTTTCAACTACATCAGGTTGCTCAGAGCTCTGTCCAACCTGACCTTGAATGTTTCCAGGGATGGGGCATCTACCACCTCTCCAGGCAACCTGTGCCAGTGTTTCACCACCTTCATCATAAAACATTTCTTCCTTGTATCTAGTCTGAATCTACCCTCTTTTAATTTAAAGCCACTAGCCTGGTATAAAAAAGACAGGGACATTCTGGAGAGAGTCCAGAGAAGGGCGATAAAGTTGATTAGGGGTCTGGAACATCTCCCCTATGAGGAGAGGCTGAGAGGGCTGGGTCTGTTCAGCTTGGAAAAAAGAAGACTTAGGGGGGACCTAATTAGTGTTTATAAATATCTTAGACATGGGTTGCAGGGGGAATTGGCCAGCCCCTTTTCAGTGGTCAGTGGGGACAGGACAAGGGGCAATGGCTGCAAATTGGAGCACAGGAAGTTCCGCACCAACATGGGGAGGAACTTTTTCCCAGTGAGGGTGACAGAGCCCTGAGACAGGCTGCTCAGGGAGGTGGTGGAGTCTCCTTCTCTGGAGATATTCAAGACCCATCTGGACGCCTATCTGTGTAATATGAGATAGGGAGCTGCTTTGGCAGGGGGGTTGGACCCGATGATCTCTCAAGGTCCCTTCCAACCCCTAAGATTCTGTGATTCTGTGATTCTGTTCCATCGCTACAGGCCTTATTAAAGCGTCTGTCCCATCAATATTCAATGCGTTATATTGCACAGCGGTTGAAGCCTCGTCCTTTGATGGGTTAACTCAGAGAGATCTTGCCTGCAGGACCTGCTGAGACTGTGGCTGGCCAGTGGGGTGCATTCACAGCCTGACGTTGGTGTTTCAGGTGTGAGGGCTTCTGCCAACACCCTGGGGATTTTCACACGTGCTCAGGAGCAGGCAGGAAAAAGAAATTCTCCCTGGCAACTCCGTATGGTTTTGTCTTTCCCATCAGCCACATTCTGGGGAATGGGCTCCATCCCCCCATGCCTGTGGGCTGCTGGGAGGACAAAGGCAACTTTGAGTCATCCCAAATCCCAGTTCAGGGCCAGAATCCAGTTCAACCCAATCTCTGCTGGTGCTGCAGCCCCTCTGAGCAGCAGGGAAGGGGAGAAGCTCTCTGGGCACAGCGACAACCCCAACCCGCTGCTCTGCTGCCAGCCAAGCAGAGACTATTTTCTTCCTGCAGTCACCTTTGGGCTGGGCAGTAATCTTGAAGCATCTGCTCCAAATCATCCAGGATTACAGGAATTAAAAAAAAACCCAATTAGAGGCCCAGGGTCCTGCAAGCACAAATCCGTTTAACCCTAATCCAGGCTCCTGCCCCTTCCCAAAAGGCAAGAGGACAGTCCCCACCGGCTGGTTTTTGTGTGCTCCAGCACCATCTCCTCTCCTCAGCCCGAATTTACCCTTTTTTGCCCCAGAAGTAGTATGAGGGGACACACTCATGCTGCTGGAGAAATGGCATGGATGGCCACGGGGTCTGAAATCAGCTGCACAGACATGGGGGTTGGTATCTACCTCTGCCTCCCACACACACTCAGATGGGGACCCAGAGGACTATGGTTGAAAATGGGGGGTGCAAATAAATCTGGATGTGTTATAGTGCCCACCAAGGTCTGTACACCAGGCACTGGTTCCTCTACTCCCTGCTCACCATCCTGTCTACCCTCTGTCCCATCAAGATCAACTTCAGGGGCTTCAGGAGCCACTTGACATGGACCAAGATGTCCATGTTCACTTGTCCCACGCTCACTTGCCTACCACTTTGCTGACAATTCAGTGTGGAAATGCTCCTCTGAGATAGAGCACAGAGTATTTCTTTAGAGTGAGTGTAGAGACTGAGAATCCATTAGGACCACCTCTCCTTTCCTTTGAAATCACCCCTGCTTCTAGAGCTATTAGACTCTCCCCCAGGTCGCTAAACCCTTCACCTGCAGCTGTAAACCCCATAAAATTAACATGCATTATCCATGGAGTGCACCCAGTGTGAGTTACAAACTCTGTGGAGAATGCATTTGAATCAACACTGGATCCCTCTGGTGTGTGGTGGCCTTTGTATTTGCTGGTATATTCTGCATCGAGAAGACATTTATATTGAAAACAATCAATGCTTTAATTGTTAATCATTGAATGGGGAAAATACAGAATTAATGTTCAAGAATTCATGGGGTTTATATGATTCTAAGGGATGTGTGGTTGTTACAGCAGGAGATAAACAAAGCTTTGTTGGTTTTTGTTCTTACATGTGATACAAAAAAAAGGTGAGCGTGGCAAAGCTTCTGGACAGGTGATGCTGCAGAAATTAACACAGCTTGACCAGCCTGGATATAATCATTTGTGTGATCCAAGTGTCTGTGAGCTATACAAGGACTCATTGTGCTGAAAGTGAGCACCACGTTCAGGTGTGCTGATACATGGGAGGCTGCGGTTGGTTTCCACCATTCACAGGGAGGTTTGTGGGAGAGAAATCCTCTTGTGGCTTGGAAAGTCCCTGACTGAGGGAGAGACTGACCACAATATCCTTCTGGGGTCCTGGTGGATGACAGTCAGCAGTGTGCCCTGGTGGCTAAGAGAGACAATGGGATCCTGGGGTGCATCTGGAGAAGTGTAGCCAGTAGGTCGAAGGAGGTGATCCTCCCCCTCTATTCTGCCCTGGTCAGGCCTCACCTAGAGTATTGTGTCCAGTTCTGGGGTCCCTGGTATAAAAAGGACAGGGATCTCCTGGAGAGAGTCCAGAGAAGGGCTACAAAGATGATTAAGGGCCTGGAGCTTCTCCCCTATGAGGAAAGGCCGAGTAAGTTGGGACTCTTCAGCCTTGAGAAGAGAAGACTAAGGGGGGACCTAATTAAAGTCTATAATTATCTTAAGCATGGGATGCAGGGAGAATCAGCCAACCCCTTTTCAGTGGTCAGTGGAGACAGGACAAGGGGCAATGGCTGCAAATTGGAGCACAGGAAGTTCTGCACCAACATGTGGAAAAGCTTTTTCCCAGTCAGGGTGCCAGAGCCCTGGGACAGGCTGCACAGGGAGGTGGTGGAGTCTCCTTCTCTGGAGATATTCAAGACCCATCTGGACGCCTATCTGTGCAGTATGAGCTGGGGAGCTGCTTTGGCAGGGGGGTTGGACCCGATGATCTCTCGAGGTCCCTTCCAACCCCTACAATTATTCTATGATTCTATGATTCTGCTCTTGCCTGGCATCTCTTTCTGCTGCTGTCAGGTCATGCTGATCTGCAGGCTCAGTATGGTGATGGTAGGCAGTGGTGTGAGGATATGAGGAAGGTGTGTAGAGCTAGCAGAGGTCCATGTGGCAGCAGCAGGTTTGTGCCAGGTCTTTTTGTGATCTTGGGGGTGAATCAGAGAAGTTCCAGATTGATACGGAGAAAGGAGCTCTCGGTGAGTGATGGGAGAAGAATGGGGAAGAGGAAGGGCAGAAAAGGAGGGGACCACAGGGGCTGAAATGATGCTGAAGCAAAGAGGACATGACTGAGGGAAGGTTTGTCATGAGCAAACGGACAGTCCCTGCTGGGCAGAGGATCCACCATGAGAACACCCAAGAACGCTCAAGTGCCCCTGTTGGCTTTGGGGTCTGGAACCTCTAATGCCTCAGTGGCATGGGGGTCCCAGTGCCCTGGGGTGGGCGGCAGAGGCCACCAGGACACAGTTTGAGCCTGGGAGGCTGTGAGCTGGGGCTGTGGAGGGGACACAGCCATTCTGTGAGTGTGTGTAGGGCCAAGTCATCGGTGTGCTTCATCCTTAGTGGACATTATGTTTAACCCAATATAGCCCCAGTTTACAGACTTCTGCATTTGCTGACTTTTATGAAAAGCTTTGTTACTCTGATGTATCCCTGACTTAAAGGTCTACCAAATTCCCTGAAACCTGGAGGTTTCATCCCTGGGCTGTTAGGAGAGCCCAGCTGGATATGGTCAGCCCTGACTCACGTGAACAGCACCTACTGAGGAACTCCTTGGGAACAAACATCTACAGGATAGAAAATCAGGGAGCTCATTTTTCTAGGACGAGTCCCTGGCATTTCTCTGAGGCAGAAACAAAAGACAGGAATATGACCATACAACACCCACAAGTGTGTACTTCTTCTATCATTCTGGAAGATGTTGACAATTTAAAATATTCTCAAACCTCTGTTTGACAGCTAGCTTTCCTTTGACTTACATACCACTCAGACTGAGAAATCTGGGTCAACATCTTTTCTTTTTGACACAACTGAAGAGAACCCATCACCAGACAGTTCTTTTCTACCTCTGGCAGAAGAAGCTTCAAGGCAGTGAGGTGCTCTCTGGATTTTTGTAATGCCTGGCAGCACAGACTCTTCTGGAGTTATGATGCAGAATTTCAGGGGTAGAAAGAGATTTTTCTTAGGCTCTTTTAGGCATCATTACAAAGTTTGTGATGTCCAATTAATTAAATTCATGAAAACTGCAATTTCATGGTGTAGTGGGACCTAATATAAAAAGGACTGGTATAAAAAAGACAGAGATCTCCTGGAGAGAGTGCAGAGAAGGGCTATGAAGATGATTAAGGTCCTGGAACATCTGTCCTGTGATGAAAGGCTGAGAGAGCTGGGGCTGTTCAGCCTGGAGAAAAGAAGACTGAGGGGGGACCTAATCAACATTTATAAATATCTTAAGTATGGGGTGCAGGGGGAATCAGCCAGCCCCTTTTCAGTGGTCTGTGGAGACAGGACAAGGGGCAATGGCTGCAAATTGGAGCACAGGAAGTTCCACACCAACATGTGGAGGAACTTTTTCCCATTGAGGGTGCCAGAGCCCTGGGACAGGCTGCCCAGGGAGGCGGTGGAGTCTCCTTCTCTGGAGATATTCAAGACCCATCTGAACGCCTATCTGTGCAGTATGAGCTGGGGAGATGCTTTGGCAGGGGGGTTGGACCCAATGATCTCTTAAGGTCCCTTCCAACCCCTACAGCTCTGTGATTCTGTGGTTCTGTGATCTACTGGCCACTGAAGTCTACAGGAACCGTTCTGCTAATCTTAAGAGTGTTTGGATCTGGCATGAATTGACAGTGAGATGCAATTCTGCTAATGTTGAAGGAAAGAACATATATTTATGCAACAAATAACGAATACCTTTCTAGAAGTGAATGAGCCATTTCATTAATTACATCTACTTTGCAGTGTGACCAAGGAGTCGGTCTGCTCCATTGCTCTCTCTGTCTTCTGATTTTTTTCTCATGCTCCCAGGCAATTCATGTCTTCTCTGAGCCTTGCCCCCATGGCTTAAATAAATATATGCAATAAATGAGAGCAGGATCAGCAACGCCAGCGTGAGCAGCTGGGCCAAGGTGCTGGGGGCTCGCTGTGCCCTCACGGGTGGGTGCTTGGAAGGTGAAACTTGGAACCTCGTAATGGCTGAGTCAGTCTAGTAACACAAACAAAACTGAACAGCCCAAAAGTATGTCTACATCCACATGTATATGCTGTGACATGTAGAGGTGACATGTGAACAGCAAGTTCTAATGCCTGGGAGGCCACGAAAGCCTTGGCAAGGTGACTTATTCCTAACAAAGCACTGGAAATCGTTAAAAGTAATAAAGATAACAAATGAAAATCATGCTGCAGCACTCTTAAGAACAGCTTTTCTTCTGTCACCCTGCCTTGCACAATGCAGATATGACCCCAGAGCCCCTTGATGCTTCTTGGCACAAATAACCCGATTGACTTCAGTGGGACCAAGGAGGAGGCTGAGGACGGCTGCTCGCGGAGGAAGCTGTTTGCAGCATCAGGGTAGCACACGGTGACAGCTCAGTCCTGCTTCTGACTGCTCAGCCTTGCAGAAGGGGAGGGGAAAAAAAGGTAAAAAGTAATTTTTCATGAAATAGTTGAAGCAGTGGGGATTTACTGAACTGGTATTACACTGTCCGTGCAGCTTGCTCGGTTTGCTGTTGCTAGCAATTCAGATATTGTCCAAGCTGTCCTGCTCATCAGTGCATGAACTCTGAAAACACTTAGCCACTACCAGCTCTGTGCATTATTTCAGCTGGAAGAACCATGGTAGGTAAAGTAACGATGATGGATCTAAACGATAATAAAGTCTCCCTGTTGAAATTTTAAAGTGCTATACAACTATTTTTAGTGACCTCTCCAGCTGAGATAATGCAGAAAGCTAACTAGATGTGAACATCCATCTTAGGTGAATTGATTCTTACAGTTTGCAAACCAAGGTGAATTGTAGGAGGTTAATGTTCATGCCCCAATACAAGAGATATCAGCTATATAAAACGATGTATACAGTACATGTAAAGAAATAACCTATTAAATGTCTAATGTGGATGCAATGGTGGGGTTTTCTTTTTCCTTTGAGCACGTTTACTCCCATAATGGACATTTAGTTTAGACAGAACACTAAGAGCTCAGTCCCTTGAAACCTCCTCCCTCTCCTCCCTCCATGTGTGTGTGTGTCTGCATGTGATGTGTCCACACACATTGTGAGAGAGAGGGGGAAGACTTTTGTCTTTGATTCAGGGGAAGCAAAGGTTCCCTGGATGGGGTGTTCTGATCCCACATTGAGGCAAAGTGTTTAAATTTGATTTTCCAAAATAAAAGACATTAAAAAAAAAAGGTTTTAAATTGATTTTTTTTCCCCTCCCTTCAAGCATGTCCCAAACCTGAATTCTTGAGTCAGTATTTACAAATTCAGGACTTTAAAATGAAGCAATTATTTTTTTTGTGGCTTCCTAACTAAAAGACCTGATCCCTGGCAGCTCTCTCTTTGGAAGGAGGTACAGAACACTGGATACCTTTGCAAAACGCAGCACGTATTTCACGACTCTTAGAGCAAATTCTTTACTTCTCAGAGCTCATCTAGCTTAGAAGGGCTCCATGTCCTGCAACTCAGCTTGCTCCCCCTCCCGTCCAAACCCTCAGATGGCAATTAGCAACATCAATAAGTAATAGGACAAATACTTGTCTCTAAAAAAACAAGCCGCAGACAGAGCAGCTCATTCACTTTACTCTGAAGCTGCATTACAAACCTTAATTTTTTATATTTCATCTGTTTAAAGCCCCAGTCCTACACTTAGTTTTGAGATGAGACACTTGAAATTCAGCAGGTAATGAAGGATGGGTGAAAGGCAAGACCTAACGCTGCAGGGGCCCAAGGTGAGGAGCTATATCCATCAAGTCCCATGCACACTGAGGATGCCACCGTACAGAAGATTTTTCCTGTGGCTCAGCTCTTTCACAAAGAGCTTTTGGAACAGAGAAATGAGTCTATTGACCTCTCAGCTCCTGGAGATGGTGAGTTTCCAGCAGAAGACCAGCCAAAAGAATATGGCAGAGACCAGCTAAAATACTATATTTGGAATGATTATTAGCATTCTGTAGTAACAGAATTAAATATTATTGTGAAAAAAACAGCTTAAAAAAGCTGGAACTGGTGATCAGATCCACCAAGGGGCCATGAACTTTGTGCTCTTGAGTACCAATACAACTCTGATATTGCTTCAAGAGCTGTTCCCTACAGAAGACATCCCACTGCTGAAGCCCTGGAGTACTTCTGACCCAAAAGTGACCCACAAAACAAGTCTGCTGGGAAATACTCCAGCAGTTTAAGTTTAACAACCGAATTGGTTAGCATCACTGAGCACTTGGGAACGTGAAAGGATAAAAAGGATCACAGATTGAGTAGGAACAATGCCCACAGGAAGTAAGTTTTGGCCTCAGGAGTCTCACCTACCTCTGCAGTCAATAGGCAGAGACAAGTTTTGCAGACGGTGAACTTGATTAGAGAGCTGATCTTGGTTAAAACTGCCTAGATCATCTTGCTGCTGAGGAAGGAGGGGGAGGAGGGTGGCACCATCTCTCTGGGCAACAGAGCCAGATTGACAGCTCTGGATTACTGCTCTAGCGTAACTAGACTGGGATTAGGTGCTTTGAGTCACCTACGTGAGAACTTCTCTCTCCCACTAACCGTGCTGGTAACCTGTGGAGATCAACCTCCTCATGTTAGCTTCGGTCATCTATCCCCACAGGGACCATCTGCTGACCTGCACAGGAGTGACCACACAAGAAAGTGATTGCAAACGAAGGTAATTTTGAAGAACAACCCACAGAGCCTTCAAATTGACTTGAAAAACAACCTGTCCTGAAGAGCAGCTTCCAATATAAACGCCCTGATAGAGATGTTTACGAGACAGCCTTTTTCCCACCCCAGTTTATAGACACAGCAATTTACTCCCTGAAGAACAGTTGCATGTCCTTGTGTTTCTTTGAAGTGCCTGAAAAACACAGGACCTGAGAACCCTTTTGCGTGGCTGACTTCAACTGCACATTTAACAGCAGATTATCCTACAATACGATGTTCCAGAAGAAGAGCTGTCATTCTGTCCTCAGCTACGTTGGTATTACAACTGTGGGTTATGAAAGCATTATAAGAATTGCTGCTGGAGAAGTGAAATCCAGAGAAATTGGGTGTCTTTGTTCTGAGTGGCATCGCTAATGGTCACTGAAAGAAGATGGGATGCAAGCAAAGTCTTCCAGCTGAAAAAAAACCCCATCCTGCCCTCCTGTTGTAGAGCTCTCCATTGAAACCAGAGGGTCTGGAAAAAGAGAAGCTAGAGCTAAAATAAAACTCCCCACTTCCCCTAGTGAAGCCCCAACTAGTGTGTTACTGCAGGTTACTATGGAGTTATTGAATGAAGGCTGTGAAGCTTGTTTGGCTGATCAATACCCGTGTGGGTGGATGCAGATGCAGATCTCCGCAGCAGCTGTGTGTCTCCTGGAGGTTCCCCCAGAAATCTGCATTCAGTTTCTGCTAAGTTTTCTGAGGGATTGAACTTCTGACACTAGTGCAAATAAGGTGTGGGTGCTCAGGACAGGTGGACACTCTCTCTCTGCTCCTAGTGAGAGGTTACCATAGCCTCTGGTTTTATATCTTAGCTTTATATGGGGCCAGTAACTAATAACGTCATAAAAAGTACCAGGAGGAACAGCTTTAAATGGAAAGAAAGAGATATGTCTAAATCCCTTAGGCTATTTGGGATGTCTCAAGTGATTTAGTCTGGCTGGATCTGTACATTAAAACTTAGGAGGGCACTGAGGTTCATCACTTATCCAATTAAAACGTTAGAAGAGTCCCTGGCACGAGGTTGGCTCAGACCAGGCAGAGCTGTCCCGCGTGGTCCCTGAGGAACAGCTCAGTAGCTCCCACAGGCTGCAGATGCTTTCCCATCATCAGGATAGACACAGCCACGCTATTTGGAGGGTGAGAAGGCTGGAAAGCATGGAGCAGGCTCCCTCACCAGCAGGCAGCAGTGCCAGGACATGTCATTTATTAGAAAAGACGTGGCAAAGTGGCTGCCTGGACCGTGACAGGTCTTTACTATGACAATAAAGAGCTAAAACCCTGTCAGATGTTTTCCAGGCAGGAGTCTGTGCTGGGTTGAAGGCCTATCTGGAGAGAGAGACCACCCTGTGAGCCTGGTCTTTGTGTGTACACCCTCCTGACAAGGCTGTTCTGCTTGTCTGAAGATGAACATCTTTATTCAGCTTGGGATAAGCACAGTGGGGAGGATGTCCTGGAAGTCCCACCAAGTCCATCCTCAGGCATCGCTGGAGGAAAGACAGTTTCCCCCCAGCAATAAGTGAGGAGGGAGCAGGTCCCATCCCTCCCTTGCCATGTGCATAGCTCATGGTGAGGAAAGCCATGGAGTGGATTTAGCTCAGCACTATGGGAGAATCACAAGATGCAAGAAAAGCCCCTTGGGTTTCACTTTATGCAGTGCAAGAGGAGGCTGTGAGGGGAGAGCATGGGGTGATTGGCACCATTTGTAGGCTTTTTGGGACAGGGATGGTGGAAGTGGTGGTGAGAGCTGGTGTCCTGGGACTGAATCCAGTGTGGTGGAGTGACACCAGGTACTGCTCTGCTAAGTGTTAAGGAGAGAACTAATGAAGTCTGGAGGGTTGTGGAGGCCATGGTGCTTCTCCCCCACCTCTGGGGGAGCCAGAGGGGAGAAACAGGTGGACCCACTTTGGTCTTATAATGTTCAAAGTTGGAAACTTTTCTCCAAATTCTTTCTTGCTAGGAAGGTGTGTTGCTGATCATAAAGTAACTGGGTTAAATGGGCTCTCTAGGGAATTTCTGCTGGCGAGGGGGGTTGTAGGGGGGAGTGGGAATGTGGGTTTAGACTTAATGTAACAAGTGATAAAGGGAAGGGAAACATTTCATGGCCTTTTTCTGGGAATCTTGCAGCTTGTCCTGAAACAGAAGGGAACAGAAATCTATCACCCTGGTGCCAAGGATAAATGCCGATGGAGTGTAAAGTGCTGTATCCCTCGGGGGATCTAAGATGTCATGTTTCTTCCCTTGATTCCCAGCTAGGTCTCACCCTCGGAGCTCCCCCTCGGGGGGAGGCACACCAAGGTCAGCCCAGGGTTCAGACAATACTGTGGGTGCTGGGACTGCAGGCTGGCCTTGGGGAGGGGAGGACAGGTTCAAGTTTGGCAGCTTCTGCACCTCACTGTGCTCTTTCCCTTTGGCACCCCACACCTCCATCCACCCCTCCAGGAAACACGTTTGGATCTTCTCCTGGGAAAAAAAAAAAAGAAATAACAAGAAAATAAAAATAAATAAAATAAACAAAATACTGCCAGTTCCTGATGTTGCTGACAAGCAGGTACACACATTGCTCTGGAGTATTACACTCTCTCTCATGGTATTACCCTAGCATTGGCCAGGGGTAACTGGATCTGTGACAGAGTCTGATCCTCCCAAGCCTTTAATAGGATGCATGAAAGGTCCAAAATGCATCTCACTCTCATGCTTCCCCCAGCTATGAGATGTACAGTCTTCTTGTCACACAGGGGCGCTTCCCAATCCATCCATCCTCCTTTCCACCTCCCTGCTACCACTCAGCTCCCAGGCCAGCCAGCCCAAGCAGACCCTTTGTAAAGGAGCCCTCCCAGCCAAGTGGGGTGCTGCTGGTGGTGAAATATTCGGTAGCTTTCCAGACACCCACCATTTTTCTGTTCTGTAAAGAAAAGGCGGTAGTTAGGCAAGGAAAAAAAGGGTGGTGGCAGAACCATCAAGGAACAGTAGCTCGGGGTGTCTCTTCTGTGAGACCGGGCTGCAGGACGGGGCTGGACCGAGCGCTCTGCAAGGCTCCAGCAAACCGCAGCGCATAGATCCCTGTGCGGGGATCACCCACATGCGCCAGGCAGCATCTGGGGCAGTGCTCCCGGCCTGGAAAGGCCAGTGTGGCTTTTCCAAGGCTCCTGGCACCTCCCAGCCTTCCCTCCACACCGGTTTCCGCCGCAAACAGCAGCAGCTCTCCTCTGCAGTGCCGGGGCCGGGACAATGCGCCCCAGCTAAGTGGGCCTTCTGTCCCCAGCTGCTCCAGGTCCAGGCTCTCCCCAACCTGCAAGCCTTTTGCTTGGCTTTTCTTTTTTTTGCTTTTTTTTTTTTTCTTCTTCTTTTTTTTTTTTTGCTCTTGCAAAATCAATTTACGGACAGCTCACTCATTTTTCCCCCTTGCAAACTTATTAGCTATTCAGCCCCGGCGAGCACTCGTAAGCATCCTTTGTCCCAGGGAGGGCTGGAGACCCCTTCATTAGCAGTGATTACTCTGAGCAGTTTGACAGCCTCCCAGCCCGCTTACAAGACTTCCCCATTCAGCCCTGCCCGGGGCTGCCCCGCTTCTCAAAAGAAACGGAAATATTCAAACATTTCTCTCCCCCTCCCCCCCCAACTCTCAGCTGAATAGAGGAAAAGCTGTTTGTCTCCTCCGCCCTCCCCATTCACTTCACTTTTGATACAATATTTTCCTTCTTTGTTAAACCGGAGAGAGAGGGGTCAAGGCAGACTTTTTAGCGACCCTTTTCTGAGCGTTTTGTTTAACGTAAATACAAGGTTCCCCCCTTCTCCCCTGATGATGATTATTATTGTTTTTAAAACAGCCCAAAGCTCGGAGGGTGACGGCTTGGGCTGATCTTTAGAGGGGGGGAAAAAAAGCTCAGAATGCCAGGGGAAGGGCATTCCCTTTCAATGAGGGAGCGGAAAGGGCAGAAGGAAGGGGGGGAAAAAAAAGAGAGAGGAAAAAAAAAAAGAAAGAAAAGGAAGGTGAGGAAAGGAAAGGCGTTTTTCCCGGTTTAGCTCCCTGGGTCTTACCGGTACGGCCAGTGCAGCCCCGCGGCCCCGCTCCGGCGGTGAAGAAGCAGGGTGGGAAAGATGCTCAGCTCTCCTCCTGATCCTCCCACACCAAACAAGCCCCGGGAGCGAGGGACTGTTCTTCTTAGGGTGGCTCCCTGCTCGGCTCCCCTCCCCAGCCGCTCTTTCGGCTCTAACCCCTCGCTGTGACTGGGGGGCATCCGCGGGAGGGTCTTCCACTCCCACTCGGAGGATGCAGGCAGCATCGTTTATCCCACTTAAACCCTTTGTCGAAATATATATAATATTCACGCCGCTGCCTATTGTCCAAATCCAGGGGGGTTTTGGTTAGAAAAAATTCCACGTTTTCAGCAGCCAAGCGGGTATGTTCATATAATTCTCCACCTCTCTATATGTGGGGTTTTTCCCCCGAAAGGTTTAATCCCCCACAGTAACCGCTAGCTACTCTGCGAGCAGAAACCGATGAAGAAATGGCAATCCGCTTCACCGATTCCCAGGGAAGGACAGAAAAAACGCGGTGTGTTTCAACTGATTCCGTTTTGAGGGCGCAAACCGCTTTTGCTACCCCCCCCCCCAAAAAAAAAACAACAATCGTGGGTGGGAAAGGAAAGGAAAGGGAACCCACCACCCTTGAAACCCGGGCAAAAGCCCACCTTCGCTGCCTTGATTTGAGCAGCAAAGCCAGGCTCCTTTTGCACGGCTCTCGATGGGTTTTAAGAGGGGACAAACCTGGTGCAGGGTTGGGGTGTAAGGTGGGCTCCGGCTCCTCCCGGAGGTGGGTACCCCCAAAGGGACTTGGAAACCTCCGTGCTGCCCCCGCTCCCCGCCGCGTCTACGGGCTACTCCCGCACTGCCAAAATACAGCCTGTCTGCTCGCTCCCGACACCCTGATTCCATCCCGCCAGGCAAATAGCTGCCTGTAAATGGACTTAAAACCCCAGCTAATAAATGCCCACTCCCTGCCCCGTCCCTGTGACGGCCTATGAGGAAAACCGACGCGCAGGCATTGAGGATGAAACGCAGATTTAGACATCAGCGATGCCAACGTCTTTCAGGCTTTAAATACAGACTTAAGAGAGGGAAAAGCCACTGTGGAGTCGGGGACGTGTCTCTCGGTAAAAGGGCAGCCCGATTCAGTTGGTCTATCACGGGGCTGAGACGGCCCCTGTGCTTCCCTCTCCCCTGCCGCCTCCCTGAGCTGGGGCCGAGCAGGAGCTGGGGCATTTCTCGCAGCCGCTGAGGGTTGGCTCTGCCCGGCTTCCCCCCGACGCAAGGCTTCGTCTGCTAAATAAAACGAGCCGAGCAATCAGCTTACCGGGAAGGCATCTCTCTGAGGACAGGGAAGTAAACGCGATGAGACCGAGCGGACAAAAAAAGCACAGCTCAGGCGATTTAAAGATCAATGTCAAATTGTATAATATAAAATCCTTCTGCTGGGGGAAAAAGCTTAGCGCGCTCCTTAGACCTGGCGTTTGGTCTCCTCCAGCAAAACCGCCTCGAAACAAAGCAAGGGAGGCGGATGGTGGGGACAACCCCTGGCACACTTCAGGGGCCGGGATTTGGGGTTATTTCACCCCCGATCCGTCCCTGCTCGGGCATGGAGAGCTGTTAATTCCCCTTGTTCTCTTTGCCCATTTGCCAGGTGAGAGAGGAAGCTTGGCTTCTCCCGATGGGCTGTCCCCAACCCTTTTTCTACTCGCTTTCCCCCCACACACCTTCTTTTTCTTTTTTTCCCCTCGTCCCTGCCCAAAAATTCGCCGCCGATAATCTCAAAAGCCTCGGCCCTTGGGAGGGGAGTAGCTGCGGCGATGCCTTCTCCTTCCCCGGGTACCCGCGTTCTCCGCCAGCCCCGGCTCCTCTCCCACCGGCTCCCCCCCACCCACGGCTCCCTGCCTTGCAAAGACATCACCCCCAGTCCCGGCAACCCGTCTATTTCGGTTGTTGGTGAGCTGATGCTGAAATACCCGTGGCCTCGGAGATCTGCTCTGGGTAACTGGCGGGCTTGAGACCGACACCGTCATTTCAAAGCAGATGCGAGGGTCGTTCACCAAATATTTTATTATGCTTTTAGGCTGCTTCATACAGTTTCGTCCTGCACATGCTCTACAAGTCACCTGTGCACATAGAGAACAAGCCAAAAATAATAATTAATAATAATAATAATAGAAAAAAAATCTACCATAGCAATCCCTTAAATAAGTAAATAAACATATTATATATATATATAAAAAAAATCCTTTAAAGTAAAGCAAAACCCAACCAAAAGAACAGCGTCTTTTCAACATGAAACACCCCCGCGGGATAAGGGCAGGCGCTCAGACATTTTGCAACTTGGCATTCGGTTTGTTCTGTTGGATTTTTTTGTTTAAACGTTTTTGTGGGCTTTCTTTATTATTTTTTTCTTTTTTTTTCTTTTCTTTTTTTCTTTTTTTTTTTTTTTTAGGCATCAATTCTGCAAATCCTTCGAAATAAAGGCGACAACGATTCTTATCACGTTTTTTAATGCAGTCTGCTGCGGGGCCGGGATGGAGGCGCGGGCAGGCGGCGTGTGGCTGGGGAGCACCCCGTACCCCGGGTTTGGCGACCGCGGCCGGGCTATTGCAAGCCCCGCTGCTCCGGCCGTGTCGGCAGGCAGGCAGGCACCGGTTAGCTGGACCTCCCGCTCCCCCCGGTTTGTCATGGCGGTGGTGTCAGATGTCACATTCACTGTCGCTGGATGTGATGGAGATGGCGGAGGTGGCCGCTTTGCTGGAGAGGCTGGCTGCGGGGCTGGAGGCGGCCCCCACCGCCTCCCCGCCGCTCTCCTCCTCCGTTTGCAGCGAGCGCACCGAGCCCTGCGTTAGGACCTGCTGCTGTAGCCTGCAAGGAACCGGCACACACAGCATCACCGCCCGGCCCTCCGCGCCCCGAGGACCCGCCGACAGCTCTACCCCCTCCCCCCCCCCGCTTCCTTAACCCTCCCCCGCTGCTCCCACCTCCATCTCACACCAATTATCCCAGTCTGGTGGCTCTGTCTGAGAAACTGGGTGCCCACCCCAGGGTCAACCCCGCTTCTCGGCAGGGCACATCGTGGGGAGGCTGCCCCCCTCCTCCGCAGCCCGTCCCCAAACCGGCCCTCATCCGACGGGTCGGTAATTCCCTTCAGCATCTCCCGGGCGGCGTTTCCCTCCAGCAGGCCTTACATCTTCCCTCTCAGGAGGGGAAAAGGGGCTGAGGGTGACAGCACCCATTCCCCCGACGTGCGGCCGCCCGGCTGCGCGCAGTGGCCGGCGGGGTGAAGAGTGGAAACACACCCCGCACTCCCCTCCCCGGGCTCCAGGAGAGGAGATAACGAGGGGATAAGGGATAATGGGGGCATAAGGGACACTTATCGGGGTGTCTTCTTGTGCCGCTAGTGCTGGGATAAAACCGCACATTTAGGGCCGCGAGTTTGTTCTTTAAGATTAAAAAAAAAAATCAAATAAGAAGGGAAAAAGAGAAATATGAAAAATATCCCAAGAAACGTTCCAGACTGGCTCCGGCGGAGGTTTAGGACAGGGCAGCTCTCCGCAACCGAGCAGGGCCCACAGAGGGGCATTGCCAGCTCTGCTCTCCATGGGCAGAGAGGCATATATGAAAAAGGTATCTGTATGTCAGGGCAAAACTTTGAAGGGGTGTGTGTGTGTGTGTGTGTGTGTGTGTGTTTCTCTCTGCACAGCTGTCGAATACGGCCCTTTCTGCCGTCACGTCCTGCCAGGGTCACGGCAGCTTCGCCAGCCGCGCTGCCCGGGGGTCGTCTGACCCTCTCCCCTCCCCAAAGAGCAGCAAGGGGAAACCCGGGCGTGGAGCCTCCCCTATTAAAAATAGAGATAGATAGATAGATAGATAGATAGATAGATAGATAGATAGATAGATAGATAGATAGATAGATGGATGAATCCCCGTAGGGTTTTCCCGCTGGTCCTACTTTCTCTTCCTGTATTTCCCGGGGACACACTTCCCGGCTCGTTTCCTCGTCCCCCGAGGCAGGGCTCACCGCAGCGCCGGGATCGCGCTGCTTCCGCCGGCATCATCGCACCGGCCCCCGCAGCACCCCAGGCCTCGGCGGGCGGGAAGGAAGCGTCCCTAAGAGGGGGATGGAGGCCCTGTGCCCCGACGGGGCGGGCAGCATCTTACCTGTTCTTAGCGGCTGCTGCCCTGTCCCTTTGCCTGCGGTTTTTGAACCAGTTGCCCACTTGCGTGGGGGTAAGTCCCGTGGCCTGAGCCAGTTCCCGCTTTTTGCTGGGGTTGGGGTAAGGGTCCTGCAGGTACCACTCCCGCAGCAAATGCCTCGTCCGCTCCTTGAAGCAATGAGTCTTCTGCTCGCCGTCCCAGATGGTGCGGGGCAGCGGGAACTTCTTCCTCACCCGGTACTTGTCCACCGGCCCCAGGGGTCGTCCCCGAAGCTTCTCTGCCTCCTGATAATGCGCTTCCAGCCAGAGGGCCTGCAGTTTGGCGTGGGACTCCTTGGTGAACTTATGGTTTTCCAGGATGTGGTAGAGCTCCCGGTAGTTCCCCGTGTGGAAGGCCACGATGGCCCGGGCTCTCAGCACCGATTCGTTCTTGTTGAGGGCCTCGCAGGCCGCGGGGGCCACGGGCAGGGACCAGAGGAAGCGCCCCAGGCGCTCGATGTCCCCGCTTTCCTCCAGGGTCTCGCATACCCCGGCCACCTGCTGCGGGCTGAAATTGAGGATGGGCAGCTGGAACATGGAGGCGGCGCCGGGCTCCGCTCCGCGCTCCGCGCACCCCCGGCGATGCCCGCCGCCGCCGCGCACACCCCCGCGGCGGGGAAGCGGGCAGCGGGCCCGGCGGCCGCCCCTCGCTCCGCTTCTGCCTCCTCCGGCGCCGGCCGAGCTGCTGCGGGAGGGACGGTGGAGGGCGGAGAAGGCGATGGGGAGCGCTCGGCGGCTCCGGCGACTGGGGGCGGTGGGCAGGGGCGAGGCGGAGGAGGATGGAGAAGGGGGGAGGGCGGGAGTGGGGGGAGGGAGGGAAGAGGGGGAAAAAAAAAAAAAAGAAAAAAAAAAGGAAGGGAAAAAAAAAAGGAAAAAAGAAAAGGCACAAGCCCAGCTCCGCGCCGCCGCCGCGCTGCTGCGGGAGCGGCTGATTTGCTGCCGGGCTCGGCAGATTGGCTCCTGGGTTTCCATGGCGGGGCTGCCACTCACTGTCAGCCGCTGCCAATCACGGCGGAAGGCCCCGCGCCGCCGGCCGGCAGCACCTCCCCGCCTCGGTTCCCCGCCCCGCTCCCCGGGGCACCTAGTCCCGTCCCGTCCTGCTCCCTGGGGTCCGCGATCCCGCCGCCCTGCCCATCCGTTCCGGGAAGGGGCAGAGCAGCTCACCCACCCAGGCTGCCTGGAGGAGAAGGGGAGGCACCCGGCACCCGCTGAGGTTTGCTACCGGAAAGTTGGAGGGAGCGGCTCCCGAGATGGAATGGCCGGGACCCCCCTACACCCTACACCCCGGGTAAAGCCGTTGGGTCCGGCCTTGGTGCTTGCACGTACAGAGTTCGGCAAACCCGGGGTCGGAGAAGTGGATAAGACAGGGCTGAGAAATCAGATAAAAAACCCGGCTGCATCACTGTCACAGTGATGCTGGGAGTGTCAGTGACAATGGATGCAGCGGGAGGACCACAGGGCCGAGATTTAGGGAAAAACTCTCCCCTTTCTCTCGATAGGTGACTTCCCATCTCTGTTAAGACGACGAACTACCTGAGAAGAGCCAAGCTCTCTTCTCCGTTCAACTAAAGTTTTAAATACATATATATTTATCTTATTTAATAAAATAATTTAAAACCGTATTGTTTTCGGCTGAATGGCCCTGAATAGACGCCGAGAACAGTCGCGGGGAGTGAGAAGTCATTTGTAGGTCAGGACAGCGACTTAAAGCAGATTTCAGGACTCTTTTGAAATATTGATTACCTAGCGGTAATCGTTCCCCGCGGGTTCTCCCCCTCCGCGCCCCGAGCGAGAGACCGCGGGGATGGGGGCGAGGTGAGGGTCCGGCCGCCTCGTCGCGGGAGCGGGGCAACCTCCAGCCGTCTCGGGGCTGGGATAAATCGCTTCCCGAGCTGTGAGGATACGGATTGTTTTCTGGAGAGAAGGGGAGGGCGGATCAAGAAGCCAGTCTTTATTCTACATATAGCTAGCCGCTCAGTGGCAATTTCTTCCCAGGAACATTAGGGACCATGCTCCGAAAGGCAACATATATTTTAAATTAAGCTCAATATGTTTTCTCCTCTGCACTTTTTTTTTTCCTTTTTTTTTTTTCTAGAGCTCTTGTCAAAGAAATGCCTTCTTAATTTGATATCTTGTTGTTGTCTCTTTCTCCCTTCTCTTTTTTTCCCATCTTTATTGCTTTTTGTTGTTGTTGTTGTTTTCCTGTCTTCCCCCTTTTAAAGAAAGCTCCTCTGCTAGGTGCCCATAGACCGAAATTAAACAGATTTACATTTTCTCCAATCATTTCCAGAAATGGAGCTGGACTGGGGCTCGCCGTCTTTTCTTTAGTATCAAGTACAATTTGTCTTTTGCTTGTGAAGATTTGGTAAATCAGAAGGCAGATAGATAGCGCAGATGGTCGGAGGTGTCGGGTCAGATTATGGTACGCCTCAGTACAGTGCTAAGCTCATTCTGACGGAAAACCCTGATATTATTTTCACAGATCTACACAGTTCACTTGAAAAAAACCCTTCGAGCCATTTACATCATTTATGTGAGGCTCACAGCTAGCGGGATGGAAAAGCTTTCAATACTGCTCATTTTCATAAAACCCGACAGAGCTGGGAAGACATAAAAGCACAGACAAAACTCACGAGTTCAGAGACACTCCACAGAAACTTAAAAAAGAAAAGGGCAGACTCTTCGGCTTCACTTTATAGACCCAGGTTTGATTTGCCGACCCGCCTAGGGGGAAAAAAAGGGGAGAAAAATAAAAAGCAGAGAAGAGGAAAATATAATCTACAGATATTGGTGAAGGAAGAAGGGGTGCCCTTCCACCCCACGCCTGTCCTCTCCGCCTGGGAAAACCAGTAATTTCAGCAGCTCGATGAAAGATCCCAAATTAGCACGTCGGACAGGGATTTAAAAAAAACCCACCCCAAAACAACCCCCCAAACCCAACCAAATCCAACTCTCCTCGGTATGAGCATCGGGCTTCCCTAGCGAGCGGGTGAGAAGGCGGCGACCTCCGCGGGCAGGGGAGCTGCTGCCCTGCCGCCCCGCAGCCTGCCCCGCCGGAGCCGCAACCCCCACCTCGGGGGACGCCCCGAAACATCCCGGGATAGGGGCTGCTGGAGAAAAACCTCTGCTTTGAAAGACATGGAAGGGTGGAAAGGCTGTGTGAATGGGTAGCTAATTTAGACCAGCCGGATGATGATGACGATGATTACTGATATTACTGTGGGTCTTTCTTTTTCTTTTTTAATTTTTGTTTTTAAAGCGTGCACATGATCTGGCGAAGGAGTTACTGGGCTGCAGCCTAATGACGATGAACAGAGAGAGACAGGCTCCGTAATGAAAGCCAGGACTGTAGGGTAAAGAAATGAATCCTCATTAAGAGCAGCGAGAGCAGCTCGCAGGGGCGAGGGGCTGTCCCCCAGGTCCCCAGCCTTTGTTCCCCAGAAACCGGCCCGGATGGGGAGATGCTGGCAGTCCTGCTGGGAAAGGAGAGGAAAAGAAAGAAAAGACAACACCGCAATACACCCGTGAACTCTGTGTTAACCATTTAAAGGGTGACCCGAGGGGGGAAATCAGCCCAGTCCCAGCAGCTCTGTGAACGTTGGCGTCTGTGTACGGCAAGTGGCACAGTCCAGGAGGAACCGGCTTGTCCCTGGCTGAGGAAAGACCTGAGGGCTCCTTGCTCTGTGCCACCAGCGCCGAGAAAGCGAGATCAGATCCACGGGCCCCCTCCGCAGCTCTCCTACCCCCTCGGGCATTATTTCCGTCGCCAGGACCCCGGCAGGTTTCCCGCCGCCCCGTCGGAAACTTTACCGCCGGGCCGAGCTGGGCTTTGCTCCACAGCGCAACCGGGGCCGTCAGGAGAGACCCTCCCCAACCCCCGAGGGACCCGCTGCCGTGTCCGGGAGAGGCTCCCCGGGAAAGAGCAGGGTCCTGCGGTGCCCAGGCTCCTGGCTCAGCCCCCGTCTCTCATTAGAGCTGCCTGCGAGCCGGGGTGTGCGCTCGGGCGTGTCCGCTTCGTTTCTGCTTTTTTCCCTCTTTTTCTTCTTTTCTTCCCCTATAATAGGGACACTACTCGTGACGTCTGCTTTCATTTAGGTCATGGGTCTGACCCTTGCTGCAGGTAGTGTCAAGAATTACCCCTCCAGAGGTGAACCTACTGGAGAACGAGGAATAAAACTACACATTAAAAAAAAGATGTATTATTTTTAAAAAATAAATACTGCCAGCAATCTATAATCGGCCCGACGGCCTGCATCGACACGGTGTGCTCGCTGGCGTTCCCTTCCCTGGGCCTTTAAACATCAATGTGCTGAGCAACATACCTATGCGTCCTCTTATCAGCACTTACTAAGTATCCTGGGTCCCAGAATCGCAGTCCCTGGGGATCGTTTATCTAGAGGGAGTTTCTAAACTCAGCAGAGGTGCCAATACATTTTTTAAACCTTCGATTTGCGTTAAGTATTGCATTAAAAAGATACCCCCGGGAACGAGAAGCTCCACTTTAAGGGTCTCGGTAGAGTTGCCGGGGATGCGGGAGTTCATTAAGTGATGCTAACCGAGTCTGCAGCGTTGGCTGAGAGAGCCGGAGTACAGACCCTCGGGAGTGTACCTGGGAAATCAGCCTTTTAAACCTTGGATGGGTGTCGGCAGGACCCGGCCTGGTGCAGGGGAGCGCAGCGTTTCGGACAGGGCTGCAGCGGGGAGCGGCGCGGCTCCCTGCCGTCACCCCCGCTGGCTTTCAGCCCGCTCCCCCGGAGGAGGTAGAAGGGATGCTCAGCCCGAGCAGAGTGCTCGCTGTCGTTTATGGAAAAGGTTACGGAAAATGTCAGCCCCTCCGGCGACCGGGTCCGGGGTTTTCGGGAGCTTTTCCCAACCGAGACACCCGGGAGCTTTGGGGAGGGAGGACCTCAAGCTCGGGATGATGTGGTGGGGGATGCTTGGCAGGGAAAGGACGCGTGTTTCGATGAGTTTCGTGTGCTTGCCTTTTTTTAGTTTGAAGAGTGTCATAATTGTTGAAATAGCAGATATCGATCGCTCCATTTCTTCCTAAAAAGAGTTATGTTTAAAGCTGTGGTCTGTTTAATATTAGGGAGAGCTTGCAGGTTGGATCCTCACTTAAATTATTGACAGCTGAAAGCAGTGAAGAGTCCCTGAAATACTGTCGGTCCGACGGAGATGTTCGCCCATTTTCCACTCTCAGACCGTGTATTCATTGTATTCTTTATCCTTCAGTATATTATTTAGGTTACCTGTAATGCAAAGTATCAGATCGTGGCTGGTATATTTGATACTAGAATAAAGAAGCATTGAAAACTAAAACCAAACCAAAACAAACCACAACCCAACCCTGAATGCTTTTGAGACTGGTAAGGAAAGATCTTCCTTGTACAGGGCCCTGGTCAAGGCCAGGGCTGCAGGAAGAAAAGATCTACCTCCCAAGATTTATCTTCAGTTTTCTTTAAGGTATAGCTACGGGTCTGGTTTTAAAGTCCCTGATCCATCGGGATTTATGTGGCTGCTGCTTTTACCTACACATAAATACACACAACACCAAATCACTTTTTTTTAAACTGAAGCCTGTTCACATAAAACCTTCACTCTGCTTAAAATCTCCGGTTTCTATCAGACTTTTCTCCGATAATTCCTACAAAACCCAATTCGAATAAATCTGGAAGATTTTTACCGTTCAGGTGGTTATGGGGTTTTCTTTTCCCAAAATTACTTTTTTTTAAAAAAAACTTCTTTCTTGCTTGCTTGTTTTCTTGCTTTCCATGGGAAGTGGTCCTTTGGGAAGAGAATATAATCTTGTGTCTCCCATGGAACTGAGAACAGGAGTGGTACGGAAAACTATTTAGTGTCTGTGGAAAAAAAGAAAGGCTTTCAAATATTTATCTTCTCGAGGATGGGGATGCCATAGAAACACTTAGCAAAAAGCAGGAACGGGGACAGTTTGTGTGTTTGGAGTAGGATGAAGAACCAGGATTAGGTATCCTGAGGGTGTAAATGCTTCTGGGGCTGAGTGTATGGGTCTGAGTCCAGGAGAAACACCGTGTCACTGCAGGTCTGGCCACTGGAACTGAGCAGGACCCCAGCACTTACTGGAGGTTGCTCGCTGTAGATGAAACTTGCTCCGGAGTTGGGGGTCCCTCTTTCTTGTGAGGGAGTTCCTCTGTAGCTTTAGGTGCTCTCTGGGAGTCAGCAGCATCACGCCCAAGCCAGTCCAGCTCCCTGGTACTACCTCAACCTTGGAAACAGGACTTGGGGGCTCTGCTGAAGGTCGGCATCTGCCGGAACTCCAGAATTCATGGTGCTGCCCCAGGGAGCAGGTTTATTCCAGAGCAGTTGCATGAGGAGAGGAACCGCCCGTGCCTTACCTTGAGATACTGCCGTGCCTTTTTGTTTGGGGTGTTTTTTTTGTTTGCTTTTTGTTTCGTGCCTGAAAAATACCATCTCGGAGGTTCTCGAACCTTGCTGAGTTTTAAGGACCAGTACTTCAGCCTCTTCACGTTACTTGCTCGGCACCTTTCTGAGCTAGTTACTCAGGCTGAGAAGAAAGGCTCTTATCTGGGACACCTGTATCTTGTCATTGCCTCCGATATCACTTCCTCGCCCCGCCCAGGTGTTTGCATCGTCCCCGTTTCCCGGACTTCCCCAAATTGGTTCATAGAGGCAGCTAGGGGCACAGAGGGCCCTGTCCTCTGGAAGGTCCTGGGTTTTTCTGCCTTCTCCATTAGCCGGAGGGGGCAGTGAGCAGAGCTCACAAAAGCCAAAGGAGAGGGGCACGGAAGAAGCAGAGCCCATCGAGAGGCAGCACTGGGGCTCTCCGGTAACGGAGTCACGGGCTCCGGGGCGGGGGCGTGTGCGGTGTGGTGTATCTGCCAGCTTGGGGGGAGCCGGTTGGGAGCCCTTTCTGAGCCCTGAATTTCTTTTCAGAGGAATGCAACCCACTCATCACCGATTAGAGACGACACTGGGAGACAGTCCTTCCCGCCTGCCGGCTGGTGAAGTTGTTTATGACTGGAGTTGTGGTTGCAGGCGGAACCAGCGGGGGACAACCCCCTCCTTTCTGCAGCTGCAGAAGGCTTTTTTTGGTGGGTGCCGGCTGATACCCTCAGTCCTTGTAGTAGATGGGCTAAAGGAGCCCACGAAGGCCCACGAAAAGCCCCGGTGGGGACCAGCTCCTGGCAGTCCTTTGAGGCAATTAACGGGGAAGTCCCCCCTGCTTTATCCAAAGCCTGTTGAAATGACTGACAGCCTTCCGGGTGAGCTCGGGTCCCTGGGTCTCTGGGAACTCCAGCCTCCCTTGACATCGCTGCTTAAATTGCTGGGACACCGGGAGGTGTTACTGGGCATTCCTGAAGTTACCTGCCACTCTTCTGCTAAATTCCTATTTCTAGAAGTTCGGGGGATGGGGAAATCCTTCAGAGAACTGTTTAAGGCAGGACAATGCTTTGAAGGGATTTCTCCTTGGGTTTTATTTAATGACTGACAGGAGAGGTTGCAAAGCAGCAGTTCTGGAAGGTGTGGGGTATTTAGGAATGAAAGTGTCCCTGGGAAGCCGGGTAGGACAGAGAAGAAGGTGGGTGATGGGAGCAGCACAGAGATGCTCTAGGAAAGGATGGAGTGCACAGAGCAGAGGCCGCAGACATGTGGCTTCCAAAAGAACATGCCGTTTTCCACTTCTCTCTCTCTTTTCTTTCCCCCTCCTTCATCTCTGACCTGAAGCCAGGTAGGTCAGCTGTTTCTATTTGAAGCTGCATTTCTTGTTGGTTGAATTGACTCTTCTGAAGGCAGCACCACATCTGACCGACACCCGTGCTGCAGGTGGCAGAGATAATTTTCTGCTAATCTCTTCCATCCTGTTCCTATTTTCCCTGTCCCTTCTCTGGCCAGCCACGCTGGTATCTCCCCCCCCCCATCTTGTGCTCCCCCATCTAATTTATTTTCCTTTACTTACTGGTAGTCTCAAATCCACCCTCTGCCTCAGCAATCTCAATAAGGAAGGCTTTTAATTTGTCAGGAGGCTGGACTGCACCTTTAGGTGTGAGGTATGGAGGAAAAAGCAGCTTTATGCAGTCGTCGCACCCCCTTCATCTGGGTCGGCAACACGCGTGGGACCCGGAGGGTGGATAAAGCAAATTCCACGCTGCAGCCTCTTTATTTTGTGTCACATCTCGGGGTGCGTGTGTGTCATTAAGTCCCCAGCACCTTTCCGGAGATGCCCCGTGCCAGCGGCGCTGCCTCCTGTCCCCGGCTCCCGCCCGCCTGCTCTCTCTCCCCGGTAGATGGAGCATCCTCATCGCTTTTCACCCACCGCTGGCTCTGCTCGGGAAGGTTGGTTCTTTCCCCCGTAGCTCCCACTGTTTAAGGCAAACGGGGGCTAGTTTGGGAACACGCACCCCGCTGATGTGACCCCGAGGGGGTGCCGGGCCTGCTTGTCGACCTATGGTCAAAATGGTCTCAGCCCTTTCTCCCGGCAGGTGAAGCTGCTCCAGGGCTCCCAGCGGAAAGGCTGACCGCAGGCAGCTGCCACCCTCGCCCCCACCTACCCCCGGCAAGGAGAGCGGCGAGACGGTGGCGGCTGGGAGGTGACACTTGCCGCCCTCCCCGCACGATCTGACAGGGCTGAGCTGCCCGTTCCGCCACGCAGAGCCCGTTGCTGCAGCCCGACCCCGCATTCTCCTGTCAGCTCCCCGCCGTCTCTCCGCCCGCCCAGGGGCTCAGGTGGTGCCCGGCCGCTTTCCCGCCTCACGGCGGCCAGGGCCGCGGTGAGGGAAAGTGACGAGGCGGGACTGAGTTCCCGCGGGGGCTGAAGCGTGCCTTTTGCCGGGGTGCTGCCCTCATCCCGGGGTAGGTTGGCGGAGCTCTGGGCTGCCCCTGTTCCCCTCCGGGACGGCGGGAACGAAGCTGAAGGAGAAAGGCGGTGGCCGTGCTCTGGCCCCCACCGCCTGACGGTAGTGGGTGAGGCCCTGGACAGCAGTCATGGCTCTTCTCACCCTTTACCTTCCAGGGCAGGGCCTCAGACGGTGCAGGGCCACCCTGTCCTGGGGCACTTTTACAATGCTGATGGCCTCCCAAAATATAGAAGGGGCACCTGTCTGCCCCAGCTCCATCACCTCTCTTTGCCAGGAGGGACTGGCTCCCCTTTCCTTGTGCCGCCATTTTGTGGTGTTTATCTGCTGCCCCTGTGGCATCCCACAAGTTTGTTTCTTTCCCATTTTGACAAAAATCAGTGCAATTTTAGAATTCCATGAATTTAGGGAATAATTTGCAGCAATATCCTTTTGTTTGGTATGCTCCCGACTAAGTAAAATGTGGTAATCCAGTAGATATTTGGACTTGACTGGCACATTGTTAGCTAGTAATGAAGGCAAGGTACATAATGTACAGCGGCAATGCGCTTTAAAGATAAGTGTTAGAAACAGAGACTTCATAAATGAAGAGCTCTACAATTACATTAACTCAGATGTAATAACTAGAATTGTCACAAGTCAGAAAAGGCCTTTGATGATGTTGGGAATAGTGAAAACAGCAGTGGGTTTTGAAAAAGATGGCACATCCTCGACCTTAATGCAAGGTTAAGTCTCCTTGTAGGGTTCCTGAAACTCGCAGAAAAGGAGCAGGGGATCAGAAACAGCACAATGAGATAAAAATATTAGTCTGGAAATGGGAACTCTACTAAATTTCAGGAAAAATAAAATATCTGGTCTCTTAATAGACTTAAAAAGTAATGAATAACACAGACTCTTCTCTCAGAAGAGTCCTGCTGGAATGAAATTTTTTTATATAAAGCCAACAGAAATTAATAGTGCTGCACCTCTGACAATGGGTAGATTGAGCATTTGATTCTAAGGAATTAATTTACTTCATAGATTTGGGTATTTTTCACCAGTTAATGAAGAACCTAAAAATGGCCGCTGTCAAATGGACGTGAAGCTTCTGCTGTAACTCTGCTATGAGAAGGGGCATTAGTGTTAACGTTATGATGGTGGCCAGAGACTACATCAGGCAGTTTGTGGCTTCTGCACTCAATGCAATCTTGCAATACATGAAACTTTGTTGGCACAACTGAACTTAATATAATGACATTACTGCTTAATGTTAATTAATACATAATTGAATATAATTACATTAATACAAGGTGCATGAGAATGCTTACTTCTGGCAGAGTTCCGAATAGCACCGTTAGAAATAAGATGCAGTTTGAAGCTGTTTTACCCACTGCTGTGTATTACATATTTCTCTTTAACAAAAATAACAGCCCCATATGAGAGTATCATTTTGTCATCCAGAGTTGGATAATGGTTCTGTGCTACTTTTCTCCAGCAGGACCAGGAATCAGTCTTCACTATTTTCATCCTGGCAATCATAAATTGTCCAAAATGTAGATGAGTCCTGTTTCAGGTTGCTGCTAACTACTGTTTTCAAAATTTACAACCACCCAATGAATTATCAGCACAATTGAATCTCACAGCCCTTTCTGTTCATGTAACCTCCTGATTTGTAATACAGAATAGCATTTACTATTTACTATTTATTTTAACAGTAGCCAGAATAGCAGGTATTTTACGTATGCAGAAGCACTGTCATTTTCTGCAATTTTACCCTTTATGAAAACTCTAATGTAAATTTACAGAAAACAATTGAACACTTTAGTTCTGTTTCTCTCTTCTACAGGAGTATTCAAAGGGTAAAATTAATTGTCATTGTCTTAATTACTAGCTGATAGAATAGCATGTATCTTAATAATACGCAGCTGTATAGCCTGCTCTATTGGCAAACTTTGCAATTTATAAATAAATGAATAGAAATTCTTCACTGCTTAAATATTGTCTGTGCTGCTGCCTCCCCCCCCCATCCCAGTCTGTGTACCTTCTGTGCACACTCCACTGTCCTGCAGTTTTTATGGGAACTATTGGGGAAACAAGTAACAAACGTTGTTAAACTCATTCTAGAGATCATATTTTTGATATATGCTCCAAACTAATTTTTGCATCCAAAGGAATTATTTAGTATTTTCTTTCACATTGTGTAAACACACAATTATTCTGTGCGAACTTGTGCATCGAGGTAGTATTTCTTAGTATGTTCAGAAAATGGTTTGTTTGCTATTTTAAGTGTTTCCAGGCACCAGGAACTGGGGTTGCAAGCTTTGAAATTAATTTAGTAAAACTATTATCTGTTTCTCTGAGTTTTTATCAGAGCCTACACTAATCCAGTCAGATGGATTAGAAATTCTGGGACTCACTTAACTTTTAGGCGAATTCATTTCTGTCAAACATCCATCATTTCAAAAGCTCCCTCCCTCCAACTCCTCCCATTTCCACAGCCTCAATGCTACAGTATGTACCCTTAATGCCACTTTAGTTAAATTCTGCAGTTGTTTTCTATTCCACTTTATCCTGGATTAGGATTTTTTCACCAATTTGTTGTGGCTTTACTTTTCACACTGTATTAACGGAATGTGGAAGCCATTGTGGAGCAGTTAAATATCAGATAACTTTGCTTAATGTTAAGTATATCTGAGCTAACTAGCTGTATTCAGTATGTTCTGACAAAATGGTGATTACATCCTTTTTAGAAGATTACATGACTCCTAAACTGTTTAAAAATCCATAACTGAACTCCTGCAGATAGCACCACCATGCAAAGAGAGGAATGGATTTGTAATGATGTGCTTTCCATTCTGTGTCAGTTCTGTCTAATTACACTTACACATACACCTTCTGATTTCAATGTGCTTTGCAGTTACCACGGGAGGAGTGTACATAACGGATAAGTAGCTTTTCCATTACTAGCATTGTGGTCGACAGGCTCAGTAAACCAGCTGGAGTAGAGGCTACGCATCTTGTACGCAAGCATCTTTTCTTGCATTTCTCATACCTTCCAAAAACACTGAGCCTCTCGAAGACAGAACTGCTCCAGGAACAAAGCTTTACCTAAATGATACACCTCCTTTTTTCCTAACTGCGAATTTGGACTTTCAATAAATCCATTACCACCATCAGCGAGAATTTTGGTTCCAATAAAGTGGTTGAGATACTAATTCAAATGCAGTTAAACCCCTTTACCCCCCACTCTTTTGTCTTAAAAAGCATGGTATTGTCTTGCAATTTTGACTTGTTTATTGACTCAATAAAGCTTTTGACTGTTAACCCTTGAATCACATTTTTCTTTTGTAGTTTACGCCATGAGTGACAGCCTTTTGAACAACTTAGACAAACTTCTGCTAGAGTTTGGTAGGTCATTATATATTTTTAATTAACAATTACTAATGCAGTACATATAGGGATGTTTTCTGCTTTAAATATTGACTTCAAATAAATCGATAGTATTAAGGTTTTGCTGTTTGCCTACATAATATTTTGTTAGTTGTGAGGTTATGGAGGGGGTTACTAACAGCTATTTAATAGTAAAATTGCTATTTAGATATTTTGTAAAAATCTTTGTTAATCTGTGTTTGTGCAATGAATGCTGTAAAGCATGCTTTAGTTTTATAGCTCAGCTCATGTATATGCATATATATGGGTGTATATATTTACACACACACACATATGAAACAAATGTTTGGTTTTGTTTTAGTTTTCCAGCTAGAACAGACTACTTATGCTAAGGAACATGTGAATCAACAGATAAATTGTGAGTAGTGCTAAATTATCATTAGATGTTGAACACACCGCTTTTGTTTCACTAGTTCTGGTACATGTTCTGTGTTTCAGGGGCGGAAGCAAGCCTAATAATGAAAGCTGTCCCGTGTCCTGCTCTCACCCTATCTCATCTTTTGCCATCAATACTTGCTCATTCTCCCTAGCAGACTTTGCTTTTGCTTGCGACTTTTAGCTAATGCTGTTCAGCTGTCTCATGGACAGTTTCATGCTGCGCCATTTCCTGCTCTTACTCTGTAGCTCCTCACAGTCACTGGCAGTTCTTTGATTCAGCTGTGCTTGCTCAATACATCTGCCACTTGCCTCCCTTTATTTCTTCATGCTTTTTGTTCTTTCCAGATTTGGACCTTTGCCTCACTGTTTCTTCTCTCTTTCTGTTTTCATATAATAATCAAAGTTCTCTCAGTTGCTGCTACCTACTCAAGTCTGCTTCTTCTTTTTTGCAATCAAGCAGCTGGTATATTTATTTGAAATTCAAAACAGTAAAACCGATGAGAAAGTCTTGCTCCATATCAAACTCTTTTTCCCCAAGGACTTACAGACAGCATAATATTATGGACTTAGGTCTGGACAGATCTCTTTTTTTTACCATGCTACTACGTGGAATCACTCACTCATGAGAATGGTTGTGGTAGGGAGACTCCTCTTTAGAGAATCTGAGGACATCTCTACTCATCACTGGTACTTCATAGGTAGATATTGAAGCTCATAACCTTCAGGAAAAATAACAAGAGAGAATTCTAGTCTAGTCGTAGTCCTCTTGATGGCAACATTTCTAATAATCTTCACTGATATGTCCAAGCAAGTACTTACTAAGGAGATTATCAATATTAAATTCAAGCACCTTAAATACTGAAACATCTGTAACTCTAAATCTGGTACACCTAGAATTCTGTTTTAACTCTTCACTCACAAAATTGAACCTTGGAGTTGAGTTTTTTTCTTAATATTCATGCAAGCTTCTGGTAAATGAGCATGCTTTTAGGAAAAGTCCAAAGGCATAGCTATTTGCATGTTCAACTCAGCGATAACTATATATGTATGAACTCAAAACCAACTCACTTTTTCAAAAGTTTGGATTAAATCTTACAAAAACGTACACAGAAATAGTTCCACTGGTTTAATTTCATGTCTGTGCAAGTATTACTTGGCAGAAGAATAGCTGTAGCATTCAGCCACAGACTTTTAGCGTGAAATTCATCAGGCTTTTGGCTAAAGTCCTTTTACAAGCAGTGGAGGGAAACAGGCACTTTTAGGGTGTGATTACACTGAAGAAGGAGTATAGAGTAGGTTAAATAAAGTAAGTGTTAAAAAACATTTGCTTGTCTCTGATTGTAGCTTTAGCCATGAGTGTCTAGATCTGAAGTAGGTGCCTGCATTGTAAAATTAGAAGTCCTTGCAAAAGCAAAGGGTGAGTAGAACAACTCACACTTGTCAGAAAAGTGCTCATTTATAGAAAATATTAAATGAAACATTAACTGTATAGCTTTGCTTATGTAGTAGATGTTTTGTTGCTACAGTTATGTTGTGGTAAAATGTCACCTGCAGGTGACAGGTGTTTTTTAACAGAAATTAAACATATGTCAGTTATGCCAATAGTTATGCTTCATGATAAGTTAAGGCAAATTATTGATATAAGATATTGAACGTATTAAGATATTGAAGATATTCAGAATAGCTCAAGATATTAAAAGACATTGAGAATATTTTGCTTTTCACTGCCTGATTGTTTTCTCTCAGAAATGTATTTTTTTTCTAGTATGAATGCAGCTAGTATGGAAAGCAAATATATAGCAAGTATTGCAAAGCCAGATCCAAACTTCAGGATGACCTGAAGTTCTAAAGCTGAAATTCAAACAACTCAAGATGCATCTGCATAGCTAAGATGCCCTTTCTGGTTAAGTAGATGAGAAGGGCAGGATGTTTGTGATTGAATTCTGTTTAGGGCCACCAACCTTGGCATGCAGTACCTTAGGGCAGCAGTGATGGCAAGGCAAGATTTGGCACTATAATAAACCTGAAACTTGTATGAAAAAACAAGAAATAAACAGACCAAAAAATTGTGCATCTGGTTGTGCTCATTGCATCGCAACGTGAGCATGCTCTCGTGGCTTTTACATGGGAAGGAGAACTCTGATCGAGTTCAGCAATATGGATTCTCACCTAACCGTTCACTCAGAAAATGTTGCCGTCTGTCTGCTGTCAGAAAAGGCAGAATGAAGAACCTCCCTCAAGAATCTCTGCAGATATTGCAGTGTTTGAGGATGTCTTGCTGTAATGCCTTTTTTCATGAATTACTCTGTCTCCCATCAATTTATCATACATTCCACTTTCCCACGTTGAGTGAATTCCCTTCTTATTTTAGTTTCTCTGTTTCTACTAATAACTTGCTTATATGCTGTTACTGATGTTTTTGTTTTTCTCTTCTTGTAGTCATCTTTCCCATTCAAAGCATTTGTGTTTCTGGGTTTCTGTATTTGTAAACAAGTGTTTGAAAGAGACCTTTATCTCAAACAACTTCTGTACTTCAATCAGTCTCCTCAGTTGCAAGTGTTACCAAGTGCAAAGTGGCTTACACCGTGGTTTCCCAGTATGCTATTCTGAGTATCTGCAGATACAGCGGGCTGCAAAAAAAACCCCAAACCCTACAAAAATCCAAAATGGTTTGCTTTACCTGTTAAAAGTGCTTTACTTTCTGCCACTAATAGTTACTTCTGTTTTACATAGACTGGGATGCACATGCAGCAGAAATAATTTTGTTTCTTTCAAAGTCAGTCTCACAATATTAGATGATAATTATGGTACTTGCCACACTGCTGAAACTCTGTCTCAGTTTTCGACTCTTTTTTGTTGGTTTGCTTCATTTCAGACTGCCTACTCATCTGGCACTATCTAGATTACACATATTGGAAGGAATTTAGAATCATTCTGAATGTAGACTTTTTATTTCATGGATATGTTGAAAATACATCTGCTTACTTTTTAATTTTTATTTTTAATTCCAGTGTATACTGTAAAGATCAAGGAAAAAAAGAATGAAATCGCTAGGTTGCAGGAAAACATAGACAACAGCAATGATGCAATTGCTGATCTGCACAAGCAAAATGAGAGTAGTAAGGAGAACTGCAATGCGTAAGTATGATATAGCCTGAATTTTGAGTCAGTAAGGAAGGAGAGTAAAAACACGTATGTCTGTGTGCAGACAGGAGTGGTCTTAAAGAAAACTTTAGTATTCCCTTATTTTTTTCAAGCTGGAAATCATTGGGTACAAAAGTTGCAGTATTACCCATCCCCTGAAAAAGTAAGTTATAGAGAAATGGACTATGTTTAAGTTTGGTATAGTTTTTTTAATAGAATCATCACTTTCTGGAGATCACTGGTACTGTTTTTGCAGCAAGCTAAAGTATTCAAATAGTAAGGTAATAGAAATGTAATTTTTTCATATTTAGATGTATCTGAGTTCTGTCAAATTTGAACATTATTAAGAACAATGTTCAAAACAAGTTGTTAATAACTATCAATGACAATAAGATTCCATTTTGTTCTTTGTTTAGCTCTGAATTTGACTTCCTGAAACTGAAGCATCTTTCTATTCTTTGTTCACAAACTGCTTCATGTTACTCTTTGTTCTATACATATTCTCTCCTAAGATGCAGGAAAACTGCGCATATAGATATGTGTGTATGTTTACTAGCAGATTTTAGTATAACTTTTAGTGCAGACTGCAAAATTGTTCTATGCACACTGTTTTGATGACTTCTGTGATTCTGTGAATGCAGTGGGCTGCAGTTCACAGGTTTTTTTAATAGAAAATATTCTATCAGATTATTAGCACAAGTTTTAAATGCAGACCACATCTGGATCTTAGAAATTTGAAATTTCTCAAGCAAGGATTTGGCTATAAGGAGCTTTTTTCTTACTGACTGGGAATGTCTAATTTTTAAAAATGAAAATATTAGTTATTTGCAAGAGTAGCTAAAAAAGCAAATCCGTATTTGACAATACAGATGGTACAATCCAGTCTTTTCATTGCAGTGTTCATCTCTCCACAATCTGTCTAAATCCTGGGCAGTGGAAGCGATGATTTGTTAACAAATGATATCAGTTTTGTTTTCTTGCAGTTCTACACCTCAAGATATGTACTTGAATGACAATGGCTATAATGTATTTGAATTTTGTCTTATGATGTGAATGGAGAATATGTGTGTTTCTAAGAACAGTGAGAGAAGCACAGGGTTTATGTTGAACTATGTGGAAACAGAAGAAAAGAATGGAATCATTAGTGAGGGAAGTGGTTCACTGTTTGAATCAATTGCCACACAGTACTAGTAGCTTTGTAGCTTCATAAAAGTGTTAGAGAAAGATTTGATCTTGACAAGGAAATTCTAGTTTACATTAAATTTGTGCCTCTAATGGAGTTTTAAGTGAACAATTTTGTAAGCTTCTGAAACCATTCACACTACTTCTTAAGATACCTTCTAAGGTTGCAAATCTGCTGGCAGATCACAAACTGTTAAACGACGCAAATAGAGCCATGAGAAATTAAGGGTAGAACTAAGGATCTGATCTAAATTCTTATCATAGAATTCAATGGGGTTTGGCTTAGGTCCTACAAAGAATAATTAATGGCATTAGTGTAAAGAGACTGAAAATGAGAAGTGACTCATTAATGAATACGCGTATTCATAGAAGGACAATGCTTGCAGAAGAGTAGGGACTTTGTGTCTTAAATTATTGAAGATGTCATTTAACGACATACTAAAAACTGCTTAGAGCACTTATGAAGTAGAATAATCTTAAACTTCCAAGATTTATTCTAGTTGATATATACTGATCATGACTCTAATGTTGATTTTGTAAATTCAAATAATGTTTTGGAGTCACAATCACCCTTTTTTGCTGACTAATTGCCCGTAATGCTCTATAGAGCTCTCAAAGAAGCAATTTTTTGTCTGGATTACTAGACATCCTAAGTATATTGAATCATGTTGGAAGACTTTGAACAAAATGTGGGATTGTTTTAGTAAACAAGTTTACAGAAAATATGTTCTATGAGACAGGTGCATTGGGACGCTATTGTGTTTTCTAAATAATTCCACATTGGTCTATAAAACAAAGAACTGAAGGCACAAAATGGCCAAAATTAAAACCATATTTTTAGAGAGGTAATGATTTTTTGCCAGTATTTAGTTTACTGAATGATTCAAACCATAAATGTTGATCCCAGAACAGTGAGAAGTGGTGAAATATTCCTGATGGTACCTATTCCAACTTTATTGTTTCTCTTCTATTTTCTAAATTTGGATTTAAGAGTGCTGAGTTTTCATGGCAATGCATAAATAAAAAAAGCTAGACGAACTCAGAATGTTGTTAATTTGGAAAATAAATTATTTTCTTATTCCACTAGTTAAACTACAGGATATATTTTTCTGATTAGTGTGGATAAAGATTTGGTTTTGTAACCTAGCTGATGATAGGAAGGACATATAAATGTAATAGTGACCAAGAACCTCTGTGAAATAGTGATGCATTTAACAAACCAATAGATGAGTTACTTGAATTCTGCATACCTTGTTCTGATACAAACAGCACTCTTGTACTATGTATTTTTGCATGTCTGCAGTATAGAAGTCATCAGAAAATGTAGTGCACAGCATAGTTTGTACCTTTTTCCTCCACTGGAAGGCATGGAGTTTTCTGAGTAGAGGATGAACACAGTGCTTGTATGCTAGGGCATTTTAATATAAGTACTGTTAGTTTCTACTATTAAAAAATTCTGATCCTTTAAAAATACATTTTTCTGCTGAATTTGCAGTAGATGTGGGGAAGTTGGATTTTGTAATTATATTTTTAATCCCCAGTGGTATCAATTTGGGCCGATAGTGTTAAACTTTCTGAATGGATGCTGCAATTTTTCATTCAGCTTTTTTGTTAACAAACTTTATGGCTGAGATAAATGTTGATTATATGTTGTGTTGTCTCACCACCTGGAGTACATTATTTTTTGTTCAAGGTTATATTACTTCAGCAAATTGATTGTCAGGTCTTTGTTCTTTATTTCCTTGCTGGAAATTACATTAAGTTAGCTGTTACCAAAGCTTCTGTCATTCCATCTGTGGAGTGATTGTCCAAATGCATGTTCATGCTTTGTGTGATTGCATGCTACAAACCCTCTAGTTTTGAACCATAGGGCATTCTCACATCCAAAAAATAAATGCCTTTTACTTACCCTACTCATCAACATGCAGTCAAAGTGAAATGTACTTCCTCAGTTGCTCCCACTTGGTTAGTATGTTGATGTAACTCTTATCTGATATAACTGTATCTCTGCTGTTCCAAATTCACTTAGTCTCTCCAGTTCTTGTGGATTTTCCTATTTCTTCAGTGTTCATCTTTGATAGAACCTATGTATGTGTCCCTAAAGTAGGGGTCTGTATGTACATTTCCTAGGACAGATCAACTCAAATTTCATTGTAGGTGTTTGTGTTGCCTTAGGGTAGCTTGTATTCTGGACAAAAGCTGAATTTATAGAACACTTTAAGCCCTGACTAGACAGAGGGGAGGGTGTACTATTCTTTTCTATAGAAGGTTCCCTTGGAAGCACAGTGTGATTTTTTAAAATTTTTTTTTCCAGTCAGATATAGAATCTCTGATAGACTCTAGCCTAGTCTGTTCTGACTATTCAGCCATCACCTGAATCCCAGCATCTCAGAAAGCTGCCTATTGACAACCTGTCATTATGGAAATACTCTCTGAATGAGTGGAGTGTCTGTCAGTAGCACATATGCCTATCTAGTTCAGTAGACTTAAGTAATTTTTCTGTTTTCCTTCACCTAACAGCTCTTTGGTATGTGTTAATTCTTACTAAGGAGTTACTCACTGTTTGGAGGCTTCATGCACCAGAGTTTCTGAATTTGTTTCTCACTCTCTCTAACTGAGCAAGATCCTGGCAATTTGTTCAGTTGTAACTTTCTCAGAAAATGTCTTTTCTGACAGTGTTACCTCAGCTGGGAGGGTAGGAGACATCCAGGCCTGGACAACTCATGCTCCTTACACCATCTTTTTTCATGCAGGATGCTTTCTTTCTAAAGACCCATTATAAGCTTCTCCTACAGATCACATCTGCATTTCACTTGAATCAGAAAGTTTATCTGCGTCTTTTCTAGAGTTCCTACATCCAAGAAAGAGGACTATCTAATATCTGGATATTGATAAAATATTATTAGTTTCCTAGTCCTAACTCCTTCATATATTCCCTGAAGTTGCTGTGATTTCAGTACAATGTACAGCATCCTGCTGTGAGAAAATCACTTTCATGGGTGGTCTTCTAATACAGGAGGCTCTTGAAATTATTTCAAGGCTTTAGAGGAACTGCATGAGAGGAGGTCCAGGCAAAGCATTACAGAATGTGGGCCCATCAATTTGCTCTAGAGGAATCTAGTTATGAGGAGGGTATGAGCCACTCAGACCTCTTGTCTGAAGACAGGTTTCTGGAATGGGTGCATTTAACAGAGACCAATGTCATGAGATATGAAAATCTGTGGATGATGACTTAGAGGTGGAAAAGAATGTTATTTGACAGCAGCTGAAGTTCAGATCTCATCTGCCACAAAATTAACTATTAGCTGGCGTGTTTTCCTGTAGGGGCAGTTTGGGTTCAAATCTACTCAGTAAGAGGTGGTATGTGGTAGACCTGTGACTCCAAACTGTCAGGCCACTCCTCCCAATGTCTGGGCTATTGTATTGAAAGACAACATCTTTTTTTTTTTTTCCCTTGACTGTTCTCTGAGCAGGGCTTGCTTAGCAAATGGAGGAAATTCTGAGTTTGTGATTGTTGCTTGTATTTAGGTATGAGATAGATGATGGTGATACCAGTGAGAATGAAGCTGTGTGCATCTCCAATAAGAAGACTGACGATTTGATGATTGAGGATTTATTGATGGTGCTGTTCTGAGTATCTTATATGTGGATTTAGATGCCCAACTCCTTAGCATTAGGCTCCAAAATTTTGTGAGACTCACTTTCTTTATTCCATAAAAAATTCTAGATGCATACATTTTTCCCCCTTGAATTTGCAACCTTAAAATCTTAAGAAAATAAATGCATGCATGTGAACACTTTCTGTGCTGAAACGATTTATGTTTGACTTTCAAAGCATTAAATAAATTACCAGTTCTAGTAAGCTAGCTAAATAACTTGTTACTTTAAGCCTTCTTTTTTGCACTTTCTCCACAGCTGGAAACCCACCTATGTAATTCTTAGCAAGCACAAAGAGTATTTGAAAAACGAACTTGAAGCTTTAGAAGAAGCTACAGAAAATGAGAGGTAGCTCTGGTCATGTGAGATGAGGTTTCTAGTAGTAGTACTTACTAACCTGTCTAAACTGGTCAGCAAAGAGTGCAGTCTGCATGAGAAAGGGTAAACTTTTCCAGGTTAATAAGAGTGAGTAATTAAAAGAATTTTCTGTTTACATGATTATGAGGCCATATGTTATTTTGTAGTTGCCAATGTAATAGTATTAGATATGGCTTCTTCAAATTCAGTTGCTTCCCAAATGCCTATATATTACAATTCTTCAGAACACTGTTCAGTTGCCTGCAATTTCAAGAAAAGCCCTCTGAAATAAAGGTAATGAATCTTTCAGCTTTGGCAGAAATATGAAATACCAGAATATATTTGCAAAAACATATGTAAGTTTATACAAAAATGCATTTTTTGCCATTATTATGACATGTCTTCAGGTATTGTGTCATTTCAGTAGTTTCAGATAGTCAGGTTTGAGAATACTATTTAAAAAATACTCAGTCTTTATGTTGTTGGGTTTTTTTTTTTTCAGAAACATGATTTAATTGAACCTAAGCCTTAGCATTCATATGTGGTCTAAATATGGTAAAATTTAGAGGGATTCAGATAATTTTGTGCTTTAATTTGTGAATATGAATTGCATATGATTATTAGACTATACAAAGTTTTTTGCATACTGCTGTATATTTCTAAAAATAACCACAAAACATGCAAATTCAATACTAGATCCTAAAATAATAGGGTGAGTGGCTCAGGAAAGCCTGGTCTAAAACCATGTTAAGACCAGTTGTGGGTAAGATTCTAGTCAGTATTAATTGCAAATTCAATTCTGTTCGGTAAGTTGCATTTCAGTTGTTTCACCTTCATTAATTAGATACTGCATTTTGAAGAAGTGATTAGTTGTGGAATGGAGCCACCTACATTCAATGGAATAAAGAGCAGTCCCTGAAGGTTTTCACTGACATGTTCAAGATGTGGTGTGCAAATTTACCCCTCTGAAGTTCTGTTTAACTCTCAGATAAAATCGATCTTCATTTTAGAGAGGTTGCTCACCTTTACTGATCTGCTTGTCAAGGGGAAGAGGTTGGCTAGCCCTATGGTGAAATAAGTCATGGCAGACCCAACTAGAGATTTACAAATTTAGAGGTGGAACTTTAGGTAATTTAAAATGTTGCCTTTGAATGTTTTATAAGTGCTCTTTTTGCCAGTTGTCCAAAGCAGACGAAATAGCATGCCTGATAGCATTTAATTAACTCAGTTAGTAGCTTATCTGTCTTCTTCCTGTTCAGAGCTCTATATTTGGTGAAAAATAAGGCTAAATTGGCTTTCTATGAGTATATGATTAAGCCATTTTGGTTTTCACTAATTTGAGCTGACAAGCCAAAGAAGCATTACTTTTAAATTGCTTCTTTAGATAACTAGTTTCAATTCCAACATGAAAGTGTTTGATCTGTTTTCCCAAGTTTAATTATAAGACATCATGATGAGAGATCATGAAATAAATTTAATTATGTATTTTACAAAAGTGGTCTCACAAATATAGTCCCTCTGTACCAGGATATTTGATGATGTATTAAAATCAGTGAGATGTGCATTCACCAAATTCAAAACATTTAAATTAGCAAGAAAGACAAGTACATTTAGAACTCTATGTGCTGAATGTGCTTTTTAGCCTGGCATCTGGGGACACTGAGAACATACTGCTTTAGATGGGAATAAGTTTTTAAAATATGAGCAGTTGAATTTGTATTTAATTAGGTTCTTATTATGGAGGTTTTAAATATTTTACTTCTTTTATGTTATTATTGGTTTCAAGAATGTATAAGAACAATTAGTACCAGAAGTTTGTCCTGAGAGTAAGTGATAGAAAGAAGGACAGAGGAAAAAGTAATTATCCATATGATGTGCAGGGGTTTTGCAGGTGCTGTCCTTTTCCCATTGTCAGATTAAAACTTTTTCTAATGACTAACATGAACAGTATTGAATTCTAAATAGCCTACATTTAACTGTGTGAGCTGGAAGACATGATTTACTTAGGAACAATATTTAAAAGGGACTATTTCTCAAGACTACTATACAAAACTAGTAGCTAATATTAATCTGTGGAAAATTATTTTTTAAAAAAAAAAGTTTGAGCATTATTTTCACAAGCTTGAAATGTACCTCCTGCAACAAATTATGTACATTTAAAAATGTATTTGTAATGCATTATTAATTGTATACAGCACATTTTTTGTTGCTTAGTTACTGTATGTAGTATCTATTAAATTAAATAGAACTGAATATTTTCCATCTTTCATACCTGGGAAATTTTCTACAATATATGCAAATATTCAGTAAATCAAGGAACTAAGATAACTAAGATTCCCAAGCTCACCTATGTAGAAAAGCAAGTGGATTTATGTAATTTTCTACATGAAGTTTGGTAAGTCTCAGCTCCTGATTTCACAGTGTTGATCTACAACTTCTTTCCCTAAACAGGTGTATTGAACTTTGGTCAGTTTAACAGGAATTAGAGCCTGGAGTACAGTTTTATTTGAAAATTGAGATCTTAATTATTTTTCTTTTGTCCTGTGACACACACAAAAAAAAAAACCAAAGAAAAAAAAAACAGAAAAAAAAGAAACAAAAAGAAAAAAAAAGAAAAAAGAGGAAAAAAAAAAGAGTGCTTTTATTTTTGTTTCAGCAGAAGCTTCTACTAGTGGAATGGAACACAAATTTTTCTCTCTTCTGTTGCCCAGCCTATCCACTGGGCAGCCAGGAGTATCTGCCTTTTGATCAAACTGCATTGAAATGTTTATTAGCAGTTTGAGATAAAATATGTTCTTTAAAGAAGAATACTGTATGCTTTGCATGCAGTGAGAGCTGTTTGTTAATGTTAGCTTTATTCATGGTGCAAGTAAGCAGGTGGGTCTCTAGCTTTAGTTATTATGCACCATAATGTGTTTCATAAAGGAACTTCTGGTTAATCTAAAGGTCTACTAATAGCTTAATATTTTTAAATTGGCCTCTCTATTGCTCACATAGTTTTTTTTCCTAGAGGATGATATTTTCTTCACCTTCAGTGATTTTATATTGGGATTTTCTAGTATCAAACAACTTTGTGTAATGTTTCTTTTTCAGTTAAGTGACCTGTCTGTGTAAATGATACATACTGGATGTCTGTAACTGTGATATGTCTTTAGAAACATGTGCCATCTGCATAAAAGCTCACCATTGAACTCTTGCCATGCATTTTGAATAAGTGGCATAGAATAGCAACATTAAAAAAAGACATATTTTAATTTCATTTCAAGTAGCTATTAAAATTTTGCTTCCAAATGCAGAGAAAAATAGAATTGCTGGGTGCTGGTTGTTATTCATAGTTAAAAAAACTTAATGGCTAACTGTTATCTGTGTGGGAAATACAGATTACCTGCAGGTTTATACTTAGAATTCCTGTGTGAGACATTAAGAACCAGAACCAGTTCCTTGATTCAATTATTCAGCTTTCACAAAAGATACTACTTCTGTACTGGAAATTACCTCTCATGAAAGTTATGCCTAGCAGCTTTATTGGTGTAATAAAAAAACTCATCCCACTGGGATAGTTGAATATTTGATCTCTCATTACCAGTCTATCCTGAAAATTCCTTGCCTGAGTGAGAAGACATGGGAAAAAAAGTCTTTTCCAAGTCTTTTCTCCTTTAACACAAGAGGATGGCTGTTCTGTGCAGCACCAGTTTTCTCTCTCCAGATGTAATATTGATCAATTTTCAGCTTTATGTGGCGAGTTACATCCTTTTACTTTTTAATATTTGTTTGTTTTATAGTACAATTTTTTCAGAAGCTGATTTAGACTTTTAAAGTGCTACAAACGTTAATCGAATGCCACCTACTTTACTAATTTGTAGCTGTATTGGCATAACATAACACTAGTTTAAGAGGCAGTCCTATAAGAAGCTGAGCATTCTGGCTCTTTGCCACTTAAATAAGTGTTTGCTTAACCTTAAGCATGAATAGTCCTATTATTTTAGTGTGAGTAATGTATCTGTCTAAGGCTTCCCTGAGTCAGAGATTACACAGCATCTCCTTGGAGGCAGTTCTTAGTTCAGTGATGCATCAGGCTGCTTGAAATATTGGATGCTACTCCAAATTCTCCTTCACTGTAGGTGTGATACAGCTCCACTGAAAACAGTGAACTGTGACAATATACACAAACAGAGAATTTGGCCTGCAGTGAGTTTCATGGTAATTACACTGGAAAAAAAAATTGTCATCTTCCAGGCTGCCTTTGAACATGGTATGGTCTACATTCCTTCCAGAACAATGATGTTTAAAGTTTTTTAAAGTGATGAGTGTATTCTTTGATGCAAACAGCATAGTCTTCCTTGAAAGCAGATGGAAGATAAAAAACAGAGCCAAACAGTGGTATATTAAATATAATCTACTTTTTTTTTTCTCCATGACGGCAGCAGTTCTAATTGAACTGATATATAAATACAGTTGTGTGGTTGGGTTTTTTTCCTTATAAACAATGGATTAAAGTGTAAAAAAATTAAATAACATGTATTTTTATAGGAAAATGTATCAGGATTACATAACCCAGTATAAAGAGATTTTGAAGCAACACCGTGACAAATATGCAGAAACTGCTCTTGCACAGGCGTACTACAAAAAAAAGAAAGAGCTTGAAGAAATCCAAAACAGAGTTTTGAAACAGTCTGAAAAATATAAATTGAAAGAAGATGCTTCCTTGGATATTATGGGTACTTCTATTATCAATGCTTTTACAATAGAGCCTGTTGGTATGGCGCTGCATGTTAGAAGTGCTATACAGAAATCTGTTTGTCAGCTAATAAAATAATAGTAATATTATGTACTAATAATACTAGTATTCATTCCTCCAACTTGAGAATGTAGTGGAGAGGTCTGGCATTTGGTTTCTTGGGGTAAAAGTCCTAAAATTACTTCAGAAGAAGCCTCTCAAAATTTAAAACTTATTTTTCATGGTTTTGGTGCTATTTTTAATGGCATTATGGCCTGTTATACTGCTATTTCTGTTATGGATGCCAATTAAAAAGAAATGCTCCAGATCTACTAATTTATCCTGTATTTGCAAAGAAAACTAGGTTTGTGAATTAATGATCTGAAATTTTATTTCTGCAGAGCCTGTTCTTTTCAAATCCATAAATGACTGGGCCGTGCATATGTATCCTTGTTTTGTACTGTTTATGCAGTTTACAGGCAAGAACGTTTGTATTTATCTTCCACAACTTTCTGTTAAAAGCATAGCAATTATTTATGTTTAGAAAGGCAACATTGCCATTTCTCTGTGAGAAAACTGAAGGTCAAATAATACTCTTTGGTTTAAATTTATGGGACCCTTTTGAGGGAAGAAAATAAAATCTCACATGATAACATCAGTCAAAATGCTTCATTAATTAGATTTTAAGACTTGTCTAAGAAATGTAGGCTTGTCAGAACTTTCTGTTCTTCTAGCATTTGTGCTTATGGCACAGAGGGATCAAGGATTATATAGGACCCCTTGCTTGAAAAAACTAATGCTGCAGTATATATTCCATAACATAAAGTGCTTCTTTGAGGCAAAAAACACAGGAAATGTTAAAGCTTGCTACAGCTGCTGCACAAGAATCCACTGAACTACAAAAAGAAGCAGAGGAATTAGAAATGAAAATAAATTACTTAAAAAAGGTAACTGTATTTTAATTTATTAAATTAATATTATTTATATATATTATATATATAACAAATTTATTAAATTTAATTTTATATTAATATATAAAACTACATTTTATACATGTAGTTATATATACCACCTTTGTATTTTTGGAAACATAAAAAAGTAGCCTATTTTCAAGCACATGGACCAACAGGATGATTCCAGTATTACGTTTCTATAGCATCACTTATGTTTTCTTGGAGGAGTCCATGAATATAAGGGCTCTTAAAGCCTGCTTTCTGTTGACCTCAATTTACACCATATTTTCTGTCAAAGCACTGTGTCACGGTGACTTTTGTGCTAGATCAAGAGTGCCAGAGAACACACCTCAAAAATATAGCAGGGCCATCCCTTAGTGAGCCCCAGGACATGAGTATTCAGCCTTCACAGGTCCTACTGGTTTTTAAGGTTTTGTTAGTGTGTTAACTAAATAGCCTTTACAATAAGAATCACGTAATTTTTTCCCCCAAATAAATATATGTGTAAATAATATTCAGAGGTAAAACTGATCTTAGGCAGGAGATCAGTGTAGTTCCACTGACTAGAAGAAGCATTGATTCTAAAAGGATCGTCTTCCAAAGAAAGCACTTGGTAGGCATGGCATTTTGACTCAGTCCTCTGCTAGGAGGTAAAAGGTGTCTCCTAAGTCTGAACAGTGCAGTAGACCAATCCTCTAAAGAGTCTGGTAAGTTTTTATATTAGCTGGACACTTATACCTCTCTGGAGCAGATGATCAAGGACTCTACTGCTGTGCCAGCTGTGTCCACTTCATCCAGCTTTATGGTGATAAAAGGTGGTGTTTTCTATTTATATTTTGTGATACTCTTTGACACTCATAGTTGCAGACTCAGGTTTCTAATATGGTATGTGCTGTTTAAACATGCAGTAAGAAGGGACGTGGTGAAGTTATTTGTAACCATGAAGTAGACCATGTAAGGAGCTCCTTATTTTAGGCATAAAGAATCTGTGCTCAAAACTTTCTGTGTTTATTCCAGTTTGGTCTAACTAATAATTGCCTGTCTTCAACCTTGTTCTGCTTATTTCTTCAGACTTGTTTTGGTTACAAAACCTGTGCACTGATTCATCAGGTTTAGAAAATATTTGGAAAATATTTGCAACACAATTTTTTTGAGGTTTTTTGATTTTTATGTTATTTGTTGTTTACCTTTTTAAGACATTTGAGAACACCACAGAAGATCAAAATAAGTTTGAAATGACTGAAGGAAAAAATCAGAAAAGTCTAGAGAAGCCAAAGGAGTTTCAAGAAAGGTACACTTTAAAATTACTTCTTTCCCTTGCTTTTATCCACAGTACTATCTCAGCATTTACACAAAGATTGCCACAAACCACAAATCGTTGCTAAATAGTGATTGACAAGCTTCACTAGTCCTGGTAATGTAATTTAATTATGTAATTGTAAAAAGTTTTATATTTCTTGACATTAAGGTGGTTGCAAATTTTGATTCTAGGAAGAGAGGTGAATCCAGAAACATATTATTATAAAGTATTTTGTAGAGGTCTTTGCTCCTCACAACTACTGCTGATAGATCCATGTGAATAGTTTTATGGGTTTTGAATGGGACTGTGCAGTCAGAGATAAAATAGATTAATTCTACTAAACATCTATGTTGGGAAAATGAGTCAGGGTTCCACATGTCATTTGTCTTCAGCTCTAAACTGCTTAAGAAATTTAACTCTTAATTTAGTTCTTAAAAACAAGCATGAGTGAAAGTTTCATAGACAGGATTAATGGCTTAGTAAATTAGTCAGTGGTCATTTACAACTGGGACTCACTTTAATTTGAGCTCAATTAAATGGCTGAAAATCACTGTTAGGACTATCTCACACTTATCAGGAGACTTTGTAAATGTTGAAATATCACCCTTAGAGCTGATGCTTTTAGACCAAAATCCATATTAAACTGAAAATATGTCCAAAAGTCTTCATCCAAGTCATTTCACATTATGGTGTGCTTGAAAAAGAAGCTTTCTCTGGCTTTAAATAGGGATTTAGTGGAGTATATTTATAGAATCTAATGTGTCATTTTAGTAATCCCTAAGATCTTTCCACAGGGGCATTTTAGGTCTTTAATATCTTCTTACAGACCTATGGACTATTGATTACTATCTGTGCTTTAAGCCCTTACACCTGTTTTACCTTCATATATAAGCTTTTCTTAATTGGCAAGACCTCAGAAATGTAGGGAAACAAGATATCCACTTAAAGACTAGGTTAAAAAAAAAATAGGGATGCATTCCCTTTGAACTTTCCAAGAGACCCTCATACGTTCAGTCTGCAGAAAGCAAAATGCCAATTAAAGACCCGTTATAAAGGGCAGAGATCATGTGTAGAGCACATGGAGACATAAAAAAGCTCCTCATGGGAAGGAATTCATACAGGGCATTCCTAGACCTGCTAGTTGTATGTTTACCTCTGTTGCATGGAGTCTTCAGGTGTTTCTACCTTCACTTGAAGTTGTGCCTTGATTGCATACAAGTAGATATTTTTGGTGATCTTACTGAAGTAATAATTCCATGGCTTTTCATCATGGTTATAAGATGTTGTAAACATTTTTACACTATCCTAACTCCTTTAAACTTCCATGTATGCACTTTCATGATGTAGCATATGGTATCAGACCATGACCTGATTATTAATTAATATGTTTTTCCAAGAGTAATTTAAAAAACTTGCTTATGTCAAAGATAACCATAACATTAAAACTTGTGGAAAATGGCATAAAAAATTGTTTTAAAAGATCCTTATCTGGCATTAGTGTTTTTAAAAAGAAGGTCTTCAGTGGGAAGCTTAGATATATCAGAGTAAGTAACTACCGATGTAAAAATAGGTGTATTATGAATCTGTGATTATAATCAGAGTGAAAAAAACACAAACAGAAAATGTTCTAAGGTCATGAATTAAAAACCTTGCAGACTCAAGACCAGGTACAAAAATATAACAGCAGAATATGGATACCAAAGTCTCTTGTGAGATGTTCTGCAGTCAGTACAAGGTTACTACAGAGCAAAGTAAGCTCTGTGGAGAAAAAAGAGATGTTTTCACCTTCTGCCACAAAAGAAGAAAAAAAGAGTTGTACTGTGAATCTCCACAAACCGATGTAGATCAGTGTGAAACCAGCAACATCAAGGGAAGGAACTGAACAGAGCAATGAAAGCACTGAGCAGAACAATGTACAAATTAGTACCCATGAAATGCTTTAGAGAGCTACAAGACAAGAAGCCAGTTTACAAGTTGATGAATAGGTGCTGACATATATGTTGTCCTTTGGGCAGCAGTTCTTTTAAAAGGCTTGGAACATTTTAGTTCGAATCACTTATTGCTGGCCAGCTAGTCATTGATTAGACTGACTGCAAAACACATACTCCTCATAGAGCTGTTTTCTCTGATTAGTGGGCTTTCGTAGCTCACCAGTTACACAGACAAGTATCATAGTTAAAACTTCTAAATCAAGAGTTCTCATCAATCACCAAACAGGACTCAACTCTTTCAAAGTCCTGTTCTTGATTTCTCAATTAGAGATTGTATTTATTACATAGAAAGGTTGACATCTTGAACTGTGCTTTGGCCTGTATCATGTTCATTCTCCCTGTTTTTGTGAAACGTTTAAGAGAGCTTTAATTCTGTTATTTTCCAATTTTGAGTTGAGTTTTTTGTTTGGTTGTTGTTTTGTTTTTGTGTGGTTTTCCCCCCAGTTTATGTATTAATTCCACCTCTGAATACCTAAAATATTTTACATTCCAAGTGAGATATTTTCCCTAAAACTTCTTGTAAAGGATATTCCAGGGCAGATTATTGCAGTTTTTTCAGTACCTTTGTGTTACAAGTGATTATGTTGTACTGACTGAATTAAAAAATTTGTAATATAATTCTTGGAAAATTACTTATAAAGCTGTTTCTGGATTTCTGAATGTAAACATATTTGAAGTGTCACCCCCATCCTGACCACAACTTCATAGGCAATTATTAGTTACTAGTTATTATGATGGTTATTAAAGCTCCTGCTTCCCAAAGGACTTGCTGGCATCCACCTCGATAGAACGTTGAACATGGCTCAGTAGAGTATCCTGGTAAATCACAGAATCACAGAGTTGTAGGGGTTGGAAGGGACCTCGAGAGATCATGGGGTCCAAGCCCCCTGCCAAAGCAGCTCCCCAGCTCATACTGCACAGATAGGCGTCCAGACGAGTCTTGAATATCTCCAGAGAAGGAGACTCCACCACCTCCCTGGGCAGCCTGTCCCAGGGCTCCCTCACCCTCACTGGGAAAAAGTTCCTCCCCATGTTGGTGTGGAACTTCCTGTGCTCCAATTTGCAGCCATTGCCCTTTGTCCTGTCCCCACTGACCACTGAAAAGGGGTTGGCCAATTCCCCCTGCACCCCATACTTAAGATATTTATAAACACTGATTAGGTCCCCCCTCAGTCTTCTTTTTTCCAGGCTGAACAGCCCCAGCTCTCTCAGCCTTTCCTCATAGGATAGATGTTCCAGGCCCTTAATCATCTTCGTAGCCCTTCTCTGGACTCTCTCCAGGAGATCCCTGTCCTTTTTATCCCAGGGAGCCCAGAACTGGACCCAGTACTCCAGGTGGGGCCTGACCAGGGCAGGGTAGAGAGGGAAGATCACCTCCTTAGACCTGCTGGCCACACTCCTCCTGATGCACCCCAGGATCCCATTGGCTCTGTTAGCCCCCAGGGCACACTGCTGACTCATGGCCAACCTGTCGTCAACCAGGACCCCCAGGTCCTTCTCCACAGAGCTCCTCTCCAGCAGGTCAACCCCCAGCCTGTACTGATACAGTAGCACGTGTGATTCTTCATGTGTATAAGCAAATACACTTGATTCCTATAGTGAAGATAAAGTGATATGTGGGCTTCATTATGCTGCAATGAAGAAACCCCTGCTATGGAAATGAGACTTTATTTTGACTTAAGAATATCTATTCTTTTTTCTTTGCACTTTAGGAAAAAAATGTTATCTATTTCGCAGTATGGATCAAGATAAAGATTTTTTTATCTACTTGTCTACTAACAATGAAGTAGAGAAAGAAGACAAATGATCTTTCTTGTTACTGCAATTTGGATTATTTTGAGCTTCAGTATGCAGTTTGATTTTTCTTTCAATGCTTGTTAATTATGTCAGAGAAGATGTGCATGGGGTTTTTTCAATAGGTTTTTTGGAGAGGGAAGGGAGCAGGTGGATTGCATATGCATCAGTTTAACTGCGCACACTTTTGGATGGCTTAGTTACTTAAAAAGTACATATCTTAAGGGGTTCTGAGTCCTGTTTGTAACTCTGCCATCAATACATCCTTCTGAATAGATATGTATTGTAAAAGAATGCTTTCTTTCACAGAGAGTGAATTTGTAGAAATGTAGAGTTGTCTGTTGGGCTCTTCAGAAGTACACGAAAACTGACTCCAGGAACTTTTAAAAACACAATCTGGCATTCTAAATTCTGTTAAAAAATGGTTTATGGCAATCTAACCCATTACCTCATCAGCAACAGCCCTGTTTAATTATTTTTTAATAATGATTGTGGTAAAGTGTGCAAATAAGCCATTTTGAACAGGGATATGCAGTTTTAGCACGGGCTTTATGCTCAGGTCTCTTTATTTCTTGTTGGTTTTGCAGTCTCTGTATCTGAATTTAAAGGCAAACCAGTCATATACACATCTTAGTTCCTATCATATTAATTCTTGACACAGAAAATATCTATAATTATTGTAACTGAAAGGAATATGGATTTAAAAAAAATCTTTTATTATTCATGGAGTGGGGTTGTTGTTGGTTTTTTTTTTGATTGTTGTATATTATGTGATATATGGTTTTATTGTGTGTTAGGTCTTAGTCCAGCTCAGCACTAGGTGTAACTTTACAGGAGAAAACATTCCTTTTGATCAGAGTTATTTGACTGAGGTGCATTCAGGGCTTTACGTGATCACAGTTGTGCATGTTTAATGTGTTGTTAGCCAGTGCTTCAAGTTTGGTGGTTTTTTTTAGCAGTGTTGCTAATTTTACTTCACACTACGTTAATCCAACATTTAATCTTATTTTTATTTATGAAATATTTATGAAAAAATTTATAAAAGAACAAAAAGACCGAGTCAGTTCTTCATTTGTTCTGAATAGCATTGTTTAGTCAGCTATAAACCAGATGTTGTAGCTAGAAGCACGGAGGCACTAAGCAGGAATGCCAGAGAGAAAATAAAATAGAACTCATTATTTAAAAAAATGGTAAATGTTCTTGTGGCAAATGGCCACTTTACCCTGCATTGTTCTGCTAACCTTTGTCTTTCTACACTGCAAAAGTCTATTTACCCTACACAGATAATTACCCCACAAGTGAAAACACTTGCTGCAGTTTTCTCTTTTGTGTGTGTGCAGTGTGAGTATTCCAGCCAATCTCAGAGAGAAAAAGTGGTTTTAAATGTGAAAATGTGATTTCAGAACAACAATAATGAAGTACTTTAATAAAAGTGTAAAACCTCTTTGATACTGACAAAATGTAAGTCAGCAATGTTCTTATGATTGCCTTATTACTACTTCATGTTTTCTGCTTTCAGCAATAGTCGCTGTCTGATATTATTTAAAGAAAACTTCAATTTTTATCAGCTGCTGGAGATGAAAGAGTTCGAGCCTTTGTGGCAGCATGCATCTCCCTGGAAAATGCCACATATTTTGAAACAGTTTTATTTTATGATTTTTTTTTCCTTTGCAATTGTTAACTTTATTTTTTGGGGTTGTTTTTTTTTAGGATATTTGAAGAGAGCGACCGTCCATCTTTGCTAAATGAGAAACATCAGCTGTATAAACCATTGCATGTCCCCTGCATTCCTCGGAAACTAGCCCAGCCTGTACAGAATATTAGATTCTCAATACAACAAACAGAAACAGGTGCAGTGTGAGGATTTGGGTCTATTTTTGTGGAAATGAATGAAAACCATGATAAGAAGTCTAGTGAACTGCTCCTCTTGTGATGGTTCAAGCCAGGCTTTCAGTGCAAGTGGGGTATATACTTATCTTTATGTTCTGAAAATTTTCTGTATCTACTTCCTCTCTTATTTTTGCAATGAGTCAAGTAACGCACCACATATTCCTAATACATAGTGTCAGAAAAATCTGAAACTTACCTTTATTGCTGTTTGTATAAATAAAGTAAATATTAACTAACTATTTTTTGCAGTAAATCAATACTTTTGTATTTTGTGATAATTTTCTTTTAGCTCTCTGTTAACAGGAAAATTCATAAGGTTTGTTCCCAAATTCAGTAAAACAATGCTGTGCTTTGGATGCTTAATCATATTGACAATATTAAGTAGTATTTTTTTAATTTAGAGGGAGAAGAAAAAGAACAGCCTATGGAACTTTCAGTGGCCACTAGTGGTTCATCCAGTCTTGCAGAAAACTCGTCACAGGTATGCAGCTCTCACACTGGTAAAAACATGAGATTATATAATCTGTTTTTTGTCATTATTTAAATGTAAAATACTTCAGATATACCTAATGCCATTATGTCTCCCAGAAAACCTGTTGACACTGGAACCAGGATGCTAATCTTGGTAATCTGCTACTACTTGGTAATCATATAAAAATCTTTCTTTGCTCCCATTTCTAATTCAGCTGAAAATATGTACTCAGAAAGTGCAATTGGTAGTCAAAGAAAGCATTCTAATGCCAAAGTTGAGGTGGACCATCTATCCAATTAACTTTGCATAATAGTTTTTAAACCTCAGAGTAACCTTTGTAGATTCACTTGGCTGTAGAAAATTTTTTGAATTCTAAAGGAGAAACATATTATTCTGTTACTGATTAATTGTCAGTCATTTACTTCATAATGAAGGATTTCATAGAGGGCTAAATGTGCAGGATGCCATACAGGACTTCCTACACTGAACAGCTCAGTTCTGAAGTTTAAACCGAAACCAAAATCTGGGCTGAGCAGAATAAAGGCACACAAACTCTAAATTAATAAATAAAACCACAAACTTTGTACACCTGGGAAGTCCACAGCTAGATTTTCCATCTCTCTCCTTATAAACACATAGTTCCTATGGCATCTTAAATACGCAAACACAATAAAACAATCCAGAAACAAGCTGGAGGAACAACTTGCACAGTTATGAAATCCACTAATAAAATCTCATTAAGTGTGTGAACATTCATAGGACTAATTGATTGTTAAAGAGGAGTACTCATAAGGTAAGGCCATAGGAGATAAAATAGTTTGCACCTATGTTTGTCGTGTAGAAGCGTGGGAATGTTTCTCTACCCAAACCTTTCTTTATAAGGCACATTTCACTGGAGCTATTTAAACCCAAATTTCTATAACAGAAATTGTTAAGTAAAAAATTAACAAAACTGGTTGTCTTAAGAATTTCAGGGGAACTGGATCATGGGGTGAGTGAATCACAAAATGGTCTAGGAAAGGACCTGTGGTAGAAGAAGCCTTCATAAGATAAGACAACATGAAGGGCAATGGCTAGCCTGAGTGGAACAAGCCCAGAAGAAATTTCAAGCAATTCTGATTTGTTACTGGTTGAAGGAGTTGAACACGATGAGGATGATGGAAGGGCTGTTGCCAGGGTAATCCAGAGATGAGGATGGGAATCTGGGACCTAGTATTGCACTTAGAGAATAGTGGGAAGCAGTAAGTCAAGGTTAAGGGAACTTTAAGAAAGGGTGCTAGCAACAAGGAAAAGAGGATGGAGTCTGAGGAAAAATAAAAAAAGATTGGAAGAAAGGAGGTTGCTATGCTTCAGAAAAGGAGTGCTGTAAACAACAGGAGTTGAGCACCAGACAGATCTGCATAACCAGCCCTTCTATTCCCCACCCCAAATCGAATCCAATTTGATACATTTTGCAAATTAAACCCAAACCAGAACTAGCAGCTCCCTGTGAAATAATGTGTTATCTGATGCTAAAGCACAGATTCCTAGTGCCACTCTGCCCTTGAGGAACAAATGCACGCTACATATGTAGAAGAGTTAGGGCTTCTGAGCTGATGAGAATCTGTGAAGTGGCATTATTTCCATATTTTATGTAGTTTTTCAATCCAAACAGGACACATACTCACTGATGACATATTTACTCACTTTGACCTTCTGAGGTGGAGACAGGCCAGAGTGATATTGTTGGAGTGATAATTTTGTATGCTGCCTCATTTGACTTTTTTTTTGCTACGTTGTAGATGGTTATTGACACGCCTGGGACTAATAATCCACAGATTGCCCAAGTTCCATCAATAACAAGTTTACAAACCCAAATGGAATTCAGGTAACTTTTCTTTAATAAAATAGTTTTCATTCTGGAGATTAAGGTTTATGGAAACAATAAATATTCAGATAAACAATAATTTTTATTTTTTAGACTTGTAATTCCTCCAAAGCAGACAACTTCTAATCAACAGTTTGAGAGTGAAAATGCCATAATAGGTAAAGTACCACTGTCGTTGTTCGGGGTTTTTTTTGAAGGGTGTGAAGTGACTGTATGGTGTATCACAAAATTATGATAGGGAAAAATCTAGGGTGCAAATTTTCATTCTGGTATTAAGAGGGCCACTGTTTGTATATGTTTTCCATATTGATTTAATTCAAACTTGAGTATAGCAGGTAGGCAGAATCCTAACTTAAATAGAGACTTGAACTGCTTAGTAATGTGGGATTCAACAAAAGGAAATTTCCAGCATCTCTTGTAAATCCATGCTCTAGTCTGAAATTACTTCAGTAAAATGAATTCCAGTCTGAAAATCTGCCTAGAAGCCATAAGAAAAGGCAAAGACAAGAGATATAATAAAGTCAGTAATTTGGGACTCTTGAAGCATCAGATTAAGGTTATTAAAATGAAAATTAAATTGGAAAATACATACAGAATGTTTACAGAAAAAAACCAGGAGAGTTACAAATACACCTAGCTACAAATACACTGAGCTTCAGTTTAAATGTTTTTCTTCTAATTATACTGCCAATTTAAATTGGCATATAAAAAATTACTATCTTTTAAATTTAATTTTCTTTTTTTAATAAATAGGATCCTAGTTATGTGTCCTGAAACACAGAAACTTAACCCACAGTTCATTAGTGTCATGTGGATGTGCTTTTTGTATTGTTTCCGCTTGTTTTCTGTTGACTGGTATTAGCACTCTCAGAGGGCAAGAGTTGGATTAGACAAACAGCACTCTCAGGGAAAAATAGCTAGGTTTGAAGAACAAGCCAAGCCACATGGCCTCTTTGGAGATGTCCTTGGTAGAGTATCATGGGACAAAGTCCTGGAGGTAAGAGGGGGCCAAGAAAGCTAGTTAGTATTCCAGAATCACCTCTGAGCTCATGAATGATGCAGTGCAACAAAGAGGTAGTCAGGCAAAAACATCAGGAAGCCTGTGTGGATGAACAAGGAGCTGCTGGAGAAACTCAAATTAAAAAAGGAAGCCATCAGAGGATAAAAGCAAGCACCAGTAGCCAGGCTGAAATACAGAGGAACTGTCTAAGCAACCAGGGAGTGGGAAAGCTAAAGCCCTAATAGAACAAAATCTGGCCAGAAACATCAAGAACAGCAAGAAAAGCTTCTATAGGTATGACAGTGATAAAAGGAAGACTAGGGAAAATGTGGGCCTTCTCTGAAAGGGAACAGGAGACCTGGTTACACATGATGTGTGGAATACTGAGAATGATTCTTTTGCCTCAGTCTTCACCAGCAAGTGCTCTAGCCACCCCACCCAAGATGCAGAAAGCAAAGGCAGGGACTGGAAGAATGAAGAACCACCCACTGTAGGATAAAATCAGGTTGGAGATCATGTAAGGACCCTGAAGGTGCACAAATCCACTGGACCTGATGAGATGCATCTGCAGGTCCTGAAGGAACTGATGGATGAAGTTGCTAAGCCACTACCCATCATATCTGAGAAGTGAGGTTCTCACTGACTGGAAAATGGGAAATATAACCCCCATTTTTTAAAATGAAAAGAAGGAAAAGCTGGAGAACTACAAGCTGGTCAGTCTCACCTCTGTGCCTAGCAAGATCATGGAGCAGATCCTCCTGGAAATAGTGCTCAGGCACATGGAAAGTAAGGAGGTGATTTGAGACAGCCAATATGGCTTCACTAAGGGCGAATCATGCCTCACAGATTTGGTGGCCTTCAACAATCAGGCTACAGTGTTGGTGGATAAGAGAAAAACAAGTGATTTCATCCACCTGGACTTGTGCAATACATTTGACACTGCCCTACATCACATCCTTGTCTCTAAATTGGAGATACATGGATTTGATGGATGGACCACTTGCTTGGTAAGTAACCAGGTGGATACTTGCCCTCAAAGACTTGTGGTCAATGGCTCAGTGTCTAAGTGTAGACCAGCAATGAGTGGTGTTCCTTAGTTAGTAGTGGGACTTGTGCTGTTTAATGTTTTTGTCAGCAACATGGACAGTGGGATCAAGTGTACTCTGAAGAAGTTTGCTGATGACATAAAATTTGGTGGTGTGATAGACATGTTGATGCCCTCCAGTGGGACCTTGAGATGCTTGAGAGGTGGGCCTATGTGAACCTCATGAAGTTCAATGAGGCCAAGCGTAAGGTCCTGTACAGGTGCGGGAACAATCCCAAGCACAACTACAGGCTGGGTGGAAAATGAACCTGAGAAGAAGGACTTGGCGATGTTGGTTATTGATGAGGAGCTCAACATGACTTGGCAATGTGCCCTTGCAGCCCAGAAAGCCAACTCTTTCATGGCATGACCAAAAAAGCATGACCAGCTGGTCAAGGGAGGCAATTCTCCCCCTCTGCTCTGGTGAAACCCCACCTGGAGTATTGTGTTCAACCCTGGAGTCCTCAACATAAGAAGGACATGGACCAGTTGGAGTGGATCGAGAGGAAGCCATGAAGAGGGCTGGAGCACCTCTCCTATGAAGACAGATTAAGAGACTGGAGTTGGTCAACCTGGAGAAGAGAAGCCTCTGGGGAGACCTTGTTGCAGCCTTCCAGTACCTGAAGGGCCTACAGAAAAGCTGGGGAGGGACTGGTTACAAGTGATATATGGTATTTTATGGAGTGATAGGATGAGGGGTAATGGCTTTAGGTTGCAAGTGGGTAGATTTAGATTAGTTATTAGAAAGAAATTCTTCCCCGTGAGGTTGGTGAGGCCCTGGCATAGGGTGCCCAGGGAAGCTGTGTCTGTCCCCTCCATGGCAGGGTGCAAGGCCAGGCTGGATGGGGCTTTGGGCAATGTGAGTCAGTCCCTCCCCATAGCCAGGGGTTTGGATGAGACAGGCTTTGAGGTCCCTTCCAGCCCAAACCAGCCTGTCAGTTTATGACATGAAGCAGCCTCAGCTTTGCTTTAATAATAGCAAGTAACTGGCAGAACAAGAGGTAAATACTACAGACACAGCCACAAAGTTAGTTATTTAAATCTACTGCCAGAACCCTTCCTTCCTAATAGCAGTGCCACATTAGTAAACATTTCTCAAGGATTCTTTCCCACAACATAATTTTTATTTATGCTTTTAAAATGCTGTTATCCAAGCACTGCTGTCTCTTTTGTACAGCAAACGAAGAGGCCAAATGTGATGATAATGAAGGAGAAGATGAGCCAAAGGATACTTCATATATACCTCAAGTAAGCAAAGCATTTCTTATGTCATAAGTAATTATTTTATTTAGAATAGTCAAAGTATCTTGACATATCTTAAACTACTGTGAAGAGGTAAATCTCAGAAATAGCCAAGTGACTCATTATAAGGCACCCAACAGGTGCGAAGATGATCAATGCCTTCTGCTTACTAAAACAGTGATCATTGCTCTTGATCATGTCAGTGTTCTGAGAGTTTTTATGCTACCATATGTACAATTTTCATCACTGTGAGCTGATGAAACATTTTAAAAAAATGTTTGCATTTGAAACTCTTTTGTCCCACAAAACTATAACTAATAGGCTCTATGCTGGCCACAGGGTCCGTATGGCTCCACTGGCACTGCAAGAATGGTGAATATATCACTGTAAGCATTTTATCAAAATATTTCATTTTTATTGCAATAGAAATAACTGACTAACATTAAAACATAATGAATATATTTGTATGTCAGTGGACTAATGGTACTTTTGTAAATTTTATGTGCCATAAACATTACTGTATATTATTTTTTAATAGGACATGGAAACATGTTTTAAATCCAATGAAGATAATCCTGGTGCAGCAGAAGACAGTGCAGAACACTTTCTAAGAGCACCTGAAGCACCTGAGTTTGCAGGAACACCTAAATTAAAGGGAAAGAAACCACAATTCTCCAAAACACCTCCATTTGACTTGTATGATTTCAGCTTTTATGTTGATTTTGAGCAAGTTGTATTGATGTTTATTGTATAAACATTTCTGCTTTTTAGGAAAGGTACTATAGGAAGACTTCTCTAGAAAGCTCTAATGAAAGCATTTTTTTTTCTGAGTTATGCTAGGTAATTTATTAGGTTTTTTTTCTTATAGTGTCATTGCCACTATAAGCTGTTTTGAAAGAGGGGGCACTCAGCTTAGAAACAAATAAGAGCTCCTTTGGGATCTTTGTAGCTCCTTTGCTAAAATTATTGTCTTTCCCTGCAGTAATACTTTTTATACAAATTTCTATCTTTAAACAGTTTTTTTGATAAAAAAGTAGGGTATCAGTAAGAACATAACCTCACTTTGCTTTAAAGAGTTGTGTTAATTATAGAATGGTTTGGGCTGGAAAGGACCTTAAAGATCTTCAAGTTCCAACCCCCCTGCCATAAGCAGGGACACTTCTCACTAGACCAGGCTGCTCAAGGCCCCATCCAACCCGGCCTTGAACACCTCCAGGGAGGGGGCATCCACTACTTCCTTGGGCAACATGTTCCAGGGCCTCACCACTCTTGTAGTGAAGAATTTCTTCCTAATATCCAATCTAAATCTACCCCCTTCCAATTTAAAACTCCAGGCCCTCCTAAAAAGTCCCTCCCCAGCTTTCTCGTAGGCCCGTTCAGGTACTGGAAGGCTGCTATAAGGTCTCCCTGGAGCTTTCTTTTCTCCAGGGTGGACAACCCCAACAGGTGTTATCTGTTCTGTGTTGCAAGATGTAATTACTGATGGAAACTTTGGGAATCTAAAAAAGTGACAAAACAGAAAATGAAAAAATAGAATAAAAAGAAAAAACCAGAAATGACACCTTTTCTTCCTTTCTGTCTTTACAGCATTCACAATTTAGGCTGTGAAGAAGGAACATCAAAATCTCCTGGTTTCTTTTCTCTCATGAACTTCTCCCAGAAGTCACCTGGCTTTAATTTATTTGATTCTTCTGTGTTTGGGGCAGAAAATTCATGTGATGAGGTAAAAATGAACACTTGAGAATATTAAATTTCCACAAAGAAAAATATGCTGAGAAAACAGTTTTGACAGTGAGTGAGGTTTTTCAGACTGGTTATCTTTGTATCAAATAATTATTTTACTAACTTGCTTAATTTCACAGCTAACATCCTTTGAAAATGCTTATCTCTTTTTCTGGCTATTCCACTATGATGAGTTCTGATCAAGTATGAAACTTTCAGATATGGGCAAGACATGACTTCTTGTGACTAGATTCACAAGAAGGTTTCTGGTTCAGGGTTGCAATGCAAAGCTTTAGGTAGCCTAGCAGAATTCACAGCTCATGTGCCTATCCTGTGTGGTTTCAACTTGCTGAAGTGGGGAATCAGGTAGTTAATTTTCTTCCCCCTCCATTTTTCAAAAAATGCAGAACACTGAGAAAGGACTATCTCTTAGCAACATTGAGCAGCAAATTCGGATTAGCTATACTTAAACGGAGGAGAGATGGTAGGTGATTAATTGGATCAGGGAATGGAATCCAGGTCTTCCACTTCCTTTGCAGGTTCTCTAACTACAGTACTGTTACAGTGCTCTAGAGTAATTTTTATTCTCCTGGGCCAGTAGAAAGGTAGTTGGGTATTCAGGAGAGACGTGTGTCAGTGCACAGTGCAGCAGTTAGGGCTCACTGGCAGTGTAGATTCAAACCTCACTCTGCAAATGAGAGATCTGAACCCAGGCATCTCCTGTTTCAGTGGGTGCGCCCAGTCTTGACATTACCACGTAAAAGCTAAAGGAGGGAAAACACTGGGGTTTTTTTTTGTGTTTGGTAAGGTACATGCTGTTGGTATCTCTTAGCATCAGTTGTGTGTAGGACAGAATAGACTGGTGGGCAGTTTGTGAATTGTTTAGGCATGAAGTAATATCAAGGCCCCTAATGCAGTTAGAACTCACCTTATTCTCTGCCAGCTGAGTGGCAGAAACCAAGATTTTATCAGCCTCTGGCAGTCATGTGGGATTCTCTGAAGTTAGATGGGAATTTTGAAGGTCTTATTTAGGATTTAAGTATTTACTATGAATCTAGCACCTCAAATCTAACCTCTAACTCTTCTCAAGACTGACAAATTGCTATTCTGCTTCTCTTGCTAGAAATTATCAGGTCCTACTCAGTAGGAAATAATTACGTTGTTTCTTAGAGGTTTTCTAAATTGTCACAGAATGAAATAATTTTGAATATTTTTAGTTTAAAGAACAGCAGGAAGCCAGATCAGATTTTGGTCTGTTCTCCATCTGATGTTTTTATCCCTGAAGAAAGGAGGGAGTGTAATTACAGATGTTAGCAAATACCATGAAATCTATCTCATCAAAGAGTTTACCTTGCAACTTTAGGGATTGATATGTAGGTTTAAAGGCAGGTTTTGTGAAAGCTGCTAACACTGACAGGGATACTATCTGTCACTAAAAACAAATGCACTAATTAAGGATCAGCAATAGAGCTTATATTTTATCTTTATAATTTGTTAAATAAAATGATTGCTTACATTTCAGACAGATGAAAACTATTCCATAGGAAACCTGAACACTCTGTCCCCACAGAAAGATATTAGTAAGTGTGAAACTCGCATGTGCTTGTGTATAATATCTGTCTTATGCTTATATGACTGACAAGCTTGTGATCACAGAATCACAGAGTTGTAGGGGTTGGAAGGGACCTCGAGAAATCATCGGGTCCAACCCCCCTGCCAAAGCAGCTCCCCAGCTCATACTGCACAGATAGGTGTCCAGATGGGTCTTGAATATCTCCAGAGAAGGAGACTCCACCGCCCCCCTGGGCAGCCTGTCCCAGGGCTCGGGCACCCTCACTGGGGAAAAGTTCCTCCCCATGTTGGTGTGGAACGTCCTGTGCTCCAATTTGCAGCCATTGCCCCTTGTCCTGTCCCCACTGACCACAGAAAAGGGGCTGGCCAATTCCCCCTGCACCCCTTACTTAAGATATTTATAAGCATTGATTAGGTCCCCCCTCAGTCTTCTTTTCTCCTGGCTGAACAGCCCCAGCTCTCTCAGCCTTTCCTCATAGGATAGATGTTCCAGGCCCTTCATCATCTTCGTAGCCCTTCTCTGGACTCTCTCCAGGAGATCCCTGTTCTTTTTATCCTAGGGAGCCCAGAACTGGACCCAATACTCCAGGTGGGGCCTGACCAGAGCAGAGTAGAGGGGGAGGATCACTTCCTTCGACCTGCTGACCACACTCCTCCTGATGCACCCCAGGATCCCATTAGCTTTGTTAGCCACCAGGGCACACTGCTGACTCATAGCCAACCTGCTATGATCCTGCTTAACAGAGCACCTTTATCTTTCTAAAGGGATGTTCAGTTTTGGCATTGTAGTTCAGTGATTTATTGTGTTCATTTGTAATTTGGCTAGCTTAAAACTTTCCTTGTGTGTTTGACTTCAAATGTATGAGATTCCAAAAAAGGGAAGTAAAAGGAAGAAAGAAATAGGAATAGTGTTAGGTGGGCTTGAAACAAACTTAAAGGAGCTGCAAGGGAGAAGAAATATTTAAGTGTCAAAGCTTTTCTGCTTTTAAAAAGATCAGTTCTTGTAAAGTAAAAAGCTATAGAACTTGGTTAATACTACTTTTCAACTTCAGGGTGCTATCTTAGTGTTGGAAATGGTAGGGTTTTTCCCTCCCTCAACTAAAATGAAAATAAAGTTTCCATTAGGTTAAGGATCCCTTTCCTCCAGCATATCTACTGCACCACACACTAGATGCTGTTGGCAAACTTCCTGAGGGTGCCCTTGGTCCCACTGTCCACGTCGCTGACAAAGATGTTAAACAGCGCAGTTCCTAGTACAGACCCCTGAGGGACACCGCTTGTCAGTGGTCTCCACTTGGACATTGAGCCATTGGCAGCAACTCTTTGAGTGAGACCATCCAGCCAATTCCTCATCTACCAAGGGGTCCACCCATCAAATCCATGTCTCCAATTCAGAAAGTACTTGAATGATTGAGAACAACATGACACCCTTGTCTCCTGTTTCTTTTTGGAGAGGGCCCACATTTTCTCTCATCTTCCTTTTATCACTGATGTACCTATAGAAGCTTTTCTTGTTGCTCTTGATGTCCCTGGCCAGATTTTGTTTTATCATGGCTTTAGCTTTCCTGATATCCGTTTACAAAGACCTCTGTTTAGTATTCAAAATATTTCACACAGTATACCATGCAGAAGTGTTTTGTTGTTCTAAATCATGCAAGTGCTTCAGATTTCATTCTACATAGATTTTAATAATGCCCTCCTTGAAGTACCATTTCTAGTGCAGAAATAAATGCACAAGTGTTGGCTGGTACTCAGGGGGATGTTGGGAGAACTCTATTGTTAAAGAAATGTATTATGCTGAATACGGTATTCTTTCAGTAAGATTTAGTCTAATAATAAATATAATCTGTATTCCATACAGGAAGCTTGTTTGGGAAATCAGAAAATGAGGATGCATTTACCTTCCCCTTCCCCTCAGAACCGACTTCTCATGCATTTGGAAATGGAAAAGATGACTTTAGTTTTCCATTTGCATTTGGACAGGATCAGAGATCAGCACAGTCTCCTTCTGTGAAAGGTTTTCATTCTTCCTTACAAAATACAAAGCCATTTACATTCTTTTGAATACCTTTGACTTCCTTTTAAATTCTTTTCCTACTTAGCCTTGACAAATGTTTTCAGTTTCTTAAGTTAAAGTACAAAGCATTTAATCTTCTTTCATTTCACGTGAGAATACATTATTGCGATTGCTGCAAAGGCATGTCCATGCATCAAGTACATATGCTTTGAGATGTAGCTCTTATTTTTCTTATTTATTTTCTAAGTATATGGCTTTCATAAACTTTATGATACTCTTCCACTAAATTGGCAGTTACAAGCAGCAAAAATATAATTTTACAGTAGTATGTCAAGTTAATTCAATGTCTGTAAGAGAGTATATAAACTTCTAGATGAGTACTTTCAGCCTTTGATATAAAAGAAATAACTTGTATAGAAAGTGTTAGTAAGAGTAACTATTGTAGTAGTAAAAGTTGAATTGAGTTAAGGACAATATTCTGATGTTTGCTGTTATACACAGAATATTTATACTTTTTTGAAATAAACATTTCGGTTAATTTTATGTAAAGTTTTGTGGGTATTTCTTAATATCTGAAGGAAATTAATGTTGCCATTATAATCCTTAAGATTTCAACTTCTGCCTTTCTAGAAACACTGAAAGTAAGTTCCTTCCTCTTTATCTAGTATCTTAAAAAAAAAAAGCTACTAAAGCAGACAGTTCCCAAAGTCTAACTGTGGTCAGTACAAGTATATCCTATATCTACCAGTTGTCCACAAATTTCCTTATGGAATGGCTGTCTGTGACTGCAGTATCAGTGCTACTCAGCAAGGAATGGGCCACCACAGCACTGTGCCCTGAAAATCCCTCAAAATCATCTTCCCTGGAACCAGCAGTTTCACATTTATGGCCTTTGAGGGAAATACCAGGTCACTTTGGAGGGTTGGTTTTGTTGGTGGGTTTTTTCCCCCCTATTACATGTGGTATAAAGGTCACTGATTTTTGAAACTCCTTATGAATTTGTAAGGTTTTCTCTGTCAGTTATTATGAAGTAAACAGCCTGCCTGACAGCAGACAAGCAAGATGCTGTAGTGGAAGCAAAGCAAATAAAAGAGGAGACTCCATCATTTAACAGGCTTCACAGAAGACTTTGCAAAGACACAAACTAGTCAGAAGGGCACATGAACTGTGTGGAATAAGCTGACAAAAAGATCCCAGCAGTACATTCTGCACACTCTGCCAATACAACATCAAAAAGGTTCACTGGGGAGTAGAGTTCCCTTTCCTCAGCTGACCTGCAAAGCCCTAGATGACCAATAGCATGATGCTCTATGCTACTACTTCTTTTTCTCCAAACTCCTAATGCCTTAGGATCATTTTTGTGCAGTCCAGCTTCTCCTCAAGTACTTGAGCCCAGAGATGGATGAAAATAGTGTATTTTTTAAGGATACTGGAGGATTCAGGAAGCTGAAGTGAGGTGTTCCTGGGATCCAATAACAAGTGAGACACGTGGATCTGCTGGACTTCATGCTCTCCAAATGAGGGTTTCCATGTTTATCTATGATTTAAAACAGCTTTTCTAATCTATTGTGTACCTCACAATCTGAACAAAACATAAACCAGAGGCAAGTTTGAGAGCCTCGTTGTGTATTTTGGGGTAGTGTTTTAGGGCATGCTACTGGCAGATTATCTTCTGAGGTAATTTAGAAAGCCAGAAGGTACAATTTTGTTTGCTCAGTGAGTCTGTTACTGAAGGTCACTTTTTGGTCTTCTGATGAATTCTGCTGTCCATGTCTCTGACGTTACCGCCTGGTAGTCCAGGCTGCTAGCTGAAGTGGTAGAAGCCATGGTTCTAGGTCTTGCTGGGTGTTTGCTTACACAAATTGGATAGGTTGGTAATAACATAAAGGAGAAAGCTAATTCAAAAAAGGCACTGCCTGGTATTTGGGATACTTTTCTGAGATCTTAGAGCATGAACTGCTTATAAACATGCATTGGGCTTTATCATAGAATCACAGAATGGTTTGGGTTGGAAGGGACCTCAAGGATCATAGAGCTCCAACCCCCCCTGCCACAGGCAGGGCCACCAACCTGCAGGCCTGGATCTACACAAGGTTGCCCAGGGCCCCATTCAACCTGACCTTGAACACCCCCAGGAATGGGGCATCCACCACCTCTCTGGGCAGCCTGTTCCAGCCCCTCACCACTCTCTCTGAAAAAAACTTCCCCCTAATATCTAATCTAAACCTTCCTTCCTTTAGCTTTAATCCATTCCTTCTTGTCCTGCCATTGTCTATATCATTGGTTATTTATCAAATCCTGCCTAAAAAAGATCCCTTACTATGCCTGTAAAATCAAGTGCAGTCGTGTTGCTGGATCTCTGAGACGATGTACCTCACTGACCAATGTCATTTTGTTTTGTCCTTTACATACCCACCTGAGTGCATCTGCCTCTGGTCTGAAAGTGCAGACAGAGATCCTTTTGTCAGCGTAGCAGGAGCTGCTGGAGGGTGAGGTGCTGTTTGCTCATTATCACTCTTTATTCGCAGTTAACTGCCCCCACGGTGCAGATACAGCCAGTGGACTGTGCACCTAGTTCCTCATTCCTCAGTGCAGAGTCCATATTTAATTTATTTAGCTGTTGGAAGTGTGGAAAGCTAACTTAGCTGACTGGTCTACAGTAGATGAGGAACAGGTATCACACACACATGGCTACAACTTAACTGGAGGCCAGCACCAGGCACCAGCAGGACAGCAATGGCAGCTGGGAGCTGTAATCTCTTAAAAGCAGTGCAGCTGTCTGCCAAGTGTTAATGTGGTTATACTGTGCTCTTCTACTCTAAGTCCTTGGAGGTGGGGGTTGCCTTTTTGTTCTGCCCTTGTATTGCACCTAGTAGCATAGAGTTCAGGTTCACAACCATACCCTAAGGTAGTGACAATAAAAAAACCCTCTCTTAAATAAGCAGAGCAGGGATTTGACTTTGAATCTTATCTGAGTATCCTAACCAGGAGGCAAATGTTAGGGCCTTAATATCTTCCATTTAAGTTTTTTTAATGATGTTTCCAACAGGAAACTATTTAACTTGAAAATTCCTTGTAACAGCTAATGTGCCACCCAGTACTAGGTCAGTGCTAGTTAAATACTCTGTCACCAAAATGGTAGGAAATATAATGATATTTGAATATATACATATATATATTAATTTGTGAACAGTGAAGAAAAAATTTACATTCTTACCTGCTGCTGCCAGGAGGAAGACACTGATGCTGCAGTTTTTCTCCCACAGGAACAATACTTATATAGAGATGTCATTTTTCTGATCAGAAATAACACAGAGAGTGTTTCTCCACATTTGCCATGTGCAAAATATCTTTGATTCCAGCTTTTCAAGGCTTCACTTCCAGTGAAAAAAAAGGTCATTATAATATGTAAGGTGACATAACACTTTCACTGGAGCCCCATCTACTATTTTAGTGTCAATTTTACAGGTGCATAAAAGTAAAGGAACCTTTACACAGTCTGGGATATTTGACTCACAAATAAGCCATAGCTGGCCAGGTCTGATTCTAAAAAATTAATTTAGAAACTAGGTGGTAAAGACTAATGGAATGACTTCCAGCAGTTGTGGGATATAGCATTTATTTTAATGTGTTGCTGTTTTATGGCTTCACACACTGCCTTTCATTGAAAATAAACATTTGTTGAACTATTCCCACTCCAGTTAAGAGCAGTTTATTTTCTGTAACTTCAGTCTAAGTCTATTAATATAAAGCAGATAAGCACAGCGTAACATTCTTTAGGGCAAATTTAATTGTGCTGTTTTATATAATGCTTAAGGTGATAAAAACACAAGAGTTCCTTAATTTAATGTCAGAAAACCTCTTTGGTGTTCAGGTAAGAATGAGGCATGTGGTAGTGTTAAAATCAGTTCTTTACAGTATTAAATTTTCAATTATAGCATTGTGGGAATACTTCAAGGAAAATAAAAATTGCATCAGCTCACACTGTAGAGTCCTCATATAATTGGTCCCTTATTTTATGTGTCATATAGCAAGAGCAGCCAGAATTCTGGGTTAGAAAAATGCAGTGATACAAATGGTACAAAACCAAGTAACAACTCGCAGTGCCAATCAGAGTACTGGCTCTATTTCTAGCTGCTTATTAAGATTAATAGTAGGGTGCAAAAAATATCACCTGGATCTTTGAATATCAAATAATGAGTTAAAACCTTGTTTTCAGTTGGAACTGTTTACAGCCTGAGTTGCTGTCATTCTACACAACCCAAGAAAATCACTGCATGGAACACCACTGAAATCCTGTACGTGGTTACCTGCCCAGTTTGAGCCTCATACAAAAGTAAAATTTCAATTTAATGTTGAATTTCAAGCCTGTGAATGTAATTAAAACTTAATGTTGGAAGTAAAGGGGTACCACTGCATATATGTTGGCAAATGCAAACTTTGGGGGCAGGGGTAGGAGAATCATTGCATCGTAAGAAAACAATCTTACACTACAGCATTAATACGCTTAAGCATTTCAAGGAAACAAGCTTTAAGTGCTACTTATTGTAACAGATTGGAATGTGTAGACTTACAGTATTAGATAGTAGTAATCTCCCCAGTGCAAGGCTGATTGCATGGGTAGCAAGAGTTGGCTAATCCTTTTTGGCCAATGGCATAAAACAAGGATTAGTTTTTCATTTACTGCAACTGAGTGGGTCATTAGGATCCAAAGACACTAATGAGCCTGAACAGGCAATTGGATTGTGGTTTCAAAGTTATGGGCTAGTTTAAAAGGAGATGATTGTGTCTTTTAATGATTGCAAATGTGATGTTTCAATGACCTTTTCCTGAAAAAAAAATGAATGAAGGCTATAACCATGGAACACAAACCTGGAAAGATGACTTTTTCTCTAGGAACTGGAGTTGTTGCCAGATTCATTGCCTTAGAGGCTGAATGGCTCATTTAGAAATATCTCTCTGGCCTTACTTTTATGTTCTGCTCTTGATGTCTCCAGAGTTGACACAAGTCACATGCAATCAAGTCTATATTCCTGGTGGACAGGCACTGTCCTAATATTCTCTGACTCACACCCAGGTTGTTTGCAGCTCAGCAGTTCTGCTTCCAGACACATCACTTTGTGTTCTGATGCTAACATCTTGCTGAGAAATTGCCTCTTGGCACGTTGTTTCTTGAATCCTGTACCTTGCTTGATTTGATGTGAAGATGATGCTCTTTTTAGCACTTGCAACACCTTATCTTTGGAAAGGTAAAATTTTCCCTCCACCTTGCTACATCCCAGATTTGCCTCTTTTTGGAAATACCTTGAATTCGGCAACGATGAGTTGGTTGCATTTGGTTTCATTCATATCAAAGGATCTTGCCAAAAGGGTATGAAAGAAAATATCAAAGGATGGATATTTCCATGTTGATAGAATGCTTAAACATATACTGTATGACTGTTATGTCAAAGTTATATTTCCCCCTAGGAGAAACAATGTCAAATGTTTCAATAACATGAACTTAATCTTCTGTATTGTACAACAGTCCATAAGGCAACCATAAAATTATTTCACACAGTGCAGAACTTACTCCACAGTCCTTTGAGACATGGGTGGGGAAATTCAGGGAAGAAAGTATAGGGCTAAGTAAGAAAAAAGTTTTCTCTAGTGGGGAACCAGCTGTTATGACTGGTGGGAAGCTTGGTAGCTGACAGTCCATACTGAAACTCAGCTTGGAGCTTGCAGTTCTTATCTGCTCCTTTCTGCCTTGAGCTAAGCACGGTCCCTTGCTGCTTTTCTTTTTTTCTTGAGGCACATGTTTGGCTGGTTTTACTGTTTCCACAAAATGCCTGGTGCTCATCACAGATTGGTGATGTTTCTCACTGCTCAAAGGGCTCATGTCCAGAAACTATGGGTATCAGAAGCGATGAAAAATGTTTCTTAACCATTATCCACAAAATACTTTGTAAGCAGTATTCCCATTGCATTTCAAGGAGCTGTGAAACCTTTGCAGCACTCTAGCCATTACTCAAGCAGGACTGCTGTGCACCACAATGTCAAATCATGCATCATGGGTTGACAAATGTCAGTGGATACAAGCCATACGTCAAGGTGAGTGTTTGCCTTGGGAATCTTGCCCCAACCACTCTACCAGTCATGTCTCACTGCTACGTATATTGAAGGAGTTATCATGTGCAGCTGCATGCTTCTTCTTCTCTCTCACAGTTGGAAGTGGCTCTCAGAAATGATTACCAGTGCCATCTTAGGGGTGAGATGTTGCACTAAGGCCCTGACCACCTATGCTCACTGCAGACCCATTGCTTCCCACTGTTGCTGCTTTGTTCAAAGAAAAGCAATGCAGAACACGGCTTCTTGATTTTTATTTTTCTTTCCCATCTCAAACTAATACTTGTGACTCATCACTGGAGGCCAAAGAGCAGTAGAGTTCTGATAAAAAAAAAGATATAAATCACAGATTATATTGAAACACTGAATTTCAGAGGTGTTGTTTAAACCCACCTACCCATACAGAGCACTTCAAAGAAGCTGATTCTTTGAAGTAGGTCATGACTTCATGTAAACTTCCACTTTGCCTTGGATTGTGCTCTTACCAGATTTCAGAAAAAACAGCTGGGGTTGTTTTCTAGCACAGGAGAAGCACATGGATGGAGAAAACAGTGTGGTAGCTCTTGGATAGATTTTTCTGCTGTAGGCTAACTCCACAGACTGAGAGCTGCAGGAGTGGAGTTTGGGGTGGTTGATGTTGTTGCTGCACAAGCTTGTAATTCTCCATCGCCAGTTACAAATGAAGATACTATAGTAGTGACTCTAATGGCAGTCTGCTGAGTGCCTGTTGCCACATGCAGTAAGATTAGCTTTATTACCACTTGTAAGACGGAGATCTTTCTAAATGACCAATTGTGACAACATTTTAAAGAATTGTTAAAAAAGTCAAGAATTTGATGGACATAAGAGGTTAATTGTCCAAACTGCTCCTTTAAATAGATATTCTTGGTTTTTATCAGTAGGACACTTGGAATGTGTTGCACTGGAACTATAGCTCTGCCTTAGGCCATTATATTGCCACATTATCATAATCACTGAGTCTCATAATCCTCAGTAACATCCCAAACTGAGTTTGGGGTCAGATTTTCCACAGGCCTGCAAGCAGCATCACAAGCAGAAATAGAACTACAGAATTTCACAAATAGCTCAGATCTTCAAAATCTGTTGCTTCTGCCTGAACTACTGGACTGTCTATGAGTATGTAAAGGCTGGAGCACCTCTCCTGTGAAGACATGTTGAGAGAGTTGGGCTTGTTCAACCTGGAGAAGAGATGGCTCCGGGGAGACCTTAGAGCCCCTTCCAGTACCTGAAGGGGCTACAGAAAAGCTGGAAAGGGACTGGTTACAGGGACAGGGTGTGACAGGACAATGGGGAATGGCTTTAAACCAAAAGAGGGGAGATTTAGATTAGGTGTTCGAAAAAAATGATTCACTATGAAGGTGGTGCCTTCCAACCCAAACCATTCTATGATTCTACAACATTTCTCTCTGTGCCTGCCAACAGTCATGTTCCCAGCAGCTACACATTCACATAAACCGATTAAAATTGTTAGTGGTAGAGATATTTCTGCAATCATTAAGGGACTATAAGAAGTTGGGGTTTGTTCCTGAAGAATCAGAAACATTTCATCAGAGTGATGACATCTCCATCAACTCCCTTTGTACATGAGGCACCTGTAGGTTTGGCCTAAATTCAATGTGCTGCCCAGGTCATGACTATAGCCAGTGTTTGCTGGGGTGCAGGAGAGCTGTGCATGCCATCTGATCCTGTCCCTATGCTGATTTAGCAGAAGAAGGAAGGCACAGATGATCTAAACCCAAGAATTCCTGTGTTGCCAAAATTGCTTCAATGTTACCTTGGGCATCTCTGTGACACACAGCAAAAGCAAAGGGTTGAGGCATTAAGTCTTTTTTGGGATGCAGATCACACCTTCACTGCAGCGTGGGGCTGGCAGCAGCACACGCTGCTTCGCGTGTTGCTGGCAGCCAGCTCACGTATTGGGGTGTCAATATTTTACACAGAACATTTTACATCACAAAAAGAAAGATGCTCCAGTGGACACTTGTATGTATTTCAGCTCCCTTTGTTGAGTTTTATCTGAGCTGACACTGCTGGAATAAAGTAGATTGTCAAAGGCTGGGCAGAGTGCTTTTATCATTTGCAAGTATTGGCAGAAAGTAAAATAATGATTCAAATTTCTGTTTTCTGTCTTTTGTGGCTTACATTGTCAGTTATGGTGATGATTTTGACAAGGGAGTGCTGCTGGGTTAGTGATTTCTTCCAGAGCTTCAGAAATAGTTAAGTTATCTGTTATTATCATCATATCAAGACTGACAGTTGATGGTCAGTGCTTAGATATTGTCTTTGTAAATTACAAAAGATGAAATTAGGAGCAGCAGATGCATCTCTCTGCTTTTATAAGGTAAATTCCATAGGATTATGCCATGTAAAATTGGTATAATTCTTGGTACTTGTTCAGTTGTGCAGAACAAGTTCAGAGAATTGTGTTTTGCCATCATAAAGCAGGGAAGATAAAAATACTATTCTGAGCAAATCTCTTAAAAATACTCAGGTTTTGGAAATACTGATTTTTCTCTGCATGTTTCTGAGGGGAAGTTGTTATTAGAACAACCTTGTAATTAGAGCCAGTGTATGCTTCTATTTGCTGGTTTTGTAAGGTATTACCATCCAGTGATGCTAACTCTGTGGTAGTTTTATACCTAGTGATCTACACAGGTTAAATTTCCCTAGCTGAAGCACTAATCCTTATAATTAGAAAGTTCTAGCATTGAGGGCTGTAATATTAATACTCTTTAATTAATATTCCAGGATATAAAAAAACACCCCAACAACTGAGAGAACAGCAAAGTTTAAATATTGATGTCATGATTAATGTTTTCCTCATATGACTAAATGATACTTAACAAACTCTTTCTCAGTGAGGGTGACAGAGCCCTGGGACAGGCTGCCCAGGGAGGTGGTGGAGTCTCCTTCTCTGGAGATATTCAAGACCCATCTGGACACCTATCTGTGCAGTATGAGCTGGGGAGCTGCTTTGGCAGGGGTGTTGGACCCAATGATCTCTCGAGGTCCCTTCCAACACCTATGATTCTGTGATGCTGTGATAAGTATCAAGACATATAGCTATTTACATATGTACAGCATTATCCTGTAATTGCAATGTAGATATGTGGAATTATGAAGTATAACCAGTGTGGCAATGGTATTGGCAAAAGAAAACAGTAATCACTGCTAAATAATTTTGATAAATATGGCTGAGATTTCAGGAACTGTGTAATAAATAGAGTAATAAAAGTTAGTTTTATGCAACCATCTGCTCCTAAATGAAAACCAGGTTGGCTTTCTTATTTGCTGTATGTGTGAGCTGGATAAACTTTGTATAAATATTCCTAGTTGAGAAAATGTCATAGAATCACAGAATGTGTACGGTTGGAAGGAACCTTTAAAAGCCATCTAGTCCAACCCCCCTGCAGTGAGCAGGGACATCTTCACTAGATCAGGTTGCTCAGAGCCCCATCAAGCCTGACCTTGAATATCTCCAGGGATGGGGCCTCCACCACCTCTCTGGGTAACCTGAGAGGTAGTGATCTACTGAAGTAGTGATTGACTACCCTCATACTGAAGAAATTTTTTTCCTAATATCCAACCTAAATCTATGCCTTTCTAGTTTAAAAACTATCACCCCTGGTCCTAGTGCTACAATAAAATTAAATAATAAAATAAATTCCTACATATCTGCTGTAACAACTGGAAAGATTGATTTGGTAGCAAACCTTCCTATTCTCCATCAGTGAAAGCAAGTGTGTGTCTGAATGTAGTTACAGCTGGGAGACCTATGTAGCAATTACCATTTATGTTACAGGAATGCCCACAGGCTTCAGCTTCATTTAGGGCTGCACAATGAGAGGGAATCCAAGCCTTAAACGTTTTACAATTTAAAAAGGCTGGACAGACAATGATGGGCTGGATCATAAAACGCCAAGTGCTTCCCAGAAGTGCTGAACGTGTTGAGTTTCCAGTAAAGCCAATGGAAGGTAAGATTGTTCTGGGCTCCCTGGTATAAAAAGGACAGGGATCTCCTGGAGAGAGTCCAGAGAAGGGCTATGAAGATGATTAAGGGCCTGGAACATCTATCCTATGAGGAAAGGCTGAGAGAGCTGGGGCTGTTCAGCCTGGAGAAAAGAAGACTGAGGGGGGACCTAATCAATGCTTATAAATATCTTAAGTATGGGGTGCAGGGGGAATTGGCCAGCCCCTTTTCAGTGTCTGTGGGGACAGGACAAGGGGCAATGGCTGCAAATTGGAGCACAGGAAGTTCCACACCAACATGGGGAGGAACTTTTTCCCAGTGAGGGTGCCAGAGCCCTGGGACAGGCTGCCCAGGGAGGTGGTGGAGTCTCCTTCTCTGGAGATATTCAAGACCCATCTGGACGCCTATCTGTGCAGTATGAGCTGGGGAGCTGCTTTGGCAGGGGGGTTGGACCCGATGATCTCTCGAGGTCCCTTCCAACCCCTACAACTCTGTGATTCTGTGATTCTGCGATTTTGTGATTGCTTATCACCTCTCAGTATCAGTCAGTCTGCTCCATCAAGTCTATAAGACTCATTAAAATAACAATATCAACTAAAATAATAAAGAACAATAATAATAAACACCCTCTCTCCAGGAGTTTTAATAGCATTTGCAGAGGGGAAAGAGCCTTAAAGGGAATACTAGGTACTTGGAAACTGGTTGTCAGAGCAGAATTCCTCTCTTTGGCCAGGTTTTGCTAGGATGTCTCTGGAAGGCACTGTGCACCACATTCAAACCAGGCCATTTCCACTAGATCAATGTTACTGACAAGCCATGCTCTGAGCAGAGTTGTCATCAAGGACTTAAGCGGGGAGAAATTTATAAAATCTGAAAAACAGCAGCTTTCAGAGTGTTGAATGTCCTTCCAAGTGCATGTCAGTCTAGAAAGATGATGTAAGAGCAGATCTGATGAGGGAAAGTGAGGCAAACAGCGAGAAGGGAAAAGTCACAGGAAAGGTCTTTGGTATCAGGGACAGACTGACAATTAATGCCTGAGATAAAACACAGTTATTCTTTCTTACCCCCAGCCTGTATGTAAGAACACATGTAAGATTAATCACGGTCTGCATGCTCCAGTGCATTCAGAGCTGGATTTGAGCCAAGGAAGGTAGATCTGCAGCACGGTGTGCATAGCCCAGCATTTAGTGTGATTTATGGTATCACAGCGGTGCAGCAGTAGTCAGTGTGCAGGCTGGTATCAGTCAGCGTCACGATACCGCAGTCAACAGCATTATGGTGTCAGGTAAGTGGCCTGGGAAGGCGACCTTGTTTTTCCTGTAGTAAATACCATCTCTGTTTGGGTTCTTTTTATTGTCATTACTACAGTCGGCGTTACAGCTTCTGGCAGCTGTTGTGGGAGGCAGAAAGAAGGCCATCCATATGGCGCTGCATATCGTATCCAAGGCGCCTTGCGTTGGGGAAGGTTCTTACAAATGTCACCGGTGGGTCATTTAAGGCCTGGTTTTATTTCAGCAGAGTCAATGGGGATTTTGGCGTTTATTAGTAGGAGCAGAATCAAAACCTTAATCCCTGGCGATTCTGTTTGTATTACATTATACGCAGAGCGTCACAGATGTGCACAGTATACTCTGAAAAACACAGGGTCATATGCTGCTGTCACCTGCTCTCCTCAACAGTGGGACCGAAGCCAGAGCCAGCCTGCAGACGGGCAGGCTCGGGCCACTGTTTCAGGCCACCGATTTCATTTATTCCATTGCCTGTGAGAGAAAACAAATTTTGGGGAAGGGGATGTGATGCACTAAACTTATTTATGCCCCTCCCCCCCCCAGTCTCACTGCTGGTGAGCTCTCAGGAGGCTGAGACCATCACTTGGCCAGATGCAATGCTGGTTGCTGTGACTGTGGTGAGATCTGGAGCAGAATGACAGACACAAACCAAGTGAAAGGGAGGGCATTTAAAGAGAGCTTGAAGCAGGGTAGGACAAGCAAGAAAACAGAAATAAGCAAGAAGCAGAGTATCAGAAAAAAAACAGGATCACAAAGCGTGAAGGAAGAACAATAGGTGGGAAAACAGATCCCAAAATGGGTTCTGTTAATTCCAGCTGAGTCACTTTTCTTTGACCCAAAAGCTTTACTCCCCCAGTGTCTCCTTCCTGCTGTGCCTTGGCTCCAGTGAGGATGTGGCCGACTACTGCTAGACAGGGACCTCAGCTTTCTTACTGCTTTTGTAGCTTTTGTTAGCACCTCAATGGCCAATTACATCAACTTAGATGGGCAGTGATCTGAGGTGATGCTGAAGTAAAGGCACAGCTAGTAAAACCATTGCTGAGAGGGGCAGTAGCAAATTTGGAAATCACCATGCAGAAATGTCTACCCCTGTTTGTGCTTTGACTTGCCTACCCACCCCCCCACCCTTGGCCCCCGTTGTACGAAGTACCAGCCCTGGCATGTAGTGCTGCCACACTGGCCTGGTTTGACCATAGCATAAGTACCTTTTCATTTGGTGTTTGCTCACAACGGGCCTGGTTGTTCAGCAGCGTTGACCTCAATGTCCCCAAGAGGTTGCTTTTTCTTTGTGAAGTGGGCTGCACTTAATCCAGGTGCTGCTCTGGCCTGACAGGCTCTGCTAAAATTGATTTCTGCATGTGGGCTGCTTGCACTCTGAATGAACAGGACTAGTGTCTGGCCAGCTGCTGGGATATGCAGTCAGGAATGCACGGATGCTTAGAGCATCGTGGATGGAGGATGCCTGCACTGCTGGGGTGGGAGATTTGTGATGGAGGGAGCTGATCCTCTGAACTCAGAACCTTCTCTGTCTCCTTGTGATGGCTAGAAGTACCAGCTCATTTCAGCAAATGAGTTTCTAGACAGAGTTCTCCAAAAACAGTGATATTTATCCTATGATAAATTTGTTTCATATGATGAGTCTGAAGCCAAGTGACAATGGAGTCTGGTTACATCCCTGATACTTTCTCAGAGCCTTGGAAAGTAGAGCAAGGGCAAAGTGTGTGCTGCTTTTCAGCTGTGTTCCTTTTACAGCATGGTATAATCACCACTCACACACTCCTGTGGCTGGGAGACCTGGCTGTGATCTGCAGGAACACTATCTCCAGAAGCTGAGCATGTGCAAACACAGGCCCACACACACCAACAATCAGCAAGGCAGTCCCTAATCCACACGCCCCTCTGTTATCAGCCTCTTCCCCAAGATGTGGCACTAGTGCAGGTGTAAACAAGCTGCTGGATGAATGGATGAATGGAAAGCCACTAACAGCCCTGTGTATTAGCTCCATTAAACCCATTTCTCCTTAGAACAACCATAAATGTGGTGTTACCATTTCAGGGGCTGGTCCTATTATATTAAGGTCAATGGTGAAGCTCCTAATTTGTTTCATTAAGCCTCCAGAGAGATGGATCTGTCATGGGGCAAGTCACTGGTCTTCCTGGATGTTTGTTTTCAGTGGGTAAAAATTAACATGTTAACAATGGCATTGTCAGCATCATTATTGTTTTGATGTCCTACAAGGTCTATAAGAAGAGATTGTGTCTTTAATGAGACTGAGTGAGTGGGGGGAAAAGCCAACTTAGTTAATTTGGCTTAGCTTCATTGGTGATGGTGCATCTTCTGGGTTGTTTATTCTGCAGATTGAACAGGGAGTGATTAATCTCTCCCTGGGAGTGCGATGAGCGCCGCTTTCAAAAAGGTTTTGGTGGCTGAACATGTAGTCATGATTCTGATAGAACTGAATTGTGATCTTAGTAATACAGAATCACAGAATTAGAAGGCTGGAAAAGATCTTCAAGATCATCAAGTCCAACCATTGCTGTCCTATGCTAAACCATATCCCTAAGTACCTCACCTACCCTTTTTTTAAACACATCCAGGGAAGGTGACTCAACCCCCTCCCTGGGCAGCCTGTTCCAGGCCCTGACAACTCTTTCAGAGAAAATTATTTTCATAACATCCAATCTGACCCTGCCCTGGTGCAGCTCAGTGCCATTTCCCCTTGTCCTAGCTCCTGTCACCTGGCTGAAGAAATCATCTCCCACCTCTCCACAACCTACAGGTAATTGTAGGTGGTGATAAGGTCCCCCTCAGCCTCCTCTTCTCCAAGCTAAACATCCCCAGCTCCCTCAGCCACTCATAAGCATGACTCATCCCAGGTATTTCCATGAGAGCAGACCCATGAGAGCAGGCCCTGCTTCTCCACCGATGCATCCAGCCCATCTCATTGACTTTGTCTCTTTCTGTTCCTGTTCCATCTTTCCATACTTTGGAAGCTTCTCCTGCTCCTTCAGAAAGGCTGAACATGTAATTTTCAAAATTGATTCCTGTGTCCAGCACGGGGTGTGTGTGCATGTGTGTTTGTAAATGCCTCTGTGTATTTATTTTCAAGGTCTTACCTGAAAACATCTTCTCTCCCCATGATTAGTATCTGCCATGCTACAGTGCTGTCTACAAGGGTTGTTCACAATGACTCTAAGGTGAGAAGTCAGGGGTGGTAGCACTGGAGGGGAGCACCCAGGGTGCTGGTGCTGAGTTGGTGTTTAAGGCTGTACAGGAGATGGAAGGGTTTATGGCAAGTTTTGAACATTGTGAAATATTCCCTTTCTTCTCTGTTAGAGCAGGGGAGTACTTTTCCTTAAGGAAGGTGATTTATGGATGTCTGGGGTCAGTTGAAACACTTTTATTTCAAGTACCTAAAAGCTAGATTTCCTTAACAGTGTACAAAATATAAAAAGCTGAAATGGCAACCTGACAACCAGGTTCTGTGACTCTGGCCAGACCTGGTAAACCTTTCAGTAGAGATGGAAAATGAAATATTCCAGCTGATGTTGGCTTCATTCATATCTCACTGACCAGCTTTTCTTGCAAAGCAATGTGAGAAATACTTAGATTTCTCACACAAAACTGAGATTTGTCAGGAGTATGTGTACCCTTATCTCACTCTGAGCTGTCTGCTCTGGGTGCTGCTCCAATTTGCTCTCTAGGAGAGGAACAGTGTCCTTTGACCATGGCTGAGTGTTGGCTGCAGAGGCAGCAGAGGAACAGCTCTTCTTGCCTGTGAAAATGTAGATCCCTGGCAGTGTAGGACATTTTAAATTTATTTATGACAAAAAATGCTTCTCATTGCCAGTATTGGGTAGCTGTGCCTAGGATCTGTGACTGCCTTGTTGCAGTACTGAAAAAAATAGATTTTTCCATACCTTTAACATCACATTCATAGGACATTTAGTGGGAATAAATATAGCAAAGCTGTGCTGAGCTTTTAGCTCCAAGATCTGCAGGTGACAACCTGGTAAAAGCAATTGTAAACTTTGGTTGAGAAAATTTGGGTTTGTTTTGGGTTTTTATTCACCAGGGACAGTACCTGGTGAATCATAGAATCATAGAATCATAGAATGGCATGAGTTGGAAGGGACCACAAGGATCATAGAGCTCCAACCCCCCTGCCACAGGCAGGGCCACCAACCTCAGGCCTGGATCTACACAAGGTTGCCCAGGGCCCCATCCAACCTGGCCTTGAACATTTCCAGGGACGGGGCATCCACCACCTCTCTGGGCAGCCTGTTCCCACTCTTTCTGTAAAAAACTTCCCCCTAATATTCAATCTAAACCTTCCCTCCTTCAGCTTTAATCCATTCCCCCTTTTCTTGCCATTATCTACCCTTTTAACAAGCTGATTCCCCTCCTGTTTCTCTGCTCCCTTCAGGTACTGGCAGGCTGCAATGAGGTCCCCCTGCAGCCTTCTCTTCTCCAGGCTGAACAAGCCCAGCTCCCTCAGCCTCTCCTTGTAGGGCAGGTGCTCCAGCCCTCTAATCATCTTTGTGGCTCCTCTGACCCCTCTCCAACAGTTCCACATCTTTCTTGTATTGGGGGCCCCAGCTCTGGACACAGGACTCCAGATGAGGCCTCATGAGGGCAGAGTAGAGAGGGACAATCCCCTCCCTGTCCCTGCTGTCCACCCCTCTCCTGATGGAGCCCAGGATACCATTGGCCTTGCGAGCTGCAAGAGCGCACTGCTGGCTCATGGTAAGTTTCTCATCCCCTGTGACACCCAGGTCCTGGTGAATCTGGTGTAGATGTCCCCTGGTCTTTCTAAAGCCATTGGTAGGAAAAGCCAACACTGTTCAGCTGGATGTTTTACAAAAGATGTATTCATGCTGGAGCTCTAACCTTCCTGAGCACGACCATCACCTCTCCTCTGTATTGGGAACTGCTGTAGGCACTGCTGGCATGATCCTAGTCACATCAGCTGGCCTCTCTAGCATCAGACTGATAGAACAAGTCCCCTATCTCCCTAAAAATCTAGATGGAACATATACACCCATCTCATTGTACAAAGTTAAATAAGCTTTTTTTGGAGAAGAGAAGGCTCCAGGGGGAACCTTATAGCAGCCTTCTAATCCTGTAAGAAAGCTGGGGAAGAACTATTCAGGAGGGCATGTAGCAACAAGACGTGGGGTAATAGTTTTAAACTAGAAAGGTGTAGATTTAGATTGGATATTAGGAAAAAATTCTTCAACCTGAGGGTGGTGAAGCACTGGCACAGGTTGGCCAGAGAGGTGGTGAAGGCCCCATCCCTGGAGACATTCAAGGTCAGGCCTGATGGGTCTCTGAGTGACTTGATCTATTGGAGATGTCCCTGTTTACTGCAGGATGGTTAGACTAGATGGCCTCTAAAGGTCCCTTCCAACCTCATGCATTCTATGATTCTATGAAACTCTTTATATAAAATCCATTAAAGATCACAATGTGCCCTTAGATTGTATCTCTGTGCCTTTGATTATTCACTGCTTCATTTGATCAGAGAAGGTATCCTGATAACCCTGGGGGTATATTTGACTGACTCATCTTTCTTTACTCCAGTGGAAGTACAGATCACCCAGCATTCAAACCTCAACCAGAGAAAGCAGAAAAAAAACCCCTCAGTTGCCATCACATCCACCAATTACGATTCACAATTGTTTGACTATTTCCTCCTATATCACAACAATCATCCCTTCTGCCAGAGACTGTGCATTTCTTAGACCACATCCATCAACCCATTGGCATTGTTTCCAAGACCAGCTCACCTCCAACATGTGCAAAGCAAACCAGATTTTGATCTACTTTCCTTATGTTCCGTGAGTGTGCACATGACATAATTTAAATAAGCTTATCCTGCTCAGAAAGAAAAAAAAAACATTCCTACCACAGTTTAGGTAAACCAAGCAATTATTCTGTTACTAAGTGTAATTAATGCCTAATGATTTGCTTTGATTAATAGGACAATCAGCATCTGCTCCTAGAAATCGGGATTAGTAACCCAAGCCGTCTTGAATATTAGAAGGCAGAGGGTTCTTTTGTACTAAAAATCTCTTCTTCCATGTTCATCTCAAAGCAGAAAAGAAAAGCCCTGTGCTACATTCTAAAAGGAGAATAAAAGGGAAGTATTTTTTGGAAAGAAACTAGAGGAAACTTTATAATGTCTCCATGAATTTGTGGGTTTGAGTGTAATCCATGTGTCTCTGTCCTTTAAGAAAGAAATGACTTTGATCTAATTCTCTGACAATTTTCACAGGCAAATTTACAGCCAAAGCATTAAAGATTTTGCATCTTCTAGGTAGTAAAGGTATCTCATTTAAAAGAAAGTTGAACTAAATATCAATGTAGATTTGATATTTCTGTGTAGCTGGTTGCTGCTAAACATCCCCTCAGTTTAAGAAACAACAGGGTGGCAGTTTTTAGAACTAATGATTATTTTTCTAAATCTCCTGATTAGTTTCTTCTTTCTTTTTTTTTTTCTTTTTCTTTTCTGTATGGCTGAAGAATTACACTGTACAATGAAGCTGCAAGGCTAATCATTCTTTATCATCTTCTATTGATCCTAAAGATAGAGATGGAGTGCGGTTAGATGCAAATGCTAATCCAATCGTATAACAGACATCCCCATATGGTTAGTCACTGGCTTTGCCTTAAGCCAATCAATAATCACTTAGATGAAGAAAAATAAATTTGGATTTTTTTTTGTGTGTGTGTGTGTGTGTGTGTGTTGTTGAAAGGTTGGTTGTCAGTCACTGGGCTCTGAATGCTGCATCTACCAAGTGATAACTGGGTGTTGTGGACTTCTCAGTCACTTCAACATCCACTCAAAACCAGTGCTTGCAATGGCTGGTAGATAACTTGGGAAATGGTTCTCATTGCTGGGATTACTGCAGAGCCAAGGACAGAATTAACTTGAGTCACATGTCTTGCTTCTAAAGGCCTTTAAAAGAGACTAAACACCTCATAAATGAGTTGGGTTTTCATTGTAATATAAACAAAAAATGTCCCTGAAGAAACAATGCCAGTGTGAGGCATTGAAGAGAGGAGGTGTGTGATGTAGGCTCACCTGGAGGCTTTTATTCTCCAGTCGGTGGTTGAACATTTCACAATGGAGAGTGAGTCCATAGTAGGCACCTGGTAAGCACTTGGTTTATTCTCTTCACTTTTGTGGAATGGATGCTTTTGTGGAAACGTTCATCTGCTCCGATATGCACAGCGAGGAGACGCCAGGATTTCACGTGGCTCTACTTCAGCCCCTCTCTGAGTTTCTTTAGTTGGAGGCTGTCTCTTGTGTTTGGCCCCAGGCTGTGCTTGTGTCCTCTGTACCAGTTCCACTGTGTCCAGAAACCATTTCAAATTCTCTTGGTAGGAATTTATGCTGCAATTGCAGAGGAACTCCGGCAGGTCAGGACTGATGGTGAAGGACCACGACTGATGATTAAACATTCCCTGTCCATTCAGTTTAATCCGGGGACCAATTCTCTAATCCTCAATATTCACAACAAACTGCTTTTACCCAGGTGGGAGCTGAAACAAAACCACTGCAATAAGCTGAAAATAGAACATTTAATACCTGAACATGTAAAGGAAGTAAGACACGCTGTGAGATGCCATACTTACTATGCATTAATTAAATACATTGTTTACTGAAAATTACCTCTTCCTTTGGCTTTATTTCCTCTTGGCTCATATCTTTACTCAGGTGGACTGTCTTATTTCATAAACCTGCATTGGTTACGTGCTTAATATTTCCAATTACCTCCATACCTTTTTCTTTTTCCTCCTATCTAACCTGGCTTCACCACACTTTTGAGATGGGCATTCCTGTTGCTTATCATGGTGCTGATATTCTGGATTTTATTTCATCTTCTGGAATCAAAGCTTCCCTGTCATCATCTTGTGTCTGTATGGAGGCCCAGAGACATGGTGCCTGAAACAGGACATCTACTCTCATCTCCTCGTTAGAACCAAGCTCTGCCTTCACTGTCTGTCTGTAATATTTTAAAACTAACGGGTGAGTAACCACAACCTCTTTGCTGTTGTGCAAAGCCCAGCTTGAAGCATTACTCCTTATACTGTGGACACATCTAGGCACCACCAGAAGGATGAATTGAGAGCTGAGCAAGCACAGTTGCTGCATTAAAGAGTGGGGACAGGTCTGCTCACAGTTAGCCTAATTCATATGAGCTGCACTACAATATACAGTCATTTCTGATCTGGAAGGTGTATTTAATCAGTGTCCTGGTTCTGGCCAGGCCAGAGTCACCCTCCCCAAGCAGCCAGCACAGCTGAGCTGAGTTAGCCCAGGCTCTTTTCCACACCACCTGACAGCAGTCCCCTATAAAAGAGGCTGGTTGGGGAGAGGTGCTCCTGGGTGTCTCCAAGGCAGTCTGAGTGCTCTTGTGTTCTGCAGCACTCTGTAATCCTCCGGTTGGGTAAGGTATTCTGTGCTATCACAGGGTGGGAGTGTAATTGCCTGTTACTGTTCTACTTTCACGGTGCTTTTGTCAGTAAGCTGTCCTTATCCCAGCCTATGGAGGCTCTGTCTCCTTCTTCTCTGGGAGTGAGAGAGCAGTGTGTGGTGCCCAGCCATTGTTTGGGGCTGAGCTATACCACACATGGGTGTCCTGGTGTTGTCTGGGATAGAGTCAGTTCTCTGACTATCAGCCGGCACACTGTTGTGCTTTGCCTTTAGGATGAAGATCATGGCGATAACACATGGAAGGGGGCTGGCTGGGGAGGATCTGGGGTGGTTCTGCCTGATTCTGGCATGGTCTGAGTTCTAGCTGAGCATCTGGGTGGTTGTTGGATCAGTAAAGTGCCTCGTGTTATCACCGCTGTGTAAATTCTGTTACAAGTCCTGTTGTTGCCACACAGCCCCACCATTTCACAGAATCACAAGGTTTGGAAGATCATCAAGTCCAGCCAATCCCCTCCTAATCTAAACTATATCCGTAAGTACCTCATCTACGCTCTTTTTAAACACATCCAGGGAAGGTGACTCAACTCCCTCCCTGGGCAGCCTGTTCCAGGCCCTGACAACTCTTTCAGTGAAAATTATTTTCATAACATCCAATCTGACCCTGCCCTGGTGCAGCTCAGTGCCATTTCCCCTTGTCCTATCTCCTGTCACCTGGCTGAAGAGACCATTACCCACCTCTCCACAACCTCCCTTCAGGTAGTTGTAGGTGGTGATAAGGCCTCCCCTCAGCCTCCTCTTCTCCAAGATAAACATCCCCAGCTCCCTGAGCTGTTCCTCATATGATTTGCCTTCCATTCCCTTCGCCAGCCTGGTTGCCCTTCTCTGGACTCTCTCAAGGACCTCAATGTCCTTCTTATGGACAGGAGCCCAGAACTGGACACAGTACTCCAGGTGTGGCCTCACCAATGCCGAGTACAGGGGCACAATTACTTCCCTAGACCTACTGCCCACACTGTTTTTGATACAAGCCAACATGCCATTGGCCTTCTTGGCCACCTGGGCACACTGCTGGCTCATATTCAGCCTGCAGTAGACAAACACTCCCAGGTCCTTCTCTGCCTGACAGCTCTCCAGCCAGTCTCCCCTCAGCCTGTAGCGCTGCAGACTGATCCAGACTGCATTGGAAAAGGGTGAAGCCCCTGAACACCTGGAGTAGATTGACAATGTCATCAGATGGGACAACATAGCAGAGGAAGTTTTTGAGAAAGGGAAGAAGGTAGTCCAAATCCTGCTGAAAAGCTGGTTTTCCCTGAAAATGAAGTCAGGCCAAGGCACCCGCACAGGAGGCCCAGTTTTTAAGACTAAAATGGCATGACAGATGTCGTCAGATCCCAATGGATGTGATCCATAAAAGAGCAGCTATGTCTCCACCAGTGAGCAAAAAGGAAACATGAGCTTTCCTCAATGTTGTGGCTTTCTGGTGAATGCATATTCTAAATTACAGCCTGACTGTAAGAAAGTCAGGCTCAGAAAGAGTAGAGTGACTCTGCACCAGGCCCTCTGCATCTGTATTTCTTGCACAGTGCCCATGTGCAGAAGTAGTCTATCTGCAAGCTGGATAATCTGCCAGGGGATAATGGCAAGGAAACAATGAATGCTCATAGTATATAACAACACATCAACACTTGTAGGTACTTTCCTCCAGCAGATCTTTAGAGAATCTAAGCACTAGCAGGTACCAAGAACTCATGACACCAGAAGTTATTGGTGAAAATTATTTCTAAGCCAGTATACTTTCTGCATGTAAAGTGGGAACCCATCAGAATTAACCTGCCTAAATGATGCCCTAAATCCAGCTCCTGGGCAAAGTCTTTCCCAGTATGTATTCTCTAGCTGGAAGATGAGGACCGTTTTGGTGTATGTTCTCCAGTAGGCCTCTGCATTCCTCCTTGCACTGTGGTCCATCTTTTTACCTGTCCTTGTGATTGGAGCTGCTTTTTGATTGGTCTTGACAGCAGTTTGAAGTGGGTGTTTTTTGTTCAGAAATGTCACCAGGAAGTGTATTAATGGAGAGATGCCAGAGGTATTAAAAGCAACAGAATCCCATGTTACAATGGAGATATATTGTGTATATTCCAGTGCCATTTTTGCAATATAAAAGCAGAGACAAAACACCTCCTGTGTTTCTTTCCTCCCTTGAATTCCATCTTTCACCACCCTATTCCCTTTGCAGATTGGTGAGCGGCAGTTGCTAAATATATGCATAATAGTGAAAACCACTACATAATACACTGCATTGAAAAAGAGTCCTGTCAGGCTTCTAGGTCAAGGGAAGGAATATCTCTTTCTTTCCTAGTTAGCTTATCTTCCCATTTGTCTCCTTTCTCTTTATGAAAGACCTGATGGGGAAGGTCTCTGGCTGAAGGAGCTATTCAGAAAAAGACCTGACATTTTGAATCAAAATTCAGGCTGCCTCCAAACATCGTGTCCCCAGTGCTATTAAACAATAATCAAGTATAATGAAATTCATATTTACTCCGAGGACAAAATGCATGCAGGTATTTCATTTAAGAAAACCCAGATAACTGTCTCAGAAAAGAAATCCAGGACAAATGTGTGTAAAATGGATCATTTGGGTATGGCATGAAAGCAAGCAGCGCTTGAATCGATGGTAGGAAGAGACAAGAACCAACAGCAGGCAGGAGCACAGATGTTTTCAGCCTTATTCTATAGAGGAATGCACAGATTCATGGGGACAAAGGCTTGGAAAGGGCCTCCTGTTTCACAAAAATCCACCACTGGTGTCACTAGCAGTTTGTGACAAATATCTCGGACACAGACCAGTCCCCACATGCCATCATTTCTGTTGTGTCATGCAGCATTGTGACATCAATAGCAAATTTAACACCTTTGGTGTGTTAAATTAACGCCTTCAGTATGTTTAATGCTTTTGTTGTGTGTCAGTGAGAACTTGGGTGACACAGGGGAGAAGATTTTACCCCGTGCTATGGGTAAAAGCAAAACGTTGTAGTCCTAAACTAATAGCAGGTGTCTGTCTCATCTCTGACACAGATTCCTTCTTGACCCCAAGCCTGTCATCAGTTTAACTCCAACTTTGTGATAGATCACCCTCTCCTTGAGAGGTTTCTTGGGAACAACAGAAGCATCAACTTAACTCACTTGGAAGTCTGTCCACATATGGGAGTTTCAGAAGGAGCTGGAGAAAACCAACCCAAATGTGGCAGTAGAGGTGGAAGAAAACTGTCCTTTTGGTGTCTTGCAAACAGTCAGAATTAGCAGCTAAGACCTAACAGAGAAGTGCTTTGGTGTGTGTATAAGGATACTAAAATGAAAATGTTGAAGACCCTTCATGGGAAGTGTGACCCGTCCCATCTCACGCGCATGCGTGTCTGTATCAAGCTCAAGGTTTAGGAGGCAAATCAAGAAGCAATAGGACTTGAGTGCTCGGGTTAAAAGGTCTTTGTTCTTGTGGCTTTGGCAGATGAAGTGATTTTGCCTGACAAAAATGGGCCACAGAAATGATCCAAGGGCTGGAGCACCTCTCCTATGAAGACAGGCTGAGAGAGTTGGGCTTGTTCAGCTTGGAGACGAGAAGGCTCTGGCGGAACCTTATAGTGGCCTTCCAGTACCTGACAGGTGCCTGTAAGAAATCTGGGGAAGAACTGCTCACCAGAGCAAGTAGCAATAGGATGAGGGGTAACGGTTTTAAACTAGAAAAGGGGAGATTTAGGTTGGATATTAATAAAAAATTCTTCAACCTGAGAGTGACGGATCATTGGAACAGGCTACCCAGAGAGGTGGTGGCGGCCCCATCCTTGGAGATATTCAGGGTCAGGCTTGATGGTGCTCTGAGTGACCTGCTCTAGCGAAGATGTCCTTGCTTACTGCAGGGGGGTTAGACTAGATGGCCTCTAAAGGTACCTTCCAACCTCACACATTCTATGATTCTATGACCTGCTGATTTCATCACCTCCTCCAGATGTCCCAGAGTCCTGGTGTGGACTCTGCTGCCATGGAAATTGTCACAGACCAAGCTCTCTCCAGCTCCCCTGACTACAGATAGAGCATCTGAGGAGCATCTCTTTCTGGGTGACTACTCTGTCACTATTTCTTAAAGCTCTTCTTTGTAAGGTTATTCCTGAGCTGTAAAATGATCATGTTGCAGCAGCCAGGTAGGAATTACTGGCGTGTGCTCAGGATTCCCAGGCAACTGTGTCAGGCTGTGATGGTGTTTGCCCTGTCAGTCATGGGTATGTAACCACAGAGGCCAATGAAAGAGCATAAAACCAAGCAGGTGAAAAAGGTCTTGGTATGTACGGTTTGCTGCCCTTCAGTCTGTCAGTAAAGAGACAGTCACGCTGCAGTTATTATTAGGAGCTCTAATTCAATGAGCTGGAACATCAAGGAGGACCAGGAGCAAAGCATTTAGGTGTTTGCTAACCTCATAAAAGATTGACAATTTGCAAAGGCCGTACCTGTCCCACACAAATTCACATGGTTTGCCATGTGGCCTCATATCCTACCGGTAGGAGCCATCTGCAAGCAGAGTTCTTCAGAAAGGGTGACAGTGAACAAGGGCAGTGCAGCTGTGAGGTGCTTCCTGGCCCACCACCTAACAGTGTCCTTGCAGCAGGGTGAGTGGGGCTACTCACAGGGGAATTATTGCCATGTGTATGATGAGATCTTCAGACTGTTGTTGAGTCAGGTGAGTCCCAGGTTGGTGGTAGCTTGTGGGTGACCAGAGTGGATTCTGCAGACTGCTGCTCAAAAGCAATGATCTACTGGGTTTCTACTGTTAAAATCATTATGTGAGGGTCTTGCTGTGGAGCCCAGTCCAAAGGCTGTATTCTGCTCTTGGGGATATGTATGCACAGCTCCCATCCATGCTGAACGCACCTGCCTGTTGCCTGGCATCAGGACATCCCAAGGCGGTAGAGCACTGCAGGAAGGTTCACCTTCTTCAGAGTCTGGATAAGAAATGTTATTGAGCTAAAGAAAACATCAGCATTGCTAGAACTACCCACTGTGCTTCCCGACAGAGCTGACTCCATCAGTTCTTGCCCCTGCCCTGCCTTCCCTGCTACAGGTCTAAAAACCCCCAGTGATACACGAATCTTCAAAGCTTCCAGGGGCAAAACTTTCCCCCGCAGCCTTCATCGCATCTCTCAGTCTCACGTTCACAAGTACAGAATTCATTGTATAATCCACACCCACTCAGCACAAAGACCATTCTTGACATCAGAGGAAAAGTTAATGTATGAAGAAATAAAAGAATATGTAATTGAGATTTCACCAGAGCAGAAAGGAGTGGAGAAATCTGCTGTCGCGTGTCATGCATCTCACTAACAGATACATATTCATTCTGCTTAAATGTATTCTGGTAGCTCTTATGTATTCCTTGTACTTCCTAACAATTATATCTGATCTCTTTGTTAGGGATGGAAAATGTAGACTTAATAAGATGTCAACAGACAAGGAGTATAAAGTAATTGCCCATTACGCTATAAATGTGTTATAATCATTTGCCAGAGGGAAAAAAGTCTAATTGAATGAAAACTCTTGATGGTTTCATTATGTTTCTATTAAAAGGCAGTCAGTCCTCCTGATCCAAATACGAGGTTTTACGCTTCTTGCATTTACATCTGTGGAAAATTTGAGACAACTGCAGTGTTATGGAGGGGTTTGCAGCAGTGTAGAGTTGGAGTAAGAGAGATCAGAGTGGGTGCTGAGCATTTCTGAGCTGGGATGAAATGATAACGTTTACTATGCGTGTGGTTGAGGAAGAAAAAAATTCAATATAAACGAAAGCAAAGCTGAATAAAATGCCAGTGCTCTTTCCAGTAATGACAGGAATCAAAGTCTGTGTGAGGTGAGAAAGCAAAGGGCTAAATCCTGCCTTTCAAATTGCACTGCTAAAAATCCAGGCTCATTATTTGCTTATTAGTTATTAAATAAAACTTCCTTTTTTCCATCCTCTCTGCCACCCAGGCAGAACACAGCTGTTGAAATCCCCTTCTGTCGCTGCCAAGATCAGCCCAGCCTTTTTCAATCAGTTACTAACTCCCCCTTTCTCTACTGCATCTTGTTCAAGCTCCTTGTCCTTGCCTTTGTGCCCTGCATAATTCCATCTCTTCCCCACTTCGCGTGCTATCCCCCACGCTTCCTCCATGCCCTACGTACCAACTTCAGCAACCCGTGAAACGGCTTCTCTGTGAACCTCTCTGGTGTTTTTTCCCCTCCTGACACTATTTACAGCCTTCCTGAGGTGCTTCACGAAGTCATTCCCCCTCACCTACCTCGAATACTTTTTGAAGAACCTTTTCTTCCATGACCTTAAATAAACACAACTCCTGGTGGCTTCATCCACTTACCACGTGACAACAGGAACTGTCACTCCTCCTCCACATTAGCCTCACTGAATACGCAGCTTTAGCGCTGTTTGCTCATGCTTCCCCAGCCCATCCATCTTGGTGTCTGCTCGTGAAGCAGTCTGTGAGCTCCCTGGGAAGGGAGTCCTGCCCCTACTGTGAGGAATGGCATGTAGATTTGGGTGCCTTCAAGATAGCAGCAGGGGAGGGGGCAGCTGGGGCTGCTGCTGCAGGAGTATTGTGTGGGAGAGGTAGCTGGGGTCTTGGGACAGTTGTGGTATGTGATCTTAGTGTCCCATGGAGGTCTGTGAGCAGGAGGGGCTGACGAACACAGCGAGGACTTGCCACCAAGGGCAGGACACCAATATCCTGAGCTCATAATAAGATAGTATTTGGGAATATTTGCTTTCAAAATATTTACAGGGAATCAAGCCTGTCATCTCAGATTGCTGCTGAGAGTCATGCTTCTGTGTGTGCTCCTCAGCTTCAGCAGTAAATGGTTTTGTTGGTCATCAGTTTCAGACTCTGAAAGGAAAATTTTTGGTAGACCTCTATCTGCAAGTGGAAATGCTTCCCTTCAGACAAGGCCAGGTCCAAAGCTACCTGGAATTTATGGCTTTTTTCCCCTCTAAGTTTTCCAAGCACCATTTGTTGAATCTACCAGCAATGGGCTAGTTTATAAACAGAGGAATCTTCTCTATTTTACACTGCCTTTCTCTGAGCAGACAAGTGGTAGTGGTAATAAATGAACAGTTCCTTGTACATAGCAGTGGGATGATTCATAGAATCCCAGACTGGTTTGGGTTAGAAGAGACCTCAAAGCCTGTCTAGTCCTACCTGCTGCCATGAGCAGGGACATCCTCCACTAGCCTAGGCACCCCAAAGCCCCATCCAACCTGGCCTTAATCCAGGGGCAGCCACAGCTTCTCTGGGCACCCTGTGCCAGGGCCTCACCACCCTCCCAGGGAAGGATTTTTTTCCCAATGTCCACTCTAAATCTACCATCTTTTAGTTTAAACCCATTACGCCTTGTCCTATCACTGCACTCCATAAAATAAGGAGTCCCTCTCCATCTTTCCTGTAGCCCCTTCAGGTACTGGAAGGGGTTCTAAGAACCTTCTCTTCACTAGGCTGAACAGCCCAACTCTCACAGCCTGTCTCCATAGCAGAGGTGCTCCAGTTCTTGGATCATCTTTGCAGCCTCCTCTGGACTGGCTCCAGCAGCTCCATTCGTGTCTCTGCTGTTTTATATAAATATAGATACTCTCTGTTCAGAAAAACCCAATGGAAGAAAAGCTAAAATGCTGGATTGTGTGCAGCTCAGTGTGCTGACAGACACTGAGCTGCTTTATTTTACACTACATCAAATAGAACGAGACGATAAATAAAACTGATGTAGAAGCTAAATAAGGATCACTAAACCCACGTTGTTTAAATATCACTGTTGTATTTAACATTGCAAACCAGTTCCCAGATCCTGGTATTATTTTATTATTTTTGACTTGCTTCTAAACATTTTCAGCATTTTCTTTCGGTGTAATACAGCCACATGAAGGTGTTTGTATAAATTAGGAGTAATTCTGCTGAGATCTTTAGAGAAAATTTTCTGTTTGGACATGGAAAAATAGGATCTTTTTTAAAAAGAAAATGTGACTGCTAATGAAAACCAAACCCTTATCTTTCCTGCTCCTGCAGATCCTCTTCAAATGCATAGTTACACCCTGACCACAGAAACATCCTGCATTTTAAATGTTTTTCCTGTTGCCTTTGAGTTGTTTTTGTTCTGAGAGGAGAAAATCTGACTATATTTTGAAGAGTTATCAAAGTGTAGATTTAGGAGACTAATTTAAGGCTTGAAGTTTTAACCAATGGGATTACATTGGTATAAACAACAGCAAAGCCCCAAATCTGGGAAAAATAACAAAGCAGAACGATCTTCTCAAAGAAGCACAATCCAACTCGTACAAAAGCTGCCAAGGATTACTGTAAGGCAATAATTAATGACCATTGCTGCTGGGTTTCTAACTGATGCAGGGGGAATATTGATATAATCCTATTAGTGTGTTGCTCTCATTAATGTACTTATGTCAATTAGCTGAGCATTTTAGCAGAAAGGTGAATTTATGAAATGTTTTGGGATTTTTTTTTTTTTCATCCAACATGGATTTCCAGTGCAAAAATCAATTTTGAACAACCACTAAAGATCAAGGTCCGTTAATGAATCTCATCTGACACTAATGTTGTCTAATTACATTAAAACGTCACAACTAATTTGATGGCATCAGAGCTTCCTGGTCCATAAACAAACACAGGTTTGGTTACATTTCTAGAGAATTTCATTTTTGAAGAGGAAAAATGTGAATGGAAATTCCAGTTTCGATGATTTTCTACATTTCTGACGTTTTTATATGTTTTGAAGTACAGTGTGTGAAAACCCAGGGCTCAACAGAACATTCAACAACATCTCACCAGTCAACACAGCTTTTGGGGGAGCGTTTAGAAGAATTGAATTATCTTTGCCCCCTTCCTTCATTTAATACTAAGAAAGCCCTAGAAGATTGGCCAAAGCAGCCTGAGCTGCTCTTTGTGAACCTACTTCTCCATGTGCTTATGTCCTGGGGCAGTTGTCTGGGGTCAAAGCTGAAGTCAGATGATGCTGTCCTGACCGAAGCACTGAACGTTCATGCACGTGTGTGGGGAGGGCTGGGGCTCACTCCATGGCTTCACCCTCATCGATGCTCCTGCTCTGTGTGATCCAGCACCTTGCTCTGCCCTGGCACCCACCTACCACAGTCAGGGCAGCGTGGGACAAGGGGTGCAGGAGGGGGTAAAACTGGGTGCTGCCTAGTCCCCATCTTGTCAGTCTGGTTGTAAATGTGTGGGAAAGAAGGACTAGAGGCGGCAGTGAAGACACAGAAAGGGTTTTCTTCACTCCAACACACCTGAACCTTGAAAATGAGTTAAAATAAGACACTGAACCAACAAGTCTACAAATGACTCGTAACTGGGGCAGAGGAGATCTTAACCTAGTTCCCACTGGGTTATTTTCTTCAACAAAAAAGCCCCCAGCAGACTCTTCCGCTGTTGCCAGAGCTGAAGCCTCTGTAAGAGATTATGAGAGATGCAGCCAGTGACTGAGTTCAAATGCAAAAGCATTGCTGATTGGTTTCTCACAAGACAAAATTCTGTTATAAAACCTGCTACTCATTTTCTGCTGAAAGAGTAATTTGGGAAACTGTCTCTCTTTGTACTCTAAGTAGGCAGCATATGACTCCAGGTAAATTTTGCTTGGCCCTATTGATTTCACTGAAGAGATTTAATTTTATTTCTCAGCAGAGCAGAGTAAAATATGGGACATGCTTTGTAGGGTTCTGAAGTGGCAAAAAGCTGCCCCAAAGAAGCTATGGCATCAGCACATCTCTGGGGACACATCTTTCCTTGGTGTCAGCTCAGAGACATCCACATCCTCCCTGTAGTGTCCTGTAGCATAATCTGGGTCCAGGGAATGGTGTAGGCAGACCCAGTGCTAAACACAGACAGCAACAAGCAGACAAAGGAGAAATGGGTGACTCTGAGGTAAAGACATTCAATGGGATTTTTTTTTTTAAAGTCTGTCTCCAATATATGCTTAATAAATAATTAATTGCTGCTATTTCCAAGCTCATATCTATTTTCACACTAATGCACTTTCAACTCCAGTGATAAAAAAAAAGGATGCTTTTTTGTTGATTCCTCTTCAGTGCAGCCCTGGAGCAATAAACCAAATTGACTGCTAAATTTAGACAAGAATACAGTCTGGCCAAGTCATCTCAGAGTCCATAAATTTATTAATAAGAGAGATCAAGACGAGTCAGGAAAAATCCCCAAGATGCAGAGCTGCTTCTCCTTTTAGTGGGTCAAGGATAGGTTGGGATACACGTGTTCTCCAATTTACATGTCTAAGTCTCAGTCTATTAACTATGAAAAAACCCTGCACTGAGGAAGAGCACCCAGCTGGACAGCCCCCAAGCAGGACTTCCCCATGCTAAGGGGCTTCTTGTTCCAGTTCTTCAGCTCCATGCTTCTTCCTCTACCCTTGGGATTCCTGCCTTTTTCAGCAGTCAATGGGTAACAGGTTCTTTTATTAGTATTTTCTAAGTGTTACTTAGCAAAGGAGACTTTGGGAGTGGATTTAAGCCCTAACTGGTGCCTGCATGTTTTTTTGCAAAGCAGGTGTGATGACTGATGTTCACTCATAATCCATAGCAAAAAAAAGTCAACTGCCTCCAGTGCTTCACAAATGAGCATACAGCCAAGTGGAAGATCCATTGCAAGGCAAGGTAGGAAAATAGAGAGGTAGAATATGAGTCAGGAATTGGTTCCCTCCACTGGAGGAAGGCACTGAATCTCATCTTCCCTGGGGAGGAGAACAGGCAAGCAGGCGTGACCTCAGCATAGTTAATGGCATGGTCTGTCTCAGTGCCCAACTTCATGTCTTTGTACTTCACAAGTATGGCACAGTGTGGCAAGAACATCTCTCCTGAAGAAGCCTGGAAGTTTTTCCAGGCACTAGACACTCATCTTGGCCCTGAGAAACCTGTCTCCCATTTGTCACATGATCTTCCTCCCCCATACAATGCATTTCTCCTGCAAGGACAACACAGGTACAGCCAGTAGGGTCAAAGATTTTATGTGAAACACCCCACATGGTGTAGACCTTGTGTACAGACGCCGGTCAGTGCTGGGTGAGAGACAAAGGCAATTGCTCCAAGATACCTCTGTCTGTTCTTTTCTCCTCCTGTCCATGCTATCTCCTTCTCTCCCATCATCTCCTTTCATCTTCCCTTCTCTTCTATTTGCTCCTGGGGATCAGTGTTTGCAAAGGGCTCTTTCAGCTTTGCAGCAGCAAATTCTGGCAACAGCTGCATCTGCAACAAGGAGCATACGAAAGACTGTAAAGGTTAAGAAGGAGTTGGAAGCCAAGGATGTGGGGAAAGAAAGGTGTCAGATGAGAACAGAGGTGATCTGTACTACTTTTCTTGCTGGAGAGCCTCTTATGGTGTGGTAACTTGCTTCTTCATGAGTTGGTGAAAGCAAGCATGAATGGGTTGTGTGATGCTGCAGTTGCTTTCTCTGGGGGTTAGAGTTTGCACTTAAAGAAATTACAGCCTTTTAGTTACTTAGCAGGAAGATCCCATTTCTGTCTACTTTGTCATAACACTTGTGTGCCCATCACCCTTGTGGAGTGAGAGAAAGACAAGAACTTGCCCAAGGCTGTAGGGCCACCATGAACTTGGCCCTATCACTAACAGTACATAATTTAATCATCAAGTTTTCAATATCAACCATTGATTAGGAAGATTAAAACTCAGACTAACTAATGCAGCTGCTTGAATTCATAGCCAGTCCCCCACATAGTAGTGTGAATCCAACTCACTTCCAGATGGCTTCAAAAAGACTGTTTACCTGAGTAAAGGGAGCAGAACTTGATCCACAGCATGACATAAAAGGATCAGTGTTTGCTCTACTTGGCCAAAATTCACTGCAAAATGTGTCAGTACAAGTGTGGGTGACATACTACTGAGAAGAAATTAGGACACACTTAACATCACTCTAACAAAACCATGTACCTAAAGGGGGCCTGCAAGAAAGCTGGACAGGGACAGCTTACAGGGGCATGGAGTGATAGGATGAGGGGTAATGGCTTTAAACTGAAGGAGAGGAGATTTAGATTAGATATTGGGAAGGATTTTTTCCGCTGCTGGCAGTGAAGCACTGGAAGAGCTGGCCCAGGGAAGCTGGCAGTGTTCAAGGCCAGGTTGGATGGGGCTTTGGGCACCCTGGGATAGTGGAGGGTGTCCCTGTCCATGGCAGGAGGTTGGGACTTTGATGGGCTTTGAGGTCTCTTCCAACCCAAACCAGTCTGCGAGCCTGTGATTCTAAGTTACCGCACTGCACTCTACCTGTTGGCCTACCCTTTAGTCATGCATCTCACCCCAGCCTGTCCCAGATTTGTAGGCCTCTCCCAGCACACCTGAACCTTGTCCAAAGGCTGAGGAGCAAACTCTGGTCTCAGAGCAGTCAGAAGAGCACAAAGCAAAACTGCTTTATTCAACATTGGTGCTGGCTTCCTTGTGCACAAAAAGGGATGAAATTGCTACAGTTCAGTTCCAGATTCCTGCCTTAAGTGATAAGGTCTTTATCTCCTTTTTCTTGCTCTCAAGAAGCTAATAAGAGTGCAGCTGGATTTGTTCCTTGTTTGGGTTGGAAAGCCTTGGATCCACAGACTGATCATTCTTGATCAGCCTCTGGGGGTTTTCTCATACCCCATACTCCAGGGCTTGGATGCCAACACAGCCCCATTCTGGTGTCTTCTCATTGCTTTCCCTCTTCTGTTCTTCCCTATTACTGAGTGTACTACTCCTCCAAACACAGCTCCTTTTCTTTTCTCCTCCTCCAGTGTGAAGCAGGGTTTCCCCAGGTAGGATTTTGCCCTTGACTAAAGGGAAGGAGAAACACTAATGTGATCATGAGTGAAAACTCCCCACTCATATTCTTGGGCTACTAACTAGAAGTCAGAGAACATGGGCATTAATAATAGGTTACACAGTCCTGGTGACCAGAGCTGCCCTCGCCCTCAGAATCACAGAATTGAAAAAGACTTTTAAATCAAGTCCAACTGTTTCCATCCTATGCTAAACAGTGGAACTGTTTCACAGATGCTGAGAGAGAATGATGTATTTTATAGGTTCTGCTCTCAGTAAAGCCCTTTGCACTGGTGAGGAAGGAGTTCCTCTCTAGAAAAAGTTATTGAACAGTCTTGGGGATTTTTTCCCCCTTAAATGACCCAAGTTCAGCATTCTACCCAGCAAACAAGGGACAGGTCCCTAGAAGCAACACCTGCCATCTATTTTCACCAGCAGCACTTCTCACATCGGGTTGGCTGTTCCACTTATGCTGCAGTCTGATTTTCAGCATGAAGGGTGTCTAAGGTGCACACTTGCTGTGACTGTGGCTTTATTATGAACCCAAAAGAAAACATAAGAGCTTTCATCGTTGTTTTAATTCCTCTGAACTTCTGAACTGAGCTTCCCCAAAACACTTCCACATACAACAAAGAAACAAAAAAGTACTTCCTTAAAGAGGACCCAGACTAAAGGCTGATATACATTTTCCTTGTCATATTTTTTCTAATAAAAACCCAAGCAAATAATCACATCCCTGCAGCTAGGACGCTGAATAACTGAACATCTTGAATTTTGGATCAGCTGTTGGAATAGAAATGAACATAAATACATTTCCAGAGTGACTGATGGGTGTAAACCAGGGAGGCAATTCTTGAAGGCAGATCCAGCCTCAGAGCAGCACATAGTTTCACAAACGTGACTAGTGCTTGGTCTGCTCATGAAAAAGCAAGAGTAAAAATAAGCGGGGTAAACACTGCTGTTTAACTGACTTCTGCCACTACAAATCTAGGCCAGATGCAGCCCTGGATTTCCAGTCATTGAAGAAAGAGCCTCATACAAAGAAAATCTATTTCACAAAATACAGAAGTGAAAGAGCTTGGAAGGTCACCAAACCTAAACAGTTAAAAGCAATCACGTTTCAATTAAGTTGAACTGAAACAAGCAGGCTTTAGAAAGCACGGTAAACACAGCAATGTTTCACTGAGCATTAAGATGAACAAAGAGCATATATCTTCTGAAATGCCTTTTAAGAGCCATCTCATCCCGGAGCAGACATGAGACATTGTGCTGCATAAAACTCCCAACTTCTCCCCGCCAAGCGAAGCACAAAAATTAAATAGTTTGGTTGCTCCCCCCATCCCCTCTCCCTGTTCGAGATGAAATAATGGCAAGACAGCCATCTGAAGCAAAAGGGAAAGAAATGGCTGCACAGTATTAAGAGAGTTAATTATAGATGCAGATTAAAAGGCAAGACTGAGTGGTGGAAGAAAAGGGAAGAGTAACCTCCGGCGCAGAGATACTGACATGCAGCAGTTGTCAGTCACCTAGCAACAAGTTTCCTATCCCTGCTGTGCTCTTTAATTCAGCAAATCTGCTCAGGATGTTGGGCTGTTCTCCTGACAAAACGCATTATGTAGTAGACTAAAGGATACAAAAATCCACTGTACACAACACTCTGCTCCCTATTGACCACTGATCCTTTCTCTCAACCCACAAAAGAGGCTTGCATAATGCTCTGAAAAGAGAAAAGTCTCAACAGAGAAAACATTTGCTTGTAATTGAGATTGACTACATAATGAAAATGATGTTCTTTTTTAAATTCAGCTTGTTGAGGCCATGCTTTTTGTCTCCTGGCTCTCAAAACCCATCCCTGCTGGGAAAAGGGGCAAACATTGTACAAACTCAAACCTGTGGATTTTTTCCCTTCTTTTCAGTGGAAGCACACACACACACACACACACATGCATGCACGCACAAGCATTTTGTGGCTAAATGGGCAAGACCAGCTCCTAAAGACTTAAACAACTTTGAAAAAAGAGAGGACAAATAAGAAAATTGTGGTGTGTTTCAGCGTCGGAGGGAAGCTGCCTTCCTTTGAAGGGAAGCTGGGGTGCAGAGAGCAGAGTATGTTTTAGAATTGTTCTCTCTAACTAAGAAGTGCCACTGCCTGAAAAGGAGAGTTGTTCCTTTACTGAATCCATGCAATGAGTTATACGCAAACCCACGTATGACCTCTGCACTCACAGGCACGCACATCCCTACCTCTGCTTTGAAGCCAGGACTGTGCTTTGAGGTAACCATCATCTAAGTAGGAAGAATAAACAGGGGAGTGAGTTTAAAAGACTTTAAAACTCTTGGTGCAGTCAGCTCTACTGCGGTCCACGGCAGAAGTTTGGGTGGGTGCTCCTCATGGGGCAGGGTCACTGCTGCCACCACCAGGATAGCTGAGGGTGCTGGACCAGGAGTGGTGGGTGTTTTTTCCTAAGACTTATAGGTCTCCTCTTGAGTCTAGAAACTAGCAGAAGAAAAGAAGTTTAACGGGAGTGAAACTACAGCCCCATCCAGCTTACATGGATGCCCAGAGCAAACTCAGATGAAAACAAGCTTTCTGAAGAGTAGCTTGAGCCCAGTTGATGCTCTCGCCTCTTCGGCGTAGAGAGGGTTCATTTGTCCTGTTTGTAAAACATCTAACACAGTGGAGGATCAGCATCTTGGGAGCTCCACAAGTGCAGATAATAGCAATAACACATGATAAGCTTTTCTGTTGATATCAACGAGTTGACGCTGTAACTATGAAATGCCAGATAAACCAGCAGTAATGTCTAAAATTACCTGGAGTTCCTTGTGGAATAAGACTAATCAGGCATATCAGTGTGGAGCATGTTGTTACAACCAAAAATGAGGCTGCAGAGGAGAGGGGGCTGATCCAAATGAGCCCCTGAACACAACACAGGTAGGACACATCCAGAAATCCCAGCATCCTTGGAACACAAGACAGGCTCCCAGTTGTACTGCCAGAAGAACCATCACTTTACTGCCTAAAGCAGTGGTGGTGCAGCACTTTCCTCCTTGGACATCAGAACTGCTTTTGCTTCATGCTCCATAGCACATTAAAAAGTGATGTGGCTGTGCACAAGGAAATACAGCAGTGAGATTTCACCCCCAAAAAGCTACACAAATGACTGAAAAAACATGCTGGTGCCCCAACTAAGAGAAGATGGGAAAGGTGACAGTATAATTTATAATCTGATGCTCATGGAACAGCATCACTTGGAAGCTATAACAAGACAGGATAAAGCTGATGGGTACAATACTTCAACTCATCAAAACAGACCCTCACGGATTTTGCTCAAGTTCAGCTATTTCCACCTTCTGCTCTCCTAGAGAAAGAAGGGATGAAAGGCAAGGGCCATTGTTTCCCCAGTGAGTATTTCCAGAGCTGATCAAACACATTCCCTACTTGTATATAACCCTTCTGATGCCCCTTCCTGCCAAAATTCCCCCTTGTCTTTGAGGAGCTATGCACCACAAGGCACTCGTGGGGTGTGTTGCCACCACTGTTCCTGGCAAAAGGGGAGAGCTTTGGCCACAGCTCACCTGGTCCTCAACTTTGCTCTGCCCAGCCCACCATCCGTTCTCCTGCTGGCTTCATCCATAGAGCCCAGCTGGTCTTACAGGGCTGCTCTGAGCTGTAGCAAGCTGGGGATGTGCCCATGGACATATCTCAGTTGATAACTTTCACCCAGATCTCTGGGTTGTTTTATGCTCAGCATAGCAGAGCCATGCTCAGTTGATGTGGGCTTTTCTTTGGGATCATCTCACAAAATAGGGATAATAGTGGAATAATGCTTCACTAATAAGAGATGACTAACGCTGAGCTTATTCTCCAGCTTATTGAAACATGTTTAACAATTTCTCTTCCATATCAATGCTTTTGCCAGTCTTTTTGCATTGTTTTGTGTATCAAATAATAAGTTGAGTCCTTTGTTTATTTTAATAGCCATGAATTTGAACATAAGGAGGGTTAATGTAAGCAGTACCCTCTCCAATGTGGATATAACACAGCCTGTTAGAAAATAAAGGATCGGGAAGGCTGCCATGAATGTGCAGCACACTCACAGCCAAGAAAAACTAGACTTTTACTTTTAAAAGCTTCTCTCTTTAAGAGAATTGTTCCTTTGGAAAAAATCAATTAATTTTCAATTTTTTTTCTTCCCCTTCTTAAACAAAACCCCAAATTATTTTCAATCAGAAAATCAAAGTTGTACACAAATTAGGAAGACGATTTCAACCCCTAAATCTGAACTTAAGGGAGAGCTTTGCTAAGCTGGGAATGGTTGGAAAGAATTGTGCAACACTGGAAAAGTTATGTGAACCCCTATAATGAGATGCTAAAATCCTGAAATAGTGGAAGGTTTAGAGGAATGCAAAGGAGCAGGAAAAACACTGCAGATGTGAATAATTGTGGTGCTTTTGCATCTTGCTCTCTCCAGAAACAGTGTAGTGTTGTTTACCATAGAATTTAAGACCCTCTGTCCCTCAAAATTCATGGGAGTTATAAAGAAGATTCCCTGTGGAGGAGATGGATCAATCATAGAATATGCAAGAGTCCAAACTGCTGAAGAAAGAAAAAAAATAAAAACCAAGCAGCAACTCCTACTACTATAGAACGAAACGACCACATAAAAGTATTGACACCCATTTCTGGAGCTTTGTAAATACGTTCAACAGGGCTATTTGTTCTAATTCTACCTACAATAACAACCTGGGTAAATCCTGCCCTAGCTTAACTCGGCGTAGCTCCTCTCCCGCTGAGCAGTGCGCGCCAGCTGCGGGAGGGACCTTGTCTTCTAAAAGCTGAATTTCTGCTAAGCAGGGCATTCATTTTCAGGTAGAGTTTCTAGAAAAGTTTTATCTCAGAAAGGCTAAAATTAAAGCAGACACCGGGGTCAACGAGGAAGAGTTGGATCGCGTCCCACCAAAAATAGGAAACGTGAGGGATTCTCCTGTTGATATTTTAAACTTTTGTTCGTGCGAGTTTTAATCAATTAAAATGCATTATCTACCCTCTTAACTTTCTCAGAGAGGATTATCTGACATTTACTATTCACCAGTTTTGCTGAAAAGGTTAATAGTTCACAGGCTGAAGTTAGAAGTAAACAGAATTGATCATTCTTAATGCTTTGGCTGAAACGGAGGGGCTTTGTGTTGACAGGCTAGGAGATGTAATGAGCCTCTAGTACATTCTTAAGGCTTGTTTCATTTGCTCTGTGAATGGGGAAAGTAAAATTATAGTCTATAGGTGTTTTCCATGGTTCTTTCATAAGCAGGCCTCCTGACACCAATTAAAGAGATTATGTCATCAACTGAAAAGAAAGCTATAACCTTGTATGTTAATGCCGTGATTACTTAAGACAGGGTCACTGGACCCAATAGAACAGTGAATGACCTTGGTGAAATTAACTTCGGAGCTCAATTCCTAATTAACTGTTTTCAATGAAAGAATGTGTGATTTCAGGCTATTGGTCAAAATATTCACTTTTTTCTGTACAAGGACTTTGCCACCAGAAGTTAGTCTCCAGTAGCTTTAAAAAAAAAAAGCAGGAATAAGATTAGGAAATGGCAAACAGTGTATCCAGAGCTGTCTGAAAGCAGATATTGTGCCTGAAAAACCTAATTCTTTTGAGGCTTTTTGAACACATATCCAGAATAGATGAAACAGAAAAAAAAAAAAGCACCCAAATACTAAAATGTAGCTATGTATAAAATATCAGCATATATTTATACATATTATAAACTTACCATTTTTAATGGAATTGCAGCATATACAAAAATCTGACCAGGGAAGCTGCATTTTGGAGGCGAGTGAAAAGAAGACAGGGAAGCATTTTTAAACAGCTCTCAGGTAAGGGCAGTGAGTCTCTGAGAGGAGGGTATATTGCCAGAGTACCCCTTGACTTTGCCCTGTGTCATGGGCTGATCTCTACTGGAGATGCAGTCTCAGTCCCAGTGCTATAATACCGGTAGGGGCTGTGCAGTCCCTGTGAAGCTGTTGCTTGGCACTGAACCTGTCTTGGATCTCCGGCCAGCTAGGATAAAGTTATGCTTGTCCATGGTTCACCTTACCAGGAAGAAACACACATCTGAAAACCTATTTGATGCTAATAACCATGCGATCTGGCTGTAAAATAAGACAGTTCAACCTGTCAAATTTTTTCTGCTTTCTTAAATATATCTTTTTAGGTGTTGTCCAAGTCATATTCAAACTGTGAGTGCAAGTCCTGAGGATGTTGCTAATCCAGTGCGCCAGCAAAGAGCAAACTCCTCTTGAAAATGATTACAGAGCTAATGGCAACTTGCTCTGTGTGTAGGAAGACTTCAGACTTAAGATGCCTATATGGCTGTTTTACTTCCATGGGGATGAATTTACTGGGTCAAGTGTTATGCCTGTTGCAGTTCTGAATATGGCAGAAGTTCCTTCCTGTGAAGACCTTGAACAAGACAAGCATGGTGGCTACCCTGGTGTTGTTCTGTCCCCCAGGTCAGGACAAAATTTGGGGATCTGGATCTATTTCTGTTACTGAATTGCACGATGGAACCCATTCCTTCCTCCAGCTGCTGTGATGGGATGAACATCAGAGTAGGTCAAGCAGCGGAAGCAGAAACCTTTCCCTTCTGCCCACACCCAATTCTACAAGAAGTGATTAGACAAAATGTTCCAGAGAAAGCCCAAAGTACCTGGCACTCAGAAACAGCGGAGGTGTCCATGTGCCATGGGCAAAACCCCAAAGGGAGCCTGTAGCAAAGCCAAGGAGTGAGCCAGCTTCCTGGAACTCCATCTCTGTTCGCAAACCACATCTGTGCCAACCATACAGCATCGCTGGTTGACCACTGGGCCAGCTGCGCCTCTCCTCACGTAGAACAAAAATCTGCCTGGGCTTGGACACAAGACATTCACTGTTCATGGGAACACTCTGAAATATCAGAGTGCAGAGAAAGCCTTTTCCCACGCTCACCAGGTTATAAAGCAGAGAGCTTAAATGGGGATCTGGCTCTAGGGGACAGTGAGAGACTGAAGGAGGGGCACTGGGAATTAAACTAGCAAGACATTGTGGATACCTGTCTGGAGATATGGCATATGGGTGGGAAGGCATTAATTGAACATAAAGATCTGTGAAACCCGTGGTCATATAATGCAGGTGACACAAAAGATGCTATTCACTTCAACTCCAACCAAAAGCAGGCAACCACTTTCTCTGAGAACCAAGAAAATGAAATTTCATATAGATTTCTGGCCTTATTTTTACTGCACATCAAAACCACTCCTGTTAGACTGGGCACAAATGTAATCAAACCAGCCCCAGGGCAGGATATTGCCAAGCTCATAGTGAATTCAGCCTCCCAGAGCACACTTCAGATAACCACTCCAGCCCCTGCCTAATAAATGGCAAAGGAGCAGCTAGTAAATTCACTGAAAGGTGCAATTACAAGGGATGGGGACATTCTGCCTGCTGAAAGCAATGTATTCTTTCCTGCTTGTTTGTGGGGGAGGGAAAAGAAAAGGGAAGGAAAAGATTTCGCCCTTCACCGTGGACCACCCATGAAACTTTTTGTCTCCTAATTCTGACATGAGAAAGAAAAGAGATACTTGTTGCTTACAGCGGTGCCTCGAGCCCTCACATGCGTTCCTCCCTGTACAGTATGGCTTTGGGAAGCAAACTGCATTGACGGGATGTCTGAGCAAAGCCAGGTGTCGTGGCACCTGCATTTCCTAAAGCTGCATTTCATTAAGAAGCTGTGTTTTCTGGGGGTTGGATCCAGCATGTGGTTTATAGAGGTGATATTTAAGGGAATAGGGGCTTCACAGAACTGCTAAATTGGTAAGGTTAAGGAATTGTGCTGTGAAACCCTACAAATTATTGGCTACCAGAGGTAAATCCGGCCCAGTGCCGAGCCATCCACAGGAATTCAGCATGGGGGTGGTTTTCAAAGAGCAGCGGTGGAGTCAGTTTGTGAGATTAACCTTTTGGCCCATGTTGTAGCCTCTGCCTGGACCTGATGAGAGTGCTCAGCACTTTGCAGGATGCAGCTCCGTTGATAAGGCCCTGGGGCCTGCAGAACGGAAGCCATCAGGCTCCTTGCTGCCACCTTCATTCAAGAGCCAGGTCAGTGCGAATGAGGTAGCTTTTAGTAAATAAATATTATGGTTGTAAGGAACATGACAGCAACAGCACTAAGGCTGGAGATCCTCCTGGCACTGAGGATTTTGTAGGAACAGGGAGCAGCTTATGGGCTACACGGGCTGAAGGGGAAGATCTGCTTACTCACATGAGTAAGGACTACTAGCAGTAGGAAGGACTGCAAGATAAAGCTCTTAAGGAATGAAGTGCTAACGGGTCTGATGGTGAAGTGGCTCTGCAGTTGCTTACACAGTGACACAACACACTCAGCCATGCAAGCTTCGTGTGCACATGTCCATGTCATAATACCAGCAACTTGCTAAGTGCACATAATCCCTCCCATCAGAGACACGAGAGTTACCTCCTTGTAAAAAGCATGTTAAAATCCTGAGAAAATACACTGCCTTGTGCCAACACTCATTCGTACATTGAAGCATATAAGGGGGGTGTACGGCTTGAGTGAGACACCCTTACTTCAGCAAGAGCCCTCTCCACCCACTTGTCCATGTTTACGAGCAGACTAAAGGGCTGGAGCAGCTGGGAGAAGTTTGAAAAGCTCTATTAAATGCAGATGATTCCTGCAGTGGCAACAGCAGAAGGTGACAGAGCATCCATCTTCCAGAGGCAAGTTCTGGTGCTGAGGATGTGTAAAATAGAGACCTTAATGAGGCAAGCCACTGACTAGATCTGCGTGATAACTAAGATGACCTTGTTCAAACATGAGTGGAAGTGGGGCTTTCCTCTTTGTGCTGCTGGTCCAGGGTTGAGAACAGTCAGAAAGTCTTTAAAAATCAGTGTTGTTATGATCGCACTGTGAGCTTTGGCAAGGTCCAGCTATGAGTCCTCAAAAGAGTACTGTGGACATGTTTCATGCAGTGCTTCAAAATAAGAAGTAATACTTAATTCTATTAGGTATTATTAGCCTCATGATTATTACTAGCCTCATTACTCACATCCAGCCTGATCATACTCTCCTGGTCCATACATGAAGTGCTGCATGGTTTCATTCTAGCTGGCTACAGCTTTCAGCCCAATCTAACCTGTTGTTGAAACCCGCCAGCTGCAGAGAAGTGCTACCCTCCACCCCTCCCCCCCATCCCTCCTGAGGGCAACAAGTTACTATCTGGCATGCAGTGCTTCCACAGGATGCCTCTTGCACTAGACACACAGGCTAGAAACTAATCACAAAGGAAATAATTATTGGTATCAATCAAAAGAGTTCAAATGGGTCGTCGCCGCCGCGGGGGCGTGCGATCGGCTCGAGGTTATCTAGAGTCACCAAAGCTGCCGGGCGGGCCCGGGTTGGTTTTGGTCTGATAAATGCACGCGTCCCCGGAGGTCGGCGCTCGTCGGCATGTATTAGCTCTAGAATTACCACAGTTATCCAAGGAGCGGGAGAGGAGCGACCAAAGGAACCATAACTGATTTAATGAGCCATTTGCAGTTTCACTGTACCGCCCGTGTGTACTTAGACATGCATGGCTTAAGCTTTGAGACAAGCATATGCTACTGGCAGGATCAACCAGGTAACTGGCAGGATCAACCAGGTAAATGCTTTTCGAGCACAGAAAAGCAGTGGCAGGCTCTAAACATCTTCCCCAAAAAGCAGATATGCCTTGTAACTGCTCTGGAAAAAAATTTTCCAAGTGCAAATAAGAGATGAGCTGCAGAAATGATTGAAATCTGTTTCCTTTCTTCTGTTGTGGGCTATTTTCAGAGATGATTGACAATGACTTTCCTACTTCCTTCCTCTGAAGTCCACTCATTTTCTAGCAGATATGCAGTTCCTTCCTCTTTATCACTACTAGCAAGTGGCCAGGCCCCAGAGAGTAGCTGCTTTTTGTGCAGATGAAGATGGCAGTGTGTTTGCCCAACTATTTTTCACTGGAGCAGCCTTCCCAAAGCAGGCTGAGGAAAAGAACACAGCCCAGAAAGTCTGCTGGTCAGTGCTTCATAGAAGATGCTCCATCAGTGATTTCCACATGTGCTAACAACAATAAAGCACTGCTCTTATATAACACTCTTCTCACCAGGAGATATCAAAGCACTTTATAATGGCAGCACCACTGTCTGCTTTTCACAGGCAGGAACGATCAGTCCCCTGGTCATTTAGGGAATGACCACGGGAAAAGGCACTTTGGTTCCCCAGCCATGGCTCCAGACTCTAGGCCACACTACTTCTCCCCAGGCATCATAGGATCATAGAATCATAGAATATACTGGGTTGGAAGGGACCCATAAGTGTCATCGAGTTCAACTCCTGGAAGAAAAACTAGGGAAGGTGGCAAATCTACTTCTACACTGGTTGATGTTAGGAAGTTGAATCTATGTCATAACAACCTTGATATTCACATTTAGGATGCCTCTGATTTAAACCCTTGTTTGACAGGTCTTCTCTTCCACCTTGCAAACCCAGCCTACAAAGGCAAGGCTTGTGAAACGCTGGAGGCCTTGAGGATACAGCTGCAGGACTGCTTCAGGACAGCATGACTTGTTGAGACAAACTGCCCTCGGATGAGATGGGAAGCTGTGTCTTCTTGAGTGGGCAGCCTGGTGCCAAGGGAGCCTCAGAGCCACCTGCTCTCCTGCCCACAGAACAGGGCTAATGGCAGCACGGGCTAGTGGCCTCCCTGGTCCTGAGCTGGTGTATGAGGAGGGGATGAAGGCTGAGTCTGGCTGCAGACTGCAAGAACTGGAGCAGCCAGGGTGAACTTCTCTTGACCATACCGTGATCTGTCAAAGCACAGAACCTTAGGCTTTCACACACCACAGGTTTTCATTCATTTTTACAGCTACATTCCAGTAGCGATTATTCCAGGCTCTTCAGTTTCCATCCCCGGGGGGGAACGGCGAGCTAGGTACAGACAAGATACCTTCTGCCAGCAGTGACGTGCTGCTCTTTGTCACCAAGCTCCAACACTATGCCATGAGGGAGCTGCTCCTCTTAGCATTGCTGTGCTCTTTTCATCAGCTGTGAGGTTTTTTTTTCCCTGATAAAAGGAACTGGAGCCCTCTTGTGTTGAGTTTTAAAGCTTGCAACAATCCCTTTAGAAATCCCTTTAGATTAAACCACCTCGGCTTCACCGGGATGCTGTGGCTGAGCTGCTATTAATAGGAATCCGTCTGCTTCTCTTTGCTTTAGTAGCAACAATACATGCAATGATACTCCAAAACAGGTTTCAGCCTCAAAGGTCACAGACTTAGTTATAAAAAGAGAAATAAAAACATCTTATGGTATAAAACTGGCTGACTCTAATCTCAGCTACTGAAAAGGTGGCTTTTTAAAGCCCTGGAGTTTAATTAATAGAGTACGATGTATGCCAGCTACGTAGGAGGTATATGTTAGAAAAGGCAGGGATGACTATAGGGTTTGCAGTTTCTCTTGAACTGCAAAGTCACCTGCTCACACTTGCTACACAGAGCTGTGCAAAAGGATGGATTGCCACCAAGGGTAAACAGGATGAGTTTCCCTAAACCTGAGATCATAGAATCATAGAAGATCTCGAGTTGGGAAGGACCTGTAAGCATCACCAAGTCCAACTCCCCGCTCCTCATAGGACTGCACAGCACTAAAACAAAACATCAGCACACCCAGCTGCCCTCAGGCTCCGGTCCTTTGGGCTACAGAGGCCAGTTTGTACTGGTAGGAGATCACAGGATCTGGTTTGGATTGGGATTGGTCCCAGTCTGTAGACGGAGGGAGCCAGGGGGTCCAGTTTATACTGGTGTGGGTCCCAGACTGTACTGGGAAGGGCCAGGATCTTTCAGTATGTGGCTATGGTAAAACAGCACACACACTTTGGAAGAGGTCACATGCCAGTTGCCAAGAATTCCCAGGGTTATTTCAAACCAGTGTAAATCTGGTGTTACTTTAAATTAATTTTATTTATAAATTTATGCCTTTTTTGCCTCTTTCAGTGCTAGCTTGACAGTGAAAACTGAGGTTGAAACCCCTTTAAATACCAGTGGTTTAAGTAACTAAAATATTTATTGTGGAACTGCAATCATTTCACTTGTACAAAGTTGGGGAAAACCTAGGATTATATTTGCCTGAGGGAGAGATTTTTATTTGTTGCAATCTAGTTTTGATAGAAGTTGCTCTAAATGAACCTGTTTAATTTTTTCTATTGCAGAGTCAGTTAAGATATCCTAAAAAAAATGTGTTACTTGTGCTCTTAAGTCCTACACACAGGTTTCCAATAGCCTCTAGCCCTGGGTCCCAATCCTGCCTTGTGCCTTTTAAGGCCATTTTATTAGGGATTGTTATTATTTGCCGCAAATTGAAAACTGTTATTTTGCAGTGAGCTGATAAGGTCTTTGCCCTGTGACATGTTTTAGCTGAGACACATGATCTATGGAATAACAATCAGACGGTATGTGGCCTCGTTAGAGACACCCTCCCTACAGAAGTCAGCCTTAAAAGGTCCCATGAAGGTGGAAATTTCTAAGGAGGGTATTGAGGTGGAGAAAAGAGAGGTTGTGTTACTAAGATGGGTTGAGCCCTTTCTGCCACCAGTGCAATGCTTGGAAAACCAAGACCCAAGACTTTCCTTGACAACGTACCCAGCAGTAAAGAAGTTGATGCAAATGTTGTGCCATTTGCTGCTTTCATTGCACATTGCCATCTCCCCAGGCTCTTAAGTCCCATCCAAGGTGATGTGTTCCCTGTGTGAAAGCGAGAACCTAGGCTGTGGACCAAGATCATCTGCAGCAACTAGAGCTTTCCAGGCTCCCAGCTTGTAAGACTATACAGGGACATGGCTTTTGATGAACTGCTGAAACACCCTCTCAAAATTCAGGCTTTTACAGTGAGCACAGAGATGCCATCCTGTTCTCTTGAAAAAAGAAAATAGAAAGAAAAAAATAAAGCATTAATATAAATGTCCCAAAGCCTGAATCTCTTTAAAAAAAACCTGTCTACATTTGGTGGACAATGTAGATATCTTCAGGACAGGTGAAGGTGATGCTTGATCTTTCTCCATTTTGCTTTCTGGTTCTCACCAGATGTCAAAGATCACGATAACAATCTGACACAACAGCCTCTTCGGCAGGTGATGCGTTTCCTCTGCCTGTGGTTAAACACCACAGCTACAGGCGCAATGATATTTTATGTTTCAAGCCCGCAGGAAAAACAACTGGAAGAGATAACCTATAGGTATTTTGGCTTTCACTGGCTGGATTGCAGGGCACGTGGGAGATCTAACAACAGCGTGCACTTGCTGACTTTCACCCCAGCACAGCTGAAATGGAAATAATTGATGCCGATAGTACCTTTCACTGAGAGAGAGCTCCTAATACCTCATGCAAACAGCAGCTGTGTGTCTGAGAGACACAGCGCTCTAACGAAGCACAGAAGGAAGACTCTGACAGAAGACATTACGTTAATGTACTATAATGGGACTTGCTGATTTGAATAAAGTAGCATGTTAAACACTCCACAGTCTCTTTACTATGTGCTGTGGCCCTATTTACAACTCTATATTTAAGGTATTTGCACTCAATACAATTCGAGACGTGCCAACATGCCCAGATTACAGTATTTTTCCATTTATTTTATTTTTAAAAATTTAACAAGGATACATAGAAACTTCGTCCCTGGTGGAAAGCTGACAGCTATGAACAAGCTTTGTGGCAGCATTCCCATCATTTACCTCTTGGATGCATCTTTTGAAATGAAATGTTTGTCCCAAACCCAAGGTCAAGCCAAAGTCACCTGTCACTTGTAGAAACACTACTGGTTTCGAAAAATAGCTAACACTTGTCTTTGTAGTCATAAGAGCAATAAACATGCTTTATGACCCGTTCATAATGAAAAAAATGCAACCATTAATAAACTTACCTATTAGTAGCTGTAGATCACCACCGCCCATGCCGTATACATGGTATTGTGCCTCAGCACAGGCCCTGGTTGAGTGCACGTGTTCCTCCCAACCGAGTCAAGCATACACCATAATAAAAGCAGATGATGGATGAGTTGATAATGTACACTACTAAATGATCACAGTCTTCTATTCCCTTGACCCCTACAGCATTTTGTTCTTCAGCCATCATTTGCACTCCAGCCTCCTCCTCTACATCTGAATTAGAGCATCTGTTCTTCCTTCTGCTGCTGCACACCCATCCCCCAGAACGTCTCACTCACAACCTTTCCCTTCTAGAAGATGGTTGGCTTCATCATCCATACGCAGTTGCTGATGGGCCAGGTGTTACCTGGATGGGGTGGATTCCATAGATGTCTACCCTGAGGAAGCTGATACTCCTGCTGAGCACCCTGTGACACTTCTCTGGGCCAAGGGAAGAATTAGACCATAGGGGCCCAATCCTCTTCCCATACGCCCTGTTTATTGAGATCACAGATTGTGTTTATAAAAGGACTCCCAGAGTCTTTACATTACAAATTTAATTTGTAGTTTTAATTAAATCTTTTAACTTGGAATGGAAACCTTTGTTTTCTTGAAAGTTCCTTGACATAATTTTCCTTCAAGTTGAGGAAACTTAAAATGAAAAATTCTGACAGAAATTGGAACGTTTAATTTTGTTAATGGCAAAAAGACTTTTTATTAACAACTTAATTAAATCTATGTAATCCACAACTTCATGAAATAGCTGCACCATCACTTATTTATTTGTTTATTTGGTATTTTTCTTGGCTGAGAGGTTTTGCAGCTACATCTTGCTCCCCGTTTTACCTAAGGCCCCTGCTGAGCTCTGGGGTTCACAGCTGAGTCCTCTCTGTTGTTCTTAAAGCATCTTGTGCATTGTCTCCCTGCTCCTCAGACACTGGCTTGCCTATGAAGGTGGCATCTACTCCTTAATTACTTGTCTTTGTTTTGCCTGGTACTCTCTGTTTAGCACATCAGGAGCATGAGTCCTGATACTGGTGGAGTGTTTCTGCATATATATTTAACACAGGTCCAGAGATTTTCTAAATCCTCCAGTGGAGATTAGGGTTTGGTTGGTCCAAAAGAGTTTGATGGATGAAGATTGTCTCTGGTGCCTGCAAATTGGGAACGCTTGGCTTAAGAATCACAGAATGTGTACGGTTGGAAGGGACTTTTAAAGGCCATCTAGTCCAACTCCCCTGCAGTAAGCAGGGACATCTTCACTAGATCAGGTCCATCGGAGCCCTCATCAAGCCTGACCTTGAGTATCTCCAGGGATGGGGCCCCTACTACTTCGCTGAGCAACCTGTTCCAGTGATCCACCACCCTTACATTGAAAAAGTTTCTCCTAACATCCAACCTAAATCTCCCCTTTTCCAGTTTAAATCCATTACTCCTTGTCCTATTGCTACATGCCCTCAAGAACAGTTTTTCTCCAGCTTTCCTATAGGTACCTTTCAGGTATTGGAAATCCCTCCTGGAGCCAAGAAGATGGTGCCTGAAGAACATGGTGCTGAAACCTACTGACCAGGGCAAACAGAGGAGCTTTGTGTGCCATTTTGCTGCCCATGTTGAGCATTGAAGATAATCACAAGCTGATGCTGTCTATCACACCATGGCATATGATATGAAGCTGAAGAGGAGGGCTAACAGCTTGGCATGCCCCATCAACCAAGAGTTGAGCAGGATCACTCAGGAACCTGCAGAGTGGCAGTCCCCAGCTGCTCATAGCTTTTCTGCTGTGCAAGAAGCCCTCTGCAACGTGCTTCATGAAATAGGATGGCCAGCAGCATCTGGCATGGGGGCGGGGGGCAGCCTTGAAGTCGGAACGAGCTGTGACACGGTGCTGCAATGTCATGAGCTGCTACTGCTCGTAGGGCCAGGGAGAATACATGAGAATTGACAGTGAGGTCAGGGAGATAATATGAAGGAGCTAAAGCGGCTGGAAACCTGGAGAGAAAATGACAAGTTCTTTTGCACTTTTTGAAGTTGAACCTTATTTACTTCTGGGGACAGATGATCTGAAGAACGTATATAAACTAGAGGGTAAGTTAGAAATTCCAGGAAATGCAGAGAAATGTGGGTAATGAGTAGTAGAGGAAAATGAGACAAGGATAATTTTAGATCCTAAATTACTCCTACTAGAATTTCTCATTTTATTTAAGGAAATATGCAGAAGATAGCTCATTGGTAAAAACCCCCAACAACAATGCATCCAAACGTATTCATGCGTGACTAGATCTGAAGTGTAATTCTCTCAATGACACGATGGTCACCCTGGGTTTTTTTTTTTTAGCTTGAATGGGGGAGGAGGGAGACAGAAGTCAGCCAGTAGCTCCACTGACAAGGCAAATCTTTCATCTCACATAAACCTTCTTGCCACAGGAACCATGTGCTGTTACACTGAATTTCTGGTTCGTAGTGCTCCGTGAGCGGGTGTTGTAGGGCAGGAAACGCTTGGCTCAGGTTAGGTTCAATGGAGAGATAATTTGCTGAGTGTCCCAAGTTTAAGTGCATCGTGTTTTAAGCTCTGCAAACGCAGGAATGCAAACTGGCCGACAAAGTTTTGTGAATTGGACCACGAGTCATGATTAATTTATCAAGCTGTTCTAAATACATCAACTAAAATAATGGAAATATAAACAAAAGTTATGTAATTCTTCCTTGCCTGTGCTTGGGCCCTGCCTGTGATGGCAGAAATATAAACTGAACTAGAGCGTATAAAAAGATTTCCAAGAAAAAGCCTTTGTTTAATGTTTCCTGTGCATCAGAGATTCCACTTGCCTCCCAGACGCATATATTCCAAATCATGCTTTTGCTGTCCACAGAAAATTCCTCCATCTATTTATACTTTCAAATCTGTGATCTTATACAATAATAAATAGTAATGAAGTCCTGAAGTAAATACCAACGTTAGGGTTTCACTGGAGATCTCGTTGACATTTATAAATATCCACAGCTTTCATGGTTCAGGACACTGGCAGAGCTCACAGATTCTGTTAAACTTTATCATGTAATTGTACATATGGTCTCTCTTTTGAAAGTATAATGCATTGGGTTTATGGAATATTCCTGTTAGGCAGCACTGCACGCGTTTGCTTGCTTTACCAAAGCTGTGTTTCTGCAGGGGTGTATCTTAGCTGACCTACTAAACCCACCATTTTTCATCTCAGCTGACACCAAACAGCACACAGAGCCTGGACTTTCCCAAGCTATGGAAATATTGCTATCTTATGATTACTCACTATTTGGAGTGAGTCATCCATTTATATGTCTGTCCATTTATACGCTAGGAGATAATCCAACAAGACTAATAGCCATTTCACTTCTTGTGTATGCCTTTGTCTATCAACAGGATTACAGGACTTGGTTCCCCGTGGTGGAAAGTTTAGCTCAGTGACCCAAGAAATACTTTCCAACTGAACGCTGTCATTGCTCTGCTCCAAAAGGTAAGAGAGAGGAATTTCACAATACAGCCTGGAACTGAACCTGGCACGGGACAAAGCTGGGACAGGGATTTTGCTGCAGGAAAAGGACCAAGTTGAAGCTCTGAAGAGCATCAGTAGCAGTAACTTTTAGTCTGGCTTCTCCCATCAGCAGCAGTAACTTTTAGTCTGGCTTCTCCCAGAGGTATTTAAGTGATGAAGAGCTAAGGACTTGGGATGAAAATTCATTTCAGATATTGTTTTCAACCTGAAATTAGTGGTGGTACAGTGATCTCTGAGCCAGTTTCTTGCTGAAAGTCCCTAATCATGCAACACTGCCTACCTGTGCAAAAAGGCAAATGCCATAACACACATTCCTTCAATGGAGTCCTAAGTATCCAGTATCTCACATTTATACTAAAAGATGGGGAAGTCAGAGGAGATGCTCCACTCCAGAGAACTATGTCAAAGTACATCTTTGCTCCTTGTCCAACAGGGAAGATCCCCACTGTCTTTGGTTTCCCCAATGTCCTTCCATCCAAGCAGGAGTCACATAGCTGCAGTTTCTGATCTCTGCTACGACTGGTAAGAAACCTGTAACTTCCAAGTAAATACTGGTTAAAGCTCTCTTTTCACATGGTTAAAACTTCACCACTCCAAGGGAATCCCCTGCTCAGCCATCCCACACCTAACATGAGATTTGATGGAGGCCTCGGGACAGTCAGAACGAGAGGGACTGTTCAGACAAAGCTTCCGTGGCTTGTGTGCAGAACATGTCATGAAGATACAGATGCTCCCAGTAGCTCTGCTCTGCCTACCTTGGAGTATGAAAGGAACTTGCTGAATGGATTCTGCCAGCACTTCTGAAGCCCTAATACTACTCGCATTTGAAGGAGGATAAAAGTGTTATGAGTTACCTCTTTGGGATATTTTTAATGGATGAACCTATGAGAACAGCCAGTGTTAATCCTCTGTTCAGCCACTAGAGACAAGAAGAACTGTGATTGTCCCTGCTACTGCTGAGGATGAGACCTTGAAGAGAGCAGTCAAGGCAAGTGGGATGCACTACAATTGAGGTAGACACTGGATCTCAGAAACAGGTGGGATTTTGCTGCCAGGCTCCAGGATGGCATCTCTGTGGTCACCGTAAAACCAGCTTTTTAAGAGAATGCATGAAGGACCTTTAAACTCTCTCCAGATTTCCGGAGATGTATTTATACTGGCCTAAAATAAATGTAGCACAGAGGAAGGGAGAAAGGCTTGCTGCATATGCCACAATACAGATCAAGTCAAGCGAAAAAGCCAGTGTTGGTGGCACATGAAAAATTAGCTCCCTGAAGCAAAGTAGGCAACGACTTATTTATGCTGGCTGGAAATTCTGCCTGCTCTATACACTTGTTCTTCTCCTACCTCTATTCCCAAGTAAGGCTAACTAGCCTGGTGATTTTGTGTATCATACCTTCTTACTGGACACAATACTGCCTGTAGATAGTGGCTAATGTCATGTGTGAGTTACAGCACTTGGTCATGAATCGCTGGCTAAGACGTGTAGCTCCATCCCCAATTATCTTCATGGTGTTAAAGGGAAGAAAAGCAGTGATGAAATAATTGTGTACCTAAAGACAGGGTGGAAGGTCATGTTCTTATCCACATCTAGCAGCGTTAAGTTGCAAAATAGCACAATGAAGTGTGCTTACATTCAACAGAGAACTGGGGAAAAGTGTTTGCCCTAAAGGCAAACCTCAGGGACTTGAGAAGGATTGTATAAAAGGTAAAGAACTCAGTCCTTGTATCTATACCAACACCAGGAGCTGGCCCAGCAGTGAGTTTAGGCTGAGATTAAATCATCTAAACTCTTTCCAGCAAACACATTGAGTCTAGTAGGACCCCTGCCACTGCCTCTGATTTGCTTTTCCCTTAGCTGAAGACTTTGTCCAAACTGCAGGCATGTTGTGTATGATGCTACTGAATGCTTCATGGCACCACGGTGCACAAAGATCCCATCTGAGACCCACAAGCTGTGCACAGACAGTCCTTGCTGCAAAGACCAAAGGGTTGGTTTAGAACCAGCAGAAAAGGAAGGTAGGGTGATGGGAGTGGGAGGGCAAGCGTGGCTGGATGTGTGATCTCTGCGCCCCATTAAAGGAAAGCCCCATTAAATGTTGCTAAAATCACAGCTGGAAAAATGAATTTTAAACCTCTTTACTTGAACTCACTAAATTAGTGCACTCTTGGCTGTTTTTTGGTTGGATCATCCTTTTCCTAACACAAGAATTTCTTGAGCTATTTCATTGCTAACGAGTATAATTACTGCCAGCTCAGATAAGCCCAAAGGTAACAACATAACATCCTTTCCACAGTCTAATGTTTTGATTCTCCAAAGACGAGGTCTTTTAAAGGTCATATCTTGACAGAATTCCTTTTTTTACCCCCCTGTGGTGCTAAAATAGATCAGTATTATTGACCTTGACAACAACGCCCGAGATGTTTTCTGACAATCTATTCTGTATCAATGAGCACATAAAACTGCTGCTATGGGCTGGGGCGCTCTCCATGCATTTGATAGCAGGCAGATCGGCTTTTCTTGACAAGGCATCGAGTAAAAAGATTTAATGTATCCATCTCGATGTGAATTGGATCGTACCCCCCCCTGACATGAGATCCCCAGCCCCAGGGAGAGCCGCGCTCAGCGCTGTGGTGCTGCATTAGTCACTCGTAATGGCTACACGAAGAAACAGAGCATGACAAGAGCTAAATAATATTGTGAGTGGGGAAATAGCCAGGTTTGCCCAGCCTCTCTGCTTTCCCAGACTTTTTTTATAAGTGTGAAAAGGAATAAAATGCTCTTAAGCGGGGCTTTTATTAAAAAAGAAATTATTTTTTCAGCGTGCTTTTTGAAGACAGATCTTGCATGATGAATAAGACAGCCACGGATGCTGTTAAGGATCAGGCGAGAATTCTATGTTTGCTCTTCCAAGTGGCTTCAGATTTGGGGTGGTAAAGTAGGCGATTCACTAACCTTTAACTGGGATGCAGGGGGAATTGGTCAGCCCCTTTTCAGTGGTCTGTGGAGACAGGACAAGGGGCAATGGCTGCAAATTGGAGCACAGCAAGTTCCGCACCAACACGGGGAGGAACTTTTTCCCAGTGAGGGTGCCAGAGCCCTGGGACAGGCTGCCCAGGGAGGTGGTGGAGTCTCCTTCTCTGGAGATATTCAAGACCCATCTGGACGCCTATCTGAGTGATATGTCCTAGGGAGCTGCTTTGGCAGGGGGGTTGGACCCGACGATCTCTCGAGGTCCCTTCCAACCCCTCCAATTCTATGATTCTATGATTAACTGCTCTCATGCTGCTTTTCAGGTTTCAAAGGGGCCAGTCCCCAGCCTGCATATGCTTTTACTCCTGCTCTGGGGCAACAGGTCCCACTTCATCGAATTTTTTCTTCTCCAAAATCTCTTCTTCACTGATACCTATTCCAAAATAACCAACAAAACCAGAGTTCAAACTCAGTATTTGGTGAAACTCTGGCCCAAAGGAAGGCAATGCAAACCTGCCAGTGGTGTCAGTGGGGGCAGGATTTCACTTGTTGAGGTAGAAACAGGTTTTGCCAGAATCCTGACTCTTTCCCCTTGACTTGCAGTGATTACTGGGGGAGAGGGGAAGGGGGGAAGGAGAGAGAAGCACTACAATAGATAAACAGATGAATAAAACCCCCCATATAATAGTAAAATGTACAATAATACTGTTATTCTGGTAGTTTGTATTAAAATTTGAAAAATGAGGCACATGAAAAGAAGATGAGATGGAAATAAACAGCTTTGTTTCAGAATTTACATTTCTCTGGTATAAGGAGTTACAAATGATCCTTGATAATGGGTTGAGTTACCTCCCATGATTACTCTTATCTCTACAATGCCTGTTCTATCATGCTGTTCATTTCAGAGTGAAAAAACTCATCTGGAAAAGTAGCAGCACGCAGTCGATTCCCCTGAACCCAAGCAGAGAGACATGTTCACCAGCCCCTTCATGACTCCACCACTGGAAAGACAACGCAGCTTTGTGTTCAGAGAAGGGCTACAAGTCTGGTGAAGGGCTTGGAAGACAAATCATATGAGGAGCAGCTGAGGGAGCTGGGATTGCTTAGTCTGGAGAAAAGGAGACTGAGGGGAGACCTCATCACTCTCTACAACTACCTAAAAGGTGGTTGTAGTGAGATGGGTTTGGTCTCTTCTCCCTTGTAGCTGGTGACAGGAGATTGGGAAACAGCCTGAAGTTGCATCAGGGGAAGTTTAGGTTGGATATTAGGAAAAATTTCTTTACCAAAAGGGTTGTCAGAGATGGAACAGGCTGCTCAGGGAGGAGGTTGAGTCGCCAACCCTGGATGTATTTAAAAGAACAGTACATGTTGTACTTGGTGACATGGTCTACTAGTGCTGGACCTAGTGGGACTGGATAGATGGTTGGACTTGGTGCTTTAGATGGTCTTTTCCAACTGTAACCACTCTGACTCTATGATTCTATTTGGCCTCAGGATGTCCTCCTCTGTATTACCTGTATTTAGAAAGGGCATGGAAGCATCCTGGCAACTCCTCATGTTCTCTTCTGGAGGCACAGGATTGTTGTCCAACAATTGCAGCTTCTGTCTCAGTCCAAAAACAACTGGTATAACTAAAAACAATATTTGGAAAGGTGCAGCTCACTATGGCACAACACATAGGATGGGAGAAACACTGAGTACAGGTATACCATTCTTCCTACCAGCATGGGGAAAAGCGATAGAACTGGGATGAAAGTTTTGGATTGATTACACATATAATCAAAACATAAGTATCAATTAGTACACAATAATACAGTACAAAAATAGAAATTATGTAATGTAGAAACAGAAGCAAGTGTAGCCCAACCATTTTCTTTGAAGTACTGTATGGGCATTGATAGAAATAAGACTTAAATATAAATTAGAATTCAAATTCTTAAAAAATACCATTGAAACATCCTGTATATGTCAAAACAGGATTGCTCTCATGTCAAGTTCTTTCTTATATCAGTGATGATTGTTCATCAGGTAAGACACACTGAAATACATACCAAGGCATGCTAAATAGGGAAATGTTTTAATTTACCATATTACCCAAAATAAGCAATACAAGCCCATGAAATTCCCTATGTGGATGAATGCGAATTAAACATACATTTTGGAAAGGTTAACTACCCACTCAGGGTTCTGATGAACAAAACCTACTTTTTTAATGATAATTTCTGTCCCAGCAAACATTACTGAGCACCAGGGTGTACACAGAGACCCTTAAAAATCCCATTCCTCTCTCCTTTCCAAAAGAAAGAGCACTAGTCTCCCAAGAATAAATGGTTCTGTATTTCTTATTTCACCTGTATGAGCTTGTTTGACTCCTGCAGTGGGAGAAGGCACAAAAACTCCCCAAGAAAGAGTTTTGATCACGCTAAACTCAGCTGCATTACCCATCTCAATGCAAGTCGAGGACCACCAGCACCGCTCACCTCAGTCGAGCACAGCATCGTTGCTGCAAGGTCTAAGAAGAAATCCAACTTGGATGGCTGGTAAAGCAAATTCCCTGGCAGTCAGATTCCTGATTCAAACATTTAGAAGGGGGTTTGCAGATCAAAGGAGTCCTGGAAAAAGCAAAGACCCAGGTTATTTGTAATACAATCTTGGTTGGAATAAGCCGCCGTGGGGTTCCTTTCCTAAGGCAGCTCCTATTCCAGGTGTTGCTCTGGGAAATGAGAACAAAAAGGTGAGGGAGTGGAGGATGAACAAAACCCTCCAAAAGTCAAGGGAAGAATGAGGAGGAAAACAGAAAAGATTAATCATTCCATCACCAGCAAACTCCTGAGCCAGGCATTTGTTCCTCCTGCATGAAAAGTCCTTCCTTCACCATCCAAAACAATCACCTGGCACTTAGCTTGCCTTCAGCCCTCTCCCCCACCTCAAGCATGTAATTATTTACACCAGGTGCATTGCTTTAACCCTTCTCTGGTGATGTCCCCTTTCACAAGTCAAGGATTGTAATTTGCCAGCCTTCACTGAAGTTTCTTTGTGCAGGTCTCCTACCCTGGGTGTAACGTTGCATTGACAAGTGGCACGGCACAATGGAGAGGGAAATAGAATTTACCCAGAGAACAAAGGGTATTAGTGCTCCCTGCCTCTAACCCCAGGTGACTGTACAGAATTAACTGCAGGGTCTCTGGTGACAGAAGGCTTGGGTCATATAAAAACCATGAGCGTGGCAGCGGTGCTGGCAGACAGCTACACCTGCAGCAGCCCAACCACGCTGTTTTGTGCCGTCCCTTTGGGTAAATGCTGCTGGTGCTATTTAAAGTTTAAATTAATGAAAGATTTTAGCTGGCAGGGTCCTTGGTATTCAACTCAAGCAGCCTTCACCCCACTGCCTTCCCAGCTGCTAACAGAGATCACCCCATCGCTGCTTGATTCAGACTGCGTGGTCTGGCCTTTTGTACACAGAGTTGCCCTGAACTTTGCTGATGGCTGCACTCAGGATCAGGTGGGGTAATGGAAATGCTGTGAGAACTCTGGTCTCGTGGCACCCATGATGCTGCCTTTTTGATTCACTGAAGCTCCTGGAATTTGCCTGTTGCACCCACCCAGGCAGGACTGTCCCTTTGTGTGCGGCCAAGGCTGATCCATGACACATGCCCCTGAGCTCTGCTGTAAAACAAACAGACAGTGACAACAGTAATGAGGGGAAAGTGAGGAGTGGCGTTATTTTGGGTTTCAGCTCTTGTCCTTTGATCTGGTTTAATGTAGCAAGTCCAGGCATGGATGAACTGAAGGATGAAGGGAGTCCAAGAGCTCTCCGCTAGCCCTGGCTATGTACAACACATGCCACTGCATGCGAGGCTACTTGCAAACACAATCCCTTTTCACCCATCTAAATCAAAGGTGTCTCCTGTCTGTCCTGCCCAGAAAAACCTCAGGGATCACACACAAATGTAAATAACACCACTGAGACAGGCAAACACTGTCCCATCATTTCTTATTGCTTCTTGGCAAGCGCAACAGGTTGAATGAGTCCTGGGTACAAGAGGGGAGAAACTCCTCCTTGGTCAACTCCAACCTACCTCCCCCAGCCTCTCTTGTCTCATCTAGTCTGAGAGGTGAGGCAGTGGGAGCCCTGGTCACTTCTTCTCAGAAGCAATCCTGGTTCCCAATGAGTAAGTGGTATGTTCTGTTCATGCTTTGTTATGATCCTGCCTCAAATTTGCTGCTTCTAGTCTAACCTCCAACCAGGAGACCAGAGAAAGGTGCACCAGGGAAGGGTCACAACACCATGACTCACACATCACATGTGCAACAGTGATGTACTCCAGGGCTTGATTTAGGGCTGTTGTGGTTTAACCCCAGCCAGTAACTAAGCACCACACTGCTGCTCGCTCACTCCTCCCTGAGAACGGAGAGAAAATCATGGGTTGAGATAAAGACTAATAAAGGAAGTAATAGTAATAATAATAATTATTATTATGGTTATTTATAATGTTTCTATTTCTTTCAGTTTCCAATCTGCTGCCAAATGTACAGAGAAAATTCAGGGGAGGGCAGCAGCACATCAGTCATTTCCTTCGCACGTCCCTAACGCTGCAGCTTACAGCAGCCTTGGGGAGCTGCAGGGCTGCACCAGTGGGTAGCTTTGCTGGACTCAGCACAACCTGCTGCTAAAGCCCCTTCTGCTGCCTGACCTTCCCCCCCACCCAGAGCACTGCTCCTCCTCACACAAATGTGCCCCACTCCTTGCTGCGAAATATACTACGGAGGCACCTTTCTGCTCTTCCTGCAGATGTTTCTGACTCATGCTGATCTCCCAAAGATTAGGGAACCCAGCTTTTGAAGTGCTCTGAAACATGTGCTTGGAAAGAAAATAAATTAATTGAAGCAACATTGGTCTGAGCCCTATCAAGGCAGAAATCAGACAGAGGCAGGAGGAATGTCCTTGAGCCTTTCCTTCAGGGCTTCCTCTGACCCGCAGGCTGGAGGAGGAAGTGGGCAGATGTTTCAAATGAAGACATTACATCACTAGGGTTTTATATCCTCCATCTGTATAAACTGCAAGACCTAAGTGGGGCCAAACACAATTATTCCTAAAGAAATCAAGGCATCAGAAACGCATGTTTACAGCCCCCAGGTGTAGCTTGCAACGCGGGGAAGTTTGGCTTCACTCTGGGGCAGATGAAGACCTGTCCCTCCTTCCTAGCACCTCCACCTTCTCTCTATAAACATCTGGAGCTCTCAGGACACCTGGCCATGCCCAGGACCATTTGTTCCTTCACTGATACTGGCGTTAGCCAGTTAAAACCAGGAGCACTGGAAAATAATTGTCTCAAGGGACACTTCTAACACATGTGAAATAACAGTGTCGGCCTTCCTATGTAATGCAGTAGGTATTTCTCTTATGGACAAGGAATAGTAAAAAAAGGAACAAAACCTGCCCATCTCCAAATCAGATTTGATGCCAAACACTGTAGGACCCGGGCCCACCAGCGGGATGAGGACTCTATACAATATATAAGCCATCACCAGGTCTTGTTTGACTGTTTCTCTGCCTTTTCCCCAGGCCACCCCGCCACAACCTTTAGAGGTTTTCCTCAGCTGCTGAAAGGGAGAGCACAGAAACAGGCAAGAAGCTGCACTGCAGCAGTCTCAGAGACTTCAGAGTTTGCGTTCATCCCCGGCATGATACCAGCACTTCTCTCTGTCCCACCTCACCCCCTCTCCCTGCCTGACTCTCACAGAAGAAGCAGCGCTGCTTCACAGCTGAAGAGCAGAATTAGAGACATCCTCCCCTTGGAAAGGCTCCTGGTAGCCCTAAGGTGAAGGCTTTTGCTTAGTAGGAAGCATTGCAGACTATGGGTGTAGGTTTAACTTATTGCAACATCCTGAGTTTTGGAGCACACTGCAAATGCAAATTTCTTATCAGAGAATACAGATTTAGCCTGGAGATAAATAGGAGACCCCCAGCTTTTGATTTTCTATCAATTCTATTTGATTTTCTAGAAACTTTCTATTAATTTTTATGTTTTGATTTTCTATTCTGTTCCTTCTACTATTTTTTCATCATTCCACATTACCATCCCTGGAGATGAACAGATAGTTCACTCCCCAGTCTCTTCCCATTTGTTATATGGGACTACTTTGTTTTTCACAGAATTGTAGGGGTGGAAGGGACCTCCAGAGATCATCAGGTCCAACCCCCCTGCCAAAGCAGCTCCCCAGCTCATACTGCACAGATAGGCCTCCAGATGGATCTGGAATATCTCCAGAGAAGGAGACTCCACCACCTCCCTGGGCAGCCTGTCCCAGGGCTCTGGCACCCTCAATGGGAAAAAGTTCCTCCCCATGTTGGTGTGGAACTTCCTGTGCTCCAATTTGCAGCCATTGCCCCTTGTCCTGTCTCCACTGACCACAGAAAAGGGGCTGGCCAATTCCCCCTGCACCCCATACTTAAGATATTTATAAACATTGATTAGGTCCCCCCTCAGTCTTCTTTTCTCCAGGCTGAACAGCCTCAGCTCTCTCAGCCTTTCCTCATAGGATAGACGTTCCAGGCCTCTCCAGGAGATCCCTGTCCTTTTTATCCCAGGGAGCCCAGAAATGGACACAACACTCCAGGTGGGGCCTGACCAGGGCAGAGTAGAGGGGGAATATTTTTTTCTTTCATTAATTTGTTTCTCTCTTTGCTGCTTTTTTTCCCTAGAAAACACATCCCACCTGCAAAGGGGAGGAGAAGGCAAACGCAGTGTTTGGACCTTCAAATTTTTGCCTTCATTCCTATTGCTGAGATGTCTGGACCCCATCTTCATACTGGCTGAATTTTCTTATCTATCTCAGTTCTGCAGCAGCCAGACTTCGTGGCAACAACCCAGACCCAGCATTCACCACTAACCAGGAGAGAGAGGCTGTCCCATTCTAGGACATCTCCCTGAGAACAGGCAGACAATTATCTGAAGAACAGGAGGAAAGAGGGTGAGAAAACTCGGTGGTGACAGCCTATGTTACAAGCATTTACAAGCCTCATGTATAAAAAGAAGATTACTGCAGGGAAACTCAGCGTTCACAACGGGGTGGAAAAATCCCTCAAATATAGTTTCCTTGGACTCTCCCTTCTGCAACAGTTGGGACTTAGTCTGAAATTCAAATTACCTTTCATACCCAGCCTACAATTCCATCCTGTGCCCCAGAGCAAAATTTCCTGCATAATTGTGTGTATTTAGGTCAGTTCTCCATTGTTTGCTTCTGCAAAGAAAATAGCTGATTTGCTGATGGAGAAAAATTCCTAATACAGTTTTCAAAAGCACTTTTGCAATTAGAGACTGTGCTCCTGAACGAGATGGGAATGTAGGCATGCTTGGGTAAGGTCTTGAGACTTCTGATGTCCCTCCTTGACAGCGGGGTGACTCCATTTAAACACAGACCACACTTGACATTTCTACAGGGGAGAAGTTGGTTTGCTAAATGGTGTTTTTAAAAGCAGTTATCCTATTTTCAGACTGCTACTGGATACTAACCTTAAGCATGAAATATGTGCAAATATTAATCTGACTGACATTTAATCTAGATTAAAAAACTCGTACCTTTTCCTGTTCATAATGTTCTTTTTTGGCTGCAAATTTTCCCTACCCTTAATCTGTTGGAAATGTCTTATTGCTAAACTTCTGCTGTAAGAAGTAGCTTCTGTCTATGTTTGACTGTAAAGCATCAGCCACGTGCGTGGACGGGTCTGTAGAAACATCTTAATTCATGCAGGTATCAAACTAAACAAAATATTCTGACCTGAGCCTAACAAAGAAGAAATGCTCAGTTAATCACCTTAAACCAGGGATCTATACAAAGTGATGCCTTTATGGCTGCATTCTCTATCAAAGAGGTAAGGAGCATGACTTAAAATGTGTATCTTCTCTATGTCTTGGAGACCTGTGGCCTGGGTCTTGTGCCTTCACAAATATTTTACATGAATGTGTTGCCAGAACAAGCCCAAACAGTTTGAATACATCATGCAAAGATCCCATCAGGGCTGTAATTTGGGGCAATGACACCAAAGGTTGGGCAGTGGGAAGCTAAAAGCTGAAGATACATGTAGATTTCCAGGCCCTAATTAAAAAATAAATCAAATTTCTACCACCTCACCCTCCCCCCCCAGACACTTGCAAGGGACAACAAAGCACATGGCAGATCTATCTCAGGATGCTGGGAGAGAGGGGAAAAAAAGAATCAGGTCAAAGCACACAATATACAAATCCTTGGGATGCCGTAGGGCACAGTATGCAACGACCTCAGCCTGTTTTGAAAATCGATTACAGAAGGCCTTCAGCTGAATGGAGTCAATGACCCTGTCTATGCATGGCAAAAGGAAAACAGCTACATCTTCTCTGAGCCCATACGCACGAGGGTTCCTGGCCCAAGAGCCTCACGGTGGCTAGCAAAGAGAGACCTATGGAAATCGCCCTTCTCAGGGTTCTTCCTCAGACCAGAGGAGGCAAACGTTGACTTTCTTTTTGTAAAGATTTGGTATCCATGAGATCAAAATAGACAAACCCCAGTTTTCCTCCTCCCCTTCGAAAAAAAACCATCACCAGCTGTGCTAAGGGTCACGATGTAATAGACAAAGAACGTGTGTAATTCAGGAACTACAACTGCCTAATGAAATATATGTCAAAAGAGACAGCTGGCCCCAAGGCTTGGGCTGCCCTGTGTCTTTGTCTTAAGGTTTTCTCTAGTGAGGAGTACAGGAGAATTAGGACTAGTGAAAAGGGGTGAGTTTTATATCCAGTTGCCAAGGTCTCCTGTTTTGCACTTAGGCTTGCACCCTTCAGGATTTGTAATTACCCAGTTAAAGCTGCTCTGCTTTGAGAGAATGAAGAGCTTTGCTCCTGGAGAGCAGAGCACTCGAATGCAGGAGAGAATCACTGAGTGGGAGTTGGGTGGCAAAGAAGTTGGAATATTAAGACTTATGATGCTCCAGCAGACATTGAAAAATGAACCTGATTGAGTTACTACGTGGGAGAGACTCGGCTTGCAATAGCTGTTCCCATCATCCTCATTAGAGAAGAACTGGTGAAGTTCTTGGCTCACTGACGTGCATCGAGTCTGCTCTCTCCATCCCTGCTTGAAGCACAGAAGATATTTATGCTAACCAGACAAAAACATTTTTAAAGAGATAAAAATGAAAGAATTGAGAATCAGGTTGGAGACCACTGCTTCTAAAAAACCTGGACATTGGAGCACAGGGTTTACATTGAAGCACACACTCTCCAAACAGGGAGAACATGATACAGCAGCACCAGTTCACCAGGCTAAAGATGCTTTCAAGGCAATGGTGAAAGAGCCTTTTTAAGTCAAGCAATATGGAAGTCAAAAATATAAAAAAGGGTCAAAAGTAGCTCCATTAATTGTCTCTGCCTTTGCTAATGTAGACTGTGCAACTGTGTCTTCATTTCTCTTTCCTCTTTCAGGAAAACCCATAGCAACGGTAGAGGAAATGAATTGTGGGTTCGGTGCCTCAAGAACATATGAATGGGCTTACTTCTAGGCACGCAAGGAGCTCGCTGCCTTCAGCTGGGACTGAATGTTCAGCATATGCTGCAGGGCTCTGCCAACGTTGGACCTACTGAGTGGAAACGGATAAAATGTCTACACACAGCCAGGCAAGCTGAGACGAGGTGTTCCCACTGCAGCACCAAGCGCCTGCCTGCAGAGATGGTAGACATTTAACTTTTCAGCATTATTTCTAAGCCCTATTTAAGACCTGGCAGTGTAGAAAGAAAGTGTGCACCCTTCCTAACATGAGAAAATGTGGAAAACGCACAGAGAAGATGCAAGAGGGAATCAAACAACACATAGAGGATCTGTCGACTTTAGTCTGGCATCTTCAGGCCCAAAAGAGATGGTTAAGGAGGAAAAACCAAAGGAACCATGAGCGTGTGTGAGAGGTGGCAGGAGGAATGTTCCTCACTGCCTGCAGAGCAAGGGCCAACCACTGAATGGGGCTCAACTGATTTGTGTATACAGGGAATATAAAAATTAGGCTAAAGGTTAGAGTCTACCTAGAAACAAGGTGATAAGGTGAGTACAGCCCCTTATCAAATTTTAATATGAAAGCTTTGTATTAGCTATTAGATAATAAAAGCTGGGCTGTGGCTGGGAGCAGCTTTCTTCTAGCACTGAACTCATGCCCATGCTGAGGTGTTCAGGTGCAGGTAAATCGTGACCCTCGCCCTCAGCTCAACATCTGAAACTGGGGCAAGATGCAGCCTACTGAGCTGGCCACGTATCAGTGTTTCCTAATGGAAGCACAGAGGTTTTACACTGAAAATCCTGCAAGAGTGTAAAAGCATTAAGCTAATGTATTTCTGTAATTCTGTAAAAAATATTTACATTACTTCAGTTCATGCTTTACATGTAATTGCTGGTATTTTCAGTAAAAGCCTTCTAAAATCAGTCTTCTCTTTTGCTTTTTTTTCCCCCCCAAACTGATTCCTGATATCCTGCCCATCTCTAGCTCATTACTGGGAGTCAACAAGAACCAACTGGAGGGTGACTTCACTTTCTTATTCCAGTTGTATATAGTCTTGTAGGATAGCTGAAGATGAGCATTAAACAGCCCCCCAAACAAACAAAACATTGTGACAGCAGCAAAAAATATCCATCGCCACTCTGAAGCACTCACATATGGATAGCTATAACATGAAGTAAGAATCATTAGAATTAAGACTAAGTTGGTAGTGTCACCTCGTATTCTTCAGGAAACAGACTCCATGACAGAGGTAAGCACTACAAACCAAATAACTCACTCCTCTAAAGGAATGCTTTGAAAGGCTTCTGGCCTTTTGGAAAAAAATTATTTGGATCAGTTGGAAATGCAGGGACAAACAACACAGCTACAAAAGACCTGGAAGACATCCACATCCAAATATCCTATTCCTACTGTCTAGATCTTCATCTATGATTTATTGTAAACCAGAACAGAGATGCTTTAGTTTCCTTAAATGCCTTCCTTTTTTGCATGCATCTAACATACCTTGAATTATTTCGTTGAAGTAAATTATAGACAGTTTGTTTTGTCCTGTACCTTCTTATAGTTTATGGGATAGGATTTGAGTTCCAGAGGAAGGGGACTGTTCTCACCAAGTTCTATTTTGGATTTGCAAGACACCAGCGAACTCTGAACTATTTCGGAGCAAAGGGGAAGAGCCACAGTACAGCTTCAGCAAGATGATACCTCCTAAAGAGACTTGGCAGGACACTGGACAGTGTCACAGACACTGCTAAGGAGTAAAGACAAGAAAACACATACAGGTAATTGTATTTAGTTCACATCCAATCTATTGTACAAATAAACTCACTGGTTTAAATGTCTATTTGACAAACTTTTAACCCAAGGCAACCCTAGGTGGTATGTCATTGCAAAGCTCAGTCCTGATTAATAGGATCAAAAACCTGGGTAACAAATTTCTTCTTAGAGGATGAAGACCAGAAGTTGTGGCTAATTGGGAAAAGAAACCTCTCTCACAGCTGTGGCTCCTAAGTAGGATCTCTGAAAGGTTGCAGATCATTTTAAGCTCTCCCACTTCCAGTAAAAACATTGGAAAAATTGTGCTAAAATAGAAGTTAACTTAATCAACATATGAATTCTTGCTATGTTGATGAACTTCCAGTCTGGCAACCTCACAACTCAGAGCCATACACCAAGTCACTCAGCTCCCAGAGCCCCTCTTGTGTATGTGCATTTGCAGGGATAATTGTCTTAGTTATTTCCATCAGTAACTGGGGAATAATTGGGATTATTGTCTTAGTTTTGCAGGGATAATTGTCTTAGTTATTTCCATCAGTGACTGGAAACAATTCTTCTTGCTGCTCTTTGCCAAATCTACCTTCATTCCTTCAGAACAGCACATTAGAATAAACTCCTATTGCTGAAATCTAAAACTGAATTCAATTAAATGACTTACCTGGGCTTCAGGGTTCTACCTCTTTCAAGTTAGCCCATGCAAATGCTGTCTGATTAAGTTTGGCTACAATGAACAGCTAACATTTCCAGCTAAACAGCATTACTGACATTAAAATGTATTACTATATATCGAGATTAAAAGAACTCTACCATTTAAATCCTTTTAAATTAAGCAGTGATGCTATATTATTCTTAGGCTTTGAGAAAAAATACACTAAAATGTAAATTTCCATGAGATGGGGTAATACTAATATCTTTTTATAACTTTGAGCCATCAAACAAAGGAATACACTTTGTTTCCCATGTTTGCTCTATTAGTGTGAACCAAAGCTAACAGTCATATCATCACAATTTCATTATTTTTAGTCCACAGCAAATACTCCCTCATTTTGCTAGACAAATCAGAAGTTCCAATTTTTAATCCTCAATGGGATGGGGGCTGAAACTTTAAAATTGACAAGTTTGCTGCAGATTTCAGATGACAGCAGAGGAGCCTCCTGTTCCTCCCCTGGTTTGATTTGTAGTGTCCATGTCTGAATCCTACCAGCTCTCCATCTGCAAAGGTTTCCAAGGAAGATAGATGTGAACCAACAACATATAATAGGATCATTTTCCCTCCAAATCATCCAGGCTAAAACCAACATAAAAATTTGATAGAACAATTAATGTTGGTAAAGACCTCCAAGATCATCTAGTCCAACCATTCCCCTACCACCTATATTACCCTATAGCATCCTTAAATTCTAGAGGTATTATTACAAAATCTATCCTGTATTTTACAGTACTTAATCAGGGCAGAAGATGCAAATATATTTTGCTCCCCTGTTACTTGATTTTCTAAAAGTTGGGCATCCTAATTAATCCCAGGGTCTCCTGAAAAACCCAGACCATGTGGCCTTTGGGGAACACCAAGCGCATGCACGGTGCTTTAGCTCCAAATTTCAAGGTGTAAAGGGGAAAAAAAAAGAGTGAAAAGGGGAATTTTTATTACTGTAACTGAAAAATGATCCAACTAAGCACTCAATATTCCATTGTAATATAACTAGCCTGAATCAGAACACTGAAGGAGGCCTGAGAAGGTCATAAATTAAGCGACAGTAAAACAGATGTGAAAACTGTTGATAGCATACCACTCAAATACACACACATGATGGAATTGCCTGTTTTATTTAGTGGAATCATTTTTGTAGATTAGAAATATTTCCAACTCCCATTTACTCCAACGCAAGCCTCCACCATCAACAGGCATAACGCAGTTTGTTCAACTGGTTCCAAACCAAACCAAAAGGGAAAAGAAGAAATGGAAGGGAAGAAGAAATTAAAAAAAAAAAAAAAAGGAAAAAAGAAAAGTACAATCTCAAAAGTTAAGTTAGAAACTAAGTTCACACATTTCTTTGGGACCAGGAATCTGTACATAGTACAAAATATACATTTATTGAACTTTCTGTAAACACACAGTTTGAATTGTGTAAAACGGTAAATAGTGGGTGAACTACGTGGAGAATAATTTATTATATATTGTTATACATTCTACTTATGGAAAATAGTTATGCTCTTGTATATTACTCTGTTAAATTTATAAATTCCATAATGAAGCTGTGTAATCTGCAAACATGCTTTTCAAGCTTAAACCTCTCCATTCGTAACACACATTTATACAGGTCATCAATGAAAAAAAGTTACACTTTCCACAAAAGAGATATAAAGAGGTCATGAGTTTTCTAAAAAGACAGGCACAGCATGTCACTACGAACGAGACTCGTTTAGGAGAACATGTGGAGTCAAATCTGTGAGAAGACGGGTGAAAACTCTCTAATTCAGCATGTTTTTATGTGGTCTTAGTAGCAAGACAGATGCTCAAACCCAAAAATCTCTGCTTTGAAATGTTTATAAAGTGGCCAAGTTCTGGAAATCCAAGCTCACGCTTTTCAAATATCCAATATTTCCTGGCTAGGAGAATCTAGGCCTTTGTCTGGTATTAACCCTTTGTCACTAGTAATTTAGCTTCCTGAGTAGGAAACCACCCAGAGAGGATTTGCCAAGAACATTTGCATAATTCAGCACTTCCTCCAAAAACTAGATTCCTGGCACCAAAGAGTTAGATCCAGTTAATAAATACAACTTCACTCTTGGTACTCAAGGTCATTGTGAAATCACACCTTCAGCAATAAAACTCATGCTAGGAAATCCCAGCTTGCAGCATCAAACGGTTGCACGGCATTAACCTGCAGAACGCAAGGGAACAGGTACTGCAGCATCTCTGGTACTGGGGACTGGTGTATAACACCCAGTTTCCAGTTTAAGAGTCTGGAAATATCAAACTGCAGCAGCAGACTTGTCAGTCCAGCATCAAACACTCTTGGGTAGAATAAAAAGTTGCTCAAAACCTACCGACACAGATCCTTTCAGTAGGTCTGTTGCTGGGCATAGAAATGTAAATTCAGCATATTTATTCCTGGATTTTTAGGGTCTCATTGGTTTTTCATGCCAGGTAACTAGTTTTGAGTTTCATCCTTTTATTTATTCTTCTTACTAAAGGCACCACATCAAAGACCAAACCTCAACTAATGTCCTTCTCTCGTTTTAAAAGAAAAAAAATTAAAATCTGACTTACATATTTAAAGAATTATGAAATTATCTCAAATTAATCTAACATTTGGCTTTAGCATTACCACCTTCTTCCCTTTGGCTTTGAAAAGCGTTTTCAAGCCTTAGACTGAATAAAGATTACCTTTCTTTTTCATTCCAAGACAAGTAGGACCGTAAAGGCTCCAACACATGCGAACTTTATATATTGTGAGTGAAGCTGCAGCAACATCAGCAGATATAAAGCAAAATCATAGAATGGTCTGGGTTGGAAAGGATCCCAAGGATCACAGAGTTCTAACTCTCCTGCCACAGACAAGGCCACCAACCTCCAGGCCTGAATCTACACAAGGTTGCTCAAAATGCATGCCTGATTTCCTGAAGACTATCTTAATTTCATTTCCCCCTGTATTTCAAACAAAAATGCCATGCTTCAGCCTGAAATCCCACCAGTGAAAATGAAAAGGACTGGTCAGGACTTCCATTGCTGGGTTGAATTCAGTAGCACAAGTGAAATTAAACTCTGGACCTTAGTCTATGGGCACTGATAGAGGTAAAAGTAATGTTTTAGGACCTGCCAGTTTCAGCTTTCTTTTTTCTTCTCAAAGATATTTTGCTAAAGAAACGACAGCACCTCCTTCCAGTCTGGAGATTCCTCACAATACGTATGGAGCAGCTCATCTACTTTCACTGTAAGCACCCCAACACCCCAGCTCTTCAGAGCCACACAGTTAACAGGAGCAAAAATGAATTTCAGTTTTAGCTCAGTGCTCTCCAGTGAGCTGAGAAAAGCAGCTGTAGTGCTCTTACAGGAAAACATTCCTCCCTGACGCAGCACTCACCCTGGCAAACAAAAGGCTGGTGACATTACTAAGGACCATTGGGTTTATTTTTCTTTTTTCAGGGGAGAAAAATAAATATATGTCTAGGGATATTTTAAAAAGCATTTGGGTAGGAATCAGTACAAGTTAAATGTAAAACCCTGGCGAGGCATAAATCAGTGTGTATACTCTAGATATGTGACCTGTCATGCCAGCTCCACTGAAGCTCTGACACTTAGAGAATGGAACCATTTCCTTAATTCTATAAAAGGCATGTTTGAAGTCAAGCCCACTTTCCCAAATTCTGTGGTTGCAAGGCTTAGGGGCTTTGTTGTGGCATTTTAAGCAAGCCTCCCCCAAACCCCCTTTCCTCTGACTCTCATCACTTCTGGTCTCTTAGCTGGGGAGCAAAGGCATTACGAGAGAGTCTACATGGGGCAGAGGGGACACGGACAAGGGACACCCAAGATCTGGTTGATTGTTACTCAAAAGGAACATCAAATAAAACCACAGATAAAGCAAGGAATATGCACAGAGCCCAGGACACTGTAGGTCAACTTTTTTTTAATCTATTAAGCAAAAGCATTTGTAGATTTTTCTGGAAACAAATTCTCAGCAGGAGACAATATAAACTCAGCTTTTAGGGTGCTGGGTTTTCTTTACTTGAAATCACTTCATACTCCATGAGAATAAAGAAGTGTAAGCTTTCCAACAGCTGCTTGAACTTGCATGAAGAAATGCCTTGGCACAGGTGACTGCTAGCTCAAAGCAACCCCATTAAGCAAGGTAAGGCCACGAGGAGGTTCAGTGAAGGTGCAGGCCTGGGTCTGCAGAGACCTGCTGACCACTCCAGAGGCAGCTCAGGAAAAGCTCAACAAAAGATCAGGCTCTCCAATCAATTATTTCATAGACAGATCCATCAGAAGTACTTAGGCCCAGATTACTTATAAATTTTGCTCCATTTTTACAGCTCAGAGAGGGAATCACATCCATTTTACATGCTACAGTGCCCTAGAAATTCACTTGTGGAGCCTCTTTTTACCACATAGTCAAAAGACCCTGGTTCAGCCAAGCAGAGTCTTTACAGCCTCTTTTGGTACAGCAAGGCTTGGGTTAGCATCATCTAAAACACACGCAGGTGTAAGAACAAGGTGCTATACCAGTTATCTAGAAGACTATTTCACACCTCTTAGCACAGAGTAACAATTCCTCTTCCTACAGAAATCTCTCAGGTGCAGCCCTAGAAGCATTGCTGTTTCTGAACCCCTATGCAAGGTACATAGGGTTTGTGTCAAAGGATGAGGAAAAGGGTAAACACGCTCCAAAAGGTCACCCCTGCACAGCCACAGCCAAGTTTAAGTATCAAGAAATTTAAATACACCAAGTCATCTGTGCATAAAAACAATTCAAGGGGGTGCAGGTAGAGATGAAGGCGAACATCTCATGTGATGACATCTCGATGTACACTGAAAGGTAACAACCACCTCATGGACCTGATCGTGTCTATCCCACATCTAGAGGAAGCAAACAGGATGTCAGTTTGCCAGCATGGAACTCGTACACACTGCAGCCCAAGGTCTCACAATTAATGTTTTAGAAAAAGAATGTTTTACCAAAGCAAAATATTTGTCTGAAGTAGGTGGAGAAAAGGCTGCAAAGGCTTCCATGCTCCCTACATGAGGCCAGCCATATGTCTGTACTTCAGGTGTAGTTTCCCACCCTGGGGCAGGAGAAGTGGTACCACCAGTCCTTTGTTCTCAGGCCTGTCTCCCCACACTGCATCTTTCCCTAAATCCAGCTACAGGATGCTGGTACATCAACTTACCCACTGGAAGAGTACAGATCTCTTTTTTCTTCTCCTAACTGCATGGCCACAAGTGCTGGCACAAAAAAAGGCTGTAGGGGCAAACTAGAGCAATAGTTTAGTCTTGATGTAAGTTGATCATGACACCACATCCTTAGTTCATCAATTATTGAAGAATGAAATGCAGGAGGAAGCCTATCCTACCCCAGCGCAAGAAATTAAGGATGAGATTCTTATCAGGGCATCAACTGAGGTGAAAACTGTTCCCTATTCTTGTTAAATCACCTTTCCAAGTTTCCAGGTCGGGAAGTGAGCAAAACAGCTCGGATTTTAACCTACGTACTTGGAACATTATCAGCTTGGCAATGAACAATTTAGTAGCAGCTGAAGTCAGTTGATCATTCATACATGTTAAAATGCTCTGGCACCTGCACCAACGATCAAGTGTTACTATTGCTCATCTGCTGCTTAATACTCATCAGGCATCTTGGTAGTACGAGACAGCATAGGATTACCACAATGCAGCAGAGTTTAATGACAAGCAGGTGAGATGCCTCTCTGCAGCTCTGACTTCTGCTGGAACATTAACATGACTGATGGCCACACATCCACATCTTTGTGGTGCCACTTCCTGGCAAGAGCAAACCAGCTAAAAGGCCCTGCAGATTTCTCCCCTGCCACATGTACTGGGGACTCTGGATACAACAGGTTTACAAAGCCTTGCAAAACTAGGACCTTCATGTAACTGCATCGAGTTAACCCAACCAACACTGGTTTTTAAAATACACTTTAGAAGCCTCTGTCTTGAACATATTTCAATGCTGAATTAGTGAGAATTATTTGTAACAGTTGTCTATAAAGCAGTACAGGTATTGTCCCAGAACGATCAGTGAAACATTTAATCTGACTATAACAAAACTCACAGAAACCGGAGCCAGTGAAGCTGTCAAATGTAGAAGGAAAACAAAGTTGCATGGCACACGAAGCAAAGTAGCTTTACAAATGTAATTTCCTTTTAAAGACAAGCAAATTGGGACCATCCTATTTGAACATGTATTTAAAAATACATCTTTTAACATCACACAGTTTTCATTTTTGTCACACAGGATTTTTTTTTTTCCAAGAGGGAAATAAATAGCACACAATATTTAAAAAAAGAATTAAAAAAAAATAATAAATTGCTGCCTTGCCCCTGAGGTGCTAATGTTTTTAGCATTTAAAAAAAAGTTTCTGGTGCAAGAAGGAGATGCACAAAGGTGCAAAAGTGCCTTTTTCTTTTCAGAGCAGTGAAAAGTACAGCTTGCCTCTTTCTTAGGATGCTTTATTCCTACATTAGGATGCTTATTCCTATATTAGGATGCTTAATTCCTATATTTTGTAATCAAAACCTGTATCTAAAATGGCAGTGTTTATGCATACATAGTAGATTCAGTGCTCTGACATCATCAAAACGCTGAACGTAGGTGGGAGAGAGAAAGGCCTGAAACGGGCTTTCTTCCACTACCCTCAAACCTAGTTACATCGCCTGCAGCAATAGCAGAGTTAGTTTTCTCCCTAGCCTTTAGCAGACCTCGTAAGAGGAGGCTCCACATCTCTCGCGCGTCGCTGAGATGAAGCGATTGCGGTTTGAAGTATGGCTTGTCACACCACAGTTTTGCTTCCGATTTTTAAAGTTTAAGAGTCAAAATGTTCCAACACAGTCCAGTTCAAGGTTTTGCAAGTTTCCAAAACTAAAACTTTAGTCTCTACGAAAAAAAAAAGGACAGAACCTTTATCTGCCTCGTCCTAAATTAAGTTTAGCTTTTGCACTACTACACCATGTCTTATTAAATATGCTCGTTAATTAGGTGCCTGTGAAGCTATAACTTAACATTATTATAGTTTTGCACTCTACAACAAAATTAGACATTTTAAGCATTTATTCATAGGTAGGTAAGGAACTGGTTCTTTAAGCAAAAATTGCTATAAATTTATAAATACAAATAGTGCTTATGTTGTCTTCATTCATGCTTGAACAGATTACAAACTGAATACAATGAAGTTACGTTTAAGCACCCCACATAGACAAGAGGGATAAAAGAAAAGTTTGCTGGTATATACTATACTTAGTTCCAAGACACTATAAGTTACTTTTTCACTGTTCAGTGTTCCCTAACTCTGCATTAGTTTTAAGGCTATATATACAAATATGTATATTTCAAAGTTAGGGAAAGACAAATATAGCAAAATGCATTGTACTACGTTTTCCTATCAAAAAGTAATTATACACCAAGTTTTGATTCTGTTTAACTGCAGTAAATGTTACAATCTACTTGTTTTAATGATTTTCCTTTTGGGGAATCTGCCTACTAAATGAGTAAACTACATATTAAATACAATATTCTCAACCAAAAAGACAATACAAGGTGCACAAAACAGCAGTTTTGCAAACACGACTGACTTGAAAACTTAATTTTTGTATGCTCAATGGGAGAAAGCTAAGCTTAAATCAAATTAGTTTATTACCTTATAAAATTTTAAATTAGAATTTTAAACAACGAACAGTTAAATATTGTCAACATGCTGTATCTCAAATCACAAGTACTGTTTAACCACTAGTCTCTCATTCTAAGTAAGTGGGTCAATTAAAAACACACACCATAAAATGTTAAAGATTGTCAGGCTTTGACAAATGTATTTTTATCAAACAGTAGGCAAATTCAAACCAATGCACATCTTCAGTGGGGAGAAAAAAAAAACAAAACACAACACCAAAAAGCCTGAAAAAACCCCACACTTGTAAAAAACAGGGTAACAGATTAATCCCACATCATCCTCTAGCATATGGCTATGTCTTGGGCAATAATCAAAATCCTTCTCCCATTTTAAAAATGGGCTACCAATTAATAAAAATATTCTTCCACAAGTAAAATATCATTTACAATGGCACTGACATTTTAAAAAGGCAGGAAAAAAGGAATTACACATTTATGGATAAATTTCTTGGTTGTTAAATCAAGCTTTATTGATAAAATGGAATTCAAAGTATTTTACTTGGAACAGCAGCAGACCCAGCCAATCAGGATTGTAAAAATGCTGCAGACTCCTACTGTATGTAGAAAGCTGCCTGTTCGTGCTCAGTGATTAGCAGTTTTGGGTAAGGGTTAATAAAATAATTAAAAAAAAAAAAAAAGAGGTGCAGAGAATCAAGGCATTCTAATCCCAAGGTTCGTATGCGTTTGAACACGATGCTATTAATAGGGCACGATTGAACTCCCTCTGAAGTCAAAATCAGAACTCCCTTTAACTCGACGTGAGAGCAGGAGTATGTCTGAGAACACCATCTCTGTTTGCTGAAGAACGTTCACTACTCTCAGTTATTTTTTCATTGCCAAGCAAACCCTCACACGGTCATTTCTGGTAAGTTGTCCACAAGTTCAGCTTTCACATGAAACAAAAAGTTATCTTTACAGTTTTATGCACCTCTTGAGCACCTAGCTGGCTAGGCTGCTGCTCCTTGCAATCCAAGACCACAACATGAATTTAAAGGGATATATATTGTTGCATCACACAAGCCAAACATTTCTTCTAACCTTTATAGTGATTTAAAGCAGTTCATAATTAAATATGAGCATTTTGTACAAAGACAATTGCACTTTACAAAAACAAAATCATACAACATAAATTGCTGGAGTCTGATTTACAACATGAATTATGGTTTGAAATCACGTTTACAGAAGTCTGTTTTACAAAAAAGATCAGTTCCTGGGCTAGATGTCGTACTGCTGTAGTCACTCTCACCAACACATCGTATTCCCTTCTTTAATTAAGGTTGAGGATGGATGTTAAGAAGGGTCACTGAGGTTGGGCTGCAATTTCATTTGAAGGATGAAACGTGAACTCCACAGCTAGATGAGCAGTTTTACCACATATCATCAGTTGAGGCTGAATCCTTAAAGAAAAAAAGAGGGAACCCTTTAAAGTCTGGAGTGCCCACAGTTGCACCGGTTTCTGGATAATCCAGACTGAAAAGGGTAAAGTCTTAAATCATTTTAGGAGCCTGTTTTCTCTCCCCTTTAAGAAATAACATTTAAAAGTAACTAAAATACATATACACTTAATTAACAAAGCATTAAATACCAAGACATTTCAACATCTGACCAAGTGTTTGACAATATCAATCAATCAAAAGAATATCCTAGGAACATGATTCAAAAGCATTCCCAGAGCAGTTTGAAGTGATACAAGTAGGATACACTTACTACACAGGTATGTTGAGAGCTGTTTTCAGCCCTCCCTCACTGCTCAGGAAGATACACTCATTAACTGACACCCTGCTATAATCCAGATCAATTTTAACACTTGTAATTTAGGTTAGAGAAGCGTAGTTTGGGTAACTGCAGGAAACCCTAATTTAGGATGGTAATAAAACCACAAGGTAAAAACCAAACCCCTGCATATAAGGAAAAAATTAGAAGCAGAGACATGCTGCACTCTACATCATAACCGTATGGCCAGATGACATGGCACTATAACCAGGCAGCCAACACCTGAGCATCACTACAATTCGGTCTGTTTATGCCCACAGCTAACAGTGGATTTTGTGTTAGCTAGCACCCCCCTGAAAAATGTTTAACCAATTCCTGCTATTGGTTACAAGAGATCCTAGTACAAAGCAAACATGTCACTCTAGTAGGTGCTTTTAAATCCTTTAGCATTTGTGTCATGTCTCTTTTCCCTTGCTTAGATTGTTCTATATTCAGCTTTTACTAACTGCCTTAACCGTTGGGTACACAGGTTAACGCTGCCACCAAAAAGTGGGACCACAGCTTGAAGGCTGAAGCAACAGCTAAGTCACTAGCACCAGCATCAGAGCAAACTGCTTCTGTGCAGCAATCTTTGGCTGTTTCAGCATTACCTGCTACCTTCCCTGAAGTAATTAAGGCCATGATGGGCTTTAACAACAGTGTTTGCTGGTGCTTCCACAGCTACACTTCCCTGTCATTACTGAGACTGCAGGAGGCAGAAATATTACTCCTCTTTAAAAGCACTGCCCTGCCGATTCCTTTGAGAGAAAAGAGGCTAATTAAGTCTCTAGCAATGCCACAGATGACAATTTCTTAGCACTGAAGTTCTGCACCCTTCATTCAAACTTGCACACAGAATTCATCACAGACCATAAAGAAGAACAGTTGGCACGGAGGTGTAGTAAAAAAACCCAGCAAAATCACTAAAATTACCCTTTGCAAAAGTACCACCTCCGTGGTTTTTTTTTTTTTAAAATTTTGAGACCAGAAGTAGCAAAGAAGAGCAATTATATGAAAGACCAAAATGGTTGTGTTTGTTTCAAGTGTGAGGATGAATAATAAAAGCAGCAGCGAGTAAAAATGCAGGAGCCGCATGCCAATTATTCAGCACGCAGATCTCTGTATCCAAGCTGCCAACATCAGAAGTTTGTGTACCATACATTTGTAGAACTGTAACGTACTAGAGGGTGTATGTTGAAGGTATCCTCTCAGCCAGCATTTAGGCATTTTTATACTAAAGAAATGACAAATAACCTGTAGCTCCCCAACTCTAAAGCTAACACACAGTTCTTTATGCCTGGACGCATTTCATTTCTGTGTCACATCAAAGTTGACAGATAAAGGATCAACTTAATTACTTTCTGAAGCACAGCACTTTCAGTGATCTAACTGCAATTGAGATCACTGGTATTATTTTAAGAGCTTTGGGGGTTTATCCCCACTGACTCTGGATACACATTACACATCACTGACATAACTGGAACAGTATGCTCGCTGTTTCTCTATGCTTAACAATAAAAGTGCTCATGTGGCCATTTAGAAAATTAATATATCCTTAAAGCTGATATGTAGCTATCTGTTTAAGCCCCTTTCTGGAAAAAAAAGGTCTCCCATAAGAGGAAAAAAGATATACACCACACTGTTTGGCAGGAAAGCATTTAGAAACCCAGGCATGATTCAAATAATGAAATTCCAGAGGACAAACAAATCAACCAGTTTTGAGACCACAATCAGCAGAAGAATTAGAAAACACAGTTCCAAAAAGCACAGCACTGCTATTGCTTTTCTTTGGGAAAGGATCTTTTAACAAGAACTAGCATTACGTTTCTTTACAAAACAGCTAAAATAATTGGGGTGGGGGGAAAGATCACACAAGAGAAAGGATACTTACAGTATCATCATTCCTGTAGGGATTCAGTCTGTTATAAACGGCTTCAATCACACTCCGTCTAGAGAAGAAAAACACAAAACAAACAGAAAACCCACAAGGTTTTAAGGTTGTGTCCTTTTATTTAATTTTTAAAATTCAAATTCCTAAAGTACAATTTAATTTAAAATGCAAACTTGTGAAAGGTTTTATATTCACAGAACCAAGTTTACTGCAAGTTAGCATGAAGTGTTATTAAACAATGGAACAGGACTATCACAGCCTTTAAAACCTCTGGGTTCAAAAAGCCTCAAGGCTGAGCACTCTCAGAGGTGGGCAGAAGAGCACAATCTCATGCTCAGGTGAGGCTGCACAGCTCTCTGGTGCTTTGCCCCTTGGCTTTGAAAAAAAAGACGCCAGAAAACATGACAGACATCGAAAGGCTTGGTCATTTGTGCGTTTGATGAACACTGCAGCAACGCTTCATGTATTATAGCACTTCCGTAGGGGAATATTGTCTTTATTTTCTAGATGCACAAAAATTGCATTCTGAAGTACATTTTTGCTCGTGTTACATTCTGAAATGTACTTTCCATGTGCAAACCTGGAAAAAAATTAACTTTTGCAGCAATACCCCTTTTACAATAATATCCCCAATACTCTCCTGCAAGCTTTCTCAAAAAAAAAAAGTTAACTGCTGGCAGCAGTTCCACATATAATATCTTCAGGCTGTGAAGAATTTGGTCTAATAAAAACACTTAAAAAAATTAATTCAAGCATCTTGACAGCTTCCTCCTTTTAAAAATGTGAGCTACACAATATATTTGAGACAGCTTGCAATTTCACTTTCGCCTCTGGATTTCTGGGTTTTCTAATATTAACAGGAAATATATTTACAAAATTTTAATAGAAAAATTGCAAGCAACAGGTAAATGAGCAATATGGTGGGGTTTATTTTTGTTATTTTTTTAATACAGGGTGAAAAGGTTTTCTTGAAAACTGATACTAAAAAAAAAAGTAAGGCTGAAGGAAGATGAAGCCTTTGCCTTACCCAGCATGTAAGGAAACAACTTTGGAGGGGAAGCAGGAAGGGAAGAGGTGAGTAAAAGACAAGAATTATAGACCGGACTTTAAAAAGCAACTTTCTTCCAGATCCCCCTTGTGCAGAAGAGAGTATGAGTGAAGTAGCAGGCTACAACCGTGATACAAAACAAACTTCAAAGAACAACCTTTCAAGTGCTCACGAATGCATGCAGAGCAATCACAAAGGAGTGCATTAGGAGGAAAAAAAAAAAGCAGATGATAGGCTTTATAATCATCCTGTAACACTGAAAAGTCACCATGCAGCAGTATGAACACCGGAGTGAATCTAGCGAATGATTACAGGGCATGGAAGAAGAGGCTGAATTTAAAGCAATAAAAACAAGCAATTACACACAAAGTACATTGCACATAAGAACTGCAAAGTTTCCCTTATCTTTCAAGAAATAGGTATATTTGATTCTAAATAAAGGCAGGTATCTGGATAAGCATAATTTTCCTTCCAATATGACAGCAGTGTTTTGAGTTACACTAAGATCCAATTATTTCCAAACTTCCATTAACCCCTATTCAAACTAGCATCACTAAGACACAAAACCCCATGGAAGTCAGTCACTTCAGTGACTTCTCTACTTCCTCATAACCATAATGCTACTGCTAGCCAAAGGAAACTGAGGGAAAAGAAAATCAATTTGTATGGCTTATTTCATGAGTAACTGACTCATCAATACTTCAAAACTACTGCGACACCTCCTAAGTAGATACTGGTATTATGTATCTAACTGCTATCTCTTCTTTTCCTAGTCAAACGGTTCATAAAAGAAACAATTTTGTTTTGTAGAACTCATTAGTTATTTATTCAATCACATACCTAGAGTCTTCATGTTTTAATAATACAAAAATCATACTCTGAAGAGTTAAAAATATAGTCTGTACCATACGTGTCCAATCCATTTCAACATAGTACAGGTTCTCAAACAGTCTTTGGAATCAAAAAGCACTTGGTTTGGTGTGCAAAAGAGCTAAGCCCATTGCTTCCTTAAAGGCTGAACATCAATTTGAAAAGCCACAGAGGATCAACACTGAACTCCCCAAGGACAAAACCAGCCTATATAAAGCTGTAAATGAAACTTCCCGCTTTTCTTTTTTTGATAAGACTTCTGTTTTCAGATTTGTCACAAGCAGAGAGATAACAAAAGCAAACATGTAAGCAATTACAACATTGCTTTAGCTACAGACAAGAAAAGAAAGCTGCCAAGCAAAACACCGTATGCATATCACTTCTCAAAGGACAGAACTGCATATCCAAGTAACTACTAAAGTCAGTGCAATATTTTTACATCTTCAAATATAACTTCCCACCCAGAAAACCCAGTTAATTACAAAAAACAGACACACTCAGGCCACCCTTAAAAAACCCTGAAGACCTTCCCAGAACTAGTTTGACATTTAGTTTTAGCTGTGATTCATCGTCAACTCTGATCCTACACTCATCCTTTTCATTCAGAACAACCAGGTAATCAAAAACCGGAGCACGGATCATTGCCTCTTCTCCGGGACCCTTCTTCCCTCCCACCACCCCTGCTTTTAAGAGTGGCCTTACACAGTTAAATTTCGATTTAAATCAAAAACCACATTGACACCGATGTGAACTCACTTGCTCGCCAATTCACCCCCTGGCGGGAGGTTTGGGATGCTCTCAGTTGCTAACGTACGCATCACGTGGACTAAGTCTGGGACTCCTTCACCCTGCTTCTTTATGATCTCTGGGAATCAGAAGTACTTTTTTTGTAAGTGCAGTCCAAATTTAACTTTAAAAGATTGAAACACTCAGTTTTATAAAAAGGCAGCTTAACTTGTGTTAAAATATATATACATATAAAAAGACAGACCATTTTCAACATGGCAATTGTTAAACTTTGGTTCAGGAAGAAAATGATTTGACAAAGATATGTTGCTAACTGTTAGCATGCACACTGGTTTTAGAAACACACAGCTACCATTCTTTTAACAGCTTTTCTGCTAGACGTGAGGTATAATAGAAGATGTAACATCTTCCCAACAAAATGCCCTGGGCATGAGGCAGGTTATTAACATCAGCTCTACCACTGCAACAGAAAATAAATTATTATCACCATCACAGTATAGTATTTTCAAGAAACAAAAGGTTAGACACATTAAAAATAGCTCCCAAGACTCTGTGTGTATTAGCCAATAGTTGTACCTCACTGCGTTACAGCAACATGCAAATCTTAAGAACTATTACATACAAACGAAAAGCCAGGGACATCACATCTAAGAGTTCCATCCTCAACTCCCTTTGGGGATAAGTGAATATTGGGTAGTTATTTAAAAGCTGATCCACTCCAAGTTCTGAGTGAAGAGAATCTGTACTGTAGCCACAGTCATGCTTGCCAAGAAAGTCACTAACTTTATTCTTTTTTTCCTTCCCCCTCCCCCAAGTCACAAGCAGACACCTTTATTTGGACTCAAAAGATTTCAGACCATACCACCCTGAAGAGTTGCTCTTTAAATAAGGGTTTTAGAAAATTTCAAGAACAAGCACATCTTTTAGAATGCATCTCATGGTTTTTTCCATAAACATGAGCTCTTAAGAAATTCTAAGAGACCTGAATTATTAAGACTTGGTACTGTTGATCTTCAAGTGAAGACTGTATATGCAGCACATATACAAAAATGTGTACACATGTGCATATATATATATACACATGCATGTATGTACACACACACACTATCTTCATGTAATAAAGCATTTACACAGCTTTAAGAGTAATTGGAATTTACCAGTATCACTTTTGAAAAATACTCTAGCATTCTGGTTTTGCCCTAGATGATGATTCCAGAAGAGCATACCACATTTTCATTTTATAATTTAACCAGCGAAATAAGGGACATTAAAAGCTTTTAATACCCACATGAATCCCGTCCCTTTTAGTTAAAAAAATCACAGACAACAATTGTGAATCACTTCTTGTGCATGCAATAGTTTGTCAGGGCTATGTGTGTTTACAAAAAGAATCAGCTCTCTTTTGCAGTCAGGCTGTGTAAATTATTTGTAAGGTACAGTGGGAACACTGTCTAAGCCCTCGACCAGCATCAAACTCTGCAACACAAAGCTTTAAGCTGTTTACTTCAAAACCTACATTTTTAAATGCATGACACCACACACCATAGACACCTCAAAAAACTTGCCATTTCCTCAAAATCTACAGCCAAAAGTCATTTTACCATCTAGTATTTAGTAAGTGAATAGTCTAACGCTCTTAAATCTGAATAAGAAGCAAAGATCTCGGATTTGGTTTGCCAAGTTCCTTTATTGTGCAATTTTGAACATCTAGTATATTCTACATTGTGCTAGTGCTAAAGTTCTGCCATACAAAAATAAGGAATTTATAGTTTACCTATACTACACAGTTTCACAACCTGTAACTGCAGTACATTTAACATACAGTCTCCACTAAATGAATACATTTATATTTTGATAAAACTATAGATACAGACTGAATGAACACTGAAGACACAACAAATGGAGTCGGTCTGCTAGCTGTGTTTAATTTATTGGAATTATCTTCTTTCAATACATCTTACAACCCTCCCCCCAACCTTTAATTTACTTTTAAACCTTCTATACATTTTCATGTCATCAAGTACTGGAAAAAATGTACTTACAACCCTAAAGAAAGGATTCAAAACATATCTGCTTATTTCGTACTCTGAATGGGAATTCCACACAAAGTTTAAGAAAAGGCCAGAATTCTGATCTTTTGAAAAATATAGGAAGGAACATGTAACAGCTAACTTTAAATTATTTATCTCTAGGTATAAATATTGCAAGGATAATCTATTACGGAATGTTTTTATGTTAAAAAAACTGAGAACAGAAAAAAGCTTAAGACAAGTTTCTTTTTAGAGTCAACACATCAATAACACATTAGTGCAAATAATAGCAACACATTTTGGAATGACTGATTACTTCTACCATTAAGTTTACATGATCTTTTAAGAGTAACGCTGATTTATTGCAAGTAATGGCACAAAGATCCTTCTCCACACTTGCTTCCTTTTCCACTGTTATTTACTGTAGCTACTAATCCGGACCACAAGCACATCAAAATTAATAAAAGGAGAGTAGGTGACATGGTAAATGGAAAAATTCCCACATTTAAAAGATCTGAATCACCTCTCCTTATTTAAGATGACCACTGGTACTAAGTCCTATTCAGTCTTAAAATTTGCACTACTTCTTAACAGTATAAAGATATTCTGGGCCGAGGGAATTAAAGTACAGCCAGAAAAAAGTGTACATTAGTAACCATCAAGTCTGTTTATTCGTACTACACTGGGTACTGAAGTGCATAAAAATACATAATATGCATTTTCACCAAGTCTCCATTTTAATGAATTTTAACTTTATATATTGGTATTATAGATTAAGATCATTCTACAAATACTCTTCACATTTTCTAGTTCCCTCAGCTGAAGATTAGGCTTTTAAAGTTTAGCACTGCCATTATTAAAGTATCCTAGGATAACAAGAAGATTATTTACTGTAGTGTCAAAAGTTTCACATGCTGTAGCTCTATCTTCCTAGCCAGTATTGCATTATCCATTTATACCAGGAAATAAGTTAATTGCACAAGAATTCAGTTAAATGTAACGAAGTCAATCAACTCCTGTTCTTGCAGTTCTGCTTTAATTCAGTCTCTCATCCTCCCTCACAAGTAAGAGCTGAAAGGCCAAGTTCTGCATACAGCTGATACAAATCACTGCTGGGTTGAATCGTGTTTACTACAAAGTCATTAATTTAAATAGTATCTTTGTGCAACAATAGACAAAAAATTGAGGACAACTCTAAAAAAAGAAACAAAGACCCTTGAGGGAAAGTACAGTGTATTTCCTCAAGTCGTTCAGACACCATTCCATTAAATTAGTATTAAAGTGCTTTATTACTACATACAGAATCCCTCTGCCTCTACGCAAGTATCACACTTCCCTCATTCCTGAAAATTTGTATTTGTATAAATGCAAAGTCCTGGCAGCCTAATTCACTGTGTGTACCATTATCACATGCAGTACCACTGTTTAGCTTCTTCATTTACTGCAGTGTCTGTACAAAAACGGCAGCCTTCCTCATCATAATATCCCCGGGGTACAATGGGGACAGCTGAATAAGCAGCCTTAACTGAAACATATTTTCATATTCTGGGTCACGGGCTTGTCCAAGCACAGACAAAAGAATAAAGATCCAAAGGTAGCATTTGCCCAAATTAGGAGAGTTAGCATGCTGTAAAATAACGTGTGAATTCACAGCATACTGGTTCTTCACCAATTCTGTGAGTGGGCACACATAGTAAGCTCTTCCAATGCCTGGTGCAAAACTGCTCGCTGCTTTGAGATGGAGAAAGCCATCTGACAACTCCTGTGGTGTTACCATGCACGTGGATATTCCTGCTACACTGTCAACAGGATTCACACTATTGCCTACTGTGCACCAGCTTCTCTTAGAACACAGAAATGTCTGTCTGGACATTTGTTCAAGGGCAGAACAGATGCAGTTCAGCAAGACCTAGGGAATGAGGCCTTTGGAACCAAACATGATACTTTCTGAAGGAGTACCTATGCTTTGAAATTGCATATGAATTTGTCTGAACCCAGAATTTCCATGTAGGTAAGTTCTCTGTGAAATTTCTAAAGCTGCACTGTGTTATCATCATGCAAGTTAAGGAGGAAAAAAGTGCACAATCTATTCCTCTAACTTACTGATCACCGATACCGTAGTTGTGAAGAACTCTGTTATCGTGCTTTGGATAGTATTAAGGACTCTTGGAGCATATACACATAACTAGACTTGTAACATATAGTCTAGAGGAGTCCACTTCAAAAATAGACTTAACCTATGCAAATAATGCATACAGTGTCTTATATTTCAGAAACAAAACTCCAAGCTGTGTTCGTTTTTAAATATTAAAAGGCACTATAAATCCAGTTTAAATGAGAAATCTTTTAAATAAAATTGATTTAAAATACTGTTTTAGTTATATTACCAAAACCATCTAAGACTTACAGTTTCAGTTTAAAGTTTAAAAAGTCCTGAAATACAAATTTAAAGAAAAAATCTGAAGCTATTATCAGAGTAATATAAACTCTGAGCTTTTGTTCATTATGAATACTCAAAGACTAGCTTTGACAAATTTCTGACATCTTATCAAATAAGTAAATATGTTAGCAGGTGCCTTAAGGATGGCAATAATCAAGCTATAACTCTAATTGAATAATAAATTATTATGGCTGATTTGCAGATATCTATACAGAAAAACGGCACTCAAATTACCATCTTCACAGATGCTTTGCAAGATATTCTGATTATTTAACTCCATATAACAGGAACCAGAATTTACTGGTCAAAAATTAGTGCTGTTAACAGGCTCATGAAGAACACTGAGCATAAATGAATTATCTCTCTGCCATCCTGAATAATTTTCAGGGCTACAGGCTGCTTCACTTTCCGAACAGCAGGACTGTTTGAGTGCCTTTTTCAGAGATGTACACTAGATGGCCAATGGCACTTGGAGGTCTATAAAAAGCCTGTACGTGTTAAAGAGTTTAGCTGTTGGAAGGGGAAAGGGGCCAGGGGGTCTGTTTAGAAACAAAGTTACTTATTTTTTTTTAAATGATCCACCTTCTACTCTGCTTTCCAGGTACTTGTCCAACTCTGCCTCTCTTTTCACCGCCTCTGGCGATACCTTTGGTGCATTCGGAAAACAGATCAATATCACACTCATGTTGTCTCGACTTCCCTGGTGGAAAAGAAAAAAATATTTGAGAATGTATAAACACACCAGGTTAAATGCACATCAAAGCATCTTGCAAGCAAAAATTCACAAATCATACAGTATGAGAAGATAAATTGTATTACTATGAATTTGTATTATCATTACCCTTCATTTCCTCTCTCCCCCTTACAGAATTCCCAAAGTCTGCCAATTCATTCAGTACAGCTTTTAAGTTACTTTGTTCTTTCCTCTTTTATGGTCTGGAGACTACACAGAACCAACTGTAGACAGCTCATTGTCTTTTAAAAACTGACATTATTAATGACTGATGTGTAATTGCAAAGTTGCGTTCCATCTTGTTTTAAGTATTACTTAATCATTTTGGGAAAAGAGCTGAATATTAGACGGGTAAGCAAAACCATTACTGCTTAAAAGCACTATGTAGGGAAGTGTTGAATTCACACAGTGCTTCCACCTAAAATCACAGCTATTAGAGATTCCCCCTCTCCCCCCCCCGCCCTTTTCTTTGAAAACAAGAAGAGTTACAAGTGAGACAGTCAGTTAAAAGACCAGCTGAAAGGGGCCCAGGCATTTACAAAATCGTTCTTTGAAATGGAAACATTTAAAACTCCAACTAAACAGAACCCTAATACTTGAATATGTTGAAATACAAACACATCCTGCTTATGAAAAATAACTGTTTACTTTCAATAATCCTGTGCTCTGGTCTACAAACATGCATCCATACGATTAACTTTTAACATCAATTAAATCCACTGAAGTCAGCGACATCAAGATGAAGCAGTGTTTAAACCAGAAGTATATGGGTGTATGGGGGGGTGCTGACAGTTGGCTGCTGCAAAGCTTACAGCGTCCACAAGCCACTGTTCTTTCCCCAGTGTTTGTTTCCACGATTACCAGACAAAAATTGTAAAAACAAAAATATACACTGCATTAATCTGTCAAAGCCGTGGAAAGCAGTTACATTCTTCCAAAAGGGAAACAATGACCCTATTAGCCATGTGGCAAGAGCAGAGATGTTGTCTTGTTGGGTTTTTTCACAACATGACATATAGCTTGCTTTTGGAAAATTAAGTGTCAAGCTATGATACTCAATACTTCAAATCTCTTCTGTAACTGTACCATCCTGCAATTTATTAATACAAATTAGAAGTTACTGTAGACAAAATTACAGATATTTGTTAAATAAAACAGTCCCATCTTCTAAGTGAATTAGTTTCAGAACTGTATGACACAACACTGAGATAAATACAGTAATTAAACCAGAATAAAAACTAATTTTCTAAGTCAGATCATCATATAGTCAAGAAGAAATTTTAAACTGCAAAACATGAAGTCAAATGCAGAATGAATGAACCTTATCTTGGTGTAACTGACAGCAATGTTACTACTGCATGCCCAAGAAAGGAAGGGAAGATTAGGAAGGGAAAGGATATTCTCCAGTCTGATTAAGTCTTAAGATTTAAGGTTTTGCTAAGTATGCTGTAAACCAGAAAAGGGCAGTTATTTTCCTTGGCTTGACCATAAATTTCCATCAGTATCTGTACATGATTTTAAACTCTTAGCCAAAACCACCCAGAAAGCCATACTGTTTCTGTAATTGCCCCTCTACTGCCATTTTTGTGGAAATCAGCAAGTACTGTCCGAGTCATGTTAACAAAACCATTGTAAACCTATAGACTAGAATCAAAACTTATTCTGAACTTGTTCATAAAATTCTAACAATGAAAAGACAGTAAACTTCTTCACTCAAGTCTGGCTACCTTGTACAAGCAGGTGTCAACTATCTCATTGCAAACTTTCTCAAGGTCATCAGTGACTTCAAGTCTGGATCTTACAAAGTCACACAGCTCTTCGTTTCCCATAACATCCCAGATACCATCGCAAGCAAGTATGATGAACTGATCATCATCTTCTGATCTCTCAATTTCATAAACTTCAGGTTCAGGTGAGACTAGCTGTTCTGTAGGACCTTTCCCATGGACACATTTGTAATCAAAGTCCCCAAGTGCCCTTGAAACAGCAAGAGAGCCATTCACACGCTGAATCATTACAGAGCCACCTGCATTCTGTATACGCTCTTTCTCCAGTGGATTACTTGGTTTGTGATCCTGTGTGAAGAAGTGAACCTTCCTGTTTCTACAAAGTAAACCTCTTGAGTCTCCACAGTTGATGAAGTATGTATGTTGGGGAGAAATCATGACACCCACAGCTGTTGACCCACTTCTGTCTGCACCATGTTTCTTCTCAGAGATGACTCTCATGTGTTCATCAATTTGCAGAAAACCTGTTCTGATGCCGTTCTTTACACTTTCCACAGATGGTGGCCCATCTGGCCCTTTAAAATCCTGGTTGCTCGTGATGTGATCTAATAAATGCTCACAGCAGTACTTGGCAACCTGTGATCCAGCGTGCCCATCATATACAGCAAAAAATGACCATCCATCAAGTCCATTTGGCAAACCAATCACAGCCGTATGTGCATCCTCCATCTCAACTCGCCAGCCTTGCATACTACTCAGACCATAGCGAAGCCCATTCCCTTGCCCCTGGGCATTATGCTTCTCCATCTTTGGCTTGTCTAAAAATGCTCCCATGATGACTTTCCTTCAGTTCTAAAAACAAACAAAAAAAAGGATTAAGATATTTCTTAAACACATCTTGTTTAAACATCATATTGGAAACTATTAAATAACAGCATAAAATGTTAAGATGACAAAAATACAGAGGTATAAAGCTGACTTTTCTGTGTCTCAAGTCAAATTTGCATTGCTTTCATCTAGTTTAAACAAGGCCACTGCTACTAGCTGAACTGCACTTTTCATATTTTTATAAGTGTTTTCAGCTGTTTTACCCAAAAAACTTTTATTCCACTACCATTCATGGTTCTGACAAAAGCCCCTAGTGTAAGTATGTATGAAGTTACTTTGAAAGAGGACTTGTTAACTGGCACACATCTGAATAACTATGTTCCCTGTGACTACTGAACCAATGAAAGAGTTCAATGTTTTAAGGGCAGTGGCATTCCCTACATCCCTACCTGCAGGCCACAAGGTCCTGCTCATATTGTTTTTCTGATGGTGGTGGAGAAACTAAAGCAAACTGATTAGGCTTTCTTTTGGGGGGGAAGGAGGTTTAGGGGGGGTGGTGTGGGGTGTGTGTTTATTGGTGGTCCATTTATTTTTTTAAACAGATAAAGTGATCTGAATGATCAAGACGATGCCAGAATCTGAGTAAAGGAAGAGGAAACACTGAGTAACTGGGAGCAGGACTCAGAAGGAACAGAGCAGCTGTCCCTTTAGGCAGCAGCAAGCCATTAGTTTGGCTCAGCCATTTGTGAAAGCTCATCCTTAGGTTTTCAGTTAAAATTACGCAGCAAGCTTCTCAGATGTCTGTGCTGCAGCTTTACTTAAAACCTTAATGTATTCATGCTTCACTGAAAGACAACAGTCCCTGACAAGTCTAAGGAAATCTGTTTGGATATAAAAGCACAAGTATTGTAAATTCATGCTTTCTTATTCAAGCCAGACCAATATACTGCACACCCTTATCCTCCTCCACCTCCCATCAGGATGTGATGCAGCAAATATTCATGCTTAAGAAAATAAGAATTATATTTGCAGGCAGTGCAAACTGACTGGTTTATCTTCATGGCTTTCACACCCTAATCATCCAACCCACCCTTCTAATCCACATCAGTTTATTTGTGCATTCATTATTTAGAAAAAAAACCCCATACAAAATAGGTCACACATTTTATGTACTTGCAAATTTTGCCCTGGGAAGCATCAAAGAGACTGCAAATCACTGTTATACAATACAAAGTAATGGAACAAGACTACAAGCTTTTCTATTTGAAGACAGTGGAGCAAAATTAACTGCAAGAAGAGTCTCTGAAACATATCTTACCTGAGGCCCGAACTAAGCAGCTGCACTAGCAGAAAAGTTAGTACTCTAGGGGTTTTAGAAGGTTTTAATTTTGAATACATTTGATCAGTTTTCTAGGTGATAGCATCACTTTTTGATAAGATGCTTTTATTGCAATACAGCTGGGAGAGTATATATCCAAAGCTTTTCACACTGTCTCTTCCAGCCACTATCAACCTTTCCAAAACATCTGTATGTGTTAGAATAAACAGTCAAGAAATGTTTATATTTGCTGTCACCACAACAGCGATTCAAATGTAAGGCACAGGGACTGGATATACACTCTTTGGCTCATGTGCTTTGCTACAAAACCAAAAGCTGCACAAGCTTCAGCTGTATGGAAAGAGACATCGGCAGCCACACACCTCTGCTTCCTCTCACCCCGTGTTAAGTTGTGTGCTGGCCTGAGAAGAGACAGAATATCGATGCCCACGCAGACTGCAACTAGCCAACAAAGTCTATCGTACACCGATCGTGTACACTCTGCACAAGCATGAGGTTCACATTGCTGCAGTTGCTAGGATTAAAAAAAAAGACTTAAAGACTTTTTCATTTTCATGTGCAACTCTAGTCAGAGCAGTCAAAATAACTGCAGAATGCTGCCATAAATCAAACAGGGAATTACTTTGTAGAATACTACTTTTTAGTCACTTTGTGATAGCAGCAGAGTTGAAACTAACACCTAACAATTCCTTATTGCCAAAGAGATAAAATAGAACGCAGATATACAATTATTACACCTTAATTTAAGAGCTTGAAAAGGAAAAACTGCACTGGCAATTACCACATTCTGGGGAAATATTTTATATTACTGTCTTTAAAACAAAACAGAAAAGCATTAAGAAGAGGATGCAGTTAGACTGACCACAAGCACTGTCAAATATGGACAAAAAAGTGCAGCTTTTCTACTAATCTTTCACATTACTGGTACACAGTACTCAGTTGTGCTATGTAAGCTGTTCATCCCTTTCAGTAGCTTGGCATGTAAACCACAATTAAAAATACATACAGACAGGTCGTATGCAGTTCTAGCAACTGATACAGAACTGCTAGCACACTTCAAAAATTAACAAATCCACTCTCCATTTAAAATCTAGTTGCCTTATCCTTCCTCAGAAGGTAAACTGGAAGGTATTGCTATTCTAAATTAAACCATGTAGGTGAGATGTTGACACATGATTCTTCAAAGGTGCAAGTTACCCACCAGAAGCATACAACCAGACAGAAGTATAACCACAATGTGGTCACATAACTTGCTACTTAGGAAATTATTCACAGCCCATAGCATAAAGTAGTCACCCTCTGAAAACTGAAATAACAGACTGCAGCTGCCTTCCTTGCTACACTCCAGTTATAATCGTACTTTCACCAGACACCAGTATAAACCTGTAGGAGAGTAGGCCAGGTTTCCAAAATCCCCACTGCATCTTAAAGGAAAGCAGAGTTTACTAGTGGATAGTATGAATATGCCAAACTTTCAGTCCTTCCAGAATTTCAACTCTTGTTCAGTAAAATTTCAGTGGAATATGACCCATCTGCAAATTCTTTATGAATGGGAGGCTACCCATTACTCTCCTCACGCCCTTACGTGTGGCTAAAACCTGAAGAATTTAAAGAGGCTTACTCATAAAAAAAATTAATCTCAGTTTTATATAAGGGACAGACACACACACAAAGGCTGAAATAAGAAAATCATGCCTCCTTCCTACTCCAAAGGTCGTTTAGGCCTGTTTTTGAGTCCCTAATCTACGGAAAGATCTTTCATACATCAGTGTCTACCTAAATCACTACCACATTCTTCACTCTTTTGTTAAGAGGCTTGTGCACTATACTGATTAAGTCAGAACGACACCTTTAGTTAATCATATAACTCTGTATGCAAATCAGATTAACCTATAGCAGTGCAAGCACCCAAGTTACAGCATGACTGCTTTATGTAATAACGCTGAAGAGCTAAGTCAGACACAGAACATCACACATGCATGATGTGCAATAAAGCAACAGATTCTGAACATGGTAACACAGCTCTCTTGTATTTCTTCAGTCATCTTCCTAAACAGGAATTCTCATCTTATGACCCTTAGTCTCAAAATTTTACTGCCTTTCCCTCTTTGCCCTTCTTAACCCAGCCATGCATTTCTGCAATCATGTTAGAAAATACCAATGGGAGACAGAAGACCAGTCCTCTACTCTGGAAGCCTCAACTTTCAAGATGCTGGAATGACGCACATATATACTAAAGGAGACACTCTTCCTATCCCTATAAAGGCCAAAGAAAGAGAAAATGCATGTTAATCAACATTCAGTGGCAAATGTACACTTGCACTGTTGTGGGTTTTTTTTTTCCTTAGATAAGGACAATTCTGAAGAGCATTTAATATAATATTGCATATAATCTGTAAAAAGATTGGAGGCGCTACCTTTTTCTCCAGAAATGGTAACTCTAAAACATCATCTGGCTCTGCAACTGCCACAATCACCAGTCAAGCAAACTTCAATTTTAACCTAAGACAATTCTTGGTTAACCATCTCTGTATCAGTGATTTCTACTATTTCTCCTAAAGAGAAGAGCTTTCTGCAAACTTTTGGCACTGGAAAATGGAGAGGGAGGCTTCTGAGAAAAACTAAAAGAGAAAATGGACCTCTATGTATAAAACTGAATATGCAGGGGAAGCATCTAAGAGTGCATCTAAACTATGCCTTCTGAAACACTGATTTTGTGGAGGTCAAACTGAAGGACAGCCTCTACAGCAAGTGCATGAAAAACCTCAAGCTGCAGTTCGCAGACAGAAAAGGAAGAATACTGTACAGGGCTTAGGGGGAAAAACAAATTAAAAAAAAAATTCAAGTAACAAGATCTTGGACAAAACACAAAGAGTGCCAAAATTCAAAGGACTGCGGCATTAGAAACAAAACTGAAATAATGAATGGAGCATGCCAAAGAGTCAGTAGCTAAACTCCTTGAAAATAGATGCAACCGGAGAACAGAGTGGCAAAGAAAAGGAGGGTAATTAGTATACTGGACCATGAACAGCCATGGACAACCACAGATACATCACTGGAATGCATGAAATCTCTTTGCCCCTTCATTTGTTCCTCAAATTGTGCTATCCAGACAGCACAACTGGAACACTTTCTGATACACATGAAAATAATTCTTCCTGCTTTGCTATTTGGTTATTCATTTGCTTGAAGGTTCTAATCAAGCTAAGTCTTAAATTCTTTACAAAGGACAGTTAATTTAAATCCATGCACCCAGTAAAAAGTCAATTCAAAGGAATTCAAACAAGGATTTGAAGGTCTTGTCCAAGAAAACCAATCACACTCATCTGAAACTTGTGCTTTAACAACATGTAATTTAATAATCCCTTTTAAACAGCGTTCGAGTCGTAGCCCTTCCAATAGGATAAGCTGCTTATATGAACCACCCTGAAATCATAGGCACTTGTTCAAGCCAAGAAACATCCCCATACTCCAATTTCCTGGAACAATTCTCCAAGTGACATTACGCCCCGTGTGTTGTAATGAGTACCATAAAGAAAGATTACAACCTTTACTTGAACCACAGGACACAGAGCAAGTCACCAAATTATCCTGACTGCTAATGAATAGAAAAAGGTCATTTGATCTCTTCAACCTGATCCCTAGTACTTTCCCCCCCTGCCTTAAGCAGGCTGGATGCAGCCAACCAGTCTGCACGTAACTGCGGAACCATTTTCAGGAGTTAGAGCCTATTGAATGAAAAACTGACAGGACACACTGGATGCCCCAAATCAATTAATGTTAACAAACAACGTGTCAGAGATCATCCCAGGGATCGGAAGAATGACTAAAATAAAACAGAACAAGCAGATGAGGAGACATAATTACACCACAGTCATGGGCTGAATGAAGTCATGAAAAAGCTTCTTGCCAATGAAACTATTTAAAAACTATTGGAGGCTATACGGGTTGAGCTCTGGCATTCACGGTTCAAGAACATCAATAAAGTACCAAAAACGACAGTTGATGTTTTTGAATGTGCACTTTCAGGCACAGGAATACATGACCAATTACAAGATAAGAATTTTCTATGAAAAAGAAAAGGAAAATACAGAAATAGGGCTATTTTAATAAACATGGACCAACACACACTAACCCACCAGAAAACCTGCTTCTTGGACATGCAACTCTAGCCTGTATTATATGGCTGTAAGACAACTGCAGATAGAAGAACGTAAGAAAAAACAACCCATAGGGATAAGAAAGTTTGTAATAATGTTAACAATTTTTTGCTTGAGGACAGATGTATGAGCTATGGCATGTGGCAGACAAAGGGAACAGGAGAAGGTAGACAGCTGGAAACATTAAAGAAAATAACAAGAAGTATCAAAGCTCTCAGAAACGGGCCTTCAGACAAGCCAGAATGTCTATACATGGACAAGAGGGTGAGATTAAAAAAACTCCAAGGTAAGCAAGTTAATGACACTGTGTACGAGGGAAATTATGAATTGTTTCAACCTTTCCCCAGTTACCCTCCCTCTCCCCCTGTAATTAATATATAACAGTGATTACAATTACAACATCATACAACAGCAGAAAACACTGCATAGTTCACCTCTGACAGACACTCCTACAAGCTCTGACTTCTTGATAGCTGGTCCACGGGCACTGCCACGTCACTTGAGCTAGCATGTTTTGTGAGGTGCATGGTTTTGTTATTAAGCATCTCTTCTGCTTCAAATCTTTTCTCCTTGCTAGGAGCTGACAGCATTTCCGAATGCTTCCCCACACTAGGCAGTGAAACATCTTATCCCACATGTCCTCCTATGTCAATTTACTTTTCACATGTGTGTAGGGCAGGGTAGGTTCAATTTAGAAGAGGATTGCTAGAGCCTCAAAAGTCTCCTGGAACACAGAAGGTACCTGTTTCTAAGTTAACACCCTCTCCCCGACAACATGTTTAAGTTTTTTCTTAAAACACCTTTTCCTGCTTCGATCTACCTAACTTTCCTGCAGGCAACTAAACCTGTTCCAAGGTGAAACTAGGAGCTGCTATTCTTGCCATGAAAACACACTGGCTGAGGCTCAAACCCCCTCAAAAACATGTACGTAATCTGATTTTTTTAAAAAGCAGGCCCTGGACACTGAGGAAAAAAAAAAAAAGACAAATCTCTAACAAATTGTTTCAGTAGAAATTTGAAATATGGTGATGCAGTTTCAAGATTTATGGAGTTTTCATTTTGCTCTGTGGTCCAGGACCACTACTGGGAATAGGAAAATCACTAAATTGATTCTGATAGAAGATACAACTTTCACCCACAAGGACCAGTCACTAATCAGGACTTAACATGACTGGTGCCCTCAGAACATAATTAATATTTCTCAGTCCAGACAGATTTCTTGCTTCTTTCCAAATACTTGTACTGCAAATTAGAGGTGGGAAAGCATAAGAAAAAACCTACTGGGCATCAATATCAAAGTACAAGCAACCCAATCACTACAAAAAATCGTGTAGACAACCAAAATGGCATTAACAAGTGCTATGAAAATCAATGAGGTAGCTCTGCATAAATTCATATGCTGCTGTCTGAAGAGTATGAGAATGAAAAGGCTACGGTCCTTGTTTGAAAGCATTAATAAGCAAAAAACATGTCCATGCTGGTGTTTAGTTGAGCACCTTTCTGGTTATACCTCATTTTTCCAAAGATTTCTTACTTAGAAGTGTTGGAATATAAACAAAGGACACCCATTTTAGACACAGAGATTAGACAACTGCTTTGTTAATAGCACACAAACTCTCTGCAGACTCCAGCCAAAATTCAAAGCCCCATTGAAGCAAGCACTGTAAAAAAGAACTGGAAGATGTGAGGAAGCTGCAGTCTACTTACACAGAAGTCGGGGAAAAAGAAAAAAAGAGGCCTCATTTCATTTTTCTGTATCAATGAGATGCAGGAAGACTGAAATTTTTTGAAAGAGCAAGGGAAGCAAATGAAAATAAGGATTCCAACTGTACTGCTCCTGCCAGAAAGAATATACAGTGCTGTGCAGCTATTCCAACAGAACCACGCACAGTGCTAGTTTCCCAGAATGAAAATATGGGAGAAAAGGAAACAGAAAAAGACAACACAGAAGAATGGAGTTATAGGTAAGTCATAAAAGTTGAATTAAAATTTTTTTCCCAGAGTTTGAAGTAACAGTAGCAAAGCACTCTTGGTATCTACCATCATACCAGAACATTACCCTGCTCCCAGACATCATGGGCTTAATCGACAATTCTTACTTGAGTACAAGCCACTGAAAGTCCAAGAAGAGATCAGAACATACGAGATGCTTCAATTAATAGCTAACTCCCTCCCTGACCATTCTTTAGACTTCATTTTTTTATTCTCTTATTTACAGTTCCAAGCCCGAGCCTCTCCATTCACTGCCAGTATTATCAAGTTGGAAATTCATGATTTTTCTCTTTAGTGGAAGAACCACACTATTCCCCCAATATTTCTGTGTAAGACCAAAAAAACCTGAACAAAACCCAACCCAGAAAAAAAACCCAACCAAAACCATTTTTTTTTTTTATGAAGTTCAGCTAAACCTACTCAGAAAAGTCAGAACTGTAGTCCTAGCCTGTACTGTCATTATCCAAAAGAGGAAAGTGAAATTCTCTACACCAGAATGACTTATTAGAATAACAAGGACTGTTCAGGTTGTTCAAAAGCCACTGGAGTGAAGTCAAGCTATTGCCAATTTGGCTTTGTCAGTGTTTTAGCTGAAATGGTAAAACAACCTAGGAAAAAGATGCTACATGAAAAAAGGTCCTGATGGGATTATTCGGTAAGGCTCCAAAAACAATGAGAGGCTTCAGTAACAGTAATTTAAAAAACAAAGCAAAACAAAACACCAACACAGAACATCAAGCACATCAATCGAACCACTCCTGAAAGAGACAAAAACCCCAAATCACTCACTCACACTCTCCTCTGTAGTGATGAACTACAGGAAACTGCCACTGTTTACAGTTAATGTAAATTGGTATCATCGCCTGTGGCAATGTGTAGAGATTCTTATAGAATCCCACCATCCTTCTGTCATGCTGTTCAACTGGTAACCTTGCCACAAACACCTTAACTTCCCAAGTCAATACAGTCCTATTAATAAGCCAAAGAAAACTGAACACATGGAAGCATCACTCCATCTCTTCCTTTAGTTTTCAGTCTGTCTCCAGTTGCTTTCAAAGGTCACTGTTCTTTTCCAAAAATAATTTTAAGCTTTCAACTTCATCTCTTCCTGACTTCCAACAATAACCATCAGCCACCTAGTTCTGATATGTCCTATGAGCAATTTATTTATCAATATAGAAGAGTAAGACCTAAGTGAAAATAAAGTTTATACAGATAGAGCTTGGGAGTAAAATAAACCCAAACTATATAGAGAAAATGTAACCAGTATGCATGTGTCCAATGTTTGCAATGAAGGTCTGAAAATCTCCTGTTTAGCCAAGTACTCAATACTATGAAATAATTCAAAGCAAGCTATGCAAGCAATTTCCCAGACCATTTTATGTTAAAATATTTGTGGGGTTATACTCTCAGCAACGTTAGCACTATTCTGGTAAGGATATAGGAAAAGCAGCATACAGGAGACTTAAAACTTGATGACTACACACGGCAATAAAATGTGAATGAAATAGGAAAAGTTCTGAAGTATACAGCTTGTAAGGAAATGACATCAAAACTATGCCAGAAGCACATTAAGACCTGGAAGTTAAATCCTCAAAGCTTAGGAAAAGCCAGAGTCTGTTCATTTGTACACACACACAGAGCTTCTATTTACAAGCTATTTTGCCCTCACATCCCCAGCATTCCTATCTCATTAAAAGAACAAGGATAGAGAATGACTGCTGCAATAAAGCAGATTTTCTCCCAACACTACAGAAAAAGAGCAGAAAAGAAACCAAGGGAAAAACCCTATTGTTTTAGCCTTCTATGCTGACAATAGCTTTCAGGTCAGAAGGCTTTCCTCCAAGTTTCCTCCTATCCCTATCAGTACAGAGTGGACAGATTTGCCTATGATGAACAAGAAGACAGTGAGGCACTCTCCTGCATCCAAACTTAAGTTCATGGCAGCTCTAAATACTCTGGTCACCAAATGAGGCCATTTCAAATTCACCTGTTCTTCAAAATATAAGCAGTGCTAATGCCAGCATGTCCTAAGCTTACAGGGCCTCACTGCAGCTTCTGAATGGTTCTTAAAAACTTAAAGGGTCTGTCCAAATACTTACTGGAATTGACTGTGTGAATTATAAATTTATTTATGGACAGAAATGGATTCTTTCCTCATGTACTGTCCCTACAACATAATCTGGATGATTTACCTGCCCATATTTGTCCACATTTAGCACCCCTTTCCAAAGACTGGGTTTTACTTAACTTAGTGGACAGCTGGAGAATTCCTTAAATTCATTTCCAAACACAAAGAGCCTAGGCACTGCTTACATAGTACTCGTGGCAATTGCATTTTAGGGTATTTCTTAAGGAAAAAATACACAAAATTTTATGCAAAAATAGCTATGATACATGGTCAAGAAGAATACAGATGACCATTCAGATTCCAGATCAGAAGTACAGTTGGCAGTTACAATGAACTGTAGACACAGATACAGAAAATCCTTCAAGTTGCAGCCAAGACCCAAACATGAACATTTCATCCTCTAGGTCACAATCCAGCAAGGTATTTAAGCATGAGAGCCACATTGTACATCTGAGTAGTCCCACATAATTCAGTTGCACGTGGCGTATCAGGGTAAGCACACTTAAGTGTTTTGCTTTATTTAAACTGCAGCTATCAGAACACAAGTCATGTTACACTTGAGTTTCTTGGGTTTGTAAACTATTATCTTAGAAGACTTTAGAGGCCTTTTTAGCTATTAAGATATTCTGACCTGAACTGAGAGCTATGGCATTAGCAATAAAGAGGGTGATGTACTTTCTCCTCCATGTGTAAACTGCTAGCATTTCTCTGCATTTCAATACTGAAACCTGATTAGCCAGTTTGGGTTTTCCCCTTGTATCACTCTCAGATGCTCTTTTGCTAGCATACTGCTCTGAAGTTACACTCTATTTTATTAGAACTCTCTGTAAATGAAGTAAATCCATTCTGTTGTTTTAGTCACATATAAACACCTTTTCAGAAAAGCTGTTAAAAAAATCTAAGCCACTGTTTCAGGTATTTTTACTCTGTTTTGTAGGTTTCAGTAGCAAGCTGAAGTATCTATTAGTTAATTTTTACCAACAAGTGAAAACAAAGCATTTCAATGAACACCCAGTAAAACAAAAGCTTGTTCAGTTTAAGCACAAACAGAAGTAACAATAATAATAAAAATATAGAGGCTAGAGAGACATCTGTAACTTAGTACGTGGTTTAACACAGAACAGAGTTTAGCAGACAGAAATACGTTAAAGCAGATGTTACTTACAGCACTGATTTAACACCAGTAACACTCAGCCGGATGCTACCTCTGTCCAGGAACAAAAGTCAGTCTGCTCACTCCCACGGTATCACACTTGCTTTCGTCTCCTGCCCTGATTACAATTTCCTTGGTCTAAACGTTCTTCCTAGCCTTAAGATTTAATTGATTCACTCTAGCAATATTAAATCTTAATAAAGCCTAAATTATTTCTGTCTTATCCTAATATTTTTAACTGAAATGTGAATCATGTGACAAATTACAGAGATCAGTAAGAACTCAGCAACAAAGCAGTATCCAAAAAGAGCTTAATTTTCAAAAGAACAAGTGAGACTACAGATTGCATCATTTTAAAAAGTTACAGATTATACAACTAATATTTAAAAAAACACGTCTAAGAGGGAGGCATAATTTATGGGGGAAAAGGAACAAAAGTTACAAAGGGCCACAAGCAACTGTAAGAATAAATGTTGTGTGCTAAAGTGCAGCTATGCTAAACACTATTACTATTCAAGTCTTCATAACAAGTAGCAGGTTTGCAGAGACAAAATGAATACAATTACTTTACAGTACTACCCATTCCAAAACTTACTTATTCAATAGCAAAAGATGCCTATTATTCCATCTCTTAATTCCAATGCAGTCCTGCTTAGCTAATTATGTTGAAAAAATACTTCTACATCAGAAGTGAACTCGTAAAAACTGAATCAATAGTAATGTCAGTATTTCAGCAAGAAATACATTATTGTTGAATGACTTATATTTAGGTCATCTTGAGAAAGCAGCTGCTTTGTATTCCCTAGTTCCACTAAAAAGGAAAAGTGCAATAAGATCCCTTATTGACAGCTGCATTCAAAAACATACCAGTTACATAAGTTTGCAAATTATACTGTGCCAGAGTTAAGTATCTAAGCATTTTAACGACAGTTCTTAAAATGCTATCTCAGCAAGAATGACTCAACTTTACTGCATAAGCCGTACTCCAGATAAGAAGCAACTAGCTTGATTTTATAGAAAAAACTTTTTTTGTCTTCTGTTTTAATTCAAATTGCATTAAGTGAGCTCTGCTTGTTTAGACCTGCAAGCTTCACCAGTCATTTGGCATTTCCATCTCTCCTCCATGGTTTCAACAAGAGTATCTCACGCTTACCTACAGACAGTTAATACTTGGAAAACAAGTACAGTTTTCTACTGTACCTCAAGAGGAGAGGCTGAACAGACAACCCTCAACCAAAGGACTAAATCTAACAACCTAAAAAGCCAGGCCTTGTCTGTATACTAGAAAAACATGGCTGTGCCAGAAGAGCATGAGAGGACAGACCAGCTCTCTCCAATACAAGCTGCCTTTACCAGAGGATTTTAGCAGGTATGTACATCTGTGAAGAAAACATTAATAACTGCCACAAGGCATCAGCAAGTCTTTTACTCTTAGACCAGTCTCATAGACAATAGGTAGACCCAGAAAGGCCTGGAAAGGAAAGGTTTAGGAGCAGCTGCCTCCCCCAGGGAGAAACGCTTGTACACATATAAAAACTGCTTTCCTTTAACACCTTTCATTGCTACATTGATTGGATATATAAAATGTGTAACTTCTCTGACCCACGTTTCCCCCCTGATCCTGTCCCTTATGTTATTCATAGAAAAACTATGAATAGTAACAGAAGGGAAGCTATCAGAGGAGATATGTGGGTAGAACTTGCACAATTTCTGGTAATTTGGCAATTCACACAAGGTCCTGAGTAACAGCAGCCGTCTTGCTTCAATTTCACTAGTCCTTCACAAATCCTGCCTCAGCCATCTAGCCTCCAAAGAGGTACATGTACAGGTTCAGGAACGTGCTACACAGGTTCATATTTGGAAAGTAGTTTCCTAGAATCACAAAAGTCAGAGCTTCTACTTTATTAAGTGATTCTACTTGCTCTGATGTTAAACATCACAGCCCAAAGAAGTGTTACCTACCTCAAAAGACCTACAGCTCTCAGGACCTAAACCTGCCTTCTGCTTAAAAAACACACAAAAAAAAATTCCTTTCTGTGACACACAGAACCTTAAACCTTAAGGTTACCACACAGGCCATCTGAATGACCAGCACTTTCTCATTTGACATGAGGTAGAGCGTTCAGCTCAGAAAAAAAAAATTAAAAAATTAGTTCCTCCCAAGTACTACTGTAAAGGTTAGTTTTGCAACAATGTTTTGCCATACACATGGCAACATGAAAATATTTTACTTGCACTAAATAAACACAAATACATCTCGAGCAGATGTCTACAGAATCAATTCTTCTGCAACTGTTAACCTGCAGCCAGTCCTAAGCCTGTATCGTATCTGCTACAACGCAAACTAGCGTAATAAAAAGGTTAGATGTATGCTCAGAACCTCTGGCATTTAACATGCAAGCCCAATCATCCAGTATTATTACTGGACAACTTTTTAAATCAAGGAGAGGGTTTTCTTCTATCTACTTTTAACATGCAAGCTATGACAGATCAGAGATCATCAGCGTAACCTTTGCTCACGACATTGTTTTCAAAGGCAGCGAGATCTCTCTCAAACTTTAAAACGTCTGAAAGGCGTTGGCAGGGGAAAGCCACCCGCTGCATAATAATGTCACTATCTGGGGAGTACTTGATGCTCCGACCCTTGCTAGGGCGGGGTGCTTTATAAATAGATACGTTTTTGATTTTTCCCCCCCCAGTGCCGTGCCCCAAGCGTTTGGGTGGCGATGGGAGAGGACGTTGTTTAGAGGAGACTGTTTATAGCCATTATTAAATGAACTCTGAATCGACCGACGGGGGGGCAGGAGAAAGGGGGGAAGGAAGGCTGCTGCTACCTGAGCCAGGCCTAAACCCCTCCGCTCACCCTCCTCCCTTTCTCTGCCCATGCCCAGCCCCAGGGGGCTGCTGTGCCACCCCCCACCCTCTCGCAAAGGCGCCTGCAATGCAGGGGCTGCGCAGCGGAGCCCCGCGGACAGGCTACCTTCAGCCCCGGGATGGGGGGGGCTCCTGGCAGCAGCATCCCAAGCTCGCTCGCACCCGCGCCGCCCCCCCTCACCTTCCCATTCCCCCTCCCCTCGCCGCCAAGACCTGGTACCAGCTGCCGCCGCCGAGGATGGCGCCTCGCTCCTCACCCGGGCTACAGGAGGGACCACCCCCCCGCACCCCGCTCTCCCCTCTCCCGCGCAGCCGAGAGGGAGAGCGGCCCCCGCGCAGGCCACCCCCGCTTGTTTACAAGCCCCGGGGCCCAGGCGGCGGACGCGGCCCTCCAGCGCCCCAGCGTAGCTCGGCCCCGCCGCCACCCCCTCACCCCGCCTCAGCCCGGCCCGCCGGAGGCCCCGCACTGCGCAGCACCACTTACCCCCCCGGCCGCGGCGGACGGCGCCGGCTGTGGCGGACAGGGCCGCGCTCCGCGTTCCCGAAGGTGCGTGGGGGCAGGGAGGCCGGGGGCAGGCGGGGACGTCCGCGGTGGGGCCGGCGGCGGGCGGGCCGGCCAGGGGAGAAGGGGAAGGAGGGGAGAAGGAGGAGGAGGAGGGCGACCGGCTGGCGGCCTCGCCTCAGTTCATTCACAGGCGGCGGCTGTCGAGGGCGGCTCTCTGCCCAGGGGGAGCCCAGCGCTCATCTCGGCTCCGCGCCTCTTCCCCCCCTCCTCGCTCAGCCGCCGCCGTCCCCCCCTCCCCGGCCCCCTCCCGCCCGCCCGAGCTCCGCGCCCACTCGCGCAGCACCGCGGAACGCCGTCCGCCTTCCCCCCCACCCCCCTGACTCGCGCAGACACACACGCACGCACGCACTGCGCCGCCGCCGCCGCCTCCTCCTCCTCCTCCTCCTCCTCCTCCTCCTCCCCTCTGCGCAGGCGCGCCTGCCTCCGCGGCCCCCACCGTTGCGGCCGCCGCACGCCTGCGCGCCCTCGCTCCCGCCTCACCTTCCCAGCGGCCGCCGGGGAGGAGAGGCGGGAGGGGAAGGCAGCGCGTCCCCTCGCACGCCCGGTAAAAATACAAAACAACGACAAAAACAACAGAAAAACACCAAAACGCGGCAAACGCCGCTTCCCAGGCCAAAAACCCGCCTCTGGCGTAGCAGGAGGGATACCCGGATGTTGGCACTAGGAGAGCTGCAAAGGAGGGGGGAGGAACGGAGTGAGGCCGTGTTAGAGGTATTACATCATTCCCCATCCCGTCGTCATCCCCCACCCGCCCCGAGCTGGGCCGCGCTGAGCATGCGCGAGAGCGCGTGGGCGAGGCACGGGCCTCGGCGGGGTTGGGAGGGGGGCGCGCATGCGTCATTGGCACCGCCCCTTTCCCTGAGGGGAGAGGCGGGGGCAGCGGTGGAGCCTGCTTCGGCTGTGGTGCCGGTAACTCACGTTGGTTCCTCGTCTCAGGAGGGAGCGGAGCCGAGCCCTCGCGGGATCCGCCTTGAAGGGGCGAGGGGTGCGGAGGGCTGCGCCTCCCGTTCCGAGCTGGGGGCAGGCTGAGAAAAAGCCACCCCGGTCGCGTCCCGTCCCCAGAGCCGCGGGCGGGCGCAGGGCCGCAAGGCCGCGCTGGGGTTTCCTCTTTACCCGCCCAAACCCGAGCCCCGCAGGCCGTGCTGCTGGCACCACAACTGCTGGCAAAATCGGGAGCGGATTGCCAGTAATGAACGCGTAATGGGTTTAATAATCCCACGGTTTCCAGCTATCCTTTGATGAAGGCTGGCCTGTTGACAAAAGGGACGGGAGTATGTTCAGGGAGCGGCGACCCCCTCTCCCCCCTTCCCTGCCGGTCCGCAGGGAACGAATTCAGCGGGCAAAGTTATTAAACAAACCTCTGTTCTGTCTGAGGTGAACGTGGGGGAGGATGCTGAAGAAGGCTGCGGTGGGAGCAGGGTCTGGTTGAGAGAGGGGTGACGGCAAAGGGAGACACACACGCTAATTCCAGCAAACCAGGGATAAATCACAGGCCTGGGCATTTTTGAAGGTGGAGTGGATGCGAGGAGTGCTTTTAAAGGGAGGATTAGGGATGCGTAGTAGTTTTGAGGCTGTGAAGAAAGGGCTGACTACAGAGGGAGAGATACTGAGGAGGTCTAAGGGAAGGTGAAGTGGGTACTTCGCTAAAGAATCAGGGAGGTTGTCTGCTTTAGATAGTTTCCATCTTTAACAGCAATGGGAGCAAACAGCCATATGTTAAGGTTTCCCTAAAATGAATGTTTGGAAAGCTCTCAAATTGCTGGTTCCATTCCCCTAGCTATTGTAGATAACAATCAGTGCAGCTTCAATCCGAGTGTTCCAGGGACTGAAGACAGTTAATTGAGGGCTCTTGTGCAGATAAAACCGGCAAAAACAGCAAAGCCCTTCCCAAAGATAGCTAAAAAAAGCTTGTAACAAATAACAAAACCTCATCGCTGTAGGGCTTTCCTGTAATAGATAAACTGACGGTGTGATTACAAAGTCTCCAGTTTCCATTGCTGACTGTGACTGAATGGTATGTTGGGAGCCGATCTCACTGTATTCGTCCCAATCATGTCTGTTAGCATGATACTGAACACCACTCAGTAGTGCTCGGTGTTGTGTCAGCTATTCCAGGCCTTTGAATTGTAGCTAAATGCAGCAAAATTTGTTAGTGGAAGCAAGCCATTAGGGAGATTAGAATGCAAAATATTCTGAAAATATGTTGGGGGGTGGGAAGCAGAATATAAGCAGTGTATTCCACAATGGAAGGGAGGGTTTGGAAGGTCATGGAATAATTCCCATAATCTTAGTCAATGCAATTTTTAATTTCCTTGTCACATCCAAAGACAATTACAGTTTTGATACACTTCAGATTATAAAAACTGCATTTCTCCCCCCCCCCGCCAACTTCTACAATAGAGGTTATGCAAAGTTGTTCCTGCAGACATGTGCCATGCTTTTTAACCTCTGCACTTGAACAGAACTTTTTTTTTCACCTTCCTTTTCCACTTCAGTAAATCTCTCCTAATGCTTTGAGGCATATACAAAGTGTGTGCATTTCATTTAGAGGCTGTTTAGTTTCACCTACAACTGGATTTTTGTGTGTCAGTTTGTTGGTTTTTTTTTTTTTTAATAAAAGTGATTAAAAACCCCATGGCTCAGCTTTTTTTTGTGATGTCCTAATTTTAAGCTGCAGGAATGTAATGACAGCAGAGTTTGCTGCTGCCATCTTCTATTTATATGTTTTTCTTGGGAAATTGGATGAAGTGGTATTACCACAATATTTTCTTAAAGTGTAACTTTTTATTTAGTTTGCTAGTTTTGCCTGGCCTGTTGTACTGACAAAGGTAATACGTGGTTACGAGAAAGTCAAACATCACATTTAATTAGGATGAAACAGTTGTGTGTAACGTATGCCTCTGCCATGCTTGTTTGCAGCTGATGAGACTACATGTCCCAGCATACAACTCTTTGTTTTCCCTTTAGCTGTAGATGGGATGTGGCTGATTGGGACCTGTAGTCACTAGGATTATTGTCACCCCAGTCAGGGAGACAGTAACAAGAGCTCTTGCAAAACTCTTTCAACACTGCATCATAAACGATAATTATTGAGAAGAATCATATTTCAGTGTTTGGAACAAGACATTTCTATGAGTGTAATAAAGCATAAGTGCTGTTCCACAGGGTATTTTGAGAGAATATTGTTTTGAGAGGATTTCATTATTTTTTTTTTTCTGCTTCCTGTTGCAGCTTTAAAAAATGTCTTCAGATGGATGGTCTTTGCCAAGAGTACTTAAAAAAAAAATCTGTGTATCTAAATTTACTACCTGTACTTGTTATTGCAGGCAAGAGGATGATTCTGTCCAATGTATGCATTGAAACTGCCAGTTTAGGAAGCTCCACGTTTTCTCCAGTGAAGCTGTTCCCAATGACATCATTTCCCATAAAAAGAGAATATGGGACTGCAATTGCTACTGGGCTTACATGTCAGTATAACTGCATTTTGGCTTTAGTTTCCATCGTAATGGGCATATTTTGTACGAGCCTGCTGAACTCTCTGCTTCACTGGTATTGCCCAATACTCCTCTTAACTCTCAGTTTCAATACCAGTTGGTTAAGCTTCTTTTATTATCAGGTATATAATGAGATAACTGGAATTTTGTCTGTGTGGTCTTCAAAGAGGAGACAAATATTAACCATTGTGTCCCGTGATGTAAATTTTTGATGCCGAAGTGAAAAAGCTGTCCTCCTGTCAGTGTCTCACACGTACTTTATTCAAGAGGCTAGGAAGAGCAGAGCCTTTTGATTTCAGCATCCCTTACTTGTTATCCCTGTTGCTTACTGTCTACCACAAATACTTGATGTAGATGGGAAATAATGTACTCTGCAGCCTAAAAAGCTGGTAGACTCTGTGGTTTTGTTATGTTTGGGATGGGGTTTGTATCACTTAATAGCACAGATCTAAATACTAGATGTATAATCAAGCTGTTGCCTTGGTTGAGCAGAGACACTGGCACCTTCAGATGATCATTACTCCCCTTATTACACCAGTGCCCAAAGCCGGTTGGGTGAGTTGCTGTCTGAAGGTGACTTTTTCTCTCCTGTAGTTTCTGTGACTACTTGAAGAAGCTGAGATGATCACCTACACCAGACCCTTAATTTTGAGATGGCTAAAATTAATTACCTGTGGTGCTTAAAGGTTATCTAATAGAAATCTTCATAGTAATATATGTGTGGCCTGCCATTTTGTCATCTTAAACGTGCCAGAGCTTTATACTTGGCTTGCGAAGTACTGATGCCGTGCTCCATCTCTTCTCCAGTGGGGCTGTACCTATTTTTGGAATCCAGAAGGCAGCTGGATGACTCTGCTGCAGGCTTCACGTCTTCTTGATACTACTCCTGCAACACCCTGGTGTGATGACATGTGTAGGCATCTGCTCAGGCAGCTGTGCCATTGGCGACCTCCATAAAATGCCAGTACTGTAGCTGTGATTAATAGTCACATGATGTTTAAATCATCAAAAGCACACACCTAGGGTGTATCCTGTACCCAAACTGAATTTCTCTGAAAGATGTCACAAAGGCTTTGGTCTTTTGAAGAACACCCTATGCAAACGTCCAGCAGTTCTGATCTAATTCACTTTCTGCTAGATCTTGAAAAGTGCTACGCAAACTGCCACACTTGGGCCTCTCTGAGACAAAATTTGTGCTCTCCTGGTAGCTTTTTAAAACAACATTCAAAGAAAACAAGTGGTTGTAATTTTCAATTTACAAAATTAAGTACAAAACCATTAGGGCATCACAATGTGGTTTCCTTATTCTAGCTGTAAGAGGAAAAAAATCCCAGTGCTTGGTCATGAGTTTTATTTTACTGGTGAGAATTTGCTGATGGAAGTAACCTGCAACTCAGGAAAAAAAGTAGAATCAAAGTACAGTAAAGACCAACTATAAATTGAGGGAAAATCCTTTTATTCTGAAAATTAATAGAAAGCTTTGTTCTAGAATATTGGTGCTGTTTTTGTCCCTCCATTTTTCTCTTACTTTTTTCCATGTGAAATGCAGGCATGGCACTGCCCAATTTCTTCAGAAGTCCAAAGTAGGATGAGAAAAACTCAGGCAGTGCAAGAAGATAAATGCAGTTTGTCAGGGTCTTTAGAGCTCATCTTCAATCGCCTTCATTTCACATGGGTCCTTCTACCTGTAGAAAAATGTCACCGAAGACTGGTGGGCAGGAAAATTTGCTTCTCATGTGAAATGAAGTTAAAAAAGAACATCAGCATAGTCTACAAGCATTTTAAAGCAAATGAAAAATGAGGGAAAACAGAACCATTTAACTATTTTTTTCCCCTTCCCTTTAGGATCTCAGCTGCCTGCATGGTTGAAATGGGTAAGTCTTGCTAAAAAGCCTGTGAGTCGTGAACTTGTTATAGGCATGGCTGAAGAAGTGCTGGCATGGCATGCCAGAGTCTGCCAGTTCACTTTGGTCCTTGTGCTATCTACCAGATTCATGATGGTGTGATGTGAGCAGCCTCATTGGGACTGTTGGGGAAGACAGCAGGCCTGCTGGCGGCCTAGCTCTCTTCTACCAAGATTTAGGCCCTGACAATATTCTCCTATTCCCATGAGAAAAGTTACTCACACTGAGAGGATCCTAATAATCACATTCTCAAAACACAGCGGCCTTGCTGATAGGGGTACAGGCTGCCCTAAACCAAGAAGCAGTTATGGGAAGGTATTTGGGAGTAACAGAACATGTTAGGAACCAACCATAACAAGAGGGTCAAAACTGCAGGTGTGCGGATGCTTTTAGGTATTAAAGGTAAACTAAGAATATTTAGCTATAAGATAGGTTTATCAGAACTCGTTATAATCACTAACCAATCAATATGGTGTGAACAGTGTGTGTAACCAATTAGCAGGTTTTTAGCTTGCCACGTTTGCAGTAGGAAAGGTATAGAATCTGGGTGATTTCACCTAATAAAATGGCTTCCTGGCTTCCTGGTTTCTCCTAAAATTCATTGTGTGTTGCTCCCTGCTGGACGCACATTGGGACCATCTGCATTACTCTTGAGCATAGAAACCATGAAACAGCTTAAAGCAACATCAGTAGAAAACATACATTGATTTGAAGTATTCAAATGGGCCAAATTCAGAGGTGACAGATACCCTTCAACGGTGCTTTCCAACCCGAGGGGGATAATAGGTTTTATTGAACCTCCGTCTGTCAGAGGTGAATGCTTATGACCTCCTTGTGTTCAGTTGCTGAAAGTTGCATTTTCTTGACAAGATCTTTAGCTGTAAGCCAAGCCGTGAAGCAGAGAACAACCAGAATATTTTATCAGCAAGGCTTTAACCAGTTCCATGTGAGGGTATACGTAAGTTGCTGTTTCCTTTTGCTATTAGTAGTCTGTGCATGAAGGCCTGTATCCTCACTGAAGTCAGTGACAAAGGTCCCATTGACCTCAGCGTTGCAGGATCAAACCCCTAGTCATTAGCATGTTGTAAAAACGGCTGTTATCCCAGCCAAGTTTAATGGGACTGCCTACAATTGTCAGTTGTTTAACCTAAAAATTAGCTTAGCAATCACAGCTAAAATTACATGTCAGACTGTTGATGTGTGAGAATACTTTATACTGAGTCATCAAGAGTCTTATGATGCTCTTAGAGTTTTATAATTGCTAACATTCAAGCAGGAGATTCTGAAATTCGATAAAAGACTGGAATTTCCAGATGTGAAGGAGGTTGGTTCTGATGGGAGGATAAGATTTATACTCTGTAAACTCTGGGTTTTGTGTCACTGGTCTTTTTCTTCATTAAACAGCCAGATCTAGTTGCCTTTTTTGTACAACCAAACACAACTTAATGTTTGCTACATTCATTCATACAAGTCTTTTTGATCAGTTGTCTCTCTTAACAAGCCTGTTAGCTGGGACACAGCTGAGGAGAGAATTTTTTCTGTGTCAGTTGAGCAGTTAAACTAAAACCAACAGGTCAGAATCAAATAGCCAAGGTGTGGAGATACTTGAAATCTGAATGATTGCTTAGTATTTTGCAAAATAGATTTTACACAGTACTGAGGATTCTGGGGAGTCCAGGATTTAAAGGACAATCCTGTTGTAGAGCTGGATTTTACCACTTAGGCCTTTTTTTAGTTGACAACATAATTGAAGTTTAAATTTAGTTTCATTACACAGCTGCTGATGTGGTATGAGTGTAAGAAGGAAAGACATTGTTTCATGCTTGCTGGCATAAGGGACATGATAAAAATGGATATGAGATCACCAGCTATATGTGATGGTTTTCTTAGGAAGGCAAAACAAGTAGTAATTTGGATTTTTAGTATTTTTATGGCAACACCTGCTTCCCCAGGATGGTGGTGTGTTTCTTTGGCATGGTGCAGAACAAAATATTAGCAAAGCAGTGAGGGTGATTATGAAAATAAACAACTGCTTGTTGTGCACTTGAAGCTCAGAGTTTCAGGAGAAGGAACCTATCAGCAGAGAAGGAAAAATCTCAGGTCACATCAGCATTAAGTCTTTTGTAGAACGTTTAAGTGCAAGTAATGTGGTACAGCTTAATACCAGAGTATTAGTCAAAATATGGGTGCTACTTGGAGATGATCCTAGTCTCCACCCTAAATAGAAAGGTATCCTTCCTTCTCTGGAAATTTCAGTTAATCCAATGGATTAAGAGTACAGCTAATTCTTGAGAGATTTGGGAAGGGGATTTCTTTTAAGGATTTGAAATATGTTTGTTTTCCTGTTTGGTTTCATTCATTGAACTGTATCACTCGTGCTTATTAAGATAAATCTGTTTCCATTACATTAGTGTGTGGAGAGACATACATTGTATTTTCACAAACCCATTTCTTTTTTTTTTTTTGTTGCATTTTTTAACCTTTATAGGAAAAATCCAAATAATTGCTTGACATTTGTCCTGTCATATTCTAATTACTCCCTTGCGTTGTTTTACTCTGTGTTCAAAAGAAATAATAGAATCCCTTATAAGAGACAAGATAAGGAAGAGGAAAGAAGTTCTGTTTTGCAAAGACAAGCAAAGATGTGAGGTGAAAAAGAAAGCACTGGCAATGTGAAATCCCAGCAGCCTGCTGAAAACAGAGTTGGAATCATTATCTCACTCTACACAGGTCACAAGATTGCCATTCTATGACATAAATTTCAATTAATATAGACAGTGTCTCAACATGAAAGTAGCTGTTGACCTGAGCTGAACCCAAGTTAGATGAGAGGCTTATTACCAATAACAGTTAGCAAATAGGAATTTTCCTGCAAGAGCAAGCTGAAAAGCAAAGCTGCATACCTTCAGAGCACTGAGCAAATGCTTCACCCTGCTGCTAACTCTCTAGGTAGAATTTGTGAGCACTCAAAGACAGTGGGTGTGGAATGCTTCTTTCTCATCTCACTGCAAAAGCAGCCTACTGGGAAACCCACAGGAAAAAGCATCACTACCCTGATGCAATTTCTAATGCTGTCTGCAGAAATGAAGTTGAGGATCTTTACTGAACATGCATGCTAAAAGTGTTGAAGATGATCCAGTGCCTTTCAAATTAAAATTAAAATTCCCACTGACTTCAGCAAGTCTAGATTGGGTTTAAATTTCTTACTTGCTTAGGGAAGCATTAGTCTGTCAAAATTACTTTCATCAGTTTAAGATGGATGAATGATACAGCAGTCATTTATCATTAAATCATAGAGTAATTTGGTTTGAAGGGACTTCTGGGGGTCAGCTAGTTCAACCCCTGGCTCAAAGCAGGTCCAATGAGATGGGGTTGCTCAGGTATTTGACCAGCTGAATTTTGAATATCCTTGAGGATGGAAATTCCCCCTCTCTGGGCACCTGTTTCTGTGTTTCCAATCAGAATTTCCTATGTTGCTATTTGTGTCCATTATCTCATACCATCTCTGAAAAATGTCTGTGGTTGAAGACAGCAATAAAATCTCCTCTTTTCTTCTTACAGCTGAACAAAGATGGTTCTCTTAAATCTCTTGGTCACCACTTCATCTTGGAGGCCTTCCCTGCACTTTCTCCAGTATGCTGAAGAATTTACTTACCCAGGAGAGGTAACAGGAGGCTGCTTATGTAGCTTTTGTTTAAATCCTTGTGGCTAATATCTTGCCTGTTGCTGTGACATATAAAGCACTTTTTAACATGATAAAACCCCCTCCAGTTTAATAAATGTTACTATCTTTTGCAACTGTCCTGAATCTCTGGGTTGGGAAGCTGGTGGGTCCCCCACAAAGCACCCAGTTACTCACACTGCTGAGACTTAATGTCAAGTAGAGTTTGCCTTGAGCAAGTGCAACGAGTGAAACGCTCATCAGGTCATGTGCACAGGCTGGCTATGTGCTACTGTAGAGTTTAAACATAACTTCTTGCAGGATGCTGTCCTATACAATTCATAAAAGAACAAGGGCCACCTTCCTAACAGACACACATCTGCCTGATCCAGGGCTGCTCAGGAATTTTAGATTGTCATATTTTAGATGACAATAGTAGTTAGAGCAGTCTTACAGCCACTTTTTCTTGCTCACCAGAAAGGGACTCTTGCAGTACCAGGAGCACCAAACATACCCCCTCCCAACACCTGCACATCCTTTCTGTCCACTAATTAAGAAAGTGCAGTGCTCTCATTTACTTCTCTGACATCCAGGGATTTTCCCAGATGAGAAATTAGATCAGCTCTGCTTCTTGTGTGGTGGGAATTGATGCTAATAGCTAGCCACTGTACCTCCTTACCTCTTTACCTCCTTAAAATAGGTTGTGTCTGTGCAGGGCTACTGCTTATGACTTTTGTTAACTGAGATACACAGAAAAAAAAAAGGTCTCTGGTAGACTATGTTTCTACAGCTCCTTGTGTAACACCTTCATTAAAATGCCAATCACAGGGTTCTGCTAAGAGCCAGGGTCAGGCTGTGATCAGCTTTTTAGGCCATGTCCACTTTTGGACTTTTTGCCTGAGAAATTCCACAGGTTCACATGCTTGATTATGCAATTATTTTCTTGAATTCATTAAAAAAACCCTCTCCCCGTGCACTCAGTTTACAGCCCTAATGCTGATCTTCCTCATAATTTATATTCTGATAGTAAAAGGTTTAGAAAAGAGAAATATGGATATATTTTAAATTCTTTTTTCCTTTTTAAAATGTTGGTCGGGACTGAAAATTCTCCGGTGCTTTGTGTTTTGCTTTGGGAAGACCAGCAGAGGGTGCCTGAGCTGGAGAGCAAACTGAGATTGTTAAAATAAGTGCAAAAAAAAAAAGAAAAGGAAGAAGAAAACTTTTAATTTGGTGCTGTATTAAAACTGAAGAGGAATACCTTATTGAAAGTGAAGGGAAGTTAAGTCTCTAGAAAAACTGCACTACCAAAAAGCTGTCAAAAATAGTACTAATAATTAAGAAAAAAAAATCATTTGGGGATTAGGAAAGGAATTAGTTACCAGATTCTGTCACAGGCTAATGGCTACTAAAGGACTGGCTCCCTGAAGTATCTTTTCAGAGGCTGTGGGAGACCTGAAGGGAGCATACAAACAGGAGGGGAATCAACTTTTTAAAAGGGCAGACAATGGCAAGACAAGGAGGAATGGACTAAGGCTAAAGGAGGGAAGGTTTAGATTAGATATTAGGGGGAAGTTTTTTACAGAGAGAGTGGTGCGGTGCTGGAACAGGCTGCCCAGAGAGGGGGTGGATGCCCCATCCCTAGAAGTGTTCAAGGCCAGGTTGGATGGGGCCCTGGGCAACCTTGTGTAGATCCAGGCCTGGAGGTTGGTGGCCCTGCCTGTGGCAGGGGGGTTGGAGCTCTGTGATCCTTGGGGTCCTTTCCAACCCAGACTATTCTATGATTCTATAATTCCACTCCATGTGCTACCTCTGTGTAAGGAGATGGGGAAAGAGAAAATCTTTCAGTGCAGGCTTCAGAGCAGGTTCCTAATTTACATTGACTTTGGTGACCTTGTAACCCAGCCCAGGACAACAGATGTAAAACATGACTCTAAGAATCACAATGTAAATATCAACGATTGTGGTTTCCTCTTGCTCACCATCACAAGGGGATTGTTCTGTGTCAAGAAAGTGAGAAAGCTTTTTTAAAAAGAAAAACATGAAATACTTGCTTTCTGTCACTTACCTGGGTATGGTATATCCATTTGATGTGGTAAGTTCTGGCATGTTCAGGCCTTTACCTACAGCTATTCCTCAGAGGAAAAATTTGTCATGTATTTCTATCTTGACATCTTCTCGTATTTCATTGGAATAATCATGAAGAATTGCACAGCAGTAATGTCACACAAACAAAACAGCATTATCAGCTGATGTAGTTTTGTTCAATTCACCTGAACATGTTCTGTATTTCTGTTATTTAGATAAACACAGGTGATTTAGTCATATCCCTTAATGTAAACTAAAGAAAGTATGTTATGAAAAGGAAATGGATAGTACAATGTAAGGACTCTGGGTTCCATCACCGTTCCATCATACTAAACAAATCTTATCTTCATATAAATGGCCCATCTCCTGCAGAAAAGGATGTGGGTTTTTTCTGGATTTCCCTTATTATTACTTCCCTGAGTAAAAGTGCTTCTCATGTCAATAAACAGGATGAGAAGTCAAAGTAGTGTGGTCTACAGGAATGAGCAGAGCTCAGGCAGACCTGAATAAAATTCACCCTTCTGTGAAGGTCACATCTGGAATACTTAATCACATTCAAAGATCCAGTTAGGTCAGTGAGGGAGACTGTAGGACCTCTCTGTCTGGAGACAATGTCCTTCAAAATGTACCATGCCTCTTTTAAACAGACACTTAATGCAGGTGGGGGCAACGGCATGGCAAGCGCTTTGCAAACAAAAAGTCAAGCAGTTCGGAATCTAATTGAGAAGTCATTGGAAGAAGGACAGGGCCCAGTGTAGCTGCAGGTGGCTGGGATCACTGCAGAGTTTTAGAGCCTCAGACACAAGTGTGACACTGGGTAGAGTGTAGAAAATGGCTTGCTCTTCTTACATTGAGGAAATCCTTCCCCTGGACACAAAAAGTCACTGACCAACAACCAGGAGTCATCTACTTCTGTGGCTGAAGGTGCTTCTTAGGTTTCCCCTGGCTGTCTGAGTAAGAATTGACTTGCCACTGTGTCTTTTTATATTACTATTTTGTATTTTTCTCTGATGCCCCATTGTTGTCAAGATGTTTTTCTATATATATTTTATTCTGAGGGAGGACACGGTGAGGTGTAGGGATAAGAGAGGAGACAAGAATCATTTACTCATGGTTACACCACTTTAACTTAGAGTGTGCTTAACTAAACAATTGCAAAGACTTGAGTAACTATTTTGCTGTATCTAATGTTGTAAAACAAACTGTGGACTTTCTAGTTCTGACACAACTGGCCTGACCTGGCTCAAGTCTATAGCTTCAGACATACCCCACATTCCTTGGACAGTGTTTGTGGGCAAAGCCTTACCATGAACCATGCTAACAGTTTAAAGGTATGGATCATCATGTGCCAGTGTATGACTTTGCCCCTTGGTCCCATTTGATTGAACTGGTACAGATGTAGCATACTCTGGTAAAAAAAAAAACCCACCAATATCTCTGGTTTGCCTTCTATAGCTTGGGAACAGGTTGTACTAAACTGTAACACAGTGGCCAGGAAGGCAGTACCAACACTTTTATTTACTGGGTTTATAAATGTATAGAAGACACAGTAGTTCAGCTTTCCCTGATTAGAAATAGTCTTCCAAGTTCTAACCTGATGGGAGCTCACACACAAAACCTTAACTAGACTGAAGTGAAATGGATGTGAGGAGTAAGAATAAGGAGAGATGTGAAGGAAGTTATTTCCTTCAAGTCTGTCTTCAAGTGGCCTGTGTGAGAAGGCAGGCAGAAAGGGCTAAAAGCCACAAGGATTTAACAACATGCTAAAAGCTGAAATGAGAGGAGATTCAAGTAGCTAGGGATGCAGTAGCTTAAGTGCACAAAACCTCAGAGACCTGAAGGCAAGAAGGTAATTCTGATGCAGAAAACAGACAGCTTGTGCTCTTTGTAAGCATTAGGAAAAATGGCACTGTCATAGTGACAGCAACATTGGACCCCAAATCAGTGTCAGATCAAAATGTTTCCCTCATTTAAAAGGTTCAAACTTATGTCCTTTACCAAGGAGAAATTTTTAAGTTTTCAGTAAATGCTATTGCAAAAGAGGCAACATCTTCTTAAATAATAATTTGTAGTTAAACCAGATCTAAGATAAGAATTACAGAAAGCAGGTTTATATCTGCTGTCTGATCACACTATTTATGTAAGAAGTATTTTTGGCACTTCTTTACACTTACGTGGGACTGTCTGAATGTGTGTGTGTTTGTGTCCTTTTCTAGCAACACTAAACCACACAGCACAGGTAACATTCTGAAGCAGATAGCTTGGAATCAAAACTGGCCTTACTTCACTTGCACTTGTTGTATGACAGGCTCTCCCTAAAATTTTGTTTTCTTAAACAAAGCAAAGAGCTTTTCTCCTTAGAAGGAGCATGTGTTTTATTCACAGTGGAAGAGTAAATACAGGAAAAGGGAATATAGTGCTGCTCTACTTAATGCTGCCTATGTTACTGCTATTGTACCTCCATAAATAATTTACTAAAGTAAGAGCATTTTTCAAATCTATGTTTTGCACAAACACTGAAATAATCTCAGATAATGACACTGAAGCTTTATTTACTGTAACACAGATCAAAGAAATTGCATCACAGTACTGTGGTAAATATTCACACCCATGCTTTCACAGTATTATTACCAGGGCTGGTATCATGTCATCTGAGGCCCCCTTGTGAACATTCCAAGAGGAAGCACTTCATCCATAAATCTGTGAAAATTTGCAATTTTATAGAATCACAGACCCATAGAATGGTTTGGGTTGGAAGGGGCCATCAGGACCATCTAGTTCCAACCCCTTGACATGGGCAGGGACAACCTCCAGCAGCCCAGGCTGCCCAAAGATCCATCCAACCTGGCCTTGAACACTGCCCGGGATCCAGGGGCAGCCACAGCTTCTCTGGGCACCCTGTGCTAGGGCCTCACCGCCCTCACAGGGAAGGATTTCTTCCCAATATCTAATCTAAATCTACCCTCTTTTAGAGCCATTCTCCTTGCCCTGTCATTCCACCCTTATAACCACCCCATCTCCAGCTTTTCTGCAGCCCCTTCAGGTATTGATAGGCAGCTGTAAGATCTCCCAGAGCCTTCTCTTCTCCAGGCTGACCAACCCAACTCTCTCAGCCTGTCTCCAGAGCAGAGGTTCTCCAGCTCTCTGAGCATCTTCATAGCTTCCTCTGGACTTGCTGCAACAACTTCTTGTGCTGTGGCCCCCAGAGCTGGACACAGTACTCCAGGGGGACATCTCATGAGAGTGGAGTAGAGGAGCAGAATGTGGGTTGCAAATGCACATAGCCTGCTGATACCCAGTTTTTCATCCACCAGTATCTGCAAGTCTTTTTCTGCAGGACAGCTGTCAATCCATTCATCCCCCAGTTCCACTGGGCCATTGCACTTTTGCACACAATTTTCTCAATCCTGTGTAAAATTGCAGAATAAATATAAATATATAGAAACAGCAATCTAATCAACCATTTATTTCTGCCTTGATGGTTTGGAGACAGAAGGCATCTTGCTTTTATTTACATTAAGTGTGTCAATATAATTTGTGTAACACTTAAGTCTAAGGCATGTTAGCATGTTATGTGCTGAGTTTAATTGATCTGTTATCTGCTGCCACAGAGTCAACATGGGGAACCTCGACAAGGTTCACAGAAGGGTGTGACTGTGACCTCCCACACTGGCAACTCTTTCTCATGTTGTTTTCAGAGCCCTGTACTTCAGCTTTATGTTGGGCCCTTGCACTTCGCAACCACAGCTAAGTACTTGGTCTAGATAGCAAAATGTGTTTGCTGCACTCCAAAGTGCTGTCTGCATAAATCCCAGCACAAAGTGCAGCAGGACTGTCCTTCAGTCTGTTGATGTTCAGGTTGACTTTGGTTTGACTTTTAAAAACTGTCAGCAGTTAATGGTCCCTTCAGAAAGTGAAAATTAGTTACTCAGGTGGAAACTAAGCTCAGGCATTAGAAGTAGAAATATTTTTGGTTTTCCTTAGGAATTCTAGTGTTGGTCAAATCCACAGGCTTCATTCTGATGAGATCCTTTAAGAGGTTTTTCACTTGGATTTTGATACTTGTCAAACAGCTCTTCTAAGTAGTTGCAAGCCCTGAAGCAACAAAAAGACTGTATCCTGCTGTCAGCGCTCAAAGTTGAACTTCCAGAAGGAAAATCAGAGCACTGCTGGCCATCAAGGTAAGACTGGAAGTGGCAGCCCTGAACTCCCATCAGTCTTTTACCAGTTGCTGTAGGGTTGAGAAAAGATCTCACAGTCCAGCAAGGTTTGGATGGTTTACAGCAGCTGTAGGTAAAAGCTGCAGCCTGTGGCAGCTTTACTGCTTTTTAGCTAGTGGGGATCTCAGAAGAAATCTTTTTAATAGACTCAAGTGGGTATAATTAAGATAATTCCTTAGGTATATTTATCATTGAGATAATACTAATGAGATCAGCTTATTTACTTTGGACAAGTTGGAACCCAGCATGAATGGACATTACTTTGTAAAGGTAATGATGCCTGAGCAGGCACTTCAGGCCTGTCCTCGCAGTCTTGGGGAGAGGCAGTGAAGTCCCCACTGATGGCAGTTGTGCAGGTGTACAAATGCACAAGAATTAGTTCTATAACTGAACTTTTTGAAAACAAGAGCTAGCTTATTTTATTCAGTTTTTCTTGTGAAATAAGGGTTGAAGCACAGAGCTACAGGATAAATTCTCACCACTCCCCAATCACAGGGTGCTGGTACCTCGTGAGCTTCTCCTGTGCATCCTTCCTGCACTCAGCCCGAGCTGCCATATACCTGTCTGGTTTAGGATAGCCAGGAACATCCCCACTGGGCTGGTGTTTGTCCTCTTCCAACTTTATACTGCCTGCTCTGGTGTGTTGTGGTGCAACGGTGTGCAACCATCTGCACTTGGCACGAAGGAGGAAATAAGACCCAGAAGTTTTATTAGGAAAGGTTATAAAGATCTGACAGGGGTGCACAGATAAATTTTGCAATGAGAAAATGTGCTCATCATGTTCTAATTTTCCACTGGTAAGGAAGGGAAACAGTTTAAATTGCTTGCTATTTAATAATATTATTTGTGTTTTGTGTGGTTCTAAGGTTCCATCATGCTAAGCACTGCACAAAGTAGTTCTCAACTGGGTAAAACGAGAAAATGGGGAAATACAAAGAATATCTGTAACTGTGATGTGTAACTCTGACCAGTCACAATTCCTGTGACAGTCTTACTTTGTAACCTCCAAAAGCTTGTTTCTATTCTGAAACATGACAAACATTTAATTAATAACTGGTTTGGACACAGTTAAGGGTTGATGCAATTTACAGATACAGAGAACATCAGCCATGTTCTGTATTTGGAAATACCAGTCAGAAACTGAAGGTTAAAGGTAGACCATGGCTGTGTTTTGTCTCAGAAAGCTGTAATACGAATTTTTCTGGCAACTCAGGTGTTGACAGATGAATCCTTTGATCACTGGTGGAGCTGAGACTGACTGGGCAGCAGTCTGCAGTAAACATGGTCACCCTGGGCCAAGTCTTCTGATAGATCGGGGGCTTTAGCCTGTGAGGTTTTGGGGACAGGGGCTGTGTGCCTCTCCCAACAACCATGTGGCCTGTCCTGCAGTAGTTCTGCATGCATTTGTGTCAAGTGTCTGGCAAGGAGGAAGAAATTATAATGGGTTCCCCTTTTATAGCTGTACCTCCTGACTGAAAGGTAGTAAGAACAGAGTTTTGCACCTCTCCAAGTAAGCACTACAAAGCTGTCAACAGAGCAATTTGATGTGATCTCTGGGGTTTTAGTACTTGTGAGCATCCAGCACACTGATTTCAGAGACCAGGGTTTAAACCTGAGGTTTAAATGTTGGCCAGAGCAGGTCTATGTGAGAACCGGGTTTGCCTTGGCAGCTGGCACAGCAGGAGACATGGCCAGGGGGAGCATTGCTGGAGGAACCCAGGCGGGGCAGGCCTCTATCCTGCCAGACCCACAGCCTCCTGCAAAGGGAACGCAGTGTGGGCTGTGACTAGGACGGGGGGAACACCGCAGCTGTGGAAGGGGCTGGGGAGGAATTGCTCCAGTCCCCAAGGCTTTCCTCAGGAGGATCAGCACTGGTTTCTGATCCCTAACACCGAAGCCAAACTGGTCTGGACACCTGCCCAAGGCCCACGGACGTGCAGCGTCCAGCGTTGTTTACCAGACGAGAGGCAGCCCTCCTCTCCCCTCGGGGGCACGTCGAGGAGGGGAAATAAAGAGGGCCCCGCTCCTAGAAACCGACCTTCACCCCGTCACATGCATGGCCTCTCCCCTACAAACCCAGCGCTTATCGTCGCAGCCTTGACTGCGCCAGCCCCGGGGCCACGCTACCGACCAGCCCCGGCCGCCGCGGGGCCCCCATGGGGGCCGGGAGGAGCGGGACCGGCCGCGGCGAAGGGGGAGCGCTGCGGGGTGGAGCCGCCCGCCCCAACCCGCGCGGAAAGTGGGTGGAAGGGGTGGCGGAAGGCGGGGAGGGGGCCGGCATTGTGCTGCCGTGGGGCAGGCGCTGGCTTCAGGCAGCGGGGGCGGCTCCCGCCGAGCCGCGTCCCTGATAAAGCGGCGGCAGGAGGCGGGGGTGGTAGCGGGCGGCCATGGCGTGGGGCTGTACGCTGTGCCTGGCGCTGGCGGGCGGTGCCCTCCTGGCCCTCCTGGTGCAGCTGTTCCGCTGGCTGCGGGCCGACGGCGACCTCACGCTGCTGTGGGCCGAGTGGCGGGGGAAGAAGCCAGGTAAAGCCGCCTGCCAGCAGCCGCCGAAGGCCGGGAGGGTGGCGGGGTTCCGGGACGGGGAGCGGTTGTCGCCGGAGGCGCGTGTGGAGCGCTCCGATGGGGGTGGCGGCGTGTGGAGAGGGGAGAAGGGTCTGCGGGGACGGGGCTGAAGCTCCCTCAGCGCGGTGGAACCAACCCTCGGCGAGCTGCCCGGAGGGCTTTTCTGACGGTCAATAACCCAAGTAGCATAACTTTCCTGCCCTTGTCCAACAAGGTGCAGGCCCCCCGTGCCTATCAAGTAGCTGTCTGAAGGCATCTTTGCAGCCGCGATAAGCTCCAGCAGCCCTGTGATGAGGGCTTGTTTGCCCCAAACCCAGTTGTTTTGGAGTATTTATGGGCACATGTCTGGTAGCTGAGGCTGCCTGGGGAGCGCTGGGTATGGGGACAGTGTCGCAGGAAGGGTCTGTGAGCAAAGAGGATGATGCTTACTATTTCAGAGTATTAGTGGTCCAAGTTAAAACTCCAGGCCAGCAGCTACCTAAAGCACTACTGCTAGGAGGTAGAGAGTATACTGGGGAAAGATCAGACTGTCTTCAGTATTTCTTCAGTATTTGGGGGTTGGACCTGATGATCTCTTGAGGTCCCTTGCAATCCCTATGATTCTATGACTCTATGCTTGGTGCATGCGGCCAGGATGAGTTGCTTTGTAGTCTGCTCGGTGTCTATTCGCTTTGTTCTTAAGGTCTTCTAGCAGGTCTCAGTTTCGCAGCAGTGCTGAAAGTGTTTGCAGCTTGGTAAACACGAATATTAATCTTCAGATCAAATGAGTTTCCTCTTCCGAGAATTGTGCCCTGAAAGGCATCAGGGAGCAACACCATATGATTACTGCCTGTGGCTTTACACCCCTTTCCTGTAGGCTTTACACTGCTTTTGGAACCTGTGAGAACAAAAGTTCAATAAAATGCCTTCAGGCACGGATTTTCAACTCTTGCTTGCATTGACCTTTCTAATCTGACTGTAATTCAACCTACTTCTGGACAAAGACCTTTAAAAATCATAGGCTTCATTAGCTTAATACAGGCTTTTGATCAAAAAAGCCACAAGTTTTCCCCTCAGTTTCACCAGCAGCGGTGATTTGGGGTGGCTGTGAACTGTGCTGGGTGCGAGTGGTTGAGGTGAAATTGGGGAGCTGTCAGTGAGCTTCCTGCATCTGACTGGTTGAGGGAAGAAGCTGGTTTGAAAGAAGGTGAGGCATAGGATGCTGTAAACTGTCCTGTGTGGGAAAAGAAATGATTTTGGGGTTGAAATGGTGAGATAGGATCACATTGAATGAATGCAGAGCAGAAATGTCTGGCTGGGGGGAGCGGTGGAGTAAGGGGTTTTGTATGGAGACTTGAATTCCATATGGGATGGTGGCATGGGTGAAGGTTGGTGTTTGAAAGGGCTTGAGAGGAGCAGGACAAACTTGTTGAGATGTCTCTTCTTTTGGTAGAAGCTTGCTGCAAAAGCGCTAGTCTCTGTAATGGAGAAGAGACTAGAAAAGCAAGCACCAGTAAAAAAGCTCTTAGAAATTTAAATCTGTTTGAGCAATCATCTGTAACTCTTTGTGTACACTGCCCAAAAGTTTTATAGGAAGTCTATCCAAGTAATTCCTTTACTATATGAAAACTACAAAGAAGCTTCATCTGTAGACTTTGCAGTCATGGAGAGATTCAGGACAGGTAAAAAGGATAAACCTTCACTAATACAAACAGAATTGAAGCTTTGTCCTGAGTGATCTATGGGTAATGCAGGTGAAGGTGTAGGACCAAATAGTGTTATTTGAATGTAGCCTTCAGTTGTATGGGGAGCCAACCTTTTAACTAGTCTCTCAAAGTTCCAATATAAAGAGCAACATAGTAATTTTCTGATGTAGTTGTTTCAACAAGTCATGTAAGAAGAATTGGGCAGAATTTTTTCAACATATACTCATTTGCTCTGCAGACAGGTGAGCTGTGTTTTGCCCCCCTCCACCCTCCCAGCCTCAGTGCTAGTAATGAACTGAAATATGTAGCAGAAACAGTTCCATTTAAGGGGCATTCTGCTGACAGCTCAGCAGTATCCATGTGGGATGGTGGTACCCCAGTGCTGGTCCTAGGAAAAAGAGAAGGGATGGATACTAGAAAAGATGTTTCTTTAAATACCTTCTCCCTTTCTCCCCTCCCCATATTGTGCTCATAATGTCAACTGTGTAGGTAAGTAATGTTTGAATCCCATGGAAAAAAACCCTTGTTATTAGAGCAGCTACTTTATATTATTATTGTTACTGCTTCTTCAACAGTATTATGGATATAATTTTTTTTGGAGATAGAAACACGTACCAAAAGCCATCTCATATATTTCTTTCTTGTGTGCTATAAACTATAATTTTGAAGAAAGGCCTTAATATAGTTAAGACTGATTCCATTTCAGTGACTCAGTTCTTTAGGGAAACTTCACTTCTGGGTTTTGTCACTGGCAGGAGCTGGATTGCTTCCCATCTTCTAAATATTTGTGTGGTTGGGAGACAAGGGAGACAAGGGTTACTGGGTGCTGGATGACTTCCCTTATGTGTTGTGTTTGGCTAGCTGAACAGCAATTGCTCTGAACAGTGTTTTTCATGGGCAGTGTAATATTCTCAAGCTAAGGAGGATCCTTTTAGGTATGAAAGCCTACTTGAGAGTAGCTAGGCATAATAGTGTGATTCCTTAGGGCTGTGGGGAGGATGTTCTGTTTTAAACCTCCCTGACCCAAATTTTTTTCACAAATGAAATGACATGGCAACCTGGTGCTGTAAAATGTTGGAAAAAACCTAAATAGAACTAGAGAAGCACTTCGTAGTAGGTCTGCAAGTGATCCCTGTTCAACCTCTGGTTTGTTATGCCTTGTAACAGAGTAGTTAATGCTTAGTAATAGCATAATCTGCTTTTAGTTTTTAATTTGTCATGGTTAATTTTTAAACTTATTTCCAGTAACAACAGAACATCTATTCTAGAGCAAGCTGGTGTTTTGATACTTGTTCTGCAATGGCATTTGAGCTAGGTTTTCCATTATGTTAACTCCCAGTAGTTCAGTGCTTGGTAACTATCAGCACTGGGGAATCAGTGGGAAACTTTCCTTATCTCCTTTTAATTATTCTGTCCACAGAACTAGATCCTGAATAACTGCAGCTAAGCTACCCAAGGCAGGTTGGGAACAGGGAAACTAAGTGGTAGTAGGAAACAGGTTTGTTTTCAGTAGCAAGAGGAGGTGAGTGTGATAGGCAGGGTTGAAGGTTTGTCCCTGTGTTGTTTTGTTCATGTAGTGTTTGTTTGCCTGGGGTTTCTGCCAAAAAAGCAGTAATTGGAGCAGTGAACTTCTGCTTCTCATGGTTGATTCAATGAATTGGTAATGTATTGCAGTAAAACTACAGGAAAACTGTGAATAAGCATTCTAGACAGCAGCTATTTGGTATAGTGATAGATACTCATTCCTACAGCTTCAGCAGCACCTCTTTCCATCTCCCAAGTTCATAGCCTTCTCTCTGGAAACTCATCATGGTCTGTTACTGGGTTTTTAAGAGCAAACAAGTAACCCCAAAACAACCAAAGCTTGGTTTTAGGAGGGATTTTTCCTTGACTAAAATACAGTCAGCCTAAAAAAAACCCAAATAATACTGCCAGTCCCACAAACTCAAGTTGAGCTCTGACAATCAGTCTTGAGTGCTCTCTGCTCTTGTCAGAAGGGTTGAAGTTTTGGTACCAATCTCTTTCTGGTATTTAAGTCTTTAAAATGACAGGCTGGGTGGAGAATGGATTGAGGACAGCCCTGAGAAGAAGGACTTGGAGGTGCTGATCGATGACAGGCTGCACTAGCAGCTCAGAAGGCCAACCATGTTCTGGGCTGCATCAAGAACCATGTGGCCAGCAGGTTGAGGAAGGTGATTCTGCCCCTTTACTCTCCTGAGACTCTACCTGGAGTACTGCATCCAGCTCTGGAGCTGTTGGAGTGAGTCCAGAGGAGGCCATGAAGATGATCAAGGGACTGGAGCACCTCTGCTATGAAGACAGGTTGTGAGAGTTGAGCTTGTTCAGTTTGGAGAAGAGCAGGCTCCAGGGAGACCTAGTTATGGTGTATGAATACTTAAAGGGGTCCTACAGGGAAGTGGGAGAAGAACTGTTCACCAGGGAGTGTAGTGATAGGACAAAGGGCAATGGATTTAAGCTGAAAGAGGGCAGGTTTAGGTTAGATGTTAGGAAGAAATTCTTTACTATGAGGGTGGTGAAGTACTGGCACAGGTTGCCCAGAGAGGTTGTGGAAACCCCTTTCCTGGAGGGATTTAAGGTCAGGTTGGATGGGGCTTTGGGCAACCTGGTCTGGTGAGGGTTGGGACTAGATGATCTCCCCATGGCAGAGGGGTTGGGACTAGATGGTCTCTGAGGTTCCCTCCAACCCAAAGCATTCTAAGATTCTCTAAGACTCTAGAAGTTTGAAAATGTGGTGAAGAGAAAGCCAGGAACTGCTGACTGGAGTAGTCCAGAGGTAAAGGAAGTCCCAGGCTCTGGCTGCAGTGAAAAAAATAAAAAGCACTTTTGCTAAATTAACTGAGTGGGCAGAATAGCACTGGCTTTAAGCCTCAGGAACTGCATTTGGCTCTGCTGTTTTGAGTTCTGCTATGAAATCCTTCTTGCTTGGCTAGCCATTGTTAGAATACCCCCCCTGGAGAAACTTGAGAAATAGAAGGAAGAGCTCCTGTCAGCAGCACTCTGAGTTGGATTTTCATGAGGACAGATACTCACCAAGACAAATCCCAAAGAGCACATGCAAGTGTCAGGCAATGATACATTCTGGAGAGTGCTCAGATACTCATGAACATTCATCTTTACCTCATGCTCTAGAATTAAATGGCTGGCTTTCATCCATCGGTTGTGTTGGATGATTTTGGATGTGTGTCTGGAAAGCTGAGCCTTTTCCCAATCATGGAGTGAGGGTGGTTGCAAACAAGGGGGAACAGGCACATAAGCAGAGGAGTAAAATGAGTAAGATGCTATTATTTTTACTATAGCCTAAAAAAGCATGCCTGGGCAGGAACTATGAGTACATGGGGAAATTTTACATGTGAGCATACACCTTGGGAACTCTTGAGTATTGTACTCTGGCCAATGCAGGAATTAACCTGCATCAGGTACAGACCAAGTGTGGAGGAATGCTGCTTTGGTTTGTTATGATTAGCTGTCTTTATTCAGTGAATATTCTTCTGTCAGCAGTTACTTAGGAACATTTTTGAGGTAGAATGGGATTGGGAAAGGTTTGGTTAGGCTTTTGTTTGGATTTGCAATACAGTAACGGTTTCCTGTCATTTCCAAGAATTCTCTTCTCCCTTTTCCTCTGAAACTCATTTTGATGAGGTTAGTGGAAATGCTGTGTGTGGATGGCTTGCAGGAATGCAATCAAATTTCTTCCACCAGGTAGATAATCAGTGTTTATTCAGATTAGCCTTGGAACAAAGTTCAAGTGGCAACAGGGCAGCTATGAACAATTTCACAACTGCACATGACCAAAAAAATAGAGAAGTTAGGATTTTGTAATAGCTCCCAAAATGAGCTATTTAGCTAAAAACCAGTCTCAGCTTACACTCCTTCAGTGACTTAAATGTACATCTTGGCAATGCATGAACTGCTGTCTGGATTCTTTTGATAGAAAATGAACTGCGTGGCAAGGTTGTGTGGGTGACTGGAGCTTCAAGTGGAATTGGAGAAGAGTTGGCTTACCAGCTGTCAAAGATAGGAGCCTTACTTGCCATCTCAGCAAGAAGAGAGGATGAGCTGGAAAGAGTGAAGAAGAAGTGCCTTCGTAAGTACAACGTACTGCTTCATGTCAGAAGTCCCATTGTTGCTGCAATGGAGCTTCCACAGAAACACTGACCATAGATCACAGGAATAAATTTCATGATGGAACTAAACTTTATACATAACTTCACTGTACATGTGAAGCCTTAGTACAAGCTTGCATTATGAGTTCCTTCATAAGCCAACATTACTTAAAAATCTTCTTATCAATAGTAAGTGGCCTTGTAGGGTACTAGGTTAAGATAAAGAATAAATACTGTGGGGAATGGAGGACACAATCTGGGGGTGTCATCCTGTTAAGAACCAGGTCCCAGAGCTGCCCTGCTACTGAGAAGTCTTCTTCCTTCAGGTTTGTGCATGTTACAGGCAGACTAACAACTGACTTTTCTCTCTGGAAAAGAAATTTATAATAGAAACATTCAGAAAAAGTTGTTCTGAGCAAGGACAAGAGAGAAGGTCTCCTGTAGAACAATAAGAACTAATGTGAAGTGGAATGTTTAACTGTTCCAGTAGTCTTTCATTTGCCTATGGAGTCAATAATCTGGTTTTGTTCCTTCTGTTTCTCTTCTTCCCTCCCATTTTCTGGCTTGATGCTGATAAATAGAGGGTTTGAACATGGTTAATGCCATGCCTCTTCCAGACTATTTCACAGAATCATTAACATTGGAAAAGGCCTCCAAAATCATCTAGTTCAATCGTCCCCCTACCACCTCTATTGCTTACTAAACCGTGTCCCTACATACCTCATCCAGCCTTTCCTTGAACACCCTGAGGGATGGTGACTCCACCACCTCCCTGGGCAACTCTTTCCAGAGCCCAACCGCTCTCTCTGAGAAGAAATTTATCCTGATTTCTAACCTGAACCTTCCCTGGGACAACCTGCAGCCATTCCCTCTTGTCCTATCGCTAGTTACCTGTGAGAAGAGGCTGACCTCCAGCTCACCACAACCTCCCTTCAGGTAGTTGTAGAGAGCAGTAAGGTCTCCCCTGAACCTCCTCTTCTCCAGGCTAAACAGTCCCAGTTCCCTCAACCACTCCTCATCAGACTCCTATTCCAGACCAGCTTCATTGCCCTTCTCTGGGCACACTCCAGGGCCTCGATGTCCTTCTTGTAGTGAGGGGCCCCAAATTTATCCTCTGTGGCTCAGTATGCACTATCTATACAGAGCAGACTATCACACTGACAGTTTGTTTCCTAGTAATGATTATGGAATGTCCACAGTGGTGGTGAAATAAGGAGATGTTTGTTTTGGGTGAGCACCTGAACAGCAACTACAATTCTATTTGCAGCAGGTGCCTCTGAAAATCTGTCCAGGAGCTTTAAAAAATGCACAGCTCTGTATTTCCATTTCCTGATGCTTTAAAAAAGCAGTCATTTAAGCAGATAGCTTCAAAAAGCAATAGGAGGACAGTGTGATTAAGTAGTAATATGGTGAAATTCCAGTGCTATATGATGCAATGTTTAGCAGTCAGGAAAAGTATACAGGTGCATTTGCGTCTGTGGCCATTTGTAGTCATTGCAAAACAGATAACATTGGGTAGGCTGACAGCAGCCATACTCCTGGAAATCCACTTTTGGGCAATGCTTGTATGAGAGTGCAGTGCACTGAGGAATACTCAGAAACAATATTTCAACTGAGCCAAGAGTACAGATTTAGCTGAGATGATTTCTGCCTGTGCCAAGTTGGAGTGACTGCGACTCTCTCAGCTGTGGTATGGACTAGTTCTGAAGTCTTAGATAGCCATGTTTTTTGCAAATACACACTGCTGAACTTTATTTTAAGTGTAGTAGGATGTAAACTTTTCAGTAACATAGTTACTCCATATTTTCTATAGCCATCCTTTAAGTAGTGGAAGAGTAATTGAGCCCACTTCCCCTCTTACCCTTCTCATGGCTATGTAAACCCAGCTTTCCACCCCTTTCCTTGATTATCAGGTGCCACCTTAGTGCACAGTATCTCCAGTTTGTCAGAATTTGTCTTGAACTACAGGCTCCAAAACTGGACACGCAACTCCAGATGGAGTCTTGGAGTGCTGTATAAAGGCACTTGAAAATCACTTCCTTCAGTCCACTCTTGCTAGTGCAGCCCATTAGCTGTGTAATTGCCAAAGCTAGTTGCTGATGTGGGTTCAACTTGCTGTTATCCTTCCATCAGGACCTCAGGTCTTGTTTGGAGAGCTGATAGGTAGCTATTTGGATGTTGGCCTGCAGTACTGCTTAGCATTACTTTGACCCAGGTGTGAAATTTGGCATTTGACTTTGTTGAGCTTAATGAGGTTTGTCAAACCATTCTTACAGCTTGTTAAGATGCCTCTGAGTGGCAGTCCTACCCTCCAGAATAGCAACTGCTTCTTTGGACATGGTGTTAACTGAAAATTTGCAGAAAAGCTGTATTTTGCCCCATGATTTGAGTCATTAATGATATTAAAAGATACTGATCATGGAGGGATGCCACTTACAACTGGCCACCAGTTCGACTTTGAATGGTTGGTTACTACTCTTTGGGCCTGGTGATCCAGCCTGTTTTTACTTTCATTACAGTCCACTCATCTAGAGCCCTCATATCTCCCCAGTCTAGCTTCAGGGATGCTATGGAAGACAGCATAGTCAAGGTAAATGATGGTCTCTCTTGTCCAGAGAGCCAGTCATCTTGTCACAAAAAGCAGTTAAGTTGGTCAGGCAGTATGTCCATGTTGAATCTATGCTGGCTTTCTCCAGTCACCTCCTTGTTTTTCATATACTTGGAAATTGCTTTTAGCAGGAATTGCTACATAATTTCCCCAAGGACTGAGGTTAGGCTGTGTGACAGTTGTTTCTCTCAGGTCACTGGGGATATCCTCCACTTACCAACTACCTTCCAAAGCTGAGGGACAGTGGTCAGCTCATGTACATCTTGGATGAATGTAATGCCCTGCTTGTATGTCCAGTTTGTCCCTAACTTGGTTTTCCTCTGACATTGGTAGTATTTCTTTCCCTCAGAGCCTAGCCTCAGGAGTGTGAGAGACCTGAGAGATCATCTTCCCAATGAAGACTAAGGCAAAGAAAGCAATGAGTACCTCATGTTTTTCCAATCTCTTTGTTACTTCCTCACCATTCCTGTTCAGCAGTGAGCTCACTCTGTCTTCTGTCTTCCTTTTGTTGCTACTGTACCTAGGAAGCCCTTGTTGCCTTTCACATCCCTCACCAGTTTCAACTCCATCTGAGCTTTCTTCTTGCCAATTCCAGCCCTGCATGCTTGGGTAGTGGGTCCACATGCTTCCTGGGTGGCTTGTCCCTGCTTCCACCTGCATGTTTTCTTTTTGCAATTGAGTTCAAGAATATTCTGTAAGGTTGGAGTAGCATGGGCTGGATTAAGATTGGGCTGCAACACGTCATGTCAGCTTGAATTTGGCTGAATTACATGGCATAATAAAAGCTAATAGGCTTTAACATGCCTGCTGCAGATGCTGCACACAGCAGCAACTTACCTAGAGAATTTGCATATTAATCTCAGAAACAAGCACATATATCTTGTATCATAGGGTGGGGCCTCTACATTTTGAACATGTTTATGTGTTCCACACCATTTAAAAGCTGAAGGAGAGAGCAAGAAAGGGGGTAAATACCATAAAAGCAATGGTAATACCTGTTGAGTCATGCATATACCAACTCAATGCTTCATTACACCTCTGCAGGAGGGAGAGAAAACAACTTGTATAACATAACATAGTTCCTGCCAGGGGCCTCTGTGTTTCCCCCCACCACTCTCCAACATGGGTTGAAATTCACCAGGAATTTTGGAGGCTGTTGTCTCTCAAAAGCTGTAGAAGGAAAGAAAGAAAAAACCAAAGTATGTGAGGGGGAGATATTTCTTGGTTTGTCAAAGCTCAGATATGATTTAAATATGGAAAGGCCTAAGGAATGACAGATAATGGCTAGATTTATACAGTAATTGAGGTTGGAATGGACCTCAGGAGGTTGTTGTTCAGCCTCTGCTAAAAGCTCATGTTCTGCTAAGGGTCATTATAAAGATAGAAATCAAAGATAGAGGAGAAAATGCTGAAGAGCTGGATAATAAAGGTTCTGTGCTGAGTAACAGAGTTAGGATAAACTGTTGTGCTATGCTAAACTATTGAAAGGAATTGTTCTGAAAACCTCTGGGGAAGGAGATGGATGCTTGATGCCATAACAAAATATTATTCTAAGCATTACTTTATGCAGATGTCTTGCAAAAATAAGTTGGTTGGGTGATTGTGACCATGTCTTAGTTAAAAAGTAACTAGAACTTAATGAACCTGCAAAAGGAAAGAGGCAGCCCATAATAGCTCGGTAAGGAAAAGTCAGAAGAACAAGAACTAGGCTTCAGGTTTGACATTTCCTGAAGTCAAGAGCTTCTTACATGGTATACAAGAGCACTTCCTTCCTTATCACAGGCTTTATCTGTGTCTCCTCCTTTTTCCTTTCCCCTGTGTAGCTTTCTTGGCTGGGTTGACCATGTGGTCTTGTTATTCCACAGCAGAAACACTCCATGTCCCAGCAAGCTTCAACTGTGCAAATCCTTTGGAATTAGCAGAGCTGTGTGTCTGAGAGGGTGGTTTAAACTACATGGATTTTAGCACTGGGTTTCTGGAAGAAATGGAGGGGAAAATGCATGAGGAGGGGTTGGGAGGAGCAATCAATGGCAATACTGGTATCTTTAAATGAGACAGGTGGGTTTATTTTAACCAGGACCCTAAACACTAATGACCTTTGAGCAGAGCCAGCTTATGGATTTAAGTAACCTCCTTACTTGTACATCACTGTAAAGGCAAAGTTCAACCATACCTGTATACACAAGAAGAAATAATTAAAAAATCAGAGCCTTATGCTCTCTAAAGAGGGGAGCTGGTTAAAGGGGAGCAGCCACACTTAGCTGTGGCTGGCAATCCATTTAGAAGCCCAGTTAGCACTATCAAACTAATACAAATAAAGTACCAAAATCATGCTGTGTGGAGTTTAAAAAAAAAATCTGAAAGGATGAACATTGAAGACTTTATTTTTGCCTTGTCTGCCCCAAAACCCCAGGGGAACAGATCACAGCTCAAGAAATACCTTCTATGGAAAAGGTCAGTTGTTCTGAAGAGGCAGTGGTAGAAATGCTCAACATGAAGGCTTGAACTTGATGACAGATGACTTTTATTTCAGGGGATGGATGTATTAAAAGCTTGTCAGTTAGACAAAACCCTTTTTCTTCTACCTCCTCCAATAATCTAGCTTCTCTAGACTTTGCCTCATAGCAGTTGATGTATGTATGTCATGTTTTGGGTCTAAACTATACATGTCCTGTTGGCAGGAAGAAACCTGCTTGCCCAACACAAGCAAAGTGTCAGGGCTGCCAATATGTTGTGCCTCTGAATGCCTCAGTGAAGAATTTCTGTATCAAATAATTCTATGCCATGTTACTCCAAACTATTGCAATTGTTGCAACTGAGTTATTAGATAAAGCCAAGCTTTTCACTAGCAAAACCATAATGATGAGAGATGAAAGACTTGGGAGAAGCAGCTTAAAAATGGATTCTATGTGAAGCTCAGAATGAAAACAGAGAGTGCATTTTATATCCAACAATGTTATGGTTTCTTGGTGCCTTCTTAGTGAAAATGTGGTGTTTAAAAGCACATTGCATTTCTCACAATTGTTATGTCAGCAATCTGACTGGTTCCTGTTCACTTTATGGTTATTTGTAGAGATTAGCAACTTGAGTGACAAAGACATCCTCGTCCTGCGTCTTGACTTGACTGATAGAAGCACTCATGAGGCTGCAACCAACAGTGTTCTTAGGCATTTTGGCAAGGTAATGTGCACTTCTGGTAAGGTTAAGCTTACTTTTCTTCTCCATCTACTATCTCTGCATTATGTTCCCATTTTACTTCAATTCTATTGTATGGTAAATTCACCAGCATCTGCATTTTCCTTAAGTTTCATTATTAAACTTGCCCAAAAGTACATGAATTTTCATCCCTTCTGTTGCTTGCTTCTGGGTTTCATCAGGCTTTACAGAGATGTAGCAATGAACAAATAATCACTAGTCATTACCAAGAACTGCTGGATGTCACTGAATTTCTGGACCATCTGGATCAATCCTCAGCCATATGTTTAAGGCTTGAAAGGGTGTGTGAAAGTCAGAACCTTTATTCCTGTAACTTGGCTTCAGAGCCATATGGGACAAAACTGGACTCCAGCTTTTTTCCTTGCTTTGTGCAGTTTTCCTGTTTGCTAGTTCAGAGTTAAGACAGCAGCAGTCAGATCTAACCAATACTGACACCATGCAGAACTGCATGACCTTTCATGGTGCAGAACTTCAAGCTCGACCTCTCACCCAGTGATGTTTTGATTTCACAGTGAAATTACTGGTACAAATTTGGTTCTCCTGTTCTTTAGTTGGTTTCTGGTTTTGCACAAAACACATTTTCAGAGCTCACCTTGCAGGGCTTGAGCTTTAAAGTGGTATCTGCTACACTGCAGTAGGGCTAAAAAAATATTTGGTGGAAAACAACTTTCCAGCTACCAGCGTTCCTGTGCTTGGTGTTAACCTTGTTTGGCATCAAGCACTGTATTCCTGTTTTGCTGACTCAGCTCAAAGTTAACTAGCCCTCCATTCAAAGGGGAAGTTGAGTTGGGGAGAGCTGCTGGAACTCCTTCAGCAGCTGGTACACCTCACTTGTGTATGGCAGTGCCAGTATGTGTGTTATCTGAATATATCATTGTCTCTTTCCTGAGATTGATGTTTTGGTCAACAATGGTGGACGTTCCCAGCGCTCCCTGTTTGTGGATACAAACCTGGATGTCTACAGTGCCATCATAGAACTCAACTACCTTGGTACAATCTCTTTAACAAAACATGTCCTGAACCACATGATCCAGAGGAAGAGAGGGAAGATTGTTACCGTGAGCAGCGTGATGGGCATCATGGGAGCTCCTCTTGCCTCTGGGTACTGTGCCAGCAAGCATGCTTTGCAGGTAAGTTAAATTTCTGAGATGTAACAGTGTTCCCCAGGGCAGGGTGTTGGGTCCAGTCCTGTTTAATATCTTCATTGACGACCTTGATGAGGGAACAGCACCCACCCTCAGCAAGTGCCGATGATACAAAGCTGGGAGGGGTGGGTGGCTGACAGGCAGGACACTGCGCTGCCATCCAGAGACCTGGCCAGGCTGGAGAGCTGGGCAGGGAGAGACCAGATGAAATTCAAGAAAAGCAAGTGTAAAGTCTTGCCCCTGGGGAGGAACAACCACATGTATCAATACAGGCTGGGGGTGATCTGCTGGAGAAGAGCTCTGTGGAGAAGGACCTGGGGGTCCTGGTTGACGACAGGTTGGCCATGAGCCAGGAGTGTGCCCTGGTGGCTAAGAGAGACAATGGGATCCTGGGGTGCATCAGGAGGAGTGTGACCAGCAGGTCAAAGGACGTGATCCTCCCTCTCTACTCTGCCCTGGTCAGGCCCCACCTGGAGTATTGGGTCCAGTTCTGGGCTCCCTGGGATAAGAAGGACAGGGATCTCCTGGAGAGAGTCCAGAGAAGGGCTACGAAGATGATGAAGGGCCTGGAACATCTATCCTGTGAGGAAAGGCTGAGAGAGCTGGGGCTGTTCAGCCTGGAGAAAAGAAGTCTGAGTGGGGACCTAATCAATGTTTATAAATATCTTAAGTATGGGGTGCAGGGGGAATTGGCCTGCCCCTTTTCTTTGGTCTGTGGGGACAGGACAAGGGGCAATGGCTGCAAATTGGAGCACAGGAAGTTCCACACCAACATGGGGAGGAACTTTTTCCCAGTGAGGGTGCCAGAGCCCTGGGACAGGCTGCCCAGGGAGGTGGTGGAGTCTCCTTCTCTGGAGATATTCAAGACCCATCTGGACGCCTATCTGTGCAGTATGAGCTGGGGAGCTGCTTTGGCAGGGGGGTTGGACCCCATGATCTCTCGAGGTCCCTTCCATCCCCTACGACTCTGTGATTCTGTAATTAACTCTTGTTGTGTAATAGACCAGCATCAGTTGGTACTGCAGCAGAGGACTTCATTCTGTGCAGAAAACACAAGTCTCACCTGCACATGGCATATGTTGCTCTCTCAGGTTTGGAAAATTCATTTGCTCTGAAATGTGAAGTATCTCAGCTCCCAGTGTAGATTGATTTTTCTGATTGAAACCCAAATGCCCTCTTAGTTGCTCCTAACTACTACTACCCAGCTAAATTCCAGTGTGAAACTCAAGACCTCAGCCCCTGGCCTCAAGGTGGAGGAATACCTGAATCAGAGGATTTTTCCCTTGCATTTAGAAAAACCTGATGTTCTCATCTTAACTCCGTTGGGGAGGAACAGTCACTGGTGAGAGTTTTAAGACTAGAGGAAACCTTTAGGACAGGAAAGGGGGAACAGTGAGTGGTTAAGCAGACAACTCAGAGAAATGATCTAGCTGGGAACTGGCAGCTCAGAGTGTCTTAAGTGTTACACAGAAGGGAACTTCCCATCTTTCAGTATTGCTTGGCAAGAGCTGTTGAAAATAGCCTCACTCATGTAGAAAAATGTGAAAGAACTGCTCAGGATAGTATCCCAGGGAAAAAAACCAAACCTGGATCACTGAGGAATCATGTGTTTAGATTAGGAAAAAGTTCTTCCCTGGAAGGGTTATTGGGCACTGGAACAGGCTGCCCAGGGAGGGGGTTGGGTCACCACCCCTGGATGTATTTAAAAGAGGGGTAGATGAGGTGCTCAGGGATATGGTTTAGCACAGGACAGGAACGGTTGGACTCGATGATCTCAAAGGTCTTTTCCGACCCAGTGACTCTGTGCTTCTGTTTATCTAATAGATTTATTTCATTATATTTGCCTTTTGCTGCTGTTTGACTTCCTGCTGGTGTACTTTTTGATCTCAGGAAAATAAACTTCATCTGTGCTTACTGACAGTTTAAAAGAGCTGGCACCTTCTTACTGCCTGTTGGGTTTAAGCACATAAACAGAGTAAATAGTAACTTAAGCTCTGGGATCAGTATCTTGTTGACAGTTTGACTAACGGCCACAAAAGTGTAACAAGGGCTGACACAGCAAAGCCAGCAGGCACTTGAAAGACTGAAGGTGTAGAAGACAGTGACAAGCCTCTGCTAAGAAACCTTTTTCCTTTAGTGATGAGGAGAGATCTGCTGCTCTTCACTGAGTGGCAGTGATGAGATTGGTCACCAGAGGCCAGCTCTTGGTTTAAGGCTAGTAGGTTTAAATGAGAGGAATGCAGTGAGCAGCAGCATGAGTTCCCTTTAGGTGCCTTCTAGTGTTGTCTCAGTTGAACTCTTGGGTGTGGTGTAGCTGGCCTGAGCATGGATAATTAATTCCAGAGCACAAGGAATTCACATGTTGCTTTAAAAGCTGTCAGAACTCTGAACCCTGTGTGAAGATTGAGGACGTGGATGATGCTTTAAAGAGTTTATGAAAACTGCTGGATTAATTAAAACATGTGATTTACAATGAAGGTTTTGAAAAGACTGAGAGACTCTTCTCAGTTGAGATGGGGGCATGAAACCCCAAAGAACTAGCAAAGCTTTTTTGAAATATCAGATGTTACCAGCAGTTCAGGTCAAGGGAGTCTGTAGGAGTGGCAGTGCTCTGCTGCTGACCCAGTAGCCTGTCTTGGATGATGACCCCCAGGGAATGGCTGGAGAGAGGGCAGGGGAAAATTAATATGAAGCATCAAATGCTGCTTTTCCTGTTGTGTTTTTCCAGCATGTATCAACCTTTATCCTAACACTGTCTTGAAATGAAGACTGAAGAATTGTGTCCAGAGAAGGGCTACAAAGCTCCTCAAGGGTTTAGAAGACAAGTCCTATGAGGAGCAGTTGAGGGAGCTGGGATTGTTTAGTCTGGAGAAAAGGAGACTGAGGGGAGACCTCATCACTCTCTACAACTACTTAAAAGGTGGTTGTAGTGGGGTGGGGTTGGTCTCTTCTCCATGGTAGCTAGTGACAGGACAAAAGGAAACAGCCTGAAGATGCATCAGGGGAAATTTAGGTTGGATATTAGGAAAAATTTCATTACCCTAAGGATTGTCAGAGATTGGAACAGGCTGCCCAGGGAAGAGGTTGAGTCACCAGCCCTGCAGGTATTTAAAAGAAGAGCAGATGTTGCACTTGGTGACATGGTCTAGTGTTGGACCTAGTAGGGCTGGAGAGATGGTTGGACATGATGATCTCAAATGTCTTTTCCAGCCAAAACCATTCTGTGATTCTATTGCAGTTTGGCTAACAAGTTATTAAATATGGTTGCCTATCTGACATGAATTAATTTCTTGGGGGTTTTGTGGGGTTTGTTTGTTTGGGGTTTTTTTGGTTTGTTTGTTTTTAATTCATGCAGTGGAGTCTATCACACCTTAATGCTGCAATCTTAAATGATGCTTTTTGGAAAGGTCCCTCCTTTTCTTCTGGGTTTTTTTGTTTTAGGGTGGGTTTTTTTTTTTACTAGGTTTTATTTTTTAATTTCTCCTAAATGGCAGTTGGAGGGAGGGAGGAAGGAAGGCAGGAATGCTGCTAAGAATTAAAATTTGTTCTTTAAAACAATCATGCTTTGATTCATGCCAATTGGAATTCTTCATAACAACGTTCCACTGGTGAAATTACCCTTTATTTCAGTTCTGAGAGTGCTGCAAGAGCATGAGTCAAGTCCACAGGAGTCCTCATCTCTCTGATGCAGTTTCTGTGCTACTGAGATGATGCTCATGGACATAATGTGCCATTCAGCTAGTTGTAATTCATATAATTGGTGGTATGTGGATCAGGAATCCTGGCCTTCACAATGTTCCTTAAACAGGAGCTTGTCTGATAAGCTCATGGACTGCTCTGCTACTGTCTTTGTTCAGTCTCTGGCTGTTTGGGGAATTTCTAAATGTTTCTGCTGTAGTCAAAGCTGGGTCAGCCTTGCCTTCTTCAGTGTCTTCTAGGGTTTGGTCACTAGGCTGGGAAGACCCAGAGATGGCTTAAAGTGGGTCCTGTGTCACATGTCAGAGCTGGCTTCAGTCTGGGCTTGGTGGCAATGCTCAGATTCTTCCCCTTGCACTGGAGTTCCTTTACTGTTCCCAAATCTGGGTCTGCCCCTGCCTGAATTTAAAGAAGAGAGCACTTCCTTTTCTGACTTAGGGGTTAGGAAGTGGAGGAATTTCATACCAGCTCTCTTGGGATATCTAAGATAAGTGCTGGAATTAGAGAACCTGTATGTACTGTGGGTAAAGCCTCCAGAGAGGGACTGAGAGTATGTGGGATTCTGGTCTTCAAGAGACTGTTCAGAAGGTATCCCCCAGGATTTTAGCTGAGCCAGTCTCCTGGCCATCCTGTGTTGTTGGTGAAGTCTGCATCTCATTCATGGTACAGAAACTTGGACCTCTGTAGCACAGGGGAATGAGGGGCCATGCAAACTCCTTCAGATGGAGAGGGATGGTGGAATGGGCACAGAGCAGAGACAGGAGAGCAGCAGCAATCTGAGAGCAGAGTGTGCCAGAGCCAGTGCCCACAGCGGAAAGGTGTCTGGTGCAGGAAGTGTGTCTTCCTGCAGCTACTTAGGGCTCCAGGCAGGCACCATTTTTAGGTAGAATTTGTATCCCAAGAAGCTTCCCAGCATTTAAGCTGGTGTAGGTGCTTTGTCACAGGTGATGGAGCAATATTGATGGCTTCCATTCTATCACATCTGGAACCTTCCACCTCCCTGACTCCTGGAACTATGTCTTCAGCTTGCCTCCTTCAGGTGAAACGAGAGTCAGTTCTGCTCTTCAGCATGGAGATCACCAGGGAGCATGGATGGCCTGGGAGAGCTCTTACTCAGGCCTGACAGAGTAAGTCAGGATATCCCCAGAGAGGGAAGATAGGAGTCTGGGCTGCTCCTCACACTGTGTTTCTGGGAGAGCCTGGACTTCCAGTTATTACTCCAGCAAATAGGACACAAAGCACTCAGGTCAGCAAGGAGCAGTACCACGTCTTCCCCCTCACCTGAGTGGTCACACTCAGGACATACACTGCCCCCTTCTCCCCTTTGGGGTTTAGTGTCTTTTCACTTCTCTGTTTATTGTCAGTTGGGGTGACAACACCACTTTTGTGACAGAACTGCACAACTTGGGAGTGAAGGGGCTTTTCTGAGAGAAGCTGGCTCTGGGCACCTCAGGGAAAGGAGGGGATGTGGCATGAGCCTGGAGAGGTGGGTAAAGCACAGTGTCTGAAGGTGTGCACCAGGGGTGGTGACAGCTCCTCTCAGGGTAATCTGTGGGAGGGCTGGGGGTTTTAATCCAAAACAACCAGGTGACTGGCAGATCCAAGATGCTTTGCATTGTGTCCAGAAGCAGACTTTTGGGAATATAACTGTTTTTACATTAAAATGTTCCACATCTCCAGGCTTTGATAACATGCTGTGAAGATCTGATACTAGTTACAGGGCCTGCAGGTCCTTCTAATACGAAGCACATGGTCATTGTGTTTACAGAAGGTAACTGCAAAGCCTGCACACAGTCTGTGAGCTGGAATAGTCACCAGCAATTGTGAAATTAGAGCCTGTGTGCTTGGCTGTAGGTGTGCACAGGTGTGCAGCTCCCTGCCTGTCTCCAGTGGAGTGCCCCAGCTGAGTCCTACTGTGTCATCGCAGGAGCGCACCTGCCCATTTTAGCCCCATGCTGCAATTAGTTAAGAGCTGTGGGCCAGCCAGCCCTCCTCCTGCTCTGCACAGGAGGACAAATTGTACCTTTTTACTACAGTGGGAGAGGTTTATCAGCCTGTGCTCACTCTCTGCCTCTGTTGTGACACAAAATGATGTGTTGGAATAAACAGAGGGAACTGCTGTTAACCAGGTCAGAGACACGACACGCTGTGGTGTTTGCTGAATCACAGCTCTGCACTGCTTGGCCAGCAACTCTGGTGGGACACACCTTCCTGAACTGACAGTGTTCCCACTAATAGCTGCTGTCTGAATGGGAATTGCCACAGAGACCAGGAAAACTTGTAACCTGTTATCTTAAAGAAAAGACATACTTGCAGCTTTTGAGATTATAGTTTAACTGAAGTACATTGGTAGTGTATTCCTGGGCTGAAATGAGACCTATTTCTACGTGGATGCTAATTTCAAACTCTGTGGTGCAGTTTTACCCCCTAAAATATTAGGGTGCACCTTGGACTTTGTAAGCTGAAAAGTTTCCCTCCTCCTCTTATATAAAACCAGTGCCACTTAATCAAGAGAAACTATTTGAAATCTTTAATCTTGCTACAAAGAGCTTCTCTTGCTTGCAAAAGAGAATTTCCTGGATACTACAGTTTGCCCTTATGGTGGGTGGCACTTCCACTGCCAACCAGTGAGGCTGAGCACATGCAGCTGTGGTGGCTGCAGTGGGAGCTGTGGGTGTGTGGGGTCTGTGGCTGCGAGCCCCCCGCACTGCTGCAGCACGGGGCAGCAGAGCCCAGCTGTAGTTCAAAGAAACAAATGTGTACTTGGGAATCAAGGAGAGACCCTTGGGAATCAAGGGGAGACCCTTGGGTGATTTCTGTGCCAACGATGTCGAATTGTAAATTAGCCATTGAACACAAAGTCAAGGCAGTAGAAATTGCTGTTGGTGGAATGCTGCTGCCTGTGCAGCATAGAATTAGCATGGAAATGCCAGTAAACCCTGGCTACGTGTGCAAATACGGTGAAGGAAGGTGACATTGCAGTCTTTTCTTCCAGGGGTTCTTTAATTCCCTTCGGACTGAGCTGACTGACTACCCTGACATCAGCATTATCAACATTTGCCCAGGCCCTGTACAGTCCAAGATTATCCAGAATGTCTTTACGGAGAATCTTGCCAAGGTAAGGACTCAGTTCTGGACAAGGGGAGATGGATTGAAGCTAAAGGAGGGAAGGTTTAGATTAAATATTGGGGGGAAGTTTTTTACAGAGTGAGTGGTGAGGTGCTGGAACAGGCTGCCCAGAGAGGTGGTGGATGCCCTATCCCTGGAGGTGTTCAAGGCCAGGTTGGATGTACAACCTTGTGTAGATCCAGGCCTGGAGGTTGGTGGCCCTGCCTGTGGCAGGGGGGTTGGAACTCTGGGATCCTTGGGGTCCCTTCAAACCCAGACCATTCTATGATTCTGTGGTAGGAGATGGAACATGTGCCTCAGGACCAGTCATCCTTTTGTGGGTTTCTTTTCTTTTCCTCCCCATAGTAAAAGCCAACCTCATCTTGCTTTGACCAAGGGCTTGCAATTCCTTGTGTATCAAGTCTGTATCAAATGAAAACATTTGGGAATTGTTACCCTTTCTCTCTTCCAACCCTGCTGCACTTCCAGGGAGAGGCCTGGCTTGCCTGGCTGCAGTTCTGCGTGCAGGATGTTAATCCTTTCCCTACAGGTAGCTTTTCCTTTGCCCAAGTCACGACGTTCCCTGTTGGGTTGCCGCAGCTGCTGGCAAAGCCACTGAGTCAGCTGGTGGGAGCTGTGCATTCTTCTCCTCTTCGTGGGCGTCGGAGGAGAAACAGCAAAACCTTCCAGCTGCACAGTGGCTGTTAAAAACGGCTCCCCAACCAAATAACTTGCAAAAAATCAGTACTGTGATACACCAAAATGTAACCTGTCCTAAATTCAAGCCATCTGAAGCTCAGGATAACCCCCCAGTGCAGAAGGGAGGTGGGGGAGGAAGCTCCCTTTATGGAGCTGAGTTCTGAAAGGATTTTTGGCTTGCAAAACTTCATTCTTGTGCGGCTGCAAAGATGGACTTTGTGAGCAATCTGGAAAGCTTGCAAAACAAATTCCTCAGGTTTCAACAATGCAAGAGACTTAGGAGGAAGACCAGATCTAGACCAGAACTGCTTTTGCTCTGGGAAATAGAAGAGCAGGTTGATTGAGCTGTTACTGCTGGAGTGAAACACATATAAATCCCCAGGGCTGTAGTTTGCGATGCATGTGCACAGGGTTTGAAGGCAGACATCCCTGGCACTGTTTGAGGTGACTGCCCCAGAGCAGAGCTGGCAGGAATATTCAAGTTAATGGGGAATGTGGCCTCATCTTCTAACTGGGTTAGTGAGCAACTCGTGGCACAGAATGGGGGAGGCAGCTGGAGACAGGGAAGTTCCCATTTCTCAGAGCCTGCAGCTGCAGCTGTGCCAGTAGATTTATTCACAGTTAAGTAGAAGCCATACCGAAGCAGGGCAGAGGTTGAGAGATACATTTTTAACCTTTGACCCGTTAATCAAGGCATTAATTAAAAGGGTGTTTGATTTAAGCATGTGTCCTAAAGGAGGGTGGTTCCCACACTGAAGGCTGAAGGATTAGCAGAGTGAGGGCTGGGGAACCCAGCCCCAGTCTCTGCTGCACTGGTGGGTTATGCTGCTCGGGGAGGAGAACGTCAGCTGCACAGAGCATGGCCCTTTTCTCCCTCTGTAGCTCACAAACAGAAATCCAGTTCTCATCCTTCCTTGCTCTCCCCTCCAGTCCCTAGAGAACAGCGGTGATCAGTCCCACAAGATGCCAACCGACCGCTGTGTCAGGCTCACCCTGGTGAGCGTGGCCAACGACCTGAAGGAGGCTTGGGTCAGTGACCACCCCTACCTGGCTGTCTGCTACCTCTGGCAGTACGCTCCAACTTGGGCTTGGTGGCTGATGAACAGGATGGGCAAGAGGCGGATACAGAACTTTAAGAGCGGAGTGGTAAGGTTATTCCTCTCACCTCTGCTTGCTTGCTGGTTTTTCCACTCTGCTGACAGACTCTTTAGCCACAAGAATGTTGGGATTGTGTTTTGAATCCATTTCTTTTATTCCCCCCCCCTCACTTCCCTAGCAGCAGAGGCCAGGCCTGGCTCCGTAGCTGTGTGCCTGGTAGTCTGCAATTCCTGCAGCAGGGCCACATCACAGAGCAGTGAAATCACTGCCGTGGGTGGTGCCAGAGGTCTTGCTCCAATCTTCATCCCATGGGATGCGAGTTCCAATCCTGCACTTAATGCAGAGCTGAGCTAGAAGTCACGAGCACAAATTACTCAGTGTGACTTGGAATTAAGACTCCTGAAAATCTCTCCCTGGGTTGTGTCTAGTTTTAATACCAGGCACATAATCTGAGCCCCTCCCCTAGGTTGGGGCTCTGGGCTCACATTTACATCCCAGACATGCAGCACCATGTTCTCATAATACTGCTGGGCAGACGGTATTTTTCTTACTGAGCTTTTGTTGAACTGGTGCAACCCCCTTCCCCAGCCTGCCCCCCCCCCCCCCCCCCCCCCCCCCCCAAAAGAAGCATGACAATAAGGGTGGCACGTGCAACCTCCTCCTTCCCTGCTGTAACTGCCCACTGCCACAAGCTGTTTCATGCAAAATGAGTGTGGGCGAAGGACTTAAATCAGAGAGGGGGGAAATACTCATTTAATGTGCTCTCACTCCAGGATGCTGATGCCTCTTACTCAAGAAAGAAGAAGTAAGGACACCCATGTACAAACCCTGGCTGTTCTCCTGGCAGAGCTGAAACACTTTGTTCATATTCTGTGAGCACAAACAAAAGCTTTTTTAATCTGTTGTCCCTTTGTCATCTTGTAACTCAGTGAATCTATCGAGCTGTGTAACACCTGGCTGAATAAAAATCTCTTTCTGAACAGACCTGTTTTGTGTCCAGCTTCCAGGGCCTGAAATTTTAAGTTGACAAGAGTTGAACCAGAAGAGCTCAGGCAGCATATTTTGGTGGCAAATATGCAATGGGCAGGTAGGTGCTCTGAGAGCAAAATGTGTAATTAGGGCCAAGCCCCCAACCTGGCACACGTAGAAGTGCCAAATTGTCTCTCCAGTACTGATGTTCTGGTGCTGCACAGCCACATCCCTGGGGAATAAAACATTTACCATCCCACTGACACCCATAATAACCCTTAGCTCAAAGTACCTCTGTCAGTCTAGGCTTGATGCTCTTGCTGTTGGCAAAGGTCGCAGTCGGGTTTGGATTTACCTTGGGTTATACATGAGCCAGGGAACAGAAACTCTTCTATCATTGAGTGACAGCAAAAGAAACCCCCCCCATTTACAAGTCCTGAAGTGCCCAAAGTGATGTTTTTAGTGTGACACTGAGCAAAGATGGAACCTGCTCTCTAGGTGAGGTAAAGGCTGAAGTGCCGGTGTCTCATCTGACACTGCTCTCTGGCAGGGGTTGTTCATGCCTGTTCCTGTGCTGCAGTGTGTGAAATGCACTGAAGAGGCAGCAGTTGGGCTGCACAACAAAAGCAGCAACTCCCTAATACCAGACACCAGCAGTGGATGTTCACAGGACGCTTTAGCTTCCACCTGCTGAATCAAGAGTGGAGGGGGCAGTTTCATGCAGAGTGGGAAGCTCGCGCTCAACTTACAGACAGGTTTTTTTGCCTTTTGTCTACCACGTGTAAGCCTTTGTGCTCGAGAAGGTCATTTCTCTTGCTGGAGCTGAGGCCAGCAGTGCTGGGCACATAAACGCAAACCCATCTTCACAAACTCTGCAACTGCCAGCAGAAGAAGGAGCAACACAGAAGGAGCAGAAGGAGCAACATAGAAGGAGCAGCAGTTGAGTTGATGGAGACAGGGTGGAAGAGGCAGAAGGCAGACTCTTTCCTAAAAGGGACAAAGCATTTGACACTTGAAATCTTTTGCTTCCCCAACACTTCATCCCATTGAACTCATTCCTGTTGCTCTGTGGAAACATGAAGTGGACAGTCACAGGCTCCAGGGCTTCATGGCTTTTGCAAAGGCTCAAAAAAGGAGGTATAAATCCTGCAGTAAGCACTGACTGCTTTTTGGAAAAGTTCTTTAAAGCCAATGCTGGTAAAAAAGGATCCATCTCCAAAGACATGATACCGGTATCTTACACTTACCTCTGTGTCATGACCATTCTGTAGAGCAGGAAGGTGTTGCTAGGAATTACAGCAAAGCTGACGTGTGCCACAGGTCAGAGAACAGAGCTGAGAGCTGGGGAACCAGCGCAAGCTCAGTCCAGCACTGTGTTCCTCTGGTGATCCAAGCAGCAGTATGTATTGCATGCTTACAAGTGCCGTGCTGAGACCAGGCTTGAAGGGGCTCCAAATTCCTAAGAAATCAGAGCAAGGCTGTGAACCAAACAGGACACAGTTTGAGAACACACAAACAGAACTCCAGACTTAAGGGGGGCACTCAGCTGCACAGATCTGTCACCCAGAACAAGAGGCTGTAACTCAGGGTTCTGCCAAAAAGGAATCCAAAGAGGGCTATGGAGAATCCGAACGTGAATTGTGCCATACTGCAGCAGAACACCAGGCATGAGAGCGGGTGCAGTACGGCAGCGAGCAGGGGCTGTACAGCGAGCAGGGGCTGTACGGCCCGCCACCTGCAGCAGCAGGGGACAGGACGTTACAGCCTCAGAGCCCAGCTCCACATTCCCGTGCACAAACAGGAACTGTGCTTGTAACCAGTTCTGTTCCTCCATCTGGTACTAACTGGGATCTCTGCTGGAACGCCAGGGCCAGCCACCAGCTCTTCAGAGTGGCTGGGTACCAGGGGGGAGCAGAATAAAAGGATCAAGGCTCTCTTCAGTTTTCTTTCCCCCAACTAGTTTATTCAGGTTACAGAAGACAAAGAACAAGGGGAGAAATCAGAACCAACTTCAAACAGAAGACTGTTGCTGCAAAAACGAATTCATGTTCTTGTGATGATACAGAAGACAAGTAGGAAGAGGCTTACAGTGAAGCAGGGAGGTTTCACCAGGTTTAGGAAAAACACCGAACTTTCCAAATGCTGCAAGAACAGCAAAGAACTGGAGTGAACTCCTTGCCAAGTTCACAATACTCCTGGTATTGCAAGTTTAACATCAGCTGAAGCATTTGGCAGGGGCAGGTCCTTCTGAGGGAGCTGAAACAGGCGCTCTCTAAAAGCCCTTTCAGGTCTGTTTCTGTGATTCTGTGCGTCCAGCTCATGGCCAGGGTGATTTTAGGGCATCAGCACTGCTATTTATGCTCCCATGCACCAAACCACCACCTTCTCAAAGCTGCTTCTATCAATGTTCTGCGAGGATTCATCCTGTACGTTAGGAGTGTTACCCCATGGAGGCTGACAGGTGTTTCCCTGCTGCTTCCCAATTACACTACAGTGTTTGCCTATTTTTAAAAGTCATTTATGGTGATGGAGCAAAAGAAACAGCTAGTAGCCAAGTACACAGCACACAGTCCTGCAATGATTTGTATCTGATAGAAAAAGGTCTTAAAGGCAAGGATAAAGGTACCAACACACCCCAAGTTATACAACACCAGGTGCCCTAAACCAGACCGAATGCAGTTACAGAGCAGAGCTGATTTAAACCGATTGAACAGATTCAAGACAAACAGTTACTCACACCCTGCTTGATGTGTGACAGCAGTACTGCCACATTTATGTGTGTGCTAATGACAGGTGGTAACGAACTGGACAAACAAGCCACTGGAGAGATGACCCAGACCCATTTTTGGGGAGACCTGTAATCTTACAAACCAACTGCCAAATTCTGTTCTTACCTGTGGCAAGGTTAAAAAAAAGTAATATATTACTTGTGGGATTTGCACCTCCCTTCATCAAGCTCTCACTGTATTTGTGGAAGACTGGTTAGTGATGCAGACATAGGTTGCAAACAACATATGCATGTGTATATATATTTATATAAACCAACACATGGATAGCGGAAGAAGGAACTAAAAAGTCCATGTGGACTTAAAATTCCTTCTCTCCACTAACTACACATATTCACTTTGATCAGCAGGTCACACAGGTTGTTAATGTGACAGAACACATGCTATTTGGTATAAATACTCTCTGCTCCCAGAACAATGGCTTTGGGAAAAATCCTCCCTTCCAGCTTCACTAAAGCACTAAGCTGGAGACCTACTGCAACTACAGGTCAGCTGAAGCCATGTACTGTAACAACTGCTAAAAATGAACTCAGTCCAATATAAAAACGGCTGGAATAATTAAAAATCATATAAATAGCCATATGTACACTTTGGTTATCAACTCTGCGGTTGACGGTACTACAGTGAGCTGTAACCTGACAGTGCAAGTCACCTATCCAACTATTAAAGACAAAAATATAAAAACCCCACCCCAGAATGCACCAAGAATAGTTAATGATCAGAATTATGCTGCTCGTCTCCAAACGGGAGAAGAGAATTTCAGCACCTCTTGGCTCCTCAGCCACACAGGCAACGAACGGTGCCTCACGTGTTCCAGCAGCAAGAAACCAGTTCAGAACTTCCTGCCTGCTGAAGGGTCTGGCCAGCACCCCATTTCTGTGCAAATTGAGTACGCTGGTTCGGCACTGCCATCCAACGCCCCTTTTGAGAGCAAAATCTGAACTGTAGTGTATAAATGTAGCACGAGCGTTTCATTCCCAACGTGCAGATGGAAAGTATGAAAGAATAATGATAATAAAAAGTCCTACAGACATTCTAGAACAAAGGGAGATGCAAAACTTCAGATGAATAAACAGGGTAGCCAAGAGGTGGGTCTGCAGCTTGCACCGTGAGGTTTCTCAGGAGAACTGGGTGTGCCTGGATGCTGTAGCGTTCTTCATCATCGTTGGTGGCGTAGAGCAGCTCCCAGGAGAGATTCGCCCACTGACCTCGGACGGCTTCGTCATTAAGCTTTCCCACTTGTACTAACAGCTCCTGAAGGGTGAGGACTCGGCCAGTGTAAATTCCCTGTATGAACAAACAGATCAAAATGTGGAGTACGTTCTCCAGGCATTTTGGTTATAAAACCCTAAACCAGCCTTTGGGGCTATACACCATGAAAATCATCCCTTTACCAACAGCAAACTATAAATCAGTCTCCTCGGTTCGCTTCTTCCAGCTAGGAAGACAATCAGGAAATAACTGCTGCATCTGGAAATCAGGAAATAACTGTCTGGAGCATCTCCCCTATGAGGAGAGGCTGAATGAGCTGGGACTGTTCAGTCTAGGGAAAAGAAGATTAAGGGGAGACCTAATTGGTGTTTACAATTATATTAAGCATTGGATGCAGGGCAAGTTAGCCAGCCCCTTTTCAGTGGTCAGTGGAGACAGGACAAGGGGCAATGGCTGCAAATTGGAACACAGGAAGTTCCACACCAACATGGGGAGGAACTTTTTCCCAGTGAGGGTGCCAGAGCCCTGGGACAGGCTGCCCAGGGAGGTGGTGGAGTCTCCTTCTCTGGAGATATCCAAGACCCGTCTGGACGCCTATCTGTGCAGTATGAGCTGGGGAGCTGCTTTGGCAGGGGGGTTGGACCCCATGATCTCTTGAGGTCCCTTCCAACCCCGACAATTCTGTGATTCTGTGATCTGAAGAACAATGCTGTGATTTTTAACAACAGTGATGTCAGGTCCTCTCTAGTACAAACCTAACCTCTGCACAGACAGCCTTCACGTTTTGGAACACAATTAAAAAGGAAAAAAAAATCAGTGGAAAAGACCCCCAAACTTTGACCTTGCTTACTAGTAATGCTTCTTCTTACCATGTTTGGGTCATGCCCCAGTGAAAAGAGGTATGGCTTTTCCTGAAGAACTGCTTGCTGCCACTCAAGATCTGATACCAGTCCAATGTACCAATCATTTTCATATTCTTCCAGATAGTTAACCAGCTCTTTGAAATTCTCAGCTGGACCCAGGCTTGCTTTGTCAACCATAAGTTTAAAAGCATATCTGAAAGGTGCAGAAAACCATACAGTAAGTATCACAGCAAAGTACAGGAGGAAGAAGGTCTCCCTCAGGCTACAGAAGGTGAAGAGGGACCATCAAATATTACCAAGCACAACCAGCTTTGTAAGTTACTGCTGGTCAGCAGAGTCACTGGAAGTTGGTAGCAGGATGCTTTTAGCTCACCCAGATGTACCACACTGAGCTTTCATTCTCCTCAGACACTGTTACTGCTGACCGATAATGGGGAGTGCTGAACATCTAACTACACCCCAATTCTCTTACATAACAGGGGACAATGAAAACAGGTTGGGTTTTTCCCCACTTAGCATAGCAGATTTCCAGCACTGGAGGCAGCTGCTGTGGGGAAGGGTAGAAGGAAGGAGCCTCTGGATCAGTTTTCACTGGGTGACAGGCAACATTTATGAAGGAAGAAGCAACATATATAAATGATAAGAGTTGTAACGTGAATTACTTTTAGTGAAGTGATACATACAGGTGTCTCTAATTTTTATAATCTGAGGGAATATTTCTCTTTTACCTGAATGCTTTTAATGCAAGTTGGAACAGCTCTGGTTTACCAGTTAGCCAGTCCAAACCAACAGACCACGGAATACCACCAGAGTACGCTCTGAACACATGACTCGGGGCAGGCACAGTGTTATCCAGTCCAAACAGACCAAAACAACACGACAGTACTCCATGGATGTATAAGTCTTTCAAAGCTTTATCTCTTATAAGGTCTTCCAGTAAATCAGAAGGCTTTTCTTTCAGATGAAAAAAGTCCAGCTGACTCAAGATGAAGTGGTACCATTCTTCTGGAAACTTCTGCCTCATTTCATTGACTTTGGAAGCTGGCATCGGCGCTGTTCTCCATTCTTCAGGGATGCTCAATAGCTCTGAGTAAGAGCAACTAAATTCAACCCGAGGTAAAACTTCTTCTTGCTTCCCTTTGTCTACAGCAGGAAGCCCAAGCACAACAGCTCTGTATAATTTCTCTTCTGGTGACATTTCTTGTGGGATGTCTTGGCTCTGTGTTTCTACAGATCCTGGAATAGACAGATGGACTTTTGGTGTAGTTCCCAACTGCCCAGGTTCTTTTCTGCCTTTCGTTCTGCCACTGGGCTCAAGATCAAAAATGTCACTATCATCAGTCCAGTCCTCAATGGTATCGACACTAAAGCTGTCTTCTTCCCTCAGAGGCCTGGCCCTCTCTGCTGCACCACTGTGCTGATCTGCTGGGAATGCCCCTTTTTTGTTCTTGTCTGCATTGCCTGGGCTTTCCCCTGTTTTTGACTTTTTATAGCAATACTGGACTAGCATCCATACGAGCACTTTAATGAAATCATCCTTCAGGTGCTTTAAATTCTCATGAGAGTCGATTATTCCAGATAACACATTTCTGGCATCAGAATACAGCCGCACAGGCAGGACAGTACAAGGAGTCAAAATGTGTCCGAAATGGTGATTAGGAGACAGAATCTTTGTGTGATCCTGATGTTCAAAGGCCATTTCAAAAATTTCATCAACTCTGTGAGCTTCAGCAGCGTGACAGGATGTTTCCTGCAATTCTAGCCCCTACAGCATAAATGAAAACAATTGTGCTTTAGTCTTGGCCAGTATGTATCCCTAAGCACTATCTTATCCCTAACACTGCTTGCAACAGACTTTTTCTGAACAAAGACATGTTCCACTTTCGATATTTTTACAACCAAACCTCTGTATCAAATGAGAGGTAACAGTAACAGCAAAGCTGCCACTACAGCATAGGGGACCCATCAAGGTCTTAACATAAAACTCTGCCCCATACAGATCTTCTGAGACAGCTTATTAAAGATGCTGTGTCACAAGCAAGATAAAAGAAATCGTATTCTGCTAAGCATGTCAGTTGTGAGACTAGTTAATATAGCACTGTCACCTTGAAACAACTGGCTGTGACATCAGGTAAATGAGTTACACTGCTGAAATGTTATGCAGCAAATCTCTGCATGATTTCAAAACACAATGATGTCAGCATGCAGTTACCTTGATGTTAACACCACAGTAAGTGAAGCCTTTTTCTAGCACCAGTATCCACATCAGCCTATCCTGAAAACGGCACAGGTAATGCGATCCAGGCAGAGAGACACCTAGACAAGAGAGAGACAAAACCAAACCCATGGGATTACTCTGGCAGTATATTGATGACAGTGTTCCCTGCGTGCCAGCTGAGGAACTCAACTGAAAACACAAAGTATTCCTGCATCAACATCAGTCAGTTAAAACTGGCTAACTAGTACCCCACGATGGTAAGGAACTAGCTGCAAAGCTACATCTGGAAATTACAGAGCTGTCTTTGAAAAAAGCTGGGGAGAACTGGGAAACCCTCACAGAACTGTAGGACTACAACATTCATACTGGACCAGGGTTAAGCAACCCCACCCTCAGCTCCCTTTGTAAAGACGACTTTCAGGATTAAAGATGATCTTTGGCTGCACTTCCAAGTGCACAACTTCCCACTGGAGATCTTCCCTGGAGATCTAAAACTCTTATGACTGCCAAAGTCATTAAAGAATCATCAGCTGGCACAAAGTGTATCTTAATGGCCCTATTTCCTGATGAAGTTTATTTGTTATGAGAGAAAGAAAAAGAAATCTAACACAATAGGATTTGTTACCTACACTACCAGTTCCTATACTGACTTGTCTCTATTCCAGAATTTTAAGAAAATGTCCCTTAGTATGCAAAATCCAGAGGGCAAATGATTTTGCTCAAGTGTCTAGCTTACCGATGACATAGCATCACACTCATTTTACAGATACATAAAAAGAGAGGTAGAGAGAAAGATCTACATTTTCAAGAGCACCTGCTCATCCTTAAGCGTTTGTGAATTGGTATCCCACACTTTGTACACTAACAGTAGACAGTGGAAATCTTCTGTAGACTTTCTGGAAAGTCTACAACTCTCTGTGTTGGGAGGGAGGGAAGAAACCTGACTGCACTGTATTAAATTTGACATCACTGAAAATACAGCCACAAAAAATAAACTGGGCAACTTCAGATCAAGCATCAAAGTAATTAGCACTCAAAAAATCCCACAATCTAGCTATCACTGTAAAAATCAGGTGACATGTCCAAAAATAAAATGGTACTTTTTCTCTCTTCTACCTATTTCAGTAAGAAGTGCAATGCCAAACTTCCTAGCACTGGTAGTTACAGTTCCTTTAACTTACAGCCTGCTGTAAACTTCTCCAATTCAATGGTGCTGCTCTTCAGCATGACATTGGCTGCCAGTCTGTGACCTGCTTCTGCTCTCACTCACGTCCAAGTGATCACTCACTTGCCCAGAGAATTTTAGTTTTGGAGTGTTGTAAGATGAAATCAGTGAAACCAACCATTAAGCTGTATTAAAATTTCAGTAACCTTTTCTGTCCCACTGAGCTAATGAAGTGCATTTTCTTGCTAACATTTTGAAAAGATTTTAATTCTTCTCTTCAGGCTGTTAAAGCTACTAAACCTCCTTTACATAGGAAAAAAAACTTTGGTTTTAAATTAAAATAGAGACACACAAAGTGGTACCTCTTCATTTTCAACTCATCCGAGAACACCACATCTTTTCTTGCTTGAAAACATTCATTCACAGATTTTCCCATTAAAGAAGAGACTATTTCCCCCCCTCAAGACTAGAGTTTTAAATGATTTATCCCAAGGCATACATGCCACCACAGTCATGATGGCAGTGGGGAAATATGTACGTATGTATGTATGTGTATATTTAAAATATAAATAAATAATGTATAGATAGAAAATAGAAAAGATATGTAATAGATAGATACAAATGCATATTACATAATAAAAATCTGTCATATATATAAAAAACATACATAGGCTGACACAGTAGACAAACTGAAGCACCTCTCTTCTTTACAGCAAAAAAAGCTTCCTGGTTTTATTTAGCTCTTTCCACACCAGTTTTCTAAGTGCTGCAAATGTTGCCTAGTAGAGCCCTTGCATATAGTCTTTTGAAGAGTGATGAAAGTTAACTTCCACTGTCTTTAAATCTGTACACCTTTTCTAGTCATAACCCCATTTTCTGAGAGGCTTATAAAATTATTTGCCTCTTGTCTAAGGGCAATGATCTTTTGATAATTAACAAAGACTGCTTCTCAAGAAAATGAGCTCCCAATTTTATCAGTTATCCTGCCTCCAGCTGGGAGAGAGACAGTGTTTCTACACCCCCCGTTTCTATGATTCTGTGACATACACATCACGATGTCTTTCACAGGTGGTAAGGCCACAAGTGCTGTCTCACAACCCTCCTGTAACTGCCTGCACAACATAGGAGGTTCAGTCTTATCAACTGGTTCTGTTCTCAATCATTAGGCTATGTTTTATTCTATACTCAGTCCTTATTCACCTTACCTAATTAACAGAGGCAAATTAGCAAGGTTGTCTTCTAGCTCCCGAGTAATGGGAGTGATGGGGAGAAAGCCATACATACACACCCACAGCAAGCAGTCTGACACACCTCCTTCTCTCCACTCTCTGCCAAGAGAACCACTCAATTTACTGTCTCCAATTACGCCAGATGAACTTGTACCATCCTTTTTTCTTCAGCAGAAAAAGATCAGAGTAATATTGTTGCATCACCATTTAGTTTCTCCATAAAGACAACAAACCAGAATGATTTTCTGACAAGAATGTAACAACTAGAGAAGTACAGAGAGGATACAAGGAATCACTTTGACTGAACAATCTGTGAATACCAGATTTAAGCAACGCTGTGAAACGTGACTTAAATCAGATGCTACGAGTCTCCTGTTCTCCAGCAAAATGTTTCCTAAAATATTTAGCTACGTTCCCTCACAGTGCCAGCAGCGTACCTACCTAGGCTACCGGCTGCTAGTGCAGACTGCAAAGCAACAGCCAGACTTGGAACCATCTGCTGGTAGTACACGGTATCGGAGCAAACACAGGCTGCAGCGCCCACAGGTCCTGGCCAGCTTCGGACAGGCCTGGGAAACCCAATCAGAAATACAGGCAGCGTGAAGAGGGGCAGCAGGGGAGAAGACAGGAGCGCGGAGACGGCGATGAAGGTCAGCAGGATCGGGAAGAAGATGACATTGAGGGCGATCAAGCTGGCAGTAGATTTACGGCGTTGTTTCTTCTCTGTCCATGATGTCAGCAGAATGGCTATGGCAAACTGCAGCTTGGAGATGAACTGAAGCAGCCGATCCCGTAGGATACCAACCTGCAAGATACATACATCTTTACTTCTATCACATTCAGCACTGCAAAAGCTGCCTTATCTATGGTGGTTTTAAGAAAATTAAGCACAATTATCATTGATTGATTGATTAGAGTGTCTATCTTAATACACATTTTTTTAGTTTCTGCTCATAAGGTTCTGGACTCAAGCTCTCTAACAGGGGAGGGCAAGGAAACAAAGACTCTAAGTAAGAACTACCCACTTACAAGGGCCCTGGGCAAACTTGTGAAGACCCAGGCCTGTAGGTTGGTGGCCCTGCCTGTGGCAGGGGGGTTGGAACTGTATGATCCTTGGGGTCCCTTCCAACCCATGCCATTCTGTGATTCTATGATTCTACATTCACGTTACGACAATTACCAGCAAGAGTCTGATTCCTGTATCAAGGCTCCTGTTCCACCAGAGGTCTGGGCTGAACACCAACATCTGTGCTACTGACACAACCACTATGTCCAGTAGAGCATTTTCTGTATTCTGCCAGACCTAAAACACAGGAATGTTAGATGTACATTCTTAAAAAGTATGTATTAATCTCTGCTTTCATGACCTGGAATATTTCTTCCAAGTCACCTTATTACTTAAATCATGTAGAAGAGAATTTCTTAGGCTAACATATTTAAAATTCAAATTACCATCCTAAATATTCTCGTGAATCCAATGCAAACAGACACAGAATGAAGATTGTGTAGCGAACGGTCTAGTGACAGGAATGCTATCATAGCAAACGGAGACACTGTAATCGAGATAAAAGAATCATTGATTTCCTTTCAAAAACATAATTAAAGTCTACAGAGGTAAGCAGTCTTATTGCAGAATGGAAATCTTGGTGTAAAAAGAGAACTCTTCCCTTCATTATCACTCTTTGCATTACAATTCCAGGATAACAAAGGCAGATTTGCACTAATGGCCCAAGACCACCAACATTTATCTTGAGGCTTAGTTGTTACTTTTTTGCTGTTTCCCCAAAGAATGGGAATACTCAAATAAGTAAAAATACACGTGGGAATAGCACTCATCATGACACTTCCCCAAACTGATGCTTCTTTATAAATTTAGATCAAATGTTGGTTCCCCTAAAGGAGATACATTTGTCCCTAAGCTACCAGAATGGAGGCTGTTTCCTTTACTAGTAAGAACCAAATATTTAGTCAGCTGGAAGACTCTCAACTCGCTTTTGTTTCCAAGTACCTTTTAAAAATTCTACAAGAGCCATGTTTTCAAAAGTGAGCACTGATGTTATAACTAAAATCCTTTAAAAGGCTTTCTGAGGTGGAGTTTTTACAAGCTCAACTTTTAAAGTTTACCCTTAAAAAAGGAAATAAATAAAAATCACTTATCACTTCCAGATATTCTGGACCAATCATTTTGACCTCAACGCACAATTTAGCAAAACATCAACAAATATTTCCATCTGCTTGGTTTATCTTAGTTCATTTATTGAATCTTGCACATACAGTAATTCTAGCTTCCTACAAGCATCATCTAACAAACAACAAACAGTGCGTATTCCTACCTAGTGTTAGTAAAATCCTCCTGACAACACCAACTTTCATTAGCCTTCTTTGCTTCTCCATGAGTACAGGCACAGTCCTGACATCCTTTGGATAAAAGGGGTTTCGGAAGACTCCAAACAAGTACACTCTCTGAATCTCTCTAAGAATCCACATAATTGTAAGCAATAGGATCAGAATGTAACTCGCTACAGTCTGAGGACTGGCTTTGGAAAATGATGGAAGGCCTGCGAATCGGTGCAGCAGGCTAGCTTCTATGAGAGCAATCGCCAACACAGTCAAATAAAAAATAAATTCCCTCCACCCATATTGTATTCTAAGACCTCTGTGCATATTTTTAGATTTGCTGGAGTCTAAATGGCTGATCATGGTGTGTTTGAAGGCAAACCCAATCTCGCTTAGGTTAAGACTCAGTATGAACCCAAATCCAGTCATGAAGAGGATCACACCGAGAGTGCTGGGAATGAAATACGATGCTATTGCTGTTCCAGCAGAAATGAGAAACATTACTAACAACCTGTGAAGGAGAAAATAAAAAAGATTTGCTTGAAAAGAAAAAGGTTATCAACAATGCTGATACATTTTTACAATTATATAAGCAACATTTACTTTGTGTTACTTGACATAGGTGAACCTCCTAGGCCAAACTCCAACAGCTGTTCCATTCCCCACAGAAAAAGTGCGTCAAGCGGGGGCAGGACTCCCATTGCCCATAAGAATGGCAGAAAAAGAAATAGGATGTGCAAAATCTGGTTGGTCTGTTCTAGAATGGCTGTGTTGACAGCAAACCTGGATAAAAGAAGAAATGTATTTGACTTCTGTGAAAGGAAAAGATAACTGATGTGTGGGAAGACTTTTTGTTTAACTGCTACAGCAAATCTACAAGTATAAACATTACGTATTCAAGCTACAAAACCTCAACTAGGATCTTTTAAAAGGACAGATGAGGACATATATTTATGCTTGAGGCAGTGATACACTAATTAGAACATCAGAAAACAGGCTAATTTTTCATTCAAAAGATTCAAAGCCTTCAGAGTACGCAGATGAATCAAGCGATGCAAGTATCCTAATTGTTTTGATACTGTTGTGATAATACACTCAAGCAATACTTGTGCAGTAAGAAAGGTCAAAAGGCCTCAATTCTTTAACAAAAAAGCAGAGTATTTTTTCAGAATTACAAAAGTAAAACTTCATGCAAACCCAAGAACCATAATGCAAGCCTTAACACCGAAGAACTGTCAAGCTGCCTATACACCAAGAGATAAATGCTCTTTAAGAATATAAAATGCTGTTTCCTACATAAGAGCGTTAAAATTTTTCCTGTAAAAACACAAAGATCAGTATTGGAAATTGCATAAATTCTAAGCCATATGTAGCTCATCAGCTAGCTAATTAATTAAAGGTGGACTGCTAAGGTATTTGGTTTCTCTCTCCTTCTTACTATATTGGTGAGCTTCAGAAGAATTTTGTCAGGGATTTAATGAATGTCTGAATTTTCCCCTCAGAAAATTAAATAGAAGAATTTAGGGTTCAAGAGCACAAGTACAATTTCCGTATCATAACTAAAGAGGCAACTGGGTACATCATCAACAGAGACATCTCCAAGTGCAAAACTTGTACAAATAAACATCCTTTTTTTTTTAATGCATTTGAAGAACCCCAACCATAATATATGTACATGTGAAAAAGTGATATAAATATCACCTGACAGGGAGAGAGAATGCATAGAATAAATCTAAAAGGATTCGCTTTAAGAGATTCTACAAATACTTTAGCTAAGACACTCATCTGAAAAGTGGAAACACTGAAGTCTCCTATTTGTAGGCTGACAGTTCTTTTGTATTACAAAACTATTTAAAATTCCAAGTTCTAAACCCCATATAACAGACAGACAGCAACATTCACATTGGCTTATCCACTCATTAAAACAAGAATTACGGTCCTTTTTTGCCTGCAATTTATAAACCTCTGTAACCACTTTTTAGAGATTAAATTAGAAAATATTCCAGGATGAAATCTAGATCTAAACCCAGCGCATCTGAATTTTCTGGTGGTTAGATCTATGGTTCCAGATCAGGAACGTGTTCTTCAAATACATACCCTTTAGAAGGATGTTGATGCAAATGCTCTTGTGCAAAAACACTGAAATTGACACTAGAATATGATTTTAGCAGTCCCTTACATAGAAACTGCTCTTCCTAGTTTATGTGGAATGCTAGAAAAAATTAACTACCACCTTTTATGTAGAGCATAGGCCATCAATTTTTACCATACACTCTTCTCTTTGGAGTTCTTACAGTTGATTAAAATCTCTAATTTTTCTAAGAAGAAAAAAATCACCTTTCTCATCAAAAATATAAAGAACAACCACCACTTTTATTGGCCAAACGCTGTATTAGGTTTACCTGTGTGCAAGATCCACTGCAATAAAGAGAAAAATATAGAAAGGTCTCATCAGAGCAGTGATTTCATAAGTATCCAGTGCTTGGAAAGTGGCTGTTTCGGTAGCTGTATTTATGATTAACGAATACTCTCCTATACATATCGTCACCCAGCCAAATACAAAGATCATAACAGTTCCTCCAATGTTGCTATACAGCAAGGTTATTCTGTTTGGCAGCAAATACCAAGTTCCCAGCCCACACAATACCCCTGCCAGAAGGGAATGAAATACAGTGTTGATTATATACTTCTTGCCAGGAATAATAAATTTTACTGTCTCTGAACCTACACAGCTGGAAAATTCAAACTCATCTTCATCTGTTAGGGTATTCTGAATTTGCATTCTTTCTACTCTCACTGTTTTCTGTTTTGCATACAGGTTTGTCATCTGAAGAATAAGCGCAGTAACAAACATCAGTCCTCCTGAAAGTGCTGCAGTACAATAGTCTTTCATAATGTCTAATTGGTACAGAAGTGTTCCTACTCCTCCCAAAACCCATGGTGTCAAGAAAAGAATGATCTGATTCACATATATGTAAAGAGGGGCACAATAGCCTAATTTAAACCGGGGACCTCCCAGCACAGTCTGTGGAAAGCGCTTCAAGAAGAACTCCTGTTTGTAATCATTCAGCAGAGGTACATCTGGACCCATTCTTATTATTCAGGAATGCTGGATGAATGTCATTTTTCCTGTAAGAGAACAGAAAGAAGAAGAGAGAAACATTACTGAATCTGGAACTCGGAACTTAACCAGGGAAATTCTTTTGTTCTATCTTCATTTATCAGTTCTGACATGTTAATATTAGTAGGCATCATCCTAAAGCACCCACAGAATCTGCTAGAATACAACTAAGCAAACACCTAAAATGGAAAACGACTATTTTAACATGAAGAATACATTCGTGATCCGAAGCTTTGGGTGTTAAATAAAACAGACAACATGTTCTTGGGATATGATAAAACCAACTCATCCCTACACCTGAACACCTTCCTAAAACTGAATTTTTTCCCATGGGCTCTGATTCTTGCCACAGACCTCTAATTCTGATTAATCCTGACAAGGATCTCCATATAGAAAGAGAAAAGAGTCAGTGATCTCAGTGAACAGCCCGAAAAGCTCAAGGATACAGTCACACCAAGGCCCCTGTAAAAATCAAAGCCTTATGAAATAAGCTAACTGTAAAAACCCCTGTTTTCCACATCAGCATTTTTTATTGCCCTCCTACTCAGCCTAGCTGCAGAACAGGATCTCACTGTGCTAAGCACTACACAAGACGTAAAATCAACAGTTCACTTTCTGCTTCCTAAAAACATATAAAAAAACCCCAAAACAAAACAAAAGACAGTACTTGTGATTTGTAGAAGAATTGGTGCATATTCTTCCATATGTCAATGGAGAAAGCTAAGAAAAAAAAAAAGAAATAAAGATACCTGTAAATATTTACAGTGAATCAACAATAGAAGACAGATAGAAATACTCATTTAGAGAAGATCAGACAACGTAGAAATAATGAATTTACAATGGTAATTATGACAGTCAAATATAATTTTATGCTACTAGTCATGAATGCAAGAATCCCTGAGTGGCAGGTAGAAACATTCAAGCTAAGAAAGAGGGTGAAAAAGCAGCACAGAAATGCAGTGCCAAAACACCTTAGAATTAATAATAATTTAAAGAGAGGCATGTTGGTGTGCATTAGGAGATGTGAAAATAATGAAATTCTGACTTTCTTCTACCAGACCCACATAATCTGATAAATTGGAAAATATCCACCACCATTGCTGGCATAATAAAAATTAAACACTGAGGGGACATGGAGTTTCCAAACTACTGCGATCCCTTCCTTCTACACCATCAAATGCTCTCAGGCACTTCTGAGAAGAATACACTTCTTACATTTAAACAGTTATCAATTGCCTGACAGAAGACAGATACTGGTCATCACGAGACCGAGTTAGAAACCGTGCAAATGAGGGAGATTAAAAGCCATTCATATCCATTATCATGAGTGCAAATTCACATTTGGGGTCCAGTGGTGAAGAGCCGGACCCCACAGGCTCTGTAACTAGTCCCCATGTGGGATGTGGAACTGTTATTATTGGAGTAAAAATTCCAATTTGGAATCGCAATTTGGAATTGTTATACACAGAATACTGAACATGGAATCCTGAAAACACAGAGGCTTTCTGGTTATGCTATTTCAAGCCCTTCAAGGCTTCATAAGGGAAGGAGAAGGCAGTCTTAATGGAAAAAACACGTTGACAATGGAGAGAGGAATTCATTGCAGTCAGCTCAGGAATTTGAAAATATTACAGGGACACACCCAACTAAAGCCAAATTTCAACTGTAATTAGGAAAGAAATAAATCACCATTTGGCCAGTGCTGTTTAGAAAAAGAAATACTGTTTAGAGGGCTACACAGGCATGAAACTAAGTTGCTGCAAAAGTTACACGATGTAGAAGATTTGTATGAACATCAACAACGTAAGTGAAGATTTAAAAGAAACAGGAAACCAAAAGGTGCATAGTTTTCCTTGAAAAACAGTTTTCATGCCCTAAGAAGGGCTATTTTTGTTTCAAGTTCTAGCCTGCATTTGTGTTTGTCAGTTTATATTGGTAACAAAATGTTAACAAAACATTCCTCTTCAAGTTTCTGTGTAAACAATAGACATCTTTGTGTGAGACACAAAAATCTACGCACATAAACAATATCATTCTACTTGGCTATACTCCAAAGTGAGCCAGAAAAAGATGTGAATTTATTTAAAAATGAAAATCCCAAGACTTCAGCTCACTAACTGTGGAAATCATACCCTCGACTATCTTCCTGGCTTCCAAATCCTCAGGTAGCACATTAGGGCTTCAAAGAAGCGCTCACGCCTGTCTCGTTATTTCTGTGCAAAGCCCTAGCAACAAGACCCTACGCAATAGTGAGTGTTTACAGGACCTGGCTCTGATATACATTCCTAACATACAGGCCTGGCCTGACTTTGACAACTTGCCTGGTTACCAAAAACAATCGCACCACAACAGTTTGTCATCACCAGCAGGGATTCACGCGACTTACAGACTATCATAACAAGGATGGCAAAAAGGAGTTTTATAAGTCATTTAATTCTTCCCCTCCTCCCACCTCCACCCCCAGCCCCAGCATTCTCTCAATGTCCTTAATGCCAAAGGAATCAAAGCTCACGTTCAGGCAGAGCCTCACAAGAGGACATGCCTTTTTGTCTAAATGAACATCACCTCTCATGGCCACTGATGGTGGATCAGCACAGTGTGGTTTGGGTGTATTTCAAGCAGATTACAGAGTAACACGTGTATATAGCTCTCAGACATCTAAGCTGCTGAATCACATAAGGCTTAAAAATACTTACCCGGTGGTCTTCCAATCTTTTTATGTGAGACTAAGTAATGGTTATAACCCACCTGCTAGCACAGGAGGGAGGCACGGACAGCCCCTGTCCAGGCAAACGAACACGCACAAATCCACACTGTCCACCCCTCTGCCCACACACCCCCACCTGTCCTCCACGGCCAGAGATGCAGCTGCGCTGCAGGCCAGCTCCCAAAGCCGGGAGCCAGGGGCGCAGGCTGGGGCCCTCCCCTCAGCAGCACCTTTCCCCCCGCAGTGGGAGCAGGGTCGCAGGTTTGAGGCCAACACGTTCCATGCGGTTACGGGCCGGGACCACGCTGGAAGGGATGCGGCCCCCTTCTTCCCGAGACACCCCTGCACTTCACCGGGCAGTCCCCCCCACTCCTTACACAGCCACCTCTTCCCCCTCCCCAGTCTTCTGCGGGAAATTAAAATAACCAAGCGATCAAAAGGAAAGCCTCTGCTGTTTTCAACTCTGGAGAAAAAGGGGGTCAGGCCACGGCCGGTGGGCACACCGGGGTGCAGAGCCAAACGGGACGGGCTGCCTTCCCCGACCGCCCCCCGGCTGTCCCCGCACCGTCGCCTCCCCGCTTCGGGGAGGCCTTGGCGCCTCTGCCTGCTTCAGTGAACGGCCCCGCGGCGCTCCGGGCCGCCACCGGGGGATGGGAACGGGCAGGTGGGAATCTGCACCCCTACGGCGAACGGCCGGGGGCGGCGAGAGGCAGCCGCGGTAAAGAGCCTCTGTGAGGCGGGCACCTACCTCTGGCCCGGGCTCGGAGCAGGTCAGGGGCTTTGCGGGGCGGGGGGAGAAGGGGAACGGGACTGAGCCTGCGGCGGCGGCAAGAGGAGAGAGGATGAAGGAGCGCTCCCTCCCCCGCCCCACGGCTGTCCTGAGTGTGAACGGCACAGGCCGCGACCGAGCACTCCTCCCCGCCGGCGCTGCCCCCCCCCGCCCCGGCGGTGCTACTGCTGAGGACGGCGGGGAGGAGGAAGGTGGAGGCGGTGGCTAACGGCAGCGGTGAGGCCCGGCCTCGCCACCGCGGCGGCCCCTTCCCCTCCCTACTCCACTCCCTCTTCCCTCCCCTCGGCCAGCGCCGCCATTTTGCCCGCCTGAGGCAGGCAGTGGCGGCGGGATCCCGCGGGGGTCAGCCCTGCCTGCGGGAAATGGCCCCGCGCCGCTGGGCTGTGGCGGGGGGCATCTCCCGGTGTCGCTGTGGCGGGGTCGGCACAGGAGCTTCGAGCGGCGGTGACGGCAAAGGGCTGCCCGCCTCTCTCGGCAGTACGGGTTTTACAGCTGTGCTTCCCACGCGTAACCGGCTTCCTTAGCTTGTAAAATGAGGCGGGGGATATCTCTCTACCTGCGACCTGCCAGCAGCTTCCCGAAGCGAGGAAGAAGAGAGACGGGTGAAGAAAATCCTTCAGTGCGCAGAGGGGCTGTGGCAAGGCAGCAGAGGCTACCTGTGGCTGCCATCGCCAGCAGTGAGCCGGGATTTGCGGCTCCTCTGTCCGCAGGGTTCTGTGACCCCCTCCAGCAGTGATGCTTTTTGAGGCTGGGCCCTCTTTAGCTGATGAATTCAGCACCCAGACAGCTTTGGTTTCCTCGAGTTTCCTTCTGTCCCTTGAGAGCTGGCGTGGAAATGTCAGAGCCTGTTTTTTCATCATCATAATCTTCCCACATTAAAAAGTGCAAGCTCGAGCAAATCAGTCTCGTTTATTTCTTGTGGCACGCAACATTCCATACACAGCATCCTAGTATTCTATTAAAACATAGCACAAATAATCCACAGAATTCTGATGTGATACTACAATACTTGTTGCATTCACTGTTAAGGAAAACAGAGCTTGTAGGAATTATTCTTTTAACAACAATTGGGAAAAAAGTGGTTGCTTTCAGATCATGGAAAGTATTTAATCTCTTTTTCCTGATGCCCAAAGCTATGTATTGGTATATGGAGATATGTGAGCTGGCATTCTCAAACAGAAGATGTCAGCGTGAAACTTGACTCCTTGTTTTATGCAGTTTTTTTCTTGTTCTCCAGCCCTGGACAGACCCATCTGTGTTTATCTGTGTGGCTTCCTGGAAAGCTCTGGATGCATGTTGTCCATGCTTATGTTTCTATGGCTCCCTCGGAAGTAATGCCTTTCGACAATATGGCCTCAGGCTGGCAGGAAAACTTGACATCCTAGGGATCTTGCTTCTTTCTGGATGACTTTATCCATTTAAAATAAAATTTATGAAAAAGTATCCCATTCCTACATGTGAAAGAGACCTGTTTTCCTGAAAGCAAAGGCTTTTGATGGCAATTCTAAGCTACCATTAAAAGTTCAAGGGTAAATATCATGAGTTTTATCAACTGAAGTATCAACTCCATTCAGCTTCCATCCCTGAATGGCTGTTAAGTGTATGCTTCAAATCATTTCAGAGTCAATACCTAGCTGTTTATTATGATATTTAAGCAAAATAGATGTATTTCTTAAGAGTTTAGTGTTGTATGTAGTATGGCTTGAATTTTATGAGAGGTCTGTACTTATGATATTGCTGCCAGTGAAGAATAAAACAGCCTGAGTTTGCAGATTTCCTTTTAGTTTGTGGAGGATGTTCTTAAAGTCAGGAGCTGTGAGTTGAATTCTTCTTGCTGTTTAACAAAGTGAACTTTTCCTTCTTTTTCCCCTTCTTGCATTTCATGCTGAAAATGTCTTGATGATGGAAGCAATCTAGTTAAATATTTTATGTTTTGGGAAAGACTCGCTTGCCTTGGAAGTCTCTTTCAATTGCCGTGATTTGAGAATTTATCACTGATCTGAGGAGAAAGGGACAGAGAAGGAATTACAAATTGCAAATCTGTGTACTACTAGAATCATAAGTGACAGCCCAGGATTGACTTTGGGATATTCAGAGTCTTTGGTTTGACAGGGTGTGACAGTCCTGTGGCCATGCAGACTTCACAGTTGTCATTTATCCCACGGTCCGTGGCCACGCAGATGTTGTGGTTATAAATGGAGACAGATTGTGTGCAGGACAGTCCACTCCAGCAACACACAACCTTTTACTGCTGGAGATAAAGGACAATTCGTACCTGCCACAGCAGTATTAAGGTTTCTGTCTTCTCCATGCAAGGAAGTGTATCCTGTGCCCTTGGGCACTTCAGACATTTAAGACCTGTCATATTCACACGTGCTAGTTGTTAAAGACTGGGTTCAGATCTCTGCCATCAGACATCCTACTTTGGAATGACTTAAAAAAAAGTCACAGAATCACAGAATTACAAGGTTGGAAAAGACCTAAGATCCCCGAGTCCAACTGTTCCTGTCCTAAGCTAAACCATATCCCGCTTTTTTAAACACATACAGAGATGGTGACTCAAACCCCTCCCTGAGCAGCCTGGTCCATTCTTGACTTAAAACATTAATTCAGAGATTTAAGTGAGACATTTGGACTTTGTGCAAGATTGGGAACAGAGCAAAGTGGGTGTGTGGGGGGGATGGTTCAGTGCTTATTAAGTGAAGACCTGCTGATGTTGGCCATAGCAGGTCTGAGCTGCTCTCTCACTGCATCTGATCTGTGGTTGTGTATAAAGTGTCTCCATCCAGTTGGAGCAGAGGTGCCCCTGGCAGGGCTGGTACCTGGTTAAGAAGGACAGAAAGGCAGTGGTGGGGCAGCAGGAGCTGCCTTTTCTGAACTAGGATAGAGGATGCCCACTCCGAGGGGAAGGAGGCTAAGGACCTTCTTAGCTTGAAAGAGCCCAACTCACTGTGCCACTTCGTGAAAGGTGTCCGAACCATGAGGCTAGAAACAAGACTGTGGAAGAGCCGTATGTGGCCAGACTCTTTTCAGTGGTGCCCAGTGACAGGACAGGGCACAGTGGTCACAAACTGGCACACAGGAAGTTCCAGCTCAACATGAGGAATAACTTCTTCACCCTGAGGGTGACAGAGCACTGGGACAGGCTGCCCAGAGAGGCTGTGGAGACTCCTTCTGTGGAGGTATTCAAACCTTGCCTGGATGTGATCCATGTGATCTCCAGAGGTCCCTTCCAACCCCAACTGTTCTGGGATTCTGGGATTATCTGCTATGCTAGAAAAATCAGACTAGAGGGAAGGATATTGATTCCATCACCCAAGGATGAACATTATTTCCCTTGCATGCCTGACTTGAAGTATTAATTAGTCCTTACCTGTTGCTTCTAATTATGTCTTCAAAAAAAGCAAAGCAAACCAGTAACAGAAGATCACAGAATCACAGAGTTGTAGGGGTTGGAAGGGACCTCGAGAGATCATGGGGTCCAAGCCCCCTGCCAAAGCAGCTCCCCAGCTCATACTGCACAGATAGGCGTCCAGATGGGTCTTGAATATCTCCAGAGAAGGAGACTCCACCACCTCCCTGGGCAGCCTGTCCCAGGGCTCCCTCACCCTCACTGGGGAAAAGTTCCTCCCCATGTTGGTGCGGAACTTCCTGTGCTCCAATTTGCAGCCATTGCCCCTTGTCCTGTCTCCACTGACCACTGAAAAGGGGCTGGCTGATTCCCCCTGCACCCCATACTTAAGATATTTATAAATGTTGATTAGGTCCCCACTCAGTCTTCTCCTCTCCAGGCTGAACTCAATGTGAAGATTCTCATGTGAAATTTCCACAGTATTGAGGAGTTCAGCTAAGGAGTCTGTATACATCAGACTCATCACTTGCTTCTACAGCATTAAAGGCCATGAGATCTACTGATAATTTTCCCACATGGAGAAGAGATTCACTGCCAGCCATCTAAATGCTTCCCAGGAGCAGAGCTGGCCCTTCAGCACTTTTTTGGGTGGCAGTATTGAATAGTATACTTAGATGGCAGAGGAACATCTTGGGTGAACTGGTTGCTCTTGAGAACATGCCTCTGTTCAAGCCTGTCTAGTTCTGTCTTAAGTAGTAAAACTTTTATATATATATCTATATATATATAGAGAGAGAGGAAGAGACACAAATGGCAAAGAACTACACTGTTGCTCAGCACAATGCAATACTGTTAATTAAGCTTTGTTAGTTTGATGTCCAGTTTTTCTGACGTGGGTTTTGATCTCATCTTGCAGAATTCTAAAACTCTGCCTTTTTAATTAGTATGCACAAGTACATTTTAAAAGGATTTTCATAATTTCTTTGTGTCCAGCTTCTCTAATAAGGTTGGACAGATTCTCACAGTTTCTGTTGCTAATATGATTCCTGGCAAATAGAGCAGAAGGTTCATGAGAACAAAAGAAATGATCTAATTTTAGTAATGGTGCAGACTGAGCCTGTCATTTTTCTCTGTTTTATCCTCCTACCCTTTCTGAATGTCAGAACCTCTCCCAGCACTGTCTCTTTTCAGTTTGAATTGGATTCTTGTTCTTCATCAAGGACTGGGCATGAGGATTTTTTAGATACTCCTCTGAGCACAAGATGCAGTATTTGAGAGGCTTCTCAGTGAAATCCTGACCTGTCACAGGTAATTTGCTAAAAACGAACCTCTTCCAGCAGAGATGTTTTTGCAGATTAGAAAACCTTATATCTGAAATTTCACTTAGTATGTATGTCATATTTCTGTTCCCCATTTTAAATCTTAAATTGAAGTTTAAGTCTATTTCAGTATAAAGGCAATAAAGGAATTTCATTTCTGGATGACAAAGAGAGTCACATTTCATGTAGTAGGTCTGCTCAGCTTGTAAGGTGCTCAAACCTCAGTCCAGTGAAGTTCTTTGGCCTGTGATTAATTGAAGTATGCGAAGTAGAGAAGTCAAAGCCATAACATAAAACACATTCTTTTGAAGGCAACAGAAATACAAACATGTTTTAAGTTAAATATATTCTTACAAACTTTGCTAGGTGTGGATTTTGGGGATTGTTTTAGTGAACAACAATGATGCTTGTCTTTGTTGACCTTTATTCTTTTGCTCCTGTTTTGGATGTGAGAAATAAACAGGTTATATTTGCAGTTTGAGGGATGGCAGTTACAGACATCTGATGTGCAGAACTGGACAAGAAGGCAAAAAGTACAGAATAACATGGTTTGAAGTGAAAATTGCTTGAGCAGTTACAAAATGCAGAGGGCATCCTTTCTGGGATGTTTATTTATTGAGTCTACAAGAAAAACACCGGTATGGTTAGAAAGAAATGACAGTTGAACTTTTAGAGATATAATATATTATAAAATGGAAAATAAAGCCAGCCTAAAGATTAATTTTGTTCCTAAACAGGTCTATTTAAATAGCCATGTAAAACTTGATTAAAAATGTGCAGTCATTTTTCAAAATAAGTCCTTCCTTAGAGCCTAGCTCCAGTTTGTTTCATTCCATGTCATCTATATAGAAGGGGGCAAGCAAGCACTGCAATTAAATCTATAAAACCTAAAACCATATTCATGTTAAAATCACTTCCTGTGATTGATGTTGCAGACCAAACTATTAGGCCTAAAATTGGGCTTTGCAATACACTTTATGTGCTTCAGAAGAGTGTTTTCATCTGCAGATGCTCAATAAATAATTAGGCAGACCTTCCCCCCTAACTTGTGTGATGGATTAAAAAACTAGGCTGGATGATTTTGAGATGGGAGGAGTATTGCTTTGTGTCTTTAGGAATTATATTTACATTGCTTTTTCTGAAATCATCAGGCCTGGAAAAACTGAAAGCTTAAATGTATTCTAGGAACTGGAGCTTAAAAAAAATCCCCTGTGCCAAATAGGCAAGGTTGGCAGTGAAATCTCCCTAATCTCCACCAAGCAGCTCAACGTTTAACTAGGAAATGGAAGGGAAGAGCTGTTCTTTCTCCATTCCTCTTTTCCATGCACGAAGAGGTTTGGATGGTTCCACCCTGCTGTCCCAGCATTCAGACTGGGACAGTGTCCCACAGCAGCCTCAGTGGTGGTGGGGAATGGTTGCACAGCCATGTGGCTGTCCCCCATGGCACAGTCCTCCTCTGTGCCTGCTGCACTATGCAGCATTAATGAGAGTCAGCTGGCTTCTTCGCCCTTGACCTCTCCCTCTCTGCCATGGTAAAGGTTCAGTCTTGCTTATCCCTCATCTCTCTCTGCTCTAATGCCTGGCTGTTACTCCAACTCCACCTGCAGTCATGGAATAGCACAGTAGTTCTGTTTAAAACATTGTCCATGACATGCTTCTCATCCAGGGGCTGTGGTGAAGGCTAGAAATGGCCAGGAGGATCTGGGAGTGGCTGATAGTTTTCCCCAGAACTGAAGAAGGTCAGCTCTCCCAGGCTTCTCTGTGGGATGCTCTGTAACCACCCTCATAGTTCTTCTCTGTATCTGGAACATGTTTGTCACAGGATGATGTTCTGGCCGGGCTAAGACATTTGTACCCCTTTTGGTGCAACAGAGACTGCAGCACAGGCTCAAACACCATTTCAGCCAGCCTCTCCCATTGCTATCACATGCAGCTCTTATCAGGGTGCTAATACTGTAGCTAATGATGTCTGTGCTCTTGAGGCACACTAAAGCATCTGGCATACAGCCCACGGCCAGAGCTCAGATTCTGCAGCAATAATGTTTACGTTGGCAGGCCTTTGCACAGAAACTCCCATTCACTCCAGCTGGCTGGTGTGATTCTAGCAATTAATTCAGCTTTTCCAGCACCAAGAGTTTGTTGATACAGCTTGTTGCTCTTCCTGTTGCAAAACACATCAATAACTTGGAAGAAAACCTGGCTAGACAGTCACAGAAGCACAGAAGTGTTGAGGTTGGAAGGGATCGTTGGAAGTCATCTAGTCCAAGTCCCGCTCAGAACAGGGTCAGCTCCAGAAGACTGCTCAGGGCTGTGTCCAGTTGGGTTTTGAGTATCTCCAAAGATGGAGACTCCACAACCTCTCTAGGCAGCCTGTTCCAGTGTTTGACCTCCCTCCCAGTAAAAACATTTCATGTTTAAGTGGAGTTCCCTGTATTTTAGTGCACATCCATTGCTTCTTGACCTCTCACTGTGCATCACCTAGAAGAGTCTGGATCTATTTTCTTACTCCTTCACATCAGGTGTTTATATACATTGATAAAATTCTCCTGAGCTTCTCCAGGCTAAACAGCCCTGTCTCTTTCCATGTCTCCAGCCCCTGAACCGTCATCATGGCCTTTTGCTGGTCTCATTCCAGCATGCCTATGGCTCTTGTACTGGAGAGCCCAGAGCTGGACCCAGCACTGCAGATGTGGCCTCACCAGTGCTGAAGAGAGAAGGATCACCTGCCTTGACTTGTTGGAGATGCTTTTCCTAATGCAGTCTTGGAGGCTGTTGGTCGAGGTCACCTTGCTGGCTCATGGTCAGTTTATGGACCCCAGGGCCTTTTCTACAAAACTGCTTTCCAACTGGTTGGCATCAGCCTGGACTGGTTCTTGGGATTATTCAAGTCTGGGTGCAAGGCTTTGCAAACATCTTTTTGAACTTCATGAGACTGCTGTTTGCCAAAGTCTTTATAAGGAACCGTTTGGGAAAGAGCTGGAAGGATAGAAATTTAGGTGTATGGGATTCCCACAAAATCCGCACATCATTGGTTATTGAATTTTTTAACTCATGAGCTTCACATCTGTAAGAACCAATCATCCTGAGCTCTGGAGGCTGTCATAAATCTGAAATGAGGACAAACCCAAGACACACAATTATTAGATGTCTAAATTCATACAGAAAGAGGAGCTGCAGCTATTTAATTCTCCATGTTGTAATCTGCGCCCTGAAATTCTGTATTTATAACATTTCTGTTTTAACAACAGGAATTCTGCCCAAAAAGAAATGTGTGTAAATGGAATCCTCTTGGTTATGAATAAACCACTTATTTTCCACATATTTATATAACTGAAATTCATAGTTTCCTCTGCACACTGTGCTTTTTCTACAAGGCTGTTCTTTCCAACAACAAGGCCTCCTCGCCTCTGCCCTCAGCTCACCTATGGTGAGGAACTAGAGCATCCGTGTTGTTTCCTGGGTAGACAAAATACAGTGAAATGCTGGCTGTGAAATGTCACCAACTGGAATTGTCATTGGATTGCCAAAACTCCTCAATATGTCGATTTTTTTTTATTTGGCTTTGTCATGTGGCCTGTTAGTATTGAGGGTAGAAGATCTGTGGACGTAGAGCCTCGTGGAACAGTTTGATGGAGCTCCTGATTTCTTCCTTTACTTCTGCCATTCACAGTCATCGATCCACGACGTGGATTTACGCCCAACTGTGAAGATTTGTTACTTTGGGCCTAACCCTACCTTGAATCCAGACTTTCCGGTCTGTAATGGATGGCTCAGACGGTGCATTAAGGACATCAGGAGCATAATCCTGGTTTCTGGGGAGTCAGTAATGAATATGCCTTTGTGTTGGAGGCAGCCTCTTTTTTTTCAAGGCGTTTGGAGGTCAGGAGTACCCAGGCCTGTTCTTTTTCCCACAAGGAGGAACTGAAGCCCATTCAAAACCCTCTTCCTGCCTTTGCCCAAACTCACAGAGTAATTTTTGATGGATAAATCATTTTCTTTCTTTTAAAATTTACTTTCTTGGTTTGAAATCTGTATGCTTTCCTTTGCTTTTTAATGTTACAAATTTATCAATAACTCAATAAATGAGAGTTGTTAATAAGGTGTGTGCAACCAGAACAACAGCATCATAAAGTGGATGCAGCTATGAAAGGAAGCATAAATGTTGCTAAAATTAATTTTGGGTATTTACAAGTAGTTTTCTCACTCCTAACTTCACAGTTGGAGCAGGCCAGGGCATTGGGTCTTTATGGCATGGAAGGATGAATCTCTTTGGGTTCATGGAGGTCTGGACTGCAGATATTAACCCCTCAGCTTCATTCCCTGCATGGCTGGATGTGGCCAAGTGCCTTGCCTGTGACTGTCTTGCTGTCTACATGCCCTGTAGGGCAGGAGGAATTGGCCAGCCCCTTTTCAGTGGTCAGTGGAGACAGGACAAGGGACAATGGCTGCAAATTGGAGCACAGGAAGTTCCGCACCAACATGGGGAGGAACTTTTTCCCAGTGAGGGTGAGGGAGCCCTGGGACAGGCTGCCCAGGGAGGTGGTGGAGTCTCCTTCTCTGGAGATATTCAAGACCCATCTGGACGCCTATTTGTACAGTATGAGCTGGGGAGCTGCTTTGGCAGGGGGGTTGGACCTGATGATCTCTCGAGGTCCCTTCCAACCCCTACGATTCTGTGATTCTGTGAATCTGTCGAGACAGTGCCCCATGCCTCCTTGATGGGACGCTTCGATTTGGAGGGTGGACGAATGGGTTTGTGTTTAAGTTACTCATCTGAGAGGCTTCCAGGCTAAAAAAAAGTGAAACATTGTTATCTTTAAACAAATGTGATTTTATCTGACCCTCAGTCATCTACTAACTTCAGGTTTCCCCCTGCTGTCAGGCTAACTTGGTTGGCTACCGAGTGGTAGGAGGGAAAATACAATTATTAAAAAAAACTATTCACAAATCCTGCTTCATGGACAGAGCTTGTCTCTTGTAAGTAGGTCAGAGTTGTTACAGAAATCAGGGCTAGTCATTCTAATGATGGCTTCGGTTTGTTTAACAGTTCCCGTTCACATTGAAGACTTTTTTCCCCATTTCCAAGTCAGATGATTCATGATAATACTTCTGTGGTTAACACTGGCCGGGCGTCTCAGCAGCAGCACTGGGAATCTGTGGTCAACGGTGAATCCAGGTCCTCGGGTCTCTGAAGGAAGCATCCATGAACGGGTCCCTGGGATTAAGGAGGAAGCAGAGGTTTTAATGAAGCAGACTCCATTCTTCAGAGGGGTGAAGGGAGGTAAGGGAAGCTCTTGTTGCTTATGTGATTATTGCTAATTACTGTAATTGAACATCCTCATGACAGGAATATTTGGTGCCTGAGGTAAAGCTTGTTAGCTTCCATGCCTTTCCTTTTTTTTCCAACTGTCTTGTGGTGCCCTCTCGAGGCAGGAGAGCTGCCCGTTTTATGCGCTAGTTTCCAGCAGCTGGAGCTCAGACTGGAAACACAGACCCCGGCGAAGAAGCTGAGGAATTGCTCTTTGCTTTGAACATCAAATTCAGTTTGCTGTAATTTCATGATAAGTCAGTGGGGTTTTTTGATTTCCACTTAAAGAAGCACGCCAATCTCTTTGCCTCCATCTATTCCATGAGCTCAGGCACTAGAAAGGGCAGGAAAAGCACGGGAAATGCTTCTTTGCAGTGCCTTGAGGCCACAAAGGTGCATTTCCCTGGAGCCTGAGCCAGCAGATCATCACAAGGTTAAAGCCTGGCTGTTCCCACGCAGGAAGGGAACACATTTCCCACAACGTGCTCTTGTGCCCTTGAAGTTGAGCACAAAATACATCGGGAAATGATGTGTTTGGAAACTCAAGTGGATTAGGAAACCGTAGGAAGGCCAACCTTTGGGCTCAAGTCAAATAGAGGGTATTGTGCTTCTGAGGAAGGTGTGTGGTCAGGTGTCTGTCCCTACTGGTCTAGGCAAAGCTGAACACCTGGGATGTGATCACCAACTTAGCCTGAAGGACTGCAAGCTGTAGGTTTCTCTTTAAAAATTATTATTAGATGCGTGATCTTGAAATATCTCTTGCCAGGTGGTAGCAGGTTGTCCTTCCAAAAATGCATCTTAAATCCAACAAGGAGCAAGGACTGGCAATGTGGTGGGTCCTCAAGAATCAACAAATGAATCACTTTTGGTTTGGACTGAGGTAGGGCTGAAGCTGAGTGTTTGGGGCAAGGACAGCCTGCCTGAGATGAGCATGCTGGGGGTACATGTTGGTTTATTAGCAGTTTCCCTTTCTGCTGAGTAGGATATATGTAACCTCACTGTGCAGCCTCTGCTCTTACGGTTTCACAGAATCACACCAGGCTGTTTCTGTCTGATGCTGTTCGGTGCTGGCAGGAAGGTGTCAGGAGATTAGACACAGGAGGCAATTGCTGCTGTATTTCTCAGAGCCTGAGTCCTTTCAGACGCCCTGCTTCTTCCAGGTGTCTTACCAGCAATGGTCATTATGAAATTTGTTAGGTCCATTTGACCAAAACCTCCATTTCTTTGTTTCTGATGTACCCTTCAGACAAGATGAACACAGAGTGCTTGATCTGTTCAGACCTGGGAGCAAGCAAAGGCTGTGGCACCCCACAGAGATGTTTCAGGCAGGACCTGTGCATCCAGGAGGCCTACCAACATGATGGGATAATGAATTCAACTCTACTTGGTTGTCTTAGCAAGTGCTGTGACACCTTTTCTCCTGATGGCATGACAGCTGGGATGTTCTGAGGCACCTGAACCAGTAGGAACCTGGGGAGCAAGATTTTCTCAGTGAAGGGTTTCTTGCTCTGATTTTCTCTGACTTCACGAACTACAGCCCCTCCTCCATCCCATCTTTCATGTGCCACTCAGTTTTGGAGTTCAGAAGGCTTTTCATGTGTTTTCATGTATTTGTGCCCATATTGGATACATTTTAAAATGCCTTTTTTTTTTTTTAAAGTCTCTGCTTCTCATAGATAACATTTGATGGGGAGAGTTGGAAATAAATATAAACAAATGCTGAACAACATGCTGAATCTGAAGGCACACACAACATAAATTGAAGACTCAAAGCTCCTGTTGTGCTGAAAAGAGGAAATCTTGGGCCCAACAAGGGGTAAGATGTTAATAAAACCTTTGTTCACTGTTAACAATAGGGAACAGCTAAGTGTGGTTTGGGGTTTCTGCCAAGTTAACCCTGGCTTCTTCCCACTGTCACAAGTCCTGCTAAGAAACCCCTTAATGTTATTAAAGATAAAGAAGGAAAAACAGTTAATACTTTTCATTTTCAATGCCATATTTAAAGAAAGAGCTTTCATTTTAAAAAAACCTCTTTAATTCCCTTTCCCTGTTGCTGGACTAGGGGTTTTAAAGACAATTCACATTTTGCATGACATTAACTTCCTTTTTGTGGGGAAAAAAACCCAAAGTTAGTTAAATGTTCTGAAATAGAAGTGTCTTTATATATCCTTTCTTTAAGGTGAATGTGCAGGTGTTCTTAGTCCCCCAGAACACATTCAAACCTGGCTTATTTGATTGCTTCCTTGCCTGGAGTCTGCTGGGCTCTACCCATCCACGGTCTCTTGCCCTGTTGTTGGTAGCTCCTTGGGCCAGGAACCTTGTGCAACACATCCAGATCCACTACTGGACAGAATTGCTGTGATAAATAAAACAACATTCAATCAGCATTTCAGCTTCTTAGTTCTGCAGTGAAGAAAGGCAACAGAGAGACATCTGCCTACAGTCCTGCCTTTCATTTGCAGCTATGCTGTTAGGGAATCAGAGGCTACTCAATACATGGTTTTGGGAAACCTTTGGATGAGTATTAGGTTGTAGGATGTGTTTTGGGTGCATCTCCATGACAAGCTGATAGTGATGTGATGATGGGCAGTGTTATCTTGATGACTAGGGAAGAAAGGAAGCAGAGAGGTGGCTGGTGTACCTAGGTCCTCTCTGGTCAGGTCAGGATGTCTTGAGCATATCATGTCTAAGAGCAGGCTGGCAGAATGTGCTGGGTGGTAGTCACATTTCTTCCAGCCCTCATACCCTCCTCTGCTCTCCTTTGTACCACTCACTCATCTAAGGAACGGCAGCGCCTTTATTCTGGTAGAATTAACTAATCAAAATACGCTGTTGGTGATTTCAATTATAAATGTTTCCTCCCATTCTTAAAATGTTTTCACTTGTTTTCTTGGCAGGACCTTGAGGATCTCTCCAGAGAGTTCCTTTCACGTAGATGTGCACAAAATGAATAGTTTATCTCCAGCTCCTGCTGACTTTCATGAATAATTTGATGTAAAAAGCTAAGTTGGACTTCTGCTGTCTTGGATAACTTGGGGTTACCAGTATCTAATATTCTAGCCACAGACTGAAACAGACTTTCTTGGTTTAGAGGCTAAGGTGGCCTCTCTGGCTTCTACTTGCCTCCAACATTTCTTGGAAATTTCTATTACCTTGTCTTCCCTCCTTTAGCTACCTGGCTGTTTCAGTCTCCCCCCAAAATGGGATAACCTCTGGGGCTTTCAGCTGACAGAACTGCTCTTCTGAATGAAAACCATGTACTTAAACAAAAGGACATTGGGTGGGATGGATGACAGTGATTTTTTACTGTTTCTTGTTCACCTCCCCAGGTCTATGCCAGAAAATCCCATGGTCATTCCTGAAGGTGAGCAGCTCATTTTCTGGGGTGTATTTATCTGCCCAGTCTCATTGAAGGCAAAGAGAACCGCTTATCTGAGTAATGTCACACATGTGCCTAAATGATTGCAAGAGACTGAAAGGAGTTGGGAGGAGAAATAATAGCGCTACTTCATCTCTCACAGAGCTGAGCCAACAAAATAATGAAGCTGGGTGAATAAAGAACCAACATAATAATCAAGGTCTAACCATTTTTTTTGAAAATTAGCACTTCTTCCATAACAGTAACGGCTGCTGGGAAAATGGTACAAAATATTAACTGTCAGGTTACGCACACCTTAATCAACATGTGCCGAGCCCCACTGATGCATCCTCAAACCTGTTACTTAAGTACTTGTTAAGGCCAATTAAATAAACAAAATTTTAAAGCCTAATAGCATAAACCACATAAATAACACAAAAGAGCCATAATGGTTGAATGGGTGGGTGTTTAGTCCTTCTTGATTTAAAACAGTGAAGTGAAAAATGTTGGAGCCCTTGAAGGTGATTTTGAAGACGAGGAAGTGACTGTGCTACACAAACAGCAATCAGAGACAATTAAGAGAACTGGGACAAGTGCCTCATTCTCTCTGCAGACTGCATGGGAAATTGCGCTTTACATTTCAGTCTCGTTGCATTTCAAATAAGGCCCCCAGCTATGTCATTTTTCAAGTCCAACTCAAATCAAAAGATATTGCTTAAAATCTTCCTATTACTCCAGAAGTGAAAGGCATGATTGTCTATGCTGATGAGCCTGGAAGATTGTCTTGGAAAGAATTTGACAGTTTTGTCTCCCGGTCCCATTATAATGTTATTACTGCCCCTGCAGAAGACTGACAGAGCCTGAATGCTGGTGTAAGTACGGGGGTAGTTTAGGATGGCTCTCTGCCGCTGCAGATTTCTTCTTGTTTCTCTGTGCAGGAAAGAAACTGGGCACAACGTTGTGCATGTGTTTTCTGTTAAAGCTTAATCTGATGAAGAATCTTAGCAGAACTGTATAGAAACAAAGAGCAGAAAATACAGGCAAGCTGAAAAAGAACCCCATAAAAAAAAGGAAAGGATGAAAATAGGGAAATTTGGAAATAGTTATGCATGTCTAATTATAACCCTGTCCCTACACAGAATGCACAGCCCATGAGTGGTGATTTTTTCAAGAACTTTCTGGTAAGCAGGGAAAGGTTTCAGTATATAATTCAGAAATTTGCAGGCATGCTGAAGTGGCCTCACATTTGTAGCCTTTTTTGCAAGGAGAGGGGTATGTTGAGATTTCAGAGCTCTTGTAGCTGATAGTTTTGTCATCATATGCTACAGTGCCTAGAAGTGAGCACCTTAGTTTTCAAATGTGCTTAAATATCGACTTAAGTGACTTAAGCTTCCCCTGGTGCAAATGCTTATCTGCATGCCATTTATGCAATACAGTGACTTTTGCTGGTGTTTATCCTATTAGTTATGAATAAGAAGTAATTGGGAAGTAAGATGAACATCATGAATTAAGTAGCTTACCAGGATATCACTGCATTTTTTTAATCTGATGCCTATGGGAGAAACCCCCCAAAACCAGAACATAGGGGCTGGAGGAGGGGTTGAGAGCAGGGATGTGTGCTAGCGGTGGTGTCAGGCTGTGCTGTCGTCCTGTCTCAGGTGCAATGCTCACTTAAATGCTTGTGTCTCTCTTTCCATCTTGCTGCAGCCCAGCAGAGCCTGAACCCTCAGGATGCACCGACCCAAATGGCATTTGCTTCCCCCAGCCAGTGCTGTTGTCCTGGCATATGTTGGTGTGCAGAGGGATGTGGGGGGGACTCTGTGCTTCAGCTGACTGCCCATGCATGCCTCCCTTTAATCAGCCCCGACTCCTCTGCTCACCATCATGAAAACTGAGACAGAGGTGCTGTGATGCTACACACAAGTGATGCAAGCTTTGCCTCACAGCGCTTTTCCCAGGGAAGTATCAATATCAATCTCATCTTACTCTTTTCTTTGCCACAAGGCACTTCTTTCTTTTAATTTTTTTTTTAATGAAAGCAGCTCTAAACATAAATGTTCAATTATAATCCTAATTAATAGAAAGTTAGCATAAAGATCTTTCCACTCAGATACAATCAACTCTGCATAAACCAGGTCATCTTTGAAAACAAGAAGCTAAATCAATTATTTCCAGATTAAAGATTTAAACTTTTACTTTTCACGATATAAGAGTTGACTGAGAGATAAATTACAGTTCCAATGACGACTTGGTACTTGCTCTCCTCAAGCCAGTATGTAAGATTCCCAAACTTCTGAAAAAACACCCTGGTGCCTTGCTGTTTTGTGAGAGCTTCAGAGCAAATATGCATGCTGAAATGAAGAGGAATTTGTCAAGGAAACAGGCTGCTTCTGAGCTAGAGATTGTAGAAGTAATTTACAAGTTTTGATGACCCCCAACAAGAAGCCTTTCCCAGTGTAGTGTCAGAAAGCAAATCCAGCTAGATCTGTTGCACGGGGAACTACACAAAAGAAAGAAAAATACATAAAAAACCACATCCAGTGCTCTCAGAACCTTACCTGGAGTTGTGATGGATAATGTCTCTAGCAGAAATCTCATCCCTTGTGATGGGACTTCCTTGGAGCATGGTACTACTCAACTAATGATGGTGAGGCTGAGTCCCAACCTGCTTGTTTTAAAACAGCTTTAGCAAAAATATATTTAGGGGCAAATTCTGGTCACAGTAAAAACCAGTGGAGTTCTGTGACTTAGTTTTTGTATTATAGAACACTGTAACTTTTCTTCTGGTTTCGTGTACCTGAAATATAAACTCCTAACTGAGAGGAACACATGTACATAAAAATTATATATGAAGTAATATATATAATATAGAGATATACAAATGCAATATTTATTATTTTATATTCACTAGTAACTCTGTATTAATATCTCTGTCTTTTTCTGAAACAGAGCTGAAGGGCCAACGTGAGCAAACCACCAACCTGAGATAGCAGCCTAGCAAGAAAAGCAATGCTGTCACTGCAGAGGGACTTGGAGCAGAGGAAGTGACACTTGTGGTTACTGAGACTGTCAGTCCAAATCCATGTTGCTTTGGTACCACAGATAAAGATCAGGCCAACTTAAGAGCTGGCAACACGCCACGCAGACAGATGGACAGATTGGTGAGCAACACAGAGACGGTGCAGGAGCATCAAGTGTGGATTCTGAAGGCAGTGCTCACAGCTGGGAGACTCCAAACAGCTGGGCAGCCTGAATTTTTTAAAAACAATTTCTGTTTTAGGAAATGCTGCAGTTTGTTTGGTTCTGCATGCTGTAACACACAAAGCAGGGATAGGAAGGGGTATGGTTATTTAATGTTGGTAAAGTTGGCTTGAAATGCATAAAAAGAAGGAAGTGAAGAAGGGGCATTCCCTCTGAGCCTTGGAGAGAGTAAGGATGAGGAATGATGATTGAATATCTCTCTGCTTTTCCATGGCAGGGCAAAATAGATCCCACACAGCGCTGAGTGGAGCAGCAGAGGGAGTGCCAAATCTGCTTCTCAGGGATGGGGAGGAGAAATCTCACCTGGTATTCAGAAACTGGAGTTCATCACCAACTCACATTTCAGCCTTCTTTCCAAAGAGGATCAGCATCAGGGTAGGGCTCTGTGGGATAAATCCTTTCCTGGGACAAGGGTAGCATGTATTAGACAGGATAAACTTGGACTCTTATTGCAAGCTGCAAAACTGAAATCCAAAGGTGAAAATCTGATGCCAGTACATTGTGGTTTTGAAGAAAACAGTTTAAAATAAATTATCTGGATTTAAATATTTAGCTTTATGCAGCTTATTTCCTATCACCCCAAAATTTAGATGATTAAATTGAATGCTTCAACCCTAAGTAAAAAGGGAACTGCTTTATAAGAATTGCAATGATTTGTCCCCACATGCATCAGCATCCATTTGAGGTGCAATGGTTCATCCCTTCTGTTTTCAGAATGGATAGGGTTTTCCCAGGGAGATGCTGTTTGGACTGTACTATATTCTCTCTTCTAATGATCAATCCAAGCTGCAGTTCAAACACCACTTCTACTCCATTCTCTGCAATTCATTCATTATTTCAAAATCCAGGCTTGCCCCCTGGGTTTTGCCAGAGTTGATGCATATTAGACAGTCAGGTCTAGAGTCATCCCTGGTTACTCCTGTTTGTGTTACGCTTGTTGTGAACTCAGCTGATATTTAACCTGTCATCTTAAACAGTCATAAAAGGCCAACAGAAAAAAGAAAAAAAGGAAAAGGATTCAGTGCACTCAGGATCATGTCCAGTCACAAGCTGGGTTAGAACAGGACAGAACAAGTGAAGGGACTGATAAAGGGCACAAGGACCTCAGTTTTGGAAGTGGTTTCGCTTTGCTAAATCAGAAAACTAATACCAAGTACAAGCACTGATTGATTTCTGGGTACATCCCTTTGAGTGCTCAAGGGGTAACAGAATACATGACACCCTTGATAGTCTTTGCAGAAGAAAGGAGTATATTTACTTACCTGAAACTTTTGTTCTTACGCATGCGTATGATCAGATGAACATTGCAGGATCCAAGTGGGAGAGTATTTTGATGGCAAAGAAAAAAAGTAAAGCAGCACCTTTAGTAAATACTAGCACATTACTTTTTTTTTTTAAAGTTAATGGAGGAAGAAATGCCTTTCCATTAGTGCAGTTGCCTAAGACCTCTGTTATTCTATCAGTGACAACCAGTTCCTGTTAATTTTGCCCTGGCTTGGGCATGGACCTGAACTTTTTGGGCTTCTACAGATAATGCTTATGAGCTTAATAACAATTACATGCCTACCGTACATTAAATAAAAGAAATACAATGGAGGAACAATGTCAGAGAAACAATTGAGTCATCTATACTTCAGGGTGAAATCCTAATCTAAGGATTTCAGCAGTAGAGCTAAGCCAGTTGACACATGAACACTTCTAGTGCCACCTCAGGACAAGACTGTGGCATTCTTCCACAGCCTCTATAGTTCCCATGTAAAGATAACATAGACAAAGACTAGGTAAGTGGTTGTGTTGCATTCAGGAGGGCTCTGATTTAGGTCATCAGAGGCCCAGGACTACCACTGTCAGTGTAGATGTCATCTAACTGTTGGCCCTCTCTTGGCTTGCAAAGATCAATTGCAGAAAGAAAACATTACTGCAACCCCAGCTCTAAGTCAGTGATGTTACAAAGGGCTATATCTGGATTTAAGTCTGCCTTGGCTTTTGTAAGGTCACTGATTCTCCCTAAAGAAGCAAAACAACACACAGACTTTGTGTGTGCACAAACACACCCACACAGTAATTAAAAGAATTAACACAGGACTTAGTTCGTGTTGCAAATCAAGATTCTTGTTAAGTGGAAATTTGCCATATGCTCTCCAACACTAGACACAAAGAAGAGCCTTTCTACTAACTTAAACCTCAGTTTGGCTGTAGGATTGGAGTGGAGGTTGCTGTCAATTGGCTTGCTTAGTTTATTCATGTTTGTAACGGGGCTGCATATCAAGGGTATTTGAAAGAAATAATTGGAAACTTTTTATTTCAGGCTGATGAGCATTTATTTTGAGGAGAAAGTAACATGAATATAAAGTAATGCAGAGGTGCCAGTGGGTTTAGTGTAAAGAAAACTTGGAGGTTTATATGTCTTCCTCTTCCCCCCCCCCCCCCCCCCGCCCCTTAAAACAGTCCAATTATGTACCACATAGCAGCAACTGGGCTAACAACAGCCATATGATGGAAGAGCCTGTAATCCGGTTGTGGGTCTAGCTCCATGAGACAGACTCCAAGTAGATGAGTTTTAAATCTCCTTAGAATTAAGAAGGGTTTGGCAACCAAATTAATTGTTTTGGAAAAATCCTGCTTTATGGATCATGAAGAGGATAAAAAAGGAAAAAACATGTCATCTGTACTGGTTAGTCAGATGTTCTTTTGGAGTTACAACGATTTCCTCTCTAATTCCTCTTCTTGTTGACATTCCCCTTAAAAGAATAATGAGGACTATGTTCATTGCCTTAGTGCCACTCATCCCTGTGTACATTACGAAATCTTTGCATTAAGCTACCCAAATGGATTGAGTCGTATTGTAAGGCAGAGAGTGAAAACAATTACACTCAACTGTAAGCTTGCATAAAATCAAAGTATAAACTGATACACTGCAAGTGATAATAACTGCTGGGACGCTGTACAGTAGTTTGTTTGAAAGAAGTGGTGGTGCCCAGACTCAGGAGAGCATGCATCAATCTGGTTTAGTGGGACTGAATTATTTTAGTCTTTGGATTTTTAATATTTATGTGGTTACCCTTTTACCAGTGAGGTTGTGATGCTTTGGAAAAATATGTTATATGTATTATTAATGCCATGTTTAAATAATGGGAGACAATTAAACAATCACTGGGTAATAGTTTCCCAGGTGTATTTCTGTTTTATAGATTTAGTAGACATAGAATGTAGTCTTGCAGAGGCTACATTACTTAATTACCCAATGCTTTTAAAGTATTTTGGTAAAAATAGGTGTGCAAAAAAAGGTATTATTATTTCACAGGTGGCATAAAAGCGGCTTCATTAAGGAGGCTGGTACTAATAGTCCTTTAATACAGAAAGCCAGAAGATGGTTCTTCACATGGTACATTAAACAGCGAAATATGCCAATTTTGACTTGATTTCTATGCTGCTAAACTACCCCACATTCATTTGCTTCAGCTTTAAGCCCTTCCATTCTAGTATTCTCTAGCCACGGTAACAGAATTGCAGCTTGCTTTTCACCTATCTTCTAACAGTTTAACATAGATGTCTGGGTCCAGTCCATTGTTCCAATTGTATATAGTTTAAAAAGCTCTGCAGTATTTTACTCTTTCCATTATATCTTGGCTTCCCTGAGCGCTCTGTTCGCTGCATTTTGCTTGTACTGGCTCTGTTTTCTAAACCCATTTATGGCTTTTTTTTTTCCCTCTGTACACACTTGTTCATTGGGGAGCTTAAATTGACTTCTCTCCATTCTGTTTCCTTAACTAAAACCGCACCATTAAGGTTGATTGAAGTCTTTTGAAAACACTTCATAAAAAATGAAAGGCCATAAGAAATTAGGCTACCAGTGTTTGCAAATACCTGTTTTCAGCCAAATTGATGGGAAGGAATAAGAACTGAAATTTAAAAATGCTACTGATATATATGTGTTTGCTACTTATTTTTATGAGACCAGAAAAAGCATGTGTAAAACATTTTGAGGAATAAAATATTGAGACATTAACAAAATACACAGTGCTGTAGCTTTTTGTTGCAGAAAGCTTTTCCTCCAAAAAAACACCCCCCATCAAGCACAGTTCTGAAGAAGGAACATGGCTGAATGAACAGAAGTATCTGGATTGGTGATTTTAATTTTATTACTGAAAGAATATATATATATTTTTATTCTCAAATATCCCTCTTCAGAGAACACTGAAAACTCTTTCTTTCTCAGAGTAACATTTGAACCATGGAATAATGTATTTATCAGGACTAGGAGGAGCTCTTAAGAAATCGCTTTACAAATGGGAGAAAAAGAAAGGTTAATTAAATCAGTGAAACTTTGTGGCGCCTTTCAGCACAAAAACATCTGTGCAGTGGCTGAGGATATTAAGTATGTTTTACATTATGTACACGTACACTTCATAAACAAAGCAGCCTCATTTCACAACTCGCCCAGCAGAAATAAGGAAAGTCGTTCTGAACAGCATGCTGAATTGTCAGGGAAACTTTTATGGACATATGGAAATGCATCTACTTTAAAAAGAGGAATATCAAGAGGGATTTGCACAAAGTTAAAAGCAAAGCAAGTGCTTTAGAATCAAAAGTGATTACATTGAAAATGGCAGCTTACTTGTCAGAGCAGCTGAGACGGCTCCCTCACCAAGCAAAATCCTAATTGTTCCAGCTGTTTCCAGGCTCTCCTAATACTGCTGCTTATTGTTAAAATATGTAGACCTTAGAAATGTGGAAAGCTCTAAAAGAAAAATTATTTGATTTTAGTTTATTTTTCAGACAATTGCCAACCATTTTTTATTTACAAGATATATTACTTCTATGGCTTTTTTCTCTTTTCAGAAATATAGATATTCATTCTGACAGTCACCTCACTAAGTGGAGACATCTAAAATGCAGAAGACTCTTGGTTTAAAACTTCTGTTAATGGACCAGTAGCAAAAAATTTGCATAGTGTCCATTTTACAGTTTAAATAGACTTAAAAAAGAAATTTAAAAATCTTAACATGGAAAAAAAACAAAACCCAACCACCTAGCCCCCAGATCAAACTTAGGTTTGAATTCCAGATCAAACAAACCTGTAAATGAAAGCTCTTCCCAGACTTTGCCTTTAACATTACGATCCATTTAGGACTTTTGTTCCTTTTTATTTTATAAAAGCAATAGAATAAGCCTGCCAGACCTCAAAGGCGGTAGTATGTGATGGTGTATGTGAACACAAATTGTAGCATACTGTATCACTTCCTTTAAGAATTCTCCCGTTAATGGAGGAAAAGAGCAGCCAGATCAACAAGAAAAGTAGCTAAGTACAAGGAGGTCATGCAGCAGCGCCGAGTTCTGCAGCAGAGGTACAAGGGAACCCTGTCACTTTCCATCCCATTAAACAAGCTATGAGCTATGTGTTGGACTCGCTGGGATTACCAGCAAACCCCTACCAAGCTGTGTGCGAGCTCTTGCTCACATCCTCTATCAATTATTCAGTTCCTTTTATGCAAATAATGTTTCATAGAAGCAATGGAGATCCATAATGGGAAGAAGAGTAACATCCATTTAGAAGAATTAAATGGTAGATGAAAAGTGTGACACTTTGCAGGCGAAAGCTATTGAAATGGTGCAGCACTGGTACTTTTTAAATGGCTGCATGCATGCACAGATGGGGAGACTCAAAGTTGCCTTTGCTTTCTTTTGATGATCAACTTTATACAAAATTAAATAAGAAGGCAACAGACAAAGACTCCTGCATTCACAGTTCTGCCCAGGGGACAGTTGCAGAAGCGAGGCTTCTGTAGCAGATCTGTCTGTGTTCTTCAGGCTCTAAGGTTTCATTTTGTATTTTACAGGGAATGAGTGCAACGAGCCCGGATGCAAATGGTGTTTATAGTAAAGAGAGAGGGCCACTCCTGCATCCTTTTAGGAAGTGAAGCATCCCACTGATGATCAACACTTCTCTGCTGTAGCACCGCTGCAGTTCACTGGGCCAAATTCAGCAGTGGTGTACACAGAGCCAGTCCCATTCCTGTCAGTGGAAGTAAGCCTGCTGCTGAATCAGATTCAACAAAAATGCTCCAAGAAGGCTTTCTTTCTTCTGAGATTCTTCCCACAGAAGAGATTGATAAGTAAACACAGACAATCCTGGGTGCATCCAGCCAAAGAACTGATCATGTCTCTGTTGCGAGCCTTTAAATCCTTGTCTGGGGTTTTACTTGAAGGTTTATCCCTTTTCTCCTCAGCAAACTAATTACAGTCTTCCTGCTGAACTGTCTGTGGGCTGCGTGGTCACTTATGCCTGGGTCTGCACAGACAAGTTTGGGAGTGGTGACATCCCACTAATTCCTCTTCCACTCCACATGTTGTGGTGGAGCTGCTTGTCATGAATGGTCTGGGGCGATGTGGTGAGAAGACCTCTATCATCCTGTGTGCTGCAACATCAATTAGAGAATCTCAAAATAACCTGGAGTTTTATATCAGAAATCCAGCTTTTAAGAAGGCAGAACAGCAGTAGGACTGCAGACTCAAGGCTGCCACCTCTGTCCTGCTGCAGACTCTTTGCCACACTTTGCTAGGGATCCTTGTTGTGTGCAAGGAGTGTGATTCAAAAGCAAACAAACTGTTATTAAATCCTTTAATTAAATTTGGGAGGTAACACCTAAATGCTAAAAAACTTCTCATGGCTGTAATCTGCATTTCCTGGAACTCACATGTATGCTATAGTGCTGTCTTCAGACATGAGGACATCTCTTCTAAAAGCTTTGTAATGTGAGTGCCCTTTATATTTATGGTGCCTTTAACTGTCTTTAATTATACCATTATTTGCAGAGGAATTTTTTTTGCTAAACCAGGAGAGGCTGAATGGAGTGCAGTTAGCTCCCAGACAGAAATATGCTTCCATTATAAAATTCTACACTTAAAAAAGCCCTGGCAATGGACAAAGGTGGAATTTAAAATCCCTGAAAGAGGTGGAAATTTGGAAGACTGTTATGTCCAAGCACAGATAAATTCAGAGAAATAAAGAGAAGCAAAGCTCAAAGGGGTACATGACTGTTTCTAATTTCATGTTCTCCACATTGTGCTTTTACAGCCTACAGAAATGAGACCTAACAGGCTGGCAGAGCAATGCTCTCTGTCTCAGGTGGAGGTAGAACGCAACAGAAGCTCCAAGGCCCTTAGGGAACTACAGCTCCTTTAAGGCACAGGGTATTTCTACTCAGGATTATACAAGGAGTGCTCTGTAGGGTTTAAGATTATGCAGAGAGCACAAGAGCAACGAGCTGCACTGAGCAGTCTGCAGAGCGCTGTCTGAGCTCAGTTGCATCCCTTTCCATTCCCCTTACCCCTAATTAAGGTCAGGTATAAAGTCTTGATGTAATTTTACCTAGTTACCTGTGGAGGCCTGGGACTGACCTTGCACAGAGATCAATCAGTTAGGGGCTATCTTCAGTTTTGTATTGTTCCTCTGCCTACATCAGCTACAAGAGCTTCTCCCTCCTTTGGGCTCACCTTAGGGGTACAAAGTATTTTCCCTGACACTACTGTGTCCTTGTTCAGGTCCGTTTAGCTCTCCTGCAATGAACAATCCTGACTCCTAGCAGGTGACAGCCAGGCAGCGACCTTTAGCTGCAGTGTTGCCTGTACAAAACCCAAACCAGTCACACTCAGACCCACTTCAAGATGTCAGGGCTCCAAATCAATCAGAAAGCAAAACAGATCTGACCCAAAGGCTGTGCTGCTCTCACAGACACCCGTTGAGCTCTGCAACACTGCAAGTGGTCTTTCCTTGCCTTGACGTTTCAAGAATGGGATTTAAAGCTTTGACTGATTCTGGTGCAAACCTGCCACAACCCAGCTGAAGTGAGGGGAAGTCTCTCTTACCCTGCATACTCATGACATGGTAGCCCTGATGTAGAAAATCAGCAGTACAACAAAGACCTCTCGTGGCTGTCTGGCAAACCGCACACAAGACAAAGGCAGAACGGGGATCTGACCACACCGGGTCTGGTAACACTTCACACTCACTGCCTGCCATCTGCTTCTCAGTAGAGTTAATACTGGCCCCTCTTTCAAAGCACCTAGGAGAAAAAAACCCAAGTGAGTGCAATAGTCTCTAAATTGTAAAAAATAAAGGATACAATGCACAGAAATTTGATGATGGCTTCCAAATCAAGAGTAAAAACTCAAATTAGTAAATAAAAAACCCTAAATAACTCCAGTAGTAATTTAATTGGACCTGATAGGTGAAGTGAATGCTATGAGAAGTTTATCAAGTCTGGAAATAAGCTGTTATATTAGAGGCAGCACTCTGAAGTCTTCTAAGACCTTACCATGTTATTATGAAATTAAAGTTATCAACCTTTACTTTTAAAATACTATTATTATTATTATTATTAGGTAATATTATTAGAAGTTAGCAGATAAATAGCATGTTTATAGTTTCGTATACCAGTATAATTTAATAACCTTTATAATAATCTCGTGCATATGTATAGCATATATATAATCCTATATACCCCAAACCCCATTAAAAAAAACATGAAAAGGAAAATGTATTTTTGGAAACAGATAGAATAATAAAGCCAATAATTACACTGAGATGTAGTTTCATTGCTTCCCTTGTGTCCGTTCACACACATATATATGAGAAAGGCTCTATAGGTACAGCAAGTGCATCGTGTATAACAGTGACAGTTTTTGTGATTACCTGAACTGTGTTTCTGACCAAAATCTTGCCCAGTAAATTTACCAGCATAAAACCTTGCTCCATATGCACCACTTCCTCACTTTTGCATGAAAATTAAATATACTATAATCCATGATATCTTCCTAGTTCTGTAATAGTAAAGAGTAAGTCGTTCAGATCATGAAGGTCTCGGAAAAAAGAAATACCCACTATGTAGGACAGGTGGAAAGATCAGATCCTGCCCTCCATTTTTTCCAGGGAAAATCTGAAGAAATGAGATTAAATTCAGATTTCTTTTCAACCAAAGTCTGAGATTTGAATCCCTGTTAATACCAGGGTGAGTGAAAATGGAAGAAGTCAAAGGGATCTCTTAGGGTCCCACAGGATTCAGATATTCTGCATGGTTGCTTCACTGAATTAGACAATTTCATTAAGTAATTGATATTTTGTGTCATTCATTATACATTCACAATCACCATATTAAAATGAAAGTACAAATTGCCAACTTCTCCCTTTGGTAGCACCACTTAAGTCTGTGGAACAATCCTCATGAAGACTTTCCCCCCAGAATTTCTCTCATTTTCACAGTTGTTTTGACTCTTATGGATGATCTTGGAGAGGCTAGAAAGAATTCCAAGTCAGACCACAGAGACTTTATTTGAAAAAAACCCAACACACACTGATTTAGAGAAGCAATAATCATGATACACATTTAATACATTAATTACATGATATTGCTCATTCATTGCCCCCCACTAAGGGGATGGGGAGGAGAATAGAAAAAATAGAAGAAAATCTCATGGGTTGAGATAAAGACAGCTTAATAGGATAGCAAAGGAAGAGAATAGTAATAACAACAAGAGTACAAGTGATGCACAAATGCAATTACTCACCACATGCAAAAGAAAAGTAAGAAAACAGTTTCTGAGCAGTGATCCCAACTTGCAGTCATCTTCCCTTGTTATATCTGGAGCACTATACTCCATGGAAGGACTATCCCTCAGGCCAGCCTGGGCTCGCTGTCCTGGCTGTGCTCTCCCAGCTTCATGTGCATCTGGCAGGGTGTGGGATGTTGAGAAGTCCTTGACTTAGTGTAGACACTGCAACTACCCAGCAACAACTGAAACCATCAGTGTGTTATTCTCATACTAAATCCAAAACAGAACACTGTAACAGCTACTAGAACGAAAATTAAGCCAAAACCAGGGCACTGCCACTAATACAGGCAAGTCAAAGTTTCACCATGTACTTCAGTAGATCCCTCTAAAGCACTTCCATAACTGTTTTTGTTTTGTGAAGAGATTATTTACAAAGAAGACAGAATACTGAAATTCCTTGGGATCAGATCTGCAAACATACCTATGTATGCTCTGTTAGCCCTGAAAGGCCTGAATAATTTACTAGTTTTAATCCCAGTGAAAGTCAATTACCATGTTCTCCATACTAAACAGGTGATTCACAAATGGCAATCAGAGAAATATGCCTTTAGTGGTTCATAAACATAGAATCACAGACTAGTTTGGGTTGGAAGGAACCTGAAGTCTCACCTAATCCCACCCCTGCTATGGAGAGGGACATCCTCAACTAGACCAGGGTGCCCAAAGCCCTGTCCAACCTGACCCTGAACCATGCCAGGGATCCAAGGGCAGCCACAACTTCTCTGGGCACCCTATGCCAAGGCCTCACCACCCTCACAGTGAAGAATTTTTTCCTTATGCCTAGTCTAAATCTACCATCTTTCAGTTTAAAGCCATTCCCCCTTGTCTGATCACTCCACGCCCTCATGAACAGTCAGTCCCTCTCCAGCTTTCAATCCTCTTGCAGGTTTTAACTCCAATCTAACTTGTTGATTTCTCTGTATAAGGAAAAAGTTTTTAACCCTGTTCCAGTAGTCATAACATGAGAAGCTAATACTATGGAGCATGTGTCCCAGAACATGACCTGAAAGAACCTATAGGATAATAATGTATTATCTTATTATCACTCTCATCTGCCAGCAGCTGATGGATGGAGTGACCGCCTACTGCTTTGTGCTGCCAGATGATAAAAAGCCAACACTCTTAAAAACAAAGGTGTTTTCATTTGAGTGCAAGTGAAATTTCCATTTGAGTATTTTCTGTAGAATTTGCCTTCTATGGAAAGATAATTTATAACATATAAAACTGAACAAAATTAATCTTGACAGATCTTAGTATTCAGAAGGGCGAACAAGCGTGATGTTCTGTTTTAAGCAGGGGACTGTAGTGGAGACTTCAGTGGTAAAGTGAAGTTGTTTTGCACATTAAGCAAGGATTCAGACTCCCCCTTTTGTACATTAAATAGCATGCTACCAGCTCTCTAGTAGAATGGGACAATTTAAGCAAATCCATTTGTTTGTTTATGAAATAAAATGAGGTGAAATGTTATCTTTTAAGAGCTTTGCCTTCCTGTGTTGGCTTGTTTCCCCTCTGGATCACACACAGAATCACAGAAAGATACGGCTTAGCAGGGACCTCTGGAGATCATAGAATTGTAGGGGTTGGAAGGGACCTCGAGAGATCATGGGGTCCAACCCCCCTGCCAAAGCAGCTCCCCAGCTCATACTGCACAGATAGGCGTCCAGATGGGTCTTGAATATCTCCAGAGAAGGAGACTCCACCACCTCCCTGGGCAGCCTGTCCCAGGGCTCTGGCACCCTCACTGGGAAAAAGTTCCTCCGCATGTTGGTGCGGAACTTCCTGTGCTCCAATTTGCAGCCATTGCCCCTTGTCCTGTCCCCACAGACACTGAAAAGGGGCTGGCTGATTCCCCCTGCATCCCCTGCTTAAGATAATTATAGACATTAATTAGGTCCCCCCTTAGTCTTCTCTTCTCAAGGCTGAAGAGTCCCAACTTACTCAGACTGTCCTCATAGGGGAGATGCTCCAGGCCCCTAATCATCTTTGTAGCCCTTCATCTGGTCCAACCCCTTGCCAGAGCAGGTTGCACAGGACAGCATCCAGGCAGGTTTTGAATATCTCCAGAGATGGAGACCCCAACCTCTCTAGGCAGCCTGTCCCAGTGCTCTGCCATCCTTGCACACTTTCAAAGGAAATATACATATATATATATTATAAGCACCTGAATTAATTAGTTGGCAATAAATTCAAGTTACTAATTAAGATTGGAACACAAATGTTATGATTAACTAGGTCATATACAAACCAAGGACAAAAAAAATCAGATAACTGTCTTAATATGCATCTGTCCTGTGGCCAAACATTAAGCTGATGCTGTGGTCCCCAGGGCTCATTTTCATACAATTCCACATGTTGCAGTGGCTCACTAGTGTAATAGAGTCAATTGAATGAATGTTAGCTGCCCTAAGAAATGCCATGGCTCTACGGTACCTTGAATATCTATAGAACAAAGAACAGCAAGCTGACTGTGGGCACTGACAGAGCCAAAAGACCTGAAGCAACCTTAAAACATTTTGGACTCAGGAAACAAGGATCTTCCTTTCTATGCAGATACACCATCCAAGTTGAACTTACATTACCATATAAACTATTTGGCTACAAAGGTTAAGGAAGAAATGTGTGAATTCATAAGTTTTCTGGTGACTGAATGCAACTATAAATTTAGCTTAAATGAGTACAGCAGTCTTCCTGCTTTGATGTATCAGTGTATCTTCCTTGAAGTTAAAAAAAGGTACCGATAAGAGACAGAGCCTGTAAATAGAAATAATGAAAACTATTGCATAGCAGCATTGTTGTTTCATTTTTACTTTAGGATTGTGTGCAGATTTTATCATTATTTACAAAGTAAAAGTAGATATTAATATGTAAATATCAGTAACTGTAGAATGTTAAAAAGATACTAAAAATGTAGTAAAAGTTAAGAAATATAGGGAAGATAATACTTCAAAGAAATATAATCACAGTAAGGTAAGGGTTAGGCTGTTAAGACACCTGCATAACTTTAACTCTGCCTGAAGAGATGCCATGAGTGGAAAGTTAAACAAAGGTCTGATTTGTCCTAAAATATCACTTCATCTAAGCTGGGCTGATGTGAATAATCAGAGGTAAATATAAACACACACACACACACGTATATATATATATATATATATATTTACTATCTGGGTGACTTTGTGGTGTTCTAATTTTAGCATGTTGGCTTTAACAAAAGGTAAAACTAAATTTGAAATACCTAGAGACTGTGCATAGTTTTGTAATGTTACAACAGGCTGAGCAAAGTAGGAAACAAAGAACACTTGGAATGTGTGGAAATGCAAACATAGGTACTGACAGGATGCTTGCTACAGCATCTTATCTGCATTATTTAAAAATACATGGGTTTTTTGAATGTGTGAGGATCAATCTACAACATGGGGAAGAAGTCATACACGTTGCTTTAAGCAAGAAAAGCCCACTTTTTAAGTAAAAGAGAAGTACCTGTAAAAGGATGCTGAGCAGGACACAGTGACCTTAGAATCCAGCCCTGTGAAGAAGCCAGCTGACATCAGGGCAAGGGGGAGATTTAGTTCTGTATAAATCAGTCAAGCTGAGTAACATCACTTCCTCTGTCCAATGCTTTCTAACCTGTAACATCTGAGCCTGCACGGCACCACTTGCTTTAAATAAGGTTTATTTAAACTCCCTTCTGGAGGTTTGGTGGCATGAGTCACCAAAATGAGATGTTCCTTTGGAAACTCCTCCTGTCACCTTTGTGCATGTGTAAGTACCAATTGAAGATGGTTGGGGAGAAACATCTTGGGTAACAAGTCCTTAATTAGGTCTCTCTTTCACTGGCAAATACGACCTACAGCTTTTAAACACATTTTTCTAGCAATGAAAAATCATGGCTAATATCATGGTGTATAGGTACAATAACAATATATGAAATATGCCTAAGGAAAATGCTTGTTTGGGACTAATCCTACACAAAAATCTGCTCTGCATACTCATCCCAGAAAAAAATGGGACTCACTCCCATTCCAGACCTAACTGGCTGACACAACTGATTTTGAGGGAATTCCTTCAGGTAGTAAATACTTGTATCAAGGTGGAAATGTAAACATCCTAGTGCCAGACCTGTTCACTTCCCTGCTGTAGAGAAACTTTTATAGAATCAGAGGATTATAGAATGATTTTGGTTGGAAAAGATCTTCAAGATCGAGTCCAACCATCTCTCCAGCCCTATGAGGTCCAACACTAAACCATGTGACGAAGTGCAACATCTACTCTTCAACACCTTCAGGGATGGTGACTTCCCTGGGGAGTTCGTTCCAATCAAACTTCCTCTGATACACTTCAGGCCATTTCCTTTCTCCTGTCACCAGCTACCAGGGAGAAGAGACCAACCCCACCTCACTACAACTTATGTAGTGAGAGTAATGAGGTCTCCCCTCAGTCTCCTTTTCTCCAGATCCCAGCTCACTCAACTGCTCCTCATAAGATTTGTCTTCCAAATCCTTCACCAGCCTTGTAGCCTTTCTCTGGACACACTCAAGCATCTCAATGTCCTTGTAGTGTGGGGCCCAAAACCGAACACAGTACTCCAGGGGCAGCCTTACCAGTGCTGAGTACAGGGGAAGGATCACTTCTCTGCTTCTGCTGGCCTCACTCTTGCTGATGCAGACCAGGATGCCATTGGCCTTCTTGGTCAATCATTTGATGCAATAAAAAATGTTGTTGGAGCATTGAACCACACACTGGCTCATGGGAGTCAGTTACAGCAAGATGCTGCTGTTTGTATCACAATTATTAGATATATTTGGCAATAGTAACAGCTTTGGCTTGGCATTTCTGCTTCCATACTTAGTATTTTTAATTATTAAACAAAACTAGACTTTATGCAACAGAAATGAAACAAAGGAAGTCTTGAGTTAGTGATTGAGCAGGATTGAGCTTGGACTGGGGAGATAGCAACTTATTTCTGTTAAACAGCTGTCTCCATTCCAAAGTATAGTTTAATTAAAAACATTTAAATTGTTGTCTAGGTGTTTTCTTAGATACCTTGCAAGTTTTATCACCAGAAAGTGAGTAAAAACAGTTTGAGTCGCTCTGGAAACAGAGGTAAAGAAAACAACATCAGCATTTAAAGAAAGAAAAGCAGTGTTTGAAGAGAAGTGCTTTTGGCTGCACCCCTGTAAGAAAGGAAAGAAGCAGCAGCAGTGTTTAGGGCTGGTGAGAGCCTCACCTGCATGGGGTTTCTGTCTTGTACTGATGCAGCTGGCTGGTTCAAGAAGTAGCAGTGTGATGCGCCAAACGGTTTAGAAGATCAGTTGCTGCTCCTTTGGCTTGCCTCAGAGCTCTTTCTGCATGGATGCTTCAAAGGTTGTTTGTTCTAATTCCTGGGTTCTTAGACTTGCCTGTAACACAAAATGCACAAGGGTGTGCTCCCTGCCAATCACTCAGCACAGCTCTTCCTAATTAGCATCACCAGAACAATTTTACATCATTTCCTTTCAGTTCCTAGCATAGTTAAAACTTTAATTTACAGAATGAAATTGGTTAATAAAAATAATTTAAAAAAAACACCCAAAAAACAACAATAAAGCTTTTGAAAGCATCAAAAGACTAGTTCTATCAGTGATGCAGAGTGAATCTGAAGGCCCATCCTAGGCTGAAGAACTGACAAATATATGTATTCCCTCAGAAAATACATTTCCCAGCTCTGGGAAGATTGTGAGAAACTTACAGACTTGCAAGATACCCAGGAAAGATTAAAATGTCCTTGTTAAAGTGCTTTATATGGACATATAATACGAAGAAGTGCAACTATGTTAAGTATCCAGGAATATGTAATCTTATTTGTTTATGGTTATGTTCATTTGACTTAGCCAAATAAATGGCTAATGTTTTCATTCAGATTCCCATTTGTTATTCTGAGAAGATTACATTTTCTAAAGTTTGCTGGCACTGTGGGAAATCCAGAGTCCTTTGGCAAGTTTGCAACTGGGAAACTCTTCATAAGAAAAGGAAAACCAAAAATAAAGGTAATGTCTTGGTTATTAGGATATAAATGTCTTTTTGGTCCAGCAGTAATATAAATAGCAGTGATCAACTTTTTGTGAGTAAAGAACTGTAGGATCAGCTCTTCAAATAAAAGAAAAAACAACCACAAAACCCACCCAAAAAGGTACTAGTAGCTACAAAACTCAAATGCTTGAAACAAAGTTGTAACTACTTGAAGCTACTGTAATGCACTGAAGCTGTTTTTACCAAGAAAGATGGAAACTGATGCATTTTCAAATGTCAACCTGTTAGAATGGCTGGCTGGCTAGAGGCTGGTAAAAATTCAGGTTTGGAAGAACCTTTATTTAATTAAAAATACTTCGTAGTTCTTCAGTCTCACTTTGTGACCACCACTTCTTGCCGCAACTGACTGAAGGCTGTGTGCCAGCAGTGCTGATTTGTTAATTTTGTTCAAGTTGGGTACAGTACAATGACAGTGGTGATTGATTGCCTCCTGTAAATCATCTCTAATTCAGCAGCGACAATGTTTAAAGAGATTTAATCAATAGCATGAAAAAAGAAAATATTATTATGTACAGAGTGTTCTGGTGTCTACCTAAACCAGTCCTAAATAAAGCACTAGCCTGCTTTCTGCTGGGAAAATCTCTTTTGAAGCTTAAGATCAAAAGCACTTTTTAAGCTTAAATACCACCATACGGTTTCAATTCTTGCTTTCTAACAAGCACTTTAAAAACCACAACTAAAATGCAACTGACAAACTTGAAAAATCTTTTGTGTTGTTCCACTTGAATGATCTAATGAGAAAATGGCTCAGTTCTGTTGTAGCTAATGAGGTATAACATCTTCACTGAACCTGAATATAAAACAGAGATTTCTCTAAAGATATAGCCTTAACATGCTTCTATTGCTTTACTCGTTCTGCCATGTTTTCATTTAAGTGATGTCCAATGAATAAAAGCACAGGTCAGTTTTGAAATAAAACATTTACACATGAAATTACTCAATGCAGAAGTGCTTTGAACTCTGTATACAAGCATTGTGGCTTCAAGTGGGAAAATGTGTTTCGGGAACTTACTAAAGTCCTGAGCTTGCAAACAGAGATATTAATGTAGCCAGACAGAGATCTGTGATAACACATTTTTGACAGATGAAGTTCTGAGACAGAACCCAAGTGTACATGGATTTTAACATATCTGGTTTCAGCAGTGACCTGCTACTGATGTGAAGCCAGATTTGGCAAAACAGTGAGAGTACCACTAAAATCAGTATCAGATAACAGCATTTATTCTGATAGTACCTAGAAGCTAATATCCTGTTAAAGGGCTTTGGTTATACAGTAAAATATTTGTGCCAAGAAATTTGCACAAGGATACAGTAATGTTATACTCTATAGGAGTGGGAAGCACAAGATAACAGCAAAGGGTTCAATTCAGTGCATCAAGTAGTATTTGCAGCTCAGCAACAGTTTAGATGTGGTTGGGCATGGTGACAGCATTGTTACAATAAAAAATTTAAGGAGGCAATTGGAGTAGAACAACCTTGTGGTGTAGGTGTCTACTAGTAGTGCTTCTTATCCATAAAACAGAGAGGTTTGAGGAAAAGCTGGATGGGTTGATGAGGATGGAGAATAAAACCGAGTATAAGGATGCTTCTCCTCATCCTTAACACCTTTCTGATATGTAAAAGAACCATTTCTGTGCTCCAAAAATATGAAACAGAGACATGAAGAAAGAATTGACTTGCACAACACAAGTGAGAACAGAGTCTAGATCTCCTCTTTACTCTATTGATCCTTCTGGGGAAACCGATGGGTAAAACGCAATCATTTGAGCCGGAAGGAAAGAATTCTGTTCATCAAACAAATCTCCAGAGAAGTTTCATGCTGTGATACAGAAAACACAGGTCTGCTGTGGGACAACAAACTCTTTCAGTGAGTGAGGTCTTAGTGATAAACAGAACCACAGAGACAATGAACCTTCTGTTCCTAGCAGACACGTGCTGGGGTAGCCTCCTCTCTGACTCCTTGCTGTTGTTATTGTTATTCTTGTATTTAGGAAACCTAACAGTGAATCCTACTAAACCTCTGTTCCAGTGAATTTATACTGTAAAATGAGATGAAGCACACCCAATGAATGCAGACAGACTGACAGATGGGTGAGCACAAGAAAATAATGAGCAATAAAATTGGTCAGTGTGACAGACAATGGTCACAGCAGATGCCCAACTGTTGCGAAGCATTCGTTTGGTTTCGTAGTCAGTGAGAATTTCAGGGCAAGATCTGAGGGAAAACAACAAAATGCCTTGTGCAGGGACTCCCTTCCCAACAAAAGGAGCAACAAAGGTAGAAACATGACAGTCAAAAAGGGCTGTTGATGACCAGCAACAGCGGTGAGCTCGTGGTATGCAATTGCATCTCAAGGCATTGAGACATGACTTCACTCTCAACAAAACTCCTGGGGATAGACAAGACAGAATGACAGCATTGGAAACAAGTGCTTTGATGAGGAGGAACACTGAGAGTTGATACAAAGCAACAGGCTTACAGGGAAAGCAATAAGTGACGAATATTATCTGTGTTAGAGTATTTACAGTGGATACAGATTGTATCTTTCAAGAAAAGACAATATGATATTGCATTATCAAATTATAGTTGAAAATAATTATGAAGGTAACTATAAGAAAAAAGAGAAACTGGAATTAGGAGTGTCAAAAATCCCAATTATCAAGAAAAGATGGACAGAAAAGTTATAATGGTGAATATTGCACTTTGAAATCACAGAGTAAAACACTGCCTCAGCATGGCTGTGACGCTGCGTTATGTGGTAAAATTAGGAGGTGAGGGAATTAAGTTCCTCTCAAATTTTTTGTAAAAAATTATCAGACACAGATATTCTGTGAAAGTCTGGGTACTTCTGATCCTTCTGGTCGTGTTCCACATAGACATACTTCCATGACACTAGTAGTGCCTCTGCTTAAGCTATGTGTGAGGATTCGGTTCATCAAATGTGCAGCTGCAGATTTAATTTCATGCCATGACCTCATTCTACCTGCAGTCTAGGTACTAGCTATGTAGGTGCACAGGAGTATGAACTGGGGGTGAACCCTGCTGGGAAAAAAGAGTGGACCTGCTGCAACATGGAACTTCAAAGTATGAATTACTATTGTTCACATTTCTGAACAATAAAGTCTATGGTGTCAGCTGTATCTGTAGATAAATGAGCCCAAGATTCTTATGGGTCTTTTATAGTTTTTATATGTTTGGTTTGTATTGCAATTGCCTATCACAGGTGCCTCAACAGAGATATCACAACACCCAAACAGACGGCATCTTCCTGGCAGGACTTTGGAAAGAACACATTATAGGTTCTCACATATTAAATTCTGTGGTGAGGAAAGGAGCAGATAGTTTGTCATTTATTTTTCCTGACTTTACAGAACCTAAGGTTGCTTCAGAGAGTCTACCTAGAAGGAAGAAAAATCCCCTTTAGTGCTATGATAACCACATTAGCCACGCTTTATAGATGACATGAGTATTATCCTTGGAGTTTAAATAACTTTTGCTTTACTTGATCTGGGGGGCTGGTACTCTGCTCTCATCCTCGCTTCTGCATTCACTGGCAGTCAAAACACAGGCAGTGAGCAGTAGTTCTTCTTCAGAGAATACTGTGCAAAAAAACCTCCACAAATTAACCCAGAAATGGGGTCCTCGTCCAAGAAGTCAATCTGGTACTACCATGGCTACACTGGTGAATGTCTGAACCAAGTCTTACACCAGTGCTACTTGCTGAGAATTACAGAATCGTAGGGGTTGGAAGGGACCTCAAGAGCTCATGGGGTCCAACACCCCTGCCAAAGCAGCTCCCCAGCTCATACTGCACAGATAGGCGTCCAGATGGGTCTTGAATATCTCCAGAGAAGAAGACTCCACCACCTCCCTGGGCAGCCTGTCCCAGGGCTCCCTCACCCTCACTGGGAAAAAGTTCCTCCCCATGTTGGTGTGGAACTTCCTGTGCTCCAATTTGCAGCCATTGCCCCTTGTCCTGTCTCCATAGATTACTGAAAAGGGGCTGGCCAATTCCCCCTGCACCCCATACTTAAGATATTTATAAACATTAATTAGGTCCCCCCCTCAGTCTTCTTTTCTCTAGACTGAACAGTCCCAGCTCACTCAGCCTCTCCTCATAGGATAGATGTTCCAGGCCCTTAATCATCTTCGTAGCCCTTCTCTGGACTCTCTCAAGGAGGTCCTTGTCCTTTTTATACCAGGGAGAAACAGAATCCAAACTGTGCAGAAATTACCACATACCTTTGAGCAACATTTTTCAATCTCAAGTGCCCGTGAGTAACTGACACTTTCTACTGACACAGTGGCCTGTTGTGGGCAAGTTCATTTCTTCTCCATCAAACCAGCCCAAAGCACAGCAGCTTCTTGTGGCCCTCAGGACGCCTGAGGATTCGAGTGCCCTGTGTGCCCTGCAGAGATACAATGAGGATAATGGTAGAAATTTTTTTCTATTTTAATATACAGTGTTATTAAAAATGACAAGCAATGAGGTATCTGAAGTGCAGGCCATAGTGGTGGGCACTAACTGATGCTTAGTGATACACCATGATGTACTTAATACTACATTGCACAGGAGAGAGCTGATCCTACCACCTCGATCCCTTTCTTAAGACAGCCTAGGCCTGCAGTTCTAAAGAAGGAAACCCTGGAACAGCAATTTTCCAGAGGAATTTGGTTTGCTTTTCCTTGTAAAGAGTGTGACTGTTCTTGCCATTACTGGGTAACATTCAGTTTGCTTGACATTCTCCTGCCATTTCATCATCCATTTCATGAGCCAGTTTATTTCCCACTATGTATAACCCTTTGAAAGTTGGTTTTAAACATAAGTGCAAAAATATTCCTTTGAGTCAACCACTAAAAACAGAGTGCATGACTACACCATATGGACTGCTGCTCCAACATGGCCCTGCCTTCTCTCTTTGCTGTGCTTCTTGCTGTTCCTTTAGACCACAACTTACTTTTTTATGGTAAAAGGAAGTTAAAGGATATTTACTCCTTGGATTTTGCACCAAATATTCAAGGGTCTATTTATGAAAACATGCCCCATGAACTATTTTTTCAACTGAAATTTAGATAGCCACATTTTCCCTCAAAACGAACAATGAACAATTTACTTTTGTTTCCTTTTATGTTTGATGCTACTTGAAACCTTATGTTTAACAGAAAAGCCTCTTCTACTGTGTGATAGCATTAGCTGTCTTCTATCCCATAGCTGTGTATACATAAAATCAGAAAGGCCAGCATCTTCTTTACTGTGCTCTAAGAGTTTGTTCCCAAGGATAAAAAAAGCAAACCAACAGCACTACACTGAAAAAGGCAGCATATCTGGAAATAAAGAAACCTGAAATTTCCCTTCAGGACGTTTTCAAGGAGTGATGTGCAAAACAACAACAAAGAATGCTATTGAGCCATTTTTACAATAAAATCAAGTATTTCAGAAATCCTTTAACATTCTTTGATCTTTCTTCACAGATCTGACCTGCTTTGCAATATTGAAAGGACAGCCCATCACTGCAGTATACTCATGCAAACACATACATTTTAAATTTATCTTGCATCACTATGAAGAACAGTATGCAGAAGAATGAGTGCCTTCTGCTCCCAGTGTGGCACTGAGACAGGCACAATGAGGTGATGTGACCATCATGCATACTATGAAGCTTTCAGCCTTAAAACAACAATAGAAGATACTTAGGAATGACCAGGTTATGGAGAAACTCTTAATAATTTTAATAATTATGAAGAGTAAATATTCAGTGTCTAAAATGAAATACATATCTAGTGCAAATGTATATACACTTTCTGGCTTGCCATGTTTTGAGAGTACCTTAAGACTGGGAATAACCTGAAGTTAGTTCAGATGATTCCTGTCCCAAAGTTTAAAACTACATCATATATCAGAGTTCTCAAAAATCGTGCAACCGGTATGTGTTATATATATTTGGGAAAAAACCAGTAATTTTACTCAGGCAAATCCATAGAAGAAAATTGGAATGTTGTCTGAAAACAATCCATCATATTTAGCCCACTGAATCTACAGCATTAACAGAAACTCTTAATTGCTGTACTTAAATTGTGAGTCCAGAAACCGTTTATGTGATTTTACTGAATGTTGTAAGCTGCTCAGTTCTTGTATTTGGTTTTGCTGCAGAGGAAGAGTTGAAAGACCATTCTGTCTAGCTAGGAAACCTTGTGAAATCCTTTTAATGCAGTTATAGTCCAATACCAACTCCAGAGGAAACTGGAAACCTTCAAGTCCTTCAATTTGGCTGATGTAGTTTCCTAATGCGGCGATAGTAAATACTCATTATCATCTTTAATGGATTTGGATTGCTTTCAAGCAAAAGATGCTCATCAACCTCCTGAATCACTTGTATGCTGCTTTGGACCATTTCAGTGACAGTGGAAGACAGGATCCAGTGTGTTTGATTTCATCTACCCAGCATCTCTATTTAAAGCAAAATATCTTCCTTAATGAAATCTGAGCATCTTGAGGATCAAGACTCAGGTCAAACATTATTGTCAGTGTTGCTTATAGTGAGGAGGAAAGTTCCTCAGTGTGGAACTTGCTGCTGGCCATCAACTGACCAATGTATCTTCCACCTGCTGGTACCTTGCTCTGCCCTCGTAGGAGACAGGTGAGGCACAGCGGTGCAGTATGGAAGAATTTAGTGAGCTGATATCTGAAATATCTTGGAGTCAGGGCAAGAATTAAAGTTAGAGTAGCATCCTTATTGGACTGAAGACCACAGAAATCTGTTCCCTACAAATCCAAGGCACAGAGTGAAGACTGGACGTAAGGTGAGTGTTGTAAAATGCTTGAGTGTATGTACAGAAAAGCTGCTACCATCCACCCTGCAAAACAAGAATTTTCAAGGGTTTTAGCCTGCTAGTAAGAGCTGGGCCATGTTAATAATTCCATTACAGTCCAGATGAAAATCTCCCAAACTCTGCATCATCAAAGGTAGGCTTTCTCCAAATTCTGCATCCTAATAAAGCAAACAAGAGTTTATGCCATGATTTCCTTGGACAAAAGAACCTCAACATTCCCCCACCTCCCCAGTAGTATTATGAAGAGTATATACAGGTTTTTGTGAGAATTACACCTGATTCCATATGATTTAAAAAAAATCTGATAAATAAAGAGCTAAATCTACTACTTGGAAATGGAAATACTACATATATACAATACACTTCCACTGTGGAAGTTAGGTCAAGTATTCTGGATCAAGACCATGAAAATCAAACAGATAAATAAGCCCTCTCCTCTGCTCAGAGAAGTCTGAGACATGAAAACAGCTGTAGCCCACTGTTTAATTTAGTAAAAATACTTAGGGCAACCGTTGTGTGTACTCTCAAAATAGTTGAATGACCACAGGGCAAAAAGATGTACTGTCCCACTAATTTGCTTTTCAAAGCTTCATCTCTGTTACATCTGACCTGTAATTAGGGAGCATGAGCTAATAGAGTTCTAATTTTAGTTTTGCTTCTTCCTTACAACCTAGTTAACAAAACAATGTGCTATGCAACCTGAAGTTCCATAAAACCACTAAATATTTGTGAAGATGTAGTGGACATGACTTGGTTACATTCATACATCATGAACAAAATAATACTCAAGCTGTATGTTAATATGTAATATTAATTTGTGTTAAGATCTATAAATATGTATTGTGCATGTATTGTGCTTTCCATAGGCTTATCTCACAAGACTACATAAAATTAAGAGCAAATTCAACTTCTGGAGGAAGTGTCAAGAGGATCTGAGAAGATTTAACAGCATTTTTGTTCCTAGATTGTCTCACAATTGAGGAAGAAGGCAGCAGTCATCAAAGTGACAGTATCCACTTAGTGAGAAATTAAAAGCAGTCGTAAGTAACAGAAAAATAAATGAACAGTAAGAAGTAAAAACATAAAAGAAAATTATGAAAAGAGCAAATGCACATAAGGGGACAGTGACAGACAGTTTGAAAGTGTATCAATAACAAAGGTATCTCAGCAATGTTCCAGTATCATTACTAACTGAAGAAGGTAGAAGCATTGATAAACCTGAAATGAAGCATCGTTGTTTACTAAATACTTATGTGGTGCATTTGTAGGGAAAAAAGGGTTCTATGCTATTCACATCATACAGTAATTATGAAATAATTTCCATTCCAGTAAGGAAAAAAAGGGTTGTAAAGTTGCAGCTACTGAATCTGACGTGTTTAAATCAGTGGCCCTGAGTATGTCACACTCATAAAAGCTGTCTGAGAACCATCATAGAATGTTTATGTTGACTTGCCCTAAGTTTGGGAATATCAGCCAAGGTTCAGTACCCTGCAAGAAAGCTAAAACTTGTTATTATTTTAAAAGGGAAAAGGGAGGAAGCTGGAAGGCATTGGTGAAAAAAATAAATCCTTCTCATCAACAAAAGGGGGATTTCTACAGTTACTGAGCAATTATTTCAAGTTCTTTTTGAGCCACCATTCTGTGCAAATGTTCATCTCTTATGAAGAAACATATAAACAAAATGAGCTCAGAAATTTGTCAGACTAGAACGGAAGCCCAGACAACCCATAAGCCATGTGTGCTTCTGCCAATGTCACTCCCCTCATCAATCTGAAAGCAAATTCATGTTTTGTGGCATCCAGCAGGGAGCAACACGCAATTCAGTATATAAATTTTAGGTGAAGCCATGAAGCCGTGAAGCCATCCATCCAGCCATTCTATTAGGTGAAATCACACAGATTCTATACCTTTCTTACTGCAAATGTGGCCAGCTAAAAAACTGCTAATTGGTTACCACACTGTTCACACCATATTGATTGGTTAGTAATTATAACGAGTTCTGATAAACCTATCTTATAGCTAAATATTCTTAGTTTACCTTTAATACCTAAAAGCATCCTCACACCTGCTGTTTTGACCATCGTGTTACGGTTGGTTCCTGACATGTTCTGTTACTCCCAAATACCTTCCCATAACTGCTTCTTGGTTTAGGGCAGTCTGTACCCCTATCAGCAAGGCCGCTGTGTTTTGAGAATGTGATTATTAGGATCCTCTCAGCGTGAGTAACTTTTCTCATGGGAATAGGAGAATATTGTCAGGGCCTATGTCTTGGGTGAAGAGAGCTAGGCCACTAGCAGGCCTGCTGTCTTCCCTGACAATGTTTGACATGAAGACAAGAAGAGTTGGGTGAAGTCTTTGTAAGTATGCACATGAATAGGTCTTGCAGGGTTCTCTGATGCCCTGTCAGTGTTACTTTGATAAAACTTGACCAATGTACAGAGGGAATTCTGTGTGGTTACTTCACAAGATTTGTCTGATATGATAAAACTGAATTTGATGATGGATGTTGCAGAAATAAGTGAATGAATCCTGACAGTTCCCAGATGTTTCAGGCCTGAAAGAGTAAACAAATGAGAAATGCAAACTGAAAGTTTGAAAGTGCTGTTTAGGACACAGGCTGGTCTAATGTTGATGGCAAAAGGAAGAAGTTTGACCATCTCCTTCAAAGTATGACAAAAAGACACTTATGAAATGAGCTAAGGAAAGAAGGTTTGATGGGAGAATGAATGTCTGCTTAGACTACACACAACATTGCAAAATAACTTTGGATGAATATACAAAAGCCTTCTCTGTGCTCATAAAAAGTACTGTAATCTGAACTGGCTGAACTAATTGACTCTAACAAGGGGTTGTGATGGCCATGAGTATTCTACATTGCAAGGCAACTGGAATTTCACAGGTGAAGCTCAATGGACTAAATTACTATCTCAATATATTCCTCAGGATCTGAAAATATTCTTAAAATTTTGTAGTGCAATGTTGTACAAATTTAAATAAAGAATGAAAACAAAATACCAACGATCAGTCTGATCAGAGATAAATGTCCACACTCTCTCAGATCAAACCAGCAGCCAGAGACATGTAGGTATTTCCCTTACTTAAAATTAAATCCTTTGTAGGAATGTGAAAATGCTTCAATGTATCCCTAACTACCTGTGCAATAGGATCCAAAGAATAGATGACAGGTTGTCCTGGTTCCAGCTGGGGTAGATAGTGCTATGTTTTGGATTTAAGATGAGGATCATGTCAGTGACAGAGTGATGTTGTTAGCTGTGGTCAAGCAGTCAAGGACTTTTCAGCTTCTTGTCTGGCATGCCAACAAGTTGGTGAGGGCCTCCCAAGAGGTTGGGATGGGACACGGCCAGGACAACTGCCCCAAACTGGCCAAAGGGATATTGCATACCATATGATGTCACGTTTTGCGTATATCTGGGTCTGTGATTCTATGGTATGTGTGCAAAACAAACAACCAAACCCCCAACATACTGGGTTTCTTCACACTAGGACAGAAAAAGAAATGGAGATCCAAAGCTACTGACACTGAAGACTCCTCAGTGACACTTTCCTCCTCAGTGGACTAAAGGACAGATGAGAGTATATTCATGTTATGTGTTTCCTTTGGCAAGTCCTTGCTGTCCATAGCCATGACAAGTCACCTTTCAGTACAGATGCTGGGTATTTGTTACCTGATTTTGGAGCCTTTGTCCAGGCAGTATTATTGATTCAATGTGACTGTAGTTCAGACATAAAAGCTGTAAAAAGGAAACATAATTATTCAAACAATAAATTCCTCTGCTAGCACATAAACAAAACTGTCAATTATTTTTTTCTAATTCAGAAATTTGATCTTTAGAATGATGATGGGTCAGTTTAAAGTGCTTTAAAAAGTTTGGTGCAATTGATTTTGGATTAGATTACTGCAGCAATACTGTGCAATTGAAACGGTGGCTGCAATCAGCTTTGCACCCATTGATTGCTGTTAGAAACCCCACAAACAACAGGAGAGATTGAAGAATATTTTCAATTATAGGAAATTAGTTTACCATTAATATTATTACAAAAAATAGAAGAGACTGTGTCATGAACCCACCTTGGCATTGAAAAGGAAGAAGAAACCACTGAAAGACATGAGATTATTGTTCTGTAAATTCAGACTGCTACATTTCTGAACTGCCCTGGCTCTACAGCTCTGAAATATCTAAGAAAAGATAAATATGGATTGGCAATACAAGTAACATGGAAAAAATAAGATAGAAAGAAGTTACATAGCACAAGCAGATCCATAACATCCTGGCTTTGAGATAAGAAGTGCAATGTGCTTCTATGAAAGAAACACCCTAAAAAAATCTCACAGCAAATTCCCAGTTCTTTTTCCATCAGCGAATGATGGATTTGATTCTGAGACCAAAGGCAAGGGCTTTCACCAGTGTGCTCTGTTCACTTCTGTATGTTACTGGAATTGCCTTTCCGTAGCTCTTAGGCTTTTTTCATTGCTTTTCAGCAGCAGTGGAGTTGCAATTGCTCAGATGGTGTATTCCATACTCTACTCACCCTGAGATCTGCCAAAACACCACACAGATTGGAATTGTGTACCTCAGCTGCATCTAAACCTGCTTAGAAGGTACTTCCTGCTACTTAATGGTAGAAGGAGGACATTCTGTTGGTCAGACCATCGATTTTTAGGAATTCATAACTGTCCTGATTATACATCTCTTCAAGAAGTTCAAGGCTTGCAATCGGACTACCTTAAAAGGCACACTCAGCATTACAGTATTGCTCTACAGTCTTTTAGAGCAGAGCCTCAAGGAATGAATGTCCTTGCAGAAAATAATCCTGGCAAGAACGTTTAAATACTTATATCTGTCATCACATATGAAAATAATCTCTGACTGTCCCACTGGGTGCACATACCACTGTTCTGTCAAGGATGCATTTTATACAACCAATCACAGATCATTCTTGCTCTAAATGCCTGTACATCTACAATGGACCAGGCAGCTTTTTCAGAAATCACAAGACTGCAGAAGCAACACTGCACATATATACATGTATGTTCTCACTTGGGCCAAATTTGTTCTGAAAGGAATCAAGTAAGATTGGTTTAGATCAAATAAAAGCTCTGTTCTGGATGTACTGAGTCTGGAACCAGTATCCTATCACTCCTAGCCATTTCCTGTCAAACTGTGTGCAGCCAGTACCACTGCACATGGTTTACATGAAAAATGTAAGCATCTAGAGAAAGGATATGTTTTCAACAAAACAGTGGAAAATAACCCTTTGTGATGAAAAATCACACTAAGGATCAATCAGTCAAGGGAATTCAGCCTCCAAACTCTAATTATCAGACATGTTTTATAAACACAGATTGTAGCTTTCATGTTCTAACCTCAGATACTCCACTCAATAGATAACACGTTTCTGAAATCACTGCATCTGATATTAGAAGTTGTCCAATGCAGTTCTTGGATTTCTGTGAAGTCTGAATGTCCCAGTTTGTCTGCAATCATGCCAGAGGTGATTTTGCCTCCAAACAAATCTTTTGCAGTTCTTTCTTCTGTTGGCTCCTGTTAAATGCATTTGAAGTGATGTCTGCTATATTAATACTGGTTGAACAATCACTGTAATATAGGCAAGAAACTTTTTTCAATTCAATGAATTAAAAAGGTTTTAAATCAAAGTAACTCAAAAGGTGTTATTTCTTCTTTATATGAGCAGACCTGGGTGACTGTTTTGTTATGAAACAAGCTAATGGAAATAGTCTTAGAAACATATTTCTAAGTAACATGCACTAATTTCACAGCTGTTAGAAGTGATTAAGCTCCAGAATTATAGCTTAAGCCCTGGGAAACCCTAGTAATGTTCCAGGACACTATTGTGTTAGGTATTAAAAAACGGCAGTCCAAGATGGCTAAAAAGAGACAGAAACAGATAATGGAGTATTGTGGAGTTTATAAAAAGGTTTCACCTGTATTAACAAGTCAATATCCATTCAATCTTGATTTGTTAAAAAACTTTAAAAAAGAAAGTTATAGTAATAATCTGCCTACAGAATGATTTCTCACTGAGATGTCATCTAAGGCTTTGAGAGAGGGAAGATGGAATAACACAAATAGTTGTTAGTGATCTTGTTTCCAGACTATTCAATTTTTACTCATGTCCAAAATTATGAAAGTAGTTAGACCCTAAATAGAAGAAAACAGAGCTATATTAATATAACATTAAAATATCCACATATGACATGCATTCAAACCACTTTGTTTTCAGCTCCTTTTTCAAACGTCATCTACATGACTCAAAACAGAAATCACAACAATGTCCAGGTGTCTTAATTTAGATTAAAAGCACTTTTCAATGCTCAAGCAACAAAGAAAGGCCTTGAAGTGAGTGAAGACTATACCAACACTGCAGAGTTTTATAGAGTCTGAGCATAAATCAGGGTGTCAGGCTCAAATTAGCGTCTGAATCTAACCAACCAAGAGCAGATACACTAGCATTCTAGGTAAGTTGAAAAGAACTGGAACTGCTGCAGGTGTAATTGTTGTTTGACATAAGTTACAGAATTACTGCATGGATTTAGCCTACCTGGTAGAAGTGATGTTTAACTGCAGAATGTTTTGAGCCCATTGCAGCTGGTTGGTTTGGTACCTCCTTCTCAGGACCAAGTATCAATTAAAAAATGTTAGACTGGGCTTCTCATCAGTTTGTGTTCCACTGTAAAGATGGATCACTGCAGCATCGACTGGCAGAACCTCCAATTATGTTTAAGTAAAGTTTCTTCTATACTTGAACAAGTGGGGAAACACTGTATTTCCAATACTATATTTCTAATGCCATGAAACACAAATTAGTTTTGAATGTAAATATTCACCTTAAAATGATGTATCTCTTGGTTGGTATAAAGTTATTACTTATGTGTAGTACATCAGGGAGGAAGTTTTTTTAAAACCAACTAATGATGGGGTTTTGTTGTTCTCAATGGAAATGCAATGAGGACAAGACAGATTTTCAAACACATGTCTTTTGAGGCTGATAAGATGGTTGTTATTATTTATACTATGTGTTGTAAGTTCAGTGAGCTTTGAAATTCCTTGAAAAATATACAGGGTGCACTTAGTATAAAAGGAGCTGTAACAGAAAAAGGTGGCTGATACAGAGGGTAAAATCAGTTAAAAATAACACAGTTTGTGTTACTGGGTTCAACTGTAATTAGATCAATTAGATCATTAAGCATAAATATGCACATTTTAATAAGAAATACTTATTCCACTGAAGCTTAACTGCTCTGCCTCGTTCCATTTCTTCAGTTCTGCCAAAGATACACATGGATTTTTTTAATATTTGAAAAACTCAATCTGCTGGCAGTGAGTAAAAACTTGCCTTCACTATAAAGAAACATTTCTAGTGTGTCCCAGCTTAACAGCCTGCATTATCACTACCATAGTAAATACAGTACCATCTAGTGTTGAATTGTAGTTTTCATCCAAAGTGAGTTCTCTGAGACAAGACTCTACTCTGTCTACTTGTGTGAGATTGTTGCTGCTAAATGATGCCCATCTTAAATGCTCCAATTTTTCCAAATTTGAAATTCTGAAGAGTATTGGTCACCCAGATTTATCTAAGATGGTGATCTGTAACAAAACTCAATATTAGAATGGAAAGAAACAGAATCACAGAATTGTAAGGGTTGGAAGGGACCTCCAGAGATCATGGGGTCCAACCCCCCTGCCAAAGCAGCTCCCCAGCTCATACTGCACAGATAGGCGTCCAGATGGGTCTTGAATATCTCCAGAGAAGGAGACCCCACCACCTCCCTGGGCAGCCTGTCCCAGGGCTCCCTCACCCTCACTGGGAAAAAGTTCCTCCACATGTTGGTGCGGAACTTCCTGTGCTCCAATTTGCAGCCATTGCCCCTTGTCCTGTCTCCACTGACCAAAGAAAAGGGGCTGGCCAATTCCCCCTGCACCCCATACTTAAGAGATTTATAAACATTGATTAGGTTCCCCCTCAGTCTTCTTTTCTCCAGGCTGAACAGCCCCAGCTCTCTCAGCCTTTCCTCACAGGATAGATGCTCCAGGCCCCTAATCATCTTCGTAGCCCTTCTCTGGACTCTCTCCAGGAGATCCCTGTCCTTTTTATCCCAGGGAGCCCAGAACTGGACACAACACTCCAGGTGGGGCCTGACCAGGGCAGAGTAGAGGGGGAGGATCACCTCCTTAGACCTGCTGGCCACACTCCTCCTGATGCACCCCAGGATCCCATTGGCTCTCTTAGCCACCATGGCACACTGCTGGCTCATGGCCAACCTGTCATCCACCAGGACCCCCAGGTCCTTCTCCACAGAGCTCTTCTCCAGCAGGTCATCCCCCAGCCTGTATTGATACATGTGGTTGTTCCTCCCCAGGTGCAAGACTTTACACTTGCTTTTGTTGAATTTCATCTGGTTTCTCCCTGCCCAGCCAATCAATTGGCCAATCAATTTATTTGTAAATTAATTCCACCTGTGTATCCTGTTCTCAGTTACTGTGTGTTCTAGTGTCAGCTTCTTGGATGCAGGTTGTGATACTTCCCTATCATGCAACAGAGCTATTAATCTTGAATACATTTCAAAAAAGTTCAGCTTCTCCTCCAAAAACAAGAACTCTACAACCTAAGTAGGCCAGCTCCTAAGTAATACTTTGTACTTGAGGCTATCTGAACATGGCCATTTTTTTCTTCGCTGCATTAAATCTTGTATAGTTTTGTTCAGTTTAAATCCTTCTGCAATACATGGTTATTTTCTTGGCTAGTCTGCTTTACATATCCTCATTCTGCAACAGGACTTTATGGAAATAGGATTTCAGCATAACACTGAGGTTCAATATTTAGTCTAGAAGAAGCTGAGTGCAAAATCATAACAGAATTTATGCTAACTTTACAGTTCTTCATGCTCTTTATAACCTAAGTACACTTTTCTCTATAACATAGATTAATCAATTTAGTAATTTTCTTGTTTGAAATATTCTTGAACAGAACCAAATTACTACCAATAGCAAATACATATTTTGCTGCCCATTCTGTGAAATTGCTTTCTTACACAGGATTTGATTTTAGATGCTTAGCAGGAAGCTTCCAGTAAAGACAAAGCTGTCAGTGACCCTGCCTATAATCAATTTGCATGATATGACTCTCCATTTCTGTTAATACTACAACATTTACCCAATCATTGTACAATGGAGAAAAGACCTGACTCCAAATCAAAAAAATCAAATTGTATTGCAGGGGCTCAGAATATCTGGTATTGTATCGAGCCTGTATCCAAGATAAATAATCACTTAAATATTCAGTATCATTAGATTGGTTTTGGTGCTGACTAAAGAATATTTTTTAGCTATATTATTTCCCAAAGTATATATCATGCCCTTTATGAATTCCTTCTCTCTGATGTCACAAAACATATATGACATCTGCTAAAGTATTAATTTTGCTGGCAATTTTTCTAAACATGAATTCCCTTAATGCACCCAGAATGAAATGCCACTCTTATCAGAAGAAATGTATTTTCCTCTAGCTATTCTACATTCTAATAGCAATTTGAACTGACAGGGGAGCTTTTAACCTTTCATACAGGATAGATTAACATGATTTCAGCTGATGGATCAGAACAGGTTAGGATGACCTTGGATCTTCTTCCACTGACTCTTGGGACTTTTTACTAGCTCTCTTTCCTAATGAAACAATGCTAATGTGATGGTGCTATCTTCTTAGCTGGAGAAGAGCTCTGTGGAGAAGGACCTGGGGGTCCTGGTTGACGACAGGTTGGCTACGAGCCAGCAGTGTGCCCCGGTGGCTAAGAGAGCCAATGGGATCCTGGGGTGCATCAGGAGGAGTGTGGCCAGCAGGTCTAAGGAGGTGATCCTCCCCCTCTACTCTGCCCTGGTCAGGCCCCACCTGGAGTATTGTGTCCAGTTCTGGGCTCCCTGGGATAAAAAGGACAGGGATCTCCTGGAGAGAGTCCAGAGAAGGGCTACAAAGATGATGAAGGGCCTGGAACATCTATCCTATGAGGAAAGGCTGAGAGAGCTGGGGCTGTTCAGCCTGGAGAAAAGAAGACTGAGGGGGGACCTAATCAATGTTTATAAATCTCTTAAGTATGGGGTGCAGGGGGAATTGGCCAGCCCCTTTTCAGTGGTCAGTGGAGACAGGACAAGGGGCAATGGCTGCAAATTGGAGCACAGGAAGTTCCACACCAACATGGGGAGGAACTTTTTCCCCAGTGAGGGTGCCAGAGCCCTGGGACAGGCTGCCCAGGGAGGTGGTGGAGTCTCCTTCTCTGGAGATATTCAAGACCCATCTGGACGCCTATCTGTGCAGTATGAACTGGGGAGCTGCTTTGGCAGGGGGGTTGGACCTGATGATCTCTTGAGGTCCCTTCCAACCCCTACAACTCTGTGACTCTGTGATTCTGTGATTTTTAAATCTATTGGTGAGTTTTGGTCCAATTTTTCAGAGAAGCACTACTCCACTTTCTAAAAATTCCATGAAAATGAGCAGTTGAATGGGAGTTATAAACTGATGATCCCAGTGAAGGAAAGGCTGCAATATTGCTGCAGCTACAACCACAGACACTAGAAGATCCAGGAGAGACCTGTTGTGGTGGGTTGACCTTGCTGGATGCCAGGTGCCCACAAAGCTGCTCTATCACTCTCCTCCTCAGCAGGATAGGGAGAGGAGAAAAATTAGATGGAAAAACCACTCCTGCGTTAAGTTAAAGACAGTTTAATAAAGCAAAAGATTGCATGCAGAAGCAAAGGAAAACCAAAAGATTTATTCTCCAATTCTCATCAGGTGATTTCCAACCACTTCCCATCAAGCAGATCTTCCGTACACATAGTGCTTGCTTTGGAAGACAAACATAAATAAATGCCCCCCACATCCTTCCTTCTTCTTTAACACAGCTTTTATTGCTGAACAGACATCATACAGTATGGAATATCTCTGGTAGGTTTAAGTCAGCTGTCCTGGCTGTGTGCCCCTACAAGATCCTGCCCATCCCCAAGGCACTGGTGATGAGGGGGATGTTAGGAAGACACCCAGAACACCAGCGTGCTATTAACACCTTGCTGGCTACCAACATAAAGCATAGCACCACTTGGGTTGCCATAGGGAAAATAAACTCTCTCACAGCCAGACCCAATACACATGATCTGAATGATCTGAGAAACTGTGAGAGCTGATTAGGGACTAGTGAACCCAAAACCAAGGATGTTTCTGAAAGCAAACCAATTTTCTTCAGCACTGCTGCTCAGTAGGTGATGGTTTAGTTTATAATTTTAGGTAGACTTTCAAGGGGATAATGCTTAAATGGTTATTCTCCATGTTAACTGGTTTGAAATTAGACCTACAGTCTTTCTTGCAATCTGTTTTTCATATTGATATTTAGTAGTACTCAGTGGAACTTTTAATCCTGCCTGATCACAAGAAATGGATAGTATAGTGATTTCAATCACAAAACTTATTTAGCTTTAGACATGAAATATACCTAAGCCCCTAAATTTTAGGACAGGGTGTATCTGAAGGGTTGTTATTTGAAAACTGTGTTGCTGTCTGTATAAGAAAATTTATTTTTACAGAATTTACAAGGAGAACTAATGTTTCAACATTATACTTCCATGACATCAGAAAAAAGTTGGTTTCAAAACTGGCAGAAAAAATAAGCTATGCATAGCTACTGCATTTTCAAATGGAAAATTATCAGGGCCAATCTCTACTGACCAGAGGGAGAAGGCAAAGGAGCTGTTGGCAATTTCCTGAATCAGTCTGGTTCTCTCATTATCCTTGCCACCAGTGTCCTTGTACTTGAAAAAAGTTGCTCAATATTCTTGAAGCTGCACTGGCACTCTCCTTTGAAATACTTCCAGAGCATTTGGAATTCCAGGAATCCTTAAATAAAGTGAGTAGATTAAGGACTTTGCCTTGCCTTGGGAGGCAATTCTTTAAAATAACAAGCAAGTGTATCTCAGAAGCATGTCCTTTATATACCTGTGGTCTTTTAAAAAGGGCAATTTTCATATGCCAAAGCAATCTTGAGCAAAATCAGTGACACAAAATCTTCATCTAAAAAATATGAAGGCTTGTTAGGAGAGGTTGAAAGTTGCAGAAGGTCTAACACTAAAAACTTCATCATTCTACCCTTTTTCATTTTTACACCCTTTGAAGTTTACAGGCTAAAGCAAATATTCCTGAGCCCTCCTGATCAGGCTATGGCCTGAATGAAAAATATGAAAAACGATAGCAGTGAGAATAAAATAGTTGTTAGAAACATGGATTGCTGAAAATGAATGCTAAAACTGTCAGTGATAATTTGATAGTTAATAGAATGAGAGTTCAGAATCAGGACATAATGAAATTCAAGTAATGCTACAGGCTCGATCCTATCTAAGGACTGTAAAATAGTGAATCAGAACACAGAACAGAAAGTTTCAATGTGTATTTTTCTCTGCCTTTTGGGAAGAATTGTGATGAGTTATCATCATTTACATGGATAAAGAAATACTTTGAATTTCATTAATAATTAAAAATAATCTAAACCTGGAACTAGCCCTGTTTAATGTTTTTTAAGCAGGCATTTTTTGGATCAAGGGTATTAACAAACTAGTTGAAGTTTCTGAACCACCCACCAATTCACATTATACAAATGATAGTATACTTGGGAAATTCTAGAAGGACATAAACAAACTGAAGTTATAATAGTTTTGAGGATAAATAGGATGACCAGAATAAGTCGCCTTGGTATCATCCTTAGATATCACAGAAAGGCTGATATGAAACACAGTAAATAATTAAAAGTTAATGGCCTTATTAATAGATGCCAGTATGGTGCATAGGAAACAAAAATTAATATTAAATTGCTTTTGATGAAAATTTAAATGTATTGATAAGATTAATAGTTTCTGCTTGAGAATGTAATTAAAAATAATGAAAACTAAAAGCAAAGGTATCCCTTGTTAAATAGACAAAAACTGGTTAGAGGATGGATCTCAAAATCTAAGTGTAGGAAGAAAATCAACACTTTAAACAGTATCTTTATTGACCTTTTGCTCAAAATTCTTTTTCTCAATGATCCAATGAACAAAAGCAGGAGTGCCCTCTTGGAAAAATTAGGAGATGAAATAACTAACAAGGTCAGCTATACACAACAGTTTTCATAGAATCATAGAATGGCAAGGGTTGGAAGGGACCCCAAGGATCATAGAGCTCCAACCCCCCTGAAATAGGCAGGGACACCAACCTCAGGCCTGGAGCTACACAAGGTTGCCCAGGGCCCCATCCAACCTGGCCTTCAACACTTCCAGGCATGGGGCATCCACCACCTCTCTGGGCAGCCTGTACCAGCACCTCACCACTCTTTCTGTAAAAAACTTCCCCTTAATATCCAATCTAAACCTTCCCTCCTTTAGCTTTAAACCATTCCCCCTTGTCCTGCCATTATCTGCCCTTTTAACAAGCTGATTCCCCTCCTGTTTGTATGCTCCCTTCAGGGACTGGAAGGCTGCAATGAGGTCCCCCCACAGCCTTCTCTTCTCCAGGCTGAACAAGCACAGCTCCCTCAGCCTCTCTTTGTAGGGCAGGTGCTCCAGCCCTCTAATCATCTTTGTGGCTCCTCTGAACCCTCTCCAACAGTCCCACATCTTTCTTGTATTGGGGGCCCCAGCTCTGGACACAGGACTCCAGGTGGAGCCTCATGAGGGCAGAGTAGAGAGGGACAATCACCTCCCTGTCCCTGCTGGCCACCCATCTTCTGATGGAGCCCAGGATACCATTGGCCTTGTGAGCTGCAAGAGCACACTGCTGGCTCATGGTAAGTTTCTCATCCACTGTGACACCCAGGTCCTTCTCAGCAGGGCTACTCTCAAGGAGCTCTTCTCCCAGTCTGTATCTATGTCTGGGATTCTTCTGGCCCAAGTGCAACACCTTACACTTGGCAGTGTTGAACCTCTGCCAAGTGTAGGGTCTTGCACTTGGGCCGGAAGAATATAAGGACTAACTTGGTGGCCCTAGTGGAAAAGCACATTTTGGCATAGAACAAATTGTAAATTATGTAACTAAGAACAGACAAATTCACACTCACATGATGAAAGATGGTGTCTTAGGAACACTGAAAGGACTAGAACTAATGATAAAAAAGCAGAATATGAGTTTGCATGGTTGCCACAAGGACACAGGTAATAATTTAATTATTGGACTAGTGAGTAGGATTGTGTAAACAGAATGGCATTATCTGTCCAGTGCTGGAAGATTCTATATCGTTTTGTCAGAGGCCATACATAAAACCTGTGTAGAGAGTGTGAAACATGTTCAGAAAGGAACCAAAATAATGCCATGAGTAATAAAAAAAAACCTATCACAATTTGCTTTAAAAGTTCAACCTAACAGTTTATTTAAGATAAGATAAAGTGGAATGATCTTGGCTAAATAAGGAAGAGATTTCTGGTCCTTTAGAACATTTGGTTCTGCTCGTCTAGAACACCAGGTAGAGACAAAATGAAACTCAGTGGATTCAATTTGATAGTAGCCAAATTTGTGTTAGAAACAAGAAAGACATGATAAATGGGAAAGGCAGATTCACTGTTACATGAAATCTTTAAACAAATACTAAAAGTGGGTTCCATACCAGCAAAATAGTATCAGCAACTGAGATACCTCCACCTGTGGTGGCTGGTTGGGCTCTCTGGTCTGATGCAATTCACTGCAACCTACAGTAACCCTCTGAACTGGTCGGTGACTCATGTCCCCAAACTATTTTTGTTCCTCCACAGTCTATATAAGGAATGTAGGGTGACTACTTGAAATGTTGTTATCTACACTGTAGATAAGCAAAGATCTGTGGAATTAACCCTCATCTGAATGGTTTACTGTAAAATCTGTTGTAGCTCAAAGAGAAGGTATGAAATTGATATAGGAATTACCATGCAATGGTCTTTAAATTCAGTGTCATCAAAAAAGCTTTTTTAAGAGTCTTTGAATACCTAAAATTTGTAAAGTTTAACTCTGCTGATTCTGATGGAGACCTTTAAATAATGTCAAAATGTACTGATTCAAAGGGAATAAAGCACAGAGAGAAACATTTGTTTCAGAAGCTGGATGGGCATTAGGAATGAATGAGAGGCAGTAAAAGGGCTGAGTATTGGCTTTTTTTGCCAAAGCTCCAGCCAACACAGCTGTGCTGCTGCAGACAGATACATGCAGTAACAGAGACACTAGCACTGTATATGTAATCCCCAAGGCTAGGAACTGTCTCTGCTCCCACTCCTTATTCAGTGCAGCTGAGACAGCAAAATTAAAACCAGGGGTTGGTTTGGAATATCTAGAGCAGACCAATACATTTAATTCATAAGAGAAGCAAAAACAGAAAGAAATTATGCCTCAGAGATGTCTCTGACCAAAAACACCACATGGCTTAATCACTTGGTTAGGTTGTGACTACAAAAAGAAGTGGAGGCAAAGATGTGAGAACAAAGATGCCATAACGTGGTCATAAGGCTTCTTACATTGCAAGAGTCTTAAATTTAATAAGGTGCAGGACCAGGTTTCAAGCCTGTCTATCTATGGTCATGGTTAGAATACTTTCCCAGGAATTTGAAGTGCTGATATGTACCTCATGCCATGGATTGTGTATGATGTCAAGACTAAGTTGGGAGTGTGTTTATGTAAGATGTTTATCTCTTCCCTGCATTTTTTAGCAGCTTCCAGATGAAGCTGAAGAACCAGTTTTCTTAAGCCTCTAATGCCCACAAGGGTGACCACATGATTATGGTTTGCATCATATTCCTGGTTTGGTTGTGAGACAACACAGGTTTGAAAATAGTTGGATGTCCATAAGTGTGGCAAAAGAAACTTTGGTTATTCAAATGCATTTAATCTTTAAACAGACTTCACTGGGACCAGTGTCTGGGGCTGCCCTTGTTCAGTATTGGTTCATTTCAAGGAGACCTAGTGTGCTCCAGCCATGTCACTCTTTGTTAAAATGAATGACCATTATAAAGGTCAGATGGGTGATAAAAGTGATATCACTGTAATATTGTGATTCATACTGGATGCAATATCAACAGGTACCAAAACTGTGAGCTGCTAATAATATCACAGGATTCATGATCCTAGTTTAGTCCCCATTCTGTTGTCCTGTGTAATGCAATCCTGTCTCATGAGTACACCCCACAGTGTAAGAATATGTTTGCTGGTAAATGTTCCTTTAAAAAGGAAAACTAGAGTTTAATTTCTTATAAGGTCTTAAATATTATTTAAGGAAGTGAATTCATTAGAATTGATTATAAATTTTTGAAGTGTTTTTAGGTCTAGAGAAATTCTGCAGCGTGCTCAGGCCAAAAGTAGGTCAGAAAGGACAATTTTACTGGATGCACAACCAAATTTCATAATACTCCATGTCTGCCTTTAAAATAAAAAGGCTTCAACTGCTGGACTGCAAATACAAATACTAGCCTACTGGTAAACCATAGAAAGACTATAAAATACTAATCCAATCTAACCAAAAACATTGAAAAGAGAATGCTTTTGTTCACTTATTTGAAGAGTATTTATGTCCTAATTTCTCCTGAAATAAAAGTGACCTGGGTAGGATGGGGAGCCAGACAGTCAATCTATCCACCCACCCACGGGTGAATGGGCTGAGGGGAGACCTTGTCACCATCTACAACTACCTGAAGGGAGGTTGTAGAGAGGTGGGCAATCGTCTCCTCAGCCAAGTGACAGGAGATAGGACAAGGGGAAATGGCAAGAAGCTGCATCAGGGCAGGTTTAGATTAGATATTAGAAAAAAATCTTTTACTGAAAGAGTTGATGGGGCCTGGAACAGGCTGCCCAGGGAGGGGCTTGAGTCACCTTCCCTGGATGTGTTTAAAAAAAGGGTACTTAGGGATCTGGTTTAGCTTAGGATGGGATTGGTTGGACTTGATGATCTTTAAAGGTCTTTTCGAACCTCGTGATTCTGTGATTCTGGAACAGATGCTGCTGATACACACTAAGGAACTGGCAACTCTTCCATTATGGGAGTGCAGTGTGGGGAGAGCAGAGCTGAGCAGAGAGGCAACAGATCCTTAGGAAAAGGGAGAGGAGATTTGCTAGTATCTCACTCCAAACACAGATCACTGGGAAGATCACACTTTGGCAAAACAAAAAGAGAGTTGTTGCTCTCATCTTTCTTCACATTGCCTCCAAATAAGGTTTAGAAAAGAAAAAGTTTGCTTGAAACAGTAGAAAAATGGGATTGACAAAATAACCATCAAGTACAAGAAATAACACCATTCACAAACTAGAGTTAAAAGTGGGACTGTTCAGAGAATATTTCACAGTTTCATGCATCAGATAATTTGCTGGGCTACTTCATACTTGAAGGGAGCTTATAAGCAGGAGGGGATTCAATTTTTTAAAAGGATAGACAATGGCAGGACAAGGGGGAATGGATTGAAGCTGAAGGAAGGAAGATTTAGACTAGATATTAGGGGGAAGTTTTTTACAGAAAGAGTGGTGAGAGGCTGGAACAAGCTGCCCAGAGAGGTGGTGGATGCCCCGTCCCTGGAAGTGTTGAAGGCCAGGTTGGATGGGGCCCTGGGCAACCTTGTGTAGATTGAGGCCTGAGGTTGGTGTCCCTGCCTGTGGCAGGGGGGTTGGAGCTCTATGATCCTTGGGGTCCCTTCCAACCCTTGCCATTCTATGATTCTATGATTCATCAGAAAAGGCAGATACTGAGCATGCCATGGAGGGGATATGCATAGGAATGCTATGTCAGAATTGTGCATATAAATGTCCACCTGAAGAAGTGTTTTTCCATGCAGCTATTACAACAATATGCATTTCTGAAGTAAATCTGTATCCTGCTACAAACCTGTTCAGAATATCAGATAAGAACGTATTTTTTTTCCCCCAAACTGTACAGAATCGACAGAAGAATCAACCTTAAACCTGACCTTGTCAAGTTGTGTTAGTAAAACAGAATTTAACTTTCTCTACTTGTTTTTTGTTCTCTCTTGATCAGCAAAACTCAAAGCTTGCCTTCTAATATCACGGTAGGAAAACCAAAGTTCATACCAGTGTACTGTATGAACTGGTCTGTATGAACTCAGCAATGCGTTCCGGCTGGACCAGTTCATGGTCGAACACAAACCACTTGCAATGCCAACAATTGCTGTCACAATTTCTGTGTTCCAAGGAAGCCCACATTTCTGAAGTGGAGGAAACAGGGTAAATACTGGTTTTTAGCTAAGTTATTAATTTCAGATATGTTAATGAGTCAGTGTTGATGAGCTCCTTCCATGAAGATGCATCAGCTTTACTCCTTTCTGCCATTAGACTTTCTTTGCTACATAGACCAACACCAGCTAATGAAGGAGCTTAAGTTGCCTGTCTAATATCCTATGTACCATAAGCAACTGTCAGATTCCTGTATGAAGACTGCAGCCTATCAAAGACTGGCTTAGATCCTGAGGGCATGGACAGCTCTCCTGCAGTGTTTTCATTGCTGCACTATCCAAAACTATTCCATGATATTATGGTGTGATGACCTTCCAAATTAGCTTTCATTTCCTCTCTTCTATGAAGCCAGAAACAACCCCAGTTCCTCTATAAAGAGACAGATGTGCATCAGAAAGTTTGGAGGGTATCTAAGACTGAACAGGTAAAATTATTACTCAGTTTCCCTTCTGTTCTCTTGCAAAACAATACAGTAAAGCAGGATCTATCATTTGAGATACATATGATGCAGAGATTTAATCTGATTGTTTATAATAGTGTATTTCTCAGCAGTACTTATCTGTCTTGTGCTTACAGATAAAGGCTGTGGATGTTCAGGGTGAAGATGTCCTCTGTGGTATATGCATACTGCCCTTTGAAGTACTTGCTCAATCCTGCTGTACAAAGAGTGGATATGAAGCTGCATGAAGTAAGCTACTTTTGCTGTGTGGCAAAGCTCACGTTCACTCTGTGAGCTAAACAAGCACAAGTATTTATTCAAAGAGGAATCTTCTTGCTTGTTATTGTCTTTGAAAAAACACATTTCAGCTCAGCAGAGATTGTGTTCTGAGGAATGAAACCTCTTGACACAACCAAAAGTCAGAGAAGAATTTAAAATACAAATGTTAATGTAACCTTAACCATATGCTGCCAAGTACCTACAAATACACACCATTGCCAGGAGAAGATACATCACTTTCTAGGTATTTCCACAGCCTGAACACTGCATTAGCTTCTGGGTACTTGACTTGATAGATGGGATTCACTGCACATGAATGCTGGAGCACTGTGGATAAGGAAAACTTTTGCAATTAGTGAGGGAGAAAAGGCACTTCATATTTCTAAATCTAGCTTGGGGGTGCTGACAGGATAATACCACAATTGTGCTTAATGTAATAACAAGCAGGCTACATCTTGGTCTGGCAAATGGCTGCTCTAATATATCTGGAATATATATCAATAAAATACGTAGTTTTATGATTCTGGTTATATGTTTTTTTTATGAAACAAATCTACTTTGGAAAAAAAAGATTACATTGAGAAATCTGACATTTGTAGCCAGCTAATATTTAAAGCCAGTGAGATCAGAAATACAAGTAATTTCATAAACAGTGGAACCTGTGAGGCTAGGTAACCTTTGTATTTGTGTCTTCCAGCCTCCTTCTTCCAGCGTGCAGTAAACCCACCTTCCCCAAGCTCCCTGTTACACCAAAGCCAAGCAAAAGGTGGTATGCACAATGGCAAATGTTAAGCTATATATATATATATATATGCTGACAAATGTGCCATAAATCCACGCTGACTGCATGATGGGGAGAAGGAGGAGATGTCTTCAACTGGACTAAACAATGTAAATAAATACCTTTCAGAGTTTTATACTTTTTTTCCAAATTGGATAGAAATTTGATTGTTCCTAGGTCACTGCAATGACAGTCACACAGCATAAATGGCTTTTCCCTTCTCTATGCCCTTTCCTGGACATGGACTGACTCAATATATTTGTGCCTTTCCTCACTCATCTAGAAAAAAATCATATATAATTATTTCTCACATGAGGGGGTCTCTCATAAACGCTTCAAACTCCTGTCTGGGAATTACTCCTAGCCCAAACCCTTTGTGGACCTTTCTAATACACTGAAATGCCACTGGGATGAATTTCAGCAAAGTTTTAGAGCTCCTCTCAAGGCTGCATATGCCATCTCATGGTCATCTGCTGTATTTACAAAATGTCCTTTCTGTAATAGGAATGCTACAAGCCATACAGCACATCTTTTACAACATCTTTCCAAACACTGAATTACCCTGTTTGAAGGATGTCTCAGGATTGCTGCTGTTTTTCCCTTCTGCCTTAGCTTACTATTTCAAAAACTCTGTTCTGAGACCCTCACACATGCTTAGACAGTTACAGAGAACAAAAGCTTTTTCTTTTCTCCTAGACTGCTGCAAAGATGAAGCAAGAGTCAAGTATCCTCATTTGACTTAAAATCTGACTTCATCCCTTAAAAATGCAAACAAATTTAAGTAGCATGAAAACAACACCATGAGCTTTGCTAAGGAATGTCAGGCAGGGAAAGCGAGGAAAATAGTTTATGGTGTCGTTATTCCAACAGAATGAGACATGAACAAGAAAAATCATAGTTAGCTTTGTGGGGCAGGGTTCATTTTCCTGTATGTTTATATGGCATTTAACACCACAAAGAGGACTTTCAGTGGGGCCTCTGCAAACTAGCATGATAAAAGCAATAATAAGGCAAAACAGCACAATGGATACTGTATTTAAAGAAACAATCTTGCCACCCAAAAATCTGATCTCTTCTCAAAACAAAAAGAGAAAGACAGGTGTACAAAAGGTTGGAAAGATGAAAAGGGGCAAGAAGCAATGGGGACTAGGAAAGAGTTAATTTTCCTACTGACTTATTTTTCCCACTCTCTATTCTTGTCCTTCATAAGTCAGAAAGAAAACTTCCTTACCTGAAACATCTCTTTCCTTGGAGGTATTCCAATGCTGTCTGGATGTGGCCCAGCAGAGCCTGCTGTAGGTGACCCTGCTTGCTCAGGGTTGGACAAGGTGATCTCCAGAGGCCCCTTCCAACCTCAACCACTCTGTGAGTCTGTGGAAATACTACTTCTATTCATAATTTCTTTCTCAGAATGAAATGGTATATTCCATCTCCCTTGCTGTTTTACAGTCTGGAGATGGAAGGGATGACTTGGGTAGTTTTTAGGGTTATGACTAGGGTTAAATTTAAGATTAAGGAAAAAAGAGGCAGTGATTTAGAATTAGGATGAGGCATGCAAACCAGGACCAGGGATAAAATATTACTAAAACGGAAGCTGAAAGAATTGAAACTGGAAGCCCATGCTATGCTTTGTGCTAGGACTGTAGGAAGAACAAAATAACAGCAAAATAATATTGCATTCAAATAAATGCAAATTAAAGTTCTAAAATAACTGGCTGAAGAAACCACCGAGGCAATGTGTTCCACAGGCAGCAAATACAGGTGTTGCAGCTGCTGCTGTGGAGACTTCCAAACTGGTCTGCATTGGTCCCTGCAAACTCTAGTGGGGGACACTAACAAGAAATGGTAAGAAGAGACAATTTGCCACAAAAAGTGAAAAGGTAACAAAAGGACAAGAAGTTGATGAGAAAAACTGGAAAGCAGTAATCATGCCTGTGCCACAGATGGAAGGAAGCAGAGGTAACACGAAGAAATATAATGAGAGCAGAGGAAGAAAATAGGAGATTAATAGAAAAATGATGAAAGGAGGAAAGAGAAGAAAGCAGCACTCCTCTGCTTGCTCTTTTTACTAAACAGCAGCATTCTTCTGTCCCCAGTGCAGCATATCATATGCACTTGTTGACCCTGAGAACTATCCTCCAGGATTTATAGTAGCTGCTTTTCCTTAACTAGATATTAAGGGTTGCATATGAGAGAGAGATTCCATCTTTTCTTATTAAGATACTACAAAGAGAGGACATAGGGAAAGACTCCAGGCTTTCATTATGCTGTTGCAAGAGCAAGCAAAAGACAAGAATAGACATCCTGGCCATATAACATTTATAAATTACACAATATTTACTAAGAATAACAGACTGTAATTAACACAGTTTCCATAATACTGTTGTCTACAGTGATCATGAGATCCCTTGCATGACTTCCGATTTTTCCTCTGCTTCTTTATGATCCCTTAGAGCACACTCCACATCAGAAAAACAAAACCAAAACAAACCAAACAGTTGTTTATTTGCCTCTGGAACCACAAGTCTTGTCTTTGCTGAAGATCCCAATAGGAAGGTAATAGCAACAGCCTGATAAGAAAGAGAATAGTACAATAAATGTTGACATCAGATCCCAAACACTGTGCAAATACTACATAACTGTTAATAACTTATTTTCTTCTTGAAATTCTTTTTCACAAGGAAGTTGTTTCTGGTGATTAACAACATTTTACAAGCCTCTAGTCTATTTAACTTAATTATGACTTTGTTCTAATTTAGAAATAAATTTACCTTATTGTCTTCAAATGCGGCATTTGAAGCCAAACATCAAATATCAGTTATCTAATCATATATGACTCATTGTTTCTTTTCTCTATTTGCACTGTTATATTTAAAATCTATTTAAATCCTTTTTCATTCTGTAAATGAGCAGTTCCACTAACTATGCTAAGCATAATCATGCATAAAGTGAGCATGGCTTGCAAGAACCTGTAACAGTTTCTTCAGGCAAAGTTGAGAAAGAGGAGACAGCTCCCAGCCAGCCAGGAACCTGGGGCAAAAGCTCACTTATTCACTGTAGTACACAAGTGGAATCACTTGAACATATGTGACTGTTTTCTCTGTATCTGACTAGGAAGACAATAAACTCCAGTATTGCCATCTGATACAGTAAAAGTCTATGGGGTAATCAAACACCTTAGAAAGAGAACCAACCTAGAAATGAAGTAGAATCATAGAATCATAGAACTGTAGGGGTTGGAAGGGACCTCGAGAGATCATCGGGTCCAACCCCCCTGCCAAAGCAGCTCCCTAGGACATATCACTCAGATAGGCGTCCAGATGGGTCTTGAATATCTCCAGAGAAGGAGACTCCACCACCTCCCTGGGCAGCCTGTCCCAGGGCTCCCTCACCCTCACTGGGGAAAAGTTCCTCCCCATGTTGGTGTGGAACTTCCTGTGCTCCAACTTGCAGCCATTGCCCCTTGTCCTGTCCCCACAGACACTGAAAAGGAGCTGGCTGATTCCCCCTGCATCCCCTGCTTAAAATAATTATAGACTTTATTTAGGTCCCCCCTTAGTCTTCTCTTCTCAAGGCTGAAGAGTCCCAACTTACTCAGACTGTCCTCATAGGGGAGATGCTCCAGGCCCTTAATCATCTTTGTAGCCCTTCTCTGGACTCTAGTCCAAAAAGAAGGTTCGCTACTTTTTCTATCAATGGGAAGTTTTCTTAAAGAAAGAAGATGTAAGAGTCAAAATTATTACTGCAACTAATAAAAATATTGCTCTTTCTCAAAAAGATTGTGTCCTAGATCACTCATCTAAAAGCCTTTGGTTTTGTTTTTTCCCCATGAGAGTAATTTATAAATCTCTCCTTGCCAAAATAAAAAGATCCTTGGCTTGAGAAACTGGCATTAAAAGCAAGCAGAATACTATTTATAAACAACCTCAAATGGAACCTTTAAGTACAGGACTACCTGCAGCTCTAACAACCAACCCTGAACACAAAAAGAAGGCATACCTGAGGTGGACAAGCTCGGAGTACTCAAGCAGAAAACAGTCCTTGAAATACTGCCAGTCTCAATTTGAATCTCCCCTCAACTGAGCATCAAGGTTATTCATACAAAGATTATGCAAGCAACTTCTAATGTTTCTTTACAAATAAAGCTGTGTAGGGAGTTAGAATAATCATTATAACTGTTATTAAATAACATTTGGATAGCTTGCTTATTCATTTATCTTCCTTATTTAAAACTAAGGGATTCATAAATAGGAAATTAAAAAACCCCAAAGGCAGCAAAAAAAAAAATCAGTGCTTGTGGACTCAAAGGTTCAGCTCAGTGCACCACCAAGAGAAGGAGAGGGGACAGACAGAGTGTGTTTCCTTTCTTGTCAGCCTGCTGCAAATGGAGTCTGTGGAGCATCAATGCTTCAAAATACTCCAAAACTTGGAATCATAAGAAACAGGTTCAAGTTGGAAGTATTTTTAAAAGTTTACCACAGTTTATTTGATAAAGCTTCTTCAAAGGGATTGTTTCCCACTGATTCCAATTCCACCAATAAGAATTGTGCTACCAAATTAAAACCTTTCTTCATTTCCACTTGTAAATCTTCCTAAGTTCTACCTGGAACAACATAACAAAACAAATGAACAAAGTTTTTTTTTTTTGTTTAAACAACAAATCTAAATGATGTGATTACTACAGAAAGGATTCAGGTTTTTTTAAATCAGAAAGACTACAACTGGGGATATGATATGTGGATATACTGGTCCTAAGCTGATCCGTAACACCACATTTCACCCACTTCACCATCAGTGCTGTTCTGTAATCATTAATTTAAGAGAATCACCTCCTCAAGTAAGAGAATGCCTTAGATTGCTATTTAATATTCATAATGATGTCCATCCAAATTGCAGCACTAATGAACTGGGCTGGATCTGGGTGCAGTGTGCCATGATACAAATGGCAAGTAACAGCAACAAATTTCACAGTATGTTTAAATTCTCCCACACCTCCACCAGTTGTTCCATCCTTGAGATGACAGACAGTCTTTCCCTCTCTTTATTAAGCTTTAAAACAGTGCTACTTCAGTATATTATTTCCACTCAAATGCAAAATCTGAATGATTTGATTCTTTTGGGGCCTAATGCACTACAGACTCTTTGTACTAGGCTGGTAGATAGGAAGAGCATTCACTGGTCTTAAGACACAATACCAACACAAGAACTGGTCTGCTGAGTGGTTAGCTGTCCTACATAACATCAGAAAGAAAATGGACAGCTTTCCACTCATCAGAAGAGAACCATCCAATTCTCCTTTCATAAAATTTCTGTAGAATGAGCTTCAGATCCATGCTGGCATCTAACAGTAGATCTATGAAATCACTGATATGCCCTATTCTGAAGGATTCTCTGTGTATAGGCTTTGCTGGCTGTTGTCTCTAGAATGAATTTGACTCATGAAGTCCTCAGTTAGAATCAAGAATGTCAAGAAAAATAAGCCATTAAAATCACATTATAATTATGGGGGAAAATCCCAACAACAAACAGAAACAAAAAAAACCCACAGCAATTCATTGGATCTCTTCTGTTTAAAGGCACAGGAAACTTTTCCAAGCACTAGTCCAACATGACTACTCATTCCAGCTATTTTTGTTCAATCCTTTCCCTATTTACTGAAAACACCTGTAGTGGGAATGGCAGCATCTGTCTATTGGAAGCTGGCCTGGGTCCAGTATTTCAGACCACATAAGAGATGCCACTTTAAAATCTGCAATACCCCTAGTTTGGACCTTATAAAGAACAAATGCAGGACAGGCTTCATTAATCTCCTAACTACCAGCCACAATCATACACAGTTATTAATGTCTGAAAATATCAGAATACTCTTCATGTACCATTTTCCGAACATACCTGTTCAGTTTTCTGTTCTGGAATGTCAGCCTTTGCAGCACATTTACTTTTTTGGAAGAATTTTTCAAGAAATGCCTTTTCTGTACCTTCATTGTCATGAACTGAATTTTCAGTTTCCAGATTCTTACTCCTTTGAGATTTATTACTTGATGTTTTACCCAACATTTGCAGCTTGACCAATTCACGTTTGAGCTGATAAAAGGACCCCATTAGGATTCAGAAGCAAGAGGTTATGTTAAAGTATGGAAAGAAAATTATTTTATTTATGTTTCCTCAAAAGATAAGCCCTCTAGATGTGTGCTAAAAAGCATATCTGCAAATACTGAAATAGAAAATCATTTTAATAAATTCAAACTCTTGATTGTCAATAGAAAAAGCTGAATTACTTGGCCAAAGAGACAGCTCTACTCTGAGCAACTGCACATACTCTTCTGTTGTATACTGGCTCATATCCCAATCCTATTCCTATCAATTAGACTATTGTTTCACCCAGGCAGGACAGATTCTTCAATGCGACTTCATTATGATGCAAGTCTGAGCAATGAAAAGAGAGTGGGTGGGTACAGTCAAAATGAAACTGCAACTTTTTTTCAGACATCTAAGGGCAGGGATCATTTCTCTCCTCATGTTTGATCACTGTGTGGCATAGTAATTACTCTGCTTTGTGGAAGCAAAACTCTTTCTACATTCCTTTTTAAGAGACAAATATTTAGGTTCAATCAAGCTGAGATTAGGTATAAGCAAGGGAATGAACTTCTCATGCCTTTTGAATAACAAACAAGGATTTGGATCCTAAATAGAGCATTTCCATAAAATTCTTCTTAAGGAAAACAATTTATCTCACTTTGCCTACACACCCTGATGTATTATTTAAAATATTAATATATGCACTAACTATAGGCACTCTTGACTAAGAGATGTGGTGACTGAAGCGCATGTCTCCTTCCTAGATCCTACCTGATCTACATATGGCAAGTAAAGGAGGATGATATGACCATAAAGGCATGAGCCTGCACTGGCAGACTGCACTCTATGCACCCTTGATCAAAAGAGTCTGTTGACTCTTGATCAAAGTTCTTGTAAGTGGTCCTATTTATATACTCAGCACTACTTTTTCAGTTATTGTGTATAGACATATGTGCAAAGAGCTCACTTGAAGTGCATTAAAGACCAACTGGAATGTTTACAGAATGCTGTACAGAAAATCTGCGGCGGGTCTTAGAATAGCTGTGGTTGCATTATGTCACTTAGAGTGTTCTTAAAGGAAGGGAAACAGGCTTATCAGTTGAAAATAGTAATAAAAAAACAGTAACTTGAGAGCTGGGTGAAAAGAGCTTTCTAATCTGCAAAAGTTTTCCATATCGAAACAAACAGAGATATTTCAGAAATGTTTATAGTATTAACTAGAATAGGCAATAGCCATAACAATCTGGGAACTCCCCAGGAAGGTCCTCTGCAGACACCTGTACTGCATGGCTAAAAGCCAGCAACTTGAAACTCAGTTACCACATTTGGTATCTTATCTAGTCTACTCTTCTGGGATGGATCTCGGAGGCTTCCTTCTTGTTGCAGTTCCATGTAAGAGCCCACTGGACAAAGCACAAACTTAAAGCTTGAGGCACCAGATTCAAGTAAGTATGAACCTGGCAGAGCTGATACTAGAAATGCATCCCCTGCTAGTCATTAATTGACTAGAAACTTGGCTGTTAATTATTCTGAAAAATATTTAACCTGAACAATGACATCGTACTTGTAATATGCTATTTTCTGTTTCCATTCAAATTGCAGGGTTAGTGTTTGGAATAATTTTTAAATTATAGATAAAGACAAATCAAGAAAAAAGATTCCCTAATATCTACTTAGAAATGCAGTCATTGTTTACATTGTCATTTTTAACCAAACAGACTTGATTTAGACTGAAAGCCCTGTATACTAAAGGCAGTGAAAATGCACAATCCCACTGATACCTATTTTCTGTCCTCTTTGACGTGCCTATATCCATGGAAGGGAATTTGGAGTAAGTAAAGATGAGCCCTAGGAAGTTCTGACACAGGCTTTGGGATGATCAGGGCTGTGTATATTTGATTATGACTCTGAATCAGGAATTTTTTATTAGAATGAGAGAAAGATTAAACCATGAGCATAAATTCTTGGTAGTAATAAGAATGTTCATGCTAGAAATGCCAGACTGATATCACCTTCCCATCTTTTCAACCAAGTTCCCACTGAGGTTGACCTCTTGCAAATTCTGTGGAGTATGTTAGCCCTGTGAATATTTTAAACAACACAGTTTTAATCTAATATAGCACTGCAAATGCAGAAGAGCCTGTAGGCTAAGAGGGAGATCATTCAAATGTAAAAACAAATTTGACTGGAGTCTAAACAATGTTGGCCTCTGTTGTAAACTATAGCTTTTTTTGACATGGAAAGAGAGAATGCATTTTGCCAAAAGGGAATTAGCTTGGAAAGCCTCTGTAAATGATACTGCAATGAAAATAAACTTAGTCCCCCAGCCTTAGTTTCACAGCTGTGCATGAGAAACCTAACAGATCATGCCTCATGTCATGAGTACTCATTAGCTTTTGGCTGCAGCCCATGTCTTGGCCTCGGGATGTCATGAGAACTAAATCACTGATGTCAATCATTTCTCTCCATGATGACACTGCAGTTCTTTGCTTTGAGATTCCACTAGTGTCTGTAGTGTCCTTGTTAATAGTTAATAATTTCTGAAAAATCCCTATTGCATTTACATTTGTGTTTTGTCAGCTATAACTTCTCAGTCTCCCCTTCCTTGCCTATCATCATGTTCAGTTTCTAATTCTCTCTCCTCTTTTTTATGATTTTGAAGGTTTGGTTCTTTGGTCTCATCATGCCTGTCAGCATCTCCTTCTGCTCCAACTACTTTTACTTTGGTATCTGTATCTCCTTCTGCCTTTTTTTCATGTACTCTCCCAAGGGAAAATGCACTGAGCTGCAGCAATTCCATCTCCCTGTTGGGGCACAAAGAGTCAGGTAATTCAGAAAGCTACACAGTCTTTTGCTAGAAGTGGTCATTTACACATTTCTTCTCTCTTTACACACAAAACTGCTAATCACAGATCTCTCACCAGTTCTGGAGTAGCCTCCAAGTCAAACGTGAGCATGGTGAGAAATTAGTTTTTCACAGGAGGTAATTTGATACATGGCAGCATGAGGAAAATGCCAGGATAAAATTTCTCCTGAACAGGAGTTAATCTTTCCAAGCTATATTAAAAAAAAAAAGAAAAATCCAAACATTATAATAAAAATTATATGGCAGGCCTTCTACATAATACTGCAGTGCAGATAAAAATCTAACTTATAAGCAAACTAAAAAAATCTTTTCCTCATTTAGAATCTCAGAGGTCTTTGAAAATGAGAGGCTTACTTAACTCTGCATATGCGGAAAGCCTTGACAGCTAATCAGTTCCAAATGTTTCAGCCTTAATTCTTATAAACTGAAGTTTAAAATGTTCCTTTCTGTGGTTCAAAAATCCCAGAAGTTAGTCCTACTTACTAGACACATATTCTATACCATAGTATTAAAATACCATACATTACACAAATTAGAAGAAATTATAAGAAGGACATCAGGCTCCCCCTTATACCTTGATCAGTCTATTATTCAACTAAAGTAGAATAAGCTTTGTAGGTCTTCCAGGTATTCAATCCTGGAAATTTCATTGTGATAAAGATAAAGCTCTTGCAAATTAACAACATTTTTAGACCATCTATTTTCTATTTTCTCAGAAGAGGTATTACTTTGCAGCTCAGAAGAACAAAATGTCACTCTTTCATGTCAAGATGCCATTAACTTGCACAGAAAATTGGTAGTTCCAAATAACGCTTCCTTGACAATCAGAATTCTGCTGATTGAGAAAGCTTTTCAGTTTAGCCAACAAAGAAAAAGGAGTAGCAGTTACAACACTTCATGGTAAATTATTATGTGGTTTTAAACAGTTTTATTTTCATTAAAATGTATTCTCTCTAACCAGTTTACTGGAAAAGTTTTCAATGTAATTATTCTAGTTTAAAAAAATATTGTTTCCAATGAGAGAGAAAGAAATCCACCAGATTCTAAATTACAAAAACTTGTACTAAGTAACAGATGCAATTTGGGCCATAGTTACAGGGGGGGGGTTGGCTACTTAAGTTAAAAAGTGCCAGATTCCGACTCCTTTGAATAGTGCCTTCTTTCTTGACTAGAAAAAAGGAGTATTTGTGTGAAGTTGTATAAATTTGGGTACAAAGGAAACTCACAGTTAACTTACCAGTGCACAGCATTCAGTGATTCACAGGTCTCTGAGCAACACGCAGTACTCTAGGTCTGAAATCCTGCCAATACTTTGGCCAATGAGAATGACAGTTGTTGTATTAGGGAATAATTTCATGCCTACAGTTTTTCTCAAGTTACCCCAGAACATCTCCAATGCTCTTGTTTTCAGTCCCTCTTGGTCAATGTTCTCATAAGACACACGACATGTGTACTGGAAATGGAATACAACTATTACTCTCTTTATGCCCATGATGTAAAAAATACATTATACAGAAGAATGGCTTACTGCCATTAGAGTCAATTAGAGAGAGCTGCTTAATATCAGTTGTGTCTTTAAAAAACTTCCTTTGCAGTAGAATGTGTTTGCAATTTTGGCCACACTGAATACATGGCGGTTCCATAGTTTTCTCCTGCTCCCAAAGCACATTTGCAAAATATTACATGAGAGCTTCACATCACACCTCTGAATGCACCTTCAATTTAAAGCAAAATAATTTTCATCTATGCTAATATTATTGAAGTTTAAAGACTTCAAATCCATAACTTTTATCTATAAGTTATTCTGATTATACATACACATGTCTGTATACATCCATGTATGGATGAGGATAGACGGTGCACTTTATCAGTCCTATAATTTCCCATTTCTGGAGTGGTTGTATCAAGTAATTGTAATAATAAAAGGGTTTGGCCAGGATAAAAATAAAAAAGTGGCATGGAATTTAATTAAGGTGAGATTCAGTTTGAGATTAAGATGTACCTATACATGTGCCTCTTGCCTAAGCGCTCATGTTAGCCAAGAGACATAACCAAGACAGCCAGAATGAATGTGAATGGCCTGGAGAGCCATTCACAGGTGGTCTTTATGTTACAGTATCTTATTCTGTAAGTTCCTTTGACTATATTGACTAAGGATGGGATTCAGAATATCTGTTGTGATTCTAGAGACCTTAAAGTATGCTACAGCAGCTGTTCCAGTAGGGCACAGTTTTCTGATTGTCCTTTTAGATATATGTGGTGTCTTATATACCATAAGGCAAGTAAAATGGCACTAGGCAGCTTTATCTATGCATCCTGACCTTGGCTGCAATGAGAGCCAATAAATGAAACACATGTGTAGACAATGACCTGTAGACACCTAAATGGGTGCATCTTAAACTGGAGCGAGACTTGGTTTTAAAATTAGAACCAGTTCACAGTAGATGAAGTTTCCACTCTTTTAATGACCTGATTCTGCACATAGCTATCCATTGCCTACAAAAATGCAGGGCTAAGCCAAAATGATTTAATATATTAATTAAAATATTTATTTTGATCAAAATTATGTTACAGGCTTGTTTCTGTTTCTATATATTAATATTTCTACACATACTCACAAGAAACAAAGTAAGGAGTAGTACCTTAAAACTAATTTGAAGATGTGGCGTCCAGTAGAGAGCAACACGCAATTCAATATATGAATTTTAGGTGAAGCCATGAAGCCAGAAAACCAGGAAGCCAGCCATTTTATTAGGTGAAATCACACAGATTCTATACCTTTCTTACTGCAAACGTGGCAAGCTAAAAAACTGCAAATTGGTTACACACACTGTTCACACCATATTGATTGGTTAGTGATTATAACGAGCTCTGATAAACCTATCTTATAGCTAAATATTCTTAGTTTACCTTTAATACCTAAAAGCATCTGCCCACCTGCTGTTTTGACCATCTTGTTATGGTTGGTTCCTAACATGTTCTGTTACTCCCAAATACCTTCCCATAACTGCTTCTTGGTTTAGGGCAGTCTGTACACCTATCAGCAAGGCCGCTGTGTTTTGAGAATGTGATTATTAGGATCCCCTCAGCGTGAGTAACTTTTCTCATGGGAATAGGAGAATATTGTCAGGGCCTATGTCTTGGGTGAAGAGAGCTAGGCCGCTAGCAGGCCTGCTGTCTTCCCTGGCATAACGATACTCACTTGAGGGATTCTCATTGCTGCATCTTAACTACTAATGTGTTTCCCACAATTCTGAAATGTTCAGATCACACAAGCTCTTATCAATGCATGCCCTATACCACATTTGGGGCATTCCAGAATGGAGGTGACCCTATAGACACTATCTGTAAAGACACAAAACCAATTGTATATTCTAGCAAGGACATTGTTATTTATAGAAGTACTGAGAGGAAAAAAAATAAAAAACTTAAAACCCAAACCAAGTTAATAACAGCTCCGAAGATCTCTTGAGGTCCCTTCCAACCCCTAAGATTCTGTGATTCTGTGATTCTGTGATTTCCACAATGTTCTGATTTTGGTTATTAGTTATGTCATCTCGAGCTCTCTACAGTGACTATTATTTCTTAGTATCTTAGAAAGAGTGCAGTATTATTATCAGCTCTGTAGCTGTCCACATAATTTATAAGTCACAGGATTTCCAAGAAGTTTAGAAAGAACAAACTCCAAACAGACTGAGTTCCAGAATCTGTATTTCTAACAGAATCACAACTCAGATTACAACAGAAGCTAGCTAAAATTTTCTGCAATACTTGAACATATTACTTTTTAAAACGAACTTTTTTAGATTTTAACGATCCAGAAAGTACTTTACCATAAGTTATTCTAACCATATCCTTAAGGTAGGGTGAGGAATTGCACCTGGTTATATTTGATTCGGTAAATTATATATGCACAAAGCATAAAGCTGCAGTAAAAACTAACCAGTCAGAGTTCATAATTCACCAAAAACCTCAATAAAAGCTCCTCTGCATGTATGAAAAAATGTATTAGAATGCAATTGAGTACAAACCCTCTGGTGCCTTCCTTTAAAGTAAACACACAGCTGCTACAATTAATCTTTACCATTATCTAACACTCATTAATATATAAGAGTATGATTGTTGCAGCAGCTCTTTTGCCTTTTAAAGTACTTACATGGTATATTAACCACAGTATGCACACACTGCATCCTTAATATACCAAATCCCTGCTGCTTTTGGATTCCTGCCACAGTATTTAATGATACCCAGCTCCTATAGTGAGTAATTTAGCGTAGGAAACAAAGAAAATATTTTTCCACTTAGAACAACTAAGGAAATTACGTTAGCCCTGAATCAGATTTGGGTAGATGCTCCTCTGGGCTCCATAGGGGAACTCAGGGAATTGTTCTACCTTACCTAGCAGGAGCAAGGCTTTGCCAGCATCTCTTCTGGAGCACTGCCTCCACCCAGAACATCTGTATCATAGAGTCATAGAATCACAGATTAGTTTGAGTTGGAAGGGACCTCAAAGCCCATCTAGTTGCAACTCCCTGCATGGGGAGGGACACCCTCCACTAGCTCAGGTCGCCCAAAGCCCCATTCAACCTGGCCTTGAACACTGCCAGGGATCCAGGGGCAGCCACAGCTTCTCTGGGCACCCTGTGACAGGGCTTCACCGCCGTCACAAGGAAGGATTTCTTCCTTATATCTAATCTAAATCTACTATCTTTCAGTTTAAAACCATTATCTCTCACCCTGTCACTACAGGCCTTACTGAAAATCCTGTCACCGTCTTTTCTATAGCCCCTTCAGGTACCGGAAGGCCGTTATAAGCCATCCTTGGAGCCTTCTCTCCAACTCTCCCAGCATGCCTTCATAAGAGAGGTGCTCCAGCCCTCGATCATCACATCCCCACAGAGTGATGCCACTGCTTTGCCCACTGTGGCCTAGCCAAGGTATAGCTGAGCCCTTGGCACTGCTACCAACCCAGCAATGGCCGAGCATGGCAGATGCCTCACTCTGCCCAACGAGAAGCGACTGTGTGATCAGGTGACTGTCCGCCATGGGCCAGTTGGGGCAGAGCAGCAGCCAACCGAAGGCTGAGGCGGGACGGCCAGATTTCTGGCGGCAGGCCTGCGGCAGCTGCCTCAGTGAGCAGGGCCGGTAGGGACAGGTGTACAGGTGTGTCCTTGGCTCCAGCGAGCCCACTGCAATGGGCCAGTGGGAACCAGGTACTTAGGTACACAGCCATGCTGGGCCAACAGTCATGAAATCATAGAATCATGGACTCACCTGGGTGGGAAGAGACCCTTTAGATCATCCAGTCCAACCACAGCCTAACCCTGCCCAGTCCACCTCTAGATCATGTCTGCAAGCACTTCATCCACACGCCTTTTAAATCCCTCCAGAGATGGTGACTCCACCACCTCCCTGGGCAGCCTGTCCCAGTGCCTGCCAACCCTTTCAGTACAGAACTTCTTCCTGATATCTGACCTAAGTCTCCCCTGGTGCAATTTTAAGCCATTCCGTCTTGTCCTGTCGCTTGTCACCTGAGAGAAGGGACCAACCCAACGTCTCTGCAACTGCCTTGCAGGTAGTTGTAGAAAGCAATGAGGTCTCCTGTCAGCATCCTTTTCTCAAGACTAAAAACCCCAGCTCCCTCAGCCACTCCTCACAGGACTTGTGCTCCAGACCCTTCACCAGCTTCATCGCCCTCCTCTGGATGCACTCCAGCATCTCAACAGCAAAACTCTGGAGACATTAAACATCCCTTTTCCAGGCATCTGGCCCAGTGCTGGAGATAGATAAATTTCTGCTGCAATGACTTTTCCTCTTGCTCTGTTACTGTGTGAGGTGGTGGAGTGTAGCTGATAAGCTGGTTTGTGAAATGTCAAAAAAAAAGCTAGAGCATTTTATTCTGGCTCGTGTATCTCCCTCAGTCAGGGAGGGTGTCATGTCTGTGCAGTAGTGTATTTTCAGGGAGCGATACAAATGGTCTGTGCCAAACTGCAGCATGGAAGCTCCCTGTGGCTTAGCTTAAATCAGTTAGAAATGACAGTGTGAGGTGAATTAGGCCATTCTTAAACCACAAGGACCATGTTCACTGAACCATTTCTGTGGGCTTAATTTTATCAAGAGCAATTGTAATTAAATCAGTATGTTTATTTTTTTTTCATGCAGTGAGACCAGCTGAACATTTTCCAGCAGTAGAATTGCTCAGCAGAAAACTGGAATTTTACTGAAATTAATGGCATCAAAGATCTCTGATTTCTGAGTAAGAAAGTAAAATTTATTGAAAAATTCATTTATTTCTGTTAAAGTCTTTGAATTCGTGTTTCTTAACATTTTTAATGGAGAATAAGAAAATTGCTCAAGATTCTGCAGTTTTACCTACGTGGATCAATCTGTAGCCCGTTATTTGCATTGCTTTTTCATGTCACCAGATGTCACTCCAAGTCTACATAAAACAGGCAGATTCTACTGCATTGCAAGAGGTGTTTTGGCTTGGTCTTAGACTTCCCTGTTCATAGATGCTACATTTTACTTACTCAAAGACAGAAAAAAAAAAGGAAGAAAGATAGTGCTCCTTTTAGCAGCAGTCTATGACAAGGTGAGCCCATGAGTCCAAATATGCTCTCCTGAGTTTACATAGAGCAAATACATAATGGAACAATTGGAAATTAAAATTGTTAATGCTCTGAAAACTGTCCATGTTTTCTAATTCAAGGAATAAAATCCAAACCCAAGTCAGTCATCTACTCTGAGCCTTCTTCAAAGAATATTTTTCAGTAATTTTGCTAAAGGGGTATGTGTTCCATTCCATTTACCCCAAATCCTGCAAGAAAGAGGGTCTGTTTAGCAAATGATTCCTATTCTTTCTTTTTTCATTGACAAAGAATCTTCAGGCAACCTTCTCAGTAAATTAGTTTAGGCTACTTGGCCAAATGGTACCGTTTTTATGACCTGTTTAATATTTTTTAAACAGTAATTGAATGACTAAGCATTAAAGCTGGACATTGCATCCAAATTCAGCTATTCATTGGTACTGTCAGTAGCAAAATGCAACTGCTTTTGTTTCTGAATGTCTAACAGAATGACTCATTATTGGCAGTGATGAAAGCCAAATGATCTAATTTGGGTATAGGGAATTCTGTTTGACTGGAAAGCACTCCTGTCTTACCAGAAGGGAGTTGTAAAGATTAGCATTTTTGTGAAACACTCAGTCCTTTCTAGGTGACTGAATCATCTCAGTGACCTGCTCTGGCAGCCTGAAATCTGTGTGCCTAATACTTCTAATCTCTCCAACTGCAGCAAACATACAGGGCATCATTACAATCATTAACTCAGCTCATTAAGAGCTAGCTAATGTTACTGCTAGATAATATTCTGTTGGTTTATAAAGCCATTAAAATGTATATGTGCATGTACAGTATTTTAAAATGCCTGGCAGCAGTTGTTGGGTTTCTCTTTTAATGTAAAGGATTTTCAAGCCTATCTCAGGCTGAATTAATCATTTCAAGTGTGTTATCTTTGACCTTCTGCTGTGGCCCATTCTGCTCTAATACAGCTAAAGCCTTTTAGTATAATTTGAAATAATTTCATAGCACAGTGAAAGCAACTGTTTAAGTGCTGATGGTGCTTTGCTGTTGTATATTTAATTTACTTTTGGAACTGTCCTTGTATTTTTGCTGACTACCATAGAAACTTTTGAAACTGATGTTCATCAGATTCTCATGGATCACCATGTATCATAGGCATGTGTTTATGCTTCTGTCTTCTACTGATGTTGATATTTTTATTGGCTAGTAGATTATTTGGTTTCACTGACATTACTAAACAGTCATCATTGTTTTGTTTGCAAAAGGGTCTCTATCCTTAAAAAAATATTGTTTGTAATCATCATGCAGCTTTTTGGCTGGTTCTGCTTTATATCACTGGAATATTTCTGACTTCTACTGTATCATTTATTAATGCAAGTGCTTTGTATCATCTATGTAAACCAGTGTATATTTAGATGAAATGCCAGATTAAGTGGCAAGAAGCAGAGATGATAGACCTCATGTAAATGTTTAAGATTACATTTTAGAAAGTAGGCTCTCTATGCCTTATGCTTTTAGTATCAGGTAAGATATATGAGATAGTTTTGGGGTTGCTTTTTCTACTAATATTAGCAGCATAAATATTTTGATGTGAAACATAGCCATGTCTTTTAAAAAATATTTAAAATAATAGATTTCCTACTAAGCACCTGGGAAATGTCACCCCTTCAGCTGTGGGTGGAAGCAGCTACATTAGCAGGATAAGCATGGACAGCAGTTGGAAACATGGTGTAGTTATAGCAAGGTCTCCACTTAAATGCAGTGTCCTTACTCCTGCTGAAGTAAAGAAAAATATTGCTGAGACAAGACTGAGGAAGGCTTCTAGGGTTTGTCCCAGCACTAGTGTTGCAATAAGCATGTTCACAAGAGTCCTCTGAGCCTTGGGCACAACTATAGAAAGGGGAGAACAGCACTTGCTTGGTTTTGGCCCTACCAAAAATAAGTGTTATTGAGGGAGCATTTTGGTATGTATGCCAAACTAGTTACATCATGACCTGTGGGATTGAACGGGACAAAAGTGTGTTGTCAAGGGTATGTTGCTAGCAACAGTTGTCACAGAAGATCCAGCATTATGACTTTAAATGCAAATTGATTAGTGTTTTATCTACAGTAACTCCTGAATATCTGTGCTATGGGTGGAAAGCAGCTTTAGCTACGTTCTCATGCTGCATCAGTGTGGTGCAGAATGACTGTCAGTGCTGTGTGGCCCTGCTCTTTCTGGAGCTCACCTGGTTTTACAGACAACTGGTCACCATTTTTCTACAGTGCATTAACAGGAGCATATGGAGTCTGTGCTTCTGTTTTGCTGTATTTTCTCATTGCTTTGTCTGACAGGTGATAAAAAACACAGGAGTAACTCAGGGGGGCACTGGGCATCTATATGAAATTTTCTGTGGAACAGGGCAGGCTGCTGTTTATCTATCTGTCAGTAGGAAGGAGGACTGAGTTATCCCAGATGACTTTGTCTTGGGGATAGCTGTTGAAAATCTCCTGTAAGGAGATAAAAATCCAAACCCAAACCAATAAAGCTTCATTAGTGCTTCTAAAAACTATAGATAAGACATTACTTATAGGATGTTTTTTTATTGTAGTAACTGGAGTAGATGTCAGGGGAACAGACAGAAATGAGCTCAGCATTGATCTGTAAATTACCAGTAGCCTAGCGATTCATGATCCTGGCACACTTCCTTTATGCAAACAAAAAATAGCACTATGTGGTAATGGATATACAACTATTTTTTTGTTAGGGTCACTGTCCCAGAGCTTAAAGCAATCACTTTTGACAGGAAGAGTAACTTGAAAATGGAAAATGCCAACAAAAGCAGGGACCTCTTCAGAAAACATCAGCTAGGTACCCAAAAAAGGAATGTATAAACACACTGCACACAGAGTTATGCACACAGACATAAATCTACCCAAAATATATGAAAACAAGTAATGTAGTGTGGCATCCAGCAGGAAGCTACACGCAATTCAATATATGAATTTTAGGTGAAGCCAGGAAGCCAGGAAGCCAGCCAGCCATTTTATTAGGTGAAATCACACAGATTCTATACCTTTCCTACTGCAAACGTGGCAAGCTAAAAAACTGCCAATTGGTTACACACACTATTCACACCATATTGATTGGTTAGTGATTATAACGAGCTCTGATAAACCAATCTTATAGCTAAATATTCTTAGTTTACCTTTAATACCTACAAGCATCCTCATACTTGCTGTTTTGACCATCGTGTTATGGTTGATTCCTAACATGTTCTTTTACTCCCAAATACCTTCCCATAGGAGCTTCTTGGTTTAGGGCAGCCTGTACCCCTATCAGCAAGGCCGCTGTGTTTTGAGAATGTGATTATTAGGATCTTCTCATCATGAGTAACTTTTCTCATGGGAATAGGAGAATATTGTCAGGGCCTATGTCTTGGGTGAAGAGAGCTAGGCCGCTAGCAGGCCTGCTGTCTTCCCCGACAATGTAGCATGAAATAGAATTTGAAGTGCACATATTAAATGGATTTGAAATTACCTTAAAAGCAGATCTCAAAATGGGAGAAAATAATTTTCATTATTATTAATGAAGCCATCTTTTATTATTATTGGCCATATATAATCTATTATTAGTCATCAAAATGGTAACATAGGTCTCTGACAGTTAAATCTGCAGAGGGCATAGGAAGGAAAGGAATAAAGGGTCACCATAACAAACTATTTCAGCCTGAGCTCTCATTGTAGCATTCTAGTTAAATTAACTAATATGATCTATGGTTTATCAAATAGATGAACACAGCAAATAAATCAGGGGAGGGGTTTTTCTTTTGTATACAGCACTGGTAAAACAGCTTCTGCCTCCACTCCAAAGGAGCCCATACACTTAGCCAGGAACAGGAGACCAAGAATGCTGAAACACCTCTAACAGACCCTCACTAATGAAGGAAGGTACAGACTGAACTAAATACTAGCATATACATATGGTAAATTGAAACAAGAGGAAATATTCCATGGGATATGGTGCCTTTTCTTTGGTCAGTGGAGACAGGACAAGGGGCAATGGCTGCAAATTGGAGCACAGGAAGTTCCGCACCAACATGTGGAGGAACTTTTTCCCAGTGAGGGTGCCAGAGCCCTGGGACAGGCTGCCCAGGGAGGTGGTGGAGTCTCCTTCTCTGGAGAGATTCAAGACTCGTCTGGATGCCTATCTGTGCAGTATGAGCTGGGGAGCTGCTTTGGCAGGGAGGTTGGAACCGATGATCTCTCAAGGTCCCTTCCAACCCCTACGACTCTGTGATTCTGTGATTACAGACTCATGGAGTTGCAGGGGAAATAATTGCAAGGACTTGCAAGGGAAGCCTATGGGTCTACTGAATCCCACAGTATAATATCATCTTTGTGCCTGCTGAAGGCCACAACTCTTATGGTCATATTCTTGCCTGCTCTTAGGTTTATTCTACACATGGGGCATTAAACACAACCACTAGAACAGGTGTGGAAGAATCATTTCAGTCTTATGAGGCATTCTTATGAATCATCTTTTCCCAAAGCCTGGTTGCACTGACATGAAGACCACTAATTATTAAGTGTTAGGAAGAAGCAAACAAAAACATTTGGTTTCAAGATCTCAAGAGAGAGCGAGAGAGAGATGTTGTGCATCTTCTGTTGTCACACTGTAATGTCAGTTACCAGAGAAGTGCGAACCTCAAGAAGCACCACAGAAGTCGCATTGGAACATTATGTCTAATAGCTGGGGAAAAAGAATTGCACTTGAAAGCAACAACAAAATGCAGAGAGGAATTTTCACCTGCTTTTCTTTTCTTGCATTTTTCCATGGTGACTAGCACATCTCTTTGTCTCCCAGGCACAATGGAAATTGAAAACCTGCTGGACTGGAACATGTGCAGTCAGCTTTCCAGGATGAAATAATACCTTAATTGGTCTGTCTGCATGGATGAAAAAGGGACAAGCCCTATCATCCAATCTGAGATAAGATGAAAAAAGCATCCTGGACCTGATATCAGGAAATCTTCCTTGAGCTATTTGTATCTTTTGATGAAGAGACCTGGTAACATAATTCACAGAACAAAGATACTCTAAGACTTATGTATCAAAACACTATTTTAAGCATCTTTTAAGGACTTCCTACATAATCAGCTGAAGGAAATCTGAAAAATATTTTTTCTTTCTTGTTTACTTTTTTTTTTTCCTGCAAACTTTTCTTCTCCTGAATCACAGAAATAGGACTAGCAAGCACCTTGAGAAGTCACCTAACTCACCCCTTTGCTCCAAGGCAGAATGGACTTTTTCCAAACCTTCCCTGTGTACTATTTTAGTTACATGTTTTTAAACACCTCTGGTAATGGAAATTCCAAGACCAAAGACTGATGGCAAATGTTAATCCCAATGAGCAGAAAAGGTTAGTGAGTGCAAGAGAAAATAGCTGTATGCTCTAAGGCACTTTGGTATTACATTGCCTTTTTGATTTTGCTGTAGCAGAGGAGGAATCTGGAAGTTTCTAAGGTTCAGCTGACTATGTCAGGAGTTTCTGTCATTCCTCTGAACTGTTGGTACAGGTTTATACCACTTTGTGTTGCATAAGGAATACATTTCTTGTTTCAATTTCTGAACTGAAGATTGATAGCAGGGAATGGGATGAGCATGCTTTTGACTTACTGTGATAGAGGAGAAACCCCCCAATTTAGAGTTTTGAGCAGGTTAATGTATCAAAATCTCCAAAACATAAGTATCAAACCCCTGGAAAACATAAAGCCACTTCTGAAATCATAACAGGGAATCACATTTAGCTGTCACTAGGTTCCCACTGTAAAAATGGACTAAAAATTAGTAGTAAGTTAGTATTCTGAATGAATATTATTAATGAAGCATCCTAAGGCTGCTAAGCATTGTTATATTTTGGGCAAAATCAACCTGTATTACTATAAAACAGTTCTACTTTTTCAAAGAAAGGCTTAAGGCTTAGTCCATATATACCCACTAGATGATGAAAGACTTCTTCCACTAAAGCTCTGGGGAACTAGACAGCACAGTAGATTCTAGGTAAGGTAAAAGGACCCCAAAGGGTTGAAATTTGTGGTTTAGACCATTATACCAGAGTGGCAGAGAACAGTAATGGTTGTGAGACAATAAACAGAGGGACAGCAGAACAGGAGTCTGGGGGGAACCACAATAACAGGAGAAAAGCCCAGAGAAATAGCCAAGACATAATTGCTTATTTTACAGCTCATATGTTGAAGGAAGAAAACAGAAAATATTTAATGGAAAACAAGGATGGAAGGAAAAAAGAAATATAGAAAAAGAATTTAAAAGAACTTAGCTAGTTAGATTAAATTTGCTATAAGATAATTTCCTGGGAAATACATGTAAGTAGTTAGTATCAACTCTAAATTTTGGGGGAAAAGGTACATATGATAAATAGTTGTGCTGGAAGAAATTGAGAGCTAACACTGCTCTCTCACAGCCCAACACACTGGATTTACTGCCATAACACATGTACTTTTAAAAATTCAAACCCATGTTGGCAAGTAATTTCTTCCCAATTTTTATTATGCAATTTCTGATGAATTAATTAAGATGTTTGAAAACAAATTAGGAAAACAATGAAGGAGGCTGAAATGCTAGGTCATGGCTAAACTTGTACTAAATTTTGCATCAAGTCTGGCTTCATAAATACTCATATTTAAAGATAATGGGATGATATAATGTTTACTGACTCATGATATAAATGAATAAAGCCAGAGGAAGTGTAGAGTATACATATATACACTATAATGGTGGTAACATGCAGTGAATAAAACCTTAAGGACTCTCCTCAGACAAACTCTGAGTCTGCAGACCACAGAAGTAGAGGACAGAGGTTAATTAACTTGTTACTGTTACTTGGCTTTGATACTGGTCAACCACAAAGGATGCATTACCCAACACCCCAGTAGCTTCTTGCAGTGTGACAGATCTAGGACTGTGCTGCCACAGAGGTAATAAAGACAGGCTTGGGTGGCAACTTTTCTCTTCCAAAACTAGCTCACATTTCTAGGGAAATGCTGAACAAAATAGAAGGGAAAAGAATGAGAAACATGTTAAATTTGGCAATGATAATGAAACTCTGCATATTGAACTAACATCAGGTTAGACTGATTCCTTCTTGCCAGGCAGATTTGATTACTTTTTAAAATAGAATTATAAAATGTAATGGAAAGAGGGAATTAAAAAAAAAAATCTAACTTCTAGTAGATGTAATCTACATTTGGAACAGATATCTCTCAGTATTTGAGGGGAATAGGTGGGGGGACTGTCCCTGGCAGACTGTTAACACCTGTACAAGATCTTATAATGAAACTGGACATTGGTCAAAGGTAGTCTTCAGATTTGAAATAAAACAATGAGATGTCAATTTACTGTTTGGCAGGTATTACTAAAGTATAATGCAGTGCTACCTCCATCAGATCAGCTACAGAGAGCACAGCAGCATGCATACGATTGCTACTTCTGCTGGTGGGGAAGGAATGGTCATGCTGATTTTCCTACCCAGATACATCCTGTGAGAGGAAACATCAAACACAGTCCACATTGTCTTAATCTTAATTCCACTTAAAACTATGGCAAAATTAATCTGTCTCCATGACATGTGTCCCTGAGGATTATTTATGAGATTATGGTATAAGAGATAAATCAGAAATTGGTGATGTGTAGATGGAGAAGCAGCAAACAGTATGCAACATGCTCATAAATTCTGGTTCAGTGGTTAAAACATTCACTGCTCACTGACTGCAGTGAGGTTTGGCACTGGGAGTACTCTTGGCAAAACCAAGTTCTTCTTTCTATCCCTTTCTAGACTTCCAGTCACCAAAGGAGATATCAGAGGTCCAAGTTGGGTAGAAGCCAGGTAGAGAGCAACAGCTTCTTTTAGCATTAGTTCACACATTGTTTTTAGTCTCTGGTCCTCTAGGATTGCAGCTGGATTCAAAAGATGGTTATGTGGGTTAGATCCTGTTGCCCCTCTGCTTATTGTTCAGACAGTTGTAACAAATCCAGGCAGCCTCTCCAGCTGTTGGGACCAGACTGTAAAACTGCAAACCTATTGTTCAGCCTCTCCCACAGGACCAAAGTATCACTAGACAGAATCAGCAGTCTTCACCCTCTTTGTGCAAAAGGAGTTCTGTCTCTCACCATGCTACCAGAGCAAGATGAGGGTCAGCTTAGGAGGCACAGAGCTGATTCATGAGTGCCTGTGTTTAGTGCTCACAGTGGGTATCCTTGTTTGGTGTTCATCTGTGATGTGGTCTCTCTACACAGTTTACTGTCCAGCCATGACGTGTCATTCCTTACTCTGCAGGAGTGATGGCTGTGATGTATCCAGAGGAATATTTATTTCCATTGCTGGAAAGTCAGGTTTTGAAGAAGGCTGATGCCATCATGCTCCCTAAAGGGCAGAATCTCCGAAACCAGATGACACAAGTGGCTAAAATGAACTCGGTGGGAGCTAAGCATAGATTTAGTGCTCTGAGAAGGCCAATGGCATCCTGGCTTTTATCAAAACCAGCGTGGCCAGTAGGTCTAGGGAAGTAATAGTGCCCCTGTACTCTGCATTGGTGAGGCCACACCTCAAGTACTGTGTCCAGTTCTCTGCTCCTCACCATAAGAAGGACATTGAGGTCCTTGAGTGAGTCCAGAGAAGGGCAACCAGGGTGGGGAAGGGGATGGAAGGCAAATCATATAAGGAATGGCTGAGGGAGCTGGGGCTGTTTAGCTTGGAGAAGAGGAGACTGAGGGGAGACCTTATCACCACCTACAACTACCTGAAGGGAGGTTATGGAGAGGTGGGTGATGGTCTCTTCAGCCAGGTGACAGGAGATAGGACAAGGGGAAATGGCAGGTTTAGATTGGACCTTAGAAAAAAATTTTTTACCGAAAGAGTTGTGAGGGCCTGGAACAGGCTGCCCAGGGAGGGGTTGAGTCACCTTCCCTGGATGTGTTTAAAAAAAGGGTAGGTGAGGTACTTAGGGATCTGGTTTAGCTTAGGATGGGATTGGTTGGACTTGATGATCTTTAAAGGTCTTTTCCAATCTTGTGATTCTGTGAGAAGACTTATCAAGCTGGGCATGAGGGAGGAAAAAGGGGGAAAGTTTAGTGAGCTGAGGGGCAGAATCATGGAAAATGATGGCTGAAAAGAGGAGGCATGGGGACATAGTGTTCAATGGATGGATTGCCCCGGTGATGTTCAGGGGGCACATGGGCTGGATATGTGCTGCTCAGTGTACTCGTTTGTGATGTGGAAAATGGAGAACAGTGATGTGACAAGAATTAGAAATGATGTGGAATTAGTCAGGTTGGTGAAAATAAAAGCTGCCAGCAAAGAATTACAAAAGGGACCTTGTAAAATTTAAGAAACTGTAATGTGAAACAGTAGATGAAACTCCATGGTGATAACTGCAAGCTGCCACACATGAAACAGCTGTGACTACAGATATGCACTGATGAGCTCTAAATTAGTTATCGTATCTCAGGAAAAAGATTGCAGAATCATTGTGGAAAATTCAATGAAAATAGCAGTTCCATGTTTGGGAGAAATGAAAAAGAGACAAAAACCACTGAAGGGCAATACAACAAAACATCATATGCTGCAGCAACAAATCCCCAGAGTACCCACACCTTACATGATACGAGCAGTTTGGCCTCTTCCCAGTTCCTCCTTCACAAACATTTTTAAAAATATAGTTAGAAAATGGTCAGGGAAGAGTACTTAACATGGCTGGCAGTATGAGGAAAACCTAAATGAAAGTTCCCTTTGGAAAAGCAGATGACTAAATGACAGAGGTATATAAAATATCTATGAAAGACCTATTTATATATAAAATATTTATGTCTAAATTAGAAATATAAAACATTGTTGAGGCTAATTTCAGAATTCTTCACCTACAATTCTATGTTGCATGAATATATAAATATGGAGCAATAGCCGTTATTTCTTACTATACAAGCACATAACAAAATTGTCAGGCAAACTCAGAACAAACAAAAGGAAGCATTTCTTCAAGCAGCCTATAATTAAATTGTGGAACTCATTGTTACAGGATGTCATGGAAGCTGAAAGCATAAATGAATTAAAAATGTGATTAGACAAAATTCACGGATATACCTCCATCAGAGGTTGTTAAACAGAAGGATGCAGTTTCAATATCTGACTTGGGAAATCTTTCAGCAAAGATTGCAGGAAATCTGTGAGGATATATTGAGGAAGGAGAGCAGAGGATTTTCTGTCCCTGTGAAAGGGAGTGATTTTTGCTCCTGGTTTCCCTCCCTGTGTGCACTTTCTCTAATCAGCTGCAACTGGACCCTGTAAGAGACAGGATGCTGAGCAATCCTTTGGCTTAACTCATTATGGCTCTTTATAATTCTTATGTTATTTCCTTTCCCTTTGTCTGTCCTCAGTTTTTAGAACCAAGCCACTAGATTAGCTGACTCTCAGCAACACAGCTCCCAGCTGACCAGACTTTACAACCCTTTTTAACTCCTGGGACTGTTGGATTGTTAACCTACATCTTGTCTCAATGCTCAGCACCTGGAAAAATGGGGAGGATTTTTAATTAACTTCCTTAGGTACATGAATTACAGAGTTTCTTTTCCTTGATACATCATGCATAAGTTTTTGAAGACACTGGTACACGGAGCAGCACATTTCCACCACATGTGCCCCCTGACACTGGCAAGAGTGGGCAGTTGTTGGAGGCCCATAACAGACCAGAGTTATGGTCCTAATTACTGGTGATGTGCCCCTGGAATGACTGGTAGTGCAGAGAAACAATAGTTAGTGAGTTGTGCTAGGTGGAAAGATTAGAGCTACATTTCATGAATGAATTTCCATCATCTAAAGGAACACTTAAAGGTGCAATTATATAAAATGTGGAAATGATTCAGCTATACAATATGATGTAAACACCAACTGGGGGCAAAAAAGAGCAACTAGGAAATGGAATCTGGAAATTAATTTTTAAAAATTACCCCTCTCATAAACTGATACATCTGGGAAGCACTCTGCCCTTCTTCCTCCCCATATTCCTATTTCAGTGAGAGGTGGAAAGTTAGTGAATACATAGAAAAGCAGAGGTTAAGTGAACAGCAACAGGAAAATTAAATGACAGTAGTATATTGAAATGGAAATGGGGATGATCAATTTGATCTGCATATACAGAGGCATTATGTCATGACATCTTGTTTGATTTCACCATAGTAAAAGCATGCCTATGACTCTACAGCTATTTTCAGAAGACTGCTGATAATAACACCAGAACAAATTACACAAAGTTGAAAACCTTCAGCAAAATGAAAATAGGGAGTAACTTTTGGGAAACTATGAATACATCAGCAAAGAAAACACCAGGGAGGGGAAAAAGTTGTTTAAGCTAAAGTACACTGTTGGCACAAGAACAAATGGCAGTAAACTGGCCATGAATAAATTTAGGCTAGAGATTAGAAGAATTTGTCTAGCACTAAGAGGAGTGAATTTTTGGAACAACTTTCCAGTAGAAATAAGAGGGACAGAACACTCTATTTTAAAATGACAGCAAACAGTTTATATGATATTGTTGCCTGAAATAGAAAAGGACCATACCTGGCAACCCAGGAAGTCCCTTATATTTTTGTATTTTAAGCAGTTGTGTATTGTAAGATGAAGGTAGATTTAAGAATATAAACATTTGAAGGGCAGAGGGACAAGAAGTACTTTCTTGAGAAACTTTCTGTTTCTCAAGTGGTTATGTAATATTTACTCAAAGGAACTCAGGGATGATTCACCATTTGGGTTGTCTAAAATAACACTGAATAAAACAGTAATCCAGGTATTTTCATGATGTGTGATGTGACCTGCAGTGGCCATTCTAATGAACAAGGAAATCTTAATTGGTGTGTCTTCATCATGAGTCATGTTATAGGGCATTGAAGGTTCAAGGTTCTCTTGGAGAGAGCTTTCAATTTACCCCCCTCAACTTTTGCATTCCTTGATTAAATAAATACGCACTGAGGGTATTTAGTATCTGACCATGCCCACTTACACACCAGATGTCAAACTGTTCCCCTTTATTCTTAATATACAAGTTACCCTTTATTCTTAATACAATGAAATTGCTAAAAGCATTGAAACTTTGGTCTCTGTCCAAGAACAATGGATGAATAATTAAAGTAAAAAAGACTTCAAGTTCTCACATTTCTTTTTCATGAACTCACTTGATGTAACTTTCAATACTGTGAATACCAGAGCTGGACAAAACCCTCTGGGCAATACTTTCACCACTAAAAATAAAGGTTTAGAATCATGAAAAGTCTCCTACTGATTCTGTTGAACTACTTCAGCTTGGAGATTCAAATGCAAATCCAGAATCCAAACCATTGTTTTGTGATAATGTCACTTAAAACCTTTAACTTACTATAGTAACTCAAGTTATCATATTAACCAAAACAATTAAAAAACATTTTCTATAAAACAGTGAACATTTAAAGATGCAGAAAAAACACCCTTGTATCCACCATTAATGAGCACAAAGGAAATTAATTAGTATCTTGATACAGCTGCAAGTAGGGGAACGCTAAGAAAATGATGAGGTCAGAAAGAGACAGTCACAAATGATGACTCCCAGCTTCTACAAGGTAGACATCAAGCTGCCTCTTCACAGCTTTTAAGTTTCAAACTCTATATTGAGTTATGTGGTAATTTACTATGTGTTCATGTCATTTTGATTCCTTACCCCTGACTGGAGAGTCAGAATTGCCAAGATTTGTCCCTTTTTCAGAAGGTCTTTTAGGAATGTCACCAGAATTGTGTATATGACACAGAGGAATCAATTGAGTCTTCCAGGTTAATTTTGCGAACAGAGACACTGCTGACCCAAAATGCTTTCTACAGCATCACAGTCTTTCCATTTGGAATTAGCCTTTTGTGGGAGCCCAGTTACCTCACATTGTTTTTTCCAAGGCCTATCTCCAGTTTTCTTTGTTGATTGAGGTCATAGAGCTTGCAAAGCTTCCAGGTAGCTCTTCCTACCTGGTGTAGATGACAAGTTTATGGGAACATATGGTCTTCCTGCAGCTTGCAAGGCCAATGGTATCCTGGGTTCCATCAGAAGATGGGTGGCCAGCAGGGACAGGGTGGTGATTGTCCCTCTCTACTCTGCCCTCGTGAGGCCCCATCTGGAGTCCTGTGTCCAGAGCTGGGGCCCCCAATACAAGAAAGACGTGGAACTGTTGCAGAAGGTTCAGAAGAGCCACGAAGATGATCAGAGGGCTGGAGCACCTGCCCTACAAAGAGAGGCTGAGGGAGCTGGGCTTGTTCAGCCTGGAGAAGAGAAGGCTGCAGGGGGACCTCATTGCAGCCTTCCAGTACCTGAAGGGAGCATACAAACAGGAGGGGAATCAACTTTTTAAAAGGGCAGATAATGGCAGGACAAGGGGGAATGGATTGAAGCTAAAGGAAGGTTTAGATTAGATATCAGGGGGAAGTTTTTTACAGAGAGAGTGGTGAGGTGCTGGAACAGGCTGCCCAGAGAGGTGGTGGATGCCCCATGCCTGGAAGTGTTGAAGGCCAGGTTGGATGGGGCCCTGGGCAACCTTGTGTAGCTCCAGGCCTGAGGTTGGTATCCCTGCCTGTGGCAGGGGGGTTGGAACTCTATGATCCTTGGGGTCTCTTCCAACCCAGACCATTCTATGATTCTATGATTCCCACCATAAAGGTGGAGTGATCCTTAGGAGGGGTTGTGAAACTTCCAACTGTAACGCATGGAAAGGGTTTGACTCAGTTGCTTGAAATTTTCTCCCCAACTCCCCAAGCTGTGTGAAGGGCAAAAGCTCAGTTCTTCTTACAGCATCTTTCACTAGCTCTTACCTATTTCTGTTTTCTTATTTAATTCCCTGCTTTTTTCCATGGTAATGAGTTGATAGGTATTAAGATATGGATATTACAATGAACTGCATGTTGTTTTTTCTTCTAGGGCATGATAAGGACAGATTCTTTAGGCCTTATTCTGGGAAACCTTCCCTGTAATGTTCCTTGCAAGTAGCAAAACCCACTTTGTTGTCAGAGATGAGCTGTAATCTGTAATTCTGCTTCCATCAACATTATGTTGATGGCCAAATTTGTATGTTGATGCATAATATGAACTTTCCAAGGCAGTGATTCACTTCAGCATTTTGAGGAAGGTACCATCCTCCTCACAACCCAGCAGAGGGCACTGGATCTGCTGTCACTTGTTTTTATTTTTTGGCAGATGACTTTAATTATACATTGGGGCTGTTCATGGGAAACCAGCAGAGTTCTGCTGTAAGTTTAGGTTTTGATTTTTGGGACAGCTAAGTTACATTAAGAAGAGAATATGCCACAAGATATAAAAACAAGTAATCAGACTTATCTACCCAGCCCACTGCAAAATGCAGAGAATAAAAATGATTGGTTTAGGGGTTACTCATATCAGGGATTAATCCTGCATGGTTTTGCTTTTTCAGCACTGACTGCAGACAGACTTTGGAGAATGTAGACTTGTGCTTGTTGCAAACATTTAATTCACAAAATAAAGCCACAGATGAGTAGAGCTGGTAAGAATTTTCAGGTTGTGCTCCCAAATTTGAATAACGTGATATACAGAATGCACTACAAAGTGATTTTCATATGTAAAGCAATAATGTTCCCTTTGAAGTCCTGATATCAAGTGCTAAATGATATATCAATTAAATGCAAAACCAAATCCCAACCCTGCAAATATTATACAAAACCAGCTTCTTTGAAGTCAATGAGACTAATTACAAATATAAAATAGAGCCTGGTTCTACAGCACTTCTGTTAACGGGAGTTTAATTTCATGAATTTAATAAAAAATAGATTAAATGCCTCAGAACAACTCTAGTTTGGCTCTACACTGGCAACATGCAATCCCTGCCTAACTCAGCCATGTGTCTCTAGCACCCAGACATTGCAGAATTGTGTTCAGCTTTGCACCACAAAGCATTACAGTTCTTATGTCATAGATGAGGTATGTGGGCACTGACTGGCAAAGGGATATATTCAGTATTATTACCTAACTATTACAAACTATAACACCTAACCTTTAGCCTGGTAGAACCAGCTTGGAAGAGCAACAAGTCACATCTGTTGTTTGACATCTATTTCCAGATAGAGCATCCATGCTCTCAGGTAGCTTCTTCTCATAAGAAATATTTAAAGGAGTAGTTAGAAATGGGGAGTTCTGAGCCCAATTTTGATTTATGGATTGGTCCCTGTGGCTGCTGTAAAGATGTTCTTGGTTCTCATTTGTATACGAAGCGAGAAAATTAGGTCTGTGCTATAAAAAAGTGGAAGACAAATATATTGCTCATTAGGGGAATGTAAGTCCCAGCTATGAAGGTTACTCTGAGACAGCTATTGCAATGTTTAGTTTTATCATATGCAGACTTACCTGTCCCCAGATCTCACATTAAACTTGATCTCTCAGGTTACCTGTTAGCACCGTGTCTTTAGATGAACAAGTGGCATATGCACAGACATCCTCATTGCAACTGTTAGAAGCATTGCTGATTGCCTCTAGGTGACAACTGCTTTGAGGTTTCTCTGGGCACAAAGCATTGTGTTTATGAAGAACGTGTTCCCTTCCACTGCAGTTTTGTCAATATTTGCATATTGCAGCAGTTTTTTGGGTCTTAGGGATGGTAGACAAACCTCTCAGTTTCACTAAAGTGTAATCTCTTCTGTTTCAGAAGTGATCGCAGGATTTATCTCCATGGGCTGACTCTCTGATACACTGTGCCATGCCAAATCCTAAATGAAAGCGTATCAGGGTGTTCCTGTTTCCTTCAGCATGCAAGCTGGAATCTTTAGCATCCATGAGTTTCAAGGGACATGCAAATGGTACATAATCAACACTCTGAGTCTGATACATGCATGTACTGCATCAGCATAAATCAGGGCTCAAAAGCTAACCTCTAATGGACGTGCTGCGGAGCTGTGCAAGCACACAGAGCACTCTCTGCACAACTGCCTTTGGATGGAGTGCAAAGGAATGAGAATGCATGAGGAAAATGCTTTCTGATTCTCTGGCAGCTGGCTGTACCTTTTGGGTACCAACTGAACTGTCCTATGATAAGAAGCAATTCTGGTCAGACCTTTGTCTCACTTTCTTCAGCTTATTCCAAAAGGAAATCTGTGGATATTTTTATTGTAGTTATTTTTGGTTTGCTGTTTTATCAGTATCACCACCATTGCCCATATAAACTTCTGGACACTGTATGATCTGTTCAGAGCTCACATAGGCTGCCTTGTCTGATACTTTCTCTTCAGCTGGATCATTAACAGTGACATTAAATAGCACCAGACCTATTGGTGTCAGTCTGAACATTTTTCTCAGCGATGACTGGCCTCTGAAACTGCTCTGCCAGGGCTTGATAAGGAAGTCCTGTTCCATGCAGCTGGGAATGTCTGACAGGACAAATCCTAACGCTTCTTCCTTTAATAACCCTGGGCTGGGCTCCCAGGATGAGCACTGTAAAAAACAGAAAAAGATTACTGTTCTGAAGATGCTTGTGAGCAGCACTTGCAATAGCACATGGAGATTCTACTACTGCATGGAGGAAGTACTTGCAAATAATATCACCAGCTAAGATCATGGGTTCAGATACAGACTTCCAATCTAATGTCCTCCAGGACAGGAAGTCATTTCAATAGATATATATTCTAGAGGTGAGTGCAGAGCCTTTCAGACATAGCACTTGGATGGCAATTCAGCTACCAAGCACTGCTGAAACTAGGCCACCACTGAATGTATCTTGTGTATGCAGAGCTCCCACCTACTCACCTGTCTACTCTGTTTGGCTCTCCTTCCCTGCAAAGAGGTTGAAGCTGGGCAGAAGTGGGAAACAGGTTGTGTTCATTAGAGGCCTGATGGGTTTTCTCCTCTCTGACACGTGATACACACACATCCCATGGCTGCGCCTGCTCACGTGGCCAACAGAGCTGTTTAAGCTCCTGTCACTGGATTTCCTTGTAAAACTCCTTTTTCAGAGAAACAGAGGTAATCCTCACTGCTCCTAGAGCTGCTGTTGATGTGGAGGGACTGAAGGACAGAGCAGTCAGTCAGGCTTACCCGGGGAAGGCACCACCTTTAATCACATTTCATTACAACTGGAAGGCTAGAGATGCTGAAAGCTCTCGCATGATGTGGGAATTAAAGGGCCAGAGAGGGGCTTTATATACTGCTGTAGTATGACTGTAGCTGGGCAGACCCCAGAGCAATGAACTTTCAGCTAAAGATTGCAGCTGTGAGCTCTGAAAGTGAAGGAAGGTTAAAATTACACAATAAGGAGTAAAAGTGCTACTATTCAGACTCTGGTATTTTCAAAATTGCACTTGCTAGATGCTCCAGTTGAACCAATCTCCTCATGTTACAGCATATGGTAAGAGATGGCCCTCTCCAGGGGATCATTTTCAGAGCTGCAGTTTTGGACTAGAGTACCTGTCTCATCTCTGCAGTTGTTCGCTGCAAAGGAGAGCACACCCTACACAGGGGTTTGTCTGGGAAGGCTCAAAACATACACAAAACTTCTGTCCTTCCTGGGCTTAACCAGTTTTGTTGTTGCTTTCTTGGCACTGGGATACTTGTGCTTTCAGTAGAAAAACTGGATCTAAGACCACTAGCTGATGCAGAAACTTATTTCAGGTTACAAAGCAGTGCTGTGAGGGAAGTAGGGAGGTGGATGATGCCTTCAAGCTCTGCAGGAGGTTGGGATACCTATTTCCAGACAAGTCTGAAGCATTAGCCTTGGCAGTTGGAGCAGTGGGAGGAGTAGATGAAAAGGATGTTGGAGAGGCTGCACGGCCCTGCTTCATTGCCAGATCTTGTGGAGATGAAGAAGAAGAAGGTATGAGGATCAAAGCTCCAAGGGACTCCCTCAGAAGGACCATTGTGCAAAAGTTGTTTGGAGGACTGAAAGATGATGGATGACCTTTGCTCTGGGAAGTGTCACTTACACAGGTCAGCTTCCCTCTCCAGCCACCTGCCTCTCTGTAGTGACAGTTTTGAGTGGTTTGGCTTGCCCAGGAGGAGTCATTATTCTCACCAGGAATCCAGCCTGGTCTCTGCAGTCATGATAGCTCTCTGTGGGGGCAGGTGTTGGCTTGGCTTGGGCTGTGCCTGAATGAGACCTGATTTCTGCAGGAAATTCATGCGTGCTGACCAGGCCAGTGCTGTCACACACTCCCAGAGGTTTGCTTGTTTTGGGGAAGAGGTGTGAGACACACCTGGAAATCAAGTGTTATGCAGTGCAGATGTGGTCAATTGAAAACCAGACCACAGGTGCTACTGTGCTGGAGTCTTTGCTAGGGAGTAGGGGGAGGTTGTTTTAATCACCTTTGTTTCGCCATTTATGTCAGAAGCCTCTATTCTTTTTTCTTCTTTTTCCTATTGAAATTTATTTATTCTAAAACCTCAAGAATAAATCCTCAAGGAAGGAGAGGGGGGTTTTTTTCTGTTGCTGAATCAGTTGATAGACCCTGCCAGGTCCTATGCTCTGTGCTGGTAATGTTACATCAAAGACCAAAAATCCCCTCGAGGTTCAAAGTTACTTTGGGCCAGCAGCGTTCATCAGCTGCAGAGCACAAAGGGCTATAATGGAAAGAGAAGCCATTTCTGTGTATATGTTTTCAGACCTCATACATTCAGAAGCTTATAATGGCCAAAGGGAAGAGGGAGAGAATGAAATACCAATGAGCAGAAATAGATGAGCCCCGTGCAAGTCAGTTTTCAGCACAATACAATACAAACTACTGGGAGCTTTTGTAAATTTGTTGAAAGCAGAAAGAAATCACCTTTGTTCCTTTGTGCTGAGCATTACTGAAACTCACACCTCTCTTAAGCACACATTTGATTAAATCTTCATCCAGCCTGATCTTCCTGTGGGGATATGAAAAAACCCTGTAAAATCACTAATGACATAACCTTATACATGACAGCCCAGGTTGTGCCAAGTTCCAAGTTATCTGTACAAGCATGGAAACTGGACCAATCCAGATTTCTGTCTGTCCTCTTGTTCCCAGTGAGATTTTTGTTCGTTCATCCTGGCAAACCAAAGCTTTCCTATCAGAGATATATGTACAGCACCTGTGATGGTGATGGTCAGTGGGAGCCAGGATTTGTACCCAAGGTTTGAAATTGGCAAACCAAAGCTTTCCTATCAGAGATATATGTACAGCACCTGTGATGGTGATGGTCAGTGGGAGCCCAGGATTTGTATCCAAGGTTTGAAATTGGACCTCTAGTTTCCCACCTGACATTGCATGGGGATGAGCAGGGCTGATTGTATTGCATGAGACTGTTCCAGGTCACCTGGGGACTGTAAAGGAGCTGGTGAAATAAAACCCTAGGTTGCACTACAATGGGAATCCCTAAAGCAAAAAACCATTTTTTTGGCTTTATTTATGTACTTACCGGTGCTTGTCCCCATTTCTCTTCAATAAGCAGAGAACATAGAGCGCACACTTTCCTCTGTAGTTTGCTATAGTGACACTGGGCTCACACCAGCAGCCTTCAGATCACGATAACCTTTTTGGTCTGTAGAAATGAATCATACCTAGCGTGTGTGCACACGTTCTGATGATGCTGCATTATCAGGAGACCTTTGTGATTGCATATTGCTCACACAGCAAAGCTGTCAGGGGCTCAATGCCTTTACAAGCCGTCTCCTGAGCCCTCCAGTCCATTACTGACTCACACAATAAGTGTCAAAGGGCTGCCCCAGAGAGTGATGGACACAAAAGAAAACTGGGGAGTCTGAACAAGGACATGTATTGAGATCTAGGGGAAAAAATATTTTTGAAACGTATTGTATATCACTAACATCATTAATAGTAACTTAAGTAATCAGAATCTTGCCAGAATCATTATCAGACTATATACTGTGCATGATGTGGTATATGCCAAAGGAGAAAAGTAAGGTAAGTTTATCTCCACTGTTCAGGATGTGAACTTTAGTGAGTGATCAGAGGGGGAACTACTTGAGAATGTTGAGTGCAGGGCCACAGAGATGATGAGGGGACTGGAGCATCTCTCCTAAAATGAAAGGCTGAGCTGGATCTGTTTAAACCCACATGCTACCAAACTGCAGCAAACACCATCCTATTGACATAAATAAATAAAATCCAATCAGCCTGTGTGTATAAGGTGGCTTGAACACACCAGAGGGCATATTTTCACCATTGTTCCAATAAGATGTTAAATAATGCTCAGTGTGTGCTTTATGTATGAGTTACATGGGAGTCAACATTCACAAGGAGTTTAGCAGAGCCGCATGGTTCAGGCAGCTCTCTTCTCAAGAAAGCTTCTTTCTCAGCCTGGATCAGAGACACTTTTTCTGTCTATCTCAGGAGTATGTATTACATGGAAGTAACTCACAAGGAAAGCTGAGTTTGATAGACCATGTTTTACAGCATGTCTGTAATTGTTTTTACAAAGCAGTGACTCAATAGGAGATTCCCTGGTAGTCTTTGCCCTCTGGATAGCTGTACTTCAGCCAAGGGGTTTGGAGTAGTTTCCTTCTACCCCAGATGGTCTTGCACACTCTGTTAAAGCGTATGTTGCCCTGAAAATAAAATGACCTATATAATAATTGCTAATCTTCAAATAGGGCACAAAACATAGCAAGAGAAGTGGGTTGGTGTCCTTGTCTTTCAGTAATTAATCACACTAGGGAGCTCAAAACAAGAAGTTGGTGGCAGTTGGGTTCACTCTGCCTGTTGAGGTCTGCCTCAATACTAATTCACCAACCCACACCATAAGTTTTCAAGTGTGGCTACCAGGGCAGGCAGAGCCTCAAGAACCCACAGAACAGGACCTCGTGTGTACAAGTGCAGGTGGTGATGGTGTGTCACAAGTCATGTTTGCAGAATCTGTCCCACGTGGAGAGAGTAGAAACCTGTTAAGTTTTTGAACTCAAGCATAAGCATGCTGAAGCATATGCAGGGATGCTGCAGCATAAAGATCACAGGCTGCAGATCTGTTGCTGCAACAGGCAAGAGCCTGGCTGTGGTGAAGTCTTCTTGCTGAGGTAATTACACTCCACTTTATAGCTTGATTTGTCACATTACAATATTGAGTTCTTCCTATTTTGACCTGCCAGTGCTGGAGCTCCACACGTCACAGGAATGATCCCATACCATTTACCTGGTCTGTTTCCTCATCTGTGGAAGGATGGCAAAGATATTGGTTCCCAGTTCATTTGAGAAGTATCACAGATCCTACCTGAGACTTTCTCCTTTGCTATCTCATACCATTGCTGCTCTCACTAGCAGCAAGGATCCCTGACAGTTTCCACCACCTCTAAGCACACATTACTTCCCTGAGACAGTAAGCAAGCAAATACAATGGCACACCGAAGGAAGAAAAAAGAAAGAAAGGGGGAAAAAAAGGCACACAGACAGACACCTGCTGTGAGTTTATTTTGACAAGTGTCATTTAGATGCAATAAGCTGTGATCATCTCCCTGGCGTGGCTGCAAACAGAAAGGAGCCAACTGGGTAAACAAGCCCAGGTGCTGGGGAGCAGAGTGTGGCTTCTTCCGCTGGCTTGGGGCGCTGGCGGAGAGAGGGGGGAAATGGGGAGCTTTTAGGATGCACTTCACTTGTTTCCCTTCTCCACCAAGCCTGGAGGGGCAGGAGGAGCTGCGCCTTTCCTTGGATGCTCTAGCGAGGAGGGGATGCAGAGGAGGGGGATGCGCGCTGCGTGGGGGACCGCAGGAGAGGCGAGGGGGGCGTGTGCCTGCCTGGAAGTGGGCATTTCTTCCCTTATACACACCAGCCGATGCTTACCCTGCTGAAGCAGTTAAACGGGGGAGAGCAGCAGCCAGGCTGGCAGATTCCTGCCCTGTGATATGCCAGCCACAGGGTGACGCAAGGGCTGGAAGGCTCCAACTAAACAAGCCATTTTCACCTGCGTAATAAGCGCTAGTGGAGATACAGCAACAGCAGCAGCAGCAGCAGCGGCTCCGAGTCCCCGCAGCCGGCCAGATTCCAGCGCGGCAGCATCACCATTCAGCCCTCGGCGGCCACCGCAGCTTTTCCGGTGGTTCCCGCTGCAGCCCGAGAGCCGGAGACGAGCGGCCGCCTTGCAGGCAGCATGTCAGCCCCGCCGGACCCCCAGGACCTGCTGCTGGCGGGCACTGGGGTGCACTGGGCTGCGGACGGGGCGGACCAGTATGCAGCTGGGGCTCCGCTGCGGGATGGAGATGGGGCTCAGCAGCGGGAACAGCTGGTTTTCGGCTCCGCCAGGGAACACCCGCCCGTTGCTATGGCGACTGCATCCCCAGGTAAAAGGCGAGGGGTACTCAGGGATGCTCAACAAAGGGGGCCTGGCAGCAACATCTCTTGGTTGTCTCATCCCTGTCCCTTCCCCCGTTCTTCTCCCAGCCTGGCTGCTTGGAAACATTGCTAAGGAGCCAGTGAGTGCATGTAGGGAAACAGAAAATAACGAGGAATTGCGGCCTTTAGAAAGAATAATTTTTGCTGAGGTGGGGGAGGGAGGATGCAGGACCCAGCCAAGTTCTCTAAAGCTCCTTGCAGTTTGCTAGGCACTGGATGTCCAGATTTCAGTCAGATATCAGAGGGCATTTGATTTCACCTGACTTGGTGGGACTCTGTCCGAATTGGTTGTACACCTGTACACATCTGGAGTGACAGTTCTCAAAGGAGCTACTTCAGATATTTCCCCAAGCACCTGGAATTCTTGCATGGCCCTTTCTGTTATTTTCACATGTAGCTTTTAATGAAGTGCCTGTTCTGAAGTGTTTGCATATTTTTGGTGTGCTTTTGAGACATGCCCATTTAATCATGGACTTTTTGGTTGCTGTGTTTTCCTCCTTTTGTCTTTTTAGGTGCATTTGACTTAACCTGCATTTAGTTTAGGTAGGCTCTGCAGTTCACTGATTTTCAGTCTACTTTGGGGATGGGAATAATTTCCAATTGTTTAGAGTTCATTTCTTTAGTGGATGGATTAAGAGCAGGTGTATATCTGTTAATGAATTCCAGAAGGCTTCAGCTTCCAGTAGCTGAAGTAGCTAGAAATGTTTGGGGGAAAAAAATACTCTATTTCCTTCTTGGTGACACTTCCCTATATTCTTTCCCATCACTGTCCATCAGTGAACCCATATAACCAAATAACCCAGCCCTGGGGAAGCTGGTAGATCCTGTCTAGGTTCCTCTTCACTAGGAAATAGATGTTTCCATTATGTAGCCTGGCAGCATTAAACTTGTCTTGAGTAAGTTGAGGGTCAGGGCTTGGGACAGGAATCAGTCTCCGTTATGCAATAGCTGCAGGAGCATTAGGAACTGCATTTTGGGGCTGAGTCCTTTCTAATCCCCTCCAGTCAATCAGCACGAAGTGTAGCTGGCCAGAAACAACACAGTCGGCGTGACTACATGTATTATTCCACTGATACCCATCTGTAGGGTTTTTTCAGGGTCTGAGTGTGCAGCTCTGTGTGTGTGTGTGTGCTCTCAACATGGATGTTTCCCTGGTGCTTTTCTGTCTGCTTGATGCTCCCGAGTTCAGTAGTGAAATGGGATCTAACGCCCATCGGCTGATGTGGGAAATGTTTTGCTGTTTTGTAGCTTTGGGCAGGCAGCAAATCTGCTGATGTGCTGCTCATTCGCTGAGCTGAGTGGTAGGTTGTGAAACGTGACTTTACTGGAGAGAGAGGCAGATGGCTTGTAATGTAAGGCTGTTCTAGGTGCAGGGGTGTGTGTGAAAGGAGGAGGGGGTTGGATTGTTGAAGGGCAGGATTGGGGTCTCTAGGTAGGCTTGTCTCACCAGTATCATGACTTGAATAAGGGGGAAAGGATCTTTTGAGCTCTTGTTGTTTGCTGATGGATAAAAATATGGCCATGCTGAATCTTAGCATACAGAAAAAAGAGGGGTGGTCTTTTAAATTGTGCAAATCCCTATTAAGTTGAATGACTGATACTGCTTATATCTAATGAAGCTTAACCTGGTCTGTAGATTCAGGCTTATAGAATGTAGAATAGACAGGATGAAAGGAAGAAAGGAAGGAAAAGAAAGGGAAAAGAAAAAGAAAGAAGGAAGAAAAGGAAAAAGAAAAGCAAAGAAAATAATTTTCAACACTTGGAATCCTCTGCAAAGGGGCTTTAAACATGTTTGCATGTGTCGAACTGTGTCAAGGTGGAGATAAAATGAGCAATACAAATATGTTGGGGTTTTGTACAGCCTGTCCAATTAGCAATATCATAAGAGTAGTAATATGTTTTAAGCATTTCCCATTTTTTTCTCCCTGCCTAATAAAGTAACTGCTCTGTGGTGCTGTCCCTAGCCGACCATGGCAGACAGAGCAGGATCCCAACCAGTGCGGTCCATCTCCTTTTCCATTTGTGCCTGCAGCTCCTGTATTTCTGTTCCTTATTACCTAGACAGCTTCAGACCCTGCTCCTTTCACCAGAGGAAGTAAATAATTTTCCTGTTGTCTCTGTGTGACTAAATATCCTTATGTTGCTGAATAAGAGGTCTGTCATATTGCTGAATATCTAAACCTGCCAAATATTTCAGAAAACTCTTTAATTCTTCTACTCAGAGGGGGATTCCTGTGTGTTCCTAAGCTGTAGGAATTGACCCAGCAGGAGATACCTAGCTCCAGCAACTTACAACACTGCCATAATCTGCCATAAAAAGACTCCCTGTACGATGGAGTACCTGGGGACACTTTAGATAAGGAACAAGAGTGAACTGGACAGTAGGTTTTCCAGGCAGTTTCCCAACACATCCTGTATCTTCCTCCAAAAAAGAAAAAATAAAGCAAAAGAAGAATAAAGAGATCCAGAAAAGAAGAATAAAGAGATCCAGAAAAGAAGAATAAAGAGATCCAGAAAAGAAGAATAAAGAGATCCAGAAGAGACGAATAAAAAGATCCAGAAGAGACGAATAAGAAGATCCAGAAAAGAAAAGGGAAAAGAGGGTCCAGAAAAGAAGAAAGGAATAAAAAGACCAGAAAAGAAGAAAGGAAAAAAAAGACCAGAAAAGAAGAAAGGAAAAAAAAGACCAGAAAAGAAGAAAGGAAAATAAAGAAGGAAAAAAAAGAAAAAATAATAAAATAAAGGAAAAAAACACACCAAAATAAAGTCTCCAGCAGTCTTCTTTTTTTTTGTGAAAAACATGGTTATGCTCTTTGAGTAAAGAGCTGAGTGTGGAGACTGAGAGATTCTCCCAGCATAAAAATAACTGAAAATAACTAAAAATAAATGGTGGGAATTTATCACGAGTTGTACAGAAGTTTTCTTATACAACCTAAAAATTTGCAAACTTTCCCTGATCTTGGCTTTTGTTTTAAGTTTGAAAACCAGCCAGGGATTGTTGAAAGGTTCAGGAATATTTTCAAGCTGGCCCTGGGCCCGGCTTTGAGCCAAACTGGCTTTGTGTCAAACCCTTGCGAGTGGGTTCTGAATGATGAAAAGCAATGGATTTCACTCCCTGTTCTGCAGATCAACCAAAGTCAGCAATGATGGGGGCTGCCCAAAAAAATTCCCATGAGGAGTGGAAAGCCCAGAGATTCCCAAGCAAAGTCAGGGCACCAAGAAGCTGCAGTTCCCACCTCTGTTTCTCCTCCTGCAGAGCTACCATGGCGATCAACTCTAGTAGCTTCTGGGCAGGGACAGAGTTGTTTCTCTTGCTTTTATGCTTGGCCTCTGGATTCTGCTGAAAAGTGTTTCTCTCCCTCAAATAGAGCATTTCTTTCCTTCCCAAAGATTAATTTCTGTCAGGGTGAGAGGAGATTGCAGGCAGCTCTTGCAAGGACTGGAGAGTGAAGCAGTCCTGAAAGGCTGGTGAGCAGTTGCATGTTGGTGAAGAGAGCCCCATGTCACCCAACACACCATCTGGTCACAGATTCTGCTATTTATTTTTATACATCAACAGTGATTAAAATTCCTTGAAAAGAATTATTTCCAAAAATATTACAGAGGCTACCAGGCATTCCCCAGGATAAATACATATGGTTTCCTTCAGAGAAATGGCAAAATGTAAGAATGGGCTGTACCTCCACAGTGCAGGTGTGTCTGGCAGGGGTAGGGGGGAAGAGCAGGAACTCATACAAATTCCAGTGTCAGGATTTGGGAGGTTGTATGCAGGCTTGTGCATTGGTGGGTATCTGTAGGGTGAATTCCAGGCAGTGATACTCCTCTATGTCCATGTAGCTGAGATTGAGAGCTGCTAAGCCCTGCCTGCTCATACTCACACCGTGATGCTCTTTGCCTTCAGCAATCAGGACATCCTTGATAATCATGACCCATTTCCAGCTGCCTCCAAAGATAGGTCACAGGTGAGGTCCAGCTCCCCAAAGTAGGAGGAGAGATGCCATAGGAGATGGCTTTAACAACTTGGGTGTTTCTATGGGGACACAATGGAATAGCAAATAGGGCCCATGGGAACCCACCTGGAACAGCAGCCAGAGGTTGCTTGGGATATATCAAGTGGCATGAAAATCCTGCAATTATGGGACTGAATGGCATTCATGTGGTATGTGCCAAGAAGGCAAGGCAGGAAGGAGAGCATAGAAGCTGCTTGGATGAGGCAAGCGAGTGGAGGAACAGACTCTGCCTGGTGAGGAGCAGTAAGATCCCAAATCCCAGGACTTTTTCACACTCTGATGGCTGTAGATGGAGCCCACAAGAACATGAGTGGTCTTGGCTCCTTCTGCTTTGTGACAAGGACAGAGTCTCTAGTCTCAGTGGTTTTAGAAGAGACACTTAAAAAAAACCCCAAACAACCCTTTGTAATTCACATGATTTGTAGATACTGAGTTTGAAAGTGTGTGCTGTGTACCCACATGGTCTCACTATGAGCTTAACCCACCAAACACCTGTTAGCAAGGCACTGCAGTGAGATGTTCCTAGCATAAACCTGTGTCTGTACTGATAATCCTTCACCTCTAAATCTCAGTTTATTGTTTCTCTCCAGTCACTGGAGAGAGTGAGTTACTGGCAGCTTTACATCTCAATAGGAGAGAGGTGTTTGATAGTTTTAAGGCAGCTTCAGAGCCATGTGATTCACCTGGGTGGAGAGAAATGGGTATGAACATGAAAGTCTGCACTGCTTGGGTTTGACACTGATGCTTCTTGGGGATGTTGGAGCACATCTAAATGCAGCAGGTTCCCCAAGGCAACTGGCTCAGCTGCTCTTCATGACCTTCTCACCCCTTTCCAAGTACTATTTAATAAGAGTTCCCTCTCCCTAAGCACTAATGGCACTGTGCTGCTCAAGGCCACATGCATTGCAAAGGCCAAGATCCAAAACCTGATTTTTCAAGTTGCTGTAGAAAGAGTCTTGATAAGGTGGATTCACATGTGCCACAGGGAAGTCTGTGAAGCTGTTTGAAGTCCTCAACTGTTATGCAATCTTGCTCAGATTTAAGCAACTGAGGCAGATTTAGTCTCACTTGGAAGAATATATATTCATGCCAACTCTATTACTGACATTTTAGTCCTTGCTGATTTAGAGAATTGAATTGAATTTTTCTCTGCTCCCTGGATTAGTCTCTCAAAACCTCTGACATACTGGTGTGAAGGCAATGGAGAACGTTGGGTGGAGGCTTTTCCCAATCCCTGGGGTTTTGTGAGTGCAAGCAGATTTTGCAGAGAAGGACAGAAACACTGTAGATTTCTTCTTGGATCCTTCTATTCCTGTAATTCTCATGAAGCTTGACAAAGGGGCCATTTTGTCACAGCCTGCAATCATTCATCTAAAAAAATTCCTATTGAAATACCATCCTCCATTACCACTTGGGTAAAGTAAGAGCAACAACTCCTGTTGGGCTCCACCAGCAAGTGCTCTGCATCTGGGGGTGAAAAGTCCTATTTGAGGTGCATAAATCCTCCTGGTTAAAATCTGTGCAGCAGAGTAGTTCTCAACTCCATACAGATCAAAATGCAGCTGGCCTTGCCCTGTTCCCCAGAGGGATGCAGGTAGCTCCATCCCCACTTTGACTTCCTTGCTGATGAATTTTCTTCAGCCTTCAGGGCTGCAAATGGATTGAGGAAGAGGATAAGGCAGATGAAAGAGCAGAGTCGTACCAGGGAGGGTGACTCACCTGCCTTATTTTAATCTTCATCACTCAGTAATGAAATGTTTTATTTATAGGCAAGGAACTGAGGAGATGTTGGGGAGGAGGATGGCATGGAGGGAAGAGGTTTTGGATGTCCCAGTTGCGACAAGCACTGTTGGGTTTTTTTGGTATTGCAGTATTTCCTGAGCTGTGAGTCTCCTCTTGGCTGGGTGGTTCACTATATATCCTTGATTTAAGGGTCCTTAGAGGCACATCTGCCTCCTTCTTGCTGCATCTCTGGAGATGCCATCCAGTGGCCTGTCTTAGACCTTATTTTTCCCCCTCAGAGCTGTAGTGTGTGGTACATGCACACTCAGCATGTTCTCTCGGTCAGCCTGGGGACAGCAACCCCAGCAAATGCCTGTGTGCTACCTCTGGCTCGGTCCTTCTGGAAAAGTTTGGGCAGATCCCACAGATCTATTTATCATTTTTTCACAGATTGTCCCACAAAGGGATGCCAGCCCAACCATGTGGCTTGGATTTGACCCACAATGCTCAGGACTGCTGTTTGGCTCTGCTTCAGAACCTGAGACCTGATCTGGTCCCAAGACCTAAATATTTTGTGCATGTGTCTTTTAGTTCAAAGTTCCTGAAATACCCAAGGGGTTGTGCTGCAGGTCCACATCATCAACAGAGAATGAAGGTTTTTAAATGGGTGACTTAGAAATTTGCATCACTTTCCCTCCTAAGTAGTCAGTACCTCTAAAATGGGCCAATTACACACTAAACCTTTTTCATTTTTAATGTACCAGTTATGTCCTTGTGTCTGTTTTTGTTCTTGTTTTTCTTGGATTGCTTGTTGGTGGGGTTTTTTTTCAAAAGACAAGAAGGCCATTGCATAGCAAACCATGTTTGAAGTAATGAAGCATTATTTGTAATTAGTTTTCTATTTTAGGGAAAGTAAATATATGTGCTGCTGTAGACTTGGCATGATTCAGCACTCAGGATCACACCCCACATTTAGTATTCTGTTATTTTAAGACAATTCTGATTTATGGCCAGCCCATTCCTCTAAGAAACCCAGTACCTTCAACAGTGAGAATAAATTCTTGGCACTCACTTGCAAGACAAGACTTGAAATAGAGGGGACCTTAATCACCTATTTCAGTCCTTCTTGTTTCAATAAAGAATTTAAGTTCCCAATTATATGGAACATAAGCACATTCTTAACTGCTAATAAAAATTAGGATGGCCTTAAGCATATGCATAAAGGTGAGCATGTGTTTTCCTGAATTTAGGGATAAATGAAGTAGAAGATGTATCATGAATAAATTTGCTTTATTACCCATTAGACCAGACTGCTTCAGGTCACCTATGTGTAAAATGGAGGCACCAATACTTACCTATCTCATTACAGCGCTGTGAAAATTAACATTTAAAGACACAGAAATTTTGGAATGAAAATCATTATAATGTTGTCATTATATATTTCTATCTATTGTCTGTATATCCAGGTGAGACTAAAAATTATTGGATATGACTACAGCCTTCATAAGTCTGTCTCAAATATTAAGGTATTACCTCTTAAGCATTGGCTTTATACTTTAATATTCCTTAAGGATGGGCTTTTCCACCTTTATTTAAATAACAGCTGCTAGAAGAGTTCTTTGAATATTTCTTTCACTGCTGTAATGACATGTCTGCCCTTGATACAGCCTTCAGTTATCATGAGATCTCCTATGAGAAGAGGTAGCTGGTTCTTCAGAGATTATTTTGACACAATTGCTGTTAACATCTGTGGCATTCCCAGCATCTCCTTCACATAGCAGTGACTCCCATCCCAGATGTGGTGCTGCAGAGGGGTGTGTGTTTGGGTACAGGTGAGGACAAAGCACAGGAGGATGCTTATGGGAGGATCCTTGCTGAAGGATGCTTTGTGCGCTGGCGTGACTCGGCAGACCCACAGAGTTATATCAGCTCCAGGTTTTACTGTGCCATTCAGAGCATGAATTATGTCTTATTTTTTAGTAGTGCTGAATTTATTAACTACAGCTGATTTATTGTTGATAGCTTTAAAGACATTGAAGGGCTTGTTAACCACAGTCAGTAAAAAGCCAATGTATGGGGCAGCCTTGTCAGACTGGAAACCTTCCTACTCCCAGCCCCTGGGGATCTTGTGCTCCTCTTGTGTCTCTGAGGTGGGTTTTTTTATCACCCATGACTCGAGTGCACATGTGGGCTCCCCTGGGTGAGTCTCATGGTTGAGGAGGGGGAACCGTGGCATTAGGGCACAGCCTCAGGAGCTTCTTGCTGCCAGATCTGAATGACATCCTAACCTTTCTCTGCCTGTGCTGCATTTGTCACTGCTTGTACAATGAAAGAGCATGAAGATCCTCACTCAGTGCAGTCTCTGCAGCACAGCTGTGCAGAGAGAAGCTGCAGGCAGCTGCCAGAGTTTGTACTCATTTTCTTCTGCTGGGTCTGGCCCCTTATGCACTGCTCCCAAAAGGACTTGGGGTGCCTCTAAAGGAATTGGAGAGGTAGACTGCATTTATGGTTTGCAGGCAGCAAGGGAGTTTTGCCTTTTACAGGCCTAATCCTGCCCCCCAAACTTTGAGGCAGCGAGTTTGATTCAGAAGGATGCCTATACCCACCAAAAGACAGCATGCCAGGGAGATGCAGACCCCCTCACCCCATGTAGGTTCCAACACACACATATTACCAGCACAGTATCTCTGCTGGGAAATGCTTTTAATCCCCAGATCATTGGCAGGCCAAAGGTCTAGATCCTGAGCAAAGAAAGCCTAGAAGTCACTCTAAGTCTGCCATCGCTCCGTGAGCGTTCACCCGTATTTGGGTCAGCAGCATTTCCCTCTCTGTGTGAGGAACGCGCACCGGGGCCACAGCCGGGGCGGGAGGTGAAAACCTGCAGCAGGCAGACCCGGGGGGCACAGCATCTCATCTCCACTCTGATCTACAGAGCAGCATCCTCCTGTGCTTTGTAGGAGGGTGCAATGAGGTTTCACGGGTACCATCTCTCCACTGACTGCAGATGGATGGGGGGGGGAGGGTGGGTGTGGTGGTGTGTCTGAATGCCAGTAAGTCTTAATTAGGTCTTTCCCTCAATGTCCTTAATTTAGAGGCAAGAGAGATGTACTTGCTGCTCTTATGCGTAGGAAATGTTTCGTGTTTCAGGGTATTTTCATTCCTGTTGACTTCAGCAATGAAGCGCAATGCAACACGCTGGAAATGAAATGTGCACTCCAGCTGAACAGGAGGCTTAGCTGCTCTGTGGGCAGGTGTAGCTGTATGGTATGAACAGTAATCACATGTTATTTGCAGACTGATTGTAGTAAAAAGGGAAATGCCTTCTCCCACCCCTTATAAAAGTTATAAAAATATGTATCCCAATTTTCCTTGCTGTTTTTTCATCTACTGGGTAGCACTCATCTCTGTCTTAGGAAATACCATGTTTGTCATTCTGCTATTTTTTTTTAATTCCTTTTTATTACAAAGGTTTATAGTTTCCATAAACATCATTGTCTGAATAGATGCTTTCATCTTCAGCATCTCTGTGCACTAAACTTTAATTGTGACAGTTGCCTTTGTCGTGGGGCTGACCTAAACCTGAGACTGACTCCTCTCTTTTACAGCTTTTGCAGTTCCTTAAAAAAGTCATAATACAGCATTCACATTGTCGCTGTTTTCTCTACTGTTCTAGCAAAAGTATCACTGTGCCTGAATATAAAATTGATTTCTCAGAACCTCCTGGCTATCCTGAAAGTCTGTGTATATAATCTGTGATACTCCAACTGTAATTAGTTTGTAGAAAAGGTGTTGGGCCCAAAGAAGCTGCTCCAGGATGATGTGTGAGTGTCAGGAGATGTCCCAGAGGAGTCTGCCTCTTCTGAACATGCTGTTGATGAAAGAAAATAAAGAGTTTGGATCTTCTGTGCAGTAGCTCTGTTCATCAATTAAGCAGAAGTCCTTACATCAAAATGGCTGGGAACTGGCATCTTGGTTACAGGCAAAATAAGATTTTTTACATTGCTGAACAATTTGAAGCAGGTCTCTTAGTAGGTGGTATCTAATTCTCTATTTTTAAAGTTTCATGTGTGCTTAATGGCAGGATAAGGGGAATGGATAAAACTAAAGGAAGGAAGGAAGGTTTAGATTAGATATTAGGGGGAAGTCTTTTACAGAGAGAGTGGTGAGGGGCTGGAACAGGCTGCCCAGAGAGGTGGTGGATGCCCCATCCCTGGAGTGTTCAAGGCCAGGTTGGATGGGGCCCTGGGCAACCTTGTGTAGCTCCAGGCCTGAGGTTGGTGGCCCTGCCTGTGGTAGGGGGGTTGGAGCTCTATGATCCTTGGGGTCCCTTCCAACCCTTGCCATTCTATGACTCATTCTATGATTAATTGGGGTATGTTGCATACAGGGCTGAAAAGTGAAGCAGGTGAATAATTGGTTGCATGCACAGATGTGGAGTCACTGAGTAAAACCTGGGTTACTTTTACATGGGTGATGTAGGAAGTGCCCCTTTGGAAATGCATACCTGTCTCTGCTGATGCCAGGAAAAAGGACCAAAATTCCTGGAATACCAATTTTTTGGAGCAAATTGCCATCAGACAAGAAAATCTTTCAACAAGAGATACACAGATTCAAATAGTATTTTAAAAAAGAGTCACAATCTTAGAAACTACTGTATATATTTTCAAATAATTCCCAAGTCAATGAATATTTTTCCCCTGATTTGGCTGGTAGCGGTCTTTAGAAATGTACCTTGCCCACATATTGTTTTATAGCAGGACATTTATTCCAAATTGACATGAATTCCAATTCTGGCTTGCAAATTTCTCTATTCTATTTTAGAATTGCCGTGTCATGCACTTTTTTTTCTGGTGGGCTTTCCTCCTCCCCAACTCTTAAAAATACTGCTGGAAATGACAGAGGATCATCTGAGCAGTTATCACAATAAAAGCCAGTTGCCATTTGGGGAATTTTTTCCTCCAAAGTCTTTCTGACATTAGCCTCTATAATTTGGTTGCTGTGTGGTAGAAGTTCAGGACAAAGCTAAGGAGACAGGCTTGAGGATTTGTGCTCTGTAAAATATATGCAATCTCCTCTCACTTGGAACGTGGTAAACAGACCATGTATAATCCCTGGAATATTTGGTAGATCTGCCAGGCCATGAAGATGGCATTTGTAATATTCATCTAGCTCCATGTATTTTTACATGGTTGTCCATCCCTATGCCATCCAAACTCCATTCAAAAGCAATCCGAGGAGAGAGGGCTGAACAAAGAGTGAGAAGAAAATGCATCATTCCCAGAAGGAAATTTCAGTTTGGGCTGCTTGACCCATCCCCTACCCCCCTCTCTCTCTGCTGTTGCTTTTTAATGAATCGTTCTTCTAACCTACTTTAAATCAAGCATCTAGCATGCTAGATGTTTTGCAGATGAATCACACTGTGCAATGCACTTATGCATATCTGCTGTGCAAGTACATTGTCAGCTTCTATTTGATAACCTACCAGCAAACAAGATTTATTATTTTATTTTTTTCTGGAAGCTTGGGATACTAGCACCATTCTCCAAGAGAGAGAATAATGCAACCACTGTTAATAAATCAACCTGGGTCTGAGGATGTTTCACCACTTTCACAGCCTCCTTGATTAGCATTATCCTCAGAGGTATATATTAAAGAGGAAAATATGTAATCTGGGAAGCTTTCCAGCATCATCTTTGAAACTGTGAGCTCAATGCTTTGCTGCGATTGCTTCGGTGGAAGAATGCTAATAGCAACGCTGTAAGATGTGCTCTGATCGCACCCTAAAGAGTAGGAAGGTGCACAGAAGAGCTAAGTTTCTTTTTCCTCTGTTATCATCAAGATAATTTCTAATGTGATCTACACAGAATTAATCTTGAACTGGTTCTATATGGTTCTGTGAGCTGGTCCCAGACATGCAGCTTCGGTCGGTCCCTTTTCTACTACTTGTTCTCTTAGTCTGACATCTACATAAAATATGTTCCATGTTTCCCCATCTCAGGCTGCAGATAATTGCCTGCAGCTGCTAATGGTGAGTGGACACAGTCCCTCTGCTATACTGGCCAAAGCCTGAGCTTCAGCAATAAGGATTTCAGGAATTTCTTCTGACTGTTCCTAGGAGGTGTCATCGCAGCTGGGTGGTAACTCCTGACGCCTCCTTCCTCGCCAAGGCAAGAAAAATGTGCTGCAGAATGTGCTGATTTGCAAAAAAAAAAAAAAAAAAAAGGTTTCATAGGGAGGGTTTGATTTTAGCCAAGTTCCAGCTGTTTTAAATGGGCAGAAAAGGGATTTTTCAGCATATCAGCAACATCTTGGAAATGGAAACGTCACATCCTCCAGCGTTCTCTTAGGAGTTAGTTTTCCCCTTCCCCTGCTCATAACCCACTTGTGCCTTTGGTATTTACTGGAACTTAGGAGTTTAACAAGACTGTAGTAGTTGGAGACTTTATAACGTCTCTCTATTTGCTTTCTCTTGGGCAGCTCTCTGCCAACATCATCCTTTGCTTTCCAAGAGACAGTGAGAAGTGCAGAATGAAAGAGTAAGCTGGCCCTCCTCACGTTGTATTTTGGAGAAGGCCTAAGGAAGTAGGTAACTGCATTATTATTTTGCTGACAGGACAACTGTCAGTCCCCAGCAGCTGCATTTGAAGTAGGTCTGGGTCTGCTGAGGCCCAGGCAGTGCCAGGCTGCTCCAAAGGGGTCTCAGCTCTATCCTCGGTGACTCAGTTTGTGGGGCCTCTCAGGCTGAGACTCCAAAAAGTCATTCCTCTCTCCTGAAAAATGTAGGACAGCTATTTTTACTTAGGTGCATGAAGATGGTTGGGTTTTTTCCACCTGTTTTTCACTTTTAAACTCATACTAAGGATTCTTAGTTATGTTTTGCAAAGACATTCACCCTTCCAGCTCAACCACACAGAGGGAATACCGTGTGTTATTCACTGTCTCTACTGACATTGCTAAATTTGCTGAAGCAACGTGTTTCAATATTTCCAAACATTTTTCCTGTGGAGCTTTCTCTTCCACAGAAAGGTTTTCTGTTTCCCCTTCATTAGAGATGAAAAGAAAATTGAAAATAATATGAAATTTTCCCAGGGGACAGAATTTTTTTTGCAACAGCTCCACTTCCAGCTAACATCCGGAGAAACACAAACAACTACAGTCAGTGGGCTTAATTTCAACCTTGCCTTTATGACTTATTCTTTGCCATTGCTGTCTGAAAAGCAATGACATCAACACACTTTACTCTCAGCTTGAACATACCCATTAAATCTGAGAGCTAGTGTGCTAGCAAGTAGGATTTGTTAGCACCTATTTAATGCACTCAACAGGAGTGTGACCTTGGTTCTCTGTCACTGGTGTAAATGAAATTGCTTCCTGGCCCAGCCTATCTGACTGCTGCTAAAGTATAATACCAAGCAGGTTCTTCTCTCTTTATGGGAGGTGACTTTGCCACCACTGTGGTGAAGAAGACATAAAGCTATCAACATTCTCCAACCTAGCAGCTGCCTAATGTCCTTGGATAAAAATAATTATGTAGTGCTCTCTCCCTTACTCACTTGAAAACATGACTTGCATACTGGTGCCAAGGGAGGAAAGACAGCAGATCTGAATGTTTCTCTTTAGGATCTGTACAAGACAACTTCTTATTTAAACACCCTCCCCTTCTCACTTTGTGAGCAGTAAAGCAGTGCAGGCTTCTCTGTGAACGGAAAGTGAAAGCTTTAGAAGTCATCAGGTTCTCTTTCCTGACCCTGCACTTGGAACTGCAATGACAACTGCTTCCTTAGCCTTCCTGTGATTTTGTGGTTAAACCAGCATTTTAGAAAAAAATGAGCTGTGCCAGGAGTTTCCAACCAATTTCAGACCCATTTGGCTGGATGGCAGCAACTGCCAGAGCAGGCAAGATCCAAGGCTTTCCAGGAATCCTCATCCTGCCTGCATCCAGCACCAGGGACCCCAGGCTTTTGTGGCCTTTAAAAAAGAAAAAGCTAGATGTGAGCAAAACACCATGTTTCCTGCAGTGTTGCTTGCTTGGTTTTGTGGTCTCAACTGTGCTGCTGTGCCAGGTAGAAGCCGGTTACTGAGAAGATGAATTAGAGGAGCTCATCCAAGTAGGTTGAGAGGGAAAGGTGTTTGCTCCTGGTGCTTGGAAATGAGCTATACTGAGAGGCACAAGGAAAAAATTGTATGAACTGGACAGGAGTGTTCAGGCTAGGGAGGAGAGAAAGTCCTGATGGAGAGAAATTGAATAGCAAGCAGAAGAAATCCAAACTACTCTCAAGAGTTTGGGTTTTTCAAGTGATGGATTTCCTATCAGCTTTAGGAGGGAATTAGGAGATGTGAGGCCTGTGGTGGTAGGGGGTTAAGTTTAGAAACTCAGCAGGTATCTTCACTTCCCCTGTGTTCCTGAGCTCTGTAGGCAGACTTTCCTAGCAAACCCATCTCTTGCCCCCTTTGTTTAGTTGGAGCTACTAGCATAATTTCTCTTTTAAAAAGATTTTAAATGTATTTTACGTTTAAAATGACTTCATTTACTCAACTGAAAGGGCAGTACTTCCCTAGTCTTCAAGGCAAAGACAAATTCACCATGCAAGTAGTACCTGAAGAACTGCTGTTCCACAGCAGGACCCGGTGTGCTGGCTTCATTCTCCAGACCCTTGTTCTGGAGCTCCTACACTTTTCCCTGGGAAACTACAAGAAAGACTGTAAAAACCCAGAATTATCTAAGCCATTCATATAAATGGTCTAAATAAATAGGAAGGTGTTCAGCAGGGACAGGGCATCTCAGCAGGAAGAGCCACCTTCATAAACGTAGGATAGGAAACCACAGATGAGTCCATCATAGAAGGACTCAGGGCTGGGTGTTGGGTCCAGTCCAGTTCAATATCTTCATTGACACCTTGATGCGGGAACAGCACCCACCCTCAGCAAGTGCTGATGATACAGAGCCGGGAGGGGTGGCTGACAGGCAGGACACTGCGCTGCCATCCAGAGACCTGGCCAGGCTGGAGAGCTGGGCAGGGAGAAACCAGATGAAATTCAACAAAAGCAAGTGTAGAGTCTGGCACCTGGGGAGGAACAACCACATGTATCAATACAGGCTGGGGGTGACCTGCTGGAGAAGAGCTCAGTGGAGAAGGACCTGGGGGTCCTGGTTGACAACAGGTTGGCCATGAGCCAGCAGTGTGCCCTGGTGGGTAAGAGAGACAATGGGATCCTGGGGTGCATCAGGAGGAGTGTGGCCAGCAGGTCTAAGGAGGTGATCCTCCCCTTCTACTCCACCCTGGTCAGGCCCCACCTGGAGTATTGTGTCCAGTTCTGGGCTCCCTGGGATAAAAAGAACAGGGATCTCCTGGAGAGAGTCCAGAGAAGGGCTATGAAGATGATGAAGGGCCTGGAGCATCTTCCCTATGAGGAAAGGCTGAGAGAGCTGGGGCTGTTCAGCCTGGAGAAAAGAAGACTGAGGGGGGACCTAATCAATGTTTATAAATATCTTAAGTATGGGGTACAGGGGGAATTGGCCAGTCCCTTTTCTTTGGTCAGTGGAGACAGGACAAGGGACAATGGCTGCAAATTGGAGCACAGGAAGTTCCACACCAACATGGGGAGGAACTTTTTCCCAGTGAGGGTGCCAGAGCCCTGGGACAGGCTGCCCAGGTTGTTGTTGGAGTCTCCTTCTCTGGAGATATTCAAGTACGAGCTAGGGAGCTGCTTTGGCAGGGGGGTTGGACCCGATGATCTCTCGAGGTCCCTTCCAACCCCTACAACTCTGTGATTCTGTGATTCTGTGACTGGGGCACTGAGTATCAGAAGTCAAATGCAAGCCACAATAAGCTGCAAAGCTTGTGCAGTTCTGCTGTTGCTGAGATATGGTGACATGGGTTTTGTGTGCATTCTGCAGCACATGACCTGGGGAGGAGCATGGTGTCCAGCCTGGAGCACAGGACTTCAGGAGTAATGTAGAAAGTCTGGAGGAGAGCAACCAGGGTTATCAGATGTCTCGGAAACATGATTAAGGAGAGGAGATTTAAGCTAAAGAAGAGAATTGCTGGGGGACAGAGCAAGACCAGGAAGTACAGGAAAGCCCAAGCAAAGAGCCTGAGTTAACCTGATCTGGAGATCATAGAATCATAGAATGTGTTGGGTTGGAAGGGACCTTTAAAGGTCATCTAGTCTCACCCCTATGTCCAAGGTCCACGGTGAGCAGGAATGGATGTGGCTTCAGTTGCAATATAAGAGATTCAGATCAATCATTTGGAAGAAGCTTTAGAGAATGCACACATGTAGGATAGAGAAGCACAGCTTGTTGCGGGGGGGTGGATGAAGGTCCATTGCTGGAGGGCTGTATGGGCTGTGCAGAGGAACATCATGTAGGTGATATAGGAGGTGGTGCTGCTGCTGGGGCCAGCGATGAAAATAGATGATGCCTTTCAGCCTTTCTGGCCCTATTTGTGGAGGAGTCTGGGGTTAGATATGGCAACAAGATTAATCTCTTCCCCTCTTAGTTTGATCCCTGTTCTGTTCTAAACAGCAGCTTCTAGTCCTATGCTTTGAAAGTGACCAGCCATGAGTGACAGAAAAGTAGGAATGGCTGAGATTTTTTGTGTTTCCGTGTCTTATGGTAGTAAGAATTTATTTTTTATAAAGAAAACCAGCTTTTTGTTTGTTTTGCAGGAAAAACCCTGAATTGACTCCTGCAGACAAACCCAAACACAGCATTCATTGGCTTCAGTTGGACAAACAGAGCAATCTTCAGCATAAAAGAGTAACAACAAAGATTTTTAATAAATGTATTCTTGGCAGGGACAAATTATAGAAGATGAAGTGTGCAGTGGTAGTTGGGAATTAACAGTTTAGTGCCTGCATTCAAGGAAGTAGGAAAGGGAAAAGGGTACAGCAAGTACAGGCACATTAATTTGATCTAATTAGTATTGTTAAGGACATCAAGGTAAAAGAAAAATGGGAAACACGTGTCATTGATTTATAAATGTAAGACTGTGAAAATAAACCTGCTAGTTTATTAAGATATGGATTGTTTTCTGTCTGTGTTTCAGTGAAGTGTAAAACCCAGTAGTACATGGAGAATTTCTGGCTGAGCTGGAGAAGGTGGAGGGCGAGACAGCCATGGCATGCTGCGTGTTACCCAAAAAGCAGTCAGTTTATGCTGAAAGGAAGATGCTCAGGCAGCATGGGAGCAGCTGGTGGGGTTCCTCAGTCAGCCTTGGGGCCCATCTTATTAAATACCTTTGTAAAGTGTTTGGTACCAAAAGCCAGAGCAGACTATGGGAGCATGTTGGGAGTCTGGGTGAGAGGCAGCAGGAGCATCTTCCAGGGGGAGCTGGCTGAGCTGGGTAGTCGTGAGCTGTGGAAATGCACCCTGACAGCCTGAAAGGGTGAAAAGAGCTGTGTGCTGTTGAGGTGTATCCTCTCCGCAGAGAGGTTTCAATGCCTTTGTATGAGTGCTGGTTCAGCTTCTGCTTTGTCCTTGGGATCACCGCTGTCATTCAGTGCCATGGGTAACAGTGCTGGTTGTGTGCAGAGTCACCATTGCCCTCTGCCAAAGTGATGAAAGCAAGAAGAATGACAGCAGAGAAAGAAAAAAACCAAATATCAAATACTTGACATCTGGTTTCAAAGTTTTCTAAAACAAAAATATGTTTGCTGGGAAAATCATTAGTTGGAGTAAAAAAAAAAAATTACTGACATTACTTTTTCCAGATGATTCTTTTAACTAGAATTTTCTGACCTCCTCAAAGAATGAGGACATTTAGCACCTCTTCCCAGCTGCATTAATATCAGTGAGCAAACAGTGTTTCCTCAGACCAGCTCGTGAACCAGATTTGGAAATGATTCCCTTTATATTTGTGATTTATGGGCTGAACAAGGGTATTTGAAATGTGAGCTGCACTGCTTAAGTGTAGCCTCTTATATGAGTCACATGATTATTTAACGAGGATCCTTGATTGGAGGAATGACCAAACATCTTTCAAGTATAGGCACTTGACTGTGCAAATTTCAGTGCTTATTTTTCCTTGGTGCTGATAAACACATGCTTGTCATTGGCTTTGGCAAACATTTCTTTGCCCCCCAAAATAACTTCTTCAGCAATGAAAGAAAATGAGATATAGGAGCAGAATCTGACTGGAGGCCTGTGACCAGCAGTGTCCCCAGGGCTCAGTGTTGGGTCCAGTCCTGTTCAATATCTTCATTGACACCTTGATGAGGGAACAGCATCCACCCTCAGCAAGTGCTGATGATCCAGAGCTGGGACGGGTGGCTGACAGGCAGGACACTGCGATGCCATCCAGAGACCTGGCCAGGCTGGAGAGCTGGGCAGGGAGAGACCAGATGAAATTCAACAAAAGCAAGTGGAGAGTCTGGCACCTGGGGAGGAACAACCACATGTATCAGTACAGGCTGGGGGTGACCTGCTGGAGAAGAGCTCTGTGGAGAAGGACCTGGGGGTCCTGGTTCATGACAGGTTGGCCATGAGCCAGCAGTGTGCCCTGGTGGCTAAGAGAGACAATGGTATCCTGGGGTGCATCAGGAGGAGTGTGGCCAGCAGGTCTAAGGAGGTGATCCTCCCCCTCTACTCTGCCCTGGTCAGGCCCCACCTGGAGTATTGTGTCCAGTTCTGGGCTCCCTGGGATAAAAAGGACAGGGATCTCCTGGAGAGAGTCCGGAGAAGGGCTACAAAGATGATTAGGGGCCTGGAGCATCTTCTCTATGAGGAAAGGCTGAGTAAGTTGGGACTCTTCAGCCTTGAGAAGAGAAGACTGAGGGGGGACCTAATTAAAGTCTATAATTATCTGAAGCAGGGGATGCAGGGGGAATTGGCCAGCCCCTTTTCAGTGGTCAGTGGGGACAGGACAAGGGGCAATGGCTGCAAGTTTGAGCACAGGACGTTCTGCACCAACATGTGGAGGAACTTTTTCCCAGTGAGGGTGAGGGAGCCCTGGGACAGGCTGCCCAGGGAGGTGGTGGAGTCTCCTTCTCTGGAGATATTCAAGCCCCATCTGGACGCCTATCTGTGCTGTATGAGCTGGGGAGCTGCTTTGACAGGGGAGTTGGACCCCATGATCTCTCAATGTCCCTTCCAACCCCTACAATTCTATGATTCTATGATGTAGCTAATACATAATCCTTTAAACATGTAATAGCCACTGAAAAATGTTTGTATCATTCCCTCTGTACCAAAATTAAGTAAAATAACACTGTTTCACTTGTGAGATACATTTGGGTGGCAGCATTGTATGTGTCCTTTGGAAAATTTATTAGGTGAAATCAGAGCCAGCTCCAGGAAAGGCTGTTTCAATTGCTTTCTTAGCTCTGCTGTAAGTTGGAGGCTCGGGCTTTGGTTTTTTGCTTTGGGGTTTTTTTTCTTTCCATTTCTTGTATGTTTAGGTTTCTCCTGGGTGTTAGTGTGGCTGCAGTTCTAATTCTCAACTCAGAACAAGAGTGGGTGTTGCAGCTCCAATATAGCTGCTCCAATGCCACGTCTTCTGCTGGTCTCTGGGACTCATCCCGGATGCAGCATTAATGGGGAATCTCAAGGTCCACACAAGATTACTGTGTGAGGAGACTGGTAGCTTTATCATTGGTGGGACACTGGTTGTTGCAATAATTTTTCATAAAAGTTTGTTTATTGAGGTTGGGGAAAAAAGGTTTTCTCTTTCCTGAAGGTCTCGTTAAGGCATCGAGCTACAGCAGGTTCAGAAGAGCCTTCTCTGAAGTACCTTTTTGTTGGATTTAAAGCTCTGTTTCTTAAATACAAAGCACAACATATGTGATCTTCCTTCTGCTAAGCAGCAGCTGCTGCTGCTGTAAGACAGACTCAATGAGCTGCCTGGATTGAAAAATTATCTCAGTTTTTCACTCTGCAAAGGTCAGTACAGTTGCAACAGTCCAGAATACCTGACCTACTTGATCCCTGAAGTTGCAGGTATTTTTTACATGGGACAAAGGTGAGTTTTTCTCTTTGGATAGTGACTCCACAGGTACAACACACTCATTTTCTACCTGAGTAGAATCATAGAATCATTGAATGGCAAGGTTTGGAAGGATCATAAAGCTCCAACCCCCCTGCCACAGGCAAGGCCACCAACCTCAGGCCTAGAGCTACACAAGGTTGCCCAGGGCCCCATCCAACCTGGCCTTGAACACTTCCAGGCATGGGGCATCCATCCCCTCTCTGGGCAGCCTGTTCCAGCACCTCACCACTCTTTCTGTAAAAAACTTCCCCCTAATATCCAATCTAAACCTTCCCTCCTTCAGCTTTAAACCATTCCCCCTTGTCCTGCCATTATCTGCCCTTTTAAAAAGTTGATTCCCCTCCTGTTTCTCTGCTCCCTTCAGGTACTGGAAGGCTGCAATGAGCTCCCCCCGCAGCCTTCTCTTCTTCAGCCCAGCTCCCTCAGCCTCTCTTTGTAGGGCAGGTGCTCCAGCCCTCTAGTCATCTTTGTGGCTCCTCTGACCCCTCTCCAACAGTTCCACATCTTTCTTGTGTTGGGGACCCCAGATCTGGACACGGTAGTGCAGATGGGGCCTCGCGAGGGCAGAGTAGAGAGGGACAATCACCTCCCTGTCCCTGCTGCCACCCCTCTTCTTTGGTAGAGATTCTACCAAACTATTTCCCAATTGAAGTGAATTTTCTAAATTCCTCTTGGTGGCATGAATCTTCCCCAAATTCCTTGGTCTATGTGTTGGTTTAAATTATTAAGAAGCTGTCCCTTCAAATCCTGCTGCCAAGCCAGCCACAATCCCTTGAACCACAAACATAATAAAAGGCAAATTCTTTCCAACAACACAATACTGTTTATTGAGTAGATTCCAGTCACTGGCCAAAGGAATGACAGATTAAGTAAGAAAAAAAAGGGAAGAAATAATAGGGTTGGAAATTCAAAACTGAGCATGGATAAACAGGAAGGGATGGTGACAGTCCTTTGAGCATGCAGATAACACACATTTGGGAAGAAAAAAATGGAGAATGTTTTGGAAAACATCTGGAAGGAGCAGTGCCAGATGGTTGTTTCCCTTTTCATCAGACTAGTATTTTCTCATAAAATATAAAGATCCAGTTTTCATATTTGACAATATTTACAGAAAAATAAGGCTTAAAATAGGGTTCTGTGCATGCTTAAAAGAAGCTTAATATTCCGTGCTTTGCTGACTAAAACTAAATAGACTGAGACTTTGAAGGGCTGGGAACACCTAACTCCTTTTCCAGTTGTTGGCATCTGGGAATGCTACACCCCTACTATAGAAAGGATTTTATTTGGAAGAGCAAAGTCCAGACAGCCTGATTAGAAAATTTTAGTTTATGTTCCTACCACAGAAAAATATTGCTGAGCATTGACTGGAACCAGCTCTCTTAGTTCCTGCTTGTTGCTAGCAGTGCTGTGAAAGGTTTGTTGCTTGAGAGATTTGGGACCCTGTCCAATATTGCAGAGCAGGGAGAAGCTCAAAGAAATAAAAGGGGGCAAAGAAGAGAGTGTACGAAAATTGGCTTGTGCTGAATAATTTCTAATTAAATGTTTTCAACTGCAAACCTACACTTTCCCCCATCAACCACTCTGATAAGCAGAGGATAAACTACATTTTTTAAATACCTCCCCAGAATTTTGTTACATGGCTTTGGGATAACATTGTTTTCCACATTTACAATGGAACATATCCATTTTATATAACCTTGAAGGGCTACAAATAGCAGTGAATGGGTTTCATGCCAAATGTTTGGGTTTTCTTTCACAAATCAGTGGTCTTAAACTTAGGTTTGCAAGGCATACCAGTGAGGCAAGGTTGACTGTGGGCATTTTTTTATTTCGTTGTATGCAAGATTGGGCAGAACTTCCATGCAGTTTGATAATTGAAACACTGGGGTTTGAGTGGGACTAATCATTAGTGTTATTTTCCAGTGGGGCAATTCTGAGGAATTTGGAGAAATTCTGCCATTTTCCACCTGGGGCCTATCCTCTGGAGGATATCCTGAGGGTGCTCCAATTCAGCATCACAAAGTGATGCTCCCACACCATTGGATATCACCTTTGCACAACAAAATGCTTCCACATTTCAGGAACCCCCCAGGTGCAACACCATCTGCTGCCTTGTATTTGAGGGTCTGAGGAAAGGATGTGATATATAATAATAGAACTTTTTAGGGTCTTTCTTAGGATTTTACTGGACTTTATTAATTAAAATTCATGAGCATTTTGCCAGCATAATCTAAGTAATGCACCCATTCATGCAAACATACATGTGTACAACATTGCAAAGACCTGGTGCAATTGTTCTGTGATGTGCAAAGGTTCTTGTGTTCTGGTGATCATTAGGTTATGCTGCATGAGCTATACTAGCAACAGCACAGCCAGCAAGTTGAGAAGAGATTATTCCCTCTGTTCAGCCACAGGAGCACCCTGAGCAACCTGAGCTAGCTTTGAAATACCCCTGCTGTGAGCAAAGGTTGGACTGAAGACATTGAGAGGTCCCATCCAACCTGAATTTTTCTGGGACTTCTAAGACTCTGCTCTATTACCTCTTACTCTGCTGTGCTGCTACCTACTTTTTCTCACCACTTCCTGATGTTATCCCATTATAAACATAAAGGTAATTAGGGCTATTTTAAAAGCTGGCTGCTAGCCCTCAAGGCACTTCTGCACCAGCAATGGGCTTGGGTTTCTCCTCAAGCCCAGCTGAGTGTCTTGTTGCTCTTCTAAGTCTCTTCTCTCTTTCTGGATCAAAGACTGAATTCATGAATTAAAAATATATGTATTTCTGCAGGTCAGCCTGAGAAGAAATTTTGAGTTTCCCCAGGAAAAAAAAATAAACAAAACATAAACAAAACATTGTCTTTATTAAATCCCAGGTGTTCGTTTCTCTCCCTGCCAGTTCCTTTCACTTCACTTTGGAAACAATTTACTATATTTATGAAGTCAGCTTTGGCAAAAGACACTGTTTGAACATAAACAAATTGCAGTGCAGGTTTGCCACAACCACTGTGCAGTAAGTGCAGGCCTTTGCAACAAAAACTTTTGTATTAGCTACAATTATTGGCTGAATTTGGCAGAAACTTCCAACCATTAAAGTCAATCAGGTCTGAGCTTTCCAATAAATGAGTCCCAAATTCTCACCTGGCAGTGTAGCTGGGAGATCCCTTATTTGTGCTACAAACTCCATTTTTTAGCAGGATAAAGCAGAGATTTGCACTGGAGAAGCTGCTGCTGGTTTCAAGGAGGAAAACAGTGGCATGGAGTGTTTTACCTTATTTTATAGGGGGGGAAAGCTGGACTGGAGCTAAGGAGAAATGTGAAAAGGTGCATTGAGGAGTTTTCTGTGAGCAAATTTGACTGGGCAACTGAAATAGGGACAACTACCCATCCTCCCCAGCACTAAGATGTTCAAGACCTGAGTGGATGTCTCTTTGCATGTCTTTCTCCCTCTTTTCCCCGCACTCAGAGGTGAGGAGCCGTTGCTGGAGCTGGCTCTCTGCCGGTAGCATTTGGTGCGGATGGGTGGTGATAATTGGATGAGGGCAGGGTGGTGACAGAAGGGCTGATGTGTGTGCTCATGGGCTGTGTTATTGCTCACGGGTGGAAAGCCTGATTAACGCTTGAGAAATCATAGAATCATAGAATGGCAAGGGTTGGAAAGGACCCCAAGGATCATAGAGCTCCAACCCCCCTGCCACAGGCGGGGACGCCAACCACCAGGCCTGGAGCTACACAAGGTTGCCCAGGGCCCCATCCAACCTGGCCTTGAACACTTCCAGGGATGGGGCATCCACCCCCTCTCTGGGCAGCCCGTTCCAGCCCCTCACCACTCTCTCTGTAAAAAACCTCCCCCTAATATCTAATCTAAACCTTCCTTCCTTTAGTTTTAATCCAGTCTCCCTTCTCCTGCCATTATCTGCCCTTTTAAAAAGTTGATTCCCCTCCTGTTTCTCTGCTCCCTTCAGGTACTGGAAGGCTGCAATGAGGTCCCCTCACAGCCTTCTCTTCTCCAGGCTGAACAAGCCCAGCTCCCTCAGCCTCTCTTTGTAGGGCAGGTGCTCCAGCCCTCTAAACATCTTTGTGGCCCTACTCTGAAGCCTCTCCAACCAGAGGAAAAGGCGTTGGGCTGCGAATCTGCTCCACTACTGGTTACTCCAGTTGTGCACTTGTGGGACCCACCTCACACCAGCTGATTTGGGTCAAGGAAAAGGGATGAGAGCAAATCTTTCGGGCTGCCACGTCTCTCCTGCTGAGGGTCCACCTGGGTGTTTTCTGGTTCAATTTCCATGAGCACTGTGCATTTCTGCTGTTCTGCTCATTGTGGGGTTGTTACAAGGTTTTAGCAAGGCAGGAAAGAAAAAAGAAGCACCTTTATCTATCTCAGCTAGTAGCTGCTTACATGAGGAGGGCTAAGTGGGTGTGCTGGACCCCAGAAGTGCCGTGTATGAGACGGTTCAAGGCAGACTGTCCTTTCACTATCAAGCACTGACTTTGCATTCCTTGGGCCTTGAGTAGCTCAGGAGTAACTCCCTCTGGAAAATGCTGTGATATGAGGACAAGGTGCAGTGTGTGATGTGGGGTGGGTATTCCCAGAGAGCCTGGCCCCAGCAGAAGCACTGCAGTGCGGATGTGAGTGCTGCAGATGATACAGAAACAGAAGCAGGATCTCCAGATAGACAGGAAATGAGAAAGTGGTGAGAGAGATGTTAGTGAGATGTAGAGGCAGTTGAGACCAGGCAGGAGCAAGCAGTGCAGTATGGATGAGCCATCTGTCCATCCATCCTGGTCAGCGCCGCGTTCTGTGGAGGTGTTATCCTGGCTTTGTGAGCTGAGCTTCTGCAGTTATTTTGTCTGGCCAAAATGAGCCTCTCAGCAGGACTGAGTAGCTGAAGGTTAATACTGTGCTGCTGTGGTGATGGTTTATGTTCTTGGGCAATGCAGATGTGCCCAAAGACAAGCTGGACATTTTCCACCATCCAGTTTGCAAAGGGTGAAAGGATTTAAGAAGACAGCCAGCCTCTTACTTGTGATGGTAACTGGTATGTAGTAGGTTTGAGAAATAAGAGGACACTCATCAGAAGGTCCTGGTATAGAGGACTGTGTGGAGATTGTAGGTCAAGTGGAGGATGGGAGCCACACACAGAGGTTTGTAGGACAGAGGGATGAAGGTATTGCCAGAAACCTCTACTGTGCTTTGCTGATGGTTTATAGAAGCCACAAGGTATAGCATTTCATTCTTGAGTGCAGTTTTCCAGAAGTCAAGCTGTGCTCCTGAGCCTTAATTTCCTAAGTAACCTAACGCAGTCTGTTCCAAACATAATCTGCTCTGCCATTTTTCTGCACAAAATAGAGTATTTTCTAATGGCAGAAAACTCCAGCAACCCTTAATTGGATGGGGTGGAAGAAAACACTTATTTGTATCCTTAACAAAATATGAAGCCTATTGTTAAGCCCTAAATGTGTTTTGAAAGGAGGTTTAAATAAAGCAGAAATATTTACCACAGATATTTACCACCTCTTTTTGCACAAAACTGCAGCTCTCATTCCCTTCAAAAACTTCTGCTGGGGTTCCTCCAGTAAGACCAGCAACATCCATAACATCTCTGCCACCCCTGCATGGGCTGTGCCTTGCTGTGAGTGCTGAGGGTGACATGTGGTTTGGCAGACTCTTGGCCCCCATAAGCCATCTCTGATTCTTTGAGTTCAGGAGGGCCATGGATTACCAAAGGCCTGTTCCAAAAGTTTTCTCTGACCCCAACCTATCCTTGGGAAGAATAAATCTGATTCCTCATGATTTGCATAGTGCTGACTTTTTCCTACTACATTACTATCTCAATTTTTCCAAGGAGTTATTTAGCCATTGCTTAGGAGATTTTTGGTCCCCCCTTTCTGTTTTCTTTGGATTGCATGCATGGAAAATTGGGTACACAATCTACTAAATGCTTTTATTAATTTCACACTCATTATGAGCTACTCTGTCTCCTGACCTGTCGCAGCAGCAGATTAAGCTGGAGTTGACCTTTCTCTAATCTGCAAATTGAGACATTTGTCATCTATATCCCTTAGTTATGAAACTGGGATTATTCCAGCAAGGTTAAAATCTGAAGGCCATCAACTGCTCTGGCTGAGCTCCTCACCAGCTGGGAGCGGGAATACATTTCCCCCTACTGTAAAATTAGCTGGGTGTTTTGTGGGAGAGCGTTTACCATCTCTTTCAAATGCTACACTTAAAGCCAGGATGTTCTTTGTTTATGTTCTGAGAAGGAAAATAAAGCCCCTGGCACCAAGCTCTGCTACAGCAGGAGTTAATATGTGGTTTTGTATCCAGGCCATTTCCAAGGAGATGTGATGTTTGCAGGTCATCCTTAGCATCCGAGCTTGTCCTACTTGCAAGCAACCTTGCAATTCTGCCTCTGCTGGGGACTGTCACTTCATCAGATTCATTATTTTTCTCCATCTCCCTCCTGAGCATCAGCTGGAGATCCCTTCATATGCTCCCATAACTCCCTGCATAGGAACCGAGTCGCAGGGTCCCCATCGGTGCCTTCCTGCCGGCTGGTGAAGCCCCAGTGTCAGACAGGCCTCTTCCCCACCAGCTCGTCGCAGCCAGCCCCTCTGACACCACGACAGCGTGTCTGAGACGCCTCCCTCTTCTTCTCTTTTCCATCTGTCTCTTGGGGAAAAGCACAAAGAGCATCGTTATCTGCTGTGACAGGCAGGGTTATGCAGAGGAGAGCTCCTCCTGGAAAGCAGATGGGACAAATGGAGAGTGGACAGGGAGATGTGCTAAACAAATCTGGACCAGCCAGTGCATCGGGCAGGTGGTGGGGAGGACACGTGTGCCAGGAATGAAAAGGTAACCACCATCCACAGACCTGATTTTTGGCTGTCATAAACCAGTAAAGCTCCTCTGCAGGAAATCAGGGAACTTGGGGACATTGTTGTCCATGTCATATTTACTGCTGTGCCTAGTGAATGATAAAACCCCTCCTGTACAATGCTGTTTCCCTTATGGGAGTGCCTTCAGGTGAATACAGGTGCTGTTGAGTAGGATGTCAGGATTTCCTCTGCAACTGTGGACACGGTGTGTGACACCTCTCTGGCCCATCGAGTGAGCACCTGGGGCTCAAGAAATAACTAAACTAGATAAAAAGTAGATAAATGAGGCTAAATGAATGCCCCTTGAGGCCTGTGAGGAAGTTTCAGAGGCGTTTTTGCTGTTTTCTTTGATCTGTTCAAAAGAGGAATTGGTTGTTGTTTCTGTGCTTAGAAAAACTGTGGAAAGGTACCTCCTCCAAAAGATACTGAACTGTGCAAGGAGGGCTCATGCTGGGATGCTGAAATTGAGGGCAAAACCCTACTCTGGCAGGCAGAGCTGCAGTCCCAGAGAAAGGTGATTTTCCTGATGCTTCCCACTGCTCCTGCTCTTATGTGGAGCCAAGGAGAGTCCCAGGTTGGCACCTGCAGTGTCTCATCATATACACAAGGTCACTGCCCTAGCAATCTCCACTGACATCAGCAAACATCTCTGTAAATACAGCAAGGGAACGTTTTCCTTGCCCATCCTGGAGGTGTTTGAAAAACACATTATATTTGCTATAACTTTTTGTTAACATTTTCAGCAACGTTTTTCATGTTGTTTGCTCCCAGAAGCCCAAATCTCCAGGTATTTGTTGCTCAGAAAATGTAAGCTCTTTGATCTAAGGTTGTTGAAAGCACACAGAGACACGGTGCCGAGAGAGGAAAGGGGGGTCAGAATCTCCTGTAGAGAAGGGGCACAGACTACCCAGAACACTGTCCATGTTGTCAGATTGCAATTTCTTTGTGTTTGGAAGGAAAGAGGAAATCCAAATAAACTCAAAGTCCAACCTGGAATGGCTTCTTTTATTTTCTATGTTTTTAAGTGCTTATCTCCATCCCTGTTAGACTGTGAGCACCTGATAACAACCATTATGTGTCTGACTGCCTGAGACTCGTCTGACTGCGTCTCCATCACTGAGATTCAAAAGTAGGATGCCCTGACTTGCTCTGGAGCCAAAGGGTTATAGCAGCCTATAGAAACCCCTCAGCCTTCTGTTTTGTGTCACTCTTTATTAGCCAAGGATCTTAGGGCAGACAGGGAAACCCTTCTGGGATGCTGCTATTTTTGCATTCCTCTGGATTTGAAACATTTGCATTGCAGTTCACCTTTTAAAGGACAAAAATGCTGATGAGCTTGAGATAGGGCTGGCCCTTGGCCATCCTCAGGAGCCCTGTCTGGTGTCAATCATTAAAATCTTGCAAGAAGGACTAACATGGGAAAGGTCTGCTGGTCCCTGTGCAGAAGGATCTGGTCCCCTTGCAGAGCCCAGACCTGGGCATAGGTGTCTGCTTGTGTAGATGAGCCTGTTTTATTCCCTGTGCATGGCTCCTCTTAAGGTTGATGGGAAGTTTGTAAGGAAATTTTTTGAATACATTTTAAAAGGGAGACAGTTTTAGATCAACTGGTTTTGATTGCCTTTTGGGCTGGTTTCCTGCCATTCAGTGTAAAGGGGTGTAGATAGGAAGGGATTTGTTCCAGAGCAGTTGTAATCCTGCTAACTTTAAAACATGCCCATTGTCGAGTTTGCTGGGTGGGGGGATGGTGGAGAGTTACAAACAAAAAAATCAGAACAGCTGATGGTGAAACAAAGGGAGGAGGTTTTTTCCACTCTTTTCAATTGAAAATGTCTTTTTCCAGCAGCAGTTCCTCTGCAACTTGTGAGGAGCTGAACAGCTGTAATAAAAGTGTGGAAACAAGTCTTATAATTGTGGTTTTGCCCTCATTGTGCCTTTTGACCATCATTCTTCTTGTGGTGGGAGTTTCACTGCAGCTCAGGGGACTGAGCAGCAGGGCTGGGCTTTCCTCCTCCAGCCACTCCATTGCACGCTGCATCTTTACAGGTGGCAGACCTCGACCGCTGACTTTGTGTGGGCTGGGGGTTTCCAGAGATGCTTGAGATGTTTAACTAGCAGCTTTTCTAGACAGCTGACCACACCAGGCACTTTGTTTACATCTCTAGTGGCATACACCATCAACTGCTGCACTGAGAGATGGAAAGGGAAGGCTCCGTGGGTCAAACATGACACAGCCCCCCTTGCCTTCCCCAGCTCAGGATAAAATTCCCTGAATTGATCAGAGATGGTGAATGGTCAGTAGCAGGCACAAGCATGCAGGCTTTATCCTGTTTGTGCTGCACAGGGTACTTTCTGCTGCTGAGAGAGCATCCTCCATGGGCAGTGGTGCAGGGAAGTGAAGCCTCCATTTAGCCGTCAGGATGGATCAGCCCAGCAGACTTGTCTGCCTCAGCGAGATGCAGGGATGACCTCTGTGTCTGCAGCTTGTGCAATATTTATGCAGCTTGATGTGGTAAACAGCTTGGTTTTTACTCTTTGTTAGGTGGATGAGTGCCCCTCAGCCTCTCAGCCGTCCCAGCCCAGTCCCTCCAGACATCTCTGTGGCTGCCTAAAGAGAGATTATGAAGCATCATTTCCACAGTCCTGTGCATATCAAGTAGGTTGCAGAGAGCTCGTACACAAATAAATACTAGTTTGGTAAGTTAGGGATTTTGGGCTTTGATCAAACCTGGTGGAGGGAAAAAAGATACAAACATTAGGTGAAACTGCAGCAAGCCTGTTTAACCACCAAGGAAGGAGGCATCCATGGGGAAGTGTGATAGCCCTGCCCTTAAGCAGAGAAAATACCTGAGAAAAGAGGGAAGGATGGCAATAAGGACAAAAACTGAGACCTTTGCCTCCCCTGCAGCAGCCCAGGGCAGGCTCAGGGCTCAGGTGTCCCCTGGGAGCCCAGGCCACAACAGCCCCTACCCTGCTGTCTGCCATGCAGGGAGGCTGAGCAGAAAGAGGAGAAGAAGAAAAAGGGGAAAGATAAAGAAATCTCCAAAGACTTCCTTACAACATAGGGAGGTGTGGGGGTGCCCTTCTCCTAGGGGGTGTCCCCAAAAGGTGTCATTTCACCAGTGCAACATGCCTCTTCCTCTTCCCCATCGCCGTGCTGCACTGAAACCTCAGTTACATGCTAATGCTCAGTCCCAGGCTGCTTTCTGCGTTGGCGTCAGCAGGAAATTAATCTCTGCCCCGTGCCAAATGTGGATGTGTGGGAGAGCCCCTGCCTCCACTCACTGGGCAGGGACTGAACTGCTAATTAGGAGCCCAGGCTGAGGCTGTCAGGATCACCCTGAAGGGGATTTGGAGACATGCCTTGCATTCATTCTGGTTCTATTAAAGCAGTGGAAGTACCTGAGCCTAAGACAAGGTACCTGTCTGCATCTTAATCTTGGAGCTGGGTGTCTGTGTTGCCTCTCCACCTCTTTTCCAAAACTTCCCTCTGCGCCACTCCATCATCTTGCATGCTGCACCAAGCATGTTTAAAGCCAACTTTCATCCATGGAGAAACTCTGGAGGATATTTGGTGGTGGGTAAGGTGATGCAGAGACCATGTCCCTCCAAATTATGCCCTTGAAGTTGCACTCTTAAGGTGAGTGCAAGGTAGCATGCTGTATTTTTACTCCTCTTTATTGGTATTCACCCATAAAAGAAGAGCAACTATGGGCCACAAACCAGCTACACACATGCATTTTCCCATTTTTTGCAATGTGGTCTCACATGGCAGAAATAATGCAGAGAATGTTGATACAACAGCAAGCTGTTGGAATGTAATGAGTCCCAAACCTGCTTGGTAGTGACTTTCTCTGGCAAAGGGAAGAACCCCTCATCAGGAGCACATGGAGAAATGTTGAAGAGCTCCTCTCCAGTGAGCAGGGCCCTTTAAACCAGAACCCTTATGTAATTATGTGGGGTTTTTTGACTCCAGATCCTAAGAAACTCTCTGTTGAATAGTATGTTTCTTGCTAGTTCGTTCATCTGTGAATTTCCCTGGCAGGTAGCGTATAAATAGCTCGGAGGCACAAGAGATCCACGAGTTCTTTTCAGAATACAGTATTGAGTCATTTGAAAGCCTCCTACTGTAGCTCCTTTAAAGATGAACTCATTATTTTAAGTGTAAGACTTCTGTGAGAGAAGAAATGAGAAAATCCTGGTTTAAGTTGTCCTTCCAACAATTAACTTGTTTAAAAACCAATAAAGAATAAAATTGCAAGTGAGCTGGGCAGTGAAGTGAGCAGGGGACAACTGACCACCCCTGCCACGAGTTGTTCCGTTCATTGCTGAGAGCCTCTACTGCTTTCTAGAGCCAGGAATAGAAAACAGCATTCTTGATTCCCAGGAGCCCTTTGCCATGTAGGGCAGAGCAATCCAGCTGGATCCCTCCAGCCATCCTTGCTGCCTGACCCCAGACACCATTTGGCTTTCAGTAATTAGGGCAGAATTAGGGCAAGATCCCTTAGGGATGGAGGCTGCTGGAGCAGGGCTTACACAGAGGGCAGAGCTCAGCTATATATTGAGCTGATCCTCCTTTCCCACCTGGAAAGTTTGTCCAGAGGGAATTAGGGGATTTGATACACTTGTATGGGCCTGGCATCCTGGCAGGTTATAGCTACAGCTCTGTCACTGCCCCTGGCTATCTGGAAATATCAGATGTGTCCACAGCGTGTATTCAGACAAACACCTGCTCTTGGTCCACTGGGTATCCAAAACTTCCATTGACAGAGCCTTAAAAACTAAAGCAAATAGGAAAACCAAGAGGAGATAATTTCTTTAGCACCACTGCCTATGGAGTGCAGTGTTAGTTGCCCAAGGAACAATACAATGTGGCTGTACACATGAGATGAGTAACACATTTCAATCAAACAGTAGGAAACTTCCTAAAAAGACAAAACCATAGTGACCTGCTGTGGAAACCACCCAAGGTGCTTCTTCCCTTGTGCAAAATATCCCCACACTGTTCATGTGTAAATAGTTAAGGGCTGTTTTTATATGGATGTAGCCCAGCAGTATTCAAGGGGTGGGTCAAGATTTCCTACCCCATTAATTCAGACCAACATCCTCTTTTTATTGAGGAGTAGTGGCTCTGAGATCCTATGTAAGTCTGAAGTGGGGTATGGGATCAGACTCAGCCTGTGAAGGGAGTTTTACTAGGATACCTGGGTGGAATTTTCCATTCTTTTGTCATCAAAACATGCCTGACTGCCCTGCCCAGAGCAGCTATCTCCTTTGCTAGATGCATTGTGCACACATACATTGAATTACTGTGTCTTCAGTCCATCCTCCTGCAATGTGGCATCCAAATTCTGCCCTCAGCATGAAGTGCAGTAGTGGCCTGTCCCTCTGGGGAGTCAAAGGACATACACAAATCCTGTAAGCCATAAACATCTGTAACTTCTCTTAAAGCTCAAGGTGAAAATTAAAAATAGCCATTTGATATCTGAGGCTTCTGATGCATCTTTATCATGTGGTTCTGCTGACACAAGCCACGTGAGTCACATGTGCCATCAACACTCTGTAGCTTCCCATTGCACTTTTAGGGGTCTTTCTTGGGGTACTCCTGACACTGTTCTTTCCCTGCCACACCTGCTCTGAGCCACAGGCCATAGAGCAGCACAATGCAAAGTCAGTGCCCATGGAGATGCAGTTTTCCTGGGAATCATGGGCTAGGCCTGACACTGTAAATGGAAATAATCTGCTGAAGACAAGATGCCCTGTGCTGTGTTACACATGAACAGTGACATGCTAAAGCCTGTAGCCTTAATGGCTGCTGATGTTATGAAAATGTAAAATATCAGAGTTTTAAAAAAGCAGTTTCTTCTTAAGAACCAAGTGAATAGGTTTGAATCTATCTATTATTAAAAAAGGCTGTAAGAAATATGCCACGGCCGGTCTTCTACAGCCTCATGCATCAGTGCATTGCTCCTTGGCTCGGGAGGTTACACAACTCAAACTCACAGTTACCTTCCTGGTGAGTTACTGTATCTGGGAGAGCTGAAAATACATTGGGAATTGCCATGCATGGCCCTGGCCATTTGGGATACAGCAGAGATGAGATGGAGGTGCAGACACATGAGTGTGTGGCTTTCTCTGCTCACCACAGCAGCTTAATGTGAAGAGAGGGGGAAAAAAAGAAAGCAAAGCAAAGATCAGTGGCATTTTATGGATGGAGGATTGCTGGTGGAAGGAAATGGTCCTTCACGGATTTAAATCAGAAGAAAACCTTATATCATTCAATGTGACATACTGCAGAACTCATGCTTAAAGATGTCATCTTATGGTACTATGGCAAGGTCAAACTCGCTCTGCAGGTAATTACTTGGAAGTAAGCATGTGTTTCTGGGCATGTCTGTATTTGAAAGGGATGGGAAATGAAGAAGCCTTTTAATTTCTTCCTAGTGTTTGGTGTATTTGAAATAAGAACTTCTCTTATTGTGTATGGTTCTTCAGCATTATCATACTGATCATAATTCACACGTGCTGCCTCTTCCCATAATGGGGTGGAAGTATCAGGGCCAGCTGAGTAAACAGAGAAATTGAGTGCCCAAAGCCACACACCTCTCCCAAAACCAGGCCAACATCAGACTTCACAGCCCTGTATTGTGTGCAGGCTGCCTGACCCCATCCCTCTCTTCTGCACCATGTGCAACAGTGAAAACACATGGAGACTTCTTCAGCAAGTCCTCTTCTGCTCTGTGGCTCAGAGCTGGAAGTGGTTTCACAGCACTTCTTTCACTCTCCTTTGACAATTTCTGTGTTTAAAAATAAAGTGGTTAGGACACTAGGATAAAGCAGCACTCACAAGTGTTGGTTTAAGTTCTGATCAAGTGTTAGTGGATCATCCAGACCCAAGTGCACCAATAGCAAAGTGATGCTTCTCTTCATTTTTACAAGGATATTCCTTGATAATAGGGCTATATGTTACCTGTAATATGCTGCTGGCTATTCTCATCACCAGCTGAAGGAGATGCTATCATGTGAGTTAATTGTTTAGTTGCACAGTGGCTAATGAGCAGTGTATATATTCCAAGCTAACAGTTTGCCATAGCTCCACAGGAGAGAGTATTAAGTGTTCAGAGACAACGTGCAAACAAAAAGCAGAATGGTGGGACAACAAAAAGGCTCAGGTTTCTGGGTAATTTTTTCAGAACTAACAAGATGATAGTAAAGGAGATCCTTATTAAAAATGTATGTATGCCATTTGGGAACTCAAATTCTCAGCTTTTCAAAAGTTCAAGCCTTTGACAGGTCCTATTGAGAACAGTGGGAGGACATCTGTGAAAGATGTGGCTCCTCAGTGTCTGGTTAAAAGCAATCCAGCCTTTTTGTCTGGCACTGGTGTTACAGTTCCCTCCTAAGCAAATTTCTTGCTAACATGTTTTCATGCCACACATGATTCTTATGTCTAGCCCTCAGAAAACCACGAATCAGAGGTGAGCACACTCAGAAAATATCATATTATAATCATATTTAGCTCTATAACATCAATCAAGGTCAAGGCACCATTGAAATCAGCACTCTATGGACATAGCCATTTGGGGCATGACTCTTGTCTTTGCTAAGCATTCAGCTTGTAGGGGTATGTCACCATTGGGACTCCCAGGGTTTATGGAAGTTCAAATAATTAGCAATAATTACTGCCCTGTGTGGATTGTGTGATTGTGCACATGTGATTTTAGAGACTGAAGGTACCATTGCACCAGATGTGCACCAGAGCAGCAGATTACATTTTTAAGAGTGGTTCTCTTTGGAAGCTTATGGCTTGAAAGCCAGGCTTGTCCATTTGACAAGAACTATTTTGAACTTGTTTTAAGCATCCATTTACATATTCTAAGAACAGTGCCATGTGGAGCCAGGTGAAGCTTCTCTGTCCTATTGGCACTGCGTGAGCCAATAAACCCACCTGCAGTGCACAGCGGCCAAGCGTTGGGTGGGAAGTGGTTGCATCCCCTCACCTGAATCATGAACAGCTATTACTGCTGCTCCACCTTTCCTTTTAGTGAGCACAACAGCACCTTTGAAGAGCTCTTGAAATTCCCATCTTGCTTCTCGGCAGACGGGTAAGGCTTTCCAGGCTGATGTTTTTAAAGGGTATCTCATTGTAATTGTTAAATCTAGATCATTAAAGGTGAGTTTCATTGAGCCCTCAACACGGTGATCAAAGGATGTTTGGGCTCTTGAGGGACAATGACAGCCATTGACTTAGAGTAGAAGGATAAACAAACCCGTTGGGTGATTGATTTCTTTCTTTCTTTTAATTACTCAAGTTGGGTGATTGGTTTCTTTCTTTCTTTTAAATACCCAAGTTGGGTGATTGGTTTCTTTCTTTCTTTTAATTACCCAAGTTGGGTGATTGGTTTCTTTCTTTCTTTTAAATACCCAAGTTGGGTGATTGGTTACTTTCTTTTCAACATCCTTGTAGTGACAAGGTTTAGTATGCTAATTCCCTTGGCGTTACTAACTTGCTTTTTCTTTCCCTGTCCTTAAAAAAAAACCCCAAGCAGATATAGCTAATGCTGTGTCGCATCCCACGCGCTGGGGTTGCTCCTGCAGTCTGTTACTTTTTCAGATTCACACACACATTAGCATTTGCAAGCGCCACTATCGCTTTGCAGTAAACACTGCTCATGCCTCTCTCCTAAGAGGATCCAGATGTCTTTCTCTCAGGATGGGGCATGTATTTTTAGATTTTCCTGCCTATTGCTGCATACATTGAATGTTCTTTGCTTTTGCCTATAAGCTTTGGTCTGCATTGCATTCTACAGTAAGGACAGTGATGGGGAGTGAAAGATGTTTGTCTTCTAAAATATAAAGTTTATTTTCATTCTCCTGACTCCTTTAGGTCCCCACAGACCACAGCAGGTCTGTGCTGTGATTGCAATTCCCATATACCTAACTCTGCCTTTGTCAGCCATGTGCTCTTTGGCTGTACGTGGTATGTGCAGGTACTTGGTGCCCTTTGGAATCTGAGTAAGAAAAGTTTCTTTGCTCAGTAGCTGAGATGGAAAAAGGTTAAGAAAAGGAGAAGACTTTCAGCTTTTTTTTTCAGCATAGGAAGGAACAAGCTGGCTGAAGGAAGGAGTCAAACCCCACTTGATGGGAAAGAAGTGTTAAGAGAATCCCAAGCACTGAAGGCTGGTGGAGTTCCCAGTGAGTGTAGTGATCACAGTATCATCTGTCAAGTTCTACTGCAAGTTCAGTGAGAGCTGGAAAAGGGTGTGTAGATTAGGAAAAGTGTTTACTCATCCTTCCCCTTCAGCCCAATGTTTATGGCACTATTATTAACACCTCAAACTTGGCCATCAGAGTCATAAGAGGGTTGCAGCCATGATGGCCTAAGGATACGGGAAGCAGAACTGGTAAAGAGAGAGAACTTATCATGGACCAGCTAATATTGGCAGGGAAAACAGACAATGTTCTCAGGCACAAGTGCTTCCTTGTGTCTCCTGTTTGCCAGGGGCCTGTCAAGAGCATCAAGGGTATTCAGAGTGAGGATTTGTATCTTCAAAGCACAAAGTTCCTGCTCTAGCAAAAAAAAAGCAGGGTAAAGGACTATTTCTTCAAGCCCAGCAAAGGCTGAGAGTGATTCCTGAGAGTGAGCAATTCTGTTGCATTCCTGGGGAGAAACCTTTTTCTTTTTTTTTCTTTTCACATGGTTTCTCACATCAGGAGCCTAATCATGTTCAGATGGCTAGTGGGAGCAGACTCACAAGCAGCCTTTCCCAAGTTTTACTGTAGGAAAGGAAAGGGGGTTTTAGCAATCAGAAGGCTTTTCTAAATCCTGCCAGGAGAGATGTGTGGGAACTGTATCTTCCTTAGCCCCACTGGTGTGTCTTCATGGAGGTCTGGAGTTATCACAAAAGACTGGAAAGTCTAGTAAAATTGTAAAAGTGATAGCATTATAAAAAAGCCAGCTGAATTATGCCGTTGTGCATAGTCTGATGTATACTTGAATGGGGATAGAAATGCATGGTTATGAATGTACCAGCACGATGCCTGCCAAATGACAGACTCCAGGAGATCAGGGCAAAAGGTGCTCCCAGAGTGGAGGCACTCAAGGACATTGGTTTCACATGAGGCAACTGCAGAAAGGAAAAGAGAGAGAGAAAAATACATCCCTGATTACAGTGCTTGCTACATTCAACCCTCCATGGAAAGTTCTGTGGAGCCATTAGGGTTGTACATGATCCAGTCACTGCGTGGAAAAGGGCTTTTTAACCATCTACCACCTGAATGCAAATGCCCTGCTATACACCCTATTGTGTGTGCCTTGTGAGCTCTTCAGTCCATGAAGTATCAGAGGGGCATGTCTCACCCTTCCTGTGCTGCTTCTCTTGGCCCTGGACCCACCCCTACATGTCTCAGCACTCACCTTGGGATCAGCCATGCCACCAGCTTGTCTCCTGCCTGACTTGGACACTCTGTCTTCCTTTCTCCTCTCTCCATAATTTCTTGCAACAGGGAAATCATCTACTGGAGCTTGGTATTTTCCTGTCTTTTTTTAAACTCATGTGGGGAGGAGAAACAAGAGGGTGATCTGATTTTTCATGAGTGTTCATCCTTTTGTCTACTTTATAACCTTGACCTGCAGGACAGGAGTTCTCAGGATGAGACTGGGAGAACTACCATGTCCAGTGCTGGGCCTTTATCAAGGACAGTTAGACTGAGCTATAACACAGCAAATTTTAATTTGGAAAATACTTTATTAGCATTACTCAGGGCCAGTGTTTTCCATTCTGCACAGGCAGTGACTCAGCTGGTCTCATGCATGTTGAAGATTAGTGGCTAAATGGGGGTTGGATTTAGCATGTCCTGCTCTGTGAGCTCTCAGCTGGTAAGCATGGTTTCCCTAAGCTCACAACTTTAAAAACCTAGTGCCCAAAGCTGGGCAGAGGATCCACATCTGATCTGTGGATTTTCAGTTTAGAGATGGGGATGCTGCTGAGGTAGTGTGGCTTTGGGTGAAGGTTTGTTAAAGGACAAGTGCCAAAACTACCAAGAACAGGGAGCTGTTGTTTTCACTGTATCACTTGTGGGTGGAGCTGCTGACAGCCCAATACTTCAGCAGATATATTGATCCTCTTCCTGAGACCTGTCATCACATACTGAGCCAAAGCAGAGTGAGTTAACCTCCTGTGAAAGGCCTTCACCTGCGTATCCCTCTATTGCACATTACACCTCAGCAATTTACTCAGTCTAGACTCACAGCTTCCTGTCTTGAAATACAAAAGCTTTTGCCAGTGCATTTGAAATGCCAGAGTCAGGGCTCCATCCATCACTCTGGGTTTTCTTTGAACTGGCCCACACAGAATAAATTCCCCCCATTTCCCTGCAATAGAGCCTCAGCACTCCCACACGTGCTGTGTTTGGAGGGCAGGCTCTGAGCCCCACAGGAAGGACCTGAAAGCAGCAGGTAGCAAGGACAGGGCTCTGGGGTGGTCCTAGCCATGCAAAGGCATGCTGCTTTCTGCACTTACCAGGAGAGGCCACTTCTTTAATGTCTCAAGATTGACTAAAAAGCTCAGTATTTCCCCCTAAGAGTTACAGAGCATAGAAGCTTCAAAACTAAAATGTTGAAAATAAAAGAATCTCAGATCAGTTTGTTTTTCTTTCCTTTCATAAGTGCTATTGAGGATTACTACATTTGGTTATGTAATAACTTCTCACAGCCTGAGCTTCTTAGCAGTTAATTAGTCAGGGATTTTGGGGAAAAGTTGTCTAAAAGTGTTGAATATTTGCTTACTCATCCAGAAACATGCTCTATTTTCTTGTAGCTGCCATTTCTGAAAGCCTCAAGAGAAAATTCTTTTAAAAACTGGAAAAATCCATAACAGAAGTTTTGGCTTCCATTTTCTCTGTCTTTATTCAGTGACCAAGGGTAGGGAGGGTATAAGAAGCTAACATGCAGTTGGCAAGGAAAACACCAGTGGTAGCACCAACAGGTTACACAGAGCCTCTTTCACCCAGCTAAAGGGATTCAGGTATTTCTTCTTCTTGAACTACTTTTTCCTCTCTGTGTGTCACAGGCAAAACACTTGTGCAGCCCTCTTTGTGGCTCCAAAGGTGCTGGGAGCTGAGGAGCGTGAGAGTTCTGCTTCATTCAGTACCTGAGATCAAAACCATCCAGGTTGTTAACACCAGTCTCCAAGCCAACAGCCTGCTCCAGCTGGGTACTCAGAGACTTTTAAAGCTGCTGTTTCCTAACAAGGTTTGTAAAACCTTTGACTGCTTCAGGATCTGCAGGTGAACTGTTGGATACAGAGGCTTGCTTACTTATTAATGTCTCCTACCAAAACACTCATCACAGGGAGAGGGAAAATCACTGGGATTCCTTGGCTCAGATGGGGAACCTAACAGAGAGCTGAAAATAGAGGACATGCCCTGAAAATACAGGTTATCTATAGATACATCTCTAAAAGCATACCTGCATTGCTTCAGCCCAATATATACTCTGCTGAGATGTTCCCTATCCTTTGGAAGATATCTTCAAAGATATCAGTGTTGAGTCAAGTCCTGTTTAATACCTTGACTGACACCTTGATGAGGGAATAGCACCCACCCTCAGCAAGTGCCGATGATACAAAGCTGGGAGGGGTGGCTGACAGGCAGGACACTGCGCTGCCATCCAGAGACCTGGCCAGGCTGGAGAGCTGGGCAGGGAGAGACCAGATGAAATTCAACAACAGCAAGTGTAGAGTCTGGCACCTGGGGAGGAACAACCACATGTATCAGTACAGGCTGGGGGTGACCTGCTGGAGAAGAGCTCTGTGGAGAAGGACCTGGGGGTCCTGGTGGATGACACGTTGGCCATGAGCCAGCAGTGTGCCGTGGTGGCTGAGAGAGCCAATGGGATCCTGGGGTGCATCTGGAGGAGTGTGGCCAGCAGGTCAAAGCAGATGATCCTCCCCCTCTACTCTGCTCTGGTCAGGCCCCACCTGGAGTTTTGTGTCCAGTTCTGGGCTCCCTGGGATAAAAAGGACAGGGATCTCCTGGAGAGAGTCCAGAGAAGGGCTACAGAGATGATGAAGGGCCTGGAACATCTATCCTATGAGGAAAGGCTGAGAGAGCTGGGGCTGTTCAGCCTGGAGAAAAGAAGACTGAGGGGGGACCTGATCAATGTTTATAAATCTCTTAAGTATGGGGTGCAGGGGGAATTGGCTTGCCCCTTTTCAGTGGTCAGTGGAGACAGGACAAGGGGCAATGGCTGCAAATTGGAGCACAGGAAGTTCCACACCAACATGTGGAGGAACTTTTTCCCAGTGAGGGTGCCAGAGCCCTGGGACAGGCTGCCCAGGGAGGTGGTGGAGTCTCCTTCTCTGGAGAGATTCAAGACCCATTTGGATGCCTATCTGAGTGATATGTCCTAGGGAGCTGCTTTGGCAGGGGGGTTGGACCCGATGATCTCTTGAGGTCCCTTCCAACCCCTACAACTCTGTGATTCTATGATCTTCACTTCTTTCTCCATCCTTCTCCTTTCTCTAGGCTAAAAAGGGTTATAGAGCATCTTCATCCCTAAGAAAGATATTGCTGAAGGAGCACTTCCAACTTTACGGACTTCTCTTCTTATTTTTGCCTTCAGACACCAGCAGCTCACAGCAGTGTGATGAGTGGGTGCTAATTATGAAGAACTACATTTCAACAACAGAGCCCTACTGCTGGTGAATACAGAAAAATTGCTCATTAGAGCAGCATGATATTTAGTCAGATTGGCTTCCCTAGACATTAACATTCTGGCATTAATGCAGACTGGCAGTGTAATATTTGAATAAAAAGATCTCAAGATAATATAACACAGAAGGACTTGTACAACTGTTGTCCAACCTGCAGGGTTTGTTAGGCATTCCTGCTGGGGGAACCCACATGCTGCTCCTGCAAACAGCCCCATGCTTAGATTTCAGCAACTTGTATGTACAATTTCTCATTTTTGTTTTTATTTTCTTTAAAATTTAAGTAAGATGCACCTCACAGGACATGGTACATCATACATATCATTCATTTCACTGGAATGAAACGTGCTGTGCCTAATTATTTTGCCAAACACCCAACTTTTAGCCCCGTTGTTTGATATGACTGTGCTGTATCAGAGCTGCAGGTGGCATGGCTCCCTGCTTGATGGCTGGCTGTGCACAGGGAGTGGTGTGCAGTATTGAAGCCATGCTGGGAAAGGCACTGTTTGTACCTGTTGCACAGAATAACAGGAGAAAGGGAGCAAAAACTCTTTAAGCACAGAACCAGTCTGGAATCTTTAGGTGCCTTGTCTTAATGCAGGAAGACCAAAGACTCATAAAAGACTTTAGCATCAAGTCCTATGTAGTTTTAGTAGTGGCAAATACAGAGGCTGTGGTTTGAGTCCACAATGCTGCATGCTTGCACCGGGCTCCTCCTGCTCAGGTTCTTGCTTGGCTTTGCAGAGCTGCCCACATCCCTAGAGCTGTGTAGGGACAGCCATCAGCTCGGTTGGGTGCACAAGTGGGTGTTGGTGTCTGTGCAGCCAGGTGAGCTGTTCCTGCTGCAGAAGCCACAGGGAATTCCTTGATCCCACATATTTCCCAATTCCACCTCTGAGCTTACATCAGAAGTAGCTACTCCAGTGGGCTGATGTGATACAAACATATGCAGAAAGGACATAACTATTCAGCAGACAGCAATCCTCATCTATCCACACATATGCCAGAGTTTCCTCTCCTGCACCCCTCTGTGCTCCCCTTTGACTTAAACACTGGCTTTTGCTAATTAGCTCAGCTTTATCTAATTAGCACCCAAATGGGGGTGGTTCCCTCAGCTGCCTCTGAGCTTGCAAAGAGCCCAGAGCTAAGGATTTTTGTGGAGGAACTTGGTTGGTGTGCTCTTAGCCATGGGAAGATGTGAGTGTCTGTGTATTGGTGTTACTCTGTGGGTTCATACAGAAGCTGGATGGCGCTTCTTGTCAGTTGTTGGGGGTGGGGGGCAATGTCCTCAAGTTGGAGCATGGGGAGTTCTCTGCTGATATGTGGAAGAACTTTTAAACAGTGAGGGTGACAGAGCCCTGGGACAGGCTGCCCAGGGGGTCTGTGGAGTCTCCTTCTCTGGAGATACTCAAGGTCTCTCTGGACACCTACCTGTGTGACCTGTCCTTGGGAACCTGCTTTGGCAGAGGGGTTGGAGCTGGTGATCTCTGGAGGTCCCTTCCAACCCCTACAACTTTGTGAATCACACTGTTGCTGTCTCACCTCGCCTGTTTCTTCTGGGAAGGGTTGGTTTACTGGGTGTGTGTTTAATTTATTTTTTTTTTAAATGATGGTCATGGTATTTTGACCATAGCTTGCCTTGGGAAATAGAGTGTGTCCTACATCCATGTCTATTTTAAGACTCTGCTCTGTTGCTTACTACCAGCTGGGGATATGGCTAGAAGGAGTAATGGCTTCACATTATAAAGGGAAACACTAGATGTTTCTAAGGAGCCTGTAACTGTGAGACCCTATGTGCTTATAACCTAGAATGTTATGCTCTTAGGGGTAGTGCTCATCTCACCTGATTTCTGATATTTTAAAAGCTGGCATTCTAGTTTAGCTTAAGTAAGATCTAATTGCAGATGATGGCGAATGAGGCAGATGATGGCGAATGAGGCAGAACCAGAAAGCAAATCACTGTTTCTAATGTCTGTATGAAAATACTTTTTCCTTTGTGCCAGTTCTGTTTAGTCTTACTTGGCTTTGGAGGACCAGTGGAGGTTATGTGGCTGATAAGAAAAATTCTGTGTGCTTAATGCAGAGCCATGAAAAGGAATTGGGATTTATCTCTCAGGGTGATGTGGGTACTCTTCATGGCTCTGCTCCTCTGCAGAAGTTAGCAGAGCCCAACAGAGCAGTGATGTCTGGGTAGTAAATGTTTCAAACCAAATAGCATCTGTGTGGCTTCGAGCATACAAACAGGAGGGGAATCAACTTTTTAAAAGGGCAGATAATGGCAGGACAAGGGGGAATGGATTAAGGCTGAAGGAGGGAAGGTTTAGATTGGATATTAGGGGGAAGTTTTTTACGGAAAGAGTGGTGAGGTGCTGGAACAGGCTGCCCAGAGAGGTGGTGGATGCCCCATCCCTGGAAGTGTTCAAGGCCAGGTTGGATGGGGCCCTGGGCAACCTTGTGTAGCTCCAGGCCTGAGGTTGGTGTGTCTGCCTGTGGCAGGGGGTTGGAGCTTTATGATCCTCGGGGTCCCTTCCAACCCTTGCCATTCTATGATTCTATGACTTCCCTTTTAACAATGTTGTGCAAAGTGGGGACTGAAGTGAGCTCCCAGTTTGTTGCAGGAGGTGAATCACAGAGTTGTAGGAGTTGTAGGGGATGGAAGGGACCTCGAGAGATCATGGGGTCCAACCCTCCTGCCAAATCAGCTCCCCAGCTCATACTGCACAGATAGGTGTCCAGATGGGTCTTGAATATCTCCAGAGAAGGAGACTCCACCACCTCCCTGGGCAGCCTGTCCCAGGGCTCCCTCACCCTCACTGGGAAAATGTTCCTCCACATGTTGGTGTGGAACTTCCTGTGCTCCAACTTGCAGCCATTGCCCCTTGTCCTGTCTCCACAGACCACAGAAAAGGGGCTGGCCAATTCCCCCTGCACCCCATACTTCAGATATTTATAAGCATTGATTAGGTCCCCCCTCAGTCTTCTTTTCTCCAGGCTGAACAGCCCCAGCTCTCTCAGCCTTTCCTCACAGGGGAGATGCTCCAGGCCCTTCATCATCTTCGTAGCCTCCTCTGGACTCTCTCCAGGAGATCCCTGTCCTTTTTATACCAGGGAGTCCAGAACTGGACCCAATACGCCAGGTGGGGCCTGACCAGGGCAGAGTAGAGGGGGAGGATCACCTCCTTAGACCTGATGGCCACACTCCTCATGAAGAGTGGGACTTAATCGGGTCCTCCTAGTTGGTCTCACTGAAGGGAGCTGTTTAACAGTGGTGTTGCACACCCATCTTTAGGTACATACTCAGTAAAGTTGTTGTAAGAACTCACACAGTTCAGTCCTCCTCTTACTAACAAAGTGTTCACCAGACACAGTCCTTCACTGATGGAAACCTGTTGCCTACAGTGGTCTGTCCAGATTAAAGTAGCTGAGGGTGATGTGCATGTTCTTCAGACTTAAAACAGCCAGTTAGAGCTGCTGTTTGTCAGGAAAGCCTGAGGATGACTTTCAGCTGTGTGGTGAAACTGCATAAGTGCAAGTTGTTTCATGGTTAATGTTAGACTTTTTCTCAAGTGGTTCTAGCTTTATTGAACAGCTCTTTGTTTGGCAAGAGTTGGATGGTCCACAAGCTGGACCTGACTGTGACAAACTGTGGGGTGACATTGCTGTTCCAGTGCTAGGTCTGAAGGTTAGAAATCCCTTGCTCCTTGTTTACCTGCATGAGTTCAGCTGAGTTGGGTGGCCCTGGCTGTTCCTCTGCCTGTGTGGACAGACAAACCTGTCTTCCTGGATTTAAGCTGAAGCACTGGAAGTAGAGGGGGAGAATTATACTGGTTTTACAGAGCTTGTTCTGGTGAGTAGAGCAACTAGAAAGTAGTCTATGAGGGGATTTGGGCCAGGCAAGGTGATTTGGGTGGGGGGCAGCCAGTATTTGTATTGGCATTGTCCTGGGCTGCATCAAGTTGTGAGTTAAAGAAAACAACCCTGTGTCTGTCCAGTGTGTGCCATCCATGTGTTACCAGGTAACACTTGATGCTCTGAGCAGGCTTCTGCTGTGTCCAGATATTCTTCTAGGTTTGCTTTTTTGGTTTCTTTCTCTCTCCTCTCTGTGGAGGTCTAAAACCACTTGCAAAACTGAAGCTCACCTCTGAGATTGGAAAGGAGGAGAACATTTTCAGTGAGTGCTTTCTATCCACTTTCATCTAATATTTAAGACTCAGCATGAAATTTACAGCTTATGCAGTAGTACTGGGGAGTGAATTTTGTATTGATTTAGAAATAAGTTATTTTTAGCTTACTACTTTATGTATCAGAAAATGGCCTTAACTTTTAGTAAGAATGCAGTATATTATTAATATACATCATTAATTTATTCTTGGCATTGGGCTAGTAAAAGCACTTAATTCATAGCCTTGTCCTTAAATTTGGACAAGTGAGATAATAAAATTGGGATGAGGAGCAAAACCATTTTGGAACAAAGCTGTGGTGTCACCCTTGTGATCCTCAGACATCTCTTACTTTGGGGGTCACTTGCATCTCCAATTGGGTCCAGTAGTGGTGCCTATGGGGATGCTGGACTTGCCTGTTGGAACCTGTGTGTCTGATTTTTGGCACCCAGGCCCACCTGTAAGGAGACTGGGAAACCCAAATAGTTGATAAAGCAGCTTATTTGCATTGAGGAAAAGGCCTGGGGGTGGTGGGTTTTGGGGGAGCAGGGAATCTTGCCTTGCCTGGGACAAGAGGGCTTTACCCTTGTGTTCAGGAGGGTTGGGAACAGCCTATGCCCTGGTGCAGGGTAAGTGCCTGCAGCCAGTCAGAGATAAAAAGTGCTAGTGCTTCAGGGAGGCCTCCAAGGCAAAGGACCTCAATTTCAGACCCTGTTCATATGCTGGTTTATTTATAAGCTATTAAAGATGTATCAAGTGATTTTTTGGAGCAGACAGTGGAGCCTGTGTGTCTCTGCTACCGAGTGCATGGTCTGACTGTTAAAGACTCTTGCTGCTTTCTTGCACGTGGGGTGTGAGATCCTCCCATGCTGGACACTGTAGTTGTTCCATTGACATAAAAGTTGAAATTAGTAGGGTATGGTTTAGTTAAAATGATGAGGTCTGTACAATATACAGTTGGGTTTGTTTTAATCTGCCAGGAGAAGCATCCTGGTAAGTCTCCATCCTTTCTGTGCAGGGTGCTTCAAGTGACACTTTCCACCAGAACTGCTGGTAGTTGCAGTCACACTGACTGGAGATATCTATCTTCTCTGCCAGCTTTGTGGGCAAGTGGCACTAGCTAATTTAATGGCACTTCTTGGTTCAAAATTTCCCTGCAAAAGAGCGGCAGTGTCACCAGTAGATACACATCCCTCCCTCTGAAATGACTTTGCCTTCTTGCTTATGGCATCCTGACAACTGCTTCCTTTTTCACTGGTTTGCAAACATGGTTAAGAGGAAAATGTAAACAGATGACCTGCTGCATCTGAGTACTTGTTCTTCTCTGGCAGGAATGTCACTTACACAAAAGTGTGATTCTGTAACAAGACTATCTTTTAAAAAAAAAAACCCAAACCAACCACTTCATGGGCATCATGATTTTTCAGAGTTATTTGCTGAGGCTGTTGCACAGATACTGAGGTGTGACATCTGAGTTGGTCTGATTGAGCTTTCAGCTATCTCATGCTACTTGATGTTAGTTCCAAGAAATGCAGCATTGTGGCAAATGGCATTGTTTTAAAAGACTGAAGAATGCACTGCACAACATACTGATGAACCCTGAGCCTTAGAAAAGGCATTTTATAAACTGGTCTTTTAAAACCTCTTCAGTCTGCTGCAGGATCCTTAGCATCACTTACAGCTGTGTGTATGACACCTAGAGAAATGCTGCTGATGTGCTGTTGGGAACAGCCAATAACAGATAATTTTAAGCTCTTGGATATGTGAGGGTGCACAAAGAAAATAAATTGTATAACTATCATGTGATTTATTTTTTTTTATTGTTGTAAAAGCAATTGTAGTACAAGTTATGGTAATCCCTGGTGTTCTGCTCCTAAGCCCCTTGAAGTCTGCATAATGGCTCTAGTGAATTTTAGCAGCCTTTGAATCAGGTTTTCTGTTGTAGGATGGTACTGATCAAAACCTGGTGTTCCAAAGCAGTCTTCAGAAATCTCTCTCACTCCTTTATTCCTGTTCTCCTGGCGGTTACAAACACTGACACAGCCAGCATTTAGAGAGCTTTCTTAGATCTACTGATGAAAAGGACGGCCTAAGAGCTAGAAATTATTGTTCTGCCATCATAAGTCAGGTTAGTGGGTTACAAAATCTGTGCTGCAGTGAGGAGAGTGTTGGCTTGGATGTCTGCATGAACCTGTTCACCTCCACTTTTAAGCTATGACGATGGAGCTTCCCTTCTGGGGTTATTCTTTGATTACGCTTAATAAACCCCCTCCCCATTGCTGCTTCTTTGTCAAAATGCAAGATCAGTGCCTTAAAGGAGGGTTTTTAACTTTAAAACATGCATTTTGATAATACAAAGCTGGGAGGGGTGGCTGACAGGCAGGACACTGCGCTGCCATCCAGAGAGCTGGCCAGGCTGGAGAGCTGGGCAGGGAGAAACCAGATGAAATTCAGTAACAGCAAGTGTAAAGTCTTGCACCTGGGGAGGAACAGCCACATGTATCTGTACAGGCTGGGGGTGACCTGCTGGAGAAGAGCTCTGCGGAGAAAGACCTGGGGGTCCTGGTTGACAACAGGTTGGCCATGAGCCAGCAGTGTGCCCTGGTGGGTAAGAGAGCCGATGGGATCCTGGGATGCATCAGGCGGAGTGTGGCCAGCAGGTCTAAGGAGGTGATCCTCCCCTTCTACTCCACCCTGGTCAGGCCCCACCTGGAGTGTTGTGTCCAGTTCTGGGCTCCCTGGGATAAAAAGGACAGGGATCTCCTGGAGAGACTCCAGAGAAGGGCTACAGAGATGATGAAGGGCCTGGAGCATCAATCCTGTGAGGAAAGGCTGAGAGAGCTGGGGCTGTTCAGCCTGGAGAAAAGAAGACTGAGGGGGGACCTAATCAGTGTTTATAAATATCTTAAGTATGGGGTGCAGGGGGAATTGGCCAGCCCCTTTTCTGTGGTCAGTGGGGACAGGACAAGGGGCAATGGCTGCAAATTGGAGCACAGGAAGTTCTGCACCAACATGGGGAGGAACTTTTTCCCAGTGAGGGTGCCAGAGCCCTGGGACAGGCTGTCCAGGGAGGTGGTGGAGTCTCCTTCTCTGGAGAGATTCAAGACCCATCTGGACGCCTATCTGTGCAGTATGAGCTGGGGAGCTGCTTTGGCAGGGGGGTTGGACCCCATGATCTCTCAAGGTCCCTTCCAACCCCTACAACTCTGTGATTCTGTGATTTTTGAAGACCTTGGATTTATTCTGAACATGGTGCTGCAGTAGATATGTGCAAGCTCTGTTCTGTGTGCAAGCAGTGTTCTGTGGCTACCTCATCCTGCTGAGCACAGTAACTTGTCCACATGAGTGAAGGGATGCGTGGAAGGCACCAATTTGTGGGGTTGAGGGGTGCTTTCAGATGGCTATTCACTTCCTTGGTCCCCCTATGTGGCTTTGGGCATATCACTTAAATTTTCAATCTCATGGCTTCCCACCTGTAAGATGGGAACTACTTTCCTGGCCCTGGCCTGGGTCACTGTGTCCAGCAAGGATGCTCTGCCTGATGAGCGCAGCATCAGGCTGGTGTTGAGGAAGCAGATTGGAGACTGTCCCTGCTCTGATATTCCTGCAGTGCTCTGTGGCTTAGGAAAAGGGGATTCAAACCTGCACCACTGCCTTGTAGAGGTGGTGCTTTCCACAAACCTGTCTGTGGTTCTCTGTATCATGTAGTGCTGGAGCTGTCTGTGTGTGTTCTGATGGAGTGCATCACTGCTTGTGGTCCCTGAACAGCAGGCTGTTAGGTGTCTTTTTAACTGACTTTCTTGCTAGTGTTGCCAGTGACTTGGTGACACCTGGAAATATGTTTTCCAATTTAATTGTTCTGGCAAAACCCATTACTGGCTGATTGGTGTGCTCCCATTCTGCACTTAGCAGAGACGCAGCATCGATTCAGTGCAGGTCTTCCTAGGGCTGAAATAAAGCAGTGGGCCTCCACTTGCAGTCACCAATTCCTCTCCTTGTTTAATAATGTCTATGGGAATATTCCCAACCCTGAGCACAGGCTTCCTATCTGCCTGTGTGCTGTTCAGATTATCCCAGGGGGTCTTGCCGCTAGGCTATGCCTTTGTACCATTTGTGGGATAATTCCTGTAGAAACTTACTCATTTCTCCCCAGTTTTGTTCCTATAGGGGATGAAGGTGACCTGACTGAAAGCTTTGGTGAAGTAAAACTAATTCAGTCTGGCTTCACTGAATTTTCATTTAGGTCTGAAATATGTGAATACCTGCACAAATGGGATATCCTTCCTAGAAATCTCTGTAGGCAAAAATGCAGCTCAGAGTGGACCTTGGCTCTCAGTTTGCTGCAACCTTGCAGCTGGGTATGGAGAGCAGTTTAGATTTATGCAGGGTAGTCCATGGTCAACTAAATACTGTGTCCCTAAAGAAACATCCAAAACTCAATGGGATCTGCCTTTTTATGTTAGAAACCTGCTGGTTAGGTAGCTCTTGCACAAAATATATCTCCTGTCTGTGCTGCAAGCAGAGCTGGTGGGCACTGCTGTTTTGCAGGACAGTATAAATGAGATGATATTGTGACTCGTTCTTTCTTTACAGCTTCTTGGAGCACAGCAGACAGCATGTAATTAGAGCAATTGGCTCTGTTATAGAAAGAGAGGACAACCTTGTCAATCAGTGTGTCAGAAAGGCAAGAAAGCACATGTCTGATGGGCTCTAGAGAGAGGAGCTGATGCTTCTGGAGAGGGAAGCAGGATGTATTTGCATCTTGCTTTCGTTATGGATGGAAGATAAAATATTACATTAATGGGGAAGTATTGAACTGCCACTAACTGAAGCTTTTTAAGCTGAGAGGGTTAGGAAGAAAATTGGCCAAAGAGATTTTTGGGAAATGGGAATGTTGAATTTGAAGCCATTCTGGAACATAGAAGACAGAAATGACTGGGGATTAAAGTCAAGTCAGTTTCTAGGCTCATGAATTTCGTGATCCTTTGAAAATACCATTCAGGTAGCACTGGATAACAGCTGATCTGTTCAGGGTGGCTGGGGGCAGTGACACAGTGAGTCTTGAGCTTGCAGAACTTCCTTGTTGGGCTCATCAGAGTGTAAAGCTGTTGGTTCAGGTGGGCATTTGCACATTTAAATCTTTAGGAGGTAACAGAAATTGCCATTTGGGAGTGGGTGCACAACACTTAAGCTTTGGGGCAATGGCTGCAAATTGGAGCACAGGAAGTTCCACACCAACATGTGGAAGAACTTTTTCCCAGTGAGGGTGCCAGAGCCCTGGGACAGGCTGCCCAGGGAGGTGGTGGAGTCTCCTTCTCTGGAGATATTCAAGACCCATCTGGACGCCTATCTGTGCAGTATGAGCTGGGGAGCTGCTTTGGCAGGGGGGTTGGACCCCATGATCTCTCAAGGTCCCTTCCAACCCCTACAATTCTATGATACCAGGTCTAAATGTGATAGTGGGATTTGTGGATAGAGTAAATAGAGTAGGATTAGCCTGTGGTTGAATGGAGGGGAGTACTCTAGCAGCCCGTGGAGGAGGTCACAATCTTGTGCTCTATTTTTGCAGGTGATCCCTCTCTCAGTCTGATCCTTAATCTGGTCTGGAGACTGTTCTCATGGGTTTGTATCCTGATGACTGTGTTCCTGGGCTCAGCTGGTTTGCAGCTACTGCCTTTAGCAGGTCTCTGTTTGGCTGGCTGCTTCTGCAGGCCTGTTGTTTAGGATCTGCCAGTGCCAGAGATTGAACACAAAGGATGTAGGATGGATGGATGCCTTTGAGTGTGAGGTTAGTGGGAAGCATTACATTGATGGGCCTAGTGATGTAGTAATAGTTTTTACTGAAGCCTGCTGGGTGAAGAAATAGCCAGAGGGCTGAGAACCTGAGAGCAAGAGGGAGGTTTTTGTGAAGGCTAGGAACTGAAAAAGGAAGAACCTGAGTACGATTGATTTATAGACAGTAAAGACCTCAGTTTATCTTGTGAATCACAGCTTTTTTCTATTTGCTATGGCTTAGAAAAGCATGGGCTTGTATTCTGGCTGCTCCAGTGTTTAATATAAAACAAGCAATTAAGAAGTCAGAGTAGGAACCAGTGGGATCTGCAGAAACAAGTAAGTTGGTGCAGAGGTGGAAAACTCCAGTATAAAGGTTGGAAGCAAGACCAGGGCACCACAGACAGAGGACTGCAGCCCAAGTCCATCTGATCTTCCAGCCAGCTGTGCTACAAAACACTAAAGGCTTTTTTGGGGTCTGAGCTCAGCATCATGTCTGTCCAAGTTAATCATGATGGGGACAGTGGGCTTCAGTGCTGTGATTCCAGCTGAGGGAGTTGGGCTTGTTCAGACTGGAGAAGACAAGGCTCTGGAGAGACCTTAGAGCCCCTTCCAGGACCTGAAGGGGCTACAGGGAAGATGGAGGGGGACTCCTTATTTTATGGAGTGCAGTGATAGGACAAGGCGTAATGGGTTTAAACTAAAAGAGGGTAGATTTAGATTGGACATTGGGAAAAAATCCTTTCCTGTGAGGGTGGTGAGGCCCTGGCACAGGGTGCCCAGAGAAGCTGTGGCTGCCCTCTTCCTGGCAGGGTTCAAGGCCAGGCTGGGTGAGGCTTTGGGCACTCTGGGTTAGTGAAGGGTGTCCCTGTCCATGGCAGGGGGGGTGGAACTAGCTTATATTTGAGGTCCCTTCCAACCCAAACCATTCTATGAAGTGCTGAAATCCAGAGTTTGTGGTAAAATAGGCAGTACCCAGAAGATGAAGGTAGTGGGATAGGGTGCTTGCAAGTAAGACTGGAGATTAGGTACCTAACAGAGCTGAGGGCCTGATTTCACAGGTGACTGGCCTTGGATTTCATCAGGGTGATGAAGTGACTCTCCTGGAGATGAACCAGGCTGCCTTAGCCCCTCCTGAAGCCTAGGACTTGAAAGCTAACAAGAAACACTGCTGGGTGGTGGGAGACCCTGGCCAGCTGCTGTTGGCTTGGAGTTGAGAATAGTCTGGGTCCTTATGAAATACTGTCCAATATGAAGTTCTATCCTGAGATATATTTAACAAAATCTGGCTGTAAATGTTGCACTGATCCCCTTTGCCCTCTGGTGCAGATGGGATGGCAGGGAGCAGAGGTAGAGTGTCTACAACCCCAGTGCAGTGGTGGGTGGCTTACCTGGTTCTTCAGACATGCAGTGAAGGTGACAGCAGGTGATGTCCCCTTGAGTTTAATGTCCTCCTCTAATCCTTGCAGAGCTGTGTGGGTGCATGCAGCTTGATTTGAGGGGCAGGGGTCAGGCAGGCAGCCTCCACTGCTGCCTCCATGCTGTGTCTTCCTTCTCTGACAGCTAGAAAAGCCGACTTCTCTGCATGCCTGGGGAGGTGATGCTGGGGTTGCTGGGCCCTTCCATGCGAATTAGGCTTGTGGCTTTGCCAGAAATGACATCATTTGTTAGGCAGATTTCTTCATTAGGGAGCTTTCTAATCTCAGACATGAGTGACACAGAAACCTTCCCCGCCCCCCCTGAGCACTGAGAAAGCTGAGCTGCATTGCCAGTCTCTGCAGTACGTTTTGCTTATTTATCATTCATGGCATCATGTTTGTTTTATGACAAATGAACTTAATCATGATTTTCACAGTGGAATACACAGGAAAATACCCAAGATAACCATAGCTCCAGGTACAGAAACCCAAACTTAATTTAGAAAGGATATACAGGAGAGTCTAAGCAGCTGAAGAATTGAATTAATTTAATAAAGACTCTGCTACATGTAATTCTTCATGCTGGAACAATAGCCCCATGAGATAGGATGGTGCTCAAGTTCTGCATTAAAGTTCTTTTTGTATGCTTAATGCTGAACCAAATCATTATCATTATTTGTTGCAGAAAAGTGCACTCAGGTGTTGGGTGTATATATATATAATTTTCTTTCCTCAGTGCTGCAGAGTGGAGGAGGGTAGGAGCTGCTCATCGTTTATTAATGCTCTGCGCTGTTGTGGTCTTAATCTCAAACAGATGGGCCAGGATGCTCTGGCTGAAATTCACTGTGAACATGCTGACTTGCACCGATGATGAAGGGCCTGGAACATCTATCCTATGAGGAAAGGCTGAGAGAGCTGGGGCTGTTCAGCCTGGAGAAAAGAAGACTGAGGGGGGACCTAATCAATGTTTATAAAAATCTTAAGTATGGGGTGCAGGGGGAATTGGCCAGCCCCTTTTCAGTGGTCAGTGGGGACAGGACAAGGGGCAATGGCTGCAAATTGGAGCACAGGAAGTTCCACACCAACATGTGGAGGAACTTTTTCCCAGTGAGGGTGCCAGAGCCCTGGGACAGGCTGCCCAGGGAGGTGGTGGAGTCTCCTTCTCTGGAGAGATTCAAGACCCATCTGGATGCCTATCTGTGCAGTATGAGCTGGGGAGCTGCTTTGGCAGGGGGGTTGGACCCGATGATCTCTCAAGGTCCCTTCCAACCCCTACAACTCTGTGATTTCACGTTCAGCGATTCAGGGACTGGACCAGGGCACTGAGTGTGATGCTTGTCCAGAAATGTGATTCCAGAAATTTTAGAGGCTGAGAGTTAATCCCTTCAGCTTAGGGGAGAAGAAGTATGTGTCTAGGTGTGTTGCACATAAGTATACATAAGGATGTGCTTTGAAGTACAGTTTGGTTTTCATTCTTTCATATGGCAAGCCACCCTTGCCAGAGAGACTCTGATTGCTTGCTTCACACTGGCAGTGCCGTGTGCTTCCAATTTCTGCATCGTTTCTGACCTTTATCAGTTCTTTTCTTCCTCTCATGATACCAGAGCAGAAACTATGATGGTTGAACCGAGAAGAACAATGCTTCAGAAACAAACCTACTGCTATCAGCGTATCATTGTCATGCTGCTCTAGCCATGTGAAATAATGGGGTGAGCTGTCTGCACTGCGCTAAAGCGCGTTGCAGCGTGCAGAAACATCGTTAGGGTGGCTTAAAGTACATAGCACTAAAGAAGATCACAGAATCACAGAGTTGTAGGGGTTGGAAGGGACCTCGAGAGATCATCGGGTCCAACCCCCCTGCCAAAGCAGCTCCCCAGCTCATACTGCACAGATAGGCGTCCAGATGGGTCTTGAATCTCTCCAGAGAAGGAGACTCCACCACCTCCCTGGGCAGCCTGTCCCAGGGCTCTGGCACCCTCACTGGGAAAAAGTTCCTCCCCATGTTGGTGTGGAACTTCCTGTGCTCCAATTTGCAGCCATTGCCCCTTGTCCTGTCTCCACAGACCACTGAAAAACGACTGCCCAATTCCCCCTGCACCCCATGCTTAAGATTTTTATAAACATTGATTAGGTCCCCCCTCAGTCTTCTTTTCTCCAGGCTGAACAGCCCCAGCTCTCTCAGCCTTTCCTCATAGGATAGATGTTCCAGGCCCTTCATCATCTCCGTAGCCCTTCTCTGGACTCTCTCCAGGAGATCCCTGTCCTTTTTATACCAGGGAGCCCAGAACTGGACCCAATACTTCAGGTGGGGCCTGACCAGGGCAGAGTAGAGGGGGAGGATCACCTCCTTAGACCTGCTGGCCACACTCCTACTGATGCACCCCAGGATCCCATTGTCTCTCTTAGCCACCAGGGCACACTGCTGGCTCATGGCCAACTTGTTGTCAACCAGGACCCCCAGGTCCTTCTCCACAGAGGTCTTCTCCAGCAGGTCAAGCCCCAGCCTGTACTGATACATGCGGTTGTTCCTCCCCAGGTGCCAGACTCTACACTTGCTGTTGTTGAATTTCATCTGGTTTCTCCCTGCCCAGCTCTCCAGCCTGGCCAGGTCTCTGGATGGCAGCGCAGTGTCCTGCCTGTCAGCCACCCCTCCCAGTTTTGTATCATCGGCACTTGCTGAGGGTGGGTGCTGTTCCCTCATCAAAGTGTCAATGAAGATATTAAACAGGACTGGACCCAACACCGAGCCCTGGGGAACACCGCTGGTCACAGGCCTCCAGTCTGACTCTGCTCCACTGACCACAACCCTCTGAGCTCGGTCTGACAGCCAGTTCTCGACCCACCTCACTGTCCTCTCATCTATCCCATAAGATATTAGAGAAAATAGAAGAAACTTCTCAAACCGTGGCACCAGGCATCCTAGACTTGCTGTGAGATTTAGTGTCAGGGTGTGGAGAGCTTTCCTTAGGAGACTAGAGACAGTAATTTGGTCAGCCTAGCAAAATGGAAGTTCTAAGGGAAGGATTGCTTCCTATAAATATTTTCAAGGGGCAGAAGACAGTGCTGACAGAAGAACTAATGGATGTAGGTTGGTGATGAATAAATTTAGGCTGGAAACATAAAACTCCTAAATACTGGAGCAATCATGTTGTGGACCAGTTTTTCAAGGGATGTAGGGAGTCAAAAGCCAAATTGCTTCCTAGGACAGAGATTGGAATTCTGAAAGAAGTTCTGTGTTAGTGTTTACCATTGGGGAAGGAGATCTCTCTGCGTAGAGATTCAAACATTCTCCACTTATTGTTACATTTTATTGAAAACTGGCTCATTTTCCCTTCAAGTATCCTTAAAATACGTTGGAAAGAGCAGGTTGCTGTGTGATCGAGCAGGTCAGCTCCAAAAGTCTGAGTCCTTGGCTTAAATATTTTGTAGCTGGGGATAAATAGGATGGTCTTGTCTCATTTGATGACACCAAGAAGTATGGTTGAGAAGCAAGGTCATGGAGATGGAAGTCATGGTGGTGCTAGAGAGGGCAGGAGCTTGGGGTGTGCAAGCCCTACCCCTTGCATGTCAGGGAGGCATTTACCCTGCTTCCATTGAACAGGCTGCCATTTCCTTGCAGCAACGTGGGTAACTCTGGACTGCTGCCAAGTGGTGATAGGAAATAGCTTTATTTTTGAGGGCTGAAGTGCTGCTGGGCAGAAAGGTTCTTCAACAGTTTCCAAGGCTGGCAGCAAGCCTCAGATCTGGGATATCCAGATTCTTTAGGTGCTACATAGAAAGTCTGCAAAAGAGATAGCAAAACCATAAGGGTTCTGTTCCTGTGTTGCCCATGGTCTGCATGGCTTTGCACAGGATAGATGACAGATGAGTCCATGGGAGAGACTGATTCCCATCTGGACACATGTGTATTCCTGCTTTCTGGATACACACGATCCATTGAATTCACCAAGAGTGTGTTTCACCAACTCTTAGCAGCACTTTTGGATCTTCACAGCCTCTGCTGCTGAGCCACTGCTCCTGCTGCATTCCCACCTGGCTTCACCCTCCTGACATCTCCCTGCATCTCTGGCACACCCCTCTGGGTATGGGACACAGCCCAACCTGCAAACTTCATTAAAGCCACCTCTGCTGTGGTCCAGTCCTCTGGGGCTCCAATCCCAGAGACTCTGGGAATGCACCAGAACTGGGAAACCTACAAAATTTTCAGCAAGAGCCTATATCTTTTGGAAGGCCAAGAAGGGATTTGGGAGCCTTGCATCAATTTAAGGAGTATGAACTGTGCAGCCACTCAGAATCTGATGCATGCTACCGATGTTTTTATTGCCTGGACTCTCAGGAGGATGTGTCTCTGTCAGCCCAGCTGCTCTCAGAGATAGTCAGTAAAGTCAGATTGTAGATGGATGCAAGTCTTATTGTGGCTTTACCTCTCATGAAAGTGAAGCCTCCAGTGCCTCAATGTCCTACTTCATGTAGTTCCAGGTGAATAGGGGTGCATAGTTGTCGAAGACCAAAGCCGCGGAACGATGGTCAGAACCGGAGGGAAACCAGGACACTCAATATGAGCAATCAGCAAGCTTCGTTTATTAGCTCTAAGCTAGCTTCTTTTATACATTGTGGTTAATATATGCCTACTAGTCAAACTATCATTGGTTATTAGTTACAAGTTACATCATTATAAGCCTGCCTCTTGTTTTCATTCTTACAACTCTTGTTTTCATTCTTATAGCTCCTTTAACCAGTTCTTCCCGGATTCAGCTGCTTCTTCTGAGGGCTATCTTCGTTTAAGGTCATCTTGACCCTGACGCTGATTGGTCCTGCCGCGCTTCTTCTGCCCTGCTTCACCATGCACTCCGTGCCTGCGTGCACGTACACAGTTCTTCATGTAAGCATATGCAGCTCAGCTACATCTCCATGACCATTGTCTGTCAGCCATTATCCAACAAGAGTGGTACCTTTGCTTTGCAGGGCATAAGCTTAATAAAATACATACTAATATAATAGCAACTATAAGCTAATAAAATACGTACTACTATAATAGCAACTATAATAATCAAGAGCCATCTAGTGACCTTTCTCAGCTAACCATTCTTCCACAATTCCCCCGTTTTTATTTTGGGCCAAGAACATTTGTTCTGTGACCTGTTCCGCCTTTTTAACCACGCAACTAATAACTACTCGTGCTACAATAAGAATTAAAAATATAATTATTAGCCAGCGAAGGCCTTCTTTCATTAAGCTCTTAAGCCATCCAGAAAGGCCCCATCCCTCAAAAACTTTATCTAACCAATCCCAATTATCTGTTTGTTTAAGTTTTGACACACCTTCCTTAAGTTTTTGAATGCTAGCGTGGATTGATTCAGAATGGTCAGAAAGATTCATACAACACATGCCTTCAAAATCTTCACAGCCATGGCCTTGCGCTAAAAGTAAAAAATCTATAGCAGCTCTATTTTGCAGCGTAGCATGGCGAATACTATTAACATCTAATAAAAGATCAGACAAGGCACTGCTAGTTGCATTAGTTTGCTTGGCAAGCCAACATCCCAACTTGTTTAGGTGATTGTGTGCAGCTGCTGCTGACACCCCTGGAGCGAGAAGAGATGCAGATATAATCTCCTCCAGTGACCAGAATGTTACCTGGCCGTTGCATTCTTTGTTAAAAGCATGTATCTGCCTTCTGGTTCGGTGATGATGACGGCTCATGTTAAGTATCATAGGGGCGTTAGGTGTTAGCAGAGATAAGCGGCCAAGCGTGCATGGCCCCCCTCTTAGACGTGACGGGATACCGCATCTCAGTAAATTACCAGGCGGTAGCTGCAAGGGATGGTTGGTAGATATCGAAATGTTAGGCGAAGTATAATTGCACCAGCTTGTAGTGTTGCGATAAACAGCCATGCTAGAATTTACATTGGTGGGCGGGCTTTGGTTCCTACGTGTATGGTTAAAATACAAGCATGCATCAGCCTTTACTGAACCCAGAAGTTCCAACTCCTGCGGTTCCTGAGGTGATACAGGAAGGTAACCAGCTCATCCATCCCATAAATGAAAAGCTATACTATAAAATGTGGCAATCTAAAAACCTCTAATTGGTTACACCTGCTGTTCACACCAAAGTGATTAATTAGTAATTATAACGAGTTTTGATAAGCATACCTTATAGCCAAACATTGTTAGTTTACTTTTAATGTCTAAAAGTTATCTGCACGCCTGCTGTGCTTTGGCCATCTCATTATGGCTGGTTCATGACATGTTCACTTACTTCTAAATATTTTCTCACAGCTCCTTGATTTAGGGGAGTCTGTACGCCTGCTCTCAAGGCCGCTACGCTTTGAAAAAGTGATTACCAAAACTTCTCAGCATGAGTAACTTTGTTGTTTCATGGGAATTTCAAGGATACTGTCAGAGTCTGTGTTGTTGCGAGGAGAGCCAGGTTGCCGGCAGGCCTGCTGAGCCCCGGCCGGTGCAACCAGCCTGTCTGCTCTCTGATTTCTTCCTGCTAGACCTAGATGTAGTCAGTTAGCTCAGTGTGGTTGTGAGTCTGGGTAACAGAGTGCTGATGTATAATACCACACAATGATCTAATTCAGTTAACATTTCTAAATAATTTTTGAACCCAGTTTTGATTGCAATCCTCTGAGGTATTGCAGTACTTTTATCAATTTGTCAGTCCGAATATTTTCACACTGGCTTATTTTGAATTTTTCTATGGACTAATCTGTAACCCCTTGCTTTTCAAATGCACTGTTAACTTATGAATCAAACTTTCAACGTTCAAGTTTTTCCCACAATCAATATAGTAACCATATAATGATAAAAGATTAGATCAGAATGTGTTTTTCGTACTGGAGCAAACGCCCAGGCTACATAAGCCTGACACATAGTTGCTGAATTTTTTTTTTCTGTTTTGTGGGAGCGTACCCAGTGACACCTTTTGAAAAGAAAAAACCCAATCTTTTTTTTTAAAAAAAAATATTTTTTTTGCTTGTTCCACAAACTTGTGGAAGGCTTTACAAGACCCTTAGTCAGTTGCTCCCGTATTAAATCGTGTAAGTGGGCAATATTTTTTTTTTTTTTTTTTTTCTCAAGTAAGCAGCTATTGATCATTGTTTTCCAGGTTAACTTTTGATATGAGCTGCCCTTTTTCAGTGCTCGCTATAAAAATTCATTTTTGCTAAGTAACCAGCCTTGCTCTCAGTGGACAAACACAGCCCCGAACTTATAGCACATACGAACAAACGAATGCTGCAAACAATTAATCAGACAAACGACATTGCAAGACACGAGTTGTCACATCCAGCCGATATGGGTGGGAGGGTTGGGGTGTGGGGGGGGGCTGGGGTGGGGGGGTGGGGTGGTTCTCGGCCACTGCCCGCAGTGCTGTTCTCCCCCCGCCATAAACCACAGTGTGATCCCGTTGTTCACCATGACTGAGCCCCGGGTGAGTGCTAGGACCCCGTTCCTTTCACCTCCCACTGGCCCACTACTAACTCTCTCTGCCACCCGCTTTTTCCCACACAAACTTTTCCCTGGTGATTCCCGAGATTGAGTAGGAATCAAAATACCCTGATTTAGCTGTTTTTCCCGTTCTCACGCCACCTTACGTGACCAAGCTCCTCCGAGCAGTCTGTGCGGAGTCTCTCGGGTGTCAGGAGACAGCGATATATTGATGAGTGTCCCTGATCCGATGGTTGTTGAAGCTGATACTTGTCCATCTCCATAGGATTCTCTGTCCTTAGGTTTCTTGTCTGTGCTCATAGGTTCCTTGTCCACGGGGGCAACACTGTTCTGTGCCTGAATCGGTGATTCTCCGTAGTTTTCGGGTGGGGGCTCAAACCCTTTTACAACAGGGCATGCCGTTGCCTGCTCCGCTTTATGTTTTCCAGCTTTTCAAGGACAGGTCGAAGTTGTTGATGCTGGTTAACATTTTCGACTGCGCCATGGGGTGTTTTAGGCTCAGTAAAAGTCAGGGGCAGATAGATATTAAAGGCAGTCGGTTGTACGTTTGTTTTCACATTTTTTCTTTCCAAAGGCATCACAGTGGAGGGAGTGCAGACTGTGGTGGCAGATTTACGTGCACTACTCGCTCCCCTTCAGTTCCGACAGATTTATAACTTTGCTCTGATAACACGGCATTTTTTCTTAGCTTAGTAACTGGGATAGGTGAAAAAGCACCCAGAAACAAAAACACATTCTCCGTAGTAGATTTTCTTTTTCTCTTTGAATCAGCTCTGTAGAACCCGTAATCGATGTTAAGGCTGCAAAGTCTGAAGCGGCAGCAACGAGTTCTGTCTCTATTTCATGAGAGTTGTTAATGACTTAGCTTCTTTCACCCCAACTGAGGGTTTGTCAAGGAGTTAAATTACTATAGTTTCCTAAGTAGGTAAATCAATGCTTTTCAGCAACACTGCGTTCAACTGTACTGCGCCCAACCACAACAAATTTGTCTTTCCATGTCTCACTACAACGGCTTCTTCACCAAACCACACTGCACACCGAGGGAGGCAGGACAGTCTTCAGCTGTATTGCTGCTGCCGTGCTGAGAAACAGCCGGGTCTCCAGCTGATGACCCCAGCCGTTCAGCTGCTACAGCGGCCGCTTTTTTGTTTGGCCTCGTGTTGCACTAGAGCATTAATCACCTGAACTTTTCGCTTTTATAAAAAGCATATAAGTAAATTATACGTCGCTTGTCTTTCCATACCTTTTCATCAGCGCGCTGTTGCAGCCTTTGCAAGACTTCGGCGACGCGTATCGGCGGGGCCCTATCGTTTTCCCGAGCAACGGGGATTCTCCCGAACCAGCAGGATCTTTCCCTTTTGCCTCCTGAGCTGCATTAGGCAGGACCGAACTACTCCGTCGACACGTGGCAGCGAATTCACCCTCTATAGGGTCTCAATTCCTCCTCTGTAGGTCCCTGTTCGGGCGCCATTTTGTCGAAGACCAAAGCCGCGGAACGATGGTCAGAACCGGAGGGAAACCAGGACACTCAATATGAGCAATCAGCAAGCTTCGTTTATTAGCTCTAAGCTAGCTTCTTTTATACATTGTGGTTAATATATGCCTACTAGTCAAACTATCATTGGTTATTAGTTACAAGTTACATCATTATAAGCCTGCCTCTTGTTTTCATTCTTACAACTCTTGTTTTCATTCTTATAGCTCCTTTAACCAGTTCTTCCCGGATTCAGCTGCTTCTTCTGAGGGCTATCTTCGTTTAAGGTCATCTTGACCCTGACGCTGATTGGTCCTGCCGCGCTTCTTCTGCCCTGCTTCACCATGCACTCCGTGCCTGCGTGCACGTACACAGTTCTTCATGTAAGCATATGCAGCTCAGCTACATCTCCATGACCATTGTCTGTCAGCCATTATCCAACAAGAGTGGTACCTTTGCTTTGCAGGGCATAAGCTTAATAAAATACATACTAATATAATAGCAACTATAAGCTAATAAAATACGTACTACTATAATAGCAACTATAATAATCAAGAGCCATCTAGTGACCTTTCTCAGCTAACCATTCTTCCACACATAGTTTAGGGGATTAGTAAAATACAGCAAAGGGGAGGGATGTGTAGGTAGGTGGATAATTGAAAGATGGCTGTGTGACTACTGCCAAACCTTGGTTTAGCTCCTGTGTCTTTGCCTGTGGTTGTCTCCAGCCACCTCCGAGGGATGGGGACAGATGTTTTTCAAAGCAGGCTCAATGTGTGGTATATTATGGTCAAATGGCATGTGCTGTGAGTTGGTGTGTAGAAATGGCTCTGTTTATGTCTGTGTGCTGCTACTCCATGCAGAGACAGTTCCCCAAGGTGGAGTCACAGCAGCCTCGAGGAGGGATGAGTAGCTTATGCAGAATTCTGGGTGGTTCTGGATAAACTGACCTCAGCTGATGCTTATAGTGAGGGACTGAGCTGTTATGTGCTGAGAACAGGACACTACAGCTAATTTTACTGATGGAAGCATAGAGATGACAGTGGAGGGAAGGCTCAGCCTTAAACTGTTCCCCTCCCTGCCCAGTGTTTCCCACTGCAGTCATGTTAGCCAGCAATATCCCAGCCATGCTGATGAGAATGGCTGCAGAACAGCACAGAGCAAAGCATCCTGCCTCCCTGCTCCCTCCAGCAGCAGGTCTGTTCCACCCAAGGTCCTCAGACATGAGGTGGAACACAATTAGCATCAGACTAGTGCTGCTGAACCTGTGACAGGCTGTTGTTCAGCAGACTGGTGCAGAGGGCACAGCTTGGCTGTGGTTCAAGAAGAAACCGCCTTGGTCCAGGCAGCACAACAGTTGACATGCTGACCATGTTGTTCCTCTCCCTTTGTGTACGTGTTGCTCTTCATGCCCTTTGCTGCTCCAGGCTGGAAAAGCTCCTTCCCTGCAGGAAGTCAGATAAAATGCTGGAGCCATACAAGGTTTGTCACCAGCACCTTCTCGTTCACTCCCAAGCATCCTCTTCTTTGGGGCTGTGTGTGCCTCTGAGAATAGCTCCTTGCCACAGCCTCCTCCACAGGAACAGAGGTATTTATTCATAGGCACTGGGTTTGCTCTGATAGTCTTTCTGAATTTATTCTGAAGAGATTCACCTTGCACCTGGGAAGCACCTGGCTCTTCCTCTAAAATGGAAGAGAGAAAAGCTCCTGGTGTGTTTTTGTATGTGGTTAAAAATAGTGTCCCAGAAGTGTATGGTGGATAAACTTGAATGAGGGAAGCGTAGATCAAACATAGTAACCTTCAGACTGTACACACAGGTATGTGTGTCTATCCCAGCCATTGTAAAATTTCTTCTATTTCCGTGTGTCCGTTTCATACTTCACCCTCTGTTTTCTTCTCTGCCTTTCTTGTCCTATGTTCCCATGACTCTTTAAATTCTGCATCACTTGTCTTTCATGCAATTCTCACTCACCACCTGTTTCTCTCCAAGTTAGTGTCCTTTTGCCCCTCTGCTTTTCACTCTGCTCCCACACCACCCCATCTCTTCCCACTGTCCCAATACCTTTTCCTCTTCTTAGCACTGTTCTCTCTCCTCTGTTCTTCCTCTTGTCTCTACATCCTTTTTGCTTCCTTTCTTAGCTATTTCCTTCTCATCACAACCCAAAGTCTATTGGGGGTGCTCTGACTATGAAGCCCCAGGGTAGCAGGTGCTAAAGATCTCTGGTGCAGTTTAGAGACCTGGTACAGCATTGACCAATATCTGTGTCAGCTTAAAAGCTGACTTGAAATCTAGCTGGAAGGTGTAGAGATTGAGTAAACCCGTCTGGGGGATGAAGCATGTTGTGTTGAGCTTACCACCTGTGATTTGGATAGAACAGCCATTTTTGCTTTCCTCCCTGAAAGACCAGTCTGACCCTGGTCTGCAGTTTGGGTGAGACCCACTTGGAGATATCTTGATGAAGGTCCAGGCAGGAGATAGGGGCTCTTGATCCCCAAAGGCAGGGGCCTGACTGGAGTTCCCAGCCCAGCCTTTGTCTTGGGAACAGGGATGGCAGCCAAGGTGTCGGGGAAGACAGCAGGCCTGCCGGCGGCCTAGCTCTCTTCTCCCAAGACATAGGCCCTGACAATATTCTCCTATTCCCATGAGAAAAGTTCCTCACGCTGAGAGGATCCTAATAATCACATTCTCAAAACACAGCGGCCTTGCTGATAGGGGTACAGGCTGCCCTAAACCAAGAAGCAGTTATGGGAAGGTATTTGGGAGTAACAGAACATGTTAGGAACCAGCCATAACAAGAGGGTCAAAACAGCAGGTGTGCGGATGCTTTTAGGTATTAAAGGTAAACTAAGAATATTTAGCTATAAGATAGGTTTATCAGAACTCCTTATAATTACTAACCAATCAATATGGTGTGTACAGTGTGTGTAACCAATTAGCAGTTTTTAGCTTGCCACGTTTGCAGTAAGAAAGGTATAGAATCTGTGTGATTTCACCTAATAAAATGGCTGGCTTCCTGGCTTCACCTAAAATTCATATATTGAATTGCGTGTTGCTCCCTGCTGGCCACCACACCCAGGGAAGTGTTTCTTTGCGCAGAGATCTCTCACAGGAATGGCTGCTTACACTTGTCATCTTGTTCAAAAGCTAGCACAAAATCCTTAAGCCTTTATCTGATATATTTAAGTGGATCAAAACACTAAAAATGAAGAGTCTGCCTGTCTGTTGTGAGTGCCTTACAGTGACAGACCTGAATGTTTAGCCGCATGAAGGCCCTTTCACGCTGTGAGACAGTGTTAAATGGCTTCTGGGTAAGTGGAAGTCGAGCCAGTAAGGGTATAAATAGCCTGTTAGAAATATTCTTCATGCAGCCTCCCATCCTCATCTTCCCTTCTCTCTTATTTCTGTTTAGTTGTTGTTGGGTTTTTTTTATAGGAGGAAAGCATTGGTTATTGTCTCTGGGCTATTTCAGATTAGGCTGGGAGCTGAGTGGACCTCAGAAGCCCTTTCTGTATTGCAGCCCCGTGGCGGTTGTGGACATCTGCTGGCCTCATGGGCAGTAGGAGATGCAGTGCCTGAGCCATGTGGCATTTGGATCATAAGACATCAAATGCTATTTTAGATTTCCTGAAATTCCTGATTTATTGTGGAAAGCCGTTGCCTAACAAATTAGTTGTATTTAAATGCTGAGACTTAATTCTTCCTCTTGGAAGGGGAGTTTAGTGAAAGAGTGTGGTGACTTGTGGTTGAGAGCAATGTACAGCCTGGTTCTGCTTCCATCTAGCATCCTCAACCTCTTATTGCTTTATTTCATGCTTACTAATGAATGTGTACTGTTCTAGCATCCAACATCAGAAAAAAGAACATCCATGGTTCTCTTTAGTATAAGGGAAATGTTCAGAAAGTTCTACTGCAAAATTTAACCCCTGCAGGATTGTACTCTAAATTCTTGTGTAAAATGGAAAGTGGCTCAGATTTTCTTCTTTTTTTTTTTTCTTGGCCTAACAAAACCACCTATTTCCTGCATTTAAAATAGAGCATCTTTTGTGCATTCCCCTCTGGAAAATGTGTAAGCCAGTTGCTGCGGAGGCAGCATTAAACAGCTGCTTTGAACAAGCTGGGCCAGGTGGAAGTGGGGTGCACATTGGTTCTTTGCACTTCACAGCCCAGTGCTGTAACTGATAGGGCTGGGAAAAGACAGGGCATGGTTAACCCACCACCCAGATCATCTGCTGTTGGGAGCTAAGGGTGTTGGGGAAGACAGCAGGCCTGCCGGTGGCCTAGATCTCTTCTCCCAAGACATAGACCCTGACAATATTCTTCTGTTCCCATGAGAAAGGAAAAGTTTCTCATGCTGAGAGGATCCTAATAATCACATTCTCAAAACACAGCAGCCTTGCTGATAGGGGTACAGGCTGCCCTAAACCAAGAAGCAGTTATGGGAAGGTATTTGGGAGTAACAGAACATGTTAGGAACCAGCCATAACAAGATGGTGAAAACAGCAGGTGTGAGGATGCTTTTAGGTATTAAAGGTAAACTAAGGATGTTTAGCTATAAGATAGGTTTATCAGAGCTTGTTATAATTACTAACCAATCAATATGGTGTGAACAGCGTGTGTAACCAATTGGCAGTTTTTTAGCTTGCCATGTTGGTAGTAATAAAGGTATAGAATCTGTGTGATTTCACCTAATAAATGGCTTCACCTACAATTCATATCGAACTGCGTGTTGCTCTCTGCCGGCCGCCACGTAAGGGGACTAGAAAGCTGTGCAGGCAGCCATGGCGCTCAGCCCTGCTGCAAAGCTCCTTCTAATATATGGGATTTTGGGATAGTGTTTTCTAATAATACTCAATAGGGTGTTACTATAGCAACTATATGATGTGGTGAATAACTTCATGGGCTTAAATCCAAAACGCTGGGAGCTAAGAGTGGTCTGAGTATGACTTAGGTCTGTGAACTTTGGTCATGTGGGTGCTATGCTGAACTGAGTGGACTTGGGAAGAGGATAAAAGGTGTGTTTCTTTGACTCTGAAGGTGTGTGGAGGGTGCCAGATAGGGTAGGGTAGGGAAAATGAAGGCCACCATGCAGAGTCCCACTTGCATGTACTGTGGTGTGCATGGTTCCACAACCAATCCTGACATGCAGTGTTTCCCTTTGATACTTGAAGCTTGCTGTAAACCAGATCTGACATTTAGCTTCAGGTCAAATTAAATTGATTTGACCTAGAATGATTTTTATTGGTTTGTTTTTGTATTTCTCTTTAAAAAGAAAATCATTAAAAACCCCTATCTGTTGTAGCTCAGTTCCAAGTAGAATTACTTCCCTTTAATTTTCTCTCTTGCCAAGCTGGAGAGTCTCTGAGTTGCCCAGATTTCATCTGAAGTGCTAATGTACAAGGGGAAAATTTGGGCTATTGACAGTGGTGCCAGAAAGAGACATCTGGAACAACCTTCCAGGGCAGAGCTGGAGTTGGTTCCCTGCTAAGGCCTATCCAGAGGTGCTGTAAACAGGGAGATGGTATAGAGGCATGTATACACACCCTGTGGTCCCTATGCCTCTCCTCTGCCCTCTTCCATCAAACCTTGACATGTAGCCTAATTTTATATCTTCAAGTCACTGCTCTTTTTTCCTCCCATCCTCTAAGACTGTGACTAATTCCCTCTCTTCACTTATACTGGTACCTCGAGTATTTATAGACTGTGATCCTGTTCTCCCTTCCCCCTTCCGTACAACATAAATTTATCTCTGTTATTCCCTCCTCCAGCCTGGTCCCAGGTGTCTTGCCCTTCAGTGCTTATGCCACCAGCATCTTCTGTAGCTTCTCTGCATCTTTCTGTGCTTTTCCTAATTGAAGAAAACAAACCAGAAAAGTACCTGGCATTTGGTTCATTTGTGCCAGAGGACAAACTACAGAGACTCTTTGCCCTGCCCATCCCGGTATGGGGCCACTTTTGTTTTACATCACAGGGTTAATCTGTGAGCTCAAATTGACTTTGCTGTCTGTGGGCTGCCTCTTACTTCCTTCACTGTCCTGCCTAGATACTTAGGTACACTTGTTCTGCAGTACTGCATACACCCTTGCAGTTTGGGTTTCTGCCCAAGGGGTACATGCTGCATCCCTGAGCGTAGCATCTTCTGTGGATGCATTTACACTGTGCTGGCTGAGGCTTTTAGTGCAATGATTATCTGATATCCTGACACTGCATGTGAAGAATTCACTCCAGGATATCCTAGTGTCTTAATTCCCTTGTTATCACTTAGTCCATTTGACTGATTTCCTGTACATGTGTTATGGGTTGATTATCAGAAGGGCTGAATGCCAAAAATACAAGAAAAAGCAAAGGTTCCCTTACTTGCTACTTTTCCTTTGCTTCCTACTACCAAGCTTAGAGCCAAGAAGGCTATTAGATTTCTTTTTTTTAAGTACAACTTAATGCTTACTTTTAGCTAGTAGTCATGTTCTTCCAGCTGCCCTCTGGCTCACTCACTGTGGTAGACTCTGAAAATGGGCTTTTCCCAGAGGGCATACAGCTTCACTTTCCCTGAAGTTTTCTGGATGTTCTCTTCTGTCTTTGAAAACACAGCAGAAAACCTGCTTGCCATAGTTATCTTTTCTCTTTAGCTATGTTTATCATTTTGGCACAAACCTGTAGGTGAATCAGCAGTATCTGCAGAGATGTCCTGTTCAGAACTTCATCTAGAAGCTGCTTTCTTCTCAGATGGAGCAGTCTACCTGGTGTATCTGCTGGGATGGAAAGCTCCTTGTTTGTGATCATAATTGCATATCTGACTCTAGTGTCACTGTGCAAATGTAGCTCATGCTAGAGCCTGAATCAGGAGAGTTGCTGTGGAGGTCATGTGTCTATCTCATCTCCCCAAGCAGGAGAACCTCTACTGACAGCATTCAAGAGTTACTTGTGTAACTACTCTTAAAAACATTCAGTATTTAGGACCTGAAACCTTCCTGGGCTGAATGGGAACTATTTCAGTGCTTTCTGCTCTTCTAAGCTCAGGTTGGCAGAAAAGTCAGACATTTTCAGGTTTGGAGTTGGATGCTTCATGGAAGGGATGTCCTCTGGAGGAATCACAGCCCTCCCTGTGATTGAAAAGCTGAGTTTTCATTGCAGCCTTTAATGGCAATCTCCCAGCAGAAGTGAGCGAGGTGGTGGTGTGCAGTGGCTGCTCCACAACCACTGCTTCAGCAGCACATGGATGGGAGCTCAGGCAGAGGAGAGCGGAGCAAGGGGAGAGCTTGCTGCTCCTGCCTTTCACCACAGCTTCCACAGTTACCTGGCAATTGACCTTTCCTGAGCAGCAGAGACTCTGGGAAAGCTGCACAGGGTGTCATGATCTGGGTAATTATCCCCAGCTTTTCACTTGTGAAGGCAAAAGCCAGGCTGTGCTGCTGAATGCAGAGAGAAGTGCCTGTCAGAGAGGTTGGTCCTGGCACTGCTGTCAAGCTGCTGCCCTCCTCCTGCTTTAATAACACAATAATTCCAGCAAATGGCTGGTTTGACTCAAGGCTGCTCCACCACAACCTCAAAAGCTTTCAGTAGCACAGCCTCTGCTGTCTTTAAATCTGCAGAAGGCTGTGATTTAGCCACCAACTCTGACTGCAGGGAGCTGGGTCCCCTTGCAAACAGCAGAGGCATGACTTTGCTATGGCTTTCCTCAGCTCTTCCAGAAAAATGGAGATCAGCAATTGCCCCTATCCCCACTGGCTGCAGTAGGACAGAAGAGAGGTCAGAGCCAAAGGTACCTGTGTCCTAGGTTTCCCTATCCCAGGAAACAATGAGTGAGTCTGCAGTGCTATCCATGGGGCTGCTTGCACCAGGTGTATGTATAGAGGGTAGAGGACCTGTTCCTTTCCCCCCAGCTTGGCATATCCAGGGGTGAGGAGCTTGTGAGTGAACATCCAAGGTGCTTGTGAAAGGTGCCCAAAGACAAGGCAGCCTGTTGACCAGGCCCCAGCTCACCACATTGACCTTACAAGCCTCCAGGCTTTGCAAATGAAAATAGACTTGAGAGCTGCAGAGTAAGGAAAGAGCAGGAGCTTCTCCTGGGCTTTCAGTGAGGGGGACAGTCTAACTAACCTGTGCTCCTTGAAATCTTAATTATGCCTCTGCTCAAAGTACAGGCTTCAGACTTGCTGGCTGGTCTCCTGGGTGGGCAAATATTTTTGGTGTCACAAGAGATGGAGTGGTTTTTAGTTGAATCTGTTCTTTGCTAAAGGAGAGTGAAGGGTGGGATAAGTCTCTAAAAATGTCCGTCAGGGAAGTGAGATGTCTAGGGAGGATTTTTTCTGTCTCTGCTTGGAGTAAATTTGTCTCTTAGGAGGACAGACATAATGGCAGGTAAATAAGGAAGAGACCTTGAAGGCAAGGACATTTATAGCATTAGCTATAGGACACCTGGCCCAATCCTCCTTAAGCAGAAGCTGGAGCCAGCAGGTTGATGCTGATATATGACTGCAGTGGCTGTGCCCCACATTCTGCATTACTTTGAGAAGTTTAACTTTAATATACTGGAAAAGCTGTTTCAAAAAGTCTGGAAAACTTTTGATTGACTTTCAGATTCACCCTTGGTGCCCCTGCTTTCTAGAAACAGTGAGAAATCATTTAACTTGCACAGAAAACACATTCGTGCTTGGATCAGCCTGCTGCCTCACCTGCCTCAGCACAACCTCCTTTTGTTTTGGTGTGTTGTTTTTTTGTGGGGTGGGGGTGGTTTAAATCTATTCTGATACAATTTACACTTCCTCCCTTCTTGATGTTACATATTCTGGATCCTACTTGATGCTACACAGACTTTTCTCCTAATGTTTCTATTGCTGCCAATGAAGGTAGTCACCAGGAGCCAGTGTATGCTGGTCTGTTGGTCCTTCTGGCAGGTCATGTTGTGAGGGGAAAACCTTGGCTGAAGAGAGGTAGATGGTGATTTTTGAGCTCTGTCTCTTTGCCTGTATCAGCCTTGTGTCACTGTGTCCTCTCTGACCTAGATTTCCTTCCTGTCCCCTGGGTATTAGATTCAGTCCAGAATTGTGGCTGGTAATGTCTTGTCTTCAGACTCTATTTCTTGGCTCTCATAGTTCCTTCTCTGGTGACAGCTTTATGCAGGTATAACTCTGGTGCCTTTAGTGAAGTCACTCCTGATTTACCCCAGCCCTGAGTGCCTGACAGGAGGTTTTCTCCCTGAATTACCATGTCTGACACATCGCTGCAGGTGTTACGCTTTGTCACGAAATTAATTTTCCTCTCGAGAGCCCTCAGTGATTTCAGCTGAACTTCCTTGCAGTTGTTGCTCTGTCTCCCTGGAAGATTCATGCTGCTGGGGTGGCTCTAACCTTGGGGGATGGGAAACTGAGCTCAAGAGCAAGGCAACCTTTTCTTCCCTTTATTTTTTCCTCATTTTGTAATAGTTGGGTTTCCATGAGATGTTGCAGTTGGGTATGAGTGGCATAGAGAAAACCCAGCAATCCCTCCAGGTATGTATCAAACTCTTACTCACAGACTTGCATTTCAGTAAAAGCCCTTCTCCAATGCTGGCTTTTACCCCTCTGCTGCTGAGCCCTCTATCCCCAGGCATGGAAGAGCCTGAAGCTGTCGGGCAATGATTTCTGTCCTGTGTTTATTGCAGCATCAAAAGCAGCTGGGGTTAGCATTTTTCTCTTTTCCAGGCTGAGTTTAAATCTGCAGCTGTGTGGCTGTGGATTGCCTTACAGCAATCGTGGGAAGCTGAATTCATAAGTAACCTGGACTCAGGAGAGACAGGGATGGAAGTGCAGGAGGTGCCTATGGCAGAGCCTTGGGATGGAGGCTGGATAAGGGATGAGGGTGTTTCTGCAGGGGTTATAGAAAGGCAACCTGCTCTGAGTTTGGAGAGTGACTGATTGCTTTGTATGAGTCTGGGGGTAAAAAGTAAATAGCTAGAGTTCCTGCATCACATTTGAAATGGGATTTAGGTATTTTAAAGACAAATGAGACTCAGACAAACACATTCAGACTTTGTGAGATGCTCTGGTGTCTGGTGCCCCAAAGGGAGTTGGGCCCTGTTTCAAGTTATTGAAAAGCATGATTTAGGTACTAATTCACTTAGTGTTTGGGGTATTTTTGTCATGGAACTTGATGGAGTGTGATCATTCCAAGGGAAATGTGACTACAGTGAAATAAGAATGAATTGTTCTCATAAGCTGGGCTTACTTATCCTTAGCAAAATGCATTTAATAGCATTTTAGACAGCACCTTAGTTGCTGAACCCTACTGCCCAGTCATGTTACTCCTGATAGTATCATAGGACTGAAAACATGAGTTTTGTTAAAACTTACCAAATGATATTTGTACCCTTTTCTGATAATTATGAAGATCTGCTGCAGCTACACCTCTAGCAGGACCATTTGCAGCTTTGTGTGTTTTAAATTGCCTTGAGAAAAGCACAAGAACACTCTCTTTCAGTGTTCATTATTTTTCATGCCACCTAGAGTATTGGAGAGGGCTGTCATGGACTTTATAGCAGGGTTTTACTGCTATGTCAAATTGGAGCTCTCTGAGAACATTTATTGAAGCAGAAAGCCTGGAGGGCATGTGGGGTTGGGAACTGCTGAATCATTTACTATGGGTTCACTTTACACAGCAGCTTGTTGGCTTTGGGGAACCTGCTGAGCATCCCCTGTCAGATGTCCTGATCTCTGTGGATGGTGACGATACTCAGCGTTACTAAACCAAGCCCTGCTCCTCTGTTTGACCTGGCTTGGTCTGGGTGCACCACGACACCCACAGTGCCTGCTCAGCAGCAGCCTGGTACCTTGTCAGAGCAGTGCTGGCTGGAGATGATAGCTGTTGTGGTGTAGAGTCCATGACGAAGTCAAGAGGCTGTTAATAGCCTGCCAGGATGGCAGTGTTGGCTGCACAGTGCATCCTGTGCTCCCCAGAGTGGATCTGTTTTAATCTTATTAAAAGCTCATCAGTGTTTCCTGTACATCCCTCCTGCAGACAGGGCTGTAGCACTCAGCAGCTGGGCCAGGGCCTGATTTGTGTCCATGAGGTTTTCAGAAGAAACCAGAAGTCATCTAGGGCAACAGAACCCCCCAGATGGGGTCTTGGGAAGCCACATGGAAGGACCATGCTTCTGTGTAACATGATGGTGACCTGACACCAGCTCCTAGGGATAGTGTCTCAACCAGGCAGCCCCCAAACTGAATCTCCCAAAAATGTTAGGGCCTCCAGGGGTTGGATCCTGAAAGCAATTTGTTACCCCATCCAGCCTCTATGCTTATTAGGAGGTGGTGAGTTGCTAAAGGATGCTCAACCTCAGCAACCAAGTTTTTTTTAAGGGCTGGGATCCCAGCTGACTCCCACATACTGGTACATGGAGGATCAAAATGAGGGAGTCCTGGAGCTGGAATGCCTGTTTACAATAGACATTTAAAGTGCTGGAAGCAGTAGTAACTCATTGCCTGTGCATTGAGCTGGAGGAGGGCTTTGGCACATGTGTCAAAGCACATTGTTAGCTTGTTTGAGTTTAAGACCCACTTTCCATCTCAGCTGGGTTGAATCAGAAATTGCTCCAATGAAGTGAATGGAGTTACCAGAGAGTAAAGAAAATGGAGCCTGGTTTTTCCACCCTGTCCTTTTTCTGTCCTACCTGTGCAGGAGTCAGCACCTGCTTCTCTGCCTGGCAGCGTTTCCTCTGGCTCCTGCAGAATCTCCAGGGGAAGGATGAATAACTGGCCCAGCTGATGCTCTGACTCACTTCTGTCCCCAGGAGCGAAGGGGCAGCTCTGGCAGCGGCTCTGTGACAGCAGGAAGCAGCCTGCTTGCTGTTTGAGTTTCCCCAACACATTCAGGACCCCCCCCCCCCAGAGAACCAGGGGAGATAATAATAGAATAAAAGCACGTATCCTTCTGATACATACAGTTTCCTTATAGCATCTAGTGTGCAGATAAATCCAAAATAACTCTCGGAGTATGGCCGCTCCTGACCCTCGTGGAGCTGTATCTTTCACACAGGCGGGATCAGGATCATTCTGGAGGAAAAGAAGTTCCTAACCTGTACATTGGGTTTGTAAATCCTGAGCTAAACCGAAGAGCACCATCTCCTGGCAGCAGGGCAGAGCTGGCACTGCTGCCGGGGATGCACGCCTAGTGCGGTTTCTCTGGCTGGTCTCTGCCTAACCCATGGCATCGGGGGTAGGGCAGCTCAAGGCTGGCTCTGGCTAGTGAAAAGGCTAATCTAGGGGCTACGTGGAATTAAGGTGTCAGCCTTGCTGTCTTTTTAGAATCATAGAATCTCCTGAGTTGGAAGGGACCCATAAGGATCATCAAGTCCAACTCCTGGCTCCACACAGGACCAGCCAACTCTGAGCATGGGACTGAGGGCATCGTCCAGATGCTTCTTCACCTCAGCCAAGCTCAGTGCTGTGACCACTTCCCTGGGGAGCCTGTTCCAGTGCCCAACCACCCTGTCAGGAAAGAACCTCTTCCTAATATTCAGCCTAAGCCTCCCCTGTTGCCAGTCCCTCAGGTTCTATCCCTGGCCACCAAATAGAGGAGATTGGTCCCTGCTCCTTTGCTCCCCCTCATCAGGAAGCCACAGACTGTGATGAGGTCTCCCCTCAGCCTCCTCTTCAGGCTGGACAAACCCAGGGACTTCAACCTCTCCTTGTAAGACTTCCCCTCCATACCCTTCCCCATCCTCACTGCCCTCCTCTGGACACTCTCCAATAGTTTTGTGTCCCTCTTGTACTGTGGTGCCCAACACTGCACCCAGTGCAGTGTAGAGTGGAACAGTCCCCTCCCTGGACTGGCTGGTAATGCCAGGCTTGTTGCACCCACGCCAGGGTATGGTTTTGATGTCCTTGATATCTTTTTAAGAGCCAGGCTCAGGTGAGTGCTGAAGGGAAGTCACTGCCTATCTCTGAGCTCTGCGGTGCCTTTGGGGGCCTTGGATCAGAGCAAAGCTGCTGTGCTGGAAAACGGTCACTGCTCAGTTTTGGCCTCTAAATACCTCTGGATGACACCTAAAGGGCTGAGATACCCTCTAGCATCATTTGGGGCTGGTCAGACAAGAGCATTCCCCTTGCTTATAGGGCTTTGGCTGTGATCTGCATGGACGTGCGAGGGAGCTGTGGAGACCCTGCTCCCAGGAGCTAGCAGCCCTGCAGCATTGGGGTAGCTGGTAATGATTCCCCAGGCTCAATATCCAAAGCAAAAGTCAGAGCTAAATGTTTAAAAGTCTTACAGGAATTTGCTGGAAGCTTTTGCCTGAAAAGGTTGCTGAAACCTTCATTCCTCCAGTTGCAACCAAAGATCCTTCCTCTTCTCTGGGCAGCTCCAGGCTGTAAAAGCAGCATCATCTAATTAAAGATTAGTTACCTCTCTGCTCTTCTGAAAAATTAATAATTCTGACCGAATCACTGACATGCAATAAATACTGAACCTCACATTGCAGGGCTGCCAGCTGTTCCTCAGACCTAAACTTCCATGTCCTTCTGTCTCAGTCTGTCTCTGCCATTGAAGGTCACTGGACTTGTGTGTGAAGATAGGTAGGTTAACGTGGAAGCCAGTTATTTTGTTGAAAATTGAATGCTGCATTCTGAGCTGACAGATTTTAAGATCACTGATACTGGAATTGAGAGGGGAAAAAAAGATCAAGTTTTCTTTAAATTAGCTCTTTTTCTTTTCTGTAATGCTCAGCTAACTTTTTGCTTCCTTTTCAGTGTGCTGCAGTGGTTCAGCTTGCATTGATCCAAATTGGGCTTCAGCTGCCTTTCTTAAATTAAGAGTTACTCTGCATGGAACCAGTGATTTCTAAATTATTTCCTGTGTCAATTGCTAAGTAGCTCTAAATCCAGCGCTGTAGGAGAGGCTTTCTGGAGCATTCACTTACTTATTCTGAGGGAACAAAACAGTCATTTTCAATTTTTTTTTTCCCTTTACAGATGATGAAAACACATGTAACTTGCTGAGCATCTCAGCTGTGCTGGAAATGACTGAATCAGACCCATTACTGGGTTGTAGGAAGTGAAATGGTTTTCTGAGGGCTTGTGTTACAAGAAAGCATGACTGTGCCTCTCAGGCACTGAATAGCTTTGGCTTACCTGAATTGGCAGGCAGGTTTTGGGGCATATTTGAGGGAAATCCAGATTTAAAAAAAAAAAAACACAACCCTTTGTAACAAGGGTAAGTTCAGATCTGATACTGCCATCCATTACCAGGCCTATTCAAGGCTTCACCTTCCCACGGATATTGAACTAAATAAACTTAAAGTCAGAGAGGGCATTGCTTAATCACCAGGCTCTGAATGCACTATTCTTCAGCAAAAATCTGCTCAGCTATTATAGGTTTCCATGTCTTTAATAGCCAGGCTAATAGCTGAGAGATTCACACTTCCCAAATAAGAGGCAGTTTTTACCAATGGCTTTAAATCATTCCCTGTGGAAACAGAAAGTTGCATTAAATCTTATATTAATTAGGCAGTTTCAGCTGTCTTCAGTGCTTTTGACTTTGTGGATATCTTGAGAATTGAGATCCCTCTGTGACCTGTCAATGTGAACCCTCTCTCTACGCACATGTGTGTGGACATGCTCACACCCCCTTTAACTCTTTGCCTCCCTCCTGAGCCCAGTAAGAAAAGCATTTTCTAGTTTCATCATTATTTGCAAAACCACTGCAGAAAAGAGAGGAAAAAAAAGTCTGTGATCAACAGTGAGTCTGAAATCAGCTCTTGTGCTACCACTACAGCACTGGCCTTGTACTGTTTGAAAGTGTGAAGTGATGTTTCTGTCAATAACTATTTCAGGTTTATTTTTCTTCTCTCTGCTGCTGAATAACACAAAGAATGGGAGGATATTTTCCCAGGCACTCTCTATCACTCACTAGGCTTGCTATAATTCCTGCTACGAAGGACCTGACACTAATGCATTAGAAACCCTTTCACTGCTCTATTGATCAGTGTTACTAAGTGCTGCAAATGCATGTGCATCTGGCTGCCATATACTCTAGACAAAGCTGGAATGAAAGCTGCAAACAGTATCTATGAATATTGGTTTGATGGCAACTCCTATCTCCCTTGACTGTGTTTGTGCTCCCTCTTTACTAACAATAGTGGGATGTTTGAAGTAGGGGAGTTTTGCTCATGTTGTGGTTGTGTGTTTTTCATGAGCAGAAAATATTGCACAGACACCTTGAACTGGTCCAAAGCTGCTCAGCATCAATGGGACTTTTTCTGGTGAATTTGTTAGGCTTTGGATTGGGTGCAGTAGGCAACAAGGAATCATCTAATGAAAGAGAAGCCCTGAAACCCCATGATTTAGGCAGCTACTCACCCAGCACAAATAGTAAATTATAAACAGCAGATACTGGCAGCAACAGGCAGGAATAGGCTGTAGTCAGCAATTCACAGCCTGAAGTATGTTGGCATAAACAATACATTGGATAATTCCAACTAACTGACACATTTGTGAAAATCCAGCCTGTTCATGGACAATTTTCCAAAACGCAAGTTCAGCAAAATTTTTTTTGAAAATATATTTGCAAGAAAAAAGAACCCATCCCTTTCTGCTTCCTGATCATTTTGTAGTGTGTTTTGCATATGAGTTGTCCTTGCAAGGCACAGGTAGGACCTGATGTGGGTGCTGGGCAGCCCAGCTCAGCCCTTACTCTGCTTTGGTTTCACTGTGGTTTTCCACTAAGGCTCTGCTCTGATGTACTTTTGCTGATGAAATAGTCATTTGGAGCAGTGAGGATGAGAGCTGCTTGCAGAGAGTTACAAAGGATCTAGCAGCCCTGAGTGAACTGGCAGGAAAACAGAGGGTGAAATTTAGAGTAGCAAAATGTGAAGTTACAGAGAGGGAAAAATAAAGTCCCAAATTGATGTGTGTATGAAAAATCTTTGCAGTGACCCTCACCACTCTGAAAAAAGATCTTGGCTTGACCATGAACAGTTCTATGCAGTGCTCCCCAGCAGTGAGAAGAGCTAAAGAACTGAAGGCTTGGAATGGTGATGATAATTTGTCACCTTCTAGCTCCAGCACCCTTTGTTCCTCTGGAGGAAAAGGTCCTGGGGCTGTTAGTGGACAGCTGGCTGAACGTGAGGCAGCAGTGTGCCCAGGTGGCCAAGAAGGCCAACAGCATCCTGGTCTGTGTCAGGAATGGTGTGGCCAGCAGGAGTAGTTCCATAATACTCAGCTTTGATGAGGCTGCACCTCAAGTGCTGTGTCTAGTTTTGGGCCTCTCACTACAAGAAGGACATCGAGATGATGGAGAGTGTCCAGAGGAGGGTGATGAAGCTGGTGAAGGATCTGGAGCACAAGTCCTGTGAGGAGCAGCTGAGGGAGCTGGGGTTTTTAGTCATAAGAAAATGAGTCTGAGGGGAGACCTCATCACTCTACAACTACCTGCAGAGAGTGTGTAGAGAGGTGGGGCAAGGCCTCTTCTCTCAGGTAACAAGCAATAGGATGAAATGGTTTAAAACTGTACCAGGGGAGATTTAGGTTAGATGTCAGGAAGAATTTCTGTACTGAAAGGTTTGTCAAGCATAGGAACTGGCTGCCTATGGAGGTGGTGGAGTCACCATTCCTGGAGGTATTTAAAAGGCATGTAGCTACTGTCCTTGAGGACATGATCTAGAAGTGGACTAGGCAGTGGTAGGCTGTGGCTGGACTCAGTGATCTTAAAGGTATCTTCCGACCTAAGTGATCCTGTGATTCTATGTGATCTCCTCTGCAAAGGCAGCTGCCATGAATCCCTGGCCATGGGCCTTCGACTTGTGCAGATAGAGCTGCTCTCAGCATCCTGTCAGCAATAGCAGATTAGTGGGGAGGGCTGGCTGGGGGCCAGCAGCACCCAGAGTCAATGTGGATGGACACACTAGAGCTGGTAGTGTAGGTAGGCTGAAGAGCAAGGTATGGGTTGTTCCCCCCCTCCCATGCTACCAGGTTTCCCCTTGAAAAAATAGGAGCATGCTGTTCTCACCCTAAAGGTGGCCCAGGGAAGAGAAGTTGCTTGCAAGCCATCATAGCACTGGGTGGTGCAAAGCTATGGTGAGCGAGATGGTAATTCTGCCTTTTGCATGTCAAATGCAGCAAGGTGGTGCAGTCAAATGAAGCCTATAGCTGCACACTGAATGGTGCCAAGGGGAAAGAAACTTGCTTCAGGGCTCACTAAATGAGCTGCACATGCCTAGTGCTTGGAGGGCTTTGGGAGCGAGTAGTTGTGATGGTATTTAGAGGTGGTGTCATTGCATATGTGCAAAGAGAAAGGAAATAGTCTAATGCAAGAAGCTCAGGAGCTTTCACCCTGATGTTTCCCTGCTTCTGCCTTTGCAGCTGCAACAACATCCCTTTAATATTCAGTTTGCTGTGTGTAGTAGCCCAGGCCACAGCATGTGTGGAGCTGGTCAGGAGCCCCACGTCCTTTGTGGAGTGAGGAGCAGAGGTTGGAGGAAGCCAGCCAGCCTCTATGATGCAGCATACATCAGCACACAAGTGGTTAATGGGCTGATTCCCCCTCCTGTAGGCACCAGCTCCTGGAGACATTAGCTTTGCTCCTCCCCATCCCTGTTCCCTCAGCCCCTATAAAATTTTGTCTTCCCACCTCCTGCATCCCCCATGGGGGATCTTGCTGCTCCCATCATCGAGCTGTGCTTTATATTAATGCTGCAAATAGCAAGTGGCTGTTTGTAATTTAATTAGTGTCATCCCCAGGAATTTAAAGCATGACAGAGGGAATTAGAGGCAGCCTAGGAAAATGATGCTTGGGTGTGGGTAGAGGTTTAACCACTTACATCCCGGTGTGCTATGGAGATGATGCACACAGGAGATACCCTTCTGGACATGGGGAAATCACTAAGTGGGGATGATTCACGCAGGACACTGCGCTGCCATCCAGAGACCTGGCCAGGCTGGAGAGCTGGGCAGGGAGAAACCAGATGAAATTCAACAAAAGCAAGTGTAAAGTCTTGCACCTGGGGAGGAAGAACCACATGTATCAATACAGGCTGGGGGTGACCTGCTGGAGAAGAGCTCTGTGGAGAAGGACCTGGGGGTCCTGGTGGATGACAGGTTGGCTATGAGTCAGCAGTGTGCCCTGGTGGCTGAGAGAGACAATGGGATCCTGGGGTGCATCTGGAGGAGTGTGGCCAGCAGGTCGAAGGAGGTGATCCTCCCCCTCTACTCTGCCCTGGTCAGGCCCCACCTGGAGTGTTGTGTCCAGTTCTGGGGTCCCTGGGATAAAAAGGACAGGGATCTCCTGGAGAGAGTCCAGAGAAGGGCTACGAAGATGATTAGGGGCCTGGAGCATCTATCCTATGAGGAAAGGCTGAGAGAGCTGGGGCTGTTCAGCCTGGAGAAAAGAAGACTGAGGGGGGACCTAATCAATGCTTATAAATATCTTAAGTATGGGGTGCAGGGGGAATTGGCCAGCACCTTTTCTGTGGTCAGTGGAGACAGGACAAGGGGCAATGGCTGCAGATTGGAGCACAGGAAGTTCTGCACCAACATGTGGAGGAACTTTTTCCCAGTGAGGGTGCCAGAGCCCTGGGACAGGCTGCCCAGGGAGGTGGTGGAGTCTCCTTCTCTGGAGATATTCAAGACCCATCTGGACGCCTATCTGTGCAGTATGAGCTGGGGAGCTGCTTTGGCAGGGGGCTTGGACCCCATGATCTCTCGAGGTCCCTTCCAACCCCTGCAACTCTGTGATTCTGTGATTAGTCTCTGCCCTGGTAGTTCCCAAATTTAGAGCAGCTACTGTTAAAAGACAAAGTGAAATTGAAAGTTGCCTACTGATTTTCCATCTCCGTTTCTGTCCAGCAGAATTTTTTGTTACAGAAAAGTTTCCTTTGTGTGAAATGTCTCAAAATATCTGTATTAAAAATAATATGTCATTTTGCTCAGGATTGTTTTTGTATTAGACAATAGATTATTGGTTTTAAGGGTATTGGATGGTGAGTCCCTGAGTCAGGGAAGTTGTGACATTGCCTTCACTGGAGATTTTTATGCACAGGTTGGGCAGATGTTGGCTGGGAACATTATTAGCAGTTTGCAGAATCATTATAGCTAATTTAGGGACATCAGCAGCTGGAAGCTTTGTCTGATAGATGTGCCAAAGGCACAGCAAAAGATAGTCCCAAAGAGCTTGCGAGTGACGCCAAGCCTGGTGCAGAAACCAAATCTAAAATCAGTAGGGAGTGAGCACAGCTTTGCAGGAAGATTGATGCATGCAGGAGGCACTTGTCTCTTCATTATGCAACATTTTTGTCTCCTTGCTTTAGGTGTCACAGCCTCATCACACCTCTTTGACTATGGCTCCACTGCCAATGGCGGCGACAGCTCCTTCTACACCTCTCTGATCTCTGACGTCCACTACACCACCCCGCGGGACTCCACCTATTTCACGGGAATTTATCAGCAGGAAAACAGCCCCATTCCCTGCTCGGGCAGCACAGAGGGGTTTAACACGCTGGGGCATCCCGTTCAAGATGTGACTGGGTTTGAGTCCCGTGGCTTGTTTAGTTCAGATTCGGGAATAGAGATGACTCCTGCAGAGTCTACTGAAGTTGATAAGACCTTAGCAGAACCCATGAAAGTAGAAGCTTATAAATACATGGACATAAGTAGATCAGAAGAAAAAAAATACCAAGAAAAGCCTGACCCTGACTCAGAAGATGAAAGCCCAAGCCTTACCGATCAGTACCGGGGAATACCCACAGGGTCCAGCCACACTGCTGAGCCTCAGCGGACGGCTCTGGAGAGCACGAAGGCAGCCAAAGAGCAAAGCCCACTTGAAGACACAAGGTCTGGAGATCAGCACAGTGCCTCTGTGGTTACAGCCCCTGTCAAGATCACACTCACTGAGATAGAAAGCACTGTGGAAGCTGCTGGCAAAGAGTCGAGCCTGGCTCAGTCGGAGACCGGGCTGAAGCCGAGCCGTGAGGTGGTACCAACAGTGACGGTGTCAGAGCCAGAAGATGACAGCCCGGGGTCTGTCACACCACCGTCCTCTGGCACAGGTAATGCTGGTGCATGGCACTGGTATTTTTTGGTATTCAGAGAGTGCTTGCACACTGGAGGGTTTGGGAGGTTGGTCTAAGGGGATGCGAGCAGACATTCACTGGTGGCATTGCTGAGGGTATCATCAGCCAGGCAATGTTTTGGGCTAGATCCTGGTGATTTTGGGGTCTCTTGGTCATCACCCTGGCTTGTTCTGCTCCCCAGAGGAAATGAAGTGTGTGGGACCAGGGTGCTCCTAATGGTGGGGTTAATTTTTAAAAAAATTAATAGCTGTTTTAACACATCTCTACTCTTGCAGAGAATAAGGTTAAATTGTTAAAAATAAGTCCAGTCTTCGAGTGGAAGTGCTGCTTTTAGAAAGTGCTGAGGAGGGAAACGCTGTTACCTCATTTATCAAGGGGACTGGAGGGATGAAGGGCCAGTCTCATTGAAAAACTCCTGATTTCTGGTAGGGGGGCACCAAAGTCCCGTATTATCTGATTACTGCAGTAGTGCATAATATCTGGTCTTAATTTTCCCCATTGTACATTGTTAAAATATGGAAGTAGTATAGTATTTTAGAAAGGAATAAAGTTCTGTGACAGGAAACAGAATTTTCAGACCTGAAATTAAATTTCAGTCTCCTGGATCAAAACCCATTGATGATGAACATTTGACAGTAAACATTCCTAAGCTGAAATTGCCATTTCTTTGATGGCATCTAGAAGCATTTAAAAATTGACTGGAATTTCCTTAAAATGGCAGTCTAGGATTTCCACCCCCTCTGATACCTATCCTTAGAGAAATACCTACCCCCTGTCCCAAACTGAGTGTGCATTTGTATACGTTCACACACACACAGATGGATAGAGCCTACCACAGCTGTGAGTTTATCCTGCCTCAGTCAGCCAGAAACTTTAGATAATAAATAGACTTTAGAGTCCCATCTTTCTTCTTTTATTTGACTGGGTGACATCACATGCTACTTCTGAGACATGCTGGTTTTTATCGATTTACGCTTTTTACGCTGCAAGGTAATTAAGAACTTCAAGCACTAATTGTTATTTATTCAGTCCTTGGCAATTGTTCAAGGCTGGCTCTGTGACACTGGATAACTGTATCCCATCATAACAGCTGAATAGTGCGTGACTGAGCCTCATGGCTGCTGCCTAACTGGGAGGCACTGGTGAGCCCGGTGTAATTGCCGGTGCAGAAATATTCCTCTCCATGGGCAAAGCTGATTCCAGCACTGACCAAACAGCCCTGAGAGGTCCCACCAGATTGCACTGAGGTGCTGGGAAGCCAGAAGCACTGCTTATAAATCCATTAAGGAAAGAGGCAGGCATCCCAGGGAGGTGGTGGAGTCTCCTTCCCTGGAAATATTTAAGACCCATCTGGACGCCTATCTGTGCAGTATGAGCTGGGGAGCTGCTTTGGCAGGGGGGTTGGACCCCATGATCTCTTGAGGTCCCTTCCAAGCCCTGTGATTCTGTGATCATCTTTTAGGGGCTGGCTCCCACAGGGTGTCTTCTCTGAATTTCACCCCCTTCCCACAGCCAGGGACACGCTGTGCCCAGACCCCGCATTCATGAGCAAGGAGGAAACTTAAAACCTGCCCTGCCCAGTGACCCAGCAAAGTTGTCACTCTGAGATACCCCTTAAGAATCCTGGCAAAGCCCCCAGTTCCCTCCTGCTTGGCTCAGGACTTTTGGAAATGGTTTGCTTTTAATTACTGGCCGTCCTCTTTCTGAGGAAGGGAGACGTGATCTATTCATACACCGCAGCGGTGCTGAAAGGCGGTGGGGTTTATCTGCTTCCCCGTGCCAGGGGTAAATATGACACCCTGCTGCTGCCCACAAAGGGCATTCTTGTTTGCAAGGTAAATGCGGTGGCTGAGAGCTACGGCCCGCCAGCGCCGGCAGGAGCAGGGGGAAGCCGAGGGACGGCGCGTTGCTGCGCTACGAGGACTGGCAGTCACATGCCTGCTTGGACCCGTGCCGGATGAAGTCATCGCTGAGGGAGAAAGTGCTTATATGCGGTAATGCAGGAGAGTGGCGCAGCTCCCACAGGCTTCCTGCAGCCGGGGGGTGGGTGGGTGGGTGGGTGGGGAGGAAGGATGCACCCCTTTCTGCTCAGTGCGCCCAATTCAACACTAACTTCTTGGCATCTGGACAGGAGCATGTCATAGCAGTCCCAAGCACCTTACCTTTGCCTGTGGCCATGCTCTGGGTTGCAGAAGGACTTTCTCATGTGAGAGGGATGTGGTACAAGAGGGCTCTTTTGTCGGAGGAACTGCAGACGTGCCAGCAATATGTGCTCAAAGCTGCTGATGACACGTGTATTGGCAGATGCACGAAGCAAAACTGCTTGGAAGGGCGTGGGGAGGCTGTTTTTCTTGCTCATCACCCAGAAGGACATCATGACTCGGGTGCTATCATAAAAAAATCTCCCCCTTTACCTGATTCATCTTGGGGAAGGCATATGATCAGGAAGAAATCATCTGTGCGATTGCCATGAGGAATTAAGTCTGGAAATAGGGGTTTTGTCCCAGGTCGCATCTGATACAATCTCTTTCCCACCCTCTGTTATAGAGGAGCTTACAGGGCTGGCCAGCACATCTGGGTGGGCTCAAGGGACTGATGCAGTGGCTGCACCCAATGCAGGGATGGGCTGAAAGCAAATACCTAGCAGGAGTGGGCTCAGATCAGCTCTGGGCTCCCCACACCTCCAACTGAGGAGCTGGAAACATCCCACTTGCTCCACTGTGGTCCCCAGATGGGCAGGCTCTGGTGGTGTCCTGCCATGGTCTTCTTTACCAGCACCAGTAGGAGGGAATTTGGGGGGATCTATTTTCCTGATGGCTTTTTTGAACCCTCACTGCCTGCTATGTCACTTAGTGACATGATACTAGTGATACAAAATCAGTGAACAAGTACTTGAGAGTCCAGAGGACAAGTGTCTGAATGTGCTTGTGGCTGTTCTAATGTTTCTCAAAAACATTGAGTTGGGCATGGGGACGTCAGCTATCTCTGGGTCAGTGAAGTGGAAGGTGGGAAGAGCTGGTCAGGAAGCAGCAATGGCCAGCTGCTGGCAGGGGATCAGGTGCTGTGGTCCCCCTTGGCACAGAGAGGTTCAGCTGGCCTTGCTGTGATGCACCGGGTGTAGTCTGGCATTGAGGCTGGCTGATGCTGTGCAAATGGTACGGTGGAGCCTGTTCTCTGTATGGTGACTTAAGGCAGCTGCTGGTGCACCTCATGTTGCCTCTGTTCCCTCTTACTGTGAACACTTCACCAGCAATTTTACTTTCTTGGTTATTTCATTACAAAACCCCACATGGTAAAGAGATGTACAAGGAAGTAGAACAGGTGGGAAGTCTGGTGCTGGACTTCCTTCTAGTACTGGATGTGGGCTCCTTGGTAATCCTGGGTGACCAGTCAGCCTTTTCCACTGCTCATGTCCACTCTCTGAGTGTATCTTCTTCCAGTGTGAGCCACAAAATGCAGGGAAATTTGTTTCAAATTTTGGGTGATGAGTTGGTCAGTTATTTTTGATAGTGTCATTCTTAATGATATCAAGAATTACAGAATTACAGTTAAAAATGAGTTTCAATCTTGGTCCCATCTGAAAAAAAAAAACATCACCCACTTCCTAAAAAAAAAAAAAAGTCTAAGAAAAGTTCCTGACACTTCTGTTGTCAGTTCACAGCTGTAAGTTCAAGTTTGACAAAATTACTGGTAAGTACACATGGGTTGCTATGTTCACTAATTTCAGGAACCCACCAGCCTTGTGTATGTGTTTGTCCCCAGAACAGACCCATATCTTTCAGTGACAGGCAGGTGCTGTCACACATGGCCTGAGCCCTTATTCCTCATGACTGGTGATCTTCCTGGTGAAAACCATATTGCTGAGCCACTGGCCAAGCCCTGACCAGCACTGCCTCATGCCTCAGCTTTCTCCCCAGTGAATGATGCCAATGACACTTCTTTTATAACGAATATGTGCACGGGAACTGCTCTGTAAGGACAAGTTGTTATTACCGTTAGTCATCCTAGATGGGGTGACTTTCTCCTGTGTTACCAGTCCAGCTAGAGGGATCTGTGCTGGTGTGAAATCTATGGTGTTTGTTGTCTAAGCAGCCAGAAAATTCTGTTCTTAATTTTTTTCTCTTCTTTTCCCCCTTTCTTTCTGGATGGCAGAACGTTCTGGCTCAGAGTCACAGGGCAAAGGCAGCCTGTCAGAGGATGAACTCATCAGTGCCATCAAGGAAGCAAAAAGCTTTTCCTTTGAGACCCAAGAGGTACATCGGTCACCAACCCTTTCTGCTGAGAAGAAAGACCAGCGGGCCAAACCTGGGCGCCCCACCGTCTCCTCACCCATGGATAATGAAGCCAGCAGCGCTGAGTCTGGGGACTCGGAGATCGAGTTGGTCTCAGAGGACCCACTGGCTGCTGAGGAAGTGTTGCACTCCAACTACATGACCTTCAGCCACATTGGAGGGCCTCCTCCATCGCCTGCCTCCCCCTCTATCCAGTACAGCATCCTACGGGAGGAGCGGGAGGCTGAGCTTGACAGTGAGCTCATCATTGAGTCCTGCGATGCCTCTTCGGCCTCCGAAGAGAGCCCAAAGAGGGAGCAGGACTCCCCTCTGATGAAGCCCATGGTCATGGACATTATCAAGGAAGAGAATGGCTCACGCACTGACACCTCAGACTACGAAGCAAGTAAAACGACAGAGAGCAGGATGAACAGGGAGAACCTGGCAGAATCAGCATCCTACCTGAAATCTTCCTTTGCTGCCCCAAAAGTAGGTGCTGAGACCCCAACCTCAGCTGTCAGCACTGAGGAGCTGAAGGAAAGAATAATCCTGAAGAAACCCATTGAGGAAACTGTTGTTAACCAAAGTAAAGTGTCTTCCAAGGACTCTGGCAAAAGAAGTCCATTGGCTTCACCCCTACTTCCGTTCTTAAATAAGCAGAAAGGTAAATGCAGATGATTATGTTGGGTTTTGCAGTGCTGCTGAGAAGGGGGAGGAGGGAGAAGTGCCTGTTCTTTGCAGGGGAGATGTTAGTAGTGCTGAGCCCTAGATGACCTCAGCTCAAAGGTGGGCATGCTTGTGACAGTGCACAAAACATCTCTGACCTTCCCACCCTCTTCTTTTTCTCATTTTCCTTTCCCTTAGGAAACAAATTAATACCAGCAACAATAACCTGTTAGTCTCAAGCATATAGGTACTGGATCAAGCTGGAACCCCAGTAATGTAATGCTGATTAACAGTAATATCAGGTATCTGGAGGGCAAAAAGCAACAAATGATCATTTTTCCTTTGAAACAGACCCTGTCTTGTCCTAGGGGAGGGATGCAATCAGGAATGTGGTCCTTTCTCTTCCAGAAATGTAAGGATAGTGTTTTTGAAGATACAATTAGGAAAAAAGAATGATTTAGAGGAGGAGAGGGGTTGGATTTGGTGGGTCTGGGTGTTTCTAAAGCCAGTGCAGCTTAAATGAATCTCTCTTACCCCCTGTCCTGCATAATGAGGGTTTTGTGTACACTTCCAGGCTGAGGCAGGGCAGTGAGTGGCTTGGGGGGACTAATCCCGGCTCTGTTTGCCTTTGGAGGCATCATACGTGCCCCTCTGAAAGCCCTTTCTGTAGTCCAGCTCTGAGAAAGGGAAGGGTAGGACACTTCCATGGTGCTCAGAGCACAAGGGCACTTGTCTCCCTGTAGGTTTCCCTCAAACCCAGTGCAGAGCCAGCTAGGACCAGGCTTGCTGTGCCAGGCACTGAGGTCTGAATGGACCTACCAAGCCTCTAGAGCCACCACCAGTTTTTGGTCTCATCTAAACCCTGAGGACAATGGGGTAGCACATGGTCACTGCACACTGAGACTTCCAGGGGTCTCTGCAGTCTGTCATTGGCTTAGTTCAGAAAGGGAAAAAGGCTTTTTATTATTTGCAAGATGCCAGCTCTAAATAGCTAGGATCTTCGTGCATCTCAGGCTTTGTAGGCTGGCATGGGTGGGAGGGACACTGGGGCTGCCCCCCTCCTGCCCTGTTCCCCCTCTGCTGCCTCCTCCTGCTGGGCAGCAGCTGCCCAGGGCTCTTCTGTCTGATGGGGGTTTGTAATTCTGAGAGCTGGAAGGAGATAGAGAAGGGGGGTGTCCAACTCCACCCCTGCTGTTTAAAGAGCATCTTTTCCCTCTGTCCCCGTTTGTGCAGACATCTGACCACATGATGGCCTGGAGATGTGGCAGACACAATTAAGTGGCACGTTTTACAGCTGATTTATCTAGTGTTGTGAAAGCAAGCATGCAAGTCTGATAAGGAAACAGCCTGCATGTGCACGATGTGCTGAGGACTGCAAGATCTGCAGTGCAACTAAATATGCTAATCTTGATATTCTTAGTGGTAATGAACTAATGACATTAATGGGCTGAGTAAGAAACATATCATTATTGCTCCTAAATATGTTTTCCTGCCAGATTCTCAGAGTTTGCAACATCACACTGTGCATCAATTAGCTCTCTCATGAGCTTCAACCCTTTTTCTCCTCCTTCCCAAATTTCCCTTTTGTAGGACTGGCCCAGGCCCTGCCCAAACCCCAGAAGCTGCAAATCTGACTGAATTTATATTATATACCCTTCCTTCCACATCTGGTGTTGGGTCACAGAGTCACAGAATTGTAGGGGTTGGAAGGGACCTCGAGAGATCATGGGGTCCAACCCCCCTGCCAAAGCAGCTCCCCAGCTCATACAGCACAGATAGGCGTCCAGATGGGTCTTGAATATCTCCAGGGAAGGAGACTCCAACAACAACCTGGGCAGCCTGTCCCAGGGCTCTGGCACCCTCACTGGGAAAAAGTTCCTCTGCATGTTGGTGCGGAACTTCCTGTGCTACAATTTGCAGCCATTGCCCCTTGTCCTGTCCCCACTGACCACTGAAAAGGGGCTGGCCAATTCCCCCTGCACCCCATATTTAAGATATTTATAAACATTGATTAGGTCCCCCCTCAGTCTTCTTTTCTCCAGGCTGAACAGCCCCAGCTCTCTCAGCCTTTCCTCATAGGATAGATGCTCCAGGCCCCAATCATCTCCGTAGCCCTTCTCTGGACTCTCTCCAGGAGATCCCTGTCCTTTTGATACCAGAGAGCCCAGAACTGGACCCAATACTCCAGGTGTGGCCTGACCAGGGCAGAGTAGAGGGGGAGGTCTTTGCAACCCAAAGAGCTGTCTTTGTGCTGTTTTGGGCAGATAACTCATAGTTCAGTCTTGGATTTGAGGAAAGTAGCCAGGGAATACCACAGGGACATCTAGCCACCTGTCCCTCAATTGTGGGATTTCAGGCCCTGTTACAATTTGTAGTCACCCTTGATCATATTCAGATTTTCTTGGCTTAACTTTTCTATCCCATTTAATTTCTGCCATGCCTAAAGCGATGCCAGCAGAGGCTCATTCTCCTGTGGTGGTTGCACAAAACCCTGGTGTGAGTGAGTAGACTTTCTCCCTGCGTTGTAGTGTGTCCGTGTGTCCTATCTGTGCTCCTGTGGCAGGAATGTTTCCTCCAAGACAGACACAAGACAACTAATTACTATTTGGCAGTGTGTAGAGGACTATTTCAGGATGTGCTTTTCTCCCTTGAGATACTCTGGTACCTAAGGCAAAGGAAAAAAAAAACAACTACAAAGCATCTCAGGGTGATGGACTGCATCAAAAGGAGTGTGGTCAGCAGGTCAAGGGAGGTGATTCTGCCCCTCTACTCTGCTCTAGTGAGTCCCCACTTTGAGTACTGTGCCCAGTTCTCAGGTACCCAACATAAGAAGGACATGGAACTGTTGGAACAGGTCCAGAGGAAGCCACGAAGATGATTAGAGGCCTTGTGATACCTGAAGGGGCCTACAGGAAAGCTGGGGAGAGACTTTTTAGAAGGTCATGGAGTGATGGGATGAAGGGGAATGGTTTTAAATTGGAAGGGGGTAGATTTAGTTTGGATGTTAGAAAAAAATTCTTCACTATGAGGGTGGTGAGGTGCTGGTACCTGGTTACCCAGGGAGGTGGTAAATGCCCCCTCCCTGGAGGTGTTCAGGTGCAATGGGGCCTTGAGCAGCATGGTCTAGTGAGAGGTGTCCCAGCTCATGGCACAGGGGTTGGATCTTGGTGATCTTAGACATCATAGACAATGGCAGAACAAGGGGGAATGGATTAAAACTAAAGGAAGGAAGGTTTAGATTAGATATTAGGGGGAAGTTTTTTACAGAGAGAGTGGTGAGGGGCTGGAACAAGCTGCCCAGAGAGGTGGTGGATGCCCCGTCCCTGGAAGGGTTCAAGACCAGGTTGGATGGGGCCCTGGGCAACCTTGTGTAGCTCCAGGCCTGAGGTTGGTGTCCCTGCCTGTGGCAGGGGGGTTGGAGCTCTATGATCCTTGGGGTCCCTTCCAACCTTACACATTCTATGATTCTGTAAGATTGTTGCTGAAATCTGTATAACATTTTTAAGCTGTGGGGAGGTGGCCTCAAGATAAGAAAATATGGGTGAAGGTGGCATCCAATTTATAGTACTTTCTAGTAATTTACTTCATCAGCCATTGTTTCTTTGCACTAGTTGATTTTAATTTGGAGGTGGAGTATGGGGCTCTCTTTTTGGCCTAGGAAAGGAGCACTTGTCCCCCACTCAGAGAATGCACATGAAAGTGTTTTTCAGCTATCAGAGCTGAACTGAGGGATGTGTTAAGTGGCCTGGTAGAACCAGAGCATCCCCCATGGGTCATTCCAGACTCCGTCAGCCTGGAGCCACATCAACTGGCAGAGAAATGAGAGCACGTCCAAGGGGTCGGTGCCTGCCTTCATAACATCAACCTGAGATCTTGGCAGGGCTTTACATCACAGCATCAAATATGTCTCACATACCAACTCAGATGTACCTGACAGGCATTTGGTGTGGGTCACACCCAGACATAGTGATAAGAATTGAGGGAGATGTGGCAGTGCTGTGCAATGGAGGTACAGCAGAATGATGTCACCTGGAGCAAGAACAGTATCATCGTTCATTAATTAAGAGAATTATCTTAATTTAATCATCTCTCATTAAGAGAATACCAACAAGATGCAACTATGTACTTGTTAAAAGACAGAAAATAGAATCCCCATCTTCGTTTCCTGTTGCCTCCTTGTTACATGTCACCTTGGAGGTGCTATCCTACCACCATGCATCCTTATTAAGACAAGATGATGATGTTCACAGAATCCAGGTGGGGCCTGATCCCCCTATGGCTATCACAAGTCCCATCTGAGTCACTGCTAGCCCAACGTTTCCAGAAGTTCACAGGTAACTGATGGATCAGATGAAGCTGTTCCACACACTTGGCTGTGTTTTCAATGCCCAGATGTAAATCCTTCTGCAGCCTGTGACCAGCTTGTTGCCAGGTATTTGAAAATAGCCAGGAGCAAGTGCTAACTGTTTCAAAGCATCATTCTGTAATACCATGAAGGAGTCTTTTACTCCTATCCATGGCATTAAATATACTTTGCATGGTTCATCAAAAGGGGTTGGACTGGGAGGACAAGACAAAAGTTGATTTTGCGTGCAGACTCCAGGAAAATACATGGAGAAGCTGTACAAAAGGAAAGCCCAGCGTTCAACCCAACCCCAGGAACAGTCTTGCTGATTGTGTTACTGCCAACCCCTGGCTTAATCCCTCAGAGACCTGTCTGGTGTGTCTGCTAGGCGTGCATTCCCCTAAATGACAAGGTGGAGCACAGCAAGTGCATGTGTGGTTTGCGCAGTGGTAACTCAACATCTCTGCTTAACGTCTGTTGCCATCCAGTGGCAATAACAAAAATGGGCAGGGACTTCCTACCTCCATTTTACTGGAGCTGACTATCAGGATTTGAAAGAGAAAAGCTACTCCTGTGCTGTTAATTGCTGAGCAGCTTTGCTTGCTTTTCCACATGGTCAGATCCCATTGCTTGCTGTGACACAGCCGTAGTTTGGGCCAGTGCTGTGCAGATGCTACCTTTGTTAGCATTACTGATTCCCTTGCCTCCTGAGGAGCAAAGAGGGAAGGCAGAGCTGTAGCAAGACATTTGCTCTTTGGCTGTCACTGCCTCCACATCTCTACTGGCATCTCCTCCCAGAGATGGACACATCCCTTCCACAACAGGGCTCACAGCCCCTGTGGGTTTGCAGGAAGGAGGTTGCCAGCTCAGTTTCTTGCTATTTTTCCTCTTTTTTTTTAAATATTCACCCACAGAGAGGGAAAACCAGGTGCATTTGTGTTTTCCAGTAGCCAGAGCAAGGAATGCAGCCATTTAGGTTTGTTCTAAGGAAATCCTGTCTTGCAAGAGATTGGCACAGACTTTGGAAAATAATGCAACTGATTGGCATAGTGCTGTGACAGTGCATCACACTGCTCAGGTGACATCCAGGCTGGGCTTGCACATGGCTTGGGCACACAGGAAAGAGATTTTTGCTGTCCTGAAAACACATATTTTGATTTGGGGCAGTTTGCAAGAAGCCTGGACTAAGGCAGGCTGGGAAGGAGCATCTTGGCTGAGTTCTCTCCTGTTTGCTCTTGAGATGCCTGTCAGCAGTAGCTCTCTGCCAGGGTGGCTTGGCTTACTGCATGCTGGTGTCCCACAGCCTGGGGACCAGGTCCTGTCTCTCTTCAGCCTTTCCTTCATGGATAGTGTTAGGAGATTCCTCCTGCTTGATCCATTTAATGAAACGTGCAGCAGCTTGTTACCTCTTGGGTCAGATGTCTGAGGTTAAGCAAAAAAAGACAAGACATGGACATTCATAGTAATGCTTCCTTTCTTTTTATTGTATGGGGAAATTTAGCATAGGAAAAGGAAAACCCAGACCTGGGTTGGTGGAGTCATTCTATCATTCACATGCTAGATGTCACAGCTAGCAGGACCTGCTGGAAATGCAGTGAAATGATTTCAAATGCATTATTCTGCAGCATAGTCCCGTATAGGCTTTTGTAGCATTAATGTGGTTAGTCCATTACAAGTGTGTGTCCACATGACACACCCTTCATAGCTGCTGTGGTTCTAAGCACCTGTGAGGGACACCAAGGCTCATGGCCACCCATCCCTGTGTGGTGGCCTGATGTCTCTCAGGCAGTGTCACAAGCTGCAATCAGGACCACTTCTGATTTTGGGGTGACAATGGAAAAATGCCCTGGGTTGAAGAATGTGTTTTCCCTCCTCCCTGATGCCTCTCATGCTATCCCATGATGTCCAGGGCTGTCACACAGTGGATAAGCACAAAGCACCGTGGGCTCTTCCCCTTTAACCTCTCACTGTGCCCACCTCTGTTGGATGCCACAGAGAAGTTGATTTTACAGTTTCTCAAGCAGAAACCATCTCAAGGAGATAGTTTTCCAGCAGAGATCTGGGAGAGACCCTGAGTTCTTTGGAATGGTTTTTCTTTGGCAGAACATCGTTTGCATCTCATTAGCACATCCCTGCTGCTGGAGGTGTCGTTAGTGAGGAATTTTTCCATGGAAAAGGGATGTTTGGGAGGGTGATTTAGCATTCTGAGGCTCATTTCTCATCTGTGTGCTTTCACCAGGCTGGCTCTGCAAGCAGCAGCCAGCCAGACCGTGGCTTAAGCATACGGTAATGTTAGTTTAATATTTTAGTGCCATCTGCTGTAAGTGCCTCCACACTCCAGCCCATCTGTTTTGCATGCTTCAGTTTGCTTTTTATGGGGCTCTGGTAGTGTTGCATCCTTTGGAAAGTCCCTGCTTGGAAAAGGTGTGGGGGAGAGGGATGTCCTGCCTGGGGCTGGACTGTCTTCACCTTGCAATGCTGTAGGAGGAGTGGGGTAAAAACTGCTTGAAGAAATAAAGGGGTTTGAATCTAGACCTTCCCTTGCCACAAAATCTTGGAGTAGACTGGTGAACCTCTGCACTTGCCTCCCACATGGAACAATATAGGGGGAAGGGACCTGTGGAGGTCTCTGTTCCAACTCCTGGTTCAAAACAGTTTGGTCAGTTTGCTCAGGCCCTTGCCTACCTGCCCATCTTCTCAGCAAAGGCAGAGGTTTGGGGGTAGCTGAGAGCTGGACCCTTTGAATTTTTGGCTAGTCCCATGATGCTGCCTCAGCACCAGGAGCTGCAGGCACGCTGCAGAGCAGGGTAGAGGACTGTCACCATGCAGTGTAGCTTCATGCAGACTACACTGGCAGGAACTTCACAAGGTCCAGAGAGCCCATCTCCTGGCCCACAGCCAGGATCCCTGGTAGAGCACTCTTCACAGATGCTTGTGACTTGTTTAGAAAGGCAGATCCACCACCAGCTCCCAGGCATCTATTGAAAACAGTTGCCATTCTTCCACCCTCCTTCACTTGAGGCTAGAAAGTTCTATCTTCTTGAGTTTTTCCCCTCTGGTCATGTTTTCAAGCTGTCTGAACTGTCTTGTTCCTTTCATTCTTTTCTATCACTGGATTCTATCCTTATCAAAGAGAACTGGAGAGGGTACTTGCATGGATGCAGTCCCTATGCTCATGATGGGTTACTTGCCTGCCCTGCACAGCATTGGCTTCTATTGCTGCAAGAGGGATCTCTTCCATACTGCTGGGAAATGTCTATTCAGACTCCTGCAGCAGGCTGTGCTAACCCATCTTTCCCTTCTTGGACACATTTGGCTCTGATATTTATCTGCATGATAACACAAATGGAATATTTTTTGAAAGACTTTGGAAGCTCAGTGGAAAAATATAAGTTAACTGTGATCATCTGGATGATTTCTGAGAAATGGAGAGTTTGAATGACTCTCTGCTCAGACAGTTGAATGCCAGCTGGAGTGGGGTTCAGCTGCTAGTGTAGAGCAGATGAATTTAGGGGGACAGGTGTTTTTCAAGAGCCATGAGCAAGTATTGAGTGCAATACTGGCAGGCATGACTTACAGCTTTTTTTCCAGAAATCTTCCAGAATTTTCCCCTGAGCAAAATGGTTTATTTTTCTCCTGGACTGTCCAACCTCACAGCCCACTTGGGATCGTGAATCTGTTCATACTCTGCCACATGCAGGGCTCTTCCTCAGACCATCCCTTTAGGAATGGATAATGTGCAGTCTCCATTTGCAAACCAGTGAAAACAGGCTTTTGTGTAAATGATGCTAAAGACTTTTCTCTGAGTTTTTAGCTCAGAAGGTGCTTAGGGAAGTACAGAGGGTCTTAGAGGAAGAAATGAGTCCTGCATTGCTAAACCCCACACTAGGAACACACCTGGAGTACTGGCAATCAGTCTGTTGTTCAGACCAGTTGTCTTCTTCCATACCTCTGTTTGACTCCCCTTAATGTGAGGTCAGGGATGAGTTTAAGACTAAGCTGGTGGACAGGAGGGAATGCAGCTAAGGCACACTCCAGCCTGCTCTCGTGTCCCTGCTCTGATGTGTGTCCTTCATTGGCTTTGTGGCCTAGCAACCCAAAGTTATGGCAAAAATGGCCTGTTAGCCAGACCAAGAAAACAGTTTTAAATGAAAGTGCCTGAGCATTTGGCCCATTTAATCTCTGGCATGTGTTTCCTCCCATGATTTTTGGCTTTGCTCATGAAAATTACTCCCAATGCGTTGGGTGATGTCAAACTTTTAACACATAAGTGTCAAGGCATCTTAAACACAGTGGCTGGATGCTCTGGGGTGCTTTTAAAATTGGGTATAGCTTAATGTAGGAGGATCATACATCTTCTCTTGGGACTGCTATCCACTTCACTGCCTGTGTGTGAGTTAAGTACAGGGCTACAAAAATTTATAGACCTTATTCTTCTGTTTTCATATATCTTTAAGAGCAAAGGAAGACCTCTGAAGAGCTGTCATAAGTCAGAGCATAAGTCAGAGCAGTCAAACAGTGTGGTGGTTTTGGCCCTAGCCAGCGGCCAAATACCCACCAAGCAGCTCACTCACTCCCCCCTTCAGCCGAAAAGGGGAGAAAATAGGTATGAGGAGGCTTAGGAACTGAGATAAGGACAGAGGGATCGCTCTCCAATTAGTGCAATGGGCAAACCAGACTCAGCACAGAATAAAGGAAAGTGATTTATTACTACTACAACTAATACACCCAGTGAACTGGAATGAGATAAGAAGCAGCCAGGTCTTAAAGCACCTTCCCCCCACCCCTCCCTTTTTAGCACACATACACCTCATCATGATTTTACTCCCTTCTTCCCCCCGAAACGTGGTGCAGGGAGGGGCAGGGAATGGGCAGTGGGGTTCCAGCGATCCCTCACAAGCTGCTTTCCTTCTCCAGATCTTATTGCTTCTACTTCCCCCCACCCCTCGCCTCTTCACACTCTCGACTTTAATCATAGATCTGCTCCCTTCATCCCTCCCCTCGCAGGGCAGGGGATGGGGAGTAGGGAGTTTCAGTCCATTCCTCTCGAGTTGGCTTCCATCTCAGCTGGGGGGAGGGCGGGGGGGCAGTCCACATACACATCTACTTCCCCTGCGGCTCCGTGGGGTCCCACCCACATGAGAGTCGTGTCCACAAACTTTTGCAGCGTCAGTCCTCTCTATCGGGGAGCCATCTCCTCACCACAGGCCTCTCAGCAGGACTCCCCTCCATTGGGGAGCCATCTCCTCACCACAGGCCTCTCAGCAGGACTGCCCTCCTTTGGGGAGCCATCTCCTCACCGCAGGCCTCTCAGCAGGACTCCCCTCCATAGGGTGCTAACATCCAGGTCCAGACCCTCTGGCCTGGTCTCCCGCAAAGTCACAAGTCCCCTGGCAAACCTGCTGAGGCGTGGATCAATCTTCACAGGGCATAGGTGTCTCTGCTCCCCATCCTCATCCATGGGCTCAAGGGGACACCCGTTTCACCATGGGCTTCACCACAAGCTGCAGGGGAAACTCTCTTTTCACATTCTTCACCCCCCTCCTGCAGGCCTGGCCTTGGTGTCTGAGCAGCTTGTTACATCTTCTCTCTCCCGCTCCAGTGGCAAAGTGCGCCTGCCAGCAGGTTTTTTCATCCTGTATGTAATTTACAGAGGTGCTATGACCAGCTCTGATAGGCCCAGTCTTGAATTTGGCCTTGAATTGACCATGTTTTTCAAACTATGTGGCTTACAGAAAGCTGTAACTGTGGCTTACAAAAGCCACTGAAGCAGCACAGCTACACAAAACTGCAACAAACAGCAGCATACAGACCCTTCTGATAGATACCACGTGGGATGGTGTTTGTAACGTACTTCTGCGGGTCAAGATTACGTTGTGACAGGTTTAAACAAAACAAAACAAGACTACTTGTTTGATTCTGTACAGGTACCTGATGGTTATGTCAAATGTTTAAATATCCAAGCCATGAATGGCAAAGTCTGAGCAAAGCATAAGAAGTCGGTGGATGTCTGTTATGCAAACAGGAACTTGCTGAGAAGAGGTTTGTAGAAGGAAGATGTGCGATGAGGAACTTCAGTTGTAGAATCACTCACAGTTCAAGGCCATTTCAAAAGCCAAAACCCTGACATGGTGTTCCTTTCGGTGTCCTTTGGTGTCAGCAATCAAGGATTTGGATTTCAGGCAAGGCTGTGGCACTGCCAACCTGGTGGTAGCCAGTTTTACCCTCGATGGTGCAATGCTTTGCCTGGATATCCCCAGCAAATCTTGGAGGTTATTGACAGAGAAACCTAACAGCTATTGATAACTTTTCTGTGGCTGACACAATATACAGTAAAAAGAGGTATTTATTCTGGGCAGAAACAAAAAAAAACCCACCAAACCCCATATGTAGTTCAAGGGAAAAGTTATACTGCCTCCAAGGCTTTTCTGTAAATGATGTTAAAGACCTTTCTCTGAGTTTTTAGCTCAGAAAGTGCTTAGGGAAGCTTATACACTATCACTCAAATTAGGTGTAGGAAGATTCAAAACATTTGGGGTTTGTTAGCACAGAATCTTTTGCCTCTTAATTCAGTCTTCTCATAAATGTGTTTTGCAGGGAACTTGTGGAATATTTTGTTTTCTGATTTGCTAGAAATGCGTCTTCTGAACCTCTTCAATGCTCTGTGAGCTGGGAATCATGGGTTTTCACCACCTTTATTGATTAATTCAGATGAAGAGGTTGGACTCATTTCATGTCAGATTTAAATCTGTGATTAAGATGTGGTGATATAAAATACATCTTCACTTCTCAAGGAGAGGTAAAATATGAACTTTTGAACATCTCTGCCTGTTTCAGGCTGATTGTAATTCTTCAGATAGAATACAGAATAAGGACTTCCCTGAGTATTGCTGTTTGTGTCTGGTAGGTAGCATGAGATTCAAATTAAGCTATTTGACTGTAGTAATGGGGGGGGAGGGCTTGTGATAGGAGGTCTCCATTGGGAATAAAACCTGGAGGTGGGTATTGATTTTACTGATGTTTTCCTTAGCTACTGAGAGTGCACTGCTGACTGGGATATAATAACAATATTGACTGAAAAGGGGATTTATCTTTTTTTCTTTTCCTTGGGAGGCTGCTGTGTTCATACCAGTTCAGAACAATATAGAAAATAAAGGACATGTAATGATCCGACAACTCAGAGGGCTTGATTTCCTCCCTGCAGAAGGAGTGTCTGTCTTTGAGTCTGAATCTTATCTTGATTTCCACTTTCTTTTGTTTGATTCCTCTGTGGGTTTTGGGTTTGTTTTTTTTTTAACTCTCTAGACTTTTACCCAACCTGGGCAATTTTGCCCACTGTTTTTTCCAGAGGGATCACAGATATCCTTTCCTCCCTCCTCTGGCTTTGACAGCAGCTTGGTGCTTATGTGGGAACTGTATAGGTGAGAGATCATTCTGGTGTTTTGCTTTCCCAGCATTTCATTTGTGTTTGAGCAATACAAACAAACATGGAAACAAATTACTGATGCCAGAGAACAGGTCACTTTGGATGGCATAATCTTCTACCTCCACCATGGGTCTGCCAGGCACTAGCCCACCTGTAGTGGGGACATTTGGTGATGTCAAGGTTGCTTAAATCAGCTCTAGCAATGAAAGTGAAGCTTGGTCATTTTGGTTAGTGATAACAAATTTCACAAGTGCTATGGGTTTAGGAAAATTTGGTATAAAAAGGTCCCTGTACTTCTGAAATAGCTGATTCTCTATTTGAGAAAACTGAGTGTTTGTTTCCTCCCCATTCAGAGCTCAGAAGACACAAAGTGTGAATGTTTTGAAAGCTGCATTACATATTTTTAATATTTTGAGGGGAAAACCCCCTGCCAGCTGTGTTGCTTTTAAGTGAAAGGCTCGTTGCTAACCTAGAACCCTTGTTTTAGGGTTTATCTTCCTTGCAGCTTCAACTTGGCTCCTGGGTCTATGCACTGAAACACCTTTGGTATCACTTACTCAGACAAACCCTTCCCCAACTGGTGCCATATGATTTTATGTGGAATTGGTGATCTCTTCCAAAGGTTTCACCTAATGTTGGAGTTTGCTTCACGTTGCAGCTCCCCATAGGGGCTCTTCTGTAACATGGGCACTGATGAGTTCCACTGGACCACTGCCAGTCCTCCAGCGCTTCCCTGCGATTCTCTAGCATCACTGGAAAGGATAGACAGCTTTCTCACTGTTCCTATGAAAAGAATCCACTACTTGAGTCATTAGGGTGCAAACTGCTGAGAGGTAACCTCAGGAGTCCTCTAGAGCTGGAGTAACTTGAGAGGGACAGAAAGGACACAAATCAGCAGTATTACCTTTGCAGAAAGCTGTATCTTAGAGAGAAAAGGCTTCCAAGGCAGCAAATTCAGCTTGCATTAAGGATTTGGCATTAGACCATCCACATCCCCAGATAAAGTAGGAATTTCAGTAATGTTTGTCCCCTTTCAAACTGGATACTAAAGAATAATTTGCTAGGGAAACAGCTCTTGGTGTTGCTACATCATCTGGCTAGATGTAAACATTGTTGGAGCAGCACATTTCATACAAATGAGCAAAATCTGATTTTTTAAAAATTCCTCTCATCTTTTGAGTAGGAAGTGCAATGTGATTTGCTGGATTTAAGGAGACAAATGCATGTTTCTGAGGTCTGATACCATTCACAGCCTGGCTGGTATCAACCTTGCTTGATGTTACTTGCCTTGCTTGATGTTACTTGGGATCCACAGTGGTTTAAGATCAAAATCCAGTCTCTGACAACCCCAGAGACACTGTTTTCACAGCGACTCCTTTAAAAGTAGCCTAAGATCTTTCCCACTCAGTGTTGTTGGCAGATGAGGGCATTGTACAGACAGGATTTTCTGCTCTCTTTTAGGAATATAGACAGTTCCTTAGAGGCAGGGGAGTTCTAAGATACACCCTAATGAAATGCTGATAACATCCACAAAACAAGGTCTGTATCTGGGCAACCAGCAAGGAGCAGGGTAGGAGAGCTTATAGAAAAGCCAGCAGAGATTAACAGTCAGAATTTCTGAAGGTTACTTTGTTGGCCAATGTATCATTGAAACAAGGGCAGCTATGCTTACTTGCTTAGGTTATGTGACAGACCTTTTCCAAAGAAGGGAAGTTACTTCCCAAAGCGAGAGAATGGGCTGCCTTCCCTGCACAGCTCAGGTGCCTGCCCTGGAGCTGCTGGAGCTTTGCTGCTGCTGCTGCTGAAACAGCAGGCCCACAGCTGAAAGCAAAAGGTTAACTGCCCCAACCAGAGAGCCAGAAACAGAGTGGGATTTAAGATTTAAGTGGGATTTAAGAAAAGCCATAGTAGTAACGGTGCCTTGAGAAATGAGCACTCACCTGTACACTTTATTTGCACACAGTTATTGCAGTTGGATACCATGTGCCAGCTCTGCTGCCTGGTGCTCTCAGACGTGGTAACTGCACCTGTAAGCTGGGTCAGGAGTTTGTGTGTGCCGTTATGTCTGATGTTCCAGAGACACAGCCCTCAGTCCGTGAGGGGAAATGGTCTGAGTAGTCTCGCTCCAGGAGGTGGCTGAGTCACAGGGACAGGACTACTAGAAGCTGTGTACCTACAGGTTTGGTCCCTGCTGACAGCCCCACTTCTTTCAGGTCTGGAGGCTGGCAGCGGGGGATGGTGAAACAGCCCACATCTCCAGGCTAAGCGAGAAAGAAGATGCTGTCATCTTACAGATGCTGAAACACCTGCATGCCCATCTTAAAGCCCTTGTGTCTAGAAAAGCCAGTGGAAAAGGGACTGAGATGGGCTAATTTGTCATATGATTAATTGACTTGTTGGGTGTGATGAATTGATTTCACCGTGATAACACCGTGAATACACAACGAAACTGGGAAATGACCCTGTTTCTTTCTGAATCCTGGTTTGTGAGTGCATTCTTAATACTTAGTTATTGACCCTTGTATATGATAGATGTCTGTGAAAAAATAGCAGGCTTCTGCATCATTCAGAGTGACAGTGAGCAGGAGCAGCAAGGCCCATGGATTGAGCAGAATATTATCAGTGCACCGTTTCTATGAAAGGGGTGATTTCCATATATATAGCTATATTTCCATATAGCTATAGCAGTGAGCTTTCTACTTGTAGATCTTGCTCCTCCAGCGGCAATGAAGGGGAGATTATGTTGGAATTAAGTTTAAATGGAGAAAAGGGCCTAAGAACTGATCCTACAAAGTGCCAAAGGGGCTTTGACACGTGCTGAATTATTCATTGAGCTGGCAGGGCAAACCAACATTGCAAAGGGAAATAAATGAGGGTGCTGGAGAGAAAATGCCAAAGGATTGTCAGCCAAATGCCCCAGTGTCACAGATTTCACAGACGATCTGGCTTGGGATCCCACCCCTTAAGTGCTGGTTGCTGCTAGGTGCAAGCTCGTTTTAAAGGAGGGAGTGAATATCTTGGCCATGCAGTCAGGTGTGACTTTGGTGATGCTTGTGGGGCCAGTTGAACTCTGTTTGTGATGGAAGACTTTCCCTTTGAAGGGAGGTATTGCAAAGAGCTGAAAAGAGCCAGCAAGAGCTGTCTAGGGCCAGAGATATTCATGGGGCAACAATGATTTTACCTTGTTTTTCTTGTCAGTCACCAAGGGGAGCTGCTTTGGACCCTGTGTGGCCAGAACCAGAGCAGCAGATGCTGTTGTACAGGGGGTTTCTCCAGGTTTTCCTGAGGAAGGGAGATGATGAGGGAGCAGAGAGACCCATCCGGAGCTGGAAGCTCACACTGGAGTCACTGATGAGGCATGGGTGTTGCTGGGGTGATGATATGCCTCAGGGAGTGCCAGGCACAGGTTGGGCTGACAGTGTGAGGGTGTCAGGTGACATGGGGTGTAGCAGTCTACAATAGTGTGACTACATTGATGGATGTCCTGGGTTCAGCCCAGCAGCAGGCTATGTTAGCCCTGAGAGTATTCCATGCCAATTTGCATCATGATCAGGCAGTCTGCCCCGCCCCTCTGCAGGGGCGACTCCGGACCCAGGCACGGGAAGTCCCGGTCTGGGCAGGCGCAGTGCCAGTTCCGGGGGCGACTCCGGACCCATCAGAAACTGCTCCGGGCACGGGAAGTCCCGGTCTGGGCAGGCGTAGTGGGAGTTCCGGCTTTTCTCTCTCTCTCTCTCTCTTTTGGATCGGAGTGGCAGGCGGCAGTGAGGGGAGTGCTCGGGGGTGCTGGGCTCGGGGAGTGCTGCATTCGGGGCTCTGAATCGGTTCGGGCACGGCTCAAACTACATAGTGTGGTGAGAGGTTTGCACTGTATATAATAGCACTGTAGTTAGTTGTTTTCATATTTTCTCCTGTTGTTTAGTAAACTATCTTTATCCCAACCCGAGGGCCTTTGGTTTTTTTTCCTTGCTCGTAGCTCCTCGGTTTCCTCCGTTCGCCCATCCTCCACCTCTTAAAGAGGTAGGGGGCTTCTTTTTCTGACCTTTGTGGCCCCAGCTTTCCGCTGAGGTTTAAACCACAACAATGGATAAGGGAAGGGCAATGGATGTCATCTATCTAGACTTCTGCAAGACCTTTGACACAATGTCCCACAACATTCTTCTCTCAAAGTTGAAGAAATATGGCTTGATGAAACTGTGAGCAACCTGATCTAGTTAAAGTTGTCCTGGTTTACTGCAGGCGGGTTGGATTAGATGACCTTTAAAGGTCCTGTCCAACCTAATGCATTCTGTGATATAACAGATAGGCCAAGGAAATCCTTGTCACCCACAGCTGTTTGGACAACATGCCATCTTCCCCCAGTGCTCCTTCTCCAGGTAAGAACATCTTTCCCTGACCAATCTGGACAGTCTGCAGGTATCCTCCACCCTGCCTTGCCTCCATTTCAAATTCCATAGGAACAGGGGAACAATATCTTGTCAAACAGTTCTGCTGTAACACCTCTGTGTTTTGAGGGAAGGGAGGGAAATGAAGCCTCACCTTTATCATAGTTAGGATCTGACCCTCTTCTCAGGGTCAGCCTGAATGGAGACTGTGCCTTTGCAGTGTTCACTGCACCACAACCCACAGCAGCAGCTAAGAGGAGTGCCTGGGATGAGCAGTAATTGTCTAACACACGCTTGATGCTACATGGAGGGGAAGCTGAAAAGATCAATGTGATAATCACGGGCTCACAGGCCTGGCCATTCTGTGGTTTGAGTCCTGCCTGGGGAGCAGAATTGCTTCCTGGCACCTCTCTGTCTGATAAGACTAGAAATGTTGTCTCAAACACCGTGTAAATGGCTCTGCTGCATGTAGCTGAGCTCTCCTGAGTATTCTGTAAGAAAATATTCAGAGCACTTGGCTTCAGCTCCTATTGTTGTTGTTGCTCTGACTTGGAGATGCTGGCAGCTGAGATTTTCAGGATGTATTGGGATGCGAGCTTTGCTTTTGCCCTGTGGGCAAGGGTGGAGTCCAGATCTGCAGTTTCTATTCATGGGTTTGAGTCAGGCACAGCTATGTCTCATACCTATGTGTATAATTCTATTCCTAAAACCTTCCCCTCCTGCCTGCTTTATGCTTGCTCAGTAGAGTTTCCAGTGCTGCTAAATGGATGTTATGCAGAGAAAGCAAGGAGACAATCATGCAGCAGAAACACGGACAGCAGGAACTGTCTAGGCCTTCACAAAGCCAGAATCAGCATGTCCAGTGTTTGGCTGCATCCAAATACTATGTCCTTGATTGCTTTGGGCTCCTGTAGTCCAATGCTCCTTTCTGTTTCCAGAACTGAAAGCAAAACAAGCTCTTACACCATCCTCACCTGAGCTGAGCCCCACTCACACCTGGGGGTAAGACCATCCCACCCACTTCCAGAAAATGCCACAATACAGTTGTGACAGCTGGGGGGTTTGTAGATGACCCTTCTTTAAATATGTCCCTGCTGTGACATGTTGTGGTGAGCCCTGAGATCCTGATCCCTGTGACTCAGAACAAGGACTCGTTGGAAGAACCCATAGCGCCCCCCTCCAACCCCCAACCTATGCTTGGGTTTCCTTGGTATCTTAAGCCAGGTGTGACCAGGCATGTAGGCCAAGTTGTCATCTCATTCCTATCAGCACCGGCTTGGGAAAACGAAGTACAAACAAGGAAGCCCACACTATGCATGCACCTCCTAAAGCACCGAGGTTTGTGTCTTCCCAGGCTTGGCTCTCCCTCAGCAACAGAGCCTAAGGAATGGGGGAGTCCATCTCTTTTAGTTTATCCGTGGTGATCACCACAGAAAGGAAAAGAGATTTGAAAAATCAAATGACTAAGGGAGTTTGTGCCACATACTGTGGCTTTGTGCAGTTCTTTTAAACGAGATTTAACTGTAGGGTTTTGACTCTTTCCAGAAAGGTGAGAATGCAACACTTTCTGCTGTCATTCCTGTGGGGTTTCACTTTTGCTGACCAAAGTGAAGAGTCTGTAAAATGCTGAGGCACTCCCTGTGCATCCTTTTAGCATATTTCAAACCAAAATAGGAAGAAAGAGGATGTAAATATTGACTGGAATTGTGTATTTGAGAGCACCCAGGGATCCACATTTGGATAATCTACATTGCGAGAGATGTCAGGGGAATAGCAGATGACTTTGAAAGGTGGTAGTGCTAGACATGTTTCTTAACACACACAAACTGCCTCCTGATTTCATAAGGAAAAAGAAACCTCTGTGCTGATTATTGTTTTTTGATCTTGTTTTAGTAGTAGTGCCTGGAGACTCAGTCAGGATCAGGATCTTTTGTAAACCGAGATACGAGCACACCGTGAGGTCCTCTGCTTGGAGAGCTTGTATGATGGCTTTCAGTCTAAGGAGGATGGTTCAATGCATGAATCCAGGCAATACCACCATTTTGTGTGGGTTGAAGGTCAGCCCTGCTTTGCCTGGTGCCCACTCCTTTTTTTTCAGCCCCTCAGTCCACTCACCATGGTGTTACCCTTCGGGTAGACAGGTGGGTGGAAAGGTGAGGGAGAATGGAGACAAGAAAGGAGGCTGGGGTCTGCTTTTCTTTATTCCCAAACCTTTTCCCTGGTTGAATCCATTTGGGAAGTAAGAAGTGGTAAACTCTTGTGCTGGTGAGTCACTACATGTCCAGCAATATTAGTCAGCCCCATGTACCCCAAGTGCACCTGTTCTGTCACGGAGAGGAAAGATGAGAAAGCATATCTAATATTTGCTTTATAAAACAGAAATACAGAAGCCTGCCCACATCCACTGAAAGAAGGGACAAGCCTCTCCTCTTCAGGAACTGTTTTGGTGCAATACTTGTAGGTGACATGAACAGAGGACGTTATTTCCAGCTCTACTCTTGCCCATGTTTGCTGGATGGTAAGGTGCAGCTGCCTTTGTGCCACAGGGGTCTCATTTAACGGCCATTCCGTTATGTTTGCACTCAGCTTTAAATCCAGCTCATGGAGAAGGATGCAGTGGGTTTGGTAGGAGATGAAGCTCTGCCAGTCTGTATGAGCACATGCTTCCTCCTGCCACGTACTATAAATGATGCTTCTGCTGTACATTAGAGGAACGGAACTACGTAAGGGCTGGAGGACCACATAGTCTGCTTTAATTATTCATCATTAGCAGTAGCTATTATTATTTAAGAGCTGCCCTTTGTGGCCAGAAATATTGACTGCTAGCCTGCTTCTTTCCTTGATTTTTACAACCTAACAGCCTGCTACACTAGCTCCTGTAGTGTGCCAGGGGAAAGGTCTTCTCCATCAAGTCCAACTCCCACCTATAACTGTCCCCAGTAAGACCAGGCCTCCTAGACCTCCCCTCAGGGCTCTTCTTTGCAGTAATTCATATCAAGCCACCCAGTGCTTAGCTTCTCATGTTGATCCCAAAGGTGTGCTGGCTTTCCCTCTCTGTGCTCCATCGATATCCCCACGAGACTCACTCAGACGTTCAAGGGAAGAGTTCCTACCAGCGGTGCCAGCACGCCTTACTATTATCTCCATTCCTCCCTGAGAGGCACAGACCTTGTTTACTCTTCTTTTAATAACACAGATGGTTTTAATAGTTCTCTGCCTTCGCCCCCAGTTCTTTCTCCTTGTCTGTAGTCTGTTTAATGCTTCCTTCTAAGTGATGGCTTTGTCACTTAATCTCATTAAAACTTCTCTCCACTGAACTCGGTGAGCTGCTTATCAGACCGTAAGCCTAATCTCTCATTTGTAATTAATTTGTTCTTTGCCTCCTACAATTTGGCATCATTAGATAATGGCATCACTCTCAAGGTCATTGATAACACAGCACGAAGTAAACACCCGTGGCTTGAGCACTAGTTGCCCTGCTAGCCTCCTCCTTCCTCCTCTCTTTGCCACACTGCTTCATTTTATTGACAGCTTTCTCCCTTTCCCTCAGACAGTTTCTGACGCATTTTGGATGCTTCCTGTCCAGCGTGTGCTGCTATGTGAGTCTGCAGATCAATATCCTGCACTGTCTAGAGACAAATGCTTTCCTGATATCCTCCAGACTCATCTGCACGAGTTTTCCGCTTGCTTTCCAGTTCATTCCTATTCAGCCCAAGAATTTTGGCTCACTGTTCTTCCTTTGCTGAATTACATCTTTGTAAAACTTGTCCTCATGGGCTCAGGGTTGGGAATGGGATGCAGGAGCCTTTCACCTTTGGGCCACTGGGCCCAGTGGACACTTGATGTCTTGCCATGGGTATAAACAAGCCATGAATCACTATAATGATTTCATTTCCATAATTTTTAAAAAGGAAAAAAGCCTGGACTATCACAGTTCATGGTCCCAACCAGTACCACCAGGCAATTCCTGTTGGTGGAATGAAGATAGAAGCCAAGCACTAATCAGAGATGAAGACAAAACCAGAGCTTCCCTACTCCCTGCGGGCCCTGCCAAGATGCTGGTACTCAACAGTTACTCAGACTTTGCCTCCAGCCTGTGTATAAAGGTGTTGCAGGTCCCTGCCCTGTCTGGGTCTGCTGGCTTGAACCTTCCTTTAGCAATGAATTTCACAGACTAGAAAAGGCAAGAATGAAACAATTGGCAATACTGCAGCTTATTCATTGGGATGTGCTGGTATAGAGCTGTCTGTGACCTTTGCAGGGTCTGGAAATAGGTTTAGTCCTGGTCCAGCCTGTGTAATGTGTAAGGTTGGAAGGGACCTTTAGAGGCCATCTAGTCTAACCTCCCTGCAGTAAGCAGGGACATCTTCACTAGATTAGGTTGCTCAGAGCCCCATCAAGCCTGACCTTGAATATCTCCAGGGATGGTGTTTCCAACACATCTCTGGGTAACCTGTCCAGTGTTTCACCACCCTCAGAGTGAAGAACTTCTTCCTAACATCCAACCTAAGTCTCCCCTTTTCTAGCTTAATACCATTATCCCTTGTCCTACTGCTACATGCCCTCAGGAATGGTTCTTCCCCAGATTTCTTATAGGCGCCTTTCAGGTACTGGCAGGCCACTGCAAGGCCCCCCTGGAGCCTTCTCTCCTCCAAGCTGAACAAGCTCAACTCTCTCAGCCTGTCTTCATAGGAGAGGTGCTCCAGCCCCTTGATCATTTTTGTGTCCCTCCTCTGGACACTCTCCAAGAGGTCCATGTTCTTCTTGTGCTGAGGGCTCCAGAGTTGGAGATAGTACTCCAGGTGGGGTCTTACCAGATCAGAGTAGAGGGGCAGAATCACCTCTCTGAATCTGCTGGCCACACTTCTTTTGAAGTATCCCTCCCTAGATTCCTTGTACCCAGAAATTAAAGTGTTCTCCTTCCCTAAGCTGGCTGCTGATTCTTGTAGGAGTAGAGGTGGTTCCCATTTAAATGCATAGCTCTGTGGAACCATGAATAGCAGCTGATGTATGACAAAATAAAGATCTTTGAACCTCACAGCGAATCTGGGCAGTCCTAAGACTGCATGCTTGGCTCAAGTATGGAAAATCCATACTTCAGTTACCATACCTCCATCTCCAAGCTGACAAAGCCTGGCTTTTGGGAAGGATGAGAAAAGGTGGAGGATGAAGAGAAGGTGGGAAGGATTCCTAGGGTTCATCCATCCAGCTCATCTAAATCATGAATGCCAAGTAAGTTTTGGTGATACTAGCTGTCATATATTTAAGAAATAACTTTCTTTGCTCTGACAAAACCACATTGCATTCAGAATCCTTCCAGATCTCTATAAATAAATTCCAGTAACTGTTAAATTAGAACCTCCCCCAATAGATTTATTTTCATCTCACAGAATTCCCTGTTTGGATGTAGTATCAGCAGATTGAGAGGTGATTCTGCCCTTCCACTCTTCTCTGGTGAGATCTCACCTGTAATACTGTGTCCAGCTTGGGAGCCCTCAACACAAGAAGGACATGGACCTGTTGGAGCATATCCAGAGGAGGTCCACAAAAATGGTCAAAGGGCTGGAGCACCTCTGCTATGAAGACAGGCTGAGAATTGGGCTTGTTCAACTTGGAGAAGAGAAGGCTCCAGGGTGACCTTATAGCAGCCTTCCAGGACCTGAAATGTGCCTGTAGGAAAGCTGGGGAAGAACTGTTCACAAGGACATGTAGCAAGAGGATGAGGAGTAATGGTTTTATGCTAGAAGAGGGGAGATTTAGGTTGGGTATTAGGAAGAAATTCTTCACTCTGAGGGTGGTAGATGACTGGAACAGGTTACCCAGAGATGTAGTGGAGGCCCCATCCCTGGAAGCATCCAAGTTCAGGCTTGATGGGGTTCTGAGCAGCATGATCTAGTGAAGATGTCCCTGCTTACTGCAGGGGGAGTTGGACTAGATGGCCTTTAAAGGTCCCTTCCAACCTTACACATTCTATGATCTAACAAACTCGAGTTGATTTTACCCATTCTTTCAGTTTTTGCTGTCTTCCCCCTGAAAGCTATCTACTAAACTTAAGCAAGAGATGCACACAGAGCTGTCATTAGATCATAGGTATTGGTATTCAATACAGTATTGATCACAGCATTCAGAAATTCAGCGTTCAGGCAGCTATAGAGAACAGCTCCAAATCCATTACACAGTGCTGTGGGGAGGAAATCTCACAAGCACTAAAAACCTCAGGGTTTTTTACTCAGTAAAGACTGTAACTATATTTTCTAATTGGCAGTTTTTATAGGCGTGCCTAATTATTTTATTTATTTTTTTTTGCCTGGTAGTCAAGAAAGAGAGGGGGAAAATAAAATAGCAAGCTACTGGTGAGAAGTTCTGCTGCCTTTTGGGAGAAGGCAGGCTGTGGTAGATTCTTCTCTGAGGGGTGTAAATGCAGGAAGGACACGTGGTCACTGACATAATGGCTGCACACACATCCGCCCCGCTGCCTGGCTGGGAGCTGGCAGCCAGGTAGATCCAGCTCTGTTTCAGGAGAGCAGCTGTGTGGAGCAGCTGCGTTTGAGTCTCTGAGTGCAACGTTTTGGGTAAGAGACAACTCTTACCTGAGGATATATGGTAATTACTCCCAGTGAAACGTGCCTGGTGCAACGGCAAGGAGATGTATTTGCGACACGCTTGCAAGCTGTTAGGAACTGCGTGTTGTGTTTGAAGGCAGCGGTGCCTCGAGATGCTGGGTTTGGAGGCCAGGGAAACTTTGTGGTTATAGTAAAAATACGTTTCTGTTTAAAGGACATGTTGATAAGAGCGACTGACTGACAGGCAGACTGACTTGAGGAGACTCCTGGGATCAGAGCAAGGTTTGGATCAACAGATTTCCTAAAGCATCCTTGTTTTGGCCTCTCTCTGCAACACACTCCTCCAAAGCATGCTGAAAACATCTTTTTAATCTGTTTATATAACTCCCTTTGTGCGCTGCACTGACATTCTCTGTGCTCACACAATCACTACACCAATGTGATCAACAAAAGAACAGAAATCATTTTATTCAGCTCATGCTCCGTTTCCCCTGAGAATGAGCCCAAGTTTGGTTCGATTCAGCGGTGATGCACTTGGACCCTGCTCCCTAAGAACAAGATTGCAGCACTAAATATCAGCTATCTGTTATCAAAAGGGATTTTTTTTAGATTTCAGAGTTGGGGGGGTTATTTTGTATTTTTAATGATCCATTTGTCTCTTCAAACTGGGGAACAGGCAGTGAGATAGCTGTGATTTGCAGCCGCAGGCTGCCCGCTCCCTCCTCTGCTTCCATGGAAACATGTGTTGGATGAGATGAAACCAGGCTTAGACTTGAAGTACATGATTTCCAAAATATTTGCTTTTTCTTGCAAGGAATCATTTGCCTCTTGTTTGTACAAAACTCTGGGTGAGGAAGAAATCCCTTTAAGGGAGAGGCAGCTTTTGGAGGTGTCTGACTGGTGTTGCTATGGGGTTGAAAACATCCTCCCTGAGAATGTGAACATGCCCCTTTGCTGCTCAGGAGTGTGTAATGCATGAGGCAGGGCAGGGAGACAAGGTTTTGGAGCTAGTGTCATTATGGCTGTGGCATTTGGGGTCAGGAGGGTTCAGCTTTAATGTAATCCCTCAGCTTTACCTTCATCTCCTCCCTTGGGAGGTGAAGATAATACCCTCCTTTGCATTTTGGGATCCCAAAGATGCCCAGTTTGCTCATGTTATCATTTCATAGTCCAATAGTCCACTGTGCAGCCTCCCTCCTCCATGGATCGCAGTGAAAAACAGACTATTTACAGTTTGAGGGCAAAGCAAAGGGAGGACTGGGGAAAGGGCAGCAGCTCACACAAACCTGCATGGCACAGGCAGGGCTCAATGCAGCTTCTTGGATGGCTGTTGGGTTTTGTATGGGGAATTGATTCAGAAAGATGGACCTCTTAAGAGAAAACAGACCTTAAGTGACAGCCACCAGCTCTTCCTGCATCTCTCATGCAGTAGGATGTTCTAGAAGGACTCTCACCAGGGACACCATCTTGTTCCTCCACTGGGGACCAAGCTGGAAACCCACTGCTGGAGGCATGACTGTGTGGGGCCTGATGCTGCTGCAGGAGCCAGGTCCTGCTGTGGTCATCTGGTTTTCAGGAGCTGAGCCTGACCCCTGGCAGCCACACACCCAATATCTTCTACTTCACCCTTGTTTGTTGGTGAGATGGAAAAATGCCTCTTAGATCCAGTGCCTGTAACGAGGCACTGAGGCAAGTAAGTTGCTGGGTGGTACTTATGCAGATGTCTTTCCTGCATGGAAAAGCAGTATATTTTATCTTCCATCACTTGAAAAGTGATCAGATTTTGAAGGCTGCTTCTGTCTGTGGCAGCCTAAGCAAAAACCTTCAAAACAAACCCAAAGCCAACCCCTTTTGGCTGCAGGACAGTGGTTGGGAAGCCCATCCATCCTTGGACTCTTAACAGAGCCTTGTCTCAGGCATCAAGAGGTAAAAATAAACATCACTACATGCTTTCTGATGGTTCCACAAGATTCACACTAATCACAGCCTTTCATTAATTATTTAGCTTCAGGGAAATGTGCCAAAGGGTTCTGACACTTCAGATATGCAAAGTAATTGCCACATTTACTTCCCAGCGAATGGGGAGGCCAAAATAAATTGTACTGAGCTCAGTAGGTATGTGTGGGTGGGCAAGGGAGGGGGAACCAGGACCTTCCTGCCCTTGCACGTGGTTTCATCCATACCCCACAGCCCACAGAGCTTCACTGTGTCTCAAAGAGCTCAGAGTTGTCCCCTTGTCTGCGTGGGCTGCGCACGTCACATATGCTCAGCCCCAGCCACCTCCATCATCCCCTCTGTGCATCCCTATGAGCTGCCTGTCTCCATGCATCATGCCATCCTTTGCTTTCTGCCTGCTCTGGGGTTGCTCTGACTCCTCCAGGCAGCACAGGGGCTGCTGGTTAGTTTTCTCTGAACTGTCAGAGTAGGATTGGATCCTGTGCGGCAAGCGGTGCGGAGCTGCACCCTGCATGCAGGGCTGTGCTGGTTGTTGAAGCATGTGGTGACAAGCAGCAGCTCACCCTGCTCCAAAATAAGTAGGTCTCGACTGCAGGTTCACAACCTGAGGAAAACAAACAAATGCAAAGCAGCATGGCTATATTTATCTGAAATTTAGAAGCTGTGGTTCACAGGAATCTTTGATCAGATCACTTAAAATGTCAAGCAGCCTGAGAGAAAAAAAAAGGAGGAGGAAAAAGAAGCACAGTTAAAAATTAGGTGCTTTGGAAAAGGTAAGAGCTGCTGCTTCCAAAATGAAGCACAATCCCTTCTGTTCTGGTCCCCCACAGTAGACATCCTAATCTAGTGGGATGATGTCTCAGCCTCAAAGTGGGGGTACTCAGAGCCTGAGGTTTCCAAAGCCTGTACCCACAAGTGCTGAGGACCAGCAGGACCCAGAGACCTGCTTGGCATTCAGCAGGAGCTGATCACATCTACCATACCTGTGAAAGAGGAGGTTCATCCCAAACTAAATATGGCATTTAGGTTTGGGGTTGGTTTGTGTGCATATACAAAGATTGTAGTTTTCTTGAGTTCATCATTTAAAATGAATGTCATGCCATTATGTTCTGTCTCTGATTTGATTGCAAGAAGTTAATTTTAAGTATCTGGCATATAAAGAGCAAGAGCTTTAGATGGGACACAGGGATATTGTGCTTTCGGTTTCTGGATGCTTTTATGAAGAATGAGGTATCTGATACAGCACAAATTGGTATTTGGTGGTACCTGTCTCAGGGAGTTTCAGCAAAGCCCCATGTATTTAAACATCTGCAAGGGCTGAAACACTAAGAGAAAGCAGTTCAGACCTTTTACAGTGCTCACCCAGACCTATTTTACTATTCTCCTCAGAATTCCTCAGTTTCTGCAAAAGCCAGACCTGTTGCAAGGGAATTCACTGTTCAAGCAGAAAATGTAGTATGCTATCCTTCCCCTTCACATTGTTCATGTGCAGTGCTCTAGGATAACAGCTATTTCTGTATCACTGCAAATCTACTCCATTACTCTGAAACTGCTGCTGCTTCTACCACATCCACGTGCTATCCGTTATTGAAGCAGAGTGGTTAAATGTACTGGGATAAACAAAAAACATACTCCATTGTCCAGTTTTGCCCAGTGAGATTTCATGCTGCTTAATAATTGATGAAGATGGCAAAATAGTGCAATTTTATATGTATATATATTAAAATTCACTGTATGCCTCCTATTCATGCTCATCCCAGAGTAGCATTTCTTTGCAGAAGCAGTCAGGAAAATGTGGCTTATCATGTTTACAGTAACATCAGGGAAATCTGAATTCCCTGGGCCTTTTAGTTTGGTTTTCTAAATGTGAAATAGTCTATCTTTAATCCTTTGGCCTTCAGAATGGGAAATGAAATTGTCTTTTTGCAGATACTTGGTGTCAGCATCCAAATCAGGACTTTCTCATTGTGTGTGGAGAGGGGCAGTGAGGATACATGATATTCAAATACCCAGAGATGAGATCTGTTTACCAAAGAGTAGCCCATTTCCACAAATTCAATGGGTTTATCAAGGATCTGCATTTTTTTCTTCTCCCTCATTTTGCATCTGTATGCAAAAGATATCTGGTTTTAGGGATGACTGATGCTAAATACCTAATGAGCTGGCTCCAGGGTGTGGATTTTCATTGCATATTTTGCTGATTTGATGCTGGAAGCTTGCTTGACCTTGCTTATAGTATCTTCCATAAGCTATATACGTATCATCCATCCTTTCCTCTTCTGTCTGCCCCATGTGAGGGCATATGTCATAGCAGGGCCAGCCCCCCCTCAGCACCTAAACCATTACTGCTTTTCTGTGTAGCTCTTCCAGCCAATGTCCTAAAATGCCCCACAAAACCATTTTCCTTGCTCATTTCCCCAGCAAACACAACTCTGACCACTTTCCAGGCAACACTTTTGGCACATCATTTCCTGATCTAATTTTTCTAATTACCCTAGGGGCCCATAATAACATTTAAAACTCAGAGTGCAGCTTCACTGTCCAAAGCGTTTCTCTAGCAAGTGTTCATACTGGCTCTCACCAGAGCCCTGCTCATATTCTCTCTCTCCTTCCCCCTCCCACAGCCTTGCAGTGACAGTCCTGCCTTGCACATCAGTGTTTTATGTCCTTCATTTCTCCTTTTGTTGGTTGTGGGGTTTTTTTCCCTTGAAGAATACTAAGGCACTCCTCATTCATCAGCCCTCTGTGCCACACCGCACTGATTGCATCGCTGCAGGACGGGGCCACGCTGCCTCCTCCACCCCCTTTGTGAGCACTGCAGGGTGCATATCTTCAGGACAGGGGCAGCTGCTTTCTAACCTCCTCCCCCTGACCTGTCCCCCCTTCTTCTGCAACCTTGGCCAAGATTTTTTCCATATTGACAGCCAACTTCCCTGCTTGATAATGATGGAAAGCTGTGGCTTGGCGAGCACCATCCCTGCGCTTGCAGCGTGGTTTGGTACCCTGGTGTCTCGCTTCTATGGAGCAGGCAGTTGTGGCTATTACATCCAGTGGTGTATTAGTGATCTGTTGCTGTTTTCCAGGGAAAGCTGGGGTTGCCATGACAATTGTGTGTCAGTTGAGCTAGTGTGTGCATGGCCACAACATCTACACACCTCTGTCACTAAAGCATTTATCCTCCTATGTAATGGTGGGGGGTGCAATGATGTCCATGCTGTGATGCTCAAAGCAAGTCTTGAGCACAGCAGAGTGATGAGCAGCCCAAGGCCTGCCCTTCCCCAAAGAAAATGACCCTTTTTTTTTTGAATGGGGGCTATGGAGGCTAGGGAAAGGGGCCTGGTTTGCAGTGAGGCACTCTGCACCTTCTGCCTCTTGCCTGGTTTGCAGTAAGGCACTCTGCACCTTCTGCCTCTCACCTGGTTTGGGCTGGTTTGGGCTCCCTGGGTGCGAGGAGCAGAGAAGCCAGAAGAAATGCTGCAAACTAGAGCCCATTTGTAGGCACCCTGGGCTGCCTATGAGAATCCCAGCCTGAGTTAGAGGCTTATGGCACTGCTGCAGAAGAATCCTGGGTCTCCTGAGCCTCTGCCCACAGGCTGTTGGTTTAATTTGACGTCGCGCTTGCACAGTTTGCAGTTGCATTTTTCACTTGAACAGAGCGTCCCAGCCCCTGAATCGGCACCTGGAGCTTCAAAACTTGGGCCAGATCCCAGTAGGACAGGAGCTTAGAGGCAGCCCCTGTAAGCTGGAAGCAAGGCTTAGTGCATTTTTGTGGGCATATCTTCCCTGGGGGCTGCACCAGAGCTGCCTTAGCCCTGGACCTGGATATGTGGAGGAGCAAAGCGCAAGACTTGACGGGGCAGGATGCGCCCAGTGCTGCCATGTGGCAGAGCTGGGTTGGTGTGGAACTTTTCTGGGCTTGCAGCAGGGCTGTGTGTCTGGGGCATGGCTGTCTCTGTGCACCACTGTCACACGTCCCTGCATGTTTCTACCTGCATGGCTGCTGCTCATGCTCTTACGTCTGCCTCTCACCGCCTTGATCTCTCAGCAAACCTGCTCTGAGGGGCTGTGCCTGCCAGCATCAGGGGGTGAAAGCCAGTGAGATGAGGTGCTCCAGGGCCACCTCCTCTGCCCTCCAGCACAGGATTTTTCCCTGGAACGGACAGGGTCCCTGGTGGCGTGTGGTCATCCATGGGGTGAAGTCCAGGCCTCATCTCACCAGCTCAGGTGGCTGCCAGACCTTGCTTCAGAAGGATGCTAAAAGCATGTCTTCATCTCTTGTGGGCATGCTGGGCCAATGAAGAGCCTCCTCTGCCTCTCACCATCTTTGCCCAGCACCGGGCAGGATTTTACCATTTCCAAGAACAATGCAATCCCAATTCATATTTAAAATCTTGCTTGATCTCCACTGGTCTAAGAATGACAGCCAGTAACACCTACCTGCAACTTGCACTGCAAAATGCATGAGGCTCCTTTGCTAGAGCAGCAGATGTTGTTCTGGGTGCTGCAGAAACAAAGCTTAAAAAGCAGATGATATCCCAAATTTAAGTAGACCTATCAGACCCAGAGACCTAAGAGAGGTGATTCCCAAGGTCACGTAGGAAGCCTATCACAGACGTGGGGACTGAACATAGATCTCCTGATGCCCAGCCATGCTGTGGTCTCAGGACTGTCTTCTCTTTTGTCTTCCAGTCCACTAGGAAGATCAGTTAATGAAATGGAATTAATAATGCCAGCTGCAGCACCAGCAATGCTATAAGGGAGACAAATTTAGCAGCACATGCTTAAAAGCGGGAGGCTTGAAAATGGGGGTAGGCTGCAAGCACCATAAAATCCTGCTCAAATGGGGGAATGCAGTAGGTCGGCCAGAGTTTCAGGCTCTCATCAGCTTTACTGATCAAATCTTAAAGGAGAAATGAAGATGTACCAACTACCTCCCCCAAAGGAGAGAACCACCCAATTTTAAGGTTCCCAGCAACTGAAAAAAGTAGTCCCACTGGAAAGAATCAAAAGACTTTTCTAGGTCAGTGGCAGGAATAGAGCCTTCGTTTCTATGATGCTCATGGTTCAAAAATAACATTAAAGAACCAAGAGAAATTAGCCACTGAAGAGCTGGGAGTAAATCAAATTTGATTCTGATGTGTTAGACGTGCTGTTGCCTGCAGTAGTCAGTGAGCTGAAATGGCACTGCAGAAGTGCCAGTCATCTCTGGGCTGGCTGGTGAAGAGGATCTGCGCGGGGTTCACTGAGGGGCTGCACATCAGCAGCTCGAAAACTGAAAGGGAAAACTGTGTTTTAACAATAGCACCAAATCTAAGGACCTCCCCTCGAATGGCTCGCTCACTGGGATTCAAAGAAAGGCCACCTCATTCCCAGGGAGGAAAGTAAGTGGAAAGGATGTCTCTCCTGATTCTTTCACCCGCTCATTTGACTCGTGTCACGTGGTGACTGCTGAAGACCTTGTGATAATCCCAAACTTTGAGCAAAAATGGGAATGAAGAACACTTCTGCTGAGCAGAAAGCGACACAGAGGCAGCAGAGCAGAAGCTTAGCAACATATCTCAAAACACACTCCTTGTCCCTGTGAACAACTTACATATTTTGACTGATCATTTAAAAAAAAACCCTCATAAATGCAGGCATTTCAAAACTTCTACAAGAAATCTCAGGGAAGCTGGAACGTTACGTGATGTGCCAGGACATAGGGTTTCTTTTGTTATGAGTATTCAGCTCCAGACTTAAAACTGCACCAGTGTAAGACCATATTGTCTTTTTTACCACTTTATTGATGCCTTTTGTGGTCTAAAGACCTGAGGAAAAAAGTAGTTAATCTCCTAAGAGAAAATACCAAAGACCTGGGGCAAAAGACAGCAAGGCTAGAGCTGTCTGTGTACCTCCTAGACTGAACAGTGATGGACCTGAAATTGCTATCAGCATCTCCCAGCTCATGGCCTTTTCACCTGAGCCACCTTGGAGCGATTTTGCAGCTCAGAAAATGTGTAGTGCAGGAATGAGCACAAGACAGTGGGAAGGATGAGAGCAGAGCCAGGATTTGGCCCATCCCTCTGCTATTGACAGCCTCCTCACGAAAATGTAATTGCTGGCTGCCCTTGGCTTGGAGTACTCAGGCAAAAATTCCCCATTGCTCTTTAGAGCTTCGAGACATATTAATGCAACTTTTAAAATAGCATCTCCTCTATTTTTGTTGCTAATGCTAAGAGTAAATTAGCTTAGAAGAACAACCCAATCATCTCCTTTAATGCTATTGTTCTCCTAAAGTGCTAAATGTCAGGATCTTACAGCAGATCTGGCACTGCCCTCAATGTGTCCGAGGGAGCGTTGACGTGGGTGATGCAGAGCGCTGTTCTGAAAAGGATAATCAGTCCAAAGTGTCATCAAAGTCACTGAGAGCAGAACTGGCAATGGTTTCGGCTCTGTCTTTGAATTTGTTATCGTTAAATATTCTTTGAAACCAATGCTGATTTCTTCCCTGCCCTCCAGCAGGATTGCTAAGGGACAGCCCTGAAGTTTAGGGCTTTGTGTGATCCTTCCCATGGTGGAACAGCAGGCACTTCTTATGGACTGTTATGTCAGCTCAAGTGTATTTACCTAAAAAAAGCCTGGAATGTTGCTAACTTTGCCCTCATCAGAGCTCATCAGTGGTGCACAGGCAGGCTGGGTCACCGTGGCACTGGGAGGACCTTTGGTGGGAAGCAAGGTAGGGCTGGAGGTCTAGTACTGACACGGGGCTTGTGGTGTCTCTGTAAGCAGCACAGCCCTGGTGACCTGCACACTAGGACAGGGTGCCGTGTCCTTTGCTGAGCTGCAGTTAGCATCTCCTCCACCACACTTTGCTGGGATGGAAAGAAGTGAGGCAGACAACAATACCTTCCTCATGTGTTAACTTGGATAGGGGTTTCCCTCAATGGGAGGTTAGGATGGGCTGAGAGCAAGCCAGTAAATTTATTTTACTGCATCCTTACCCAACACATCCTACACACATGGGTCATTATCTCCAGCAGAGCTACTTAACAGGCAAATACATATGGGCCCGCTTGGCTCGTGGCTCTGCCATCAACACTGAGCTGTAGGTGACCTCAATAAAACATCTTAAGGTCTGTAATCATTTCAGTAACATTCTGCAGCAGAAGGAGGCTTCCCATGGACAGTGCCCTGAAAGGACAGGAAGGAAGTCCACTTACAGCTTTTCATCCTGCTTCTATTCATCATCACAGGAAAACTGTCCTCCAACACTGCAGAATCCTATGGTTGATGCTAAGATCTCTGACCTGTGCATGTTTCACCCTTATAAGATCCAGGCAGTGCTATATTTACCTGTGCCTTCCAGTCTGCTCAGTAAATGTTTATTTGGTGGTCCTGGTTTAGTTTAGCTGCTGGTTTAATTTTCACCCTTAGTCTATCGATGGCCAACTGGTCCTAATTCTGGCTCACCAATTACCGAATGCATAATTTAAATTCTCATTGTAGATATGCATTTTTTATTAATTGCTATTTTAGTCCTGGATCTACCCAACTCATTGGGATTTTGTTAAAGTTTTTGTGCAAGTGTATGTGGACACACATTAATGCTGGGTGGTGCCTCTGTCCCTCACAAGACTCGGCTCCTGGGATAAGTGAGTGCATGCTGCAAGACTTTCTTAGCCCATTTGTGTTTTCTAAATGTGTTTATCTCACAGTTCCAGCCCTGTTCTGTTTCTGACACAAAGGCATTTTTCTTCTTCCCAGTGATAACGTGATGGGTTCTGGTGCAGATGAATTTAAATAGCTCTGGAAGTAGGGTGGGACAGTCCGTTCACATGGGCCAGATCTGAAGAGACACTTTTCCAAAGAGAAATAAGATTTAAACAGGAAATCTGATGGTATGGTCCATTTTGGCCTGGGGAAAGAGATGAAGACCTGAAGTCTGGGGCAAGAAAAATCCCTACCAATAATGAATGAAAGGAGAGAGCATCACTGTTTATTTCAGCACCGGGTCGTTAAATGCACATGGACCACAATTCTGTCCAGAGTGAATTTGTCTTTTCTGTCTGACTGAGAAACATGGGTTACAGTGAGACTCAGCAGAGAGCTGGTGTCTTCTCATCACTGTGCTGCTGGTGGTACGTGCCCATACCACACTCATAGCCAGGAGTTTCACCGATGCACTAAGTTTGAGGTTTCCTTGGCTTTTTTTCCCAGGGACTCCAGGATTTAGAAGCTTCATGTGAATGATGGCTCAGCTTGTAAATACCTTGTGTTATAGATTGGTGATGGGATGGGAACCCCATCACAGAGCTACAAACAGTGTGTGGGGCAAAATGTATCAATAAATCTATTTTCTGTTCTGCTGAAGGGTCTAAACCAGTCAGTCCATGCTGAGAAACCATCCCTTGCCAACTTGGTTTTAACAAAGCCAGGAAGGACACAAAATCAAGACTTGTAACATTGTTGATGGTTTAAACTTACTCTATATAATGACAGTTGAAGCCAGTTGTACACCAGTGTTTTCCTGTTATGGGACTGAAGATGCTGGATCTTCAGGGAAGGGTTTGAGTCGCCATCCCTGGATGTGTTTAAATAAAGGGTAGATGAGGTACTTAGGGATATGGTTTAGCACAGGACAGGAATGGTTGGACTTGGTGATCTTAAAGGTCTTTTCCAACCTTGTGATTCTGTGTAATTCTGTGATTACAGCATAGAGCAAATTTTGGGGGGGATTTCAAAGAGGGTACTGAAACATGAACTATAGCTGTTGGCCTCTGTAATCCTAGGAGAGTTTCATAGGTAAAGATGAAGTTCACACTGTGCTGAATCTCTCCTAAAATTTTGGCTTTCTCCTATGAGATGAGTTATCTCAGGGAGGGGTAAGTGACCTACTACTGCCAGTTGGAGGAGATTTCTCTTAACTCAGTCATTAAAGACCTTTTCGTTTTGCAGCCAAAAGAGCAGTGAGGTTCAAACTCTGTTCTCTGATGTGTACGTGCCCCACCATGTCTGTTTCCATATAAAAAAGCTGAACTCAGTGTAACATCGCTAAGGTAAGATTATTTCATAACCTGGCAGGATTAAATGCAGCCTCAGAGCTGAGAGGTCCCCAGGGGGTAATTGTTCTGCCAACAGTGATGGGGCCAAGGCTGATATGCTGTGCCTCAGGTCACTCTTCAATGAAACAGGGTGACTTTTGGGGGAGTTTCTTTGTGGTGAATAACCACCCCAAAATCTGAAAAAGGAAACAGGTTGGGTGGATGGAAAGCATTTCCTTTCAGAGTATTTGGCAATAACAGCCATTGGTTAATTATTATATCTCTGCAAGGCTACTTAGTTTATTATTAGATGGGGAAACTGAGGCAGGGCCCATGTCTTACTGGGAAAGGAGTGTCAGAGTTGGTGTTAAAATCCAGTGATTAATGGACACCAAGTTAGTACAGAGAGCACATGCTTTTCACAAATTGAATTCTGGTTTACCCAATGTTTTGAGCAGGGAGAGGAGGCACTACTTGTACCCCACACACCCTAACCTGGGTGCAGCTTGTGGTGCTCAGCATCCCAGTGTAGCAGGGGTTGGTGTGAGGGGGTGTGGGGGGCTGTGTGGGCTCATCCCATGCCTGTGGGTGCTCACGCCTGCAGGGGGGAGAAGGGTGATGCCTGGTGCTGTGGGTACTTGGCTGTTTTCTTCTGGTTTTGGAATAGTTTTGGGAAAAAAATAGCAAAATAAGGGTTGCTCTGTTAGAGTCAGATCTTGACCTTGGTTTTCTTCCGCCTGCATCCCGACCTCACCCTGCTGGGCAGAGGTGTAGGGGTGTGGGGGGGGGGGGGAGGAGGGGGAGTGTGTCAGAACCTGGAGGGTAAAATTGTGTAAATTTGTGTAAAATTTGGCCCTCACCAAAAAAAAATATAGAAAACACCATATTTCATCACTCAAGAAATTTCTGGAACATGAATAGTCACAACCATACAGCCACATAGGAAACACTGCTCAGCCACCCCCCCCCCCCCCCTCCACCCACACCCAAATTGTTTTTATTTCTTTGCCATCAGGTTGCCTTAACCATTTCGATGGCTTAGGAGGCTAAGCCGCCCAGCGCAAGCTTTTGATTTGAAAGGGGACCGCATCCCCTTTTCAAAGGAGCCTGCTCCCTAGGGCAACCACATCACACTGCTGATTTGCTGCAGTGGAGACCGCAGCGCGTACAATATGCCCTCCCCCCTCCGCCTGTGCTGCTTACAGCATCAGTCCGGAGCCGAGCGGGGAGACGGGAGCGATACCCGCTAACCCACCCATGCTCGGGAATGCCTGACTGGTAACGCAGTGCCTCCGACGAAAGGACCGGCAGTTCCTCAGCCCTTCGAGATGCAAGCCAGCGCCGATTCCACCAAGATGGACTGTCTGTGGAGCAACTGGAAATGTCAGGGTATTATATCTGTTCTAGTGTTGCATGCTAGAAGGACTGCATGTCAGAGGAGGCAAAGGCAGGATCCATCCATTTTTGCATTGTTCACCTGTGGGCCTTTGCATGCTGTTTTATCTCCCTCCCCGTGAGTCTGTTTCTTTGGGGGGTAATTTAAGAAAGAAAGATAAAAAGCCCTTAATTCTCTTCTTTGAATGTATTTCTCCCATCTCCAGCTGTCTCACCCTGGAAGCATCCAGGATACGGGACCTTCCTTCCCCACCTTGCAGCTCGTTCCCAGAGCATCCGCCCTTGCCCTTAGCGAGATCATTTCTCATCCCCGATTCTCTCCGTCGGGATAACCGCTTGGCATACATTCATACCTCGGGGGAGGGGGGGAAGGGGGCTTTAGGAGAGCCGGGTGATGGTGAATCTGTGCCTGCTTGGGCTCGCGGGGGTCCGAGGTGGTCGCGTTGGGTGCCTGGGTGCCTCCTGCCCACGGACACACCCATAGCCAGGGCTTAGCCTAGCGTCGACACAAAGAAAACGCAGCTTCGGCGAGAAGGGCGATAGCACCCAGGCAGCCCCGGCATTGCCACCCACCTCGTCCTTTGCTGTAGGATTGCTTTAAAAAGGAAAAAAAGAGGGAAATAATCCTTTTGTTGTGCTTTCCTGCATTCCTCTGAGCCCTTCGGGGGGAGGGAGGGGGGGAAATATCGAGGTGGTGTTGTCTTGCTGCCGAGTAGGTGAGGGGAACAATAGCATCTCCCTTTTGGGGGTTATTTTCAGCGTATTTTGAGCAGGTCGGTGTCTGCGCTGGGTGGGGCTGGCTACCTTCCCGGGAGCCTCGGACAGCTTTTCAGCCATTTTTAGTCGGCTTCACACTTAGCAGCCAGCATCCAGCCTTTGTTTTGATAAAAGACGGTCTCTGTGACGCTGCTGCTCGGTGGGCAGATTAGAGGGAGAAAAGCTAGCGGCTGATCCAGCCGGGCAGGCTGCTGCCTGCTTTGGGCAGGCTTTGTTTGAATGTGTTTCTTCATTTTAAGGGGCACGTTAATGCTGAGTAGATAGTACACGATGTTGATGCTCACAACAGGAGAGACATTACTCTGTATCATCATCTCATTAAAGGGTCCAGGATGCTTGCAGACATAGTTTCATAAACGCAGCTCGATGTAACAGAAGCCAGAAAACCATCTTAAAGTGGGGTCTTTTGGGAATGGGGAGGGCAGGGGGAGACCTTTCAGACAAACAGACACTTGTCTCTAGGGAGCTTGATATTTTTGCAGTCTTAATTCAACACCTAATTGTATTTATAGTCTAAGGTTTTGGGTTTTTTTTTTAGGGAAGGCGAGTAGCTGCAAAGTAAACAGATGCACCTGTTAAGTGCCAGCATCCAGCAGCTCAAGCTTTCCATCCCTTAATCAAGGACTTGGGGTTTTTATAGGATTGGACGACTCATTAAGCATACATAGGAGAGCCACAGCCTAACTTCAGGGGCTTTTCATCTGAGCCTTGCAGATAAACTTCCTTGTTAGGTGGGGTTTGGGTGTTTTGTTTGTTTTGTTTCCAAAAAAAGGCTCAATATTGTGCTGATCCTTATAAAAACAGGAATTTGCTGAGTCAGATTGCTGAACCACCTGTATTTAGAGGGAAACCAAATATTTTCCCCTCTTTTCCAGAAAAAAAAAATAGTATTTTTTTATAAATTAAAAAGAGGGCAATAACAAAGGACATACTGCTATTGTTTAATCAATAATTAATAATAATAGTGGGCTTTCTCTTCTTCTCTGCTTTCCTTTTTGAGACTGAGGTAGATTTGCTGAAAATTTAATGACACAGTATGTCCCATGCTGATTTGAAGAAAACCCAGAGATGAAAAAAAATCAACGCAGCTAAAAAAATAAATCCCTTACCTCACTTCCCCATCATTTACATATTTTTCCTTTTCCTTGGGTGGTGCTTTCTGATTCAAAAATGCTGCTGCAGGAAAAAAAATATATAATGGTCCTAGAATATCGTTTCTGTCAGCAAAAATCTTTGATCAGCCTGAGATAAAATAGAAGAAATTTAATATTCAGAGGAATGAAGACTAAAGACTTGATCCATCGATTCCTTTAATATCTATTATTCATGTAGTCTCTGTCTCAACCCAGAATCTCTGTTTTGTGCAAACCTGGAATCGCAGAATTTTGCCAGCTTCACAATCAGTGGGATGATGGTTCCCCTCTGAAAATGCTGGTATGTGTCTGTGAACATAACAAATGCAGGCACAGACCTCAGTAAATACAGTGCATTTATTTACTGAAATGATGGAGATTAACATAAGTTTTTATTAACAGATGGTCAAGCCCGTAACTAGCTGTATCATTGGTTTGCTCTCATAGTACTCATAATTGGTGTAAAATCGGGTGGGGATGTTGAGAAGCTGCAGGGACACCTGATGAGGCTTTGGCTTTGCCCTGCTAAATCACCACACTGTTATTTTCCTTTGGAAACATTGCAGAGTGTTTTACCTCTCCATCCTGCAGGTTCAGCCCGGTTATGTCAATGGTAGATCATGATACAGCCCCTCGGGGCAGCGGGAGAGGAATTCGTCCCTGCTGGGCATATGCTCCATTCACAATATCATCATGGGTGGCTTTGGGGAATTGCAGCCAGCTTCCACACCCAAGTCACCCTCCGCACGGGAAGATGATGTATTTGAAGTAGGCTGGGATGGAGCCATGCATAATGCATGAGTGTGCGGAGACGCGTCTGTGACTGGGCAGGCTGGTTGGTGTGGGCCTTGGCGTAACAACGTATAGGCCGTGCCAGCCGCGTGACACGTGGCGCTGCGCAGCTCCCAGAGCAGGGCTGCCGGGTGAGGCGTGGCTCCAGCTCCAGGTGCTGGAGCAGGTCTCCGTGCCTTCCCCAGGTATCCAGACCCAGCTCAGCAGGACTCATCCCTGTGCCTTGCTGGAGAGGTTTCTCTGGATCAGGAAGGTCTTTGCACCACAGCTTGGTGTAGCTATTTTTTGCCAGTACACCTATCCCCATGAGTATTCCTTCTTCCACTATTTCTTTTACATGTCAGCTCTTGGATGGTCATAAGTGGCACACCTGTTCCTGCAGCTTCAACCTCCCACAAGACTTACCAGAAAGAGAAAATCTGAAAGAACCAGAGAGAAAGGCCTATGAACCATTTAGGATCATAGAAATGAACCGGTTAGGATCATAGAAATGATCCTAAATCTTATCAAGCTTATAACTTAATGTGGGAAAGGACTGCAGACTTCATCAAATCCATCTAGCTGACACAACTCCACTGGGACTGGAGTTACTGAGTAGCATTTTCTTGGCAGGTCTTCACAGAGAACCAGCTTCCTTGCTTGATTGATATATCAATTGATTTCCAAAGGGTGCTGAGAAGATACACCAACTATTCATGGCAACATTCCCCACCTTAAGACTGATAAAGAAGTTCAATGGCAATATTTTGGATGCATGCTATTAACCTATAATCTTGTTGACAGTGATGTCTGTCTAATTACAGCTATTGTCATGAGAACGTCAACCAGTTGGTACCTTCACTGCTTTCCTGAAAGTATTGTACTCTTAGCTGGGATCCACCTGTCATGAGTTCTCCCCACCTTATCAGCAGCTAAAGATCTGTCACAGTAGTTGGTTCTTACGTTGGACCTTAGTAGAGATAAAGTCTTGGAACCTGGATATGATCTGATGTAATCAGTTTACCTAATAGCTTCACAAAACGACACTAATCTATGAGGAATTCCTGATTTCACAGTAGATATTCTGCAAAATTTTAATGAAATTTGTCAAGATATTTTTCCACTTTCAGATGTATTTTCTTTTGTTGTTGTTGTCGTTGCTGGTATAGAAATGGTATCAATCCTTCATCAAAGCCATTCCTGTTGATAGCAACAAAACTGCAAGATCAAGAGCTCAGAGGACAAACTCTCTTAGATGAGTTTAACGCTGACTGCCAACCATCCCAGCAAACACCTTAACTTAGTATAAAAAAATCAGTGACATTCCAATAGCTCTGCCAAAATTTGCTCTGCACACCTGCTGTGCCCTATCTGGATGGTTTTTTTTTTCTTGTAAGAGTAGATGGACAATATTCTTTCATTGCCAGATCAAAGAGTAAATTCCCTCAAAGTAAAATTATTTTAAGATGTTCTCTGAGGAATATTTTAAGCTCTTGCAAGAGCATGATGATGGGGCAAAAGCTGGAGGAAACGTTGGAGGGCTGCTTTTGCTTTCGTTATGTCTCTGGGAAATTAGTTTTGGTGAGGCTTTTTTTGATATCAGAAAGGATGATCTCTCCAGGTCATATTTAATTTTCACAAATAACATAGGTCTGAGCCATTCATTTGGAAAATCTGCAAATTTTCAAGTGTTTGGATAGAGTTATGTCCAGGAGCATCTCAAGAACATCTTAACATTTCCACAGCATTATGGGCATTCAGGGACTCTACTTGGTCTCCTCTGCTTCTGCTTACTTAAGGTAGGAGCAACAGCATCCTCCATAGTAACTGGCCAAGGAAGGTAGTGAGCCTGGTCTTACAGCATCTCTCATGTGAAAATTATAATAACAACATCAATATAATAATGATGACACTGATAGTGTCATTGATGATGATGATACAACGGGCTTGTGTGTGAAGTGATTGCAGGGCTGACTTTTTTATTGCAAATCCCTTTCTGGCTACACAAGTCCTCTCTACTGCCTCACATAAGGCAGTTAATCAATACTTTTTTGCTTACATCTTGATCTTGCAGATGGAGTAGGGTATAATGTGGAGGGCATCCTATATTAAGACTTTCCTTTTCCATGGTCCTATTCTGGCTCCATGTCACTTCTAATCAGAGTTTGGGGACCAAGAAGGTCTGAGCTTTCAAGCTGAGACTTGGAGCGGGTGAACGATAAAGATATAAAGCTGAATGAGGACAAGAAGGAAGGATAAAGTGTGTACAAAAGGCAGAAGTGTGGAGAAATCCCTCCAGGCTGGAGGTAAAGGGTACGGAGAGATGCCTTCTGTCTTGGCTCTCCTGTTACTCACAGCAGTCACCTGAAGGCACCAGACTGCTCCTTAAATGTTGTATCCATTTGTATTACATTTGAATCAGATCTGTTGTAGGGAAGGGAGCAATGACCACATTGGATCCCACACTGCAGGGAAGAGGGAAAGCCTGGTCCTGCAGCCTCTCTCTGGTAAATGCTGCAAACTGGAATTGCTTTGAGTGTGAGCAATATTTGCTTCGATTGAAACACTTAGAGCTTTGTTGTCAAATATCAATGCAACAATGCTATAAACAAGATTGCCCTTCTTAAATTATGTTTCCTGATCTTTTGATTTCCAGTAGGTCTGAGAAATCACTTACGAAGTCATTTACATTTATGAAGTCGTAATATTACACTGTATACAGAACTAAAGGCTGTGCGTAGGCAGGTCCTCACTTCTCATTAAAACCAATGTTATGTAGGGAATGAAGCTGTACAACCCATTGATTTTACCTCCTGAGGAGGCCCAATGGGACTTCCATTGTGGGAGGGCAGCTCGATCACATCTAAGGGTGTTTTTAGTACACTGATAACCTTTTATTTGATCTTCAAGGCCCATGGGCCTCACTTGTTTATACACTTTTTATAGTAACCCCCATGTAAACGCTGCTTGGTGCATGTTCATTTTTCATAGACTTGTTGCAATAGAGAAAAAACTTGCAAAGTCAGAAGGAGAGAACAGGTGTTTTCAGAGGAAGGGAAGGAGAACCTGTGGAAGATGTAAACTGTCCTGTCTGTGCTCAGCTCTTTATTAATTTCCTTTGAGTGCTTTTCTTGAGACATGGGATGGAAAGATCCTCATTTTCAAAAACACAACTACACAGGAGTCCAAAGGTATGAGGACATTTTAACTACACAGTGCTTTGGATCCTCTATTCTCCCTCTGGTGTCTTCACTTGTGAGGCCTTGGGCTGCAGCTACCCCACACTGTGGTGCTTCTGAGGACCATGTAAACCACCAGGGCCCAATCATCATGTTTCCACAAGGTGCTGAGGAGAATGGATTCAGGAGCATCACTACTTAGCCTCAAATCGTTCACTGCCCTCTCCCACACCCATGGCTGTCTTCTGGCTTTTTTGATGCCAAACACCAAGGAGCAGAAAGATTTTCTACTGAAAGCCATGATGAAAGCTGGCAGAGCTTCCAGGCACTGCCTCAGGAACAGTTCCTTACTGGCACAAGCATTGCATGCTGTGAGGTTGCTTTTAGCTTGCCTCACTAACACAGCTGTTTACCAGCTACTCATGTTAACAAGTGGTTGGTTGGATCGAAGAGCTTACATTTGTGCATCATGGGTCTGGGAGTTGGCCCCAAATGCAGGACTCACATTAGTTTCATGAGACAAAGTGATACTATAAAGTATAGCTGAGATGCAGATTTGGCACCCTTAAAAACTTGACCTTTCAAATAGAAGGCTACTTAAATAATTTTTTACTCAAGAGTTCTGCTGTCAATGAAAGAACACAAGCAGGGATACGCTCAGATAATCAGCTCATCAGACATGCTTCTCCAAAAAAAATCTTTCAAGGGAATGACAGTGACCTGCAGCACTGCTGTTCCAGAAGTGGCTGGCAAGTTCTCCTTACTAAATGTGAATACTTTTGAGTCTGAGGCAGTTCTGGAAAAACATGGGGTCTTTTCTACCTCCACAAATGAGCCAGACCTCTGATGTGCCATACTGGAAAGAGTGCAAAGTGCCCTGCACTGCTTCCCTCCTTCGGGAGGCTAAAGGGAGATCTTGGAAGGCTACAGCTGAACAGCTTCTGCATGTTAATGGGCATGGACAGGATTTTACAGTCAGGGCTGTCAAAAGAGAAGGAACCCAAACCAGGGTGGAGCCAAGGCTTGATTTCTCTTTCTGTTTTCCAAACCCTTTTTGCACACCCTCACTCTCCAGCTCTCAGCAGCGTGCCTTGCCTGGCCAGGCAGATTGACCCCCTGTCCGACTGCATGCACATCACATATCGACAGGCTCGCGTGGCACCAGCCTCCTGCTTCATGCATATTCAGTGTGCATGGCTCAGAATCGTGCCATTGTGGTCAGGTCTGGGCAGTGCCTCACACACACACACACACACACACACGAGTGTGCACGCAGACACGCTGTCTGCAGCACACCCAGCGCTTGCGGGGCTCTTTGCCACACTAGGACCTGTTATTCTTTCCCTATGGATTGGCAGAAGCACTTAACTATTAAGTTATTAACTCATGCTGTGAGGGATCGCCTCTCCTTTCATTTCTCTGGGGAGTGCTGTATCTGTGTAACAGCTGGACCTGAAACCTGGCTGAGCAAGGGGCTGACAAGTGGCTCTGCAGAGAGGTGTGTGTGCAAAGGTGTGAGCTCCAGCTCAGCTCCTGCCCTCCCACGCTCGTACTCACCCTGTCAGAGTGCAAAGAAAGGGGTGCAGGCACAAGCAGGCAGCTTCCTTCACCAAAGTCTCAGGCCACTGCTTATATTTTGTGACCTGTTGAAGGTCAGTGAGTGTTTGCTGTCTGAATCAGTTTTATATGAATATAACAGAATGAGATAAAACTCAAAGTAGACATATAAATGCAATGGACAACCTCTTCTTTCACTTTTATTCCTGTTCAGAATAAAAAACAGAGTGTGGAAGGGGTTGATGCAGCCAACCCTGAGTTTGTTTGGTGGTGAAGGAGCAGATTTCTCATTACATTGGCCCTTGGTATCTATTTGCAATACCAGACACTGATGTGAAGGTACGTTTGCTCTGGTGTAAATGGGTGCAGGAGGAAATGGCACCCCAAAGAAGCCAGGCGAAGGATCTCAGCCAGGGGATTCTGCACCCAGTGTGCCTCTGTTCATATTAAGGGAGTTTTGTTTATGTGAGGAAGTGTGGGACCAAAACCAAAAAAATAATGTAAAAAGCCTTGGAGGTGACTGTAGCTGTGGCTGAAGGTGCAAACATAGCTCTAACACATAGCTCAGGTGTTTTCAGCAGCATCTGAATTCCAGGGGAACCGAGACATCTTGAATCTCTGAGGTCTGTTGGCAAAAACTGCATTCTCCAGGGAAGCCCATGGACCACAGCTGGACCCCACATGTCTCCACTGATTTCTAGCTCTGGACTCTCCTTCTCTTCCTTCCCTGCCCAAGGAGCTGTAAGGTTCACCTCCCTTCTGCATTGCCCTTTGCACAGCGGTTTGGCTCACCCCCGTATTCCTAAGGGAGAGGAGGAGGAAAGGCTGGGGGAGCAGCAAACACCACCCAAGCAGCTGGGCGCAGCAGCAGTGCCACAGCTCCCCATCCCTGCAAGGGAAACGAGGGGAAGGCAGATGTGCTTCCTGCCCTTGAGAATCTTAACTGACCCACTGCAGGCTGGGGGTGGGGGTGTAGTGTTCCCAGGCTGGACCTGGGCACTGGGAATGCTGCATAAATATCATTCTACTTGTACCTCCCTCCTGGGTGCTGAGACTTTCCACCCAGCAGTTGGCAGATATTTTTTTCCATGCATGCAGGAGTATTTTCCTCAGGTGTAAAAGACACAGGATCCCTCTCTCCCAAGTCTCATTTGGCTGGTGAGAGAGGCCAGCTGCCTTTCCATGTCCTCTCTCACACACGGACACAGAACTGTGTCATTTGGCCTCTGTCCATCTTCCTCTGAGTCGTGGCAAGTCGTTCCTTACTTGGTACAGTTCAATAAATACCCCAGTCATGTCATAGCAGAAAGGGGCATGTTGCAGGATATACACACTCCTGGTCAAGTCTGTTTTGAGTCATTCAGCATCTTCCTTGGGGTGTGGGGGTAATGAGAAAATGCAGTTTGGCACCACTCTGCATGAGAGAATACAACCTACTTCCAGTCTGCAGGAATAAGAGGCAGATCCTAGAAAGAAAGAGAGAGGCCTTAGCTGTTAATTTTTGGGTCTTATCATCAAATGACCTTAACTCAGGGAACTCTGCTGAAGTGGGCCTTTGTATTTTTTGGCTCAGCTCTCATTTCTTTGCCTGTCTACTGCCTACACCCCAAGTAGTGCTTTCCCCTGGTGCATGGCCTTTTTCTTTCATCAGTGGCTGATGTTCCATGCACAGCATCCCGAGCTGGCTCACCTGTGCTCATTTCATTTCTCATGAAGGTTTTGTGTGATAGAAAATGTAAGTATCTCAAAAAGTGAGAATCTCCTATGCCATCCTGTGGCAGGGGAATTTTTAAGCACAAAAATGATCGGGCTGGGAACGATACCTCCAGTCCAAAACCTTGCTGGTGAAAGCACACTAGTTACTGTGCTGCAGAATTTTGCAGTTTCTTGACTGCAAGAGCATGAAAAATGATAAAAATCACACATTTGTTTTCTGGATGCCATTTTGTAAGGGTGGTTGCAAGTCACCTACTCAAGCATCTCAACACTATGAGCAATTGGTGGAGCTCCAGCTGCCTACATCAATACAGCTGGGTCTGCTGCTGAACTCCCTGCCATAGGTGTGTGCTCTATGTTGTAACTGCACTTTGGAGCACTCCCTTGTCCATGCCCCTGGCTTTCTGCAGGAAGACCTGGGGATGTCTCTGTGAAGATTTTGGTAATGTGTAAAGTCAGCACTCAGGACACCAGCACGTACCACCAAGATCCCCATCCATGCAGTCTATAGCTCTCTCCATCCATGTGTGCTCATGACCACAGTGTGAACACTGACACCTAAAACCATGAAAGACTTATTACCTTGTGTATACTGATGGAGAATACAGTAGGATGTGAATGCTGCATGAAAAGAGCTCAGTCATACTGTAGCAATTTTCTCTTGCAAGCCCATCACTTCAAAAAGCAGTGCTAATATGTGTGATAGTAATGAGTAATATAGCTCATTGACTCAAGGCAAACATGCCGTGGTGACTCACAATTTTTGGAGATTAGATGATAAGAAACACTAGGCTGGATTAATTTTGTTTCTTTTTCATAATTGTGATTTTTTTTGTTTGGACAGATTGTGGTTTTCCCGAATTTACTCTTTGTTCAGAATGATTTGACAAGTGGCATCTACGAAATCTGTTTGGCTGGTGGTGTGTTCAAGCTGTTCATGAGGACTTGTGCAGTGTGTGAAATTAAAGCTGTTTTGTTTAGACAGTCATGAACATGTTCTTTGGCTGGAGGAAGAGTCCTCTCAGAAATGGGTTATCAGTGGAAAGATATTAAATTCACCTTTGTGAATCATTTCATAACATTTTGCTTTTATAGTTATGGTCCAGCTATAGGATCGTTTGCTGAAGGGGTTGGACTAAACTATACAAATTGGGTGAAAAATGGTCAAAATAACTGCTTTACAAATGTAGAAATATATTGGTTGAAAATGGTTTTCTATGCTTGTTTTGTTCTAACTGACACTTCCCATGGATCTAGACAAGGAAACTTACCTAATGAGCAGAAAGTTGGATGGGGTTTTTTTTTATATTTCTGAGATGGTTGGATTTGCAGTAGCAAAATGGATTTATTCTGCATTTTAAGGTCCCATCTGAAAAAATTATTTCCTACCCATGTAACTACTCTTCCCAGAAAACAAAATTGTATTGTCAAAGCCTTGAATGGGAAAGTGGTTTCTTGTGGCTAAACCCAAACTTTCCCATTCATTTATCAACAACCAAAACTTGAAAATGCTTTGATCAAGCATTTGGCATTTGGACTTGTAACAAAGAATAAAAATAATATATATATTTGAGTTTCCAGACTAGCTAAATGCAAGGAATGGTAAAGACGTCCACACAACCCTAGCAACAACACAAACTGCAGCTTGCATTTGCCTTGCTGCTGCAAGACACCCATCGCTCTGTGATTGGAGATATTCATCCATCTTATCTAACCTAGGCACAGATGCATGAAATACAAGGATTTCAAGCAGGTTGTCATTTCCTCAGCACATTGCTGAAGTCACTTCACTGCTTCTGTTGAGGGGTTTCTGTCGATGCTGATGGGAACAGGACCATCACTCCTCCTCTACCTTCCTGCAGGCACTCCGAGCATCGCAGTGGCTCCACATTTCCATCCTCAGTGCCCTTCCAGCTCCTGCCTTTAACATCTTGGTCTTCTCTCCCCAGCTATCGACCTCTTGTACTGGCGTGACATCAAGCAGACAGGGATCATGTTTGGCAGCCTCCTGTTGCTGCTCTTCTCCCTGACCCAGTTCAGCGTTGTCAGCGTCGTGGCCTACCTGGCCCTGGCCGGCCTCTCGGCCACCATTAGCTTCAGAATCTACAAATCGGTCCTACAGGCTGTGCAGAAGACGGACGAGGGCCACCCCTTCAAGTAAGTGCTTTGCAGGCATGGCCAGGGGCTGGTTTTTCTTGCAAAGGATCCATTCCTGGTGGCAATTCACATTTCTTTAAGTGCTGCTTTTACACTGGATAAAATTCTTTTCTTGTTTATAACAGGGGAAATAATTGTTTTCTGCTGTCCAGTGCCATGAGGCTGTATTGGCTCAGATCCTGGGGGGGCAGGGGGAAGCAAGTAGGGGAAACAACACAAAAGCCATCGTTCTCTGAGACATGAGGGTTTATTTCCCTGAAATTCAAAAGATCCAGACATTTTTAAGCAAACAAACCTCTGTAAGCTGGAAGAACGTTGTTTCTGGGCATGCTGTATTTGGCATAGAGGGAAACTGTTCATATCTTTTCTCCAGCACTCCTTGGCTGTGGTAGGCAATCCATCACCATAGGCGATGGTACCAGAGCCAGTGCCAGTCCCCACCTTCCACAGGGTCTGCTGGGTGGTTTGTTCCAGGGAAACAGTGATCCTTTCTCCTCTGCTCTGCCAACAAGTTGGTAAACCAGGTCTTGTTGGGGTGATTCTCCCTCTGTTTCACTTGGGTCAGTTCTGAGATGTGACTCGTGACATTGGTGTAGCTCAGAGAGAGGCGCAGAGTGGTTGAAGGAGTGGAGGAGAAGGGGATGTTGATGACAAAGGTGATGTGGCCAGACCACAGCTTTTGTTTCTCCAGAAGCTTTCAGCTGGAGGGGATGTCCCCTTCTGTGGCAGCAGTGTTGCACAGAAGTTTGTGGGCAAACCCACCCCAGTTACGATTTGCATCCCCCATCCAGTGGAGTAAAGAGAGAAATCCCATCAAGGCCAGACTCTGCATGAGGAGAGAGCAAGGATGGAGGCAAGCAGCCTCAGCCCAGCCTGCAATTGCCCAGGGAGATGGGCCATGCAAAGCGAAGACAGTGTGTGCTGGTGGCTCTGTGCCTGCAGTGAGGGGCACACATTGCTCCAGTGCAAAGAAATTAGGTCTAGGGAGGAGGGAGCGATGGGGCAGACAGAACGGCAGGTGAACCTGCCTGGGTTTGTAACTGGACCTGTGTTTCTGGCAGAGCCTACTTGGAGATGGAAATGAATCTTTCACAGGACCAGATTCAGAAATACACAGACTGCCTCCAGCTATACGTCAACAGCACAGTCAAAGAGCTGAGGAGACTCTTCCTCGTTCAGGACCTTGTGGATTCTTTAAAAGTAGGATTGCTTTACATATATTTAACCCCTCTCTAGAGGATCAATCTACATTTCAAAGTGCTGCTTCCCATGTTGACAGTGCTGTCACAAAACCTAGTTTTGTGTAGCTCTAAATATCAAAGTTGCTCTTCTTTTTGATTTCCAACAGTTTAGAGGATTGCCAATCTGCATTTGAATTTACTGGTATGCAATATAAGAATTATAAAAGTTGTAGGACCAGGTTAGCTCCATCCCAGTTCTAGAAGCATCTCTGTGTTATGCTTTCTAGGACTTTGCCACCAAAAAGTGTGTCCTATCTAATGCCTCTGTTAATCTGGATTTCCTCTAATGCTAGCATGTACTGCTACGGAGGAAAGTCTTCTTTCCCTCCTTGCTGAGATAATTATTTATTTTCAGCCTTAGACCCAAGTAGGTGTTCTTCAAAGCCAAGGGAAGATCATTAATGGAGCAGACATGGGTTGGCTTCCAAATTGCTAAAGATTTTTAGAAAAACATATCTCCTAGCCTTCAGAGTTTTCAGTCACTGGGATTATCGCTGTGGAGCTGTAATTAACCTGTGTGGGATTGCCCCTGCTGTCATTAACATTGGATGCAGAAAGCTGCCTATGCTGTGCTCAATGCAGAGTCCTAAATACATGTGAAACTGTGCACAGTCGAGCCCTAAATACATGTGAAAACTAATCTAAGAAGTGAGAAGCAGTGAACAGCAGAACAGAGAATGGGGTTTCTGCACCCAGAAAAAGTACCGTTTCTGCACCCAGAAAAAGTACCTAGCTCCTAATGTGCCTTACTTAACAAGTCCCCTTACACATTAGGAAAAGCTAATGTGCCATTATGTTAGCTAGTTAAGTGAACTAATTTCTTATGCTGACACTGTAGGTGATGTAATGATGCATCTTTAATTTAGTTTGCAGTACTAATGTGGCTGCTGACTTACGTGGGAGCCCTCTTCAATGGCTTGACTCTGCTGATAATGGGTAAAAATCATCATTTCTTTTAAAACCTACTTTTAATTTTAACTCCCTTGTGACTTCTACTAAGACAAAACAGTCTATCCTCATTGTGCCTTCCTCACAGTTAAACCAGCGACTTTCATTTCCCTTTCCAGCAAATATTCAGTATTCCCATTACCTTGTCCCCCCAGCTAGAACTGATTTGTGTTTCACAGCTTGGCAGCTGCCAGTCCCTGAGCAGTGGGGGATTCCATATTTGAGAGGTTTGAGCAAAGTTCATTTTTAATACAAAGATCCCTGGTGGATCAGCTGATCAAGTGGCACGATACGCATTTGTCGCTGCTTGAAGTAGGTCTCTTCTCTGGAGGAATCTCTTGGGCAGGAATGTAACTGTGTGCTCTTCTCCCTCCTCAGCTGTGGTGTCCATGTTTACTTTCCCTGTTGTATATGACAAGTACCAGGTAAGTCTCTCCGCACGGTGCGGTTTGGGTGTCGGAGTGGTTCTGCCCTGTCCATGCCTGACTGACTTGGTCTCCTTCTGCTCTTTGCAGGCACAGATTGATCAATACTTGGGACTGGTGCGGACCCACATAAACACTGTCGTGGCAAAGTGAGTTCAGCAGCAGGCTTGCCCGCCTGCTATGCTGCAAGGTTGTGGTGCAGTGGGGGTGGCTAAGAGCTGGGATGCACTAGGGATGATGCTCTCCCCAGATCCTGGCATGCAGGAGCCTGTGGGAGGGCAGATCCCTGGAGGAACAGAGTCCTTCTCAGCTGGGTGTAGGCTGAGGCAGAGCTGTGACCCTACGTCCTTCTCTCTCCTGCTCTTTGGGGGAGCTGCAGACAGAGCCTGATGTCCATATTTTCACCTGGCCAAGACAAACAGGAAGAAATATGTTAACTCCCTTCCTCAGTGACCACCCCAAGTCTGGGTTTTGGCATTCAGGGACTCTGCCCTGTAGTTTTAATAGCACTGTTCATGAACAAAGTGGTAATTAGAACAACACACTATTACAGAAAGGAAATACCTGGAAGCACCATCATCCTGAGTGCTTCAAATCACCATGGAATGGATGGAAGACACATGAGATTTTTGATGCAATCTGCTCTATTTCCTAAAGTGCTGCCTGTGTCAAAAGCTGTTGTGGGATCCCTAAGCACACAGTGAGGGGCTAAACATAGCTCTTGATGCTTGTGAACTAATGGAGCAGAATGTCTGGACTGGAAGATAGATCCATACAGCTCAACAGTTTCTGTCCAGAGCTTTGCAAAAGTTGGCTAAATAATGGGTATCTGATGGAAGGTCACAAAATGGTGGGGTACAGAGAGCATGTGACCCACAGAGAGCTGCTGAGGACAATGGGGCTTCTTTAGCTTGGCAAGGAGGGAGCTAAGGAGTGATTTCATAGCAGCCTGTAAGTACGTGATGAGAAGTTACAA